>CM061551.1:63212053-64532518 GCA_030864225.1 Capsicum baccatum var. pendulum
GTACTGACACCCTTCCCGATGGGGTTACAAGATGGACCCCGATTAGCTCAGATTGGTACATGTTGGTTAAATGTTAGCTCCCACAATTTTAGTTCAGTATTCAGATTATATCAATTCAGGTTGCATGGCTAAATGTCCATATATCAGTTATTCAAATATTCAGATTATTTCAGTACATGTTTATGTTTGGTCTTGCATTCGTTTTACATGTTTATGCATTCATGCTCAGTACCTATATGTATATCAGCTAGTCCATGTCTCGCATACCGGTACATTCAGAGTACTAACCGCATACTCTCTTTTGCGCTGTATTGCTTTTACAAAAGTACGGGCGCTTAGTTCCTAGATTGCATGTAGTCCGTTCTTGTATCACTCAGCTGCAGCATTGGTGAGTCCTCATCAGTCGAGGACTAGTTATATTGCTATTTACTCTTCCTAGTAATTTACTTCATGTTATTTCAGTTAGTCAGAGTTAGTTGGGGACCTATCCTAATAACTCATTATGTTTAGAGGCTTTCCGACAATCAAACAGTTAGTTATGTTTTTCAGTAAGGTTTTCAGTTACCTTTGATGTTAATTTGATTATTCAAATATTTTATTTAAAAGACTTTCGTACAGTATTTTGTTATCTTTCTTCATCATTTACAGCTTGTGCCAGGTCATGGGTTAGTTTGGGTTCACTTGTGGAGCATCGTGTTTCGACTAGAGGGTAGTCTCGGGTCATGACAGTGGTATCCCATGGTTTTCTTATATTTTTTTCAATTATAACCTTATTTAATATTATATAATCTCATTTTATCCTTTACCCTATATTATTTAGGAAAAATTACAAAAACTAGCATACTTAAGACTATAATTACAATAAATAGCAACACTTCTTCAAAATTACAACTTATAGCAAAAGTAGCAATATTTTACCCACTTCATAGTAATAGAAGAATATGTATTTTTCAGTTGTGCATATGTATTTATGAGTAATACATATATATTTGTATATGTATTTATATAACAACATTTTACTTAAATACAAAATACAATTTGCTATTTTTCGTAATTATGAAACTGTTGCTATAAAAGCTATAATTAAGCCTACAGAGTTGCAATTTCTGAAATTTTTCCTATTATTTAACTCCAGCTCATACCCCGACCCCCACTCCACGAGCCACACCATCCCTCCCCTCCCAAAAGAAGTATTTTTAATTTTTTTTTTAGATAATTTTGAATTTTTTCTAATCCTACCCCCTACCCTGACCCTGACCCCAACCCTTACCAAACCCCCACCCGAATTTTTTTTTAAAATTTATTCTTTAAAATATTTTAGTTTTTTTCTCACCCCACCCCTCCCCTTCCCCCACCCCTTACCAACCCCTCTCCCGAACTATTTTTTTTATTTTTTTAAAAGTTTTAAAAAAATTTCTTACCCCACCACCAATTCTACCCCCTCTCCGCACCCACCCATAAAAAGTATTTTTCATTTATTTTTTTAAAAATTCAAAATTACTTTTTCCTTACCCCACCCTTCGATCCCCCACTCCACTATCCCACCCCAAAATATCTTTTTTTCTAACAAAAAGTTCATAATTTTTTTCTCACCCCACCTCACTTATCCTATTTGTTCTCATTGTTTTCTGTTAAATATATACAAATATTTTTCTATTTGCGTAACGAACACAAGAAAATACATAAGAAATATTTTTTTTTCAAGTTTTTTTGTATTTCATACCGAACACATCTCTAGCATACACAAAAGATGTATTCAAACTTCGTACTTGTCGTTGGTGGTCACGTTTCAAAACACCAAAAGAAAATAAAATCTGTTACTATAAAAAATGAATTAGTTAAATTTATTTTGATCTACTTTTGTATTATTTTTGTCAAAATTTATTTGAATTTAACAACTTAATATATTTACATGGCATAATTTCTGATAGATTAGCAGGAAAAAAATTATTTTATTAAAAATTCTTGATAAATTTAACATTTATAATAATTAAGGACATTTAAGTTAACGTACCTGTTACGATATAGTACCATACCATCAAACCAATCAATAAAATCATTATTAAACAGTAGTGAACGATACAGTCCATTCAAATATTGTATTGTACTATATTGTACAATACCATAACATACCATATCATATCATACTGTACATTATGAAATCATGACAAACCACCATCCAAACAAAGTGTTAGGGTGGTGTTTAATTCATTTCAAAGTTGTTTAGGGGTACATAAATATCCATAAAGTTAAAGTGCTACTAGTTTAGAAATAATCTAATGTCGTTCCTCTAACTTATATTGCCAAGGTACATCAATCCAGCGAAATTTATAACACACATCAGTGATGGAAACATTTTTGTTTGATGGGGCGTCAATTGACACTTTTTCATTAAAAATTTACATTGCAAAAATTGGTCAAATATCTTTTATATAAATGTGTTATATATTAAACTAGTTAGTATTGAGGTTTAGGTATGTTCGTATGCTTACACAATATTTGTTAGTACTTTTAATCTTGTAGAAATTGTGTGTCAGTGGAAACATGGAGAATTTTTAGTGTTAGAAAATTTCAATGTATTGTATTGAAATGATATGGTTCCAAATGAAGTGAAATTAGTTGTTACTAGTGAGGATAAATCATATTCAATTCTCAATCGGCTGGGGATTGAGACATAGTAACTCTTGTTGCTGGTGATTTTCTTTATAGCATATTTGTCACACTCCGAGCCTACATCCTGTATGTGACATGGTGCCTGAAATCACAAGTGATCCCAAACAAATCCTTGGCCTGACAAACTATTCGTAAACTCAACTTTGAAATTATTTGGAAGCTGAAAATACATTTATGTGATAAATCTCTAGAAATAAGAAATACATTTATGTGATAAATATCTAAAAATAAGAAAAGAAATTTAACTTGAAATATTGCATATGAACTTTGAAAGAGAACAAAACATCCAATTGTTTAATGTCTAATGAAGCCTCTATCACTCATGAATTAAAAGAGTTGCTGAGACATGGCCCGGATCTACCTTTATTGAAACTAACAATTGAAACTGAAATTATCTAATAAGCTGAAAAATTCTAACAAATAATCATCAAGTCCTCTAGATGCAAAGAGGACTCACCACAAGTTGATACAAGAAGGTCTAATGAAAGGTCTGACTGTGGTCCTGAATTTGTATGCCGGAATCTACATCATAAAATGATGTAGTGCAAAAAGAGCGTCAATACTTTGAATGTATTTGTACATAAAAGCGAAAAAAAAACTGAAACTGACATAACCTTAAAATTTAAAACCTAACATATGACGTAACTATGGAGATGTGAAACAAAAGACTTATCAACTCTTTCCTTGCTAATTTATTAGTACTAAAGTAGTGTGCTGAATAAATAAATAAAAGGCATATAGAAACTAAATAGTGAACCTCATGAAATATAAGCTCAAAAATAATTAATTGAAATATCGTATAAAACTCCTTCCAAACAATCATCATAAATAATAATTAGCTTAAGCAAATATCGAGTCTTTCTAAATTGGGGGAGTTTCTCTTAACCAGCATAAACCATGTGAGCAACATGATGTCAAACGTCTTGCCCACATTGAGAAGAGCCATCCTACACCTTGTGTAAGACCCCGTAAAATTTTAACGAATTTATTTTTGACCCTTCTGTGTGCGTAATATCAATTTTTGACTTGAATTATGTTAAGGGATGTTAAAAGGGTATTTTGGAAAAGTTTTGAAATTTCTGGAAGAGGTTCGGGCTATTTTGAGACCTAGAGGCAGTAAGCCTCCGTGATATGAGCGTGACACGAAGGTTGAGCTCCGCAATAATGACGTGCGACACCGCTATGAATTTTTTGTCCAATTTTTGATTTGTTTTTTTTTTTTTCACTTGGTTTGAGGGGCTTTTGGTCCTTTTATCCCTTAAACGACTTATAAACATCAAATTGACCCTATTCCTTTAGTTTTCAAAATTCAAACTCCTATTCTTTTCTTCTTTTAACTCCTAACCCAAGAAAGCTCAAGTGATTTACATAGAATTCATCATTTAAGCACCAAACTTCGATTTCTCTTTAGTTTTTCCTATCTTTCAGGCATGTCTCTCATTCCTTAACTTGATTTTATGTTGTGGTACTTATTTAATCAATATTCATGTATTTTGACTGATGAGTTTTAAATTGGGTTTGAGGGGTTTTGATTGTTATTACTTGAATTGATTTTCCCATATAATATAGATTATTCATGCTTTAATTTATGATTTTTGGGAATGAATTATTGCATTGTGGTAATGCTTGGAATGGGTGACATGGGTTTCCCCAATTTGATGAAATTTTAGCTTGGTAATGGCATTAATATCAACCCACTTTAAAAATCATGGGTTTGAACATGCAGTTTACATCATTTAACTTACCTTTGGAACATTGCATTGTATTAAAGGATAATATTGAAAAATAGCTTAATAAATATTCCTTGGTTAATGGTTGGGTTTATATGCAAACTATTTTAATTTGGATTTAAAGGGAATTGTGTAGCTCAACGTGAAGGTGTAGTCCCAAGAAAACCAATATTGGAAATATGTTTACTGGCGTGGGGGTCTATATGACCATGTGTATGGATACATATTATATTTTAGATGATTGTCGCCTTGGTGTATTTAACCTTTCCTCAATTCGGGTGGCTAACACGCACTAGAGCCCTTCCAGTAGATAGAGTTAGATCCATATAGCTCGTGGGTGCCTTTAGAATGGAGCAAGCTACACAATTCAGGCTAATGCTTTTAATTCTCATGTTCATGACCCTTGTCCCTATCCCGACATCCTATATATGTATATATAAATGTTTTGCATGTGGTTTTGACTGGTTTTTGGCAATGATATTATTTTATCCCTTTTTCTTGAGTTACATGCCAGTGCTTGCCCCACTGACCATTCTCGAACGCTGCATCATTTCATGATGTAGGTTTGGAGGACTTTTCCAGTACACCTATGTAGTGTTAGGTGGTTGGGTACTTTGATTAATGAGCTGTGAAGTGGTAAACCTCAATCCCTCAGAAGGCCTTGTTATTTTATTATTCTATCTTTATTGTCTTAGTACTTTTGGATTTTTTTGATCATAGTCGGGGGTATATCCCAACTTATTTGGTATTCTAGGTTTAGAGACTTTTGTGGATAGTGTTGGGATATTTTTGATGTCTTATTTTAACTCTTATATTTATTTTGGATTCATATATCATTTATAGACTTGTTTGGATTCCGCTATTTATATTTATGTGCTCTAGAGGTTAGTATAAGGAAGTGATCTTTGGCCCACGATGGGCTTGAGATACCCATCACGACTAAGTCCTGCTTTGGGTTGTGACAAACTTGGTATCAAAGCACAGTTTAGGATCACCGAGTATCTATAAAGACGTGTCGAGTAGAGTCTCTTTTATAAGTATGTAATGTGCTACACTAATAAAAGGGAGGCTATAAGGAATTTAGGAATATTCCCTTTTTTGTGTTCTATTTTGGTGCTATAGAGTCTAGTTACCATAAAACTTCTCTAACTCTTGTCTTACTATGCCTCCCCAAAGGTCCGACGGTCCTAGAAACTATGTTGGAACCTCTGTCCCACCTGAGGAAAATATGGAGGGAACTCGTCCTATTTATGGAGTGAAGACCAGGTCTATGGTCCCTGCTCCTGGCTATACCGCTCCATATGAGGTTCCTTCGATCCCTTTTAGTCCTTATCGAGCTGGTGGTACTTATGCTCAGTTGACTCTGGGAGATATCTCTAATAGGTGTTCCGTCAGTCTATTTATATATTTGCTTTACTGGTGTTATCACAGTCTCATTGACCTGATCATATCGGTTCTGCTGTTAGTTCATTTGAGGTCACTTGGGTTGGCTAATTTATGAGGTTGAATCCCCCAACCTTTATGGGTTCTAAGGTTGAGGAGGATCCTCAGGGGTTTATTGATGAGATTGAGAAGATTTTCAGGATTATGCATGCTA
Organism: Capsicum baccatum var. pendulum; assembly: GCA_030864225.1. Classification (NCBI taxonomy): domain Eukaryota; kingdom Viridiplantae; phylum Streptophyta; class Magnoliopsida; order Solanales; family Solanaceae; genus Capsicum; species Capsicum baccatum. Next base: position 63,218,054 of record CM061551.1, read on the forward strand.
CTAATTTAGAGAGTGTGGAGTTTACTGCTTATCAGTTGAAAGATGTGGCTTACTAGTGGTATGAGTAGTGGAAAGCGATAAAAGATGATAATGCAAAGACGGTAGTATGGGATAAGTTTTTAGGTGCTTTTCTTGATCACTTATTTCCTCAGGAGTTAAGGAAGGCTAAGGATGAAAAGTTTGTGAAATTGAAGTAGGATAAGATGAGTGTTAGAGAGTATGCCTTAAAATTCCAGTAGTTATCCGTTATGCTCCAAAGTTAGTGCCTAATATGAGATCCAGAATGAGGAAGTTTGCTTCTAGTTTGTCCCGTGATTTAGTGCTAAAATATAATGCTGCTATGTTGAATAATGATATGGATATCTCTAGGATAGTGGTTTATATGCAGTAGGTGGAGGATGAGAAAAAAACAAGTAGAGATAGGAGAGAGGCAGAGTAAGAAATTTAGATAGTCAAAGCACGGTGCAATTCAGCAGAACAGTGGGAGAGATTGTACACAGTGGACTAAGAATAAGAACTAGGGCAATTCATATTCGGCAGCTAGTGCTCCTTATCCTAAGACTTCAGGTGATCACTATTTTTAGGCTAGCAGTGGTACTAAGACACAAAGTGCCCAGTCTTAGGATAGTGGAGCTCATTTAGACCCACCTTATCCTCCTTGCCCTTTTTGTGGGAAACTTCATAATGGATATTATGATGAGGGTAGGAACTTGTGTTTTAATTACGGTCAACCTGGTCATTTACAATAAAATTTTTTGATAGCTAAAGTTTCAACTGGAGCTAATACGTTCTCGGTTGCCACTTTTTCAGCTCTTAAACCTAAGGGTGCTACCTCAGGTACCTATAATGGCCGAAATCATCTATATGCACTTGCTACTCATCAAGAATCTGAGATATCATCAGATATTGTTACTGGTATAGTACAACTCTTCACTTATGATGCTTATTGTTTGCTTGATCCAAGTTCTAACCTATCTTATGTGACACCATATGTGGTTGTATGTTTTGGTTTTGGTATTGAAACTATTTCTGATCCTTTTTCTATTTCTACTTTGGTGGGTAGTTCTATTGTTGCTAGAAAATCTATAGGGGTTGTGTGGTGTCTATATTTCATAGGGAAACATTGGTGGATTTGATAGAACTTGATATGGTGGATTTTGATGTAATCTTGGGGATGGATTGGTTTCATTCGTCCTATGCTTATCTAGATTGTAGTCTCGAAAGGCTAATTTTTATTTTCCTAATAAATCGGTGATTGAATGGGAAGGGAGTTCCGTAGTCCCTTTCCTATCTTAGATCTTAAAAGTTGATTTTCAAGGGGGTCTATATCATCTAGTTTGGGTGAGAGTCCCTCTTTTCAATCTATCCCTGTGTTTTGTGAATTTCCTGAAGTTTTTCTTGATGATCTTTTTGGAATACCTCCCAATAGAGAAATAGATTTGGGGATTGATCTTCTGCCGGATACCCATCCCATTTTTATTCCTCCTTATAAGATGTCTCCCGCTAACTAAATGAACTATAGGAACAGTCAAAGGATCTTCTTGATAAGGGTTTCATCCATTTTAGTAATTCTCCATAGGGTACTCTTGTGCTTTTTATGTGAAAGAAGGATGGGCCTCTTTGGATGTGTATAGACTATCAGCAGTTAAATAATGTTGCAGTGAAAATTAAGTATCCTCTCCCTAGGATGGTGATCTCTTCGACCATCTTCAGGGTACTAGGTGTTTCTCAAAATTAATCTTCATTCGAGCTATCATCAGTTGAAAATTATGGAGGTTGATGTTCCTAAGATTACTTTCCAGACACGGTATGGCCATTATAATTTTTGGTTAAGTCATTTGGGTTGACTAATTCTCCAACTGCTTTTATGGATCTTATAAATTAGATTTTTAGGCAATTTCTAGATTTGTTTGTCATAGTCTTTATTGATGAAATCTTGGTGTACTCTAAGAGTGAGGAAGATCATGCTAATTACCTCCGAATTAGGTTGCAAACTCTTAAGGACCAGAAATTATATGCACAGTTTTCTAAGTGTAAATTTTGGATAAATGCCGTGACCTTTCTTAGGTATGTTGTTTCTAGTGAAGGGATCAAGGTGGATCTGCAGAAAGTTGAGACAGTTATGAAATGGCCTAGACTCATGACTCCAATCGACATGTAACACCCCAAATTAGGATAAGGAGTCCTACATCGGCAAAACACATAAGGGATGTTGGGTATATAAGTAAGAAAATCTTACTCCCTAGTGACGCGTTTTAAAGTCATGCGGGGTTGGACCTAGAGCGGACAATATCATTAATGGGTTGGGGACTTACAGAGGTCTCTCAAGCCTTGATTGTTTGGGATGCTCATCGCAGCCAGGGCCCCGACTCGGGTCGTGAGAAGAATGGTATTTGAGCTGCTCCTATGTCAGCCCTGTCGATGTGGGCTAGAGTTCAAATTGAGTGTAGGCAAATCCTGATAAGGCAGGAAAAACCTCAGTTCAAAATCTAGGCAAATCCCATTTGGTGGGGCAAACCTCAGCGAGGACGCTGAGTCCATAAGGGGGGTGTATGTATTACCCTAACTTAGAATAAGGAGTCCTACATCGGTAAAATATAGGAGGGATACTGGGTATATAAGTAAGCAAGTCTTACTCCCTAGATACGTGTTTTAAAGTTGTGCGGGCTTGGGCCCTGAGAGGATAATATCACTAGTGGATTGAGAGTTACAGAGATCTCCCGGGCCTTGATAGTTTGGGATGCCTGTTGTGGCCAGGGCCCCAGCTCGGGTCGTTACACAATATTAGGAGCTTCTTAGTTTGGATGGGTAATATAGAAGGTTTCTGGGGAGTTTCTTATCTATTGTTGCTCCGCTGACAAGGTTGACTCAGAAAAAGGTTAAGTTTTTATGGTGTGATGCTTGTGAGGGTAGTTTTGAGAAGTTGAAGGATAAGTTGACTTCTGATCTAAGTTTTACCCCATCCTAAGGTACATATAGGTTTGTTGTGTATTGTGATGCATCTCGTGTAGGACTGTGTTGTGTTTTGATTTAATATGGTAAGGTTGTAGCCTACACTTCCAAGCAACTTAAGTTTCATGCGAGGAATTACCCGACTCACAATCTAGAGTTAGCGGCTATGGTCTTTGTCTTAAAAATTTGGCACCATTATCTGTATGGGGGTGCATGTGGATATTTATTCAGGCCATAAGAGCTTGCAGTCTGTGTTTATGTAGAAGAAATTAAACCTTAAACAGAGGCGATGGATCAAATTGCTTAAGAATTACGACATGAGTTTGCACTATCATCTAGGTAAAGGTACAATTATTGATGATGCTCCTAGCAAGTTTTCTATGGGAAAATTATCTCACATGGATGAGGAGAAATGGGAGTTGGTGAAGGATATTCATAGGTTGGCTAATTTAGGAGTTTGTCTCTTGGACTTCGAGGATGGAGGAGTGATTTTTCAAGAAGTGGTTAAATCATCTCTTGGTACTGAGGTGAAGGAGAAATAGGCTGTGGATTCCATACTTATGCAGATTAATGATGGTTTGGGTTAGAAAAAGGTTATGGAATTTGAGATTGGGGGAGATAGCATTTTGAGATATCAAGGAAGGTTGAGTATTCCTGATGTTGATGGGCTACGGGAAAGGATTTTGACTGAAGCTCATGAGTTTAGATATACTGTTCATCCGATTTAGACCAAGTTGTATTTTAACTTAAAAAAAATCTGTTGGTGGAATAATATGAAGAGAGATATGGCAAATTTTATTGCTAAGTGTATGGTTTATCAGCAAGTCAAGGTTGAATATTTGAGGCTTAGTGACATGTCTCAAGATATAGAATTTCCCATGTGAAAATGAGATATGATTAATATGGATTTCATTATGGGTCTTCCACGTTCTAGGAATTAGAATGATTTTATTTGGGTCATTGTGGATAGAATGATTAAGTATGCTCATTTCTTGTCTGTGAGAACCAACTACTCAGGAGAGGATTATGCTAAGTTGTTCATTTAGGAGATAGTTAAGTTGCTTGGAATGCCGATGTCCATTATTAACATACTATTTCCAAATCAAACACTCTTAAATATCTCTCAATATCTTGGTTTAAAAAGAGGCTAGGGTTTCCTCAAGGTAGTCAATTAAGACTCTCAAGGGTGGTTTCTCTCCGTTTTCTTTGGTCTCTAAGTCATGTTACTCCTCCCTCATTGTTAGTTCATACTAAAAATATATTTTACTTAAGGGTTTTCATGGAATTATTTTGGGTTTGTGTTGGATTTGAAATATATGTTGGGGGTTTGGGTTACTAATGGTTGGATAATGTTTCCCATGTTTTATTTATGGTTTTCCATGTTATAATGTTCGTTTGAACAAGTGGATGTATGGAAATGATTAATTGGTTCTTGGTTTTTGCTTCTAAAAACTCGATGCCCTCAACATATTTGTTAAAATGCCAATGAGAATGTTTTTGTCACATAGTCTAACTTTTATTGAAAACCTTGCATTACATAATATGATAATGGAACCCTAAATGGTTTGATTGAATTTAATATTTTGGAAAGTATAATGACGTTGCTTGCAAGTTATAGTTAGTATAATGATACCACTTCATAATGCCTTGATAATTAACTCTGGAATTGGTGGTTTGGTTATGTGATAAAGGTTTTAATTGGGCAATAAAGACAGGTTGTGATAGCTAATCATGAAGGTGTGAGTCTAATGGACGGACACTAGAAACTCATAGTTACCGACATGAGGATTGGTTATGGTGACCATATACTTATGGGTACACGAGAATCCCCTAAGTTATACTTGTATATATGTATCATGGAGGATGATGGGTATACAGGAATCCCCGACCCCTATGATATCTCTGGTTCGTGTGGTTACTTGCATTGGGGTTGTTTAGGGGTTCACACTGGACCCATATAGCCCGTGGGTGATTTTAGAACGGTCAAGCTACATAACCCAGGTTAAGGTTTTAAATGCATGGTAAAATCAGTTCCCTTTCCTGGCATAATATATATATATATGTATATGAATGTGATTATATTTTGATATTTACTTTAGTTTTGAATAATGGCATTAATTTATCCTTATTCTTGAGTACATGCTAGCATTCACCCGTTAACCCATTTTTGGACACTATATCCCCACGCGATGCAGGAATCGGCCATACTCCTCCTCCTGCTTAGTGATTGGATTCGAAGACAACATTAGTGTTAGACTATAGTAGTGAGTTTCCATACTTCAAAAGACTCTATTTCATGTTATGGATATCATTTCATACTTCTGCTTATTTCTTGGACTTTAGTTTTGGCTATGGTAAGTGGCATATCCCAATTGGATGTTCTTGGATTTCAGCTAGAGGCTTTGTGTGACTACTATGGGCATGGGCAGTTTTGATATTAGTGTCAGCCTTGGCATTGGTATCGATATTGGGGCTGACACCAGTTGGATGTTTGATTGTATTATTGGTTGGTTATGGTTATGGACTCCATTATTTTCTTTGAGTATTAATCATTTTATCTTGTTATGTGTTCAAAATTAGTTCAACATAGGGTGTTGAGCTATTATGTTTGGATATTAGGGGTAGTCTCTGGTCCCGATTGGACTTGAGGTACCCGACACAACTAGGCCCTGGTTCAGGTCGTGTCAGTTTGGCATTAGCGCCCTAGGTTTATGGTCACTTAGTAGTACACACATCTCTATCTAGCAGAGTCGCTTTTAAGGATGTGTAGCATGCCACACTCATAAGGGAGAGGGTATAAGATATCTAGGAATGTTCCTATTTCTTGTGTTTTGTTTTCAAGTTGTGGAGTCTAAGTTATGGGTGTTAAACGAGCCGGGCCAAGCCAACCTAGAACCAGCCCTTCTATTTTAGCCGGGTTGAGGGCCGGTTTTGGCGCTAGACGGACCGGGCCATCCCGGGCCAAACAGTAAAAAAATTAAAACCCACTCTAACCCGGCCTACTTAACCCAACCCGGTCAAACCCACCAAAACCCGATCAAAACCGGTTAAAAAATTGGTCAAACCTGGTCAAAAATATAAAAAAAAACTTTCTTTCAATATACAATACATATACCCACCTATATACATTATAAATACGTTAAATAATATATATATATATATACATATATATACACTATATATATAGTATATACTACATTAGAATTTAAAAAATATATACACATATACACAATTAGTCAATTACTCATATATACGCACCATTCAATGTATATATAGTACTACTTATAAAATATACTACAATATATATACATTACAATATATATAGATATACTTATATACTAATTCATAAAACATATACACATGTATACGTTAAATATACAAGATATATACACGTGTATATGCACCATACAATGTATATATACTACTTATAAAATATACTACAATATATATACATTACAATATATATAGATATAGTTATATACTATTTTATAAAACATATAGACATGTATATGTTAAATATACACTTCTATTGAAGGTATATACATGTGTATACTACCTATTCAATGTATATATACTACTGCTTATAAAGTATACTACAATATATAAACATTACAATATATATAGATATACTTATATACTAATTTATAAAACATATACACATGTATACATTAAATATACACTTCTATAGAAGATATATACACGTGTATACACACCATTCAATGCATATATACTACTACTTATAAAATATACTACAATATATATACATTACAATATATATAGATGTACTTATATACTAATTTATAAAACATATACACATGTATATATTAAATATACACTTCTATAGAAGATATATACACGTGTGTACACACCATTCAATGTATATATACTACTACTTATAAAATATACTACATTATATATACATTACAATATACATAGATATACTTATATACTAATTTATAAAACATATACACATTTATACGTTAAATATACTCACCATTAAATGTATATATACTACTAATTATAAAATATACTATAATATATATACATTACAATAAATATAGATATACTTATATACTAATTTATAAAACATATACACATGTATACGTTAAATATACATTTCTATAGAAGATATATACACGTGTATACACACCATTCAATGTATATATAATACTACTTATAAAATGTACTACATTATATATACATTACAATATATATAGATTTACTTATATACTAATTTATAAAATATATACACATGTATACGTTAAATATACACTTCTATAGAAGATATCCAATTTATAAAACATATACACATGTATACGTTAAATATACACTTCTATAGAAGATATATACACGTGTATACGCACCGTTCAATGTATATATACTACTACTTATAAAATATACTACATTATATATGCATTACAATATATATAGATATACTTATATACTAATTTATAAAATATATACTCATGTATACGTTAAATATACACTTCTATAGAAGATATATGCACATATATACAAAACATATGCTACTTAATATAATAAATTAATAATATTTGGTAGTAAATTACTAATATATTAGAAGTAAGTTTTTAATTTAAAGTAGAAAACTAGAAATTCAATTTAAAATTTTAAATCGTTAAATGAAAAAATATAAAAGCAAGGACTATGGAGTGAATGAATTTGGGGAATTTTATTGATTGCAAAATGATCCAAAATTTATAATTTGCATGAATGAAAAATCTACAAATTATGCATCATTTTTTCCAACTCATTCATGTTAATATTAACGGGAACTTGCATAGGATAGTCGAAGTCAATGGGGGAAAAACCATGCATTGGACTTGATTCTGCTGAGTTCTCCCGTGAAGTCATAATTTCTTCAAATTTCAGCTCGTCACTCGGCTCCGGTTCCATTTCTTGGTTTCTTCTTTCTGCTCTAATCCAATCTCTGAGGCAAACTAGAACATTCATTGCATTGCTTCCCAATGAGTGTTGGTTGTCTCTAAGCTGCTGTCATCCTTGACTAAAGACGCTCTCTGATGCAACGGTTGACATTGGAACATTCAAGATATCTCTAGCTAGTCTTAACAGCACATGATATTGTGTTTCATTACTCCTCCACCAATCCAATGTGTTGATCCGTTGTCTGCGATCCTCTGGTGCCATCCGAAGATAATATTTCAGCTCTTCCCGATAAGTTGATGTGTAATTTCTCTCATCAACACTGTTCCAACAATTTAAATCATAAAATGAATCAGAAAAACCACTATGTGCTGGTCTTTTAGAAAATGATGGCTCCTCGGGAGGATAAGGAGCGACAGTTGGAGTGATATTTTTAGGTACGGCTAAATCAAATAAATCAGCATAGTGATTATATAATTTTTCTATGTAATCCTTTGCATCAGCCGTAGCCGTCCACAAATCAGGTTGTACTTGTTCAGAATCATGGTTAGTATTTATTTCTACGTTAGCATAAATAAGAGTACTAAAGTGGCACATATTATTATATTCATGCACGGATTTAGCATAGCACCAACCAAGTAAATAGGGGAAATCGGGAAAAAATATTTTTTAAATTTTGTAAACATGATGCCAATAGCTTCTTTATAACCTTCTTTATTTTTATATTCTTTGAGAAAATCATAAATATTGGCTATATATGCCAAAATATTACAAACAGTAGGATAATAAGCACCGGAAAATTCAACCATAGCTACATAAATTTTTTCTAAAAACTTAACAAGATCATTAATTACAACCCAATCAGAATTATGTAGCATGCAATCAGTAGAATCAGCAAATGAACCGCAATGTGGGTTAAAAGCTAGTGTAATAGGAATTCTATATTTATAACAAGTTTTTAAAAATTCATACGTAGTGTTCCATCTAGTATCAATTTTCTCAGGCATCAAAATCGGTGTAAGTCTATTTTCTTAACATTTAACTTTAAATTCTCTAATTCTCGATCTACGATTATTTTCTTGAATAAAACCAATGGAAAGATGAATTTTTTCAATATAAATCTCAAAAAACTTAAGACCATCTTTTACAATTAAATTATCTATATGACATGTACACTTAATATGAAAAATTTCAGGCAAGGGCAGAGATAGCGTAGATTTTAATTTTTTTTATAGCAGTCTTGTTGTTAGAAGCATTGTCTAAAGCAATACATAAAATTTTATTTTCAATACATTAATATCCGACAATTTTAACAATAGAATCAACAATAAATTGTCCAGTATGTTTACGATCTTCATCATATAAAAAAGCAAGAATACATTTTTGCATCACGAAATTACTATTCAGTTAAAAATTATTTTCTTTTATTTTCTTTAATTGCTACTTGTGTGTCCTACTGGCTTATGGAGGTATGGTTGAGTTAATTGTCTTCTTCAGTGTTCCTATCAGGCTTATGTGGGCTCAGTTAGGTTATGTTTGTGTGCCTAGCCGGCTTTTAAGGGTACAGTTATTTATATGTAATCACTGTGTTATTTATTTTCTATATTGCTTATATTTATTCCTTTATCTCATTGGCGTAGCTTGATAGTTGTTTAACTTTTTATCCCTTTTTACTATTGACTTAGATTACATCCTTGCATTGTAGTTATACCTTTTCTGTATTGAGCTCAGTCAGACGATGATGCCTACTAAGTACCCGTTGCTTTGGTACTCATACTATACTTCTGCATCATTTTCCTGATATAGATCTGAATAGTAGCAGCCGACATTGATGTGATTTTTACCTTCCAATACTGATTTAGAAAAGGGTGAGCTTACTGTCGTCCGAGGCTGATCCTCCTCTGTCTATACTGGTCTAGTCTTTTATACTTGAGACTGCTTGTGTATATTAGGTATATTTTTGATTCTGGCTAGTACTCTGAGTATATTTTGGTAGTGGCTCTAGTACCGACCTTACTAGGTCTTGGGAGGGATTTTTTTTGTATATTTGGTACTTTTCCTTCCTTAATTTTAGTATATGAGACATGTTTACTTTTTGTTTTTTCATGTTATTACTAATGCTACCATTATAAGTGATCTTTTCTTATTTCTGCCTATTAGCCTATTACCTATTATTCCAGGCTATGGTTTGGCTTGCCAACGAGGGAGATAAGGTAGGAGCCATTACGTCTTGAGAATTTGGGTCGTGACATTGGCTCTCTAAACAAAGGATTTCCTATCTTTGCATGGGTTCATTTTTGTATAAAATATATTGACTACAAATTGAACTAAAGAAAGAAAGTTGACTGTTCAACAATGTGAAGACCACAATCTCGACTTAGAATAATCAAATGCCCATCACGAGTCACATGGGCACCTCCACCAGGTAGATTAGTTGTGATATACCCATTAAGATCTAACTCTAAGAGGATACTATTCATTTCTTCTTCACACTGTTGCTCGCTTTTGAGACTAAATAATGGAAATAATACGTAATAGTCAGCTGAATAACGATAATAAGAAAAACTAGGGTATATCTGTTTAATCCCCGCTCGAAATCATCCAACATCAAATTGTATAAGACCTTAGTGATTAACCCAGCGTGTGGGATCCCAACTTCCACAATCGAACAATTAATTCCATTTTGGTCATTGGTATCTTTAAAAAGGATGAAACCAAGGATACTATGTATCTATGACGTACTGTGGGTGCCAACTTTCGTAAAATTCTATTATGAGGAATAGTACCTTGTGAGGGTGCTAGATTCAAGATGAAAATTGTTAGTTTCTTCCCCACTCCACCTAATTTAGCAAATAACTCATGGTGATATCTAGTAAAACCACAGGACTACTCCTGAAAGATAGACGAACGCATAAAACAACTATTCAACATATACACTAGAGTGATTAAAAGGAGAGCGTCCCTTTCACTTGGAAAAACAACCTATTTATAATCAGTGTCCCCTGGCTGACATAAAGTTTCAACATAAAAATAAATCACCTCTTATTTGGGAATACTTTATAACTTATGTGCGGACAATGCATACTTCTCTTCTGAGATAAGAATGATTATATCACATACGCTAATGGGGGAAATAAAAATAGTCCACCAAGTTTAGCATAGACATATAATATTGATTGGGAAAGTTGCTGTGAGGAGCATGAATAAGGTGGATTTTTCCATGGGTCCTCACCATCTGAATCAATTCAAAATGAACAGTATCTCTATTTGGATTTGTTATTATTATAGTGTTATCTGCACCCCGCCAATAAGTAGAGATATGGAGAGAGGGGACAACTTTGTTGTAGACCTTTCTTTGCTTTATTTTATGAATTCCATTGGTTGTCTATGGATTGTAGGTAATTTCCATTGTATATAAATACACTTTCATATCCTACTTAGCAAATCCCATTTTCCTTAAGCATATAGAAACCTATGATTCCAATTTGCATATGCTTCTGCTTTTGTGAGCTTAGTGATCATGGCTAGCTCACCTGATCTATCAGCTGAGTAGTAATCCTCCTTGGCATAATTATCAATATATCTTCCTATCAAAGTGAGATTAGGAGGGAACCCTTTTTAAAGATCCAGCCTATCTTTCAATAGAAACTCTTGGCAATTGCCTTAGTCATTCTCTTATATAGTGTAATCCCCATAGCAATGGGCCTCGGTCTAGTGAGGTTTTGCTTTTTCGGAATCATTACTTGGAATAAGGATTGAATTGTACCTAGTTTTCTCCTATTTGACTAAAATTACCATATGAAAATAGAGATTGTCGAACATTATGTTCCAGCACTGCCCCTAAATTAATCAACTAAGTAGAAGTTGAAGTTCAGTTGGAATCTATATAGTCTAGTAGTTTTTTACTATGAATAGGCCCCTATTATTGATAGAGAGCTTACCGTCCCTCCCTTTATAGTCGCGACTGTTGTCATGGAAAAAGAGTTTATTTTTTGTCAAAGAAGCATGCTTAACATAGCCTATAGCATAAAGGCATTTGAGCCACATTTAAATGAAATATTGGGCAAGGTCCTGTACTCTCTCTTTTGTGGATACGCTATCCCTTTCGGATAAAGTAAGGGGAAGGGGAGGTGAGATCTATGCATTGATTTTCTATTAAATGAACGGTTATATTATGATTGTTTGGGAGACATGGGCCCCTATGCTGCACACAAGAATGAATTGTTATGCTGTCGATAAACTTTTTTCTTTCTGCGGGCGGCCTATCAAATCAGATCATGTATTTTGGAATATGTAATTACATCATGTACATGTATTTTTGCTTTTCCATTTTTTTTGGATTTCCTCCTCGTGCTCGGATAGATAATGGGCATGACTCTTGATAACCTAAAGGCTATCTAAAAACCGAAAATGGACACACAACACAAGTCTAAAGGATGGAATCAACACAAAGAAGAAAGGAGATGAAGAAGATTTGCATAAAAGTAAAGATAGATAATGAGGCCCTTACTATCATCAATGATTAGCACAAGAATGTGTCTCAAAAATTCAAACACATCTCACCAATGGTAGTTCAAAACTCACTCTTATGTGAACCAAAGGAATTCACACTCCCTAATCACACCTTTCTTGCCAAATGTTCAACACGAATGAAGAACCCTTCAATTGCATTCAAACTCTCAAGTTTTGGTTATACTAAGATAAGGAAGACTAAAACTACAAGCTAAAGAGTATTATTTCAATATTCATCAAAGCTAAGAAAAATACCAACTAAAATGTCTGTTTATACTATTACATAACAAATGTCAAAATACCCTTAATGAATAAGGGAAAGCAAACGCCTCTTGGATGTCACTTTGGGATGTAAAATGTCTTCAATACCCTTCACTTGAGGTGCCTCTTGAGTGTAGTGGTTCCCTTCTCATCCTGTAACTTGACAAGGCTTTAAAGAGACTCCAAACACCTGCCAATTTTGAAGCTTAAATCTTTGATGATGCCTTATACTCTTTTGTGCTCTTCATGCTTGTATCATCCTCTCCATCTTGAAAGGAATTTGTCCCCAAATTCATATCTAGAAACACCAAAGAGAGAATAAAACAAGAACACAATCCTCATGGTATGAGGGTTAGCATTAGCACCACAAGTTATGTAATCATGCCAAGGTTGTACACTTTTGGAATACAACCAACTATCCTTTGTTATGATCATGAAACACTTACCACAAGCATCACAAAGGACATGGCTAAGGAGAACATCAAGAGAAAAGTAAACTATAAAGCCATATAGAATTGCAACTCTAAGTGGACTAATAAACAAATGTCCTACCCCTACATAAAGCAAATCGAAGACTAGCATGGATATCATCATAAGTAAAGAGGTAATATAGGAAAGAAACAAGTGTAAATAAATTATCCAAGGTGATATAATTTATAAGAATGCTAATGGATTCAAAATACTTAGCATATAAGGATAAAATCAAGTCATTTAAACTCATGCGGTTTCTTCCTTTCAAGTGAAACATAAACTTGGTATCCACAAGTTGAGATTCAAGCAACTTAAGCACAAGTGTGTCATAAAAGGATGTACACGTATAATAAATACCATAAAGAGGCAATGAAACATTTTCCTTAGGGTCCTCAACTATGAAACCACCTTTGATAAAGGGGTCTCGCATCAAAACCAAGTCACAAAGAAGGGCACCAAGATCAAATGGAAGAAGTAGCCAAGGATCTAGGCTGAGGCTATACTCATTTTCCCCTAAAGTATCATCCCCAAAATTAGGCATACCCTCTTTATCACCATTAAAAATATCATGAGCAAAATGTGGGTAGAGAAATATGTCCCGCAAGTCAACTGTAACTATGGTGCTCTTATGCATGCACTCACCACTAATCTCAAGATCCTCACTATGAGTATGCTCAACATAAGAAATATATAGAGAAGAAGTAGATAGATTTTCCTCATATTCACTACCTTCTTTATCAAGAGAGTAATCCTCACTTCTAAACAAACCACCATGAGAATTAAAGGAATCACAATCAAGTCCATTTTCACAAGAATAATAATTAATTAGGTTTCCTAAACATTCAAGCATATCAAGGTCTTTATCACCCAATTGACTATTCTTTTCCAAAAGTGGGATATCACCATCAAGAATCGGATGGTTAACATAATATTCACTCAACCCTATATTCTTGATGTATCTCAAGAAATAGGACAACAAGTGAATCTTAAGCATACCATCTTTCCTATTAAACATATCACATTGCATATCACTAGGGGTCATGCAAAGAGTAATCTCACCAACTTCACACAAGACATCTTTCTTTGAAGAAGGATTAGTATTCAAAGGTAAGAAGTTGAAGCCTACAAGTTCACTCTTAAAAAGATACATGTCATTCTTCACATCATTTTCATTTTCATGATTTCTTTGAGCAAAACTAACAATAATACTTTCATTATAGAATATGCTCAAAGAATTATATCCACTCTCATGATGAACTCTATCAACATCATCTCCAACTTGAGACTCATCAAGCACATCATACATAAACTCAAATAATGGATTACATTCTTGAGTAAATTGATCATCATTCCCATCCTCACTAGTTGTTAGCAACCCACAAATCAATGTGGACTCACCTCAGTTTTCACAAGGGTCAACTAGTGTGTGAATACTTTTGTTACTTGGTAATAGAACCTTATTCAAGTCATAAGTGCTATCACTAGATGGACACAAATCATTCTTACAAAAAAAATTAATTTTGTCATCTAAAGGATCAACTAGTGATTGCGTACTCACAATAAGAGATTGGTCCTTATGAAACCTAACAACACCAAGAGTATCACAAAAGGAAGATTCATACACTTCTTCACTAAGCAAATCCGAAACTTCACCACTTTGACCACTATTAGCCACATCACAACAATTCAAGTTTCTAGGAGTGTAGAAGATAGCTTTGTTACCTTATAGATCATGGGAAGTGTGTTCTTCACTTGGTTTTGAACCATGGCAGCCTTAATGCTCCACATTACAAGGGAATATGCCAAGTTTTCCCATTGTACTCACTTCTTCATCACTTATCCCAAAATTAGTACTTTCGGCGAAGGATTCCATTAACTCATCAACCATCTCTGTGTATGGAACTCCTTTTGGACTCTTCTTTGATGATGTATGATATTGAACTTGCACATAAGAAGAATCAAAGATAGGCAAAGTTCTAGTATTTGGGTTAGTGAGTAACAAGGGTCCTTTGTGGATAAGATCCACAATCAAGTGTTGTTTTTCCCTTCCAATTTTACTACCCGTGGCTTCCCTTTTCTTTCCCCTCATTTCTTCATATCCTTCTTATACCTCACCATTAATTTTCTATCCATATTGAGGATTAGCCTCATTATTCTTGGGATCTAACTATCCCACTTCTCCTACTTGGATGGATTAAGTTCGGTTTAGGAAAGTTTGGAGAAGGCGAACCGAATTTGATAGAGAGATGATTTGAATTGGTGGCCTTGGACTTGGTGGAGTGTAGGATATTTGGTTTTGAGGGTTTTGAACTTGTGGAGGGTTCAGTGGAAATAGTCTATCAACCCCTGCTTTCATTCTAATCGCACCTCCCTTCAAAGAATTCAAGTTTTCTTTCATAATGTCCAACTGACCCTTCAAGTCTCGGGTTAGTATATCAAACTGAGCTATCAAGACTCCTAAAACATCATTCCCAAGTAAGGGAGAACTTGAAATCTCGGGTTCCATATTGATGGTACCTAACAAACAAGCAAAAACCTACAAAATAAACACACTAGTTAGTTCAAAAGCCTCACTACACTCACACTCAGATCTCACCTCACACTTGGTCTCACAAGTGTTGAAAACTTGGCAATACTTGGCAAGTGAATGAATGGTAAATATGCGTTGTCCCAAAATTGATTTTAGTTTGATATGACTCAAATAAAAATGATGTATGGACTTGAACCAACAAACTACTACGACTTAAAAAATAAGGGAAAGGCACGAAAAAAAATCAAAGACATGAAACAAATGGACTCTAGACTAATTACTAATCTAGTAGGAACTTACTAGATTGATAATTAGTGATAGAATTAACGTACAAGAAACTAGAACTAAAAATTAGAAATTAGGAAAATCTATTTAGAACTTGATTTGTCCGTTTACACCTGATGATATGGCACTATTGGATTGGACGTTGATTTTCAAAATTCAATTTCCAAATTTTGCTCAAGTTTCGGCCCTACACCTTAGGGAAGAAGAGAAAATTCTTTGGGAGGTTAAAAACAAGTTTAGATCTATTTTCAAGCTTCAATTTGAATTAAAAAAGAAATGGTCCCCCCTTGTACTTGGAGTTGTACTTGATTTGTACTTTGATTATTCCTTTTTTTTCTTCTTTCTTTTGGATGACAATGATTATGCCAAGGAATATTCTTTCACAAATAGTAAGTACACTCTCTTTCCATCGCCTTTTGGATCAAATACACTCTTTGAAATATTCCTTTTTAACAAGAATCGATGAAGATAGAAGAACAAGATGAATATTTAAGAGTTGACCAAAGTTTGACCCCTAATCAGATGAACCCCAAATTTGGATTTTCTTGTGGATCTAGGTTCCTTAGGCCAAGGTGATATCAAATATCAATAAATCACAACCAACCAACGTCCACAAGATAAAAACCACACGGATCTAGCTTCTTGAAGATTCAACACGCCATAACCATGGTGGTCCTAGCTCAAATTCAACCAAATCTTGATCCAAGAGTCAATCTAGACTCCTTATGTTCTAGAGAGAAAGGATATAGCACTATAAACCTTCAAAACACAATAAAATCTTGTAGATTTAACTTGGAAATTTTGGATCTACAACAAGCAAAGCAAGATCTATGTTTTTTTGTGATTTTGCTTTGGATTTGACTCTTTTTTGTTGCAATTTTCTTAATAAGGACACTAAAACCATGGATTAGAGTTGTGGAAACAACCATAAGCAAGGCTTTGATATTAAATGATATCCTAAAGGCTATCTAAAAACCAAAAACAGACACACAACACAAGACAAAATGATGGAATCAACACAAAAAAAAGAAGATGAAGAAGATTTGCATAAACGTAAAGATAGATTATGAGACCCTTACTATCATCAATTATTAGCACTAGAATATGTCTCAAATATTCAAACACACCTCACCAATGGTATTTCAAACCTCACTCTTAGGTGAACCAAAGGCATTCACACACCCTCAATTACACCCTTTTTGCCAAATGTTCAACACAAATGAAGAACCCTTCAATTGCATTCAAACTCTCAAGTTTTGGATATACTAAGCTAAGGAAGACTAAAACTACAAGCTAAAGAGTATTCTTTCAATATTCATCAAATCTAAGGGAAATACCAACTAAAGTGTCTATTTATACTATTACATAACAAATGTCAAAAATGCTCTTAATGAATAAGAGAAAGTAGGTGCCTTTTGGATGTCACTTTGGGATGTAAAATGTATTTGATACCCTTCACTTGAGGTACCTCTTTAGTGTAGAGGTTTCTTTCTCCTCCTTTAACTTGACAAGGCTTTAATGAGGCTCCAAACACTTGCCAATTTCAATGCTTGAACCTTTGATGATGCCTTGTACTCTTTTATGCTCTTCATGCTTGTATCAACTCCCCCTCTATCCATTATACCATCCAAATAGGCTAGATATTCTAAGTTCCAGGGTTGGGTCAAATAGGACCAGATCCAATTGGATCTGATTATAGCTTTAAGTCCAGATATTATACTATGTTCAAACCTGAAAGGAGGGGGATAGCGAACCTCCTAGCCAGAGTCCAAGGTTGCTTGCTAAATTTCAGCCACTTGTTAGAAAGAAGTGCAACTTGATTGTCGGGGGAAATTAATGAGAAGGAAAAAGAAAGGTAGATTATTCTATTTTCTCATATGGTAAGGATTGGATTTTTGTTCAAAGGTATGTTAAAAACCATCATATTTTCTTTGTTTGTATCGCTGATACACCCAAAAGACCAGCCACATGTACCTCGGGAGCCCCTACACATTTAAATCAAAATAGAACGAGCACCTACAACTATGGTGAATGAAATATTGACCATAGGGTGAGAGAATATTATTATACGAGGACTAGTGACTGGTCAATTTATTAAACATAGTCATTTTGTTCAACATGGATGCAAGTGGACTAGGTTTATGGGTTTAAACTGACTATGACCAAAGTCGTGTCTACTTCAACCAAAAAAGGGGCGACCCTTTTTCAACCCTAAAGAAGTACCTCAACTCACTTACAAAAAAGTTGTTGGATATGGGCTCCACACTATGAGAGTTTGATTTGTAGCATTATCAAAGTGGCATGTTAAAATAGGGGATCATACCACTCCTAGTGTTTTAACTAGTCATTAATGGTCGGCTTAATTAGTACCCTTTCGATATATGTTGCGAACACTTTCATTTTCAGCCTCTCATTTCTCTAGAAAAGTAAAATCAAATGGATAGAACAGATAGTCCAACTACATAACTTTGTCTTTTTAACTACTTCCATGGTCGTTCCTCATGGTACGGTTGCACCCATAATATTAAAATGGTTCATCAGTAGAGACGTTCCCACAGGTGCCCTTTTTTCCAATGGAACTATAATTTCCTATTCCTATCCCTTCATTACCTCTTATGGTCTATCTATATTCCAAAAATTCATACGCTCTATGGACAAAGCAAAAAATGGAGTCTCGGTTAGAGCAAGCCGCCCTATTCTATTACCAGACATAATCGGGAGAAGTTTATCCAAAACTAGATCTAGAAATGCTTAATTTTGCCTCGTTCTAGTTCTTCATTTCCTTCTTATAAAATCTAAGGGGGCCTTGTCATGTTTAGAATCTTTCTACGTTGTGCTCTATTTATTATTCTTTCGTACTTTCTTCTTTTTACCATGCGACAGGTCAGTGAAGCCTGAGCGGACGCGAAAAATAAAAGGCCAAACACTTCAGCCCAATGGGAATGAGCGATGATGAAATGAGAAGATGAGTTACCTCGGGCACCCTCATTTAGAATAAAGGGATGAAGGTTTTAGGCCTGTAGCTTTCCCTTTCCCCCCTTTGTCGGGTGGTGCTTGTGTGGAGGGTGCGCCACCTGAAATTGGGCTTGAATCTCTTACCTTACCAACAAGCCTAGAGTTGATGTTATTGGTCATTATACTTAGGTGGAGCAATCTGAACTCTCGATAGAATTTAAAAAAGGACCACAGGCCTATGTAAACACCTCAACGAACTCATGTGGACACTCGTCAGCCTGAGGATAATCTTTCAAATACACATGTTGATGTTATTGACCCATTTTTCTTATCTTTACTGATTTCTCTCAATGAAATTTGCCATGTTGCACTAAGTTACTTATGGATGTATGCATGCAGTCTGGAAATACTTTGGAGTGAACACTCATCTAAAAAGGTAGGGTCAATCGTATAGCATTTAGGCCGTAACATTTAGAAACCAAAAAATATTGTTCCCATCAAATTCTCTCCGAACCAAGCTAGATAGTCTCCTACCACTAGGCTCACTAACCAACCTGGACTTTTTTTTATTATTCCTATTGGATATCAAAACAAACTATAAGGATTATTTCCAGCCATGTGTTCTCCTATGACATAAGCACTCTTGGGTAGGGTGGGCCATTCCATTAAATCTTTGAGAAGGGGCCCAATCTTCTATTTGATGGTCGTCGTGGTGATAGGCTTCATTTCTACAACTGCCTTCTCAACTATTAAATGACTGAGCAAGAATAGTAAGGGGTGTACAAACAACGAATGTCATTATGAGGGGATGCGATTCTCTAAGTTGGGGCAAAGAAAGTCATCCAACCCTACCAGATTAGGAATGTGAAGGCCTCTCCTTCAAAAAGTGTCTGGAGAAAGAAATAGCTATGCTATTGACCAGACCCTTTTTTCTCATTTTATTTAAAGCGGGCCAAATAATGATTAAAATGCATAAAAAATAGGGAAGGGAATTCAAAGACTCTCTTTTTTGGTTGAAGGGTCGCTCTCCCTCCCTATTACAAGACCTAAAAAAGGCTTTTAGTAGTGCCCTTAGAATCTAAAACTTTTGAAGCGCCAGTAGTTATAGTTGTGGCCACACCAACTCTTTTGTTCTTATCGCTCCAGATTCTAATATATATGACCTCCAAGCGGTACAAAGTTAACCTCTTCCATAGAAGTAGGTAGTAACCTAACCTTTAAGAATTTGTTCAAGGGAGGACCCTCTGATTTACCAATAGAAATATCTCCATGTGTGTCATGATAAGAAATCCTCAAAAATATTGATTGAGACTCCATCCATGGTCCCATGAAGATATCTACGTACTTATCCATGACAAGTGAGATCTTTGGTCTATGCTCCTGGGAGCAGCTTACAAAAAAGGGAGTTTGAACTGGTCTAACTTCAGGCATGGCCCGCCCGTCTGCTGCTTGGTCCAAAAATGGTAGCGAGTGAGGGCACCGCTATTTTCCTTAATGAATCGAATGGTCCTTTGACCTTCATTTGATTCCAACATCTGGAATAAATCACATGATACCGGCCCACTATTACTATAAAAAAATCCCCGCTCTCTCCTTAAAGTAGCTTTCAGCTTCGTTCCTTCACTACTAGGAAAGTAAGCAACTTCTATTAGTGTTGGACCTTTGGTCAAATTAATCATGTCATGTGTAACGTCCATCCATGATTGTTCATTAATGTCTATTTATTTATACTCCCCCCCCCTTATGAACTCTGAAAAGGATTGAGAGGGGCCCGAAAGCCCCTAAAGAAAGAAAGTGAAATTTGATTCACTACCCATTCTCTCAACAATAAATTAAGCTTTCCCTAGGCTGGGTATTTCCTTATTATTCTATTCTCTCCATAAAAAAGATGTATGGAAGAGGTATTCCCAGCGCGCGGAGGATCCGTTGAGAGTTTGTCTCTATAAGGAACTGTATGATCTTTTCCCCTATTGTATTGAATAAAAAAAAGATGTAAGTGCTACGGTCCCCTATAGTTTGATCAAATATTGACCGGGTATGAGCCCCCACTTCCATAGATCCTTGGTTTGACCTATCGTAGTGGTAATTTCTTTTAATAAAGTAGAGCGGGGAGAATTTCTCATACTTTCTCAGTGTGCCGCCATTTCTTTGAGTTCCCTGCTTGGTTCACTGGGATATTGGCTTACCAAGCACTTGCCCATTGCTTCTTCTGCTCGCTTGGTAGGTGAAAACGCTTATTATACTGACTTATCTCTCTACTGGGGCGCTCCCATTACTATAGCCATAGGCTATGGCATCTCTAGCTCGCAACCACAGGGGCCCACCCCGCGAGGCCAGAGTGGGCTAAACAGACAACCTCCATTCGAATTATGTTTGGTGGTCTTTCTCTTTTAACAAATCTAGAGAGATACTACAAGTCCTCCATCCCAACTTTCATCGCCGCGGCCATCTGGTTCACCGGTACTACCAAAAAGACTCATGCTTACATTACTGTTATTGATGGTTTGATTATCTTGGACCACAAGGACCCCAGTCGTGCTTCAAGTTTCCATTCCAATCATCAGATTGATGATAAATCTCCTCGTGCTCTACCATAAGAACTTGGAGTCTGTATCATGGTGAAGATAAGGTAAGGTTGTGATTCTTGATTAAAAAATAAACCAAACACCTTCGAGTTATTGGCTCATCCAACCCGATAGCGTTCATGAGTTTCTAGTTCAACTGTCCTTTAGAGATAGGGTTGAGAAGTACCAAAGATGGTTGCACCCTATCCTTTCTTTCTAACAGTCTTACCCAACAAGCCACCCCAATTCTACAGCTAAAAAAGGTAAGCACCTAGCGCGAGCCTTATTTATTAGTTTAGTGAAGTCAAGTTTTGGCTCCCTAAAGACTAAAGAAATGGATAAAAAAAGGGGGGACGTATGCAATGTGCTATGCCACCCAAACCAACTAAGAGAAGTCATATCCGTCCCATCGCAAAAACCTACAATATTATGATCATATTGGTTTACCCTAGTTTCTTTGGTATTTTAACGTACGGTCTCCCCTCCAACAAGAAAAGGTATAAATATAGAAACTTTTTTGCCATTTGCATCAGGGAATTTATGGAGAAAATCAGGTTTTAAATTCCCAAAAATCGCACGATTATATAGACAAAGGGAATAGGACATGCCTAAAATCATCCCAATCACTGCTAATGTAGCTACTAAGCTATTTTTTTGGAAATCTCCTACTAAGATGAGAAATTCCCCGATAAAGCTTCTAGTACCAGGTGTACTCATATTAGCCAAAGTGGAAGGGAAGAAAATGGTAGGGAGATTTAGCATGGTGCTCAATGAACCTCTGTAATATCTAACAAATTGAGTCTTATGTCAGTCATATAGAACCCCAACACATAGAAAAAGGGCTGAAGAAACTAGTCTATGACTTGACATCGGTAGAAAGCTACCTTCAATTCCCTATATGTTCGGTAGAGCCAAAGATTCCCCAACTAATAGAAGTACACCGATTACCCCGAACTGTACAAAATAGTTACCACCTATCATACAGCTTTCTAACTTAACTTTTTTTTTTGGTTATTCCGCTCTATTAATTGATGGTAGTATAAAAGATCTGTAACCCCCACAATTTTTGAGATAATGGTTCCTGCTTCCTACCCATAGTTAGCATGTATTTCCCCCGATCATACTTTAGTATCACATCATAAACCCCCACCCCAATGCTATCTTCCTTATCAGTGAACCAGAACATAGTGCATTGGTACTCTTCGATGCAGTAGGGATGTGACGACGTAACCTACTATGATCACGTATAGAAGTGTTGTCCTTTATCTCACCAAAATAGAACCTCTTCACAACTTTTATTCTTTTATGGGGTCCTATTGGGATAGGTAGGCCTAAGACTTTTCCCTTACCCTACCTCCATAAGACCCCTTTCTCTTTCTTAAGAGGGAAAGAAGATAAGAAAGGATTTATTTTTTACTTTCATATGAATATCCCTATCTTGTATCAAAAGGATTTTTATGCTATACACCACATTAAGAAAGACCAACCTCCTATGTATCGTACTCTTTTTGTACCTCAAAAGGGTGGTCCTCCTTATGATTCTACAGACGCCTGTCTGAAGTACAAGGGGTAAACTTGGACTCGAATAAGATAGGGTGGTGCACACTGGGCCATTTAGGTATCATATTTTGGATGAGTTTATCGTGCCTCTGTCCCCTATGTTAGGAATCCATAATATTTTGTTATGTTCTTCCATTGTTACTCCAGAATAAAAAGTTCCATGCGAGCTCTAATTCTATGGCGTGATGACAGGACCATAAGGGAAGTGGCTCCGGGTATAGATATGGTGAAATCTGTTGGGGTCATGCAAATACATAGACCCCTTCCCTTCTCTTTTAGATGAATAAATTGGTTTAGAAGGCACTTTTCGATCTACGGTCCCTTAGAGCAAAGGGTTAGGTAGGTAGTATGGGCCTTTTGACTTCCAGCTATGTGTTATGCGACTCCCGTGAAGTGAATGAAAGGAAGCTCTTCGAGCCTTTGGGTAATATTATGCTTACTATCAGCCTCTCTGATTGATAGGAAGGTGGGCTAAGCCCCCTACTTAAGATTCCATTCATAAGGCTAATTTTATGTTGTCGTGAGGATTTGGTTAAGCCGACTACTATAGGCTAGCTACTTTTATCTTCTATACTGGCCCTTCCACTTTGGTGTAATCTTCTTTTGTATTGGTACTTAATGAACATATCAAACAAAATGAGTAGTATAAGCCCTTCTACAGCCTGGGAAAAGCAGCAAAATCTAGAAACTAGGGATTTGTTCACCTTTGGACACGAACACTATTTTTTTCTCAATGGAAATCTACCTTAGAGATTGAATGACAATAAGATAAGTCAATGTTCAATCTAAGACAGTGCTGGGCACTGATAACTTGTAATGAACAACCCCATTATGAAACCAACCAAAAGTATCCTTTGGTACATATGTAGTTAAGGTTTGGAACCCTTGAAACGATGAGAGAAAGTCGTTTGCTTATTGCCAAACCCTTTACCTTTATTTTGAATCAAAATAGGTTGTGACTCTTGTATTTTTGTCGGTCGGCAGAAGTGGTAGCTTCTTCCTCTACTTCTCTCATGCTTGCTTGTGTGAAGGCTTAAAGCCCTTTTTGCTAGGTCCTAAAGTTTTACAAAAAATTTGATCCAATGAAAATCCCATATTGAGCGTAGCTAGTATGCAGCTACGGCTAGCCGATCATATCATTCCATAAAAAAATTTATATGTATAGTGAGATCCCCTAGATATATAGATAGAATAGATGTTCATGGGTAGACAAACATTCCATTGATTTTGTATTTTTGGGATGAAAAACCTCATTGATCCAAATGAACCATTTTTCTGGCCTCTCTTCACTTCCCACCCCAAAACTGACCCATGGCACAGTGCCCATTTGCTTAGTGTGTGGGAAGGAAATGAAGTTTAGTCCATAAGACTGTAGCGCAGTGGAGTAGTCGTAACACTTCCTTACCTTAGCTAGATCTCGCTTTGGCCACCTAAATTATAGGTAGGTGGCGGATGTGTGACATTTGGAGTTGTTATTCTTGCACTTGTCCCTAAGGAAAAAATGAGTGATCTATTCCCCTGCAGATTATGGCCTTACCATTCAGTCCCCGAGGGCCAGGGGGATTCAGTATAGCAGCTCAAGTTTGTTTACGCTGCATGCTCCAGCTGGACTGTACATATGCTATCTATAGGAAGTATGGTTCCTAAAGTGACTTTGATTTGCCAGTTCAAGATCAACCCCTCAATTTATGTTAGCAGACCTACAGGTCGGGTCGATCTCTACGCTTTTTCTTTTTGTGTGGAATGATATCAGGAAGAGAAGGGAATGTGTCGAGGTGGCAAACAAGACAACAACATTTTGGCTTTTCTTTCTATGAAATGAGACCAGTACATTGGACCAATGGATAAGAGAACTGAGATGGCCTAAAAAGTGTTTAGGCGCTCTACGTACGACGTAGACTCTATCGGATACATATCAATTTCTTTATGATGGATAAAGAATAGATAGTTGTCACATCAATAGATAGAAATAGGATATTTACCCTTATTCTTGAGAGATTCCCTATCTATCTCTTTTGATCCTTTCGAACAAATTAGGCTATCTATCAACCAATTTGAAAATAGAATGCTCATCTCGCTTTTCATTCATTTTCACCACCAAAACATAGTCACCATAATAATAAGAAGAAGAAGCAACTAGAAGGACTCACTTCACACGCTTGAATTATTATTCACTAATGAATTAGGAAAGCCAACAGAAAATTTTGATTCTTACTTTGTGGAGCCGGTGTTGTTGTTTCCTGTGCTAAGAGGCTTTTTTTAGGAACAAATAACAGTGTTTTGCTGAAATCTCAAATCAAGATTTTATTGTGATGTGATATGCTTCCTCCCCCATTGCTAGTAGGTTGATGGGTCGCATGCCTGGCACACATGTTTTGGCCTTGTGTGTCCATAACTCAAAATAGGTGACCTAACGGTCGTCGTCTGACTAAACATACCAACAGTCACCAGATTCATATGAGCTACTGAGGAGTAATCAACGATCTTCTTAAGATCAATATTCCTTAAAGTGGTCGAGGAAGTATATAGTATAGAAATCGCACTTAAAGTATAAATGAAAGAAGTGGAACAAAGTGTCACTTCGGTAAAAATGTGTATTGAAAATCTTAAAAACCCTTGGTGCTTGAAAATGGCACCAAAGAAGAATTGACCAGTGGTGCTTAGTCGAAGATCTAGTAGGTAGCCACTCCATTCTCAAAGAACCGTACGTGAGACATCCATATCATACAGCTCTATATCGAGCTTCTGTTGTCGTTCTTGGCATTAAACCCCCATCTATGAATATATTTTAAGCCTGGACTGACGAATCTTTTACTTCTTAGGTGGAGTCAAACAATGGTGCTTGCATTGCGAGAGATCCCCACTCGTAGGGTCCGGCCTCTTCCCATCTGAAAGAATCGCTCACTTGATATCCGAACTAGTAAGGGCCTTATCTGGAGACATACTGAAAACTATGCCTTTCAAATCAAATGCAATGCTCGTCTTCCAAATAAAAAAAAGGGCTAATTGGGAAGAATGATTATGTGCGGCCTGTAGAGAACATGTTAGGCACATTTGGATTTCTTATGCAACGGATCACTCTCTTAGTGAGATAGAGGTATGAAATTAATAGCCTTATGTTATGGCTGGCCCCCGACTTATGGCCTTTACGCTACTACTATTGTGATGTGAGCGATTCAATTTGGTTGAATCCTTCTATATCATCCTGGCCAAAAGTTGTATGCAGAACTTTTATGGAGAATAAGGGTTTGAAACTCTTATCTTATTTGAATCTTAAGGATAGGACCCTACCCTATTCTTGAACCCTCTGCTGAGATCTACCCAACCTGCATTTCCATACATTTTAAAGAGGAAAAATTTCTCTCGTCCTGCTGCCAATAATCTTTCTTCAGAATTATGTGAATGTGTCGATCCTCCGATCCCCTTTGATTTAGTAACTTATCCTAAGGTCTCCTCGCTAAGAGCTCCCCAGGGACGATAGATAAAAAAACTTGTCTTCTATGGCGGGGCAACTTTTTTATTTTGCTATAAGACCTAGATGATTATCCCTACCTTTGGTAGCTTACAAATTTATGTCCATTCCTGGTCGGGTACAATTTTCTTTCTCTTTCTTCATTGTAGCCATTACCTAAATCCACGCAAGTGTATCCACACCCCTCAAACTTACTTGATGAGGAATCCTTTCTTGTGAACAAATACAACGCCAACACACACCTTGGAGTACCCCATCCTGTATATTTATACAAGACTTGAGTAGGCGGGTCGAGGTCCTACGATGTACCCACTACTTAGAGTACCCTCCTAAAAATAAAAATATGTATGTTCGATTCTTCTTCGTTGGGTTGGGCAGGTTTGACCAGAAATACTATGCTTAAACACAAGACTACCCCTTTACCGAAATCTTCACGGGGAATACTTTAGGACGATGGAAGACCGCCCGTAGGGGGTTTACTACATAAGGCTTTGTTGAGGAAAGGCTTTATCCCAATGAATAGAAGATACTTATCTCGGCAAAACATAGGGATTAACATACTTTCGGGAAGAACATAGACTAGTAGAAGATCCAACATGCAGAACACGACGATCATTATAAATTCACAAATTAGAAATGTTGTAATATACTCTTTCCCATTACTTCGCATACCAGACCAATCCACTAAAATGCAAATAGTGATAAAAAATATGGTTAATATCATAAAAAATAAAGAGATATTGTCAGTACCCAAATAAAAATTAATATTTCGATAAGGAATCCTTCGAAGGCTTTCCACAAATTAAGATTTGGCCGTAGAAAGATCAAATTGTATCCGAAGAATAGAGGGATACAAAAAAGTAATAAGAGAGGCGCACATACCAATTAATCATATCGGTCGTATTCTTGAATTTGGAATGAAAAGAGCAGTAATGCTTCCTAGCATCGGACAAAGAATAAGACCATTTAGGTCAAAATAGCATTCATAGAAATATTCTAACATAGAGTAGAATCAAACATGGAAGATATTCATTGACAAAAGTAAAAAGATAGGTGCTAATTCTAATACAATAGGGGTTTATTAAGTAGCCGAACCCATTCAGACACAATGTCGGCTAGCACGAATCACCCTTAGATAGGGTAGACTCTGTCGCATGACCTCCCACTCTATCTGGGCCAAATACCTATTTAAGGTATTTTTAGAGATAGCAGTTCCCGCCTTAGTAGGGTGGATAAAGAGGAGGCTATGGATTTCCCACTTTCGGCGTGAAAGCATCTGGGGGAAAACCCATCCTATACCAATGTAGCCTCGATTCTCTTTTCCACTAGGAACTGCTTTTTCAGTATGCCAAGATAGATTCAGAGGTGCCTAGCCTTGTTTCTCTCTTAAAACAAGAATGCAAGCTATGTTTGAAGCTCTGCTCTCCTTTTCAGATTTGAAAAAAGAAGGCACTCTAATACTGGAACAAGGATGGCATGTGGAACAGGGTGAACTTCAGGATGGGGAATGGGTGGTTGTGCACCTCTTTAGGGAGGGTCAAAAGAGGGATCCCTTCCCGCAATGTATGTGTAAAGAATTCCTTCGAGAATCCCCACCCCTCCCTCCAGAGTACCTATTGCGCCCAAGCACACACAAAAGTGTATGTGGTCTCATAAAGTAATACAGTGGCCTTAAATAAAGTCGAATATCGATCCCTCAGAGACATGTTCCAACAACTATTCAATTCTAGTTCACTATTGAAATTAATCTAGTGCAAGCATCACCAAAAGAGTTTTGAAATTTGTAAACCAAAATTAAAGTAAACAGTACGTAAAGTAAAGAATTGAGACAATCAATGGATAAAAGCCCAGGGTTAAAGCTCTACGAACAATCATACTACATTATTGAACCACATTTGTTAGATTGATTATTTTAGTTGTTGATTCGTAGGGTTTATCGTATAATCATGGTCTCCCGACCTCTAATGTTCTACCTAACTGGACATTACAACTACATCATTGAGCATAGATGTAATAATCTAAATAGATGCATTAAGATGTCAACCTACATGTAAATCAAGCAAGGCTTCTAGGTACATCCCTATCCTAGACGCTAATTAAAATTTCTTATTTTATAAAAGAATAAGAACCTTAGTTTATTCATTCCCACGTTCTATCTTTCTATTCCCCTTCCCAATATCACAGGGTCGATAATATATATATTCTAAGGTTAGACTTAAATAGTTAAAAAAAAGGATAAACCAAAAAACAAATATGATAATAAATCCAAACAAACTCAATTCTAAGCGAAAGTAAACATGTTCTTGGCCTTAACCCCAGAAAGGGGACATTTAGCCACTAATAGAAAAAACCGTAATCCAAATCAATGAATACATCATTAAATCTATTAAAAATATAAATTAATGAGAAATAAACCCTAAATAAAGTGTTTATGAGCCCCTCCTTAATGCTCCAATACGTCCAAGGTATCAAACAACAAGTATAAGTGTTGTATTTATAGTGGGAGAAAATTTGTCGTAGGTGGAGAGAGCCTTGTGACACATTGGTCAGCCACTCTAGAGAGAGAATCACATCATGTGTATTAGTACACTGGATATAGAAGTTCTCCACGTTTCATATTCCATTGGGGAGAGGTTTGTTTCACAACCAATTCGCGTAGGCTCACTGGAAATTGCCTTTGACGCCAAAACTTAGCCTTTTGCTTTTATCTTCTATCCCACATCTTGTGGTATTGTTTCCACTTTGTTTACAGATTGAATGTCATAAATATATACTCATAATCGACTCAAAAAAAATCCTAAATGATCAAACACCACGGATTAGAGTTCAAAACAACAAAATGTCATGAACGACTAGCTTGAAACTCAAGCTAAGAACTAGATTCGTCCACTTTGATTTGTACATATTGTTTGACTATTTGCTTGATTTAAGTAAACTTTGAATATAAATAATTACACATTAAAACCATAAGTAACTCATTATACACACTAGAATTCATCGAGTCTAACTAGAACAACACCTAGCTCAAGCTAGTAAAACTAGTTTTCTTGGTTAAACTCTAAGTGATCGATTTGAACCAAAACTTTTTTGAAAACACTTTTAAACATTGTAATCACATACTTAAGCACTTATATGCTTATTTATATCATAATTTACTCATTAATCACGTGAATTATCCTCAAAACCAGGCTAAATAAGCTAGGATAATCACACTAAGGCGCATAAATACACCCAACATCACCACCCCACACTTAAGGCCTTGTTCGTCCTTGAACAACTCTTCATTATAAGAATCATAAGCTAAGGAGACTCAAAACTTCAACTACAAGCAAGACACTCAATCTAGTACTACCATGACTACACAGAAAGCAAGTTTCTACATTAAGCATGTTATGTACACAATTGAAAGTTCAAGAACACTACATCCAAGACATCTTAGCCTCAAGAATTGACTCACCAAGTTGGAAAACTCATGTATATTGTTCGATAAAAGATATCATACCATTCACCCACTATCATCAAACATGTGACCTCACAACAAGAAAGCTACGCATAAACACTCACATAGATGAAATTTATAACAGAATGGGTACAAAAATCAAGTTGTGCTCACTCTTACAAGGAATTCATAAGTTAGACATAATGAACCATAAGCTTGCCCTTGGTGTTCTATTCCACTAATATCAGAATGATGAAGCTTAAGATCAAATAGTTCTTTTATGGTTGTAATGTAGGCTAAGGGATGGGTAAGAACTATTCTGGCCAATAATAGTGACTATCTTCCCTAAGTGCATTAATACATCACATTATATAATTAAGATCAATCTCCAACAACCAAATTTACACTATTTTTTTCCACCCCAATCTTTAGTTTTCTCCCCATCTCACTAAGCTTACTCACATACACTATAGTGAAAGTGTTTTCTATTCATAACTTATTCAATTTGAAATTTTTTTTCATTCTTTTCATTACTCAACTCCCAACGACCACACATAATAATTTTTCTTGGCCACCAAAAACTATTACTAGGGGTTTCAGTTTCACCTATCTCCTATTTGAATTTCCAACTCCTTAACTTAATTAGATTTCAACTAAAGCATTTAGGAGCTTTGGATCAAATTAAGATCAATTAAGGAAGGGATTAGGCTACATATGAGTTTTTCAAAGAAAAATCTAAAGTCTCAATGGGATTTACATAAGGTATGAACCATGCCTATATCATCTCCTAAACTATAATACCCGCACTTTTTCTAGCTTGAATTTTTTTCCAAGAATGTTAAAAGCTTCTTTGAAAGATGAATCTAATTTTTTATACATGGTATTTTAAAGATTTTTACTTTTTGTCATATGAAAAATTCAATAAGATTTCCATCGATACCAAATTCGCCCAAATCCGACACTCGGACGAAGAGTTAGAGCCTTTTTAGTGATACAGTGTTTCACCTGAGTCTTCAGCGCATCGCGGAGATAGCTCAAATGACAATTGTCAATTTTTAGTGTTGCTCCGTGACAGTGTCACATCGTGCCAAACTTCCAGGTCATAGACAAGGTGGCAACGCAATAGTTCCGCGTCGTGCCAACGTGCAATTTCCCATTTGTCACTTCCCAGTGACTTGGCGCGATAGTGGCGCATCGCACCAAGGATGAAAATCGTAAACTTTTCTCAGAGATTAGATACGTATCCTAGGCTTAAAATGGTCAATTTTCCACCCTATATAAGCCTTATAACATAAGATTTGGCCATAATTCAGCAACTTATACTCAATTACTCTCAAAAACTCTCAAGAACAAGCCCTAGGGTTTTTATAGAAGGTTCAATTTCAAGGGAATTCACCATCAAATTTCAATAATCTCTCTGTCAATATTTGTAGAATCACAAGCTAAGGTATGCATAGTGTTTATTCATGGACTCCTTTTGTCCATGAAGCCCAAGAATCTCTTTTCTAATATCAAGATTTTAGATTTTCTTTATGAACTTCATGTTGGGTTTATTTTTTTTATGTTGAGATTTATAAATTAAAATTCAAATCCATGTTAGGTGATTAATGTTATGTGGAATTGATTTGTATAGATGTATATTCATGTGAACCTATGATTAAACCCTAGGATGATGAAATTAGATATAAATCATGATGTTTGATTGTTGTATAATGTTGTCAACATATATTATGCCTACCATGTGTTTGATTAAATGCCTATATGAAAGAAAAGTGCCCAACTAGCATGATATTATGAAATCCCCATGTTTGTACAAGTTTATGCATACCACATATTTGATGAAGTGTTTCAACATATGAATTATGAATTGTGTTGTTAGTCATGTGTTCACGTAAGTCATGCTATGTTAGTTTCTTTCCATTAAGTCTTGGGGTTACTTGTACCCGACAATTTAGGTGTGTGCCTAGAGCCATGTAATGTTTTCACGATACTCCCAGTCAAGCTATGATCCATAGAACTCAATCAGTCATGTGACTTAGGAAAACCCAAAAATCTCAGTAATCTCAGTAATTTCAGTTGCTCAGTAATCTCAGTATTCCTAGTAATCTCAGTATCTTTAGTACTCTCAGTCATTCTTAAGAACTTAGTACATTTCATCGGTCAACGAAACTTAGTAAACTCAATTTAGCTCTGCTAAACAATACTATTAGTATCAGTTCAGTTCAGTTAATTAGTTCAGTGTCTATTCAGTTGGGAGTAGGAATTAGCATCGAGTAAACCCAAGGATGGGAACTCACCTGTTATATGAGGGTGTGATTCTTAGCAGCAATCCTTGCATCCCAGAACTACGTAACCAGCATAGGTTGAGACATTATAGCATGCTATATGAGGGTAGATGAGGTGGATTAACCTATTATATGAGGGTTCCCACCGTTCTCACTAGATTTACCTATTATATGAGGGCTACTCACAAAATGTTCTTACCAGTGGTGCGGTATTGACACCCTTCCAATTAGGGTTACAGATTGGACCCCAACTCAGCCATAATGGTGTACCAGGGGCATGTCGGTTAGATAACTACTTACCACAGTTTCATGTTATAGAATCAAGACTGTTAGACATAGTCATCAGTCTTAGTAAAAGAACTCAGATAGTTCTTCAGATTTTAGGACTGTCAGATACGTCAATTTAGATACAGTATGGAACTCAGCTAGTTCCATCAGATTCAGGACTGTCAGATACTGTCACTCATGTTATCAGTTATATTAGTTCTCAATAATCATGTTATCAGTTATATTAGTTATCCAAACTCATGTTATTAGTATTCAGCTTCAGGACTGTCGGATACAGTTAACCAGACCAGTTCTTCATAATCAGAACTGTCAGAACTAGTTTTTCATGTATCAATAACATAATATTAGCCCCTCAGTATTCAGTAATAGAGTATCAGTCTTTCTCACTCATTAGTGACTGAGATGTCAAAATTAGTAGACTCAGTAGTCAGAACTCAGTATTTAGTCCTAGCATGATCTCAGTTACAATTACGTATGCATGCATGTATTCTCATATTCATGTTAGTTTGTCAGTTAGTATTGTTCATGCATATGAACCTATTGCATTTAGTCTACCTCACTTGCATACTAGTACATTCAAAGTACTGAGGCATTTGCGCTATGGTATCTTATACCATAGGTTTAGAAGCACGAGTTCTAGAGAACCTATAGCATCCCAGTTCAGCTATTAGAGTTAGCAGTGAGTCCTCATCCTTCGAGGACATGATGATTTCATTACTAATTCAGTTTTTAGTTTATTTCAGTAGTCGAAGTTAGTTGGGGATATGTCCCATCAATTCCTTATTCAGACAGTTTAGAGGCTTTTAGACTATAGCATGTTAGACAATTATTTCAGATTAACATTGGTATTGTTATATCGTTTTTAGACATTATTTATCAGATGTTCATTCAATTTTGAACCGTATGGCCATTCAACTCATATTTCCATATTTTATGGTATATTATACAGTATACAGGTACAAATATCAGTCATGGGTTAGTTTGTGTTCCTTTGGGGTCATGTGCATCGTGTAGCATTTCGAGTACCAAATTCGAGCTGTTACATAAACCCATACTCTTTATTTCACTTTGCATACATACCAGGCAAGTTCTAGACACCACATGCAAAAAGAATATACAAATACCTCACGTGCATGTGACACATGAACAAATCAAATAAAATCATTATACACTCTTAACTAAACAATAACATTACTTCAACATTAAGCTAACAAGTACAAGAGTCGTAAAGATAAGCCTAGGAGTCTAGAAAGTAGTAATTAACATAATCAATATGCTTTTTACAATAAAACACTTTCATCATGTAATCAAATATAGAACCTCTAGGCCTAGCTAGTAATATTTTTACACAACAAGGGGGTTTAGGGACCCCACACTCAGTCTTCATCATGCTCCTCAACTCAGGTTTTCTAGTACTCAGACTTTCCTTCAACTTGTGACTCAACAAAAACAAAAACTAGTGAAGTAAAACTAAAATTACAAAAACTAAAACCTACCTTAACGTGGGTTGCCTCCTAAACAGTGCCTGATTTAGTGTCGTTCCATGACTCATTCTCTTACTCATCCATATTCCTTCATACTTTTCCTTTTACTTGTAGGCCATTTTCTATATCATTCTGACCTCTTGAGTGTGAACTCTCAAGGTCAACATCTTCTTCAACTATAGCCTTTTTAGTCTCATCAATCTACATCATGTCAGGATAAGGTATTGATGGCTTGGGCTTCTCTATAAGGAAGTCTGAAGAGGTCTTTTGTGGGACAGACTCCACCACCCAACACTTATCCCCTTCAATCACTGTGTACAAATCTTTATAGTGGGATATTGTGTTGAGTGGTCTGTGCACTTTAAAACTTACCTCTTCATTATTCATCCTCATTGCGAGTGTGCCCTCTCTCACATATATCAATGCTTCTTCTACCACCAAGAATGGATGCCCCAAGATGACTGGTTTTTTTTTATCTTCTTGAAAATCTAAATAATTAAGTTAGTAGGAATAATAAACTTACCAACCTTAATGAGAATATCTTTTATGACTCCTTCAGGAGGGGCTATGGTCTCATTTGATAGTTGCAGTAACATAGAGCCCGATCTCGACTTTTCAAAGCCCAAAGTATTGAACAAAGAGAGAGGTATCAAATTGATGCTTGCCCCTAAGTCACTAAGTGTGTGGACTACCTCACTATTCCCAATTTGAATGAGGAGAGTGAACTTTCCAGGGACTTTATGATTTTTGGGTATCTTCTATGTCACCACAGAGCTACACTTCTCAGTGAGTGCTACTATCTCATTATCCTACATCTTAACATTGTTAGTTACCACTTTCTTCAAGTACTTAGTATACTTGAGCATTCCCTGTAAAATAACTAAAAGAGAAAGGTTATTATGAAGCTCTCTAAATGTGTCAAAGAACTTCTTAAAGCATGCATCTTCCTTCAATATCATTTTCTATAGGAAAAGTGGTGGTTGGCTCTTCTTGACCGATTTAGCAACTTTGGTTTTCGAGTACTCATACTTCCTCAAATTTTCAGCAACTTTGCCTTCAACCAGTTGGGGAGTCAACTCTACATCCACCTCCTTAGTTTTCTTTAGAGGTTCTTTATTCATTTCTTTACCTTTCCTCAGAGTGATTGCCATTACTTATTTAGGAGCTTCAGTAGTTCTTGGAAAACCACCTTGAGGCTTAGCATTTTGTGTCTATTGTAACTTCCCAACCTATAACTCCAAGTTCCTTGTAGCCATCTGCTGACTCTTAATATCTTCTCGCTTACACTTTATATTTGTTTCCAATTGTGCTTGACCAGCCATAAGTTGTTTCAATATCTCTTCCATATTTCTAGTCTGAGTTATGGCCTTATTCCCTTGAAACTGTTGCTGCTAATCCTACTGTTGTTGGGCATTCCATTATTGATTTGGTGGTTGAGTATGCCACTTTAGATTGTAAGTGTTCTCATAATTCAGCCTTTGAACATTACCCATAAACATCACGGACTCAGGATTTATAGCACACATAGCCTCTGAATGTCCACTATTTCTATAAACCTCACACCAACCAGTAGTCTGTTGGATGGAATTAACTGTTGGATGACAGGTTGTGTAACCCCCAACTTTATATTGCTTATCTTATTTTGTAGAGCATTAAGCTAAGGTAATAAGGCAGTAAAATGGTCCACCCTCAACACACCTACAACCTTCTTTGTAGCATTTCTTGATTTAGAATGCTACTCAGAATTCCCTTAAGTAATTTGGATCAATAAAGTATATAGCTCATCATAAGTCAACTCCAAAGCTTGACCACCTACAGTAGAATCTACCAAAATTTTTGTGTTATGATCAAGTACCTCAAAAAAAGATGAGCTAATACTTCATTGGACTGCTAATGATGTGGACAGTACCGAAGCAAAGCTTTGAAAGTCTCCCAAGCATGATATAAATTCTCATCTGGCTTCTATTTGAAGCACACTATATCACTACGGAGTGTTGAATTCTTCCCAGATTGAAAAAATTGGATGAGGTTCTAGAAAAAGTCATCCTATGTTATGATTTAACTTGCCGGTTCAGCGTTCAACCATTTTTTTGCTTCCCCCAATAGTGAAAAGGGGAATAGTGTCATCCTAACATAATTATTTGACATAAATGTAGGGATGAATGTGTCACTGGTCTCTAAAAATTTTCGTAGGTGGACTTGTGAATCTTCATGTGAAAGCTCGCTAAACAATTCATTGCTGATCAAAAACTGCACTATATTCTGTTTAAGCTCAAAATTACCTCCAGCAACCGGTTTCTGAAAAGGGGAGGTCTAATTTGTTGGAAGTGGGATTGCAACTTAACGAACTATCCTACAGGCTAGTTTTTCTTCAGCCATTGGAGCAGGATTGTCTTGTTCCTCTTGAATTTTTGAGATCCTGTAGAGAAGGATTGCTTCTCTCCTTCGTTAGTGAAAGCGCTGCTCGGGTTTGATGCTTGGTTCAACTA
The DNA here is from genome assembly GCA_030864225.1 of Capsicum baccatum var. pendulum. Lineage (NCBI taxonomy): Eukaryota > Viridiplantae > Streptophyta > Magnoliopsida > Solanales > Solanaceae > Capsicum > Capsicum baccatum. Next base: position 63,254,503 of record CM061551.1, read on the forward strand.
ATTTCCTATCCCTTGCCAGTTTACTAGTCAATAAACTTGTTTCCTGCAAAATCAATCCCAATACCAAGAGTAAAGAACCAAAGAAATCTAAAAAGTATAACTAAAAATAAAGTAGTTGCCAAATGACAAGTCCCCTACAATAGCACTAAAAAATTGTTACACACACACAAGTGTACATGGTCTCACCAAGTTATAGTGTCCTTAAATAAATTCAAATATTGATCTCTCAGAGACTTGTTCTAACAACTATTCAATTCTAGTTCACTATTGAGATTAATCTTATGCAAGCGTCACCAAAAGAGTTTTAAAATTTGTAAACTAAAATTAAAGTATCCAGTGCATAAAGTAAAGACTTGAGAAAATCAATGGATGAAAGTCTAGGGTTAAAGCACTACGATCAATCATACTACGCTATTGAACCTCATTAGTTATATTGCTTATCTTAGTTGTTGATTCGTAGGGTTTATTGTATGATCATGGTATCCCGACCTCTAATGCTCTACCTAGCTAGACATTTCAACTACATTGTTGAGCGGGGATATAATAATCCAATTAGATGCATTAAGATGTCAACCTACATGTAAATCAAGAAAGTCTTCTAGGTACATCCCTATCCTAGATGCTAATTCAAATTCCTTATTTTATAAAAGAATAAGAACCTTACTCTATTCATCCCTACATTCTATCTTCCTATTCGCACTCTCAAGATTACAAGGTCGACAATATATGTATTCTAAGGTTAGATAATCATTAAAAAAGTTAAAACAAGTACAAACAGAGAACCAACTATGATATGCAATCCAAACAAACTCAATTCAAAGCAAAAGTAAACATGTTCTTGGACTTAACCCCAGAAAGAGGGCGTTTAGCCACTAATAGACATATTCATAATCCAAATCAATGAATAAGTGATTAAATCTATTAAAAATATTTGTAGGAATTAGAGTCTCCGTCGACCTTTATTGCCCTTCACTTCAAAATTCCTCAAATAAAGAAAGCAACAAGTTAGTCTGCGGATAGCATACTCTCTCAATTCTTCTCCTTTTACGATCGGTCAAAGGGGAATAGTCCAACTCAAAATGGACCAATTCGAGAAAAGGGTCAAGATATGGTGCTGCGATCAGAAAAAGGAATGCTTTCTAAGAGGGTAATAAAAATTGTGATATATCTCAATATTTAAAGAAAAGGAATAGGCGAGAGGATAAGTGTTGTTTTCAAGTGAACCCAATAATGCCACGAGGTGGAGAGCTTTTCGATGAAACCTGTACCCACTGGGAAAAAGGAATAATATACCTTGCCAGAGTTTCCCCATAAGGGGTCTTAAATAACATAAGAAAAAGCTTCACTGACTGCTTTATCCATAAGAATGTCATAAAGGTTCTCTCCGATCTTCCTCAAAAAGACAGCTTTAGCGCGCAAGTCAAACTCATGATAGGAAAGCAATCACGTGCACATGGTTTAGCGGTTTGTTGTGCTCTGTGATCTTATTCGTCTCTAAAAACCAATACTTCACCTACTTTTTTATCTTAGTAGGACTTCAAACACTCTATTACGTGAAAGATTTCCCAATTTCATTGCTACAGATCCATCGGAGCAAACAGTTAAGGCATAAGGCAGAAGAAATGGGGAAATACCTCTACCAGGGAGGTATAGAGACTCTAACCACATGTACTAAATTTGTAGGGGATAGCATATATATTATCTCATAGAGAGAACTAACACTTAAACTATAGGGATAGGGGGCAAAGCAAGCATTAAAGAAAAAGCAAAGCTCTCGACAGAGTCATGGATATCTAATTAGATTAGGAGCAGAATCTCCTTTTGATTGGGAAGGTTGATTAGCAAAAATTTCAGTTTTCCCTAAACCAGAAAAAGTAAGACAACAAAGTCACGATGCCTACCTTACCATCTTAGTCCAAAAAAGGGTTCTAAGGAGAGAGTGGATAGTTACCTGGCCTAATAGACTCTATCTTCCCCCTCAAACCTAGTTCTTCCAATAAGGCATACCCTACTTTATCGTCAAAGTGAACTTCTCATTCTTTCTTATGAAAATATAAACCTCATTGATGAATTTATGAAATGCTATTCCTAGAAAAATTTTAGGAAACTGACTATAAAAAAAGATTCTTTAAGGATATATCGAGTAAAATCTAAGTGATATCGCCTATAGGTCGTATGCCTGAGCCGCCACTACTTGTATAGATGTGAATACCTCCCAAATCACTAAAAACAGTGAGGCTAAGAAAATATGAAATTATTCTATAAATGATCCATCTCCAACTAAAGGCTTTGCCCACAATTTGATCATAGAGGAAGGAATTTCTCTTATTTATTTCCCTAAGTCAATCTTATACAGTCTATCTACCCCTTCCTCTTATTGAAGACAAGAATTAAAAAAGGAAGCAGATAATTGATTTGGTAACCTTCTTCCAAGATCTCACTACGATAAAGATGAAGTAGGGTTATGGATATCCCCATTAAGACCAATGCATCCTATTTTCTAGATGGCATAATTACATGAATTATATCTTCTCCAGCGCCTCCTGTAATAATGAATTCTGGATGGTCAGGTATTAACCCCTATATAAAGTCCCTTAGATCTCTCCCCATTACTCACTTTATTTCTAGGGGTGATAGAACATATCCTCCCTTAATAATAAGATTTTGCATATGAAAGAGTCTGTCAAGAGGCATATCCATAAATAGAGGATTTCAACTCTAAACAAAGAAATCTAAGCTTTATCAACATTGATAAACTTTTTAGCTTGTGCAGACAACTAGTGGAACTCCTCAAAAGTGCCAAAAATCTCCTCATAAATGGCATTATTAGATAGGCTATCTGCCATAGCATTTCCTTCCTTGTACAAATTAGAAAATCAAATTTATTTATACGACAACAATGTAATAATCTTCCTAACTATTGTATCAATAGCCCAGGGCGCAGACATCTCTTGTATTATGATCATTTTAGCAATGGTTGAATCAGTCTCAATTACCACATTTGTAAAGACTTTATGCACATAGATTTCAATAGCTAACTAAATATCCATTATCTCTGAATAACTATTAGTTTGAACGAGTAGAAGCACAAAAAAAATCACCAGCAGCATGTCTAAATACCACAACAATACCACTCTTACCTTGATTACCTCTTGATGCACCATCTGTGTTACATTGAATATATTGTCTACTAGGGAATTCCCAATATACTCTTCTATAATTTAGCCTGGGTATGTAGTTCTCCAACTCACTAACCAAGGCAGGACAATTAAAAGACAATTTTTTCATCTTAGGAAATATGTACACTAGTAAATTATGTAGAGTTGATGAAACCTGAGAAATTATCCTATTCAAGGAGATATTACCACCATACCTTTTTTTCTTTCTCCTCTTCCATAGCTCCTATATAACCACACAGGGCAATGTTTGATATAAGGGCTTAAGATATAAATTTGTAGAGTATTTCCACAACCTATGAAATACCTACTGTAAGCTAACACCATGAGTAAGACCTGTACCCAAGGAAAAGAACTGCCATACATTATCAGCGCATTAGCTTTTCAGAAAAAGATACTACATGGTTTCAACTGTTGGTCAATCACAACACCAAGACCTTGAGGGCACTGTAAATCCATGTCTTGTAAGAATGTCATCGAAAAGAAGTTTGCAATGTAACACTCTCCATGAGAAGAGAGATATTTTTATTGGCAACCATAATACTCTAATGCATGTTGTTATGGTCCTTTGGAACACTGTCGATCGCCACCTCTTGCAAGCAACAGTCGGTTATAAATGGGAATAATAATATGCTATATATGCGCTTCTAATTTCTTTGGAGATTCTCAATGTAGCATGCACTGAAATCTACCTAGAACTTTAAAACTCTACTTAACAACAAATACAAAATAAAATAGAATTTAAGTTGGTCGAGAAAAAGAACTGCACTAGTCAGAATTTGGGGAAAGATAGAGAGATCCCTAGGCTCTCCTGATCAAATTGAGAGTTTGCTTTACCATTTTATGAATATACTGCACCCAATAGTTCGAGGATTTGTCCAAATATAAGTCGGAGCCCTGCCTAAAAAAAGTCAGGACTTTTAGGCAGATTCCAGTATCCAACCCATCTCTTTCTACCGATTCCCTGAGTTGTCATAATCTCTACTTCGATCAGGACTTGGAGTCCCATTCATTCATTTATATGAGAGACTCTCTATTTCCATTATCCACCGGGTCATCAAGTGAATAGCCATCTCAATCCATTTTTTCATTCGATGATCTTTACCCTAGGACTGACTCTATTTGACTTACCTTGATTACCTAGATAATACTACCATCGCAAGCAACCTCTCAAAGAACAGGGATTTAACGACCCTTCTATCTAGATTGGTGATTCCATTTAGCTGAGCCTCTATCTAAATTATAATTAAGTAGCTATAATCCTATGCCTATGGTCTTTGTTCCTTACATGATAGATTGATAGTCATATTAAGATCCCCTATCAAGGGAGTCCCCAGCTCTACATCTATCTACTATTAAGAAAAGAAGAGAATAGGGTTTGAGTTACCCAGCTCAGTAACAAATAAGGTTTAAAGAACAACCTAATTATGAAAGAAACCCTATTGATTTCCCTAAGATCTACAAGACTGGATTTTAGAGAAAGAGATGCTATTAAAGATATTTTAACAGAACTTTAGGACTTATCTTGAGTTGGGAATCCTTGACTCCAATCCTAACTAGAGAAGGGAATACGGTGAATCGCTAGTTTGGATTGAAGAAACCCATAAATTAGAGGCATATTTGCATGATTTATCGAGTGGAAAACCGAGAACACTATCGATACACCAAAGAGCTGTCAAACACAATCACCAACAAAAGAGTAGAAAGTGTTGGCTTTGGGATCATATCTCCTTAAGCTTGGGTTTACTTTTGCCTCTCTCTATAAATTATAGTCATGGTAAAATGTTAGTTAATTGTTTCATCAGGGACTCCCAAGTATACGAGTTTTCTGCAAATCAAAATAGAAGGCTTGTTATTCAACAGTATAACATGACTTATATACTCATGTCAACCAAGGTGTATGTGGGTCTGTTCTAATTTTGTTTAAAGTTGATTGGAAAACTACAGACTTCTCTATAGATAATTAGAATTTTAATACGATAGTGGGCGCCTGGGATTCAAACTCGAAACTAGTTGGATAGAGTAGATAAGTTACTTATTAAATAAAATCAATGTTAATCAAAATGAAATAATCAAGTAAAGATCCCTCCCTAAGATGTTCTTTCACTTTTCATTGCACACGGTTTTCCCTTTGTATATATCAGCTCCTTTCTTATAGAAATTCCAAAGACATTTCAAAGTTGAATATTCAGTTGATTTATGACTTATTACTATTACTATTATAATCAATATTTTAAAATAGTGCAAAGTTTTTATCTTATCATCATTTAGAAAATCTAAGAATGAATCTTTGATAATTCACCAGATCATTGATATAAAAAAATATCCAAATACCAAATCTTACTTTTATAGAATATACGTCTCACAAGCTAGATGAAGCTCGTGGGATGGTCAACGAATGAAGAGGTGTCTTCCTGGCTTAGAAATACATCAAAAATCCACCCTTCGCCCACCTCTCCCTCAATGAGAAAATAGTAGTAATAGTAGTCTCCCCACTGATTCAAGGTTATAGTCCCAATCAATTCAAAGAGTTTGGTACAAATAAAGGCATTATATGAAATCTTTCCTTAACCATTCATGGAAAAGATTAGACTTAGATAACTTAGTAGGACCTTCTGGCTTATAGGAGACCTTCCATCCATGGTTTATATCTTTCTAGATTTTCTATTTATTTTCAAATGTGAGTTTTTCTTTCCCAGTCCTTTGGTGGAGGAAAGCCTATAATGTCTGGATTTTTTAAAGAAAGATGCTAATGTCCTAAGGGAATAGCTCCAACATTCCTTCTTCTAGTTCCAAAAGATTTTATAGACCAGTCTATCTCCTCTGTGGGGAAGGCAAGGCTAGTCTATTATAATCGGAACCTTATCTAGGGCTATGTAGAGACTCTTGCTATCTAGAGTATAGTCTCGGTATCAGGAAATCAGTAGTATAGGTTTTCCCACCTTTACTGCTGGTGATATCTCTGTTTAAACATGATCATTCTTGTTTTGGATTATTTTGAGGGTTGTTATAGATGGATGCACCACAAGACCTCTCTTGTATGCTTACCTAAGCTACAAAACTCAATTGTTGGGCACCTTAACTAAAGGAGCTAAACCAGAGGATCTCATTCCACCTTATCCTTCACTAAATATATTATTTGTCCTTTCTTTAAACTGGAGATGGAATTTTCTTATTTAACTATGGTGGTTAGCGAAGGAAATAAAGCTTAACACATCTTCTTTAGAAGAATTTTCCTACATCAGTATATCAGCTTATTAGATATGAAGCCATGTAGTAAGATCCACCATCAAGTTAAGAATCCATCTTTTTCCTGCCTCAATTAAGACTTGTAAGAGGCCAGACTTAGCTCTTAAAGATAGTAGGATTAACTAGGCTTATCTTAGATAAATTCTCTTTAAACTCATTGAATATCTTTCTCGTCTTATCCTGCTAATAGCCTATGAATGTACGCTTATCGAAAATCATCTTCAATCTTTGATTCCTAGTATGATTATTCGAGAACAAGCTTACTTTTGATCACTTCCTACTGCTCTTTCTAATGCTATTGCTACCTTCTACTTTTCTCATTCGATACATGCCTGGTCAAAATATTGCTTTATTTAAATTCTTCCTGAAAAGTTCATACTTTTGCTCTTTTTATTTCATCAGCTATTTTGACTATGACAAAGCTTTTCATCAGATAGTCTTTAGTTCTTTTTGTAGAACAGACATATTTTTCATACCTATCTAAAAAAGAAATGCACAACAACTTTTAGAGAAAAAAATATACAACTTTCTTTTCAATAAGAGAAATCACAACTGATTAGAGTGATACCAAGTTTCATTTTTGGTTGCAACCTGAATTCTTAGAAGAATGAAATTTTTGAATTGAGGAATGAATTAACCTCATCCAATGGCCTCCTTCCTCTTTTTTAGAGTCGATTCACTTCATACCTTCTTAGACATCTATTTTAATTATGTTGTTGGAGGAAAGCCCATCTTTTTTTCTCCTACTCCTAGTACCTAAAGGCAAAGAGCTTTTTCAATAGCCAAGTCGAGCAGTCAAGTAGCAGGTTGAAGTCCTTGTCTTCATAAGTCCTACTCTCAAGCAAAAGTCTAAAAGCGTTTGTTCTACTTCTAGATTATTAGGGATGGTATTCCTAAGACCTATGATGCCCTGACTCTCAGTCTCAATCAAGTAAGAAAGGGAACACTTTTAGATACGACAATGAGCATAAACCTCTTTGCTCCATTTCTTACCCAATGGACCACTTAGAATAGACCAAATCGAAGGCGGTAAGCATTTTGTAAACATTTCAAGTTTTCTAGGTTGCCCATTCTCTTTGTATGAAAAGTAAGATTAGAAAATGTCATAAGTAATGTCGTCTAGTACTTCATCCTCTAGCCTTTTATGTATTGCATTCGTTCATCAAGTAATCCCTATGTTCACTCTCATCAGGGGAATTTTCCTTGATTTTGATTTATCACATACAAGTGGGCTAGCCAGCCCATCTTGTAATTGATTCTGTATTCAAGGTAGGCTATTTAATCCTAGCTTTCCAATTTATCTATCCTAACAGTGTTCGAAGCCTAGCCTCCTTGCAAGATTTGGATTCTTTTCTATCTCTGAGTGGGAAAGAGGTTACCAAGCAAACAAAACTAAAGTGAAACTATACTCTCCTCTTCTTCTTCTTGTCGTCTTGTACTTCCATTCTTCTTATTCTCGTATCCAAAACTAGAACAAGCTCTTCTTTAGCAGCCTTGCTCTGTTAGCTTCTTGTCAGAAATACTAGTTTGTTTTCTTTATTTACCTAGAACACAAGCTTTACATCCAACCCGATTTGAACTTCCAAACTCTCTTCTAATACTCCTTGTTCATCATTCCAGGTATACTCCAGTTAGTTCTTCTTTTATAGTGTCTTGTCTGTTGATTACTTTCCTAGTCTTCTTCCTTCTTCATTAGATAAAGTGTCTTTATTAATAGATAGAGTTAGATTACGTAGTGAGAGCCAAGGTCAAGGTTGATTGATGAGTTTAGTGGACAGAATGATTGATGTGATGCCTAGGTCAAGGAAAAAAGTTAAAGTATGACTTTACCCATAGTTGATGTGGGGGTTAAGCATCTAATTCAACAATGAACACTAAATGAAAGAGAAAAATCCATTTTATCACCTACTGGAGAGTGATTGTAGACTTATTTAGTAGGTTTTCGTTCTCTACAGAATGGAATTCTAGGGCGTCTTATGACGATCATATTTGTTTTTCCTTACTCCTGAATAATGAAAGATTGAGCCTTTTTGTTCAACCCAAGTGTTGGAGTTCCATATCCCACTCTACCTTTACTTCCTCATTTTTCTGTGCTAAGAATGATCTATTGAATCTTCTACAGCTGATATGTAAAATCTCAAAGTCTCAGAATAAGATCATTTATGCTAATAAAATTAGTACTCGTGAAGAAGTATTTCCCCTATCATAGAAGGTGTGAAGTAGGTGGGGTATATAAAGCAAAAATGTAAAGAAAGTTTTAGGGATGTGGGCAGAGGAGGGTTTCTTAATAGTCCAAAACTAGTGATCTAGGCTTCTCCAGCAAAGAATCGATGCATGCCAAGTATACTACAATTTATGGCACTATATCCTACCTATCCCAAAGGGAAGTCTCAAAAGTGGGATTATTTATTAACTTAGTCTCCGCCAAAGAAAGTTTAGGCATACTTCAACTAAGCCCTATGATCTACTAATTTATCTCTTTTTTTGGTATTCCACAAAAGAGGTAGATAGGGTCAGCAAAAGAAGTGGCGAGAGCAGAAGAAATAGTTTTCAATTCAAGATTCCCGCTCTTGATATGGTTATTAAACAAAGAGCATAGTGGGTTAGGTAAAACCTATTTTGAGAGGAAAGATCTATCAAATCAGAAAGTCCAAATCCAAAGGTTTTTTCAATGTGTATGCTTTAAAAGTTTGACTTGAAACATATTATTTATCTTTATTTTATTAATGGGATCGGAATTCGTAGTGGGATGTTCTTTTCATAGATCCTTCGAGCCACAGAAATGCTACGTTGGGGCCTCCTCAAGGTTATTTAGAACCACTTTAAGGTTGTTTATTGACCATAGCAATTAACTATTCAGTGATGGGGCAAAGAACCAGCTAGAAGCTTCCCTTGGGATTGTTTTCCGAGATAATTTTCCTTTTTTGTGCTTATATGCTTTTCTCTTTCTTTGATGTCAAGCCCAGTCCCAGTGACCCATTGGGTTTCTCCCTTGGAGGCTCTATATGGGAATAAATTATATCTTGTAAAGCCCAGGAATGAATGATTATCAAGGAGTTGATAAGCTGATTTGACATTATTGGGTTCCATCCTATGGTAATTATCGACTTGGGAATGAATGAAGTCGCTTCACTTCAAAGTAAAGGTTTGTGGTAATAGTGGATTGACAGATTAGCTCCAAGGCCTGACTGCCTTGGTTGTTGTGGTAAGAGTTGATGTCAATGGAGTTCCAGCTGCCAGAGTCTTTCATAAGAAAGAGGCACCTAAGTAAACTGAAGTAAGATATTTCTAGTTCTTGAACTAGACTTCCCCAACTTGAAGTCAAGTGAGGAACTCTTTCTCTTATATAGGATATTTTTCCTTGAAATCCTATTCTATCCTTCTTATTCTACTGTGTAAGTGAAGACTAGCAAGGTATTCTCTTGCATCAATTCCCTTCCCACTCACGATGAAAGCTTAGAGCTTGCTCGAAGACAACCTTTAATTTTTAGTAGTAATTTTTCCTATCCTTTATGCATGGATAGGTTCATAGGAGGACTTGGTTACATTGGAAGGGAAGTCTTAAACTAGAAGGGATAAGAAAGGGAATTACACTATATCTTGGCAATAGCACTCCAATAGGATTGACAGGGGGAGAAAGTAGAGAAGAAGAAAAGGAAGAACGATAAAAAGGGTATGAAATAGGTTGTTTGTAGTAATTGTGATTTCTTATTTGGTTGAGATTACCGGATTGACCAAAGAATATGATAAAAATAAGAGTTCCCACCTACTGATACATGCCCATTAAGAGCTATACCTAGAGCCGAGCTAACAACATAGTCATTGGGGAAATTTCCAAAAAATCCTAATAGAAATTAACTGCATTGGAAATAGCAAAGTACACTCTGAAAGGAATTTCCCTCCCAATAGATGTCAGGAAGAGAAATGCATAATTGATCCATCATTCTTCGAACCCTTCCTTTACTCCTCTAAGTAGTGGTGTTGGTGTGTCTCATTGTAATTATTCTATTTAATCCCTTTCCTGAACCATAGGTAAGGGATGACAGGAGATGGCCCCTATAGAAAAATAAACCAGTCCCTTATTTGAGAGAGTAAATAGAATAGTGTCGGGCTTACGATTGTATGTCTTTTGTATGACTAAGCAACTACTAAGCTCACACCCACCCCAACCAATTAGGGTAAAATGTTCATTCATACCTTCAACAACACTGAGATATTGGTCTATTACTATTTTTACTTCACTTCAAGAGCAAACATCTTGGCTTTTAGGGCCTCAGGCAACCCTGGATCCTTTCCTAATTCCTTAGTGATTCCAAGAAGATTCTTCAACCCCGTTGTGTTTTAGTTGGCTATCACGGTCTAATAAAGGTTTATAATTTTATTTTTGAATATTTTAATCTGGGATTGGAATGACCTATGTTGTAAAGTAGGAGAGAAGGTGAACAACTTCCTTTGGTCACCTCTTCCATCTGGTCGAGTACCGTATGCTCCTTCCTACTTACTTTATTATAATATAATCTTAAGCTTCTATGTGGCCTATTAGGATATTTTTAGTCATTGTGGGAACTTTCAGAAATCACTTAGCAGGTCAAGATCATAGGAAGCGGGAAGAACAAGGGAGAAGATCTTATATAAAAGAAGATGATTCCAAAGGAAATTCAAAACAGGGACTAGGATGCCTTAAAGGTAAATAAAAAAGATCATAAATAGAAAATAAAATACCTATTAAATCGATTACAAGAATTCCAGTTACAGTACTCATTATCCAAAGAGGAATCCTTCTAGTAGTATCAGCCATTTACCCTACTTCCCTCCAGATTTCATCAAGTGGTCATGCTAGAGACATAAACAGCCTTGGATAATTGAATTATAATATCCTTCTGAACGAGTGAAGAGAATCTTATTTATTCTCTTTTATTTTGTTAATTGAAGAAATAATTGGAAAATAAAAAAGCAAGTACAAAAATGAGTAATAACCCCCAGTAGAGACTGGTATGATGAAATTCAACATTTTGTTCGTTTGAGTTTGATTGTGCCATAACTCTATTATTCATGTTCTTTATCGTTGGATGAACTGCTGATATTGATCCCCAAAAAAAGATGGTAGGTACATTTATCCCATGAAAAACCAACTATCGTACAATAAAATTTTGATAGGTTCTATCTATAGTCATTAAGGCCTCCTAAAATGATCTACTAAATTCATTGAGTTGTTCCAAAGGATTAAAATGGAAAGTATTAATAGAATTTCTTTTTAGGTAAGTTCTGACCCACACAAAAGGCGTAATGATTTGGGCATTGTCTCAAAGAGAGGCTCTGAAACACCCAAGAATGTGCCCTTGCAAAAATTTTAGTTGAATAGCAATGATCATAATATATGTGTTGTATTGTATCCTTGTTGTGTGTTGTTTCCAACTTGTGTAAGGACTTCTTAGGTGCATATTAGGGTGTTCACTTGTAGCTATACTTACCTATCAAAGTGGAAGATAGTTGAAGCACCAAGACCTTGGAACCATTGAAAAATATCAACCTTTGATGTCTCTGGAGTGGATACGCTTGGGGTTGTTTGAGTCATACCTTAGATCACTAATCATACCCATCATGACCTTCCTTAGGTTAATATACTATCCTCCATATGATAAGGTCATCCCTTGGTCATAACTATGCTTACGAGTCGTAAACTACTAAATCGTATAGAGGGAAACATAACCTAGATGTGGATTATTCTGGTCACGCGTTAAGCTCACAATTGGAGGGTGAGTCACCCTTAGTTGTGACTTAAATATCCTTTTTCATACCTACAACAGTGTGGTTGACCTAGGAGAACTCTAGGATATAAGTTAGGGTACCACTCATACCCGAGGTTACGATTGCCAAGTGAATCGTAAAGGGGATTTGTACCCCTGTATGTGTATATTTTGCAGCTTTTAACCAAGGGATTTTTGGTAATTCCCCATGCCTAAAACCCTAAAATCTCTTACTATATAAGTTATTTTAGCCTCCCAAGTCTTTATTTGCAAGACTAAAACATTCCAAACACTCAAAAGGTTCTTGGAAAAAAAATTAGAGGTTAGGATTTGAAGGTATTCATCTTATGGAAAGAGGAAGAGTCAAGATTATTGTTATGTCTTCTTGTTTAAGGCATGTATATCTTCTCCTCTTTAATTAACTATAAACCTATGTATTTCACACTTGAATTAGTAAGTGTACATGGTGGTTTTGAATCAAATGAAAAGGGTTTTGACACCTAAAAATGAATGATTATGATTCTTGTTTATACTTGTGTTGATACATGTTATTGATGGTAGATTGCATATGTGGATACTTGTTTTATGTTTCTTAACAGTAGGGTCTTGATTAATCCTAGTCTTGAGGATATCTTCCATAAAAATGACCATGTTATAAGTATGCATAAAAGCTGTTTGTGAAAATATCTAAGTGAATTATCTAGTCAATTATTGATGAGGAGTAGAACTAGCGCAATGTACCAATAAGTATGAATGTTTGATTAATGTTGTGATAAGAGTATTGTGAGCCATGTAATATATAATTGATGATCTTGTTGAGCTAATGGCTATTAAGAGGGTAAAGTCCCTTAATATGAAGATGAACTTGAATAGTGTACTGAACTAAAGTGTGGCATGAGAATGACATTGAGATGTGAATATCTTGAGGACTATAAAATAAATTGTGTGATGATTTAAATGAAGGCATTGGCTTATTGAAATGGTAGAGTAATGAAGGCTCCCATAAGGACCATGGGGTCTTGTGTAGTGATTGAATTGGCTAAATGGTTAAAGTCCTTAATTATTGTGTTAGATATGCTTTGATCATAGACAAGAGGGTACAGTCCCAAATTTTAACTAATGACAGTGGTGATGGATTGAGGTTAAAGTCCCTTTCTCATGATATGGCTTAGAGTTAAAATCTCTTGCTCATGATATGGCTTAGAGTTAAAGTCCATCTCCCAATGAAAATTCAAGGTAAAATATATTACATAAGAAGAACTCTTAAGTTCAAAGTGCCTCGCCTCATGAAAAGGCTTGTGGTAAAGTTCAGATATGACATGTGGTTAGAATCCCTTGTCCAAGAAATGGGCATAAGGTTAAAGTACCTTGCCTAGATGAATATGTATGGGTAAAGTACCTTGTTGAATGAAGTATATGTATGGGTAAAGTCCTTTGTTTAATGATGAATATGTGTGGGTAAAGTCTCTTGTTGAATGATGAATATGTTTGGGTAAAATCCCTTGTTAAATTATGAATATGTATGGGTAAACTCCCTTGATTGAATGACTATGAATATGGTTAAAGTCCTTGTCTAATGAATGTGTGTGCAGGGGTAAAGTACCTAATCTAATAATAATGTTATTGTGGTTGAAGTCCTTAGCATGTTAAGAATGATGAATCTATGATTGTGGGAGGTGGTAGTCCTCCACTTTATGTCTAATGATTAAATACTTGAGAATAATGACTAGCCTCGATATGATATCTTGATTAGCATGTGATATATCTATATGTATAGATAAGTGTGTGAATGAGATGAAATGCAATATATTGTCTTGTTGTTTAATGATGATATTATTTTATCACTTATTCTTGAGTTACATACTAGTGTTCCAATCGCTAACCATCTTCGAACACTACATCTCCATGTGACGTAGGTCCTGGAGCATCTTCTTCTTTGCCTATGCAGTGATTAGTAAATCGAGGTAGTTCATGCTTGACTTGAAGCGAAGAGCTTCCTTACTTTGGAAAATGTCACCTATAGGTCTCTATTATTACACCTAGTCTCTTTAAGACTTGGTTTGGCTATAGTTGGGAGCTTGTCCCGACATATACACTTTTTGACTTTGGTATTGTATAGAGGTATTGTGAACAACTGTGCACTTGGGTGTAGTTATCATAATGAATACAATGCTGATTTATGTTATTACATCCACTATTCTGATATGTGAGTTAGATTTCGTCTGACTCATATGGTATAATGAGATGCTTAGATTGGGTTATCAGCACAACCTCTGGTTCATGTAAGCTGAGGTGCCCATATGACATGGTCCGAAGTTCAGGTCGTGTCAAATAGGTATCAAAGTCTAGGTTCATGGTCAGTTGGGTATTCATAATACCGTGTAAAGTAGAGTCTCTTATAGGTATAAAGTATGCCAAACTTATAAAAGAGAGACTATGAGACATTTTAGGAAATATTTCCCTTTCTTGTATTTCAAACTCTAGCTATAAAGTATAAGGTCTTTGATTTCCTCTAATTCCATTTGCTATCTTTCAGGTCATGACTCAAACAAGATTTGAGACTCAGGCAGACACTACTGAGGGTCCTATGTACGAAGCACATCCAACTTCTAGTGTTGAGACTCGTGCTCAAGTTGCAAAATCTTAGAATCTTCATGGGGTTCCTCCTATCCCTACCAACCCTACTCATAAGAGTGTCATTCCTTCTTAGTCTCCTAAAAGGGATGCTACTAATGCTGAATTTCATCGCTCTATTAATCTCTTAACTCAATTTGTAGCCTCTCAAGCGAAGTGTGGTGCTTTGGCTACCATTTCTTCTGAGGGTACAAGATTTGGCCAATTTATGAGGTTGAGCCCTCCTATGTTCTTTGGTATGAAAGTCGAGAAAGATCCTCAAGGCTTTATTGATGAAATGGAGAAGATCTTCTAGATAATGCATGCTTCAAAAATTGAGGGTGTTGAGCTTGCTTCCTACCAATTGAAAGATATAGCGTACCGGTGGTACAAAAGGTGGGAGTTCTCTAAGGGTATTAATGCTAGTCCGGCTTCTTGGGTAGATTTCTCTGAGGACTTCCTTGACCATTTCTTTCCTCAAGAGTTAAGGAATGCAAAGGTGGAAGATTTCATGAACTTGAAGCAAGGGAGAATATCTGTGCAAGAGTAAGCCTTGAAATTCCATCAATTGTCAAGGTATATTACTGAGATGGTTTCTAGCATGAGGGCTAGGATGCATAAGTTTGTTTTGGGATTATCCAGTGAGTTAGTTCTCGAAAGTAAGGCAGCCTTGTTAATTGAGAACATGGATATTTATATATAGATTATGTATATTCAACAAGTAAAGGATGAGAATAAAAAGAAAATTAAGCTTGGGGAGAAGCAAGAAAGGAAGCTTACACCTTTCGAGAGTAGTGGTACAAGTAGTGGCAAGTGTACACAAATGAAGTAGGGAGTTTGGATTCATTCTCCTTGGCCAGTGTTTGCACTCCTTACCCTAAGTTCTCGGGTGGCTGTCGCTCTTGGTTTAGTGATGGGTATCAGACATAAGGTCCCACTTTTAGACTATTAACGCTTAGTCGGCTCCACTCTATACTCCTTGCAGATTTTGTGGTCAGAGTCACTGTGGTCAGTGTAAGCAAGGGAGGAATAGGTGTTTTCTTTATGATAAGATTGGGCACATGCAGTATGAGTTCCCCTCTCTAGCAGCTTCTTAGGATAACAGGGCCCCTATTGCTTTTTCTGATAGGGCCCCTATTACTCCTTCTCCCACACCAAAGATTTCTATGTCTACTTCTGCTTCTACTTCTGGAACTGGTGTTTGCCGAATCCACTTGTATGTACGTGCTACTTGCTAGGATTCTGAGGCATCTATCAATGTTATCACAGGTACGTTGAGACTTTTCTCCTGAGATGTGTATTGTTTGCTTGATCTAGGGTCTACTCTTTCTTATGTGACCCCATATGTGGCTGTGCATCTTGATTGTGGTCCCAAGATTCTATCGGCTTCTTTTTCTATCTCTTCCCCGATCGAAGACTTTATGGTTGTAATAAGAGTCTGTAGGGGATGTGTGATATTTGTTTGTGGTTGAGATACTCTTGTTGATTTGGTAGAGTTGAATATGATTAATTTTAATGTCATCTTAGGAATGGATTTGTTGCACTCTTGTTATGCTTTCTTAGATTATTCGACCCGTAGGGTCATGTTTAAATTCCCTAATGAGCCGGTCATTGTATTGGAAGGTGGTTCTTTAGTGCCTAAGGGGAGGTTTATTTCTTATTTTAAGGCCCAAAGGTTGATTTCCAAGGGTTTCTTATATCATTTAGTCTGAGTTAAAGATTCTAACTTGATAGAGCCTTTTCTAGAGTCCGTCTCCGTGGTGAATGAGTTTCCTAAGGTGTTTCTCAATGATCTTTCTGGTGTTCCACCCAATAGAGAAATTGATTTTGGGATTGATCTTATCTTGGACACTCGTCCTTATAGAATGGCTCTGACAAAGTTGAAAGAACTTAAGAGCAATTAAAATACCTCTTAGATAAAGGTTTTATTCGGCCTTGCATGTCTCCTTAGGGTGATCCCGTGTTGTTCGTGCGCAAGAAGGATGGTTCCCTTTGTATGTGTATTGATTATTGTCAGTTAAACAAAGTGACCATAAAGAATAGGTATCCTCTTCCTAGGATTGAAGATTTGTTTGATCAACTCCCGGGGGAGAAGTATTTTTCTAAGATTGATCTTAGATCGAGTTATCATCAACTTAAAATTAGGGAAGTAGATATCCCTAAGATTGCCTTTAGAACCCGGTATGGTCACTGTGAGTTTCTTGTCATGTCCTTTGGGTTGACCAATGCCCTAGCAGTATTCATGGATTTAATGAATAAGGTCTTCCATTCGTTAGTGGATATGTTTGACATTGTTTTTATTGATGATATCTTGGTCTATTATAAAAATAAGGCAGATCATATAGATCACCTCCGTGCCGTATTGCAAACTTTGAGGGATCATGGTTTGTATGCCAAGTTTCTCAAGTGTGAGTTTTGGTTGAAAGTAGTAGCTTTTATTATCATGTCATCTCTAGTGATGGGATTATGGTAGATCTCCCAAAGATTGTGGTGGTTAAGAAGTGACCTAGACCTACGACTCCAATCGATATTCGGAGCTTCTTATGTCTAGCCAGGTATTATAGGAGGTTTGTGGAGAATTTATCAACTATAGATGCCCCGTTACCAAATTGACCCAAAAGAAGGTCAACTTCGTGTGGTCCATTGCGTGTGAGGGTAGTTTTGAGAAGTTGAAAGATAAATTTAATTCGGCTCTGGTGTTGACCTTGCCTGAGGGTAGTGATGGTTTTGTGGTATATTCTGATGCTTCTCAAGTTGGTCTTGGTTGCGTGTTGATGAAACATGGTAGGGTGGTGGCCTATGCTTCTAGGCAATTGAAATTCCATGAAAACAACTACCCCACCCATGACTTAGAATTGTTAGTCGTGGTCTTTGCTTTGAAAATTTGGTGGCATTATCTCTCTGGTGTTTATGGTGATTCTTTTTCAATCATAAAATCCTCCAATATATGTTTACCTAAAAGGAGTTCAATCTTCGGCAAAGAAGGTGTCTTGAGCTATTCAAAGACTATGATATGAGTCTTTATTACCATCCCGATAAGGCAAATGTAGTCACCGATCTCTTAGTAGAATATCTTTGGTAAGTTTGGCCTATGTTGATAAGGATAAGCGGGAATTGGTAAGGGATATTTGCCGGTTGGCGAATCTTTGAGTTCGGCTTGCAAACTCCGAGGATGGTAGTGTATTTTTGCATCCAGTATCTCAATCGTCTCTTGTTGTTGAAATAAAGGAAAAACAAATCTTGGATCCCAAATTGATGATGTTCAAGAGCAATGTGGGTTAACACAAGGTTGCAGATTTTGTGATTGGTGGATGTAAGGCGTAGGGACTTAGAGTTTAATGTGGGCGATTGGGTATTCTTGAAAGTATCTCCCATGAAGGGAGCGATACGGCTTGGTAAAAAGGGAAAGTTTAGTCCCCTATATGTTGACCCTTACTTGATTGCCAATAGAGTTGGAAATGTCTCCTATGAGTTGGAGTTTCCTCCTAGTATTAACTCCATTCACCCAATTTTTTATGTGTCTATGTTGCGTAAATGTGTGGGTAATCCTTCCTAGGTTGTTCCCTCAGAAGATGTTGGTATTTTGGACTCTTTGTCCTATAATGAGATCCCAGTGAAGATCTTTAATTGGAAAGTTCACTGGTTGTGAATGAAAGAAGTGGCTTCGGTAAAGGTTCTACAGAGGAACCAAAAGTCCAAGGAAGCTACTTGGGAGGCGAAAGAGGACATGAAGTCCAAGTAACCGCATTTATTTCCAATTTCGGAAGAATGTGATGGTGGTATGTGTTTATCTCCTTACTTTGATATATGTCTTTGATGGACAATGGAGTAAAGTCTACAATGATTGAGATTGATTTATGTCTTTTTTAGACAATGGATTAAAGTTCTCAATGTGTGAAATGATTGGTGTCTTGTTAGACTATGGATTAAAGTTCCTAATACAATGAAATGATATGTGACTTGTTGTGATGGGGTAGATTCCTAAGACCAATGAAATAAAATGATTGATTGATAATGATCACGATGTGTGTTGTATTTCACCCTTGTTATGTGCTTTTGTCTAACTTGAATAGACGTTGTTTTGATCCATGTTAATGTGATAACTAGTGTTCATGCTTGCCTTACCCATCATTCGCGGACGAATGATTCTAAGTGGGGGAGAATGAAACACCCGAGAATGTCACCATGTAAAAGTTTTAGTTGAATGGAAATGATCATGATATATGAATTATATTGTATCCTTGTTGTGTGTTGTTTCCAACTTGTGTAAGGACTTCTTAGGTGCATATTAGGGTGTTCACTTGTAGCTATACTTACCTATCAAAGTGGAATATATTTGAAGAACCAAGACCTTGGAACCATTGAAAAACATCAACCTTTGATGTCTCTTGAGTGGATACGATTTGGGGTGTTTGAGTCGTACCCTAGGTCATGACTCGTACCCACCATGACCTCTTTTTTCATATACTAGACAGTAAGTTAGGTTATTATATTGTCCTCCATATGACAAGGTCATAACCATGCTTATGATTCGTAAACTACTCACCCGTATAGAGGGAAACCTAACCTAGACGAAGACTGTTTTGGTCATGATTTGAGCTCACGATAGGAGGGTGAGTCTTACACTTGGTTATGACTCAAAGATCACTTTTCATACCCACAACAGTGTGGTTGACCTAGTAGAAGGCTAGGTTACAAGTTAGGGTACCACTTGTACCCTAGGTTACGATTTCTAAGTGAACCATGAAGGGGGGTTGTATGCCTGCACGTGTGTGTTTTCCAGCTTTTAACCAAGGACCTTTTGGTCATTTCCCTTGACTAAAACCCTAAACCCTTCTCACTATATAAGTCGTGTTAGCCTCCCAAGTCTTCATTTGCAAGACTACAACATTCCAAACACTCAAAAAGGCTGTTGGAACAAGATTGGAGGCTAAGGTTTGAAGGTGTTCATCTTGTGGCAAGACGGAGAGTAAAGATTGTTGGTGTGCCTTATTTTTTAAGGGTTGTATCTCTTTCCCTTTTTAAATAACTCTAAATCCATGTATTTCACACTTGAATTAGTAAGTGTACATGGTGGTTTTGAATCAAATAAAATAGGTTTTGACACCTAACAATGCATGATGATGATTCATATTTATACTTGTGTTGATACAAGTTATTGATGGTAGTTCAACATATGGGTCTTGATTAATCCTAGTATTGATGATATCTACCATGAAAATGACCTAGTTATAAGTATGCACAAAAGGTGTTTGTGAAAATATCTATGTGAATTATCTAGTCAATTGTTGATGAGGTGTTGAACTAGGGCAATGGCCCAATGAGTTTGAATGTTTGATTAATGTTGTGATAAGAGTATCGTGAGCCATGTAATGTGTAATTGATGATGTTGTTGAGCTAATGGATAATAAAAGGGTGAAGTCCCTTAACATGAAGATGAACTTGAATAGTATATTGAACTAAAGTGTAACATGAGAATGCCATTGAGATGTGAATGTCTTATGAAGGTCTTGAGGACCATAAAATGAATTATATGATGATTTGAATGAAGGCATTGGATTATTGAAATGGTTGAGCAATGAAGGCTCCCATAAGGACCATTGGGTCTTATATAGTGATTGAATTGGCTAAATGGTTAAAGTCCCTAACTCTTGTGTTGAATGTGCATTGATGCATAAACAAGAGGGTAAAGTTCCAAATGTCAACTAATGATGGTGGTGATGGCTTGAGGTTAAATTCCCTTGCCTTATGTAATGGCTTAAGGTTAAAGGCCCTTTCCCATGATATGGCTTGAAGTTAAAGTACCTCGCCCAATTAAAATGCAAGGTAAAGTCCATTGCATAAGAAGGCCTCATGAGGTCAAAGTGCCTTGCCTTATGAAGAAGCTTGTGGTAATGTCCACATATGGCATGCGGTTAGAGTCCCATTTCTAACAAATGGGCATGAGGTTAAAGTCTCTTGTTAAGTGATGAATATGTGTGGGTAAAGTCCCTTGTTGAATTATGAATATGTGTGGGTAAAGTCCCTTGTTGTATGATTAATATGTACGGTTAAAGTCCCTTGTTGAATGCTGAATATGTGTGGGTAAAGTCCCTTGCCGAATGCTGAATATATGTGGGTAAAGTCCATTGATTGAATGATTGTGAATATGGTTAAAGTCCTTGGCTAATGAATGTGTGTGCATGGGTAAAGTCCCTAATCTAATGATAATGTGATTGTGGTTGAAGTCCTTAGCATGATGAGAATGATGAGTCTATGACTGTGGGAGGTGGTCGTCCTCCACTGCATGTCTAATGAATGAACACTTGATAATAATGATAAGCCTCGATAAGATATCTTGATTATCATATGACATATCAATATATCTAGATAAGTGTGTGAATAAGATGAAATGCGATATATTGTCGTGTTGTTGAATGATGATGTTATTTTATCACTTATCCTTGAGTTACATGCTAGAGTTCCAACCGTTAACAGTCTCCAGATGCTACATCCCTATGTGACACGGGGCCTAAAGCATCTTCTTCTTTACTTGCACAGTGATTAGTAGATCTAGATGATTCATGCTTGACTTGAAGTGGTGAGCTTCCTTACTTCAGAATACGTCACCTCTTGGTCTCTATAATTAGACTTAGTCTCTTTAAGACTTGGTTTGGTTATGGTCGAGGGCTTATCCTGACAAATACACTTTTTGACTTCGGTATTGTATAGAGGTATTGTGAACAACTGTGAACTTGGGTGTAGTTATCATAATGAATATAATGATGACTTATGTTATTATTTCCGCTATTCTAATATGTGAGTTTGATTCCCTTTAACTCCTATGGTGTGTTGAGACACTTAGGTTGGGTTATCAGGGGGACCGCTGGTTCATGTGAGATTGAGGTTCCCATACGACATGGTCTGAAGTTAGGGTCGTGTAAAGCTCGGTGAAATAGACAATTTGTGAAGATGTGGATTACCTGCACCTGGATAAAAAGACCCTATGAAGCTTTACTGTTCCCTAGGATTGGCTTTGGTCCTTTCCTGTGCAGCTTAGGTGGAAGGCAAAAAAGGCCTCTTTCTATGGGGCCCGAGCCATCAGTGATATACCACTCTGGAAGGGCTAGAATACTAACCTTATGTCAGGACCTATGAGCCAAGGGACAATCTCAGGTCAACAGTTTCTATGGGGTGTAGGCCTCCCAAAAGGTAACGGAGATGTGCAAAGGTTTCCTGGGGCCGAATGAAGATTGGACCTCGAGTGCAAAGGTAGAAGGATCTTGACTGTAAGAACCACTCATCGATCAGGGATGAAAGTCGTCCTTAGTGATCCAACGGTGCTGATTTGTTGTTCAACAAAGAAAAGTTACTCTAGGGATAACAGGTTGAACTTCCCCAAGAGTTCAAAGTGATGTGAAGGTTTTGCACCTCGATGTCAGCTCTTCGCCACCTGGGACTGAAGTAAGTTCCAAGGGTTAGGATGTTCGGCCATTAAAGCAGTACATGAGCTGGGTTTGGAACGTTGTAAGACAGTTAGGTCCATATTCGGTGTGGGTGTTAGAGCATTGAGAAGACCTTTCCCTAGTATGAGAGGACTGGTAAGGATGCACCACTGGTGTACCAATTATCATTCCCATGTTATACAGTAGGTAGCCAAGTATGGAGCAGATAACTGCTGAAAGCATCTAAGTAGTAAGCCCACCCCAAGATTTGTTCTCTCCTATTTTGACTTCACTAGAGCTTTTGGTAGCACAGTTGAGACAACTACGATTTCTCTTCCCCTGAGGGGATAGAGCGACAGAAGTTCATTTGAGAATTTAAGATTAGGTCATAACGAGATGAGCCATTTATCATTACGATAGGTGTCAAGTGTAAGTACAGTGATGAATGTAGATGAGGCATCCTAACAAACCGGTAGACTTGAATCTTATTCCTATATGACCTAATCAATTCGATCAGGAACTTGCCATTTATTTTCATTGTTCAAATCTTTGACAATATGAAAAAACCAAAAGCTCTACCCAACCTCTCTATCTATACAAGGAATGGAAGGGCAGAGGTCATTGGTGTCCCCTCTAGTCAAGAATGGGGGCCTCACAATCACTAGGCAATATGTTTTTCTCTCATGCCTTTCGTTGTTCATGGTTTGATATTCTGGTATCCTAGGCATCGAGGAACCACACCAATCCATCCCAAACTTGGTGGTTAAACTCTACTTCGATGACGATACTGTAGGGGAGGTACTATGGAAAAATAGCTCGACGATAGGATGATAAAAATCTTTAAAACTCTTATTCTTATTCAATATGAAAATGAAAAGAAAAAAAGGTTTAGAGCCTGAGTCAATCGATAGTTTAGAGCAACTTGAAAGTGAATTCCTTAACCATTTTACAGCACTCGTAATACAGTGAGTATGATGAAGTTGACAAATACCAAACAAAGGAAAGATGGACCATTGGTGGACTTCATCAATCGGTGGTAAGCATTAAGTTTAGATTGTAAGGATCGCCTCTCAGAAACTTCTGTCGTCGAGATGTGCACCTAAGGAATACATTGGGGTCTTGTGTATATTCTTCAAGGAATTAAGCCACACACTTTCGAAGAATTGGCGACAAGATCTTATCACATAGAGTTGAGTATTGCAAGCCATGAAAAGACTTCACCTATTTTTGATCCGAGGAAGGAATCTAAAAAATTCAATCAACCATCAAAATACCTAACTAAAGAATCCATGGAGGTGGGAGCATTTTCTGTAATGGACCCCACTAAGAAAAAGTTGGAAGAAAAAGCTCCAAGTCTATGATCGAGAGAAGAGAAAATCTATCCAACTTTGAAGGAGTTAGAAATGAAGGGCTATCCTTTCCCTAATTCTGGTGTCCTAGTGATTCTCAACGAGTTGCTGGCCAAGAAAGTGATTGACCTTCCAGAGTCAAAGTGACCTAATGAAGCCAACAAAGTTAATGATCCCAAGTATTGAAAATATCACTGCATCGTCAGTCACCCTCCAACAAGATGCTTCTTCTTAAAGGAGAAGATCATGACATTGCTGAGATATGGAAAGATCATCATTGACTCTAATGACATGGACGAAGCAAACCATTTGAGTGCTAAAATCGATTTTAAGAAGGGATCACCTACATAGTATTCTCTAAGGTTCTCTAATAAGCAAGGAGAGATCCATAAGACGTTCTTCCTCAAGATCAATTTGAAGTACTGATGGAAGTTTATTGAAGATTCAACACATCACAAGGATCTCATTTCATTCAAGAAATACACTATATTGTCCCTCTCTGACCAGTCAAGTGGATTTTTGCCCCTCTCCTTTCAGTCTAGTTACTTTACTCCTCAGTCTTTGCATACTAATATTATTCTTATCCGTGCTTTCTTTCGTGGAAGTCTCACCTATGAAGGAAGTATGGCAAATATAGTTTATCCCTACGGGGAGGACCTCAGCTCAGTATGCATATAAGTAAAGTGTATCTCTATTTAGCTCTACTGGATTTCTCATACCTATACCAGGAACCCAATCCTACCTCTTCTAGTTAAAGTTCTGATAAACTGGTATTCCTCTTCTAAACCCAAATTTACCTATATAGGGAAATATCTCAATAGTACTAAGGTGGGGGCAAGCTTCGCTATAGGGACGAGGTAAGAAATAGGCATGGGGAAGAGTTTGCAATAAAATAAATTGAACAGATAGAGAAGTTTGGTAAGCCTATCAATTAAAGCAAGTCCAGCTAGTTTAGGCACCGACTTCCAAACTTCTAAAAGTGGGTGGTTTTAAGTGTAGAGCCCTATTCTGGTTACAGAGTGCGGGTAGTCGACAAGTAGGTTAGCAAATTGGTGAACCAACAGGATTTGCTCCTTTCTTTGCTTCCAGGAGGAATTCTATCATCCATGGAGAAGATGTCGTATAATAAGAAAAAACTTACTTTTTAGAGTGATCTTTCTCGGTTTTGAAATGGAAAGGCTTGGTAAAAGGCAAAAATTGGTGAAATTCACCATTTTTCTGAGAAGAAAAGCAGCGTTGAAAGTCTTGCTTACTTATTTATCCATCTAAGAAAGAGAAGGGGGTAGAAATTTATAGCTAGTTGAAAAGGTGATAAGAAGGTTTAATCATGATACTTCAGTTGTATGCTTAGCACATGCAAGTCGGATGGGAAGTAAGGTTTAGGTAGGGCGCTTAGTTGAAAAAGTCATAATCAGGTTACCTGAGATAGAATAGGGCTCAGTGCAATAGTAAATCTAGTAAATATAATAAGAGGAGAATTAGCATAAGAAAAGCCTAGTCTTTCCCTTACCGACGACTGAGTACCTTTTTCTCTCTTTTTAGTTAAGTTAGTATTCAATGTTCCCCATGGGTACAAACAAGATTTAAAGGGTCAACAATCCTTGACTTTAGTAAGCAACCTCAATTCCCTTACTTGTTAAAGTAAGCAAGTTAACACTCTTACTTGTTCTTGTAAGATATTTCTTTACTGTACTTTAGTAAGTAAGCATGTAAATGAAAATCTCTCCTCTGATAAACGACTAGAGTAGGCCCCCATAGAGATATTTACATTAGGGTTCACTATTCTTGAAAAACTAATGGAGATAAGGTCGATAGCTTGCTTTCTCGTGAAAGTATGAAAGAAGGTCGCTGAGGTAGAGTCCATAGGCAAACTTCTTAGGATGTCTTTGACTCTGGTTCCTTTTGAAGCCCATAGTAGCCTCAAAGCACCATTCTACGTACTCAAAATAAAAGAGTGAATTTCCTGTAAAACCCCGATTTTCTAAAACGGAATACTACACGGTGCTTATGACCCTGAAGGACCACAAGCTAACCCATGACTGATATCTGTACCTGTACACTACAATATATGATGTAATAGTGCATAAAAACCTGAAAAATAGGCCATAAGGTTTAACTGAATAAAATATCTAACAAACGTAACATCCATATGGGTAGCAAATACCCCAAAACAACTGAAGTCTGAATTAAATCTGAACTAAATCTGAAAGCCTCTAAATAATGTCTGAGTAAGGAGTTGAAGAAATATGTCTCCAACTAACTCTGTCTAGCAAAACTGAACTGAAATAATAAATAAAATAAAATAATATCATCCTCGAATGGATGAGGACTTAATGCAACTCTACGACTGGAATGCTACTGCTGATCTAGAATACGTGCCTCTGAACCTATTGTGTAACATAAGAGAAAGCACCATAGTCAAAATGCATCAGTACATCTAAATGTACTGAGTATACAAGTGAGGTAGGCTAAATACAAAGGGTTATATGCATGAACAATGCTGACTAATATGAACGTAAGAATACATACATTCATAAGCAACTATAACTAAACTCATGGTGATACTGAATACTGATGACATGAATTTACTGATACTGAGATACTGAATAGATGAATGACTATTTCTGATAGTTCAAATTATGAAGAACTAGTCTGATTGACTGTGTCTAAAAGTCCTAAAACTGAATACTGATAACATAAGCTATGACAACTGACATAACTGATATAACTGTGATGATCGACAAGACCGATGTAACTGATAATGACCAACTGTATTTAACAGCCTAAGTTCTGATGGAACTATCTGAGTTTCGTTCAATATAGAGTAACTGAATTTGAGATCAGTCCTATCTAGCGGGTGATCTTTAAATTTGATGATTCTGATACTTTTTAACTATAGTTGAGATCATTCTTGTCTAATGTGTGATCTTAAAGTCTATTTATAATGATAAGGATTGGTTGTCTCTAACAGTACTGAATCTGTACTACTGAATTGAGTTGAATGTATCTGACAGTCCTGAATCTGTAACTAAAACTGTAGGATGTATTCATCTAACCGACATGCCCCATTCTAAGATAACTGGGGTCCAATCTCTGCCCTAACTGGAAGGGTGCCAGTACTGAACCACCAGTAAAGACAACTGATGTGGGGTCATTCCTAATCTAGAAAGTGACTCCTTGGATCAGTCCTATACATATAAATGTGCTGATAGTTGACCTCTGAGTATGCAAGTCCTATCTAACGGGTGACATCTCATACCAACGCTGGCTACGTAGTTCTGGAACCTAGGGATTGTTTCTAAGGATCTTTTTCCTTTCTAGTGGTTGAGTCCCCATCCCTAGGATCACTCGGTACTGAATCCTACTCCCATTTGAAAGACACTGAACTGGATGACTGAGCTAAACTGTATAACTGAACTGAACTGAACTGATTAGCTGAACTGATATTGATTAACTAAACTTATACTGGTGGAATTGTTTAGCGGAGCTAAACTAAGTTTACTGAGTTCCTTTGATTAAAGGAACGTATTGAGTTATGAGGACTGATTGAGATTACTGAAATTACTGAGATCACTAGGAATACAGCAGTTACTGAGATCACTGAGATTACTGAGTACTGAGGTTACTAAACTGCTGAGACTACTGAGATTTCTGAGTTTTCCTTATTCACATGACTAACTGAATTCTATAGACCATGGCTTGACTGAGAGTATCATGATAACATAACATGGCACTAGGCACACATCTATATTATTTCGGGTACAAGCGCCCCCAAGACTCGATGGAAGGAAACTGACACACATAACTGACTTGATCATAAGAATAAAGTCCACAATTCACAATATCATAAGAAGGGGATTTCATACTACACTTGGTTCTCAACATCTTATACGTGGAAGGGGATGTGCACAACATTTATATACTCGCATTGCTTCAATATCATGCTCATTTCATATCACAACAATAACACACAACAAAGATGGAGTTCATGTGGAATCATAAAGAATAGAACATGGGTATGTCATTTAAGCACTATTAAGTCATAAAAAATATGGATTCTATCATTCTTGGCATTTTATCAAACACCATACATGCACAACTTTGGGCATAGGTGTACTTATCAATTAGACAATCTTAATCCATCCAAATTTCATGGGTTTCAACTAACCTACTCACATGCTTCATGAAAAACACATCAAGATACAATCTTGAATCTAAACAACAATCATCAACATGAATATAGTCATAACACAACAAGAAAATCATAATTTATAATTTAAAACATAATTCTTGAG
Organism: Capsicum baccatum var. pendulum; assembly: GCA_030864225.1. Taxonomy (NCBI): domain Eukaryota; kingdom Viridiplantae; phylum Streptophyta; class Magnoliopsida; order Solanales; family Solanaceae; genus Capsicum; species Capsicum baccatum. The sequence goes on from CM061551.1 coordinate 63,282,356, forward strand.
CTCCATGGATGAAAGTTGCCCATGGATGAACACTATGCATACCTTAAAGCTTGATCTTGAAAGACATCTATTGTTTCTTGAAGGTTCTTAAAGAAATCCTTAGGCTTGTTGTTGATTTTTCTTGACTAGGGTTTAACCCCTTTGGGAGAGAATGTTATTCTTCTTGAGGAGATGATCTTGAGAGAAAATCCTAATCTTGTGGTTGAGAGTATATAAGAGAGCTTTTTGAGATGTTTAACTAAAGAGAATGAAAGATAATACGCTTCTTGAGGGTTATATGTCATGAAAAGTAAAGGAAAAGACCAAAATACCCTTGCTAAAATGTCCCTCAATTGTTGGAAAAAATAGTTGACGACATTCGTGACAAGTCATCAAGCTGGTGATAAGTCGTCACAAAAGGGTGAAATCTTGATTTTCTGGTTAAGGTTGACGACATTGGTGATAAGTCATCACGGGCGTGACGGCTTGTCACAAAATGTAATACTGGGATTAGAAATCTGCCCAGGGCTGATGACATTGGTGATAGGCCATCACGGGCGTGACAGCTTATCATGAATGTCGTCACTCAGTTTCCCAGCCTGACATGCCAGAGTAAAATGGGCATAACTCCTTGATCCGATATCGGATTTAGGAGAAATTGGTATTGTTGGAAAGTTAACTTAATTGTATATATTTTGGTAGGTCATAAGATCAAAAATTCATAGTATAACGAGAGATATTCTCATTCAAAGTTGACTATAGCAATATCCTTCCCAAGAATTCAATCTGTAAGGAATGTTTTGATTCGTCTGATAGTTGGGAGTTATTTGAAGAGTTAATATACATCTGAATTGCTCATAAAACTATAAAATAACCATGATGTACTATGCATGATCTTGAAACGTGGCTCTAATAGTGGTTTGGATTTTTTAGGGTATTATAGTATCTCCCTCTGGGAACATTCGTCCTCGAATGAGAATGACTGAGATAGAAGAAAAGATCAACTGAAATATGTATAATACATACACTACTGATACATGGTTTTGAGATTGACATGAATGATAAGCTGAATACATCATACTGAACAAGCATATCTGATGCATGAGTAACTGATTCATGAATGCACGACTGAGTGTTCTTATGAACTGAGTTTCTCATAATAAGAATGCATATCTGATGCATGATTATATGATTGACATGATACATGAATGCATGACTACAAGTACTAATAAGCTGATCACGCATATCTGACGCGTGAATATATGACTGAACCGGATTAGGAACATGCAACTGAGCATGTAATGGTAAAGATACCAAGTTTGAACTGAAAACTAAGCATGGAACTGAATACAAAAGTTGGTACTAAAATTTGAACATGTGAACGAGTAAGATCAAAGAAGACTATCACCTTGAACTGAAAATATCGATGAGTCTGAGATTAATCACTTAATTTGCATGAGAGGTAACATAAGAACATAACTGAGTCTGGAATGTGATACATGAACTGAACTAAGTCTGTAATGCATGACGTGGATAGAGTATCGTATCTTGGACTAAACTGAGCCATTGAGTACCTGGCTTACTGCTGTGTTTTGGAGTTAGATGGTCGGCTCATAAGTAACACTTCCTCCAAGATAGATTCACCAAAGAAAATAACATGTTTAAATCATGAAAGTTTGGGGGCTATAGTGTATCTCCCCTCTTGGGGCACTATGTCCCTTAAAAGATGTTGGACTGACATTGCTAAGATATTGAGGAAGTTGAGGCGATGCAAAGGCATCTACGAACTAGATTATAACTGAACCTCAGGAGTCTGGGACTAATGCATGATGCATGAACTGAACTGAACTTACAACTACTAGGAGGTTCTACTTGGAATAGTTACATTCCTTGAGATCTTGGATAGCATGAATATATGTAAGGATAAGGAAAAAAACTATACAAATCTAACTGCTCGATTGCTAAACTGACTTGATGGATTTACTAAATAACTCATGCTGAAATATATGTCCAAATTAGAGAAAGAGATCTAAAAATGCATACCATGAACATGAAATACTGGTAACGTACCTGAATCTAGGTCAGGAAAACTTTCCGAATCATAACGGGTCTGGAGTGCATAAAGTCTATTCTGATGCTGACCACTCTAGGTGCCTTGATGATGCAACTCTTTACCCCTCTGTACTAGAACTCTACACTCTTGCATCCTGTGTCTTGGATTTCCACACCCAAAGCATACATCACTACCTGCCCTACATGCACCTAGGTGATTCTTACCACACTCTTCGCAAAGAGGATAAGTAAGACTTCTATTCTCACTACCCTGGGCCTCGGAGCCTGGCGCTCTATCATGATGGTCATTTATGGACTTAGGTGATGGTACAATAGCTGAGGATGGAGCTGGGGCCGAAAACTTCTGTCTATGCTGAGAACGGTTACCACCCTGTGGCTTTGGCTGAGCAAAGATGAAACTACCTGTCCTTGCTCTCTTTCTCTATCTCTCCCTCATTCTAATATTCTACTCCTATATCTATGAGCATGAGTCATAAGTCTGGCTAAAGTCATATCACTATTCAACATGGTAGATCTACACTCATTTACCATGCTATCGTTCACCCCTGACATGAACTTACTCATCTTGGCTCTACTATCTACAACCACATGAGGGGCATATCTGGAAAATTGAGTAAACCTTAGAGAATACTCTTTCACTATCATACTGCCCTGCCTGAGGTTGATGAACTCTATCACCTTAGCTTCTCTAAGCTCTAGCGGGAAAAATCTATCAAAGAAAGCAGAGGCAAACTCCTCCCACTCTATAGAACCTGCATCATCTAACCTTTCTGAATTCCACTGTTTGTACCAAGTATGAGCCACATCCTACAACTGATATGTAGCTAACTTAGTACTTTCCACAGTAGTCACCCCCATAGTATCTATCACTTTCTGAATCTAATCTAAGACTTCATGCGGGTCCTTATCTGACTTAGACCCCGTGAAAGAATGAGGATTTATTCGGGTAAAGTTCCAAATTATAGCTACAGCTAAATTGGTTGGAATGACATCTGGTCATTCATCCTGGGTAGCAACTGACTGAGCAAGAGTGGTGAATACGATCCTAAACTCCACATGAGAAACATTATAACCCAAAGGGTCTTCGGGCTGAGGGGCTGACTGATTCCCATTTTTTCTTTTAGGAGGCATGTTCTATAGAAGAAATGGAGAAATAGATTAGACTGAGAATGACTTGAGATTATGCTTACTGGCACGACATGAATACTAAAAGAAGGGAAACTATTCCTAAAACATCTCATAGCCTCCTACACATAAGTGTGGTGCACAACACACGCATGTACAAGACTCTACTAGATGCAGCTTTTAGACTTCCTAAGACTCTAATAAACCTTAGGCTCTGATACCAAGTTTGTAACACCCCAATTTTCTGAACCGGAATACTACACAGTGCTTATGACCCTGAAGGACCACAAGCTAACCCATGACTGATATCTGTACCTGTATATTGCAATATATGATGTAATAATATAGAAAAACATGAACAATAGGACATAAGGTTCAACTAAATAAAATATCTGACAAATGTAATATCCACATGGGTGGAAAATACCCAAAAACAACTGAAGTCTTAATCAAATATAAACTAAATTTGAAAGCCTCTTAATACTGTTTGAGTAATGAGTTGAAGGAACATGTCTCCAACTAACTTCGTCTAGCAAAACTGAACTGAAATAATAAATAAAATAAAATAATATCATCCTCGAATGGATGAGGACTCACTCCAACTCTGCGAATGAAATGTTACTGCTGATCTGGAACACGTCCCTCTGAACCTATGGTGTAACATAAGAGAAAGCAGCATAGCGCAAATGCGTCAGTACGTCTGACTGTACTGAGTATACGAGTGAGGTAGGGTAAATACAAGGGGTTATATGCATGAACAATGCTGACTAATATGAATATGAGAAAACATACATGCATAAGCAACTATAACTGAACTCGTGGTGATATTGAATACTGAGTCTGAATACTGACGACATGACTTTACTGATACTGAGTTACTGAATAGATGAATGACTATTTCAGATAGTTTGAATTATAAAGAACTGGTCTGATTGTCTGTGTCTAATAGTCCTGAAATCGAATACTGATAACATAAGCTATGACAACTGATATAACTGATATAACTATGATGATTAACAAAACCGATGTAACTAATACTGAGCAACTGTATTTAACAGTCTGAGTTCTGATGGAACTATCTGTGTTCCGTTCTATATGGAGTAACTGAATTTGAGATTAGTCCTATCTAGCAGGTGATCTTTAATCTGGTAATTCTGATACTATTTAACTATAGTTGAGATCATTCTTGTCTAATGGGTGATCTTGAAGTCTATTTCTAATGATAAGGATTGACTGTCTCTAACAGTACTGAATCTGTACTACTAAATTGAGTTGACTGTATCTAATAGTCCTAAATCTGTAACTGAAACTGTGGGATGTATTTATCTAACCGACATGGCCCATGCTAAGCTAACTATAAGGGTGTCAGTACCACGCCACTAGTAAAGACAACTGCTGTGGAATCAGTCCTAATCTAGTGGGCGACTCCTGGGATCAGTCCTATACATAGAAATGTGCTAACGGGTGACCCCTAAGTATGCCAGTCCTATCTAACAGGTGACATCTTGTACCTACACTGGCTATGTAGTTCTGGAACTTAGGGATTGATTCTAAGGATCTCCATCCTTTCTAGCGGTTGAGTCCCCATCCCTAGGCTCACTTGGTACTAAATCCTACTCCCATCTGAAAGACATTGAACTGGATAACTAAGCTAAACTGAATCACTGAACTGAACTGACTAACTAAACTGATACTGATTAACTGAACTGATACTAGTGGTATTGTTTAGCGAAGCTAAACTAAGTTTACTGAGTTCCCTTGATTAAAGGAACGTACTGAGTTCTGAGAACTAACTGGGAGTACTGAAATTACTGAGATCGCTAGGAATACTGTTGTTACTGAGATCACTAAGATTACTTAGTGCTGAGGTTACTGAACTACTGAGACTGCTGAGATTTTTGAGTTTTCCTGAGTTACATGACTAACTGAATTCTATAGACCATGGCTTAACTGAGAGTATCGTGATAACATGACATGGCACTAGGCACACATCTATATTATTTCAGGTACAAGCGCCCCCAAGACTCGATGGAAGGAAACTAACACACATGACTGACTTGATCATAAGAATCGAGTCCATAATTCACAATATCATAAGTAGGGGATTTCATACTACACTTGGTTCTCAACATCTTATACATGGAAGGGGATGCGCACAACATGTATATACTCGCGTTGCTTTAATATTAGGCTCATTCCATATCACAACAATAACACACAACAATAACGTAGAGTTCATGTAGAATCATAAAGAATTGAACATGGGCTTGTCATTTAAGCACTATTAAGTCATAAAAACATGGATTCTATTATTCTTTGAATTTTATCAAACACCTTACATGCACAACTTTGGGCATAGGTGTACTTATCAATTACACAATCTTAATCCATTCAAAATTCATGGGTTTCAACTAACGTACTCACATGCTTCATGAAAAACACATCAAGATACAACCTTGAATCCAAACAACAATCATCAACATGAATATAGTCATAACACAATAAGAAAATCATAATTTTTAATTTAAAACATGATTCTTGAGCTCCATGGATGAAAGGGGCTCATGGATGAACGCTACACATACCTTAAAGCTTGATATCGAAAGAGAGCTAATATTTCTTGAAGGTTCTTGAAGAAATAATTAGGATTGTTCTTGATTTTTATTGACTAGGGTTTAACTCCTTTGGGAGAGAATGTTCTTGTTCTTGAGGAGATAATCTTGAGAGAAAACCCTAATCTTGTGGTTGAGAGTGTATGGGAGAGCTTTTTGAGATGTTTAACTAAAAAGAATGAAAGATAATACGTTCCTTGAGGGTTATAAGTCGTGGAAAGTTAATTAAAAGACCAAAATACCCTTGCAAAAATGTCCCTCAATTGCTGGAAAAAAATAGTTGATGATATTCATGATAAGTCGTTAAACTGGTGATAAGTCGTCACGAAATATCATCACAAAGGGGTGAAATCTTGATTTTCTGGTTAAGGTTTATGACATTGGTGATAAGTCATCACGAGGGTGACGTATTGTCACAAAATGTCTTCAATGGGATTAGAAATCTGCCCAGGACTGACGACATTGGTGATATGCCATCACGGGCGTGATAGCTTATCATGAATGTCGTCACTTAGTTTTCCTGCCTGACATGCCAGAGTAAAATGGGCATAATTCCTTGTTCCACTCTTGGATTTAGTTAAAATTGATATCGTTGGAAATATAATTCAATTATATTTATTTTGTTATGTCATGAGCTCAAAAATTCATAGTATAACGAGAGATATGATCATTCGAAGTTGACTATAGCAATATCCTTTCCAAGAATTCAATCGGTAAGGAATGTTTTGATTCGTCTGAAAGCTGGGAGTTATTTGAAGACTTAATATACATATAACTTTCTCATAAAACTATAAAATAACCATGATGTACTATGCATGAGCTTGAAACGTGGCGCTAATATTGGCTTGGATTTTTTGGGGTATTTCATTTCCACAATTAGTTTCAAAGTGTCTATGAACATTAGAAATTTCCTTTCTATGGCTTACAACTTTCATCACCCTTATATTAAGCTCTCCAAAGAGAAATTCTTCTCAAAAGGTGATGAACATTCTAAACGTGGCTTCAAAGTTATTCTTTCTAGGTGCAGATTCAGTTGATTAACTGTGCCACCTTTCTTCTACTAGTTAAACTGTGACCACTTCCTTCTGCTAGTTGATTTAACATTATCAACTTCAAAGAAAGTGCTAACCTATTATCTAGCAGTAGCAGGGTCAAGCCTAAACATCTATACCTTCCATGGTAATTTTGAAAGAATTCTATTTCCTTAAAGAATCAGTCCCAAGAGCGGCTACGACTATGAGAGTATTTACCTTTCTAACCTTAACACCAATTACATCTTTCTTCTATCATCAGGTATGGCAACCTCGGTAGGAATGTTGAAGGGTTCTCGCCAGGTAGGTTTTATTCTAGCCTTGTTGCCTTGGAATTTGCTGATTTAAGACATCCTCACAAAGGTGACATCTTTCTTAAGTGACTTTTATAGACCTCTTTTTCTAAAATACAATAATTTTGTTTTTGAGACAACTACAATAAATGAGCTTTTGAGACTCCATTTGGTAACAACAGGTACTCTTTCTACCTTACTTTAACTAGTAAGTAAGTAAACTACCTTCATGGTAAAGGATCATCTGTCCGATGAAAACTCATAGCCTTGATAGTGTTCTAAGGCAAGAAAGTATGTTCCATCATGTGTGCCAAGGAGATGTCGGTTGACATTGAATTCTCTCATTTTGTTTTAATATGAATCGCAGGTCCTTAAGCAACTCCCCCTATTAGTAGTCACTATGCCCTAAGGTTATCAAGAATGTCTCTTGATATAAATAGTCATTCCTTTCTTTTCTTTGTTAGAGAATCACCTAAGACCGCCAATGCACGATCTAATTCAAGAACAAAACCTTCTCAATGTCTTACCTTTCACATGTGTTTTCTTTAAAATTGGAATTCCAACTAAGTTCCCTTCCCAAAGCAGGAATAAGTTGGTCTGACCTATTAAAGAATAAGGACAACTAACAATGGTACTATGGCAAGTTGGAAAGCCTTTCAAGCCAATCTCTTGATTCATATTCATCTGAAATCATTGCAACTAATCCTGCATACTAATCATCTATCACTTAAAGTAATTGACAAGGTTTATATGGATTCAGTCCTGTAGAAAATTATGTTGTGGGCAATTCAGAATGTAGTGTCACCCCTGGGACACTAGTGAGTTCGTCCCTAAAAATTAGGTCCATGAAGACAAAGTGCTATTGCACTAAATGACTACCATTCCTTTGATACTCCATGCCACAATCTGTATTATCCTTGAACCTAGACCATAGAAGGTTGGATATAGTCCCATTCTATTAGTAGGATCCATAGCCTATGGGTCTTTCCCAAGCCAGCAAAGAAGAAAGTAGTTTAGGACTACCCTAAGCCTAGAAGAGAAGTAGGCAGGACTTTCAGTTACAATGTCTAGGTTGGGAAAACCGCCTTTCACCTCTCTAAATATAATCGATTATTAAATTTCACCAAGCCAACTACCACTACCTGGGGATTTCTAGATCTGCTCTAAGATAACATTAAGATTACAAACGCTATAAAAGTAAGAGATTGATTAGCTATAGTAAAATCTCACGATGGTGATCAAAAAGCATTAGCTACGATGCTACAAGCTCTGCTCCTAACCCCCAAATCAAAAAATTATGATTCACTCTGGTGCTTCTTGCTAGTGGAGGTTGGGAGTATCTCAACTATGAATAAAAATTTGAAGAATCCCTAGATCCGCTACCTACCTTCCCAGACTAGCTAGTCAGGGTGAAGCATTCTTAGCATTAGTAGTTTTTTCCCAATAGACTCATGAGATATGACCTCATGATGGGTCGGTGAGAATGGCTCATGATCGTGCATTCAATCAATTTAACTTGGAGACGTTGGAAATAATGGTCAAGGTTTACCGTATAAAAACATATGAGTTCGATTCAATCCTCAAAACATGAATACAGTTTAGATACCCCAAATAAGAAGTCACTTAGAATTTTTCCTTTTTCTATCACGGAGGGCGGGTCTCATGACAACGACTTCCTCTATGATGTCTATTCGTAGAAATAGAATCATACAAGTAATTGTGTATATCACTAAAGATAGCCAAGAATAACTCAGGGATATTGTACTTATACCACTCAGTTGTTATAGTCCATTAGAGTGTTTGAAATCCCTGAATCATAACTCTGTAAAAAGCAGTAAGCTTGAGTTATAGTCCATATCTCATACTACTTGTCTGAAGTAGGAAAGAGTGTGATCTCAGTTTCCTAGCAAGTCAAAGGGAGACCACGAGGGTCTTCCTTATGGTTCTTTATGGTCTATTAATAATTAATTGGTCTAATAAACCTTCTTGTGTGGTAATCAAAACCAAACAAGGGAGCCTCTATCTTCGTCCCTTCTTCTTTCCACAACACAAGCTGTGTTATAATCTATCTATACCTTACTCAGTTCAGTAAGATAAAGGTATAGTTTGATGAGTGATTCCTCGCTTCACTAACTAAAGACGTTTCCTCGTGAACTCCATTAACTAGGCTCCCTTCTCCAAATAGTCAGTATATTCTCTTGTGGAGAAACCATTAATCTCATTTTATTTGAACGTAGCCTACAGGAGTCAAGGGGTTACAGGGGAGACTTCCAGAGATAATTACGGCAAGGGAAGATGAAAAGAATTCTTCCATCGAGAATACCGACTCACCAACTCCTAACATGGCTAAATGGTTTGACGCCTGAATTTTAACTAACTTAGCATATGTTAGTTTGCTAGTGTGCGGCTGATAAAGTATATAAAGTATATAGAAAGAAAAGGTTTTCAAAATGCCATTCTCGATGATGACATTATTAATACTGATGAAAAGGTTATAAATGTGTATACGACCCCCTGATAGGACTGTGACCTAACTATGAACTAACTTTATCGGTCGAAAAGTAGCTAGTCTCTGACAAAGATACTCTTGAGTTCGCTAAGCCATTTGTATACGATAAACGTATAACGGATTTATATCCAATCACCTTTCTTCCGTTCACTCAATCCTTAGTATAAGATCCCGTATTCGTAATTCACGAGGGTTGAAAATGGATTTTAGACAATATGAATAACAATAACAAGACATTCTCAAGTTCACCAATTGAACAAGTCCGACATATCGTCACATAGTAGTACACTCAAATGCACTCTACCTAATGGATGGATACAGAGATAGTATACAGAAAGATCTTAGAATTACATTCATCAAAACAAATATCTTTACCAGTCGCAAAAGAGGTGACGGGGCTCAAAGAAAGTAAACAAGTCATCCTTTGAAGCTAAGTATTTTTCATCTTTCGTTGGAAAATGCTTTTCACTAGTCTTGGGAAATTGAGCGCCCCATCCACATAAGCAAAGGAATTTTTTTACCAAGAAAATCATTCTTGATCACATAAGCCCATGACAAGTCATTTCTAGATGCTTCTTTCTGCTTCTTTCAGAAAAGCACAGGAAAACCCTATGGAATCCACTGTACTAAAAACTAAGACCTGAAAGATTATCTAAGTACTGAAAATCAGGACTCAAAACTAGTCAAAAAGGCTTAAGATTAACTCAAGCAATAAGCCAAGAGAAGTTAGATTCATAAAAGAAAGAAGAAGAAGTTCCATCCAAACGCTATTTTGAATGATAAGGAATTGCTTGATTCGAGTCTTAGAAGGGCATCGAGATCAAGGAGATCCTGAGATCAAAGTGGATGTTCCTTATTTCCATAGACGATTGTATCCTTGCATCATGAGGACTTTCTTGATTGGCTAAGTAACATAAAGATGTTCTTTGATTGGAAAGAACTACCCGAGGTGCGCGAAGATGAAATTCCTGAGAAAAATTAAGGAACGCTTTCTCAATGTTATATATTATGCATGAATGGCTTGTCCAAAGGAGATAGAAAGTTCTTTTCCCCTTTTGTTTGGCTTTGCTGGGATGATGTCTCACTCTTCGTCACGTTGCCCATGACTGGATAGGGGTAGCACCATAGACCATCTCTTTTAATTTTAGTTATTTTATGAGCGAGGGGGCTAAGTGCATACACCCTTCCTTCGAAACCTGACTCTATCTTCGACTACCAAAAAGAAAACAAAGAAGATCCATTTTTATAGTATAGAGTAGGACTAAAATTCCAAGTGCTCCTAGCTCAGAAACCATACATAGACAAACACATAGAGGCCCATAAAACCCATAAATTATATACTAACAAATATACATGGCATATACTTCTTGTGTAAAGTTTTCATCTTAATGAATCAAAGTTGTTTATAAAATGCTACTTTTCTTTCTGCAACAAGTAAGAGTACTTTTTTCTTATTATACTCCCCTATGAACGAATGAATCAAAAAATGTGACTCCACAAATAGTCCTCCTCCTCTGTTTCTTCAAAGACAGAGGTACACATCATAGGAAATGAGATGGTTTAGGCATGTAATGAGAGAAGGCACGGATGCCCCAGTTTGTAGGTATGAGAGGTTGGCCTGGATAGTTTTAAGCGGGGTAGGGGTAGACCAAAGAAATACTAGAGAAAAGTAATTAGACGTGACATGGAGCAGTTAATTCTCACTGAGGACACGACCCTTGATAGGAAGGTTTGGAGGAAGAGTATAAGGGTAGAGGGCTATGGTGTGTGGTCTATTCATAGGCTGTAGCTAGGAGAGTTTCGTGTAGCTTGGTTGGTAATGCTAGGGTTGGGGGGGAGGGTGTCCTTCATTGGTCAATATACTCTATTTATATGGTTGTTGTATCACTGTTATTTTTATCATGTTGTATGCTTGCAACGTTTGACTATGGTCCTTTGTGTTGAGCTAAGGGTCTATTGGAAACAACCTCTCTACTTCTTTAGAGGTGGTGGTATGGACTGCGTACATTCTATCCTCCCCAGACCCCACTAAGTGGGAATATACTAGGTTTGTTGTTGTTGTTAGAAAGAGAAATAAGTAAGTAAAAAAATAGAAAATATTGCTAGATGGAAACCTAACCAAGTACATCATAATTAAGAAAAGTAAGCCCCATGATAACACTCAAATTACACTCTTGAATGGGTGTAAGTGATCGTTGTCAATATAATAACCCAACTTAGGTTGGGGTAGAATCCACAAGGAGTGAAAGCATGGAATTAAAAACTCAAGAGTATTAATAGTTTACTAAAAGATGACTCGTAATGTGAAAAAGCAAGCATAAATGTAAAATGGGGGATTTAGTTTGAATGTATTTATAAATGACAACTACTTCAATTTTAGTGCACTAGCTTGACGTTGAAAAATTCTAAGAGTGAACTCAATTGATAATAAGCCTTGGGGTTATGCAATTATAGGTGTGGGATCATGCATGGGTATTGAGCCATTTATTCAACTTTTAGCTAAAAGTCATGGGTAGGCTAGATGACAATGTATTAGTGTAAATCTTTCAATTACAACACCAAATTTCACAAATGGGTTCTTTCGAACACCTCACAAGTGTTAAAATTCTCCGCATCTATTGCCTCAATTGACATCCTTATGTCTAAGAGATATCATTAAATGAAATGAATCAAGTTATTGATTGCATTTATTCCTCACCCATGTCCTCTCTTTCAAGAATGACATGGGTTCTAGGGTGGTTGGAGTTTGCAACCCCCAACTCTCAATTAATTCATAAAATAAATGCAACACACATCACAACTAACTAATTAGAAAAATAATTAGCTAAAACCCATGCACTACCACTACCCAAGCAAGCATAACATAAGATTGAAATTTAGCTACTCGTAGAAAAAGGAATAAGAATATACCAAAGTTATAATTAACCTCATCCATGAGAGATAGAGACAATGTAATTCCACAATTGGGGTTTCAATAATTCTTCAAAGGAAAATCACTACCATGTATTTTTCATCAAGCTTAGTACAAAATTCTCAAAATATGAAAAAATAAGTGCTAAAAGAGAAGAGAGAAGCTAAGATGCAAAAGGGAGTTTATCTTCAAAAGATGAAAAATTAGGTCTTGAAAAAGAAGCTAAAACCCTCATTTTAAACTCCACTCTATATTTGATGAAAATTACAAAACTGCCACCTTATCCTTGATCTGCTTGAGCGGATCCAAAGTGGATGAAGAGCTGATGGCTAGCAACTCCAAAGCAGATGTGAAGCGGATGCAAAATGAATGGGACACGTATAACTTATTTCCTTCTTATCTGGCCTCTTGATGACTTGAATGACTTTCCCAATCTTATTGTTTTACTTTTACATAAATGGGCATTACGTAAGAGCGTACCATCAAATCAATGGAAAATTATAATAATTTAGGCTTAAAAGGTGCTAGCAAGTCGTCAAATTGACGACTTATCAACCCCCCAAACTTAAACTATTGCTTGTCCTCAAGCACCCAAGACTAACTCAATGAAATAGGGTATTTAGCTCAAATCCACCTAGAAGAATGCTATACTAAAGGAATAGGCTAACAAAACTCTACAAACACTTTCCACACATGTTATGGCAACAAGTAAACCAAAACTTTTCAATAAGCGCATATTTATGAAGAAAGGATGCAAGTGTATGTAAAATGAAATTTCCAAATCAGAAAACATCTTAAGGTAAGACAATAAATCATCAAAGATTGTCTCAATCTTGACAATGTAACTTACTTTACTCATTTACACAAACCGGTAGTAAAACATCACCCTCTACCCACAAGTACCGATGCCGTTCACATGCAAGAGTTAGCTCCACACACCAAAGATATTTCAATTCTTAAGGGAGCTCAAATAAAGAAAGAATTCACACTCACTCTCATGAAGGAATTCAAGTACATTGAATAGAACCATAGGCTTTCCCTTTGCATTTTTTTTCCACTAAAGTAGACTTACTTAGTTTGGAATCACCAAGGTCTTGTGGGTCAAGATGAAGGTTCAAGGTGAGGGAAGTAATATATATGGATTAGGTGACTAAAAGACCTCCTTCAATGCAATTGATCAATCCTTTCTATCACCAAAATTTTCAAACCACCCACCTTATTCTTTTTCAAATCATTTCCCATATTTTCCTAACTTTTTGTTTAGCATTTACCAAACCATTCAAAGCCACCATTTTCTTTCTTTGACTTTTTCAAGAGATATTCTACCTATAAGCCTTTTTATCCCCTCACTCATTCAATTTTTTCCCTTTATAAAAAAAATTCTATGGACTAGGCTATTAAATTTTATCATCATGAACATCTCTTATCTTTCAAGCACATGTATTGACAACCTTACATACACCTTTCTTATGTTTTCTTTGATTATCTTCTCCCAGATACACAACCCCCCAGACTTAGGCTTTTACCTTTAATCATTATCTAGAATCATTCAACGCATCAAAGGAGGTTAAGTGCCAAAAGAGAGGTTTTCAAAAGGGTTTAGGTGTTTTAGCATGGTTATCATTACAATAAGAAAGAACGAAGGGCAAAAAGGTTCAAATGGGTTAACTAGGGAACAATGTTGAGGTGGAAATTTGGCTATGTGATGGGACAAAAAGGGCCTTGGGTCATCCTCCAAACCAAGCTTGCCTAGAATTTTGCTTTGAAAACACTCGGGGCAAGTTCTAGACTACACAAATGGACAAGAATTATTCAAAAATCTCACCACTCATGGCATCGTACTCATAAAGCAAAAAGTTAGTCTCCCAACCAATTTGAGCAATTTGAGCTTCATAAGTTACTCCGAGTAAACGACTCATCCTTGTAAAGAGAGAGCCAAAAATTGAGTTTAATGGTCTCACTCAAAACAAAACTCAAGACATCCTTGATCTTACAACAAGATTTTTGGTTTTTTCTCAAAAATATTTTATTCCTTGCCAATGACATTTTGGAAGTATTTTCGAATTTTTTCTTCTTCCTAGTTAACCAAAATGACTAGATACTTCACCTAAGAATGCCGTATCATCATCCCTCATGGGTGAATTATCACTCGGTTCGACAAAGAAACTAAACTAAAATAAAAATAAAAGATCAAAAGAAAGAGAAAATAAAAATTTGCTCCTTAGGAAAGAACTGAGTTTCGAAGAAAACCCTTGGAAGTTATTAGACACGTATATACAAAAGGCAACAAGAGGAATGCGCACAGTTGGATACCATATTTAAATTAAGTGCATGACATAAATTTAAAAACAAAATGATAATATTTGACATCATTATCAAAATGCCCGACAAGGGTCTCTCCAAAGCAATGTCAATAATAATAAAATAAAAACAAAATGCCATGAACATCAAAAGTAATAAAATAGAATATGTATCCATGATCTATCAAACCACATGACATAAACTGAGATAGTAGTTACCGACCATCGAATGAATCATAACAATACCCCACCCCCACTAAAAATATTGCATTGTCTCCAATACAAAAGTAAAAGAGAGAAGAGGAGGTTAGAGACTCCATGTGGTGCACTATTCACTTGAATCCCTGTTGGTGAATGATCCCACTGTCTCAATGGGAGCCTCATTAGATTGGGCTCCTCTCATCGAATCTGCTATGAAGGGTGACTCATCATCATGTCGAGTACTAGAACTAGCCCCAACCCTTCGTGCATACTCCTCATCCCTGGATAAATACATGGCGAGCTCAACCTATCGAGCCTCAGGTAGCCCCTCTATAAGATCAACCTCGACCTCATATCAATGTTCTCATGACCCACTCCAAAAAAATCATCAAATGGAAGCACTAGTCCTGAAGTCTCCAGTCAAAAAGCAATTTCTGCCTCATCAAGACTAAAGGAGGGTTGTCTGGAGTGAATCTCCGCTCGTAAACTATCAAGGTCTGCCCTCACAGATGCCACCCCCTCACAATCTCCCCTCATCTCAAGCGTGGTCACACTCTACTATAACTTTGATAAATGAGCACGAAGAGGTGTTATAGCAACCTGGATAAACTGGGGAATATCCGCCACCAATCGGATAAGCGTAGCATTATTTGCTAGTCATGGAAGCGACCTTGGCAAATGCCATCGAAGAAGACCGTGCTGATTGTGTGGACCAAGGTGGTGGTGCAGTTCTCAATAATGGAGGAGTATTAATAGAATCCTAATGGGCCTCGACATCAAGTGTAGAATTTGGAGGAATCTCCTCCCTCTCTGAGCTCGGCAATCCTTCCGCACCCGAGTCTACCAAAACCAAAACTTGGCTTTCTAAGCCCGTAGATTTATCCTCATCCTTACACTATGTGATGTTAATCACGCTGGTGCATATAAACTGCTGATCAATCTTAGAGAGTAGTGGGATTTTAAACTTAAGACAAAGCATTGATATGAGTTCTGGAAAGGGCAATAAAGTACCCGGTTGCTTTGCGCTAAACTTAATCATCTCTGCTATCAACTCTCCCGGATTGATAGCAATTTTATGCATGATGTAACCAAAAATTATGGCCTTATCAACCACGATATCTTGGTCATTTTTTGAAGAAAGTAGACGGTTACCCACAAATCCAAGCCAATGTTTACCTTGAACTAAAAGATCTCTCCTCTTGATTTGACTCACACCATTAGCCCATGGAGAAAGACTCTTATCAATCACCCTAGAAAGCCATGGATATCTCTAATGTCTGCCAAATATCAACCTATTGCACTACACCACAAAATCTAAGTCACAAGCAAAATAGATCTCGTTGATTTTTGAGGCCGTGAAAGGGACTTCCACTCCTCGAACCAATACACTCTCGAGGCAAGGTTGTGAGGCAATTGGAATTTTGTATTTTTTTTTCATTATGCCTAACAGCATAGGAAGCATAGAACTCCTGAACAATCATCAGGATATAGCATAATGGGTAAGAAGAGGGCATCATATCCGTGAAGAGTTCCCAACTACATTCTTCGATTTCGGCAATAATTTTAGGGAAATGGGTGTCCACTCCCTTCATGCTAAAGATCTTCTCAAGATTGAACCCCCGAGTAGTTACCCACTCACTATATAACTCTTTCACACCTTCTAAACCAAACCAAATTTGATTCGCTTCCTTTCTTACCTCCCATGCACAATCATTGATAGCTTAGGTATTTGGGACATTTTGAGTATCTTTGGAGACCAGTTTTTTACCCCTTTCGAATGTAGCTTTTGACTTGCCTTTATCTAGGGAATAACCCTTTCTAGTCTCTTGTGGAAAGTTTTTCCTTGGAGACATACCTATGAGAAATAAACAAAACAAAACCAAAACAAAAGACAAAAGGTAAAACATGTTTTTTTGGAATTTTGTAAGTTAAGAAAGAAAATAAAGATAAGAAAAGAAAATTTTTGAAAATATGCAAGGTAACTCATCACTAGAGTCAATGGGTTCCATTTATTACAACACTTAATCTTTTAGGCACGACATTGTCTCACATTCTTCACATTTCTCAAAACTAGCTCATAGGACATCCGTAACCTCTAATGGAAACAAGAATGATCAATACCCTTAAGAATGATGTCATCCAATCTATCATAGGGAAAGACATACATTCATGTTTCCTGGTTAGGCTTAGTGACCAATAAGAACCATGGATGCCCTATATCCCAACAATCTCCCTCAACCAATGACTACCAACAATTTTATTATTAGGTTCAATTGGATCTAAAGCGATGCATAAAAAAATGACCACATCATGTCCTAAGGAAAGTCACATTGGCCATCGCATGCTTACAACACATTCCTCTCTTATTGTCAGTTCAACAAACACATAGTGGGCATGCCAACCAAGAACGTGGATAAAGAGAATAAGAGCACAAGAGAGCAAAATCATCTTACCAAATCATCTCCAAACATATTCAAGGTGTTCATACTATCGTACTTGAGCCACCCACCATACAAAATAATCAAGAAAGGTTTTATGGGTATTTTGTCAAACACATGGTGCACTAGCTTCATTTATGAGAGTATTACAAGTTAAACTAGTGAAAAAAGGCACCAATGACAATCTAATCATTCCAACAAGTATTAATCACCCCAATAAGCTCACAAAAACCAACTTTACATAACCAACTATCATGAGGTATCAAGTATTATGTCCATCCCTTAAGAGAGAATTCAAAAGTGAAGTCATGAGAGAGCATATCTTTCTTAATTTAAGAGAGGAGAAAAATTAAAGCACAAGTCCAAAAGAATTCTTTAACTTCTTGCTTAGCAATTGTTGTTCAAGAAAGAGAGATGTTGTGTTTGTGAGAAAAGAGCCATTTGGAAGTTCACTGTAAGGAGAAATATTCAAGTGTGGACTGATTTGGCTTCTTTTTTTTATGTATTTAAAACATTTTGGGCTGATGGGTCGGGTTAGCCCATAAGGTTTGACCTATTTTTAAAACATCATTAAAGTTTAAAATAAACCTATGGGCCATATGCTTAGTATCTGCGGCTGGACTACTGAAGTAGTTCCAGTGCATACCTGGGAAGAATACTACCATCTTTTGTTTGCTCCAGCGTGAGGCCATCCGTATTCAATGTGCGATGGACCTGCACCTGGAATGCTTATGCAGTTGCAGTGCAGGTCAAGGTAGCAACTTACCAGGTTATTCTTTGCTTCTCTTGCGTCTGGACTGCTCCCAACATGTGCCTGGACTGCTGCAACAGTTGCAAAGCAGGTCCAGGCAGAATGCTCCACTAAAATTAGTTTCACATATGTCCCAAATGCCTTGTACCTGCGGATGACTTGCTCAAGCAGGTGCAGCGCAGGTTGTTCCAGTTTAAGGCACGAATTTTCCTTCACAAGTTCATGGTTCAGAGCTTAGTTTCGAGCCTCTGAGCCAACCTTATCGCGCCCAAATTTTATTATATTACCTGCATCAAGCAACACTAAACTAAAATTAATATTAAAAACATCAAAAATAAATCTTGGGTTGCCTCCTAAGAAGCCCGTAGTTATAGTCGTGGCACGACATCACTTGATCATCATTTTGGATCTGTAAAGTAAAGTGACTCAATCTTAGTCGCTTTGGGTCCACTCGGGTAAACATTTGAGATCACGAACAGTCCCGACCACTTTGATCTAAGCTTTCCCGCAAAAAGTTTCAATCTAGAATTGAAGAGGAGGACATCATCACCCACATAAAACTCTCACTTTAAGATTTTGGCATCATGCCACCTCTTCATCTTATCTTTCTACAACACGGAACTTTCATATGCTTTGAGTCGAAACTCGTCCAACTCATGAAGTTGATTCACTCTCAATTTTGAAGCATCCTCCTAATCCATATTCAACTTCTTCAAAGCCCATAAAGCCTTATGTTCTAACTCAACAACTAAGTGAAAAGCCTTCCCAAACACCAATTGGTAGGGGGACATACCAATAGGAGTTTTATAGGCCGTTCTATATGCCTAAAGAGAATCATCGAGTTGCCTTGCCCAATTCGTACGACTAACATTCACAATTTTCTCAAGGATGGACTTGATTTCACGATTCGAGACTTCAATTTGGCCACTAGATTGGGGATGATAAGGAGTAGCAACCTTATGCTTCACCCTATACTTATCAAGCAAAGCACCGAAGACCTGATTACAAAAATGAGAGCTGCCATCACTAATAATTACCCTTGGAGTCCCAAACCTTGTAAAGATGTACTTCTTCAAGAAAAGGGTGACACATTTGCCTTCCTTGTTTGGTAAAGAAATGGATTTCACCCACTTTAAGACATAATCGATGGCTACTAAGATATATTTATTACCATATAAGCTCACAAAGGAACCCATGAAGTCGATCCCCCACACATCAAATAGTTCAACCCCAAGATTGGGCTTAAGAGGCATCTCATGCCTCCTTAAAGCACCACCTTGCATTTGGCATTGAGGGCATGTTTTGACAATTTCATAAGTATCTCTAGGAAGGGTAGGACAATAATATCCACTTTGAAGGACCTTAGCGGCCATTTGGATCCCATCATGATGACCACCGAATGGAGAGAAGTGATAAGCCTCAAGAATATCTATAATTTCCACTTCCATGACACACCTACGGATCATACAATCCGCACATTTCCTGAACAAGAATGATTCATCCCAAAAATACTTTTTCACATCAAAGAGAATCGATTCTTTTGATAATGATTTAACTCGTCGAGAAGCTCACCGCTCACAATATAGTTCACATAATCCTCATACCAAGGTATAATGCTCCCCAAAGGTGACATGACTAGATCATCGGGGAAGGTGTCATCAATATAAATCTCACCCCACTTTTCATGATTGGATTCAAGGCAGAAAAGGTGGTCGGCTACTTTACTTTTGCGCCCCTTTCGATCTTTCACTTCAAAATCGAACTCTTGCAAGAGAAATATTCACCTAATCAATCTAGGTTTTGCCTCTTTCTTTGCCATGAGATATCAAAGAGCGGGGTGGTCCTGTGTACAACCACTTTCGTGCCTAACAAATAAGCCCAAAACTTCTTAAAAGCATACACCACCGCTAACAACTCTTATTTTGTAACCGTATAATTTCGTTGAGCACCATTATTATATCTTGCTTGCATAATAAATTGGGTGGAACAACTTCTCTTTTCTTTGGACCAAAACTGCACATAGAGCAACACCACTTGCATCACATACTAATTCAAAAGGCGATGACCAATCCGGAGTTACTATGATAGGAGCCGACACAAGGAGTTCCTTGGGGAAATTGAAAGCTTTTACACAATCATCAAAAAATTCAAATTTTGCCTCCTTTTTAAGAAGCTTGCATACAGGATGAGCGATCTTTGAGAAATCCCTAATGAAATGCCGATAGAACCCGGTGTGACCAAGAAAACTTCTAACGCCCTTCATGGAGATCAGTAGAGGTAACTTAACAATCACCTAAACTTTTGCTTGATCCACTTAGATGCCCTTTCTCAAAATTTTGTGGCCTAGAACAATTCCTTCCTTGACCATGAAATGACGTTTTTCCCAATTTAAAACAAGATTAGTCTCCACACATCATTCAAGGACTTTACTTCAGTAAGCAAGGCAAGAATAAGATGAATCTCCAAACACAGAAAAGTCATCCATGAAAACCTCCATTGTATTCTCTACCATATCGGCGAAAATGGACAACATGCATCGTTGAAATATGGCCGACGCGTTGCATAACCCAAAGGGCGTGTACTTGAAAGCAAATGTGCCATAGGGACAATTGAAAGTGGTGTTTTATTGGTATTCTGGGGCAATGAAAATTTGGGTGTACCCCGAGTAACTATCAGGGAAGCAATACCAACCTCGATCGGCGAGTCTATCCAAAATTTGATCCATAAAGGGCATGGAAAAATGGTCTTTATCAATCCATGAGTTTAATTTATAATAATACATAATCACTCTCCAACTCGTGACCGGATGCATAGGTACAAGATCATTATTCTCATTTGAGACCACCGTCATGATGCCCTTTTTGGGAACACATTAGACCGAACTCACCCACGTTCTTTTAGAAATGGGGCAGACAACTCCCGCATCAAGCCACTTAATAATTTCCTTGTTGACCACCTATTACATTAGTTGATTGAGTCTTCTTTGGTGTTCCACACTTGGAACATCATCAATATTTAACTTGATTTTATGAGAACAAATTCCGGGAGGAATTCCTATAATATTCGTGATAGTCCATCCGATGGCATGAATAAACTTTTTTATAATTGATTTCAAGGCATCCACTAGACTAGGTTCAAGATCACCCGCTACAATGATTGGAAATGTATTATCCTCACCTAAGAAAACATAATTGAGATGGGATGGTAATGTCTAAAGTTCGACTTGAGGTGGTTCAATAATAGACGGCTTGGCGGGTGGACTCTTACGGTTTTTCAAATAAAGATCCAATTTGATCGGGTTCTTGGTGTAAAATCTAAGACCCGTCAATAAAGCTACCACCTCATCATATTCTTCAACCACCTCACTTCCAAAGTTCAACAATACACCCACCAATGAGTCATTCATAAGATCTATTTCAATGGTGTTAGACACCTCATCATCAACCACATCAATCACTGAAATAACTTGCAAGTCCATAGGTTGCTTCATGGACTTACACACATTGAAAAATATTTCTTCATTGTTCACCTGAAATTTCATCTCCCCACATTCCACATCCACTAAGGCCCTTCTGGTAGCTAAAAATGGTCTACCAAGAATGATTGGGACCTCATGATCAATCTCACAATCAAGAATAACAAAGTCATCCAGAAAGATAAACCGGTCAACTTTCACCAAAATATCATACAACACACCCATGGGCTTTTTCATTGAACGATCACCCATTAGAAGCCTCATAGTAGTAGGCTTAGGAGAACCCAATCCTAACTTTTGAAACATGACAAATGGTATTAAATTGATACTTGTCCCAAGATCACACAATGTATTTCCAAATTTGTAGACTCCAATTGTGCAAGAAATAGTAAATGCATCCGGATCTTCTTTCTTCACCACCATTGTGCTAGACATTATAGCACTACAATTGTGGGCTAACTCAATTATTTCAAAATCCATGACTCACATCTTTGTAGCCAAGTCCTTCATAAATTTAGCACAACCGAGCATTTTTTGTAAGGCTTCTAGCAACGGAATATTCATCGATAAATTGCTAAACTTTGCAAGGAACTTCTTAAACTTAGTATCATCATCCTTCTTCTTGAGCCTTTGTGGGAATGTGGGAGGAATTTTGATTTGTGGCAATAGAACAATTGGAGTTTTATCCATTTTTGGAGTATCATCCTCAATCACTTTTGGAGTTTTCTCACTTTTAAGATTTTCTTCAACTACCATTGGTCGTTCAACACTTGTCTCATTAGGCTTTGGATCTTTATCAATTGGCTCTTCTAGCCGCTTTCTATTTGCATTGGCTTGTTCTTCATTTACCTTTGCATTGGGGTCTTCACCAAGATCAATAACATCTTTACCAAGAGTTTGACCACGCCTAGTGACAATAACCATGACGTGAGCATCATTTTTAGGATTGAAAATCATGTCACTAGGTAATGTACCCTTTGGTCTTGCATTAATTTATGTCGAGATTTTGCCCAATTAAGGTTTGAGTTGCTTGATAGAGGCCGAGTGAGATGTTACCATTTGATTTAATTATGAGAAGTCACCTTTGATTTCTCTCACTATCTTGTTGGTCCCCTCAACACCCATTAAAATCTGAGCAAGGACATCTTCACTTTTAAGCTTATCTAGGTCAATGGAACTCGATTCTTTACCCTTTGACTGATCATGTGGAGGTACATACTCATAATCTCTCTTCTTATCTCTTCAATCACGATCTCTACCACACCAATCTCTATCACGATCTCTTTCCTTCCAACCTTGATTCCCATCTTGCCTTTGGTAAGTAGGGCGAAAACCCTCCGATTGGTTTGACAAGAACCAAATTTCTTCATCAACAGACTATGTTTCCTCATCATCATAAGCTTTAGCACTCTTATAAGAAATGGCATTAACCGCCTTTGGAGGAGCCCCCATTACATGCTTGGTAAGAAGATCAAGTTGCACTATCACTTTAGTCATATTTGCATCTCTTTCTTCATTTTTTTCTTTTGCTCTTAACTTACAAAAGATGTGGAGAGAGACCCCACGGATACCTCGGTACCACTTGTGTGCCACCCTCTACTTTACTTGGTCACTTGAGCTAATAAAGTTTACACAACACCATATGATAGTATAATAAGAGAACTCTCAGCTGCATTATCGACTACCATCTTATTCAATTGATCTAATGCCCTATAGAAAATTTGTAGAAGAATTTTATCTGGAACCTCATGATTTGGGCATTGTATTAACTTGTTGTTGAATCGTTGCCAAACCTCATATAACGTTTTGCCATTAAGTTAGTAAAAGTTGCTGATTTCATCCCTTAGTTACAACATCTGAGAAGGAGAAAAATATCTATCCAAAAATACCTCCATGAGCTAATTCATGAGAAAGAACAAAAATACCAAACAATGTAAAATAAAACACTAAGGCTATCCCAAAGTAATTAAAAACACTACAAGAGTGAAAATTATGTTTCACTCCCCGACATCGGCGCCATTTTTGATAACGCTCAAATTACACTCTTGAATGGGTGTAAGCAATCATTGTAAATATAATAACCCAACTTAGGTTGGGGTCGAATCCACAAGGAGTGAAAGCATGGAATTGAAAACTCAAGAGTATTAATAGTTTACTAAAAGATGACCCGTAATGTGAATAAAGCAAGCATAAATGTAAAATGGGGGGATTTAGTTTGAATGTATTTATAAATGATAACTAATTCAATTTTAGTGCACTAGCTTGACGTTGAAAAATGCTAAGAGTGAATTCAATTGAGAATAAGCCTTGGGGTTATGCAATTATAGGTGTGGGATCATGCATGGGTATTTGGCCATTTATTCAACTTTTAGCTAAAAGTCATGGGTAGGCAACATGTCAATGTATTATTGTCAATCTTTCAATTACAACACCATATTTCACAAATGGGTTCTTTCTAACACCTCACAAATGTAACAATTCTCCACATCTATTGCCTCAATTGACATCCTTATGTCTAACAGATATCATTAAATGAAATGAATCAAGTTATTGGTTGCATTTATTCCTCACCCATGTCCTCTCTTTCAAGAATGACATGGGTTCTAGGGTGGTTGGAGTTTGCAACCCCCAACTCTCAATTAATTCATGAAATAAATACAACACCCATCACAACTAACTAAGAAAAATAATTAGCTAAAACCCATGCACTACCACTACCCAAGTAAGCATAACCCCAAGACTGAAATTTAGCTACTCATAGAAAAAAGGGATAATAATTTACCAAAGTTATCATTAACCTCATCCATGAGAGATATAGACAATTTAATTCCACACTTGGGGTTACAATAATTCTTTAAAGGAAAATCACTACCATATATTTTTCATCAAGCTTAGTACAAAATTCTCAAAAAAAGAAAACATAAGTGCTAAAAGAGAAGAGAGAAGCTAAGAGCCAAAAGGGAGGCTATCTTCAAAAGATGAAAAACTAGGTCTTGAAAAAGGAGTAAAACCCTTATTTTAAACTCCACTCTACATTTGATGAAAATTACAAAACTGTCACCTTATCCTTAATCTACTTGAACGGATCCAAATCGGATGAACAGAAGACAGAGAGCAGATGGCTAGCTGCTCCAAAGAAGATGTAAAGCGGATGCAAAGCGGATGACTCATTTCCTTCATATTTTGCCTCTTGATGCCTTAAATGACTTGCCCAAGCTTTGTTTTTTATTTGTACCTATATAAATGGGCATTACGTAAGATTTACCATTAAATCAATGGAAAATCATGATAATTTAGGGTTAAAAGGTTCTAGTAAGTCGTCAAATTGATGACTTATCACCCTATGCCAATTAATTGTAGGATTCTAGAACACATATCAGTGAGTGATCCAATGGAAATGGGGGAACAATTGAGAGAAATTCGATGATTAGAAAAGAAAAAGAAGAAATATAGTTAAATAAGCTAGAGATAGCTGCCTGATGATAGGAAGGGATGCCGGGTACAGTCTTTCTTTGGTTCTAGCTCCCCGATTATACCAAAGCACACCAGTCAATGTTGTACTATAGAGCTTACAGCTGTGAATTGGCAAAATAATATCGTATGTTAATAAAAGACCTGAGTTGGAAAAATAAAAAAAAAAGTTAACGCTAACTAAGTGTTTAGTTACCATGCCCAAAAGCCACATGTCTTTCTTGGTTTGATAAACAAACCCAACTAGCGATTTCTAACAAGCCTGTCTTTTTGGGGGTATACCACTCTGTGAGCAGATCGAATGAACAGAAATCTTTTTTAATATCATGAATATCCTTCACCCTTTTTCTTCATCTTTCATTCATTCTTGGATTTTCCTTTCTACCCTTCTTTTTACTACCTGTTCTTTATCTCATCCAATTGGCTTTGATCCCTACCTTATTATGGAGAGGGTCAAAGAATATTTTTTCCTCCAAGGCTTACGTGCTCTTTTTAGGCTCTTTGGTTTTGAAGTGGCTATCTACCTTCTTCTTTGGCTCCTCGCTTTGGGTAGCGGTTGTAGCAGCTTGCACATGGATGGTAATTCTGCTGGAGGAAGGGGATTTAGTTTTATAAATTTATTTTCTGATTTATTTGGAATTAATTCCCCTGGAAATTCCAAAGTCAATCTTAACCAACCGGCCCAAGACTCTTCTAACCCTAGTGAACCCATAAAGCCTTCTACTGTTGAGCTTTATCATCCATTACAGAAGGATGGAGAGAGGCTAAGAGAGCTTAATGTGCACCTTTTCTTCTATACATTTGGGTGTCCCCTACCCGAGCATATTTTCTTTGATATTCTCGAGGCTCAATTCCAAATAAAACTAATGATAGAGGAAACCCTTCGTTCAAACAAAGTGCAAGACGCATCTCTTTTTCAGAAAGGCACCAGATTAGGAGGGAACTCTTCTATCCATTTGGGAAGCCATTATCCTTGGACACTTACTTAGACCACCTATCTCAAATAAGAAACTATGGGACCCACCGCACCCTGCCTTATAAAAGGGTTTTGAAAGCAATTTCTTGGCAAGACTTAGCGTTAGTCTTTGGCTTAATAGAAAGATACTAGTAGAGCTCTTCCTTGTCAGCGGCATTCTCCCTTCTATCTATCTAAATTATGGAATTTTCTCCTTCATCTATGGAACTAACAAGTCTATTAGAAAGTCGAATTAGCAAATTTTACATAAATTTCCAAGTGGATGGAATCCGTCGAGTAGTCTCAGTTGAAGATGGGATTGCACATGTTTATGGATTAAATAAGATTCATGCTGGGGAAATGGTGAAATTTTCTAGTGGTGTGAAAGGAATAGCCTTGAATTTCGAGAATAAGAATGTAGGGATTGTTATCCTTGGTAGTGTACTGCTATTAAATAAGGAAATCTTGTCAAGCACACTAGACCTATTATGAATGTTCCAGTGGTAAAGGCTATGCTAGGGTGTGTGATCGATAGCTTGGGAGTACCTATTAATGGAAGGAGGGCTCTAAGTAATCACGAGCGAAGACGTGTGGAAGTGAAAGCCCCTAGGATTATTGAACGTAAATCAGTTCACGATCCTATGCAAATAGGTTTAAAAATGGTAGATAGCATGGTTCCTATAGGTCTTGGTCAATGGGAACTTATAATCGGGGACCAACAAACTGGAAAAATAGCTATTGCTATCAATATATATTAAACCAAAAGAAACTGAACTCGAAGGCCACCTCTGAGAGTGAGACATTATATTGTGTCTATGTAGTGATTGGACAGAAACTCTCAATTGTGGCACAATTAGTTCAAATTCTTCATAAGCTAATTCATTGGAATATTCTATTCTTTTAGTAGCCACTGTTTTAGATCCTTCTCCTCTATAATTTTTGGCACCATATTATGGGTGTGAAATGGGGGAATATATCTGCGATAATGGAATGCATGCATTAATAATCTATGATAATCTTAGTAAACAGGCGGTAGTATATCGACAAATTTCATTATTGTTATGTCAACCACCAGGTCATGAGGCTTTCTGATACAACCATGAAGAGCACAATAAAAGGTACAAGGTATTATCAAAGGTTCAAGTTGCGGATTAAAG
The DNA here is from genome assembly GCA_030864225.1 of Capsicum baccatum var. pendulum. Lineage (NCBI taxonomy): Eukaryota > Viridiplantae > Streptophyta > Magnoliopsida > Solanales > Solanaceae > Capsicum > Capsicum baccatum. Next base: position 63,309,637 of record CM061551.1, read on the forward strand.
ATCTGTTGGAGCCTTTTCGAAGCCTTGTTCAAGTGAAGAAAGGGGAAGGGATCTTACACTCCATAGGCACCTCTCATTAAGGGCATGATGGACTTTTTACAAATTAAAATGACACTCCATGGGCGTCTTTCCAAAAGCCCTTCATTAAGGGCATTTGAGTCATTATCTTGTAATAGTATAAATAGACACCTTAGCTCTTAATTTCCTTAGTTTTTGAGATAATGAATTGAGTGACTTTTTAAATTGTAATCTTAGTGGTAGATTATAGTCTTCCTCTTCTCCTTAAGAGAGGGAAAACCAAAATTAAATATTGAAAGAGGATTTCACTTGTATTGGATATTTGGCAAGAAAGGTGTGCTTGAGGAAATGTGAGTCCTTTGGGTCACCTAAGAGAGTGGTTTGAGATTACATTGGTGATGTGTGTTCAAAGGCTTGATACAACTTCTAGTTCTATTCATTGGTGGAAGTGAGGGTCTCTCTACTACCTTTACTTTTTGTATCTCTTCTTCATCTCTTTTCTTCTAAGTGTGTTGTTTTTCCTTTTGTGCATTTGCTGATTTTTGCTATCTATTATCAATTTTGTATGTTGATAGTCCTTTAGGCTATCACTTTCCCAGGGGATGTTTTCTATTTACATTCCTATATCTTAGAAAGAGCAGCTAAACAATTAGATCAGATAGGCGCAGGTATCTTGACCGCCTTACCCACCATTGAAACACAAGTTGGAGACATATTAGCCTATATTCCCACTAATGTGATCCCCATTACTGATGGACAAATCTGTTTAGAAACAAAGCATTTTTATCGTAGAATTAGACCTGCTATTAACTTCAGCTTATCTGTCAATCGCTTTGGGTTTTCCGCTCAGTTGAAAACTATGAAAAAAGTCTGTGATAGTTAAAAACTAGAATTGGCACAGTATCGCAATGTGGACGCCCTTGCTCAATTTGGCTTAAACCTTGATGCTACAACTCAGGCCTGACCCTGGGAAAGATACTGTACTCACCAAGAAAGAAAAACATTCCTAAATATCTCATAGCCTCTCTCTTATAAGTATGGCATACTACACACCCATAAAAGTGACTCTACTTGACACGACTTTGTGGATACCCAATTGACCATAAACCTAGGATCTGATACCAACTTTATTACGATCCAAACCAGGGTATTGCTTGAAAAGTATCTCAATTCCCACGTGGACCGGAGATCACACTCTTCACCTAACATAGCCAACTGAACAATTTCAAGTGCAGTATGAATTCTAAACATATAACAGGATAATGTAAAATAAAACTAATAATGATTCATCATATGTCTATACCATCCATATATAACCAAACAATTCAATCACCAAAACAATCAACCAAACCACCCAAGTCCACAGTAGTCCGACAAAGCCTCTACAAAACTAAAATCAAAAAAATGTAAGGACATGCCCCCAATAGTGGCCAAAACAAGGTCTAAGACATATGAAATAAGGACCATGAAATGAAGCCTTTCAAAGTATGAAAGCTCACCAGTTCAATGTTAACTCATGAACTAACTCGAGCACCTGATCACTGCGTAAGAAAAGTAGAAAAGTTTTTGGTACCTGTATGGTGTAGGGATACAATGTCCAAAAATGGTTAGCAGTTGGAGCTCTAACATGTAACTCAGGGATAGAGGAATAAAAATAATTCCATAATAACAGCTCAAAACCATAACATTCAACGCATAATATCATAAGAAATATAGATATGTATATATAATACCTTATTCTAGGGTAGGGAACACGGCTTAGCATGAATTTTGAAAACCTTTACCTGGGTTGTGTCGCATAACTGTCATGAAACAGGCACCTACGGGCTATATGGGTCCAACTCTACCCTAGATAAAAGGGTCCCAGTGTGTGTAGATGAACAAACTAGAGAATATTCATATCTGTATATTCCTTTATGGGGGGACTCGGACCTTCTGGCATAATCAAGGTGACTTACGAACCAACATATATAACATGGGGGGACTCAAACCTCCCAACATAATCAAGGTGACTTACAAACCAATATATACAACATGGGGGACTCGAACCTCCCATTCATATAATTATTTAGGGAAATCAAACCTATCGGTCATATAGACACCTGTGTTGGCTCGCGCGATTCCAAGTGTTAGTCCTTCAGACTCCACTTTCATGGACCGCCCGGCTACACATCCTGCTTTAAATCCCAATTAAAATTTTTTTACACATACACAATCATTAATCTAATTAATTACCAAATACATCCCATTGGTATCGTCATACCAACCCCACTTTCAAGCATACAACATATCATAACCATTATTAATCAACTTGGGACTCGAACCCATTGTCTAAACAAAGACATTTATTTAATTTAACATTTTGGTACTCGAACCCATTTAGTCTTTCAAATTAATTTATGGCCAACAAGGCCTTCATAAAACCACTACCAATCATTATCATTCTTAGGTCAATTCCTTAGTTCAAAACACAACTTAAACTTGTGACAAGATCGTTCTCGTTGATAATATCACAAATAGGTTGAGGACATACCATTATCAAACAAAAAAATAACAAATTTAGGGTTAAACATGACCTATTTACTAAACCAAAATTCCTATGCACCCACATGCTCAAACCATTATCAAAACAAGTATAATAATAATTTAAACAATGAGAAAACAATACTCAACTTAGACATTCAAACCGTCAACTATGGTTTTCAAAACCACTATTAATGACTCATGAACAATGCTCTAAACATATTATTTTAGTGAAGTAACAATGAGGAAAAAGTCACATGCCTGAGTTACGAAGATTCCCCAAGAGAATTCGATTGTTAAGCCCTTAGATGACCAATTTGAAAAAACTCTATCCAAATCTTGCTTGAGAGGTTTTTGAGAGAATTTAGAGAGTGTTATGACCTTATAAAAGGTATAATGAAGACCAAAATGTGTTATAAGATGTGGTGTCTTAAGGGCTTGTGGTGGGAAATGTCCAAAGTACCCCCAACTTAAATATGTAAAATCCTGTCTTTGGTTATGAGTCAAGCCATTGACTCATCACCACAACTCACGACTCATACCATTGAGTTGTCACCAAAGAATTGGACACCATACACTATCCAACTTATGAATTCCTAGTCCTACTTGTCACTAGACCATATGACTCGTATGGTTTTGTCGTGACCATCATAGAACATCAAGGGCTTAGACACTAGACAATATACAACTGGACCCTAACCACTTGTCACGTGATCATATGACTTGTGAGGAATATCTCATAACCAGTACAAAACTTAGCCAATAACACACTCATTTGGTTATAAATTAGGTCCCTAGACCCATAACCACACCATATAACTCGTATGGTGAGTCACTAATAGGACAACGAGCTCAAGGCTTGAGAAAATTTCAAGGGCCAAAGCCTGGGGAATTTTATAAATAGTAAAAGAGTAATAAGTCTTGAGTGCTAATGGGTGTAATCAATCTAAAATGAGTACTAAGACTGTGTTCCCCCTGGCTTCCTAACTCTATAGGCTTATCAAGCTTAATTCGACTATCTCAATGCTCATCATGCAGAATCTAACAAGTTAGGTATCACCAACCATCTTATGAACACCTTGATGAATTTCACTCTTCACCTTGTGTGTCTCAGAGTATTGCCTTTCTAAACCTTGTCTATGATCTCAGTTTAATTATCACCTTATGAGTATCACATTAATTAGATGGGTGTTGGTAGCCTTGAGTCACTGTTGTAACCTTTTTCCTCAATCTTGTCCTCTCTTGTGAAGATGATCACAAATACAGGCAAGTCCTTAACTTCTACAGTAGTTAAGGAAGCAAGTAATCTAAAGAATATCATAATGCATACATGTATACTAATTTAGAAGAACCTCACACTTCCCCTACTTTTTTATTCCATTGGGGTTCCCACAACCCTAAGTATGAAATTTAGCCACTCATAGTTGCAATAAAATCCATGGAATTCATAAAAGAAAGCAGAGAATAATTTTACAACAATTGAAGAAGAAAATCCAAAGTCTCAAATTAATAATTAACCAAATAGTCAAGAACAAAAATTTCAAGTTCAAAAGTCAATCTTAGAATCAAATATATATATTTGTGAATGTAAAAAGTGTGTCAACTATTACAAAGATATGCAAGGAGTATTTATAGGTTCTCAAAATAACATAGAAAACCTAACCACAACAAAATAGAAAAATAAGATTAGCAGTGGCTACGCCTTAGGCAACTAGTAATCTGGACTGACAATGACTCATTGTCAGCTCCAATGTCTTCCTTTTGCACTCATTGATAATGACCCACACAGATATCCTACGAGTAATTGGCTGGACTTTTTGTCACTCCGGTGGATTTTTATCTTTCAGAACTTTTCTCGATGTTATCATAATGGTTCTTTCATATGAGTTGTGGCCTATCATTACGACTCGTAGGGACCTTCTTTTCCACTGGGGCTCCAACTTGTATACCTTCAGGATCTTAGCCAATTGTTATAAGAATGATCCTCTTCTATGACTTGTAGTCAGATTCTATGAGTCATAGTCAACATCTACTTTGTTCTTCAGCTCAGAATTTTCTATTGTTCACTTGATGACTTGAGCTATGAGTTGTATAGTCACCAAATGACTCGTAGTCTGAGAAACAACTTTAATTTTTAGAGATTTTTCTTCTTATTTGGTTCCTTTTCACTTCCAACCTTGTTTTCCTTCAGTATACACAAAAACTCCCATTATATCTGATAAAATAGCCTAAGTATTTGCATCTTTTCATCATTTAAAGCATCAAGAGTGCCATTAAATCATGGCACATCACTAGTTTAAAGAGATGGGGAAAAAAGAGTTGGGAATATAAAAGTGGTGGAAAATAGGTTGGTTGAAGTTGAGTTGAATGAAAGTAAGATTTATTAAAGTGCTCGGGAAGGTTAGTCACCATTTATACCCAAAATAGTTCCTACTCGACCCTTAGAATACATTATAACCCTTAAAGTCCTAATTAATCTTGGTCTTGATCTTTGATATTCTTATTACTGGAGTACTACAGTAAAGGCAAGTATATAAGTCGTCCTAATTTTGCATGTGAATTCTTTGTGAGAGTGAGTGTATTTCTATTCTTATACTCTATTTTGTGTTGAATTACACATTGGTGAGTGATATTAGGTAAATCTCATGTTGTGAGGGTGAATGTTTAATGATAGATAGGGGACTTATATGACTTCTTGGTTGAGTAATGTGCATGAGTTTAATAACTTCATAGAGGCAATTCTTGAGGCTAGGAGGTGTTTAATGGTCATCCATGTGTTCAAAGGTTCAAGGTGACGTGCTAGTTGTAAAGATTGTTATTCATATTAGTTGTTGTGGATTTGGATTGAGTATCTTATTTCAATTTGTAATGATAAATTCTTCTTTGTTGCACATGAGTGTAAAGAGTTTTTTTAGAACGATCAAGGCTTTAAGTATAGGGTGGTGATCTTGGACGTATTTACCTATATTTTAGTTTGGTTTTGAGAGAAAATGTGCATATTTGTTTGTATCTTATGCTATATTAATATAGATAAACTAAAGAATGTGATTAGCATGTTTCAGGTTAAAATGTGTCTATAATAAAACCAAAATAATAGAAAAAGCATGCACAAGTATGATATAGAATACGAGGGCAGTCCCACAACTAAAGAAAGCACTGAGTCATGTAGTTAGGACTCCTTAGAGATAGGCCTGCTCCGCATAGCTTGTGCTTGCATGATGGAGAGTGCATCATGGATATATGTCGATTGATAAAGTTTCATCAAATTTTGCCAATTTCTAATGGGATTGGATTTTAAAGGGGTCCGCCTCTATAAAAACTCGAAGGACAACTTGCAATGATTAGTTTTAGAATTCTTGAGAGAAAAATAGATAGAACAAGCAATTTTACAAGGTTTCTTCATCTCGCAACTCAACTACTTCATATTTTGGTAAGATTAACATTGATACTTATGTTTTTCTTCAGACTGTGAGTAGCTAAAAACCTTATTCTGGGGTTACGGCTAGATCATGTGTTTAGTATTTTTATTTAAATCAATAGTGTTTATTTTTCATTAATTTATTTGTGTTATTGAATTTACTATTTTAGCATCTAACTAATATTAAAATAAATGGGTAAGTCTTTCATGAACTGATCCTGAAAATGTAAGAATAGGACGAAAAACATGAAAAATATTATCATCTCTTATTAAAGTTAAGGTTGATTTACAAATAATATAGCAATATGCTTAGTTTGTTTTCTTTGGTTACAAAAGGGATGGAACACTAAAGAATTTGAATTAGAGACTCATATTCCCGCTCAATGATGTAGTTGTGAAACTCGTTCGAATTGGTGATTTAGATGATGACCATTCTCAGATCGTACACTTAACTTCGAAATCTGTAATTTAAGAAATAAATTTTACTAAGATGAATAAATACTAAACATGATTGTGGTAAATGTTGTTGCCCTAAAATTTCTCTCAATATTGTTTAAAACTTTGCTCAAAATTGCGATTTTCATATTTTATTCTTTTGCACATTATTAGAAAACTAAAATTTCACAAACCCTCTTGTTAAAACACACATCACTGGTCTGAAATGCGATTGAAAACTGAATTAAGTAAATTGCTAAGTGCGTAGTCCTTGTGAGTTTGATATTCTTCTCCTAAAGAATCACTACATTACTTGCTAGACCACATACACTTGCGTGTGTGGTAGGTCGCAACACTTTTTATCCCAAATGGATGAGCAAATCAAAGTAGTCAATCGAACTTTTGGAAGCATGCTTATATGTATGATTAAAGAAACCCTAACTTCTTGGAAAGATCGTTTACCCTTGATTGAGTTCACATATAATCGGTCTTTTCACTCTTTTATTGGAATGTCACCATTTAAAGCATGTTATGGCTTTAAGCATTTGTTCACATTAACAATGACTCTTTTGTCTAGCTATGTTATTGTGAGTTTAGATGTCAAGAAAAGGGTAAGAAAATGATAAACATTCATTATAAGGTCAAAGAGGTCATTGACAAGAATAATTCAAAGATGTCCAATCAAAAAATCATAGGAGAAATGAGGTGATCTTCAATCAAGATGAATGGGTGTAGGTCCACTTCCGCAAGAAAAGTTTCCCACAAGTTTGAAAAAGAAAGTTAAGTCCAACAGAGATAGTCCTTTTGAAAGACTCAAACGAATCAATGATAATGCCTACATGATTGACTTGGCATGTGAGTATGATGTAATATTTTCAATTGTTAGTGATCATTCTCCTTGTGTTGTAGGTGAGCCTTTGAATTTGAGGAAGAATCCTTTTCAAGAATAGGAGGGTGATACTAGCAAGGATTATCTTTCAAAACCATTTACACGTAGTCAAGCAAAGGAGCTCCAAGACCTACAAGCAATGTTCGTGAGAAAGGAAGCTTTGGAGGAGTTTGAGGGATGCCAAAGAAAGACATGCAATGTGTGGAAGGTCAATCAAAGTGAAGACGATAAGGAGAAGAGGTCATTTGATCAAGTGGCTACTTCTTAAATTCAACCATCCACAAGAAGGCAATCAAATAAGGCCCTTGCCTCATTAAGGGCAATATTTTAAAAAGATAATGTATTCTTATTTCCTTTAGTATAAATAGGATTTCTTTTATTTTGTATGGTAGATTTTTATGAATATTGAACATTGATAATTCTAACTTTTTCTTAGCGAGTAATTAGTGAGTACTTAGTCTTGGTTGAATCTTGAAATTGTTGGTGAACTTGTTTAGTTTGATTTATTGGAGAATTACCCATTTGTGGTTTTTGTTTCCTTGACTTTTCAAACTAGAATTTTTGTTTGAATTATTGAATTCAATTGTGAGATGAGGGTTCTGAGTCCATTGTTATCCATAAATTCAAGAGTTTGAATATTAACTAACATATCCTTCTTCTGGTTCTTCCTTATCTGATTCATATCACTAGGTGTGAGACTTATATTTTATAGGTGTACAACAAAGATTGAAAGTTCAAATATATTACATCTATCGATTGAACGAGTGCATCCGATATAAGTTCGCTATAAAAAGTTCAAAGGGAAACCTACTTAATTATCCTGGTGTAATTAGTCTTTGCTTGTAAATTACACATTTGTCTGTATATTTTTTTATCTTATAGCTATTTCCCATTCATACAGGGATTTTTGGGTTCTATGTTGATATGTGAATGAAAAATGAAGGGAAAAGTGAATTGTGCTTTCACTTTATAAAAGAAGAGGTTCTCCCACATTGGTGGGAGAAAGAAATTTTCATGTGCTTAAATATAGAAGAACTACTCTATGTTTTAGTAAGGTAAGAAGAAGATAAGTCTCATGTTGTCTTCTTCGCTCGCTCGGCTTAGCTTCAGCTTCTACTTCAAATTCAGATTTGGATTTGAATTTAGATTTAGAAAATGATCGATTGAGAGTCTATTTTTCGGGACAAAATTCATTAGAAACTAAATAGTTTGATGATTATTTAATCTAAAATATGATCTTAATTATTTCTTCCATTTGCAGATGCAAAAGGCTATTTATGGATGTATATCTGATACGCCCAAATTACACCTCTCTTACGAGAGAGTAAGCGGTCGTTGTCAAATATATAACCCAACTAGGTTGGGGTCGAATTCCATAAGGAATATGGTGCTAATTAAGTTGTATGCAGATTAGTTGACTTTTAATCATTCGTTTCCATAAAATAAATAGGGGGGATTTGATTCAGTTCACAAATTAATGGTTTCAGTTTAATAAGATGAAATACGTGCAGTAGTATTCAAATTCAGAGAAATAGCAAGCTAGGGTTATGTCCACCTTATAGTTTTCAATACTTTCTAACAATGGGATTTACGAATTCATACATGTATCGTGCTTACAGAGAAACTTATTATATTTAATAACATAATCTTAGTGTTTCTCAACCATCAAGGACTAATTCATTTTAGTTCTCTCGAATCAAAAGGGATTACCAAAAATAGTACGAAATTTCCAAGCAGTTAATCCTGCTACGGCATTAACATATGAAATAGGGGTTGGGAATCCTATTTTCTTGTCACTACTCTCTTTTCCAAACATCAACCTTTCTTTCGAACAAGTTACGTTTTAAGGCATATCCTCTATGTTTGCAACCACGAGAATTCAAGATAAGTGAAGAGAGTATGATGTAAACAAATCAATGCATAGTGAATTCAAAATCCAAAGTGATAGATTGTATACTACAAGGCTTCCATAACCCTAACTAATAAACTTAGCCACTCATGGGTAGAACAAAAATCACAGTAGAAATATTCATCATACCAAAAACTAGAAAACGATCTTGGTGGAGAAGATGAATAGCATTTCTCCCTTGGTGTAAGCCATATCTCTCATCTCTCAAAATAATACAGAATAATGAATAATGAATAAAAAGTCAACATTAAGCCTTTTAATAATCTTTTCTCTCATAATTGTGTTCTAAGTCCCTAAACTAATTATAAATGACAAACTAGTCTTGGACATAGTTTCTAGGCACCACATTTGGTCCAGACTGCTACTCTCTCTTATGTCATATGCCATCCGCATTTCATAGTCTCATTATGTCTTCATCTACCTCATTAATACCCAAAATCATTCTAATCACATCGGTTAGCTCAATTACATAGAAGTAGAGTAAAAACATAAGAAACTAGGCACTTTGTTCTCTAAACTTAGCTAAACTATGGATAAGTTATGGTGCTTAGGCTAAATACACCCAAGATCACCACCCCACACTTAAATCTTTGTTCATCCTCGAAAAATATATCTATTTATGCATACTACACAAGCCTTATCACCCACAGAGGAAGACAAGATGCTCAAATAGGCTCACACAACACATATGATCAAGAAGTAGATTCAGGAATCATTACTAGAGACAACCTACCCTCACGAATAAACTCATTAAGTTGGCAATTTTATGTGTACCTTTTAAGGAAAGAAGTCATATAAATTACCCAATATTCATCAACCATGTGCCCTCACAACAAGGAAGTTACCCATAATCACTCATAATCATGCAATTGCTAACAAAATGGGTACAAGAATCAAGTTGCGCTCACTCTCATAAAGAATTCTCAAATTACAACTAATGACCATATGCTTGCCCTTAGTGTAATACTTCACTAATAGCAGAATGCTAAGATTAGGATTAAATAGGTCTTTTACGGGTTGTAATGCAGGCTAAAGGATGGGTAGGAACTAATTTGGCCAAAAATAGTGACTATCTTACCTAAGCTCTTTAATACACTACATTATGAAATTAAGACCAATCTCTAACAACCAATTTCCACTCCTGCTATCTTCATAGATTTGCTTTTCACTCTAACTCATTAAGCTCAATTAATAACACTATAGTGGGAGTCTGCAACCCTTTCAAATATTTTTTTGAACCCTTTTTCATGTTACGCACCGCTATAATAGCCACCCTCAACTTATGAGATTTGCCTTAGTTGAGGTGTACAATGTCCAAGAAAGACCAAGACCAAAACAGGTTCATTGTAACTTATCCGGGATAAAATTTGGAACTTTTTTCAACAATTTTTGCTACTCCCAACCACATCAATTTCACACGCCAATAACTAGACTTTGGGGCATCAATTTCACCTTTTTCCTCAAATTGTCAAACTCCTAACTCAAATTGATTTTACATTAAAGTGCTTAGGAGCTTTTGGATCAAATTACGGTCTATTAAAGAACGGAATAGGCTACATATGAGGCTAATAAAAGAACAAGCTAAAGGCTCAACGAGGCTAGCTAAAATAATGTACAAAGGTAGGTCAAAAGAAGGTATGAACAATGGCTATCAAATAAATGCCTAAATCATCTCCTAAACTCACAATCTTTATTTTGCTTTGCAAACACATCAGGCAAGTTCTAGCATCATTTGTAATAAGGAATATACAACAATTTTACACACTCATAGCACATGGTCAACTCAATTAGGAGCATTATAAATTCTCGACCCAACAATTACATGAATTCAAATAAAACCAACAATCATAACAAGAGTCACAACTAGAGCCTAGGTGTTTCAAACATAATGATCCATCACATATTTATGTTATAATATTATGTGATCCACAAGAATAGTTACATGCAATTAAATGACTAATTTTCTGTTAAGATGGTCGTCATCCATCCATCATCAAGAAAAGCACCTAATTATGACTAAATAGAATAAACATCTAACAAGAAACAAAATGAACAAAATAACTAATCCTATCATAGAAGAATGCTAAAGAGAAGGTACTATTTTCTTACAAAACAAGTAGCTAAGTAACCAGCCACCCCACACTTAGGTTAAGCACTGTCCCCAGTGCAAATAACAAGATAAAGAACCTGGCTATTAGTACTCCTCATCCATATTAGGAGTCATGCCACCTGCATTGAGATCATCATCAGAGCCATTTTTCCTGTGCTCATCATATCATCCACGTCAACTACACATAATGAAACTAAATGCAATTAAGATGAAGGTGGTGAAGTCACCAACCCACACTTAATTTGTTAGTGTAAACCAATTAAGTGTTATTTTCAGGTACTCAGACTTCGCCGATATACACTTTGATATGGTGCACCTATATTATTCGTAATACAATTCACTCACTTCAATTCCCCCAATTCTATTTCAATAAAGCACTTTTTGAACAGAATCATGCTCTACACTTTCAACCATATCAAAATATACAAAACACCATCACTTTCACAACATTGCCATGGTAACAATTTAATTCACAATCCTTAAGAAATCAACTAACTATAACATAGAGTCACAATAAATAAGGATTAAGAAAGTAAAACTTACCTTAAAGATGGAAGATTAATGAAGGACAAAGAGAATGTGAGAGCTCAATATTGTACGGCTTAAGGGTGAAATACGGATAAATTTGGGAATTTATGGCGTGAAGTCTATTTAAAAAATGAAAATCTGGGTTGGGTTAACGCAAGTTAAATTTGGTTCATGTTGAAATTGGAAGGGTATGCAACGCATATTTTATCGCACATCATTATGTGTTCTCGCATATGCCATTGCTCAACCAAAACAGTGAGCATGTGCGTTGGTCTAGGCGGCGCATAAGTAGTCGCACAACCTCAAGTGTGCATTGCACAAGCTGCCGCACTTGTTATCGCATAAGTGAGGCAGTAGGTGTTGGCGATAGGGTAAGCGATGCACACCTGATCTCCTAAAGGTATGTGTGTGCCGCACAGGTGATCTCCTAGCTTGAGGTAGGCTTCGCACAAGGTAAAGCATACCTTATGTAGCAGGCTTAGACTATGTCTTGGAGATGCCCTTGCCATGACCTATGTAACTTAGGTGCCTCACACTCTATAGAACATTTAAACTCAGACTTCATGCACCCCATTGTCCATATGAGGTATTAAGAAAGGTCTATACCACAGGTGCTTCGCCCCCGCACCCCCATCGAGGTCAGTGGTGGGCTTTGGGATTGGGCCTATCAGCTCAATCCTATGCTACCATTATAAACCTCATTGAAAGTTACAAAATAAAGTCGCACCGCGAAACTTTTTGGGTCGGATTAACATAAATCGAGGCACGACTCTAACACGAATCATACTTAAGCCTTACACATTTGACCACTCCAACTTAACTGCAATATTCCCATCACTCCTAAACTTACCACCGTTAACATGGCTCAATTCCAAACCAAATTTGGTACTAATTTCCTCCTTAGTACTTCATACATCTATATTTAATAAAAAACGACAAAAATGATTAGAAGGATGGGTTGCCTCCTACCAAGCGTCGTAGTTTCAGTCATGGCTCGACTCTTTTTGTATTTTTGCTTAACATGATAAAATGAAAATAAAATCATGGGTTGCCTCCCATGCAGCGCCTGATTTAACGTCGCTGCACGACTCGATTATCTTGACTACTAAGACTTTGTCAAGATACATCGATGATACCATTTTTACCTCATTTGTTGGATCAAGACAATGTTTTATTCCTAGTCCAAACACTTTGAAGTTACTCACATCCTTGCTTGCAAGTTCAACCAAACCAGTTATGGTCTCCACAGCAGACCTATCCTTAACTGGTACATCTCGCTCATCTTCATAGAATATATCAAAAATTGAGAAGACACTCTTCTCCTTTTGTTATTTCATAGACCGACATACTTCAAAACTAACTTATTTCTCATTAAGCCTAAATTTCAGTTCATTCAGCTCCATGTCATCTAACACTCTCCCAGTTGCTAAGAATGGCCTACCCAAAATTATGGGTACTTCAAAGTCCACTTCGCAATCAAGAATTACAAAGTCAATAGGAAATATAAAATCTGTAACTTTTACAAGTACATCATGTAGAATCCCAATCATAAACTTAGCATATTCGGGAATCTGTTCCAGTGCTTCAACTAAGGGCACATTCACTATCAACTACTTCAACATAGCCATAAATTTGTTAAACTTTCCAGCATCTTATTTCTTCTTTAATCCTTATGGAAATGGGGGTGGTGGCTTTTGGATTTCAGTTGGAGCAACTTTTACCTCCTTTCTTATGGCTTGCTCCATGTCACTAACATGCGTCGGCTTAGGTGGTTGTTTCACTTTTGCACTCTTCTTTTTTTAACTTCTCAACTGTACAGGCACCACTGAAGATTCATCAACCATCTCCCAATCTATTTCAACTGCATCAGTATGAGAAGATGCTCCTAATACTGGACTAGACAACATCTTACCGCTCCTCGTGGTAATAGCCATACATGATCCATCATTCCTCAAATTTTGAACTGTATCACTTGGTATAGTCCCATTCTACCTTTGGTTGAATGCTATAGATAATTGACTCATCTGCTACTCCAGTTTTTTAATAGCAATTGAGTGCGAGTTTACTAGTTGACTCATGGAAGATATGTCACTCTTCATAGTAGTCACCCTAGAATTGGTTGCCTCAACTCCCTTTAATAGTTTCTCCATCATGTCCTCTATGGACATTTTTCCTTAACTGGTGGCAGCATTATCACGGCTTCCAGGAGGTACATACAGTCCACTCCTGTCATTTTTATTCTTCCAATCTCCTTGATGGTTCCAACCTTAGTTTCCTTGACCACCACTCCGAAAACCCCCTGGTTATGCAAGTAGTTAGACTCTTCCTCGGTGTTTGATTCAGCTCTCTTACCATGGGACCCCACAACTTTTACCTTTTCTACATTCCCTGCTAGTAAATATTTTATGAGCAGATCCATCTGGGTTTTCATGTGAGCTACATACTGATCACGCTCCTCTTCTCTCCTACGTTGCTCTGCTGATATTACACTAGACCCAGTATTGCTTGCTACCATAGAATCTATGGTATGCCAAGCTCTACTTGTCTTAGTCATTCTTTCTAACATGTCTGCAACTTCAGTGAAGGTGAGCTCCATAAAAGCTCTTCCTGCATCATTATCCATTATTGGTTTTGTAAGTGAGTTCAAAGCTCTATAGAATATTTCCATCAAGTATTCATCAGTTATCTTTTGGTTTGGGCATTGAGTCAACTTCTTTTTAAACCTCGCCCAAGTCACATGCAAAGATTCATTGACCAATTGCCTAAAGTTTCTGATCTCATCCCTCAACTGTAATATTCTGGAGGACGGAAATAACCTTTCTAGGAAAGCTCCTTTCATTTGCCTCCAGTTTGTTATAGAATCGAGAGTCATCTCATTCAACCACACAGTTGCCTCTCCAGACAAAGACAGTGGGAACAATCTTAAACGAATAGTATTTTGTCCCACTCCAGGATTATCAAATGACTTACAAATAATGATGAAATTCACCAAATGTAGATTTGGATCATCACCAGGTAATCCACCAAAGAGTCCTTTCAGATTCAGTAGTTAGATCATAGTACTGGTGATGTTGAATTTCACCCCAGGATCTAGTGGTGGTAAAATGATTGCCCCTGTAGATCCAATTCCATCTAAATCGTCCTCATCATTTTCAACATCAAACTGTGCAGCTTGGCGGTCTAGTCTTCCTCTGAATATACGATTTCGATTTACAGATGAAACTACCCCTGCTGCCCGCCTCCTATTAGCTGGGTCAATTAAATCATCATCTCCCATGTCCTCTTCATCTAGATTAGGTACCCGACCTGGGTTATCTACATTCTGTAAATTTAATTTAGCACTAGCCAAAGCGGCTAATCTTTCAACTTCCTATTGGTTAGCCATTCTTTCAATGAGATGAGGTTCAGGATTGAAGGGTAATAATGGTTCTCCTGAACTTCTAGTTCGTGGCATAAACAATAATGAGCCTTTATGAACAAAAGCAACAAATAACGTTAAATAAGGAAACTTGACTAACAGTCAATTAACACATATAAACTCAATCGACAACCGTACTCCCCGCTAATGGCACCAAAATTTGATACTCCCAAATTATACCTCTCTTACGAGAGAATAAGCAGTCGTTGTCAAATATATAGCCCAACTAGGTTAGGGTCGAATCCCACATGGAATATAGTGCTAATTAAGTTGTATGTAGATTAGCTGAATTTTAATCGTTCGTTTCCATAAAATAAATTGGGGGATTTGATTCAGTTCACAAATTAATGGTTTCAGTTTAACAAGATGAAATACGTGTAGTAGTATTCAAATTCAGAGAAATAGCAAGCTAGGGTTATGTCTACCTTGTAGTTTTCAATACTTTCTAACTATGGGCTTTACGAATTCATACATGCATCGTGCTTACAGAGAAACATATTGTATTTAATAACATAATCCTAGTGTTTCTCAACCATCGAGGACTAATTCACTTTAGTTCTCTCGAATCAAATGTGTTTACCAAAAACAATACAAAATCTCCAAGCAGTTAATCTTACTAAGGCATTAACATATTAAATAGGGGTTGGAAATCCTATTTTCTTATCACTACTCTCTTTTTCGAACATCAACCTTTCTTTCGAACAAGTTGCATTTTAAGGCATATCCTTTATGCTTGCAACCACGAGAATTCAAGATAAGCGAAGAGAGTATGATGTAAATAAATCAATGCATAATGAATTCAAAATCCAAATTAATAGATTGTATGCTACAAGGCTTTCATAACCCTAACTAATAAACTTAGCCACTCATGGGTAGAATGGAAATCACAATAGAAATATTCATCATACCAAAAACTAGAAGACGATCTTGGTGGAGAAGATGAATAGCATTTCTCCCTTGGTGTAAGCCGTCTCTCTCCTCTCTCAAAATAATACAGAATAATGAATAATGAATAAAAATTCAGCATTAAGCCTTTTAATAGTCTTTTCTCTCATAATTTCCTTCTAAGTCCCTGAACTAGTTATAAATGACAAAGGAGTCTTGGACATAGTTTCTAGGCGCCACATTTGGTCCAGACTGCTACTCTCTCTTGTGTCATATGTCATCCGCATTCTATAGTCTCATTATGTCTTCATCTACCTCATTAATACCTGAAATCATTCTAATCACATCAGTTAGCTCAATTACATAGAAGTAGAGTAAAAACATAAGAAACTAGGCACTTTATTCTCTAAACTTAGCTAAAATATGGATAAGTTATGGTGCTTAAGTGTATAAATACACCCAAGATCAATATCCGATGTAAATTTTGGACGCAATTATTCAGTTCACTATTTGAATTATGTTGATAGGATTTGCAGACACATGTGGCCATTTACGCATGCAAAGCCAACACAAAACACCTCCCAACTTTCTATTTATTTTTGTGGACTGATTTGCAACCGCAAATGGGTATTTTCATCTACAAATGATCCCTTAGTCTGAAACAGTGCAACTTTTCAGAACCATTGCTTCTTTTTTGAAGCAACACCTTTTGACTATAAATATCTAATTTTTTCTGAAGCAACACCTTTTGGTATAAATATTTGATTTTTTTCTCATATATTCGCATAAAATTTTAAAAATTTAAAAATTCTGCCTTCTTGCAAAAACTTATGTGTGATTTTCTACCGTTAAGTGAGTAAAAAGTCCAGCAAATTTGAGGTATCGCTATTCTGCTAAAGTGAATAATTTTATCCTTGGAGGATATATTCAATTTAACCTCAGGTACTTGAGAAAAATAATTTACTTAAGGACATACTGTGAATTCAGTGGACTTGATTCTTCTATCTTCATCTATTTCTTAGTTTGATTTACTATTTTCCAAAAATAGTTTGAACTTCTTTTGTTGTTCATAGTCGTTTTGAACTTGTTGTTGAAGTTGATATTTTAAAGATAGATTTTATTTAATGAAAGTAACACACAAGATATAGTGGAAAAGATGTGGAAACATTTTGAGAGATAATTGTGTCATTAACCATACTAATACAAGCATTAGAATCCATCGCACTACTAATACCATAAATTTCTATGTATTAGTAATACACTCATCAATACCAAATAGAGCGTGTAACTAATGGTGACATTAGTTATACAAGGATAAAAAAGTGTACCAAACAAAGTATTAATAATAGGCAAAGTTAATGCACGCATTATTTTTGCTAATACATTCTACTAAACGACCCTTTATATTGTTGAGTGTATGCATCATATATGTATTAGAAATTGACTTTTGATATTTATATATATACCATTTATGCATGCTATTGATGTATACATTGATTTTGATAGTACTTTGGTGAATGCATTATTGCTAATCGTTGATACATGTGTATGATTGAACTCATAAACATAACATGTTTTTGAAGTTACAATCAAACCTTTCTATAGTGACGGCGTTTGTCTGAAAATGTTATGACTGTTGTAGAGAGATGTTATATATATTAACTGTCATATGATATTCACATCTCATTTAGTTGTTATAAACAAAAGTATACAAAAATAAAAAGAACATGAATATAAAAAATGCAAACTAGTAGTCTTTTCCTTGGTGTGGTTATAGAATAACCAATTTGCTGCATTTAAATACATTTTTTTCTTTAGATTAGATATTCGTACTTGAAACTTACTATCTACATTACATTAATGATGATTACCATAAATATTTTGATATTTTATTTTGTACATAATATATTTCTTATAAAATATTATTACATAATATTTGACTTTATTGTTATAGAAAGGTAATTTTATAAAGAGTGTACCACTATAATAAACGTCATTGTTGTTATAAATAGAATGTCATTATAGAGAAATAAAATATAACATGAAAAATCAGTTTCGAAAAAAATCAGAATGATATAATGAAATGTCGTTATAACAAGATAATATTATAGAAAGATCTAACTTTATATCATGACACTGGATACACAATAATTGTGGGATAATTATACGTACTTACAACATTAAGTTGTCTGCTATTGAAAATACATACAAATTCAATAGAATAAGATGATGACATAGATGTATTTTCTCAAAGAAGACCACGAAAATCCAAGTTGTATGTTGGAAGTTGAATCTTCCACCCAATGTTTTCGGGCAACAGTATTGCAAAATTACGAGGACGTTTGGCGATGAAAGTTTTTCACAGGCATGTTTCGTCATGAAATTTTAGAAAATTTTGTTTTCGCTTTATATATTTTCTTCAAAATTCTCAAAAATACCAAAAGCTATTTTTTCTATTTCACAACGAAATATGGCCAAACGCATAATATATAAGCCACATGGTTGTGATGCATGTGTATGAGCTGTACTTTTGTGCAAATTCCCTCATTAAAAAATGGGGCTACTTATTTTTGTGCTATTTTTCGCGTTATTTTAGCATCAAATTTTATTTTTATAATTAGGGATAATTATATAACTTACCAAACATAGACTCCTAATTATCTTATTTAGCTTAAATTTTAATTAATTACAATTCATATCCCCCTCTTGCCTATTAATTATTTCTAATTACAAGTCGTAGCCTCTCTCGTATTTTCTCTTTTTTATTTTATTTTTTGTGTAAACAACATAAATCCCCTAGACAATGAAAATAATTACACAAAATTCCTTCTTATTTTCTATCTCCCTTTTTTTGCAAACATACTCATACATTCGGTCACATGTTATACATTGGTCGAATGTATGATGTAACAGCTAATCCTAAATTTAAGGTAATTGAAATAATTACTTATTTTAAAGTTCCTTAATTGAAGGCAATAATTGGGCAACTTTAACTCTTTTCTGGATAAAATAGTATCTTGATATTGAATTTCAAAACTTTTCTGAAAGTTCAATTTTAATTTTTTTTTGTAATCTTGTATTCAAGATTTGGAAAGGAAAAAGCAATAAATTTCTTCTACATACGTTTTTCAGTACTACTTAAATCAATATGAATATCACCATATTGTTGCGACATGCTAGAATTTGGGAGTCAAAAATAAGTTATGAGTCGTACAAAAGTGACGCAATAATTGTTTTGGAAGGCATTACTTTCTTGAAATTGCTTTCTACGATCGTCATGGAATTGGATATCGACGAAGTATGAAAAAAATAGAAGTTAAATATGTGGTTGAAGAAAATTCTTCTCCAATTGTCATAAGAAACAATAATGGAATGAGGGTTTACATTGAGTTGAAGAAACAATTTTGTGGATTGGTTAATTTTTCGCTTTGTATTTTTTGATATTTTAGGTCTAGAAAATTATGCCAAATTCTTGGATTTTTGTGAAAAATAACTTGTACAGTATTTTTGTTGAGCTTCAAAGAAAGTGGGATGCCTAAGAAAATATTAGGCTCTTTCTCATTTGTGCACATTTATGCTTTTTTTAATGATTGGTGTGTTCTTGCAGATTTAATTGAACTCCACTTGTTTATTATTTTGTGTTATTTCAGTTCTGGAAATGTTTAGTTAGATTTACTTGTTTACCTATTTGCAGGCTCATGTAATTGGATAGATTTCAATAGATTCTGCTCTGAATATTGGAAGAAGATAGAATAATCTGTGAATTTTGGAATGAAACTGTACCATTTCAGTTAACTTGCGAATGTATAATATGTTGTTATACATTCAAATCATTGTATAATGAAAACTGTGCTAATCCAGTAAACATTCGAATGTATAATATTTGATTATACATTCGTCTATGTGTATAATGAAAACTGCTGCAATGACAGAAATTGCATTTTGTTCTGGTTTTATTATTTTTAATATGTTTGTTTAATTCATTGAGTCAATTTAAAAAAATTTATACAACTATATACTGATTTGTCATAACAAAGACTGCAAGTGGGTACACAAGTGATAATGAGGTTCCTCATCGGCCGTGGAATAGTTATCTCCAAATAATTGATGAAAGTGCACTAGTTACTTTAGAGTAGCATTTTTTATAATAGTCGGTATTGAAACAACTAATTCTTGATTTTGTAGTTGATGCTAAGCCGTTACAATGTTACTATTTGGATGTTAATTCATATTTTATGGATGTTCTTATTCTTATTATACATATATAACGTTTGAAGAAATGTTGTGCAATTACTTACACTATATTGTAATGTTACTAATATAGTTTGGTAGTTATTGAGTTTGCCTTACATTTTATTATATATTACGTATATAACTAAATTACAAAATAATGTGTTACTGTATATCAACATATTGAATTTTTAATTGTAGGTAAATTATGTTATAAGTTAATAATACATTGAACAAGTGTCTCATACGTTAAAACATATGTATTACATAACATCAAACATGTTGTTAAGCGTTCATGACTTAATAGAAAATAAAGAAAATATTTAACATCATACATATTTATAAACTATAATACTATATCATACATTATTAACATACTTCTAATGTATTTTTTACATTAAATACATTTTGAACGTATCATACATTTACATGAAAGTATATCTATTACCATACACATAAAATAAAATGGAAAAGGCAACTTAAATTATCACGAATTATGTTACATAGGTCTGCCATTTCTTATGTTGTTTAAGCAAAAAATAATACATGTAGTCAGTTAAAAGTCATTGTTGTCAGTAAAACATCATGCATGTTAATAAAGTATAATAGTATATCATACATTATATATATATATATATATATATATATATATATATATATATATATATATATATATATATATATATATATATATATATATATATATATATAAGTTTAAAGTATAATTGTATGATACACATTACGTTTCAACAACTATTTACTATAATAGTTGTCAAATTACATAGTATATACACACCCACAATGTATGTATAAGGAGTATGAATAAGGATAAGACGCCTTCAACACCCACTTCTCATATAAGCATCAATTTTCGATTCATTCATAGAAGACGCCCTCAACACCCACTTGCAGTCTTTGTTACGACAAATCAGTACATAGCTGCATAAATTAAACTGAGTCAATGGATTAAACAAACATGTTAAAAATAATAAAAACAAAACAAAATGCAATTTCTGTCATTGCGGCAGTTTTCATTATACATCTAGACGAATGTATAATCAAATATTATACATTTGAATGTTTACTGGATTGGCACAATTTTCATTATGCAATGATTTGAATGTATAACAACATATTATACATTCGTAAGTTAACTGGAATGGCACAGTTTCATATTATATATCGGCTTTAATGTATGCTAACATATTATACAAAAAGGAAGCAAAAGTAATATTGAAAATTTAGAACAAACACTTCTTCAAAACCTCAAAGAACATTATATACTGACAGACATGTATAAAAAAATTATACATTCGTATATTTAGCAGGAACAACAACAAACAAACCAACTTTAGAACAAACACTGCTTCAAAACATCAAAGAACAAATTACCATAGAATATAAGCTCAGCAAATAGAATTGATCATGAACATCAAAATTAGGCTCATCGACATCAATCTCCTCATCACTATAATCATCATCCACCACAGAATCCGGCTTAATCTGATTTTGTGGGACAACCACTTTCACTTTCACTTTTTTAGCGGAGCAGGGAAGAAATCAAGATCGCCACAGAACCCTATTTCGTCAAATATCATCATCTTGAAAGCAAGTCAATCACACCAAAAAATCAAGCAGGACTAAGCAACTAATACACAAAATCCACATATTATTTTATCTTCTTCCAATATTCATAGCAGAATCTATTGAAATCTATCCAATTACATGAGTCTGCAAATAGGTAAACAAGTAAATCTAACTAAACATTTCCAGAACTGAAATAACACAAAATAATAAAAAAGTGGAGTTCAACCAAATCTGCAAGAACACACCAATCATCAAAAGAAGATCCAAAAATTTAGCATACTTTTCTAGATCTAAAATATCAAATTAATGTAACTTACCTAATTATATGACTAATTCAACAGAAGTGAAAAAAATAAAAACCATATTCAACAAAATCAAGAACAGAAAAAACACATAAAAATTCAATCTTGAAGCAAAAGCTCAAATATTTACATCAAATCCAAAGATCAAACACAATTATTTTAATAACAGAATAAACCCCATATGAAAAACCAATACCAAATTTCAGTAAAGATCTCAACTTTACCACAGAAAAATAAATATTTTCAAGAAATAGTTGTATAGAGGAGGAAGAAGAATACCTCAAAAATATTGTACTACTTTTTTTGTCAAAACCAGTATTTCACATGTGTAATAATTAAAAGAGAGAAAGTTAAAAGTAAAGGAATTTATGGGGGAGCATATGGGGGAGTAAATTACGGAAGAGATATTGAAATTGTTAGATGTATAATGTTTAAGAAAGAGAAAGTTGAAAGTAAAGGGATTTATGTAAATAATTTGGGATATGTGTAAATATTTTAGCAAATTGGTATATAATGTAATTACGTAATTTTAGTTAGTGTATATATGTAAATTTTAGTAATTTTATATTACTCTTCTTTCCTTTTTTTTTTCTTTTTCAGTTTTTTTCTTCATTGTTTTTTGTTTTCTCTTTCTTCTTTCACTTTTTTCTTTTTTCTTTTTTTTCCTTTTTATTTTTTCTTCTTTTTTTTTCTCCATTTTCTATTACTCTTCTTTTTTTTCCTTTTCATTTTTCTCCTTCTTTGCATTTGTGCGAACTAGCAAACACAAATACAAGTGCGAACTATAAAATACAAATACAAATGCGAACTATAACCAAATACAAGTGTGAATTATAAAATACAAATACAAATGCGAACTACAACATACAGATATAAGTGTGAACTATCATTTGTATATTTTAATTATTGAAGAGGAATGATTGAGTTTCTTTATATGAATACTTGTTTGTATTTATTGATACAAGTTATATTATTGATACAAATAAATACTAATTCAATTTTTTTATACAAATACAATATATACAAATACATATTGTATTAGTATTTGTAAAATTATTTGTTTCATGTATTTGTATCAAGTGATATTTGTTTATTTACAAATACAAATGATAATTTTGATACACAAATACATATTTATATACTTTAAAATCAAGAAAATACAATTAATGCATTTACTTGTTTGTATACAAATATAAATGATAAATTGTACATAATCTCGGCTAAATACAATATGCAGTCAACCTAAAATACAAATACAAAATAATTTTTAAAAAATAAAAAGGCATCAACGAAAATAAAATACAAATACAAATACAAATATAATATAAATATACAAACATAATAAAACCACAATACAAATATAATTCAATATAATATACAGTCAGTTATAAAATACAAATATAAAACAGTTCTTTAAAATACAAGTGCGAATTATATAAAATATAAATGATAGTGTGAACTAACAAATACAAATACAAGTGCGAACTATAAAATATAAATATAAATACAGACTACAAAATATAAATACAAGCACGAACTTTAAAATACAAATACAAATACAATTGTATCAATGAATACAAAAATATAAATGATAGTGTGACTACAAATACGATAAACAATTGTGGTATTTACATTATCATCCATAATTTGTGTTCCAATAGTCATATTTTTTGAAATACAAAATAAAATAGAACAAAAAAAAAATAAAGAAAATAACTAAAAAAAAGAAAACAAAATAATAAAAGAAGAAAAGAAAGAGAAAAAGAAAAATAGAAGTTAGAGATAGAAGAGAGAAAAACAAAACAAAAAGAAAAAAATGAAAAAAAAAATAAAAATAGAAAAAAGAAGAAGAAACGAGGAAAACATAAAAAAGAAAAAATATAAAAAAGGAAAAAGAAAAAAATGATAGTGTTTTTGGCGATACTAAATATGTGGTATATTTATGTTTTTTATGAATACAGGCCACTGAGTAAATGTGAATACAACAGTTGTGAATTGAATACAACAGCTAAATAGATACTGTATTTATATTTTATATAAATATAGACTATTGATAAAATCGAATACAGCGGGCGTAAATTAAATACATGGGCTATAAATGGTAATTATGTAAAAGGTGAATTTTACAGCAAAATATAGCTATTTCTGAAAGATCCCCTTATAATTATGACTTTTAACTTTGTCAGTGTACAAGTAGGCCCTTTGAATACAAAAGTTGAACAAAAAAACACTTCAATCTTGCAACACATATGCATAAAACTCAATCGTTCCTACGTGGATTAGTACTCCAACCAAATGCTACCACCTAATTAAAAAGATACTCATAGATTTTAGATATTAATTTTGTCAGTGTACAAGTAGGCTCTTTAACTATACAAAAGTTAAACAAAAAAACACTTCAATCTTGTAACACATATGCGTGAAAATCGCTCCTGTGTGGACTAGTACTCCAACCAAATGTTGCCACCTAATTAAAAAGATACACATAGATTTTAAATATTAAAAAAAAAATTAATATACCACCATTACAAATACATGTACTTTTTAGATTTTTTTCTTTAAAAAATAATTCAATAAAGGTTGTCTTCGTTAAAATAACATTCAAAGTCCAATGAAAATTGAAAGGTTCATGTGAAATCCAATGAAAACCCTACAAAATTTTCATCTCTTATTCTCTTTCAATTAAGAAAAAATTATTGAAATTTTTCGTTGAAATTTCATAAAATAGAAGTCATTTAACATGAAATCTGGATGATTTCTTTACAACTTTTAACTCTTTGGGTATACAAATGAACGATACACCATCGTCTTAAGGAGAAACAGAAGAGCACTAGATAATTGATCGTACTTTTTCTAATTGAGTTATTTTTCTAATTTACTTTTTCTAATATTTTTTTTTTGAATTGTTGGAGAAAATAAAAAGAGAATAAAATGAGAATTTAATTTATAAAAAAGAAATATATATAGAGAGAGAGACCGTCAACATGTCTGTTTCAGCTGTGTACTTAAAAGATAAAGGAGACGTCTGGCTTGGTGGCTGAAGCCACAGCTTTCACTTTATAAATCGGTAGGACCCACAAATCAATGCATTTAAATGCTAGGTTTATTATAATATTTGTAAGTAAAAATTTGGGGCCACAACACCAATTAATTAAAATGTTTTACATATTTTCCTTACTTTTTATTCCTTCATAATTTCTTTCTTTTTATTGAAATTAGATAGGAAAATTAAAATTCTTTTTCAATTTATAAATTTTTGTAAAAGATGGAGTTGGAGTTAAAATTTGAATGTGTTTTTTAAAATATGATTCATAGCTTTATCTTTTAAAAAATCAGAAAAATTATTCAATTTTGACTTATTTATTCAAAATATATAATTAAATTTAATCTAAAAGAATAATATTTCAAAATATATAATCACATAATGAGATAAATTAGATCACATATACAAGTTACGACATACTATTACGAATATATTTTAACTTTATTTGAAAATTTTGAAGTTGAAGTTATATTTTGTTCTATAACTTATACAAATAATAAAATTAATTCTTTGAATGTACTTTACTTAAATATCATGAATATAATCTAAAAGTCATTTTTATAACTATCACAAAAATTACCTTAAAATTTGAAAAAGAAAAATACACTAACAATGAAAGAAGTGAGGATAAGATTTTGGATATTTTTTAAATTTCAAATTTCAAATTCAAATTATATTAGAAAGAAATTAGTATTATACTTTTTTAAAAATATTTCTCAAAAACATTTCTATTATCAGACTTTATATTGTTGGGCCCATGCCTTGCACGGGCATTTCGCAACTAGTATATATATATATAAAGGATTTATTAAGGGTATGACAGTCATTTAAGCGGGCTCCAATTTTCACTCCCACACGCGTAATGTAATCACGCGTTTTGCCAAGTAAGAGTGGAGTGTTCTATTTTTCAGCTTTTGTATAGTTAATGGGACTACTTGTGCACGAATAAAGTTAAAGGTCATAGCTATAATTTGATATTAAGTTAAAAGCCTTGCTTGTATTATGCCTTTATTTTTTTTAGGACATAGCACAGTAACTATGGCTGACCAGCACCATAAAAACATGGCAAGGAAAAATCCACATCTCAACATCCAATATAATTGCACTAGTGGGATCTAAAGAACATAGAAATATAGAATATGTGCAACCTTAACCCTTCCTTCAACAAGGGCCGCCTACATCCTTCTTAATATTTTACCCAAACATTTTACAAGCTGGTTTCCTTCATGAAAGATGTGTTATTGTAGTAAAATAAACTTATTTTGATGGAGCCTGTGGTGTGTAATAAACTGGATACAATTACAGTCCAAGGGAGCCTCCTCCCCCCCGCTCCCCCTCCCCCATTGTTTGTGATATTGAACGGCGAAACACATCCATCCAGCTTCCAATCACCAGCCAGGAAAGGTAGACCCTAAACTAAATCTTAACTTTGAAAAAAATGAATTTTGCATGCATTAATACCAAAGAGGTCATAAACAAAATTTCAGCAGTTCGCGTCAATGGAAAATACTTGTTATCTCTGTAGCAGTAGTTACTTTCCCTGGTAAGATCGCTCAACCCCTTCAGCAGCTAGTTTTATTCGTTGGTGATGCTCCGCAACCTTGTAATCTACAATTTCCTTGAACAGTTGAGAATCAAGAACACAATCTGGGCTCCCATATACAGTTGCTTGAACACTTGCCACAAGTTTTGCAATCTCACGCCCAGAGAATCCGTCTGTCTTCTTAGCAGCCTCTCTAATCACATCATCAGACAGATCTTTTATAGTTATCCTTTGTGGGCTCTTCTTGAAGAGGTGCCCCCACTTAGAATTGCTGTCGCTGTTACTGTCACCTTCACCAGCAAGGTACTTGTTCAAATAGAGCTTCAGCAATTTGAAACGCTCAACCTCTTGAGGGAGAGGGAATTCAATAACTTCATCAATACGGTCAGTGACAGCACTGTCAAGATCCCCTGGCCTGTTGGTAGCGAGGACAAGAACTACATCTCGTGACTGGTCCCCTGTTCGAAAGAGTAAAGCATTCAAAGCGCTTCGCTGAGCTTCACTCATGTAAGTACTATTCCTCCTGCGATCAAAGAAGAGCCCTGTCCTTTAAAATTGTATTCCTAGTAGTTGGTGCTACATCTAGAAAAGTAACTCAAAAACTGCAACATATCATTATCATTAACCAGTTAATAAACAGCATACCAATAGGAAGCAGCTGAACTTAAATTTAACTTACTCGCACAAAAATGCATCAGCCTCATCGATGAAAAGTAGTAAGCCTTTGTTTGATTTTTTGGCCCAATCGAATATCTCGTGAATTTTGGTGACAGCCTGTGCACCCAGGGGTGCAACATCTCCTCCAGTCATCATGGCATATTCCAAACCCTGTAATATTCAGAAATTTTTTAGCTAAGACGGATTTTTGTAATCAAAAGAGAAAAAGCTGAAACAAACAAAGGTTATTTCCTGCCTTTGTTCGTTAACTTCAAAAATGTAAGATTCAGGGGAGCTGGATTTTCTTCCCTTTTTAGAAATTTGGTAGGGGAGAGAGTTGAAGGGGAGAAAAAACATTTAATTTCTGGCGATAATTCAGAAAAGTGGGAAGTTAGACCGTTTATTGCCATGAGCAGTTATTCATCCTGCTCAATAGATGAAAGGGTATTTACGTTAAAAAGTGGGAACAACGAATGATGGTTGCCCAAAAATCCTGTATTAACAGCATGAAAAAATCGACATCTATTTTTTGCACAATTAACTAGTGGAGTATCAATTACAGTTGAGGAACAAGGAAAAGTCCGAGAAAAGTGTACCGATTTTCTTGCTATTTCCCTTGCAACCATTGTTTTCCCAGTGCCAGGAGGACCATAAAAGAGCATATTGCGAAATGGTGCCTGGTGAGTCTTGGTGTTTGCTGTGGCCTTAGCAAGGTGTTCTATTCTCCTCTGAAGAGAAGGATGTAGAATAATGCTTCCAAAAGCAGATTTACTTTGTCCAGTTGCAGGCAAACCAGCAGCTGTACCAAATTTGAGTCCTTTGTTTGCTACTTGAGAAATCATCCCTGACCAAGGAAATCTTGACATGGACGATTCACGAATTAATGAAGGTTGACCAAGAATTCTGTTAATATATCCCCAGGTAACTCTTGCACCTTCCCTGTATTAACAGAAAAAATAAGAACAAATACATATAATTATTACTCTAAAGACAGAATACTAATGCGCCAGCAGATATGATTAAATAGGACACTGAGTAGGCGTTTGGCCATAAATATTATTCACAATATTCCAGAATACATTTTGCCTTTATTCCGGAAAACTTGTTTGGCCATGAAAACCAAAAAAGTATTCCGGAATACGTCTTCACAATTTTTGGTTTTTTGAGAAACACCTCTTGAGGTGTTTTCACTTTTTTGGGATTCAATTTTTTCCTATCGCTTTATAAAAGAGTACATCCAAATTCTAAAATATTTTTGAAAGTACTATGGCCAAACACAACTCCAACTCTATTTTCAACTTCAAAAATACCAAAACAAGTGAATACATTTTTGGTTTTCATAGCCAAATGGGTCCTAAGTACAAATTGATCAGCAGACAAGACCCACAGCCAAATCCTCTCAAGACTAGCAAAGTGATGATTGTTGATTGCTTGTGCAAGTCTTTCCTGACACCAAATTGTTATGCATAAACAAGACTAACTTAGCTGTAGGGTGCTTTCAATGATTAAATTAATGACCATATTACAAATAATCAAGAAACGAAGACTTACTAAAGTTAGAAACAAGGCCAAATACACTGGTAGACCCTCAAACTTGTAACAATTTTTCATTTTGGCACCGCATCTCTGCAAGGTACCCTATTGAATATCTCAAGTTGCCAAATTATGCCTAAGCATTTTGCAGACATGTAAAACTGCGTGTTTGGCACTTCTTCCCAATGTAATAGCCTAAATTACTTATGCACCTCACAGGAAAAAGCAAAAAGTTTGAACAATTGCGTTTAGCCATTTCTTTCTCCATTATTTTCATCATGGCTTCTTCACTACTACACACCCTTTTCCTGCCTGCTTTGAAATGCTTTACTAGAGTCAAGAGCCTACCGGAAAAGCCTCTCTGTCTTCACAAGGTAGGGGTAATGTCAGCGTCCGGTAAGGGTGGGCGTTCGGTTCTTCGGTTATGGATGAGTGTGCACCAAACACTGAACCAAACTATTTTTTCAAGTTTGGTTCAGTTTTTTAAAATGGTTTTTTCAGTTTTTCTTTTTCAAAGAAAATTATAATACATAAAGGATGGGTATAACTACAGTGAAATCAATTACAAGCCATTCACACCACCCTCCCAAGACCGCACTTGTGGGATTACACTGGCTATATTCTTGTCTTTCTCCGGCCACCTTCAACTCCTCCACCACTACCCTTCTTTTGTTCTTCAAATCTGCCACGCCCATGCCGACATCAAACACCACCTCGTCCTCCTCATTAAATCCAACCACATGTGGGAACTCCAACAAATTCCTCCACCACCTTCTTCATTACTCAACCATCACAATTAACCTAGTTATATCTCAAATGATTCACGTCGTCTTGCTCTGGAGGCTTACATCCTGCTCATCAAAACAAACATTGGCGCACCTTCTTCTGGCAAAATTTCAGCAAGTTAAAATCACAACTCTCTCCCTCACTATCACCCAAGACCTTCACAAGATTCAACCAAAGTTCACCTCCTACAGAACACCTTTCCCCATTGCAATACCATCCAAAATTCATAGCTGACCCTAAAACCCCAACGATAAGCACGACTGAAGAATGTTTTTATCCTGACCATTTAAAGAATTATAAATTGTTCTTTGATCAACACTCTTGAAGTTTGGCTCTTCCCCCATTTATCTCACTGTAAATGGATACCAAAAGAACAAGAAAATCCATTGCAAGATGGATCTTTTCAATATTCTAGCAATCATAATGGCTGTTTCAAGATTCTAGTATAAACCCATCCATGATTAACTTTAAACGTTTCATGTTTTCCTTAAAAAAGTTCCGAAAGAGCAAAATGAACGAGGAGGAAGAAAGAAGAAAAAGAAATAAAAAGGGAATAGAAGAAGATAGAGGGAGAAAGTAGTTTCATGAGTGAAGGGTATTTCTCTTGGGGTAGAAGACAAAGTAGTGGGTGCAGGGAAGAAGATGAAGGGAAGGGAGGTTTCTGAAAAATGAGTATTCTTAGACCTAAAATCCACATGTTATATTTCCATTTGTCCCTATTGCAGGTCATTCGCACAAAAATAGAGAGCACGCTTTGTATTCTGTTTACCTGTTGTTAGTGAAGGGTTTAAAAGATACAGTTAACATGAAGTATTCAATAGGTGCCCCGCAGAGAAAGGTACCTAAGTGAAAGATTGTGGCAAATCTGAGGGTCTAACGATGTATCTGGCCTAGAAATAATGTAGGCCGACTACGAATATTTTCTCACATAAAGGCCAACACAAAGCGACTACCAGATCTCCGTAAGCAATTTAATTTTTCCCCTAGATAACCAAACAAAGACTAATGTTACACTAATATATATATTGTCTTCAAGTCAAAATCCATTTATTTGCTTATATGTTTGAGTAAACAGAACGTGAATGAGCTATAATCAGAACATTCCAAATTAGCTCAAAGAAAGCAGAATGAGGTCAAAGATTATTGATCAATCCAAAAACAAGCCTTTCTCTCGTAGATGGGTAACAAAAGTTGATACTGTTTATCCATGTTCAACAACTAAATGTCCACAGGATTATTCTAACATGAAGTATTCAATAGGTGCCCCGCAGAGAAAGGTACCAAAGTGAAAGATTGTGGCAAATCTGAGGGTCTAACGATGTATCTGGCCTAGAAATAATGTAGGCCGACTACGAATATTTTCTCACATAAAGGCCAACACAGAGCGACTACCAGATCTCCATAAGCAATCTAATTTTTCCCCTAGATAACCAAACAAAGACTAATGCTACACTAATATATATATTGTCTTCAAGTCAACATCCATTTATTTGCTTATATGTTTGAGTAAACAGAACGTGAATGAGCTATAATCAGAACATTCCAAATTAGCTCAAAGAAAGCAGAATGAGGTCAAAGATTATTGATCAATCCAAAAACAAGCCTTTCTCTCGTAGATGGGTAACAAAAGTTGATACTGTTTATCCATGTTCAACAACTAAATGTCCACAGGATTATTCTAACACAATAAGGTGATAAATAAGGGAAGTACAGAAATGTCATAGTTAGTTGAGCAGTCATATATAATTACGCATAACTCCAGCTAAGTCATTCACATGGAAAATAATGTGAATGATGCCTTCTTCCTCTTTTTTCCATATAGAGAACAAAGCTCTCAATTTGTTTCCTTTATTTTCTTCAATTAATGTCAAGACATGAATTTTTTTCTCACATTCAATTGAATGTGTTCAAACACATGTAAATTGATATTACTTCTTTAAACCCATCAGTTTAGTAGAAAGACCCAAAATCTCTTTAATTTTAGCAAATCCCACATGTAAAGCTCTTTTTCTCTACCGCTATCCTCCTAAAATAATAAGACAAAACGAAAATACAAAAAACAAGAATGAGCAAAAAAAGAGAAAAAATATAAAACATATCCTGCCAAGATTTTTTGTCTTAGATAAATCTAAACTATCAAATGTTGGATTGAGATAAGTTCAATAGAGCAATAGGGATAGTGAGGATTCATATCCAAACTAAACTAGCTTAGGCTTGAGACATATTTTTTATATTGTAGTATGGACATGCTCACAGAAAATAATCTAGTAAGGACAAGCTTCAACTGTCAAAAACTTTCAGAAACCCTTCCCTGTACCAAACTTCTTTTTCCCTGTACCAAACTTCTTTTTGAAAACTAGAAGTTTGGTACAGAGAAGGCCGAAGGGTTACTGAAAGTTTTTGACAACTGAAGCTAGTCAAAAACTTCTTTAAGAGAATATTTTTAGAACTGCTCAAGGAAAAAATATTCATCAAGATACGGAAAATATAATTCAGAATTCACATATCGCATCACTCTATCACAATCAAACATGGACTACAGCTATTATATATCTTGTGGCTGTCATACATCAATTGATGCCAACAAACTAGATCTCGGATCTTAAGTACACACTTTGAGCATCACTGCCATAAGTTTGACTTTCATGAAAAGGGAAAAGGAAATGAAAGAGTAGAATATAGACCTGGTGGTATAGACTCCAGCAGCCAAAGCAGTGACTCCGCCAACAGTCATTACCAATTTACTCCTATCATTCAATAGAATACGGAAGCCCTCTGCAAATTAGATTGAGAAACAGTTTCACTGATTCTTGCTCTAATATGTAAAGATTATCATTAAAAAGACACGTAAATACTGTAAATAGCAGAACATTTTTAATAGCCTATTCTATGTGGTTCATCATCCGACGCGTTCTTAAAAACATCACACTTTTTTTCTTTTTAGGTACTCTTATCTTGGTCTATTATAACAAACAACTTTGCTAATATGATGAAAACTATAAAAAGTAACAGAGAAAAGATAAAATCTGTAAGTAAGCAAAGTGGAAAACTGATATGAGTTTCACTTACCCTTTTTTGTGGGTACTTTTGGATAAGTACAAAGTTATAACAGTTTCTACCAAAAGAAGCACTGGATATGCCAATTGTATTTTCATGCACAAGATGCCAGTGAGTTTTTTGTACAAAACGAGTAACAACATTAGTGTACCTTCAACATGACTGAAAGTTGTATTAATGGCTGCAAGCCACTTCTCCCTTTCACCATTTATTCTTTCTACCAGCATCCTCCTTTTATGATCTTCAGTCAGTTTAGCTTCATGTGCCCTACCTTCTGCCTCAGCCATGGCCTTCACTCTTATTGTTTCCCGTTCTATTTCAGCTCTCTCTTTTTCAGTTTGTCTCTGTTGTGCTTGAATTTGATCTTCCGTTGCTCGTCTTGCTTGCTCTTTTCGCAGTGATGACTCCTCTTGCATTTTAACCAGTTCAGCATTGTGTCTCCTTTGAGCTTCGTGATCTGTCTGAAATCATGATATAAAGAACAGTCAACTATGTACCCGTGTAAGATCATTTCTGCATTCAAGAACAATATACACATTCTATGCCATCTGAAATAAACAACAATGCAGATTTTCAACGTATATAACTTTAAGGTAAAGTAATGAGGCCCAAAATATTTTTATACTAGAATAGTCACATATGTTAAGTGGGAGTACTCAATTCCTCTTCTACTTCCTTTTTTCCGTTCAATGTTTTAGCTGTCAAACAATTGAATACGTTTCCCCATGATTGGTCTAGTTTTTGTGAAGAGAAGGATGGAGCATCAGTGGTGCTACTGAGTATTAAAGCATAACCTTTTGAGCAGTTTAAAGTTGCTTTGTTTCAGGAATCAACTAGTGGGACTGGAGATGGTGCTAGGATTCCCCTTTTCAAATGATTACTGTTAACTGATCCCCATCAACTTTGAAAACTCTAGTCCTCAGAAGAACATTGTTTAGCTATACTTCAAACCCTGTTTACCTTAGGCCAACTTGTTCCCTTCTCTAGCCCAATCATTGATAAATTCTACATTCTTAACTTAAACAACAAATATCAAAATCGTAAGCATAGGTATACAACGTGGTAAGAATTATCAGTTATTTTTTAAAATAAAAAAAAAAGAGGTATAAAAAGTGGTAAATGCAAGCACAGGTATACAACTTGAGTTCTATATTTACACCTTCAAATAAATTATAATTTCTCCCAAGTACTTTGATACTCAAGCTGTCATGTCCTAGCTGAATCAAGTCTAACTAAGCTAGAAAATCACTCCACACACCTGCATTCTTTTCCTAGCCAATTCATCTTCGTATCTTAGCATTTGTGCCTTGGCTTGTGATTGCTGTTGGTAAAGATTCCGCTGGTCTTCTCCCCATTGTCGCTGTTTATCCTGCAGTTAGACAAGTGCACTTGATATATTGTAAGGGAAACCTAATATTAACTAAGCAAAAAGTTAAAAGGATATTCACAGCTGAATGTGTCGGCATTATAATACAATGATGTTGTGCTTTAAGCATATACACCAGAATCAAAGCGATCATATCATCTTATGAAGCAATAATGCACATTCAGTCTCATTTGGTTCTTGGTTTAGGTTTCGGAAGAACTGTATCCAAAATGTTCTTTAAAATAATTACTTGTTTGGACTAGATTTTGCCTTGTATCTGGACTTGATTGTTACTCCACATAATTGGTTGGTTACTGTATACATTGTTTCCGGAGGTCAATATGACTTGAATTTGCAAAACTAAGTTTCAGTTAGTTGCCTAATTTTTTAAAACTAAAATAATTTGGCTTTGCTGAAATTGTTCTGTTTGAAACCAAAAAAATCTGGTTTCCATAATAAAGATTGCTTTACTTGAGGCTTTTTTTTTTTTCACTTCTATCAACGTAAAAAAGAAGATTACTCATATGTTTCCGACCTTCTCTTAATTCCTTTGCTGTTATCTACAGAATTGTATGAGAATTAGATAGTCAAAAGGACTTACAATATCTGCTTGAGCCTGGATTGCCTCAAAATGAACTTTCTCTGCAGCAATATCTGCAAGCCGTGTTTTTTCCTGCTGTCTCATTACGTCAAACACCTTTTAACAAAAAGCAAAAAACCCAAAATTAGATTAATTCGTTCACCAAAAAGAACCTGGAATCCAAGTTGGCCCAAACACCATGGTTACCAAAAAAGAAAAGAACTCACTGACCTGTTTGTGATAGGGAGAGCTGTTGATTTCCCTAAGAGCTTTTGCACCCCTTTCTAAGGATTCCGGGTTAAACCCACCTCTTGAATCTTCAGTAGAATCCTTTGCATCTGATTCGGAAGTGTCCGCCGTCTGAGGAGGAGGAGGAGGAGTCGTTTCCGATGAGAAAGGGTAGAAGCGAAAAGGAGAGTCGGCGTAAGCGCGGGTGGGGAAAGAGGAAGAAGTAGCAGCAATGGCAGCAGCAGCAGCCATTGCTGCCACTGAAAATAACCTCGAACCAGTCATTACTATTACTGAGCAATTACTTGCAACATTGATGTTAAGCTAAACAGAGTTCTTCAATGTCTTGTACGAAGAGCTAAAACCCTGTTCAATGTCTTGTAAGCAATCAATTTATTTCTAGAAATTATACCTGCATATTAATTTGATTAAAATAAATAAATACTCAATAAAAAATAATTTAAATATAATTTATTTCATTATTACTTAATCCAATATAACTAATTCTCGTAATTTTAATATCTACATTTATCGAACATTTCTTCTGCGGGGAGTAACCGAACCCCGGGGGTTTGGGCCAATTGGTTATGCTTTATACTAGGAAAAGCCTGGCCCAACTTAGGACCATTTGGCCATGAAATTTTTTTTCTTTTTTATGGAGTTAAAAATTATGGTGTTTGACCATAAAAATTTAGAAAAATAATTTCAGAAAATTTTTCTAAAAAGGAAAAACATATTTTTGTTATTTTCATAATTTTTCAACTCCAATTCCCACTTTTATTATTTATTATTGCATATAACTCCAATCTTTTAAATTTTTACACAAAACTCTCCTTATAATATTACCTTTTCAATATTACGTATATAACAGTTTTAAAGAATAAGATAATTATAATTTCAAACTTAATGTTATTCTAATTAATATATATCTCTTTTTCTCTCTCATCATTATTTTTATCCCTTATTTAATCTTCTCCTTTATTTAATACATTATTTTACTGCTAATTTATATTTATACGCATAAATATATAAAGTATTTTATTTATATCCATAAATATATAAAGTATTATATTTATAATAGAAATATATAAAGTATGTTATATATAAAATTTATATCATGTATATACCATATACACACATATATAAATATACAAAGTATTAAGAAACATACCAAGCATAGTTATAATATAAATATACAAAGTATGTTATATATGAAGTTTATACCATGTATATACCATATACACATATATAAAAATACAAAGCATCAAGAAACATACTAAGCATATTTATATATTTATGGTATATGATATAATATACCATAAATATGCAAAACATGTTTTACATAGAAATAATTTATTCACACACAGTAAAATCTTTCATGTATAAGAAAATTAAAGAAATAAATTAGCGGCACCCTAAAATTTAATAACAACTCATCATTTCCTATTTTTTAGGAACGGAAAATTAAGAAAATAAATTAAATAAATTCCTGAAAAAATAATTTTTTTTGAAAGATAATATTTGTTACCTAAAAATAAGGAAGTAGTGATCTGTTAATATAACATCCATATTTAAAATTTTCAAATATGAGAAAACGTCTATTAATGTAAATATTATATATGTCATAATTGAAATTCATTAATTATGGCCATGTATATGTAATTATTTTTATAATAGTGGCTAATTGTGTTCTTTTTTCATTAGTAGGTAAATTTTAGTTGGGTGATTTTGCTAGTTTGTAAAAGTTAGGGCATAAAATCATATTTAAAAAAAAATTTCAAAAGTCAAAAAAAATAATTCAAAAAAGACATGATCAAACACAACTTCAACTCCAACTCCAAAAAATTTTAGTTTTCATAGCCAAACGACTACTTAATCATTTCAAAGAAGAGGAAACTACAATATGTCCAATGGTGAATAACTTTACTTTTTTTTCATAAGAAAATTCTACAAAATGTCTTTTATTATTATAAAATAAAGACAAAATATAAATATCAAACTTAAAAAATGAGAAAAATAGAGAATTTTAGTAGTGCAGTTGTTACTATTTTGATGATGATGATAATAAAATGTACAAAGGGTGGCTATTTATAGACCACCAAATTTAGTTCCTAAGGTTGCCAAACTTGACTTCAAATTAGCAAGTTGGCAAGTAGGCAAGTTGACAATTTGACCAACTAATCAAGTATTCAAATCCAATTTGAACAAGTAATTTATGGTCTTCAAATCCAACTTGACTACTAACTATTATCTCTAATAAATAACATTTCACATATATATATATGTCACATGACATCCATATTATATAACACTCCCTCTTGGATGTCCATTAATAGATAATGTATGTCATTAAAACCTTACTAGAGAACCTAATGGGAAAAAGTCTAGTGAAGGAAAAAGAGTACACACATCTTGTAATACGCCTTTAGTGTTACCTCATTAAAAACCTTACCAGGAAAATTCGATTGGAACAAAATCTTGGTTAAGAAAAAAAGAGTACAATGCGTATTTTACTCCCCCTGATGGGAACTTCAGTTTAATGACTTGAATCTTTGCATCCCGATCTTATGCATCATCTTTTTGAAAGTTGCAGTTGAAAGAGACTTGGTGAATAAATCAGTCATACTGCCACCCGAATGACTTTGTTGCACGTTAATATCACCATTCTTTTGTAGCTCATGTGTATAGAAAATTTTTGATGGAGTGTGTTTCATTCTATGTTTTTTTAATGAATCATCCTTTAAGATGTGTTATGTCTACTGCATTATCTTTGTATAAAATTATGGGTACATTGTCATATTTCAAACAATATTTTTACCGAATGAGATGTATCATGGATTTTATTTTCTATCTTGAGCCGAAGGTCTATCGAAAACAACCTCTCTATTTCTTCGGAGGTAGTGGTATGGACTGCGTACATTTTACCCTCCCTTAGACCTCACTTTGTAGGAATATACTGGGTCTGTTATTGTTGTTGTTGTCGTTGAGATGTATTATGGACCTCAACCATACACATTCTCGGCTTGGTTCATGAATAACTATTATATCAGCATGATTTAATGAAATGCTATATAGACTGCTTTGTATATCTCCAAGATATGGTAATATCCCCATATGTCAACATATTGTATGTTTGAGATCAAAATTTATGTGGGTTAAATAAATACCCAGCTTCAATATAATCAGCAAGATTAGGATTGTAATCTTTAGAATAAAATAAGATCATGTGTTTGATCTCATTTCGATGTCTCCTAGTAGGAGCGGAATTATACCTTGCTAACAAATTAACCAAAACGGGAAATATCATATTTTGTAGTATTTGTAGGATACGTTAGTACATCAATTGCACTAAGATATGATACTTCATAACCAATTCATTTCGGCATATTTCTCATGTCGGTAAATAATCTATTGCTTTTGAAAACTCTCTAAGAGTTTCAATAATTTTCAAGTTATAGATTTATGCAATATAAGGATTATAGATAAGTTTCCCAGAAACTTTTATATGCTTCAAATATTTTGAATCCTTAACAAGTTTTCATGTAAATTTTGTCAAGTGACAATACTCAGCATTCCATCTATGACATCTTCAAGTGTCTGGACTACAAATCAAATAAGTTTATTCTTATCAAGATCCATCATTTTATGTATTTTCAACGTATGTTCATCAATGGACAAATATTTCATTTGTCAAACACTCCGAGTATACATCCAGTAGTACACATTGTTAGCTGCCTCATTAAAAACCTTGCCAGGAAAATCCTGTGGGGTAAAACCTCACCTAAAGAAAAAAGAGTGCAGCGCGCGTATTATACTCGCATAGTTTAAAACACACTTTATTCTTATAAATGATGCTACGCAATTCATAAGTGCACTAATTGCACTAAAACATAGTACTTACCAATCATTTTCATGGGATCAAAATTGATCTTTTTTCAAGTTAAGCGATCTTTATAAACATGGGGTATTTAATAGAATCACTTTATAACATTTTAAATCCTTCAAGGATATTCATATAAATTTGTCATCTAGCTAGACATGACAATAATTCATTATACATATTCAAGCTTTTCGATATTGTCAGACTGAAACAAACCTCATTTCATCCACTACAGGAGAACAATTCTCTTACAATAATGCCAAGAACTTTGTGAAATCTTTATGCCCCTAGACATAAGTCATACTTTATATCCTACGAATTTTATTTTTGCATAGTAAATTATTTGTACCCCACTGGCATTATACCTCTGGTCTTTAAATTATGAGTCCAAATATTCACTTTATAAGTGAAATAAATTACTTGAATTACATACTTTTATTTGGCCAATAATTTATCTGTTCATACTCTTTGACAGATTTGTATCCAAGATCCTCGATACTATTTATAATGTTGAGCGCTATATTATATCAAAGACATCATCGACGATTGTTTGATATCGGTTCCAATAAGACATAACTTAATAAATATCTCTTCATATTCATGACTATTCAGGTATCTAAACCCTTGCCAAGGTTTTATGAAGTGTTATGTCGGTGCTAAAGCACTTGCCTCATTATCATGACCATCTTGATCATTTGCTTCTTTCCTTCTTTGAGGAGTTTTATCTTTGGAACCAATTGTTCTATCACGTTTCAAGCGTGCCATAGTGTAATATCCCATACTTTTTCCTAGCTCAGTTTAGCTCCTAGAATATCAAGGGTTAGCTTTAAAAATGAATAAATCTTGATACATGTAGAAAATTCAAGTTTTAGACCTACCAAATGTGTAGATAATTGGCTTAGCTTTCCAACAATACCAATTTCTCCTTAATCCGATACACGGTTGAGAAGTTATGGCATTTTTAGTAAAATAGTATGAAATTTTGACAAGCACCGCATCGCGGTGAAGAACGATTTCGCAATTGTCAAAATCTAGTGGAGCACCACGGTTATGTCGTGTCGCGGTGAAAGTCCAGTTCCCACTCGTCCTTTTTCCAGTGAGGAGACGTGATTTTAGCGCGTCGCGGTAGTGGCCTAAATGGCATTTCAGTGGCTTACCGCAATAGCTCTACATCGCGTTGATTTTCCAGTTCTCAATCATCAATTTCCAGTAAGTAACTGCGATGGTGACACATCATGGTGGGTGGCAAAATCGGCTTCCAATTTTTTTGAGTTAAATTTTAAAAGGGTAGTTTGGTCTTTTCTACGCCCTAAACCGTGTAAAACACAAGTTTAAGCTCATTCTAAGCATTCTATGGTCACTTTTAATCAATTCTATCTCAAGAAAACCCTAGAACCTCAAAACTTAACCTCCAAGAAATTAAATTTTCTCTATTCCTTTTTCAAGATAGCTCAAAATTAAGGATTCTCAATTCAAGAGATTCAAGAATTCATCTTCAAGAGCACAAATAGGGATTCAAGTTCAAGCTTTCTTAGTAATTATATCAATTAAGGTATGTGAGGTTTATGAACAAGGATCCTCTTTCATCCTTGTGCCCAAAACTAGTTAATTACAAATTTACATGATTTTGTATGATTATTCATGAACTTCAAATTAGGGTTCATACCCAATATTGCTAATTGAAGGATTTTGAGCTTTGAAGTGAGTTAGATGATGAATTTCATGTTTACTTTTGTATTTTCATGTGTATTGCAGAAATTTCCATATTTTGAGTTGAATTATCAATACCTTCATTAGCAAGAATGAATATTATTATATTTTGACATGAATTTGATGCATGGGTATTAAGCCCTAGTTGAATATTACTATTTCAAAATTGATTATGCTATGATCACCCTATGACTAAAGTGTTTTCAGATTTTCGATAAAGATTTGATCTTTTGATCTCAGCTTTAATATGAAATCTACTTTTCAGTTTCAGACTACAGTTTAACTTAACAAATATACAATTGGTTTTCGTAATGAACCATTATACTAGATTTTAAAGTAGATTTTCCAACAGAATGAGCATACAGATTAAAGGGAGTAGTATTTAGCAACGGGTTGGGTATGTTCTAATGCTCCAGAACTTCTACAAACCGACGTAGGTTCAGATTATTAGATTATTCCTATTTCTATATGGATGACAAATACAGATGTGATCACTTAGAGTAGGTTATACTTCTTGACAAAAGTATGACACCTCTCCCTAACATGAGGTTTTCCCATAAGAAAACTAGACGTTGGACTCCATTATAACTCTTATGGTTTATGTCGGTGAAAAGAACCTCCCTACAGAAAAGAGTAACCTTATGGAAAGCTTTTAAAACAATTCCCTACAGCCTAACAGTAAAGACTTTCAGAATAGTTTTTTTAAAAGTATTTCCCTACTAGTAAAACCTTACAGAACAGAATAATTTTAACATAACAACTTTTAGAAACTAAGTGTAAAGACTCACAATTTTATTCAGATATTGCTTTATATATGGCTTTAGCTATGAGATTTCAGATTTTAGTTTACAGATACAAAAGTGAGTCCTTTCTACACCTAGACAGTATAAT
This sequence comes from Capsicum baccatum var. pendulum, assembly GCA_030864225.1. Lineage (NCBI taxonomy): Eukaryota > Viridiplantae > Streptophyta > Magnoliopsida > Solanales > Solanaceae > Capsicum > Capsicum baccatum. The sequence continues at coordinate 63,351,163 of CM061551.1, forward strand.
TTAAAGACAGAATACCAGTAAAGCTTTTAGAAACTAAATGTTATGACTCACTAGATTTATGCAACATGTTTTTCTATTCTTGATTATGATTTACAATTTTCAGATATTCCAACTTATTTGAGTTATTTACATTTAGCATGCATTATTTTATAAATTGTGATAACATTGAGATATTATTTTTCTTATGCATTCACCCCCATATACTCAGTACATTCTCAAAGTACTAATCAACATATGCGTCTATGTGCTTCATTGTCTCATAATGTAGGTTCAGGTGCTCAGTTTCAGCAGCGTGAGTGATTTCGAATATCTCCATCTACATCCCAACAGCTGGTGAATCCTCATAGTTTGGGGACTTAGTCTTTCAGTTTTTTAGCTTATTAGTATATATGATTCAATATTTTCAGGCAGTTCGAGTCAACTGGGGGTTTGTCCCAGTGACTCTCTACCATTAATAGTAGAGGCTTGTCAGACTACTAGATTATGATTCAGATTTTCAGTATTGATTGATCAAACTCTTGAGTCTAGTATTTTTTAGAGATTATATTCAGATATTCTTAGTTAGCTCAGAAAGATTTCTGTATTCTAGTTTTGATGTTATATTTATATTTCCTTATTATGAGATTCAGACTCAGTAGAAGACAGATAGGGTTAGCCTAAGACTATTCGTAGTCTTGAGCATCGTGTAATAATCTTCAGTTAGTGCTCCCACTCCCAAAGCTAGATAGGAGCAGTGTGGTAAGACTTCTATGTCCAGATCTCAGAATAGTGTGAGTGGAAAGCCTAGTTATCCTCCATGTGCTAAGTATGGTAAGAATCATCCTAGTGAGTGCTTGTTAGGACAAAAAGGTTGTTATGGTTTGGTAAGTTGGGACACAGAATCAAAGAGTATCCGCATGCTAAGCAGGGTAAAAGTGATGTTCATCCCCATACTCAGGCTACTAGTGCACCAGCTTCTCTAGGTCTCCCAGTCCCTTCCCAGGGTGCATCATCCAGTACCGGTGGCGGTTCTCTCCAGAATTGGTTTTATGCTTTACCATTTCATCAGGAGCAGGAGGATTCACCATATGTTGTCACTGGTATACTTCGTGTCTTTCATCTTGATGTTTATGTGTTGTTAGATCCCGGGTCGAGTTTCTCTTGTGTAACCCTATTGGTTGGAGTGAATTTTGAAATAGGTCCTAAAAAGATCCTTGATCCCTTCTTATTTTCTACCCAGTGGGTGAGTCAGTTCTTGCCAAATAGATCTATAGAAAGTATCCTATCATTGCCCTTCATAAAATCATGTTAGCAGATTTAATAGAGTTAGATATGGTTGACTTTGACCTTATTCTTGGTATGGATTGACTCCATTCTTGTTATGCATCCATAGATTATAGCACCCGAGTAGTGAAGTTTTAATTTTCAGATGAGCCAGTTTTTGAGTGGGAAGGAAGTTCAGTGTCTCCTAAGTGTCATTTCATATCCTATCTTAAAGCCAGAAGGTTGATCTTAAAGGGGTGTATCTATCATCTAGTTCAGGTCAAAGACACTAAGTCTGAGACCCCAACAGTTCAGTCAGTCAGTGTAGTCAATGAGTTTCGTGAAGATTTGTGAGGGGTACCTCTCGATAGGGAAATAGAATTCGGTGTTGATCTTCTTTCAAATACTCAACCTATCTTTATTCCTCTATATTGTATGGCTCCAGCTGAGCTTAAAGAGTTAAAAGAGCAGCTTAAGGACCTTTTAGATAAAGGTTTTATAAGGCCCAGTATTTCTCCGTGGGACGCTCCCGTCCTGTTCATGCGAAAGAAAGATGGTTTTTTGCGAATGTGTATTGACTATCATCAGCTGAATAAAGTTACAGTAAATAAACAAATATCCTCTTCCTAGGATGATGACTTATTTGACCAACTCCAAGGTGCAAGTTATTTCTACAAGATAGACCTTAGATCCGGCTATCATCAGCTTAGAGTAAGGGAATGTGACATTCCAAAGATAACTTTCAGAACCCGTTATGGTTATTTTGAGTTTCTAGTCATGTTATTTGGTCTTACCAATGCCCCCACAACCTTCATGGACTTGATGAATAGAGTGTTCAAATAGTATTTGGAAATATTTGTCATAGTCTTTATAGATAATATTCTTGTCTATTCTCATAATGAGGATGATCATGCAGACTATCTTAGAGTTGTGTTACAAACTCTTAGAGATTACCAGTTGTTCACCAAGTTCAGTAGATGTGAATTTTGGCTAAGATCAGTAGCTTTCCTCGGTCATATTATTTCTAGTGACGGTATTGGGGTTGATCCCTTAAAGATAGAAGCAGTAAGTAATTGGCCTAAATATATTTCTCTACTAGACATTAGAAGTTTCTTAGGTTGAGATGGCTATTATAAATGTTTTGTTGAGGGTTTTTCTTCCATTGCATCCTCTATGTCTAGATTGATCCAAAAGAACGTTAAGTTTCAATGGTCAAATTCCTGTGAAAAGAGTTTTCAGGAGTTGAAGACTTAACTCACTTCAGCCCCAATTTTAACATTACCTGATAGTACAGATGGGTTCATTGTATATTGTGATGCCTCTAGAATCGGTCTGGGTTATGTTTTGATACAGAGAGGTAAGGTTATAGCCTATGCCTCTAGACAACTTAAGCCTCATGAAAAGAATTACCCTACCCTTGATTTAGAGTTAGTTGCTGTTATGTTTGCATTAAAAATATAGAGGCACTATCTTTATAGGGTGCATGTTGATATGCTTATGAACCATAAAATTTTGCAGTATGTATTTACTCAGAGGGAGTTAAATCTTCGTTAGAGAAAGTAGTTAGAATTGTTAAAGGATTATGACATGTGTGTGCTATATTATCCGGGGAAGGCTAATGTAGTGGCAGACGCCTTTAGTAGATTGTCTATGGGCAGTGTTGCTCACGTGGATAATGATAAGAGAGAGCTAGTTCAAGAAGTTCATCAGTTAGCTAGATTATGCATGAGATTGGTTGACTCAGTTAAAGGGAATTTTTGAGTCCAGAGTAATTTTGAATCTTCTCTAGTTTCTGAAGTGAAAGAGAAGTAGGATAAGGATCCTAGTTTGGTCAAGCTAGAGGGCTTAGTTAATGACCAAAAGGTAGAAGTTTTCTCCTAAGGGGGAGATAATGTGTTGAGATACCAGAGTAGATTTTGTGTGTTATGTGTTAATGATTTGAGGCAGCAGATTATGGAAGAAGCGCATGGTGCGCGTTATTCTATTAATCCAGGAGCCACAAAGATATACTATGACTTATGGAAAGTCTATTGGTGGAGTGGTATGAAGAAAGATATAGCAGAATTTGTAGCCAAGTGTGCAACTTGTCAACAGTTTAAGGTAGAGCACCAAAGACCTGGTGGCAGCTTACAGGAATTTAGTATTCCCACTTAGAAGTGGGAAGAGTTGAATATGGACTTTGTGACTGGATTACCCCATTTGCGTCGTCAGCATGATTCGATTTGGGTTATTATAGATAGATTGACCAAGTCAGCTAATTTCTTGCTAGTTCACACGTCCTACATAGCTGAAGATAATGCTAATCTATACATTAAAGAGTTTGTTAGATTGCATGGAGTTCCATTATTCATCATCTCAGATAGGGGTACTCAGTTTACCTTTTAGTTTTGGAAAGCCTTTCAAAAGGGTCTTGGTACCCAAGTTCATCTCAATTCAACTTTTTATCCGTAGATAGATGTTCATAAAGAGAGGACCATTCAAACTTTAGAAAAATATGTTGAGGGCATGTGTTATTGACTTCAAAGGTAGTTGGGACGACCACTTGCTGTTGATTGAGTTTGCCTATAATAACAGTTACCATTCTAATATTCAGATGGCCCCATTTGAGACTCTTTATGGGTAGAGATGTAGATCACCAGCCGGTTGGTTCGAAGTGGGTGAGGCCTCTTTGATTGGGCCATATATGGTGTTTGAAGCCATGGAGAAAGTTCAGTTGATTCGAGAGAGATTGAAAATAGCTCAAAGTCGTCAGAAATATTATGCAGATATAAGAAAGAGAGATTTTGAGTTTGAAGTAGATGATCTTGTGTATTTGAAGGTTTCACACATGAAGGGGGTGAAGAGATTTAGAAAAAAGAGGAAGCTTAGTCCCCAATATGTAGGCCCATACATGATTTTGAAGCGTGTTGGGATGGTAGTGTATGAGCTTGAGCTTTTCACAGACTTATCGCTAGTTCATCCAGTGTTCCATGTGTCCTTATTAAAGAAGTTCATGGACGATTCAGCCATTATAGTCCCTCTAGAAAGTGCAGAAATTCAGAATAGCCTCTAATACGAAGAAGTTCTAGTAGAGATTCTTGATAATCAGATTCGTAGACTAAGGAACAAAGAAGTTCCCTTGGTCAAAGTTTTATGGCAAAATCAGTCCGTTGAGGGTGCTACTTGGGAAGTAGAAGCCGACATGCGTACCAAGTATCCTCACCTTTTTCCCATGAACTCAGATTCAACCGAAGGTAACAATCTCCCTTAATTCTATTCTTTTTCCAGTCTCAAATTCAGCCATATAGTTATCTTCATGTAAATCCATGCACCGTATATTAATCTAATAGCTCAGCATTGTTAGATTCAGTCATGCAATTTGTTTAGTTGTGCATGTCAGCATATAGCCTCAGTTCCTCAGTATTTCCAGTTTAACTAGCCACATTCGAGGACGAATGTTCCCAAGGGGGAGATATTGTAATACCCCATACTTTTTCCTAGCTTATTTTAGCTCCTAGAATGTCAAGGGTTAGCTTTGAAAATTAATAAATCTTGATGCATGTATAATTTTCAAGTTCTAGACTCACCAATGTGTAGATAATTGGCTCAGCTTTCCAATGATACTGATTTTACCTTAATCCGATACTTAGTTGAGAAGTTATAGCATTTTTAGTAAAGCAGTATGACATTTTGACAGGCACCACATCACGGTGAAGGATGATTTCACAATTGTCAAAATCCAATGGAGCACCGCGATTATGTCGCGTCGCTTTGAAAGTTCAATTCCTACTCATCCATTTTTCAGTGAGGCGATGAGATTTTAGCGCGTTACGGTGATGGACTAAATGGCATTTCAGTGGCTTTCATGATAGCTTTGCATTGCATTGATTTTCCAATTCCCAGTCGTTAGCCACCATGATGGTGGCGCGTCGCGGTGGGTGGCAAAATCGACTTCCAATTTTTTTGTAAAACTCCGAGAATCCTAACTGATAGTAGAACCATGATTCAAGCTCATGAGAAATAAATTATAGTGATTTGGTAGTTTTAGGATCAATTTAGATGTATATTAAGGCCTCAAATACATCCTAGCTATTAGACGAATCAAAACATCCCTTACCAATTGAATTCGTGAGAAGAATATTATCATAGTCAACTTCAAACTAGCATATATTTTTTTATACGATGAATTTTTTATCTCATGACCCACCAATAGATAGATAATTGAATTAGATTTCCAATGATACCAATTTCACCAAAATTTAGTATTGGAGTAAAAAGTTTCGGCCGATTTACTGAGAGCTATTCGAGTTGCCCATGAGCGATGGGCAAGCTGACGGACCATCAAGTCAGTGATGGACCGTCGCTTTGACCGTCGTAACTGAGGTAGTAAGGCCATTTTATGGCCCAAAACTGACGGTTGGAGTGACGGTCAGTCACCAGAGTGATGGTCCGTCACCCAGACCGTCTATTTTGTCCGAAACAGTTGAAACAACATTTTAAAGGGCTTTTTGGGTATTTTCCCACCCTTTTAACCCCCAATTACATCAAATCAAAGAACATAACTCCTTATTCATCCATAACATCAAAATTAGGATTTTCTCTCAAAGATAATCCCCAAGAACAAGATCCAAATCTTTCTTCAAGAAACTAAGAGATTCAAGTTTTTCAAGTCCAAGAACTTTAAGAAACTCACAATCAAGGTATGTCATGTGTTGATTCATGGGTATCTTTCACCCATAAAGCTCAAGAATCTCTTTTAAAAATCCAAGATTTTAGTATTTGTGAATGTTCATGATTTAAATTGAATTGAAATTCATGTTCATGGTGTTGTGTGGTTTTGGTTCATGTTTTAAATTTCATATTCCAATAATTGACCCTAGTATATGAAGGTTTGCATAATAACCATGATAAACCCCCTTCAATTTACAAGTTGATTAATGTATCCATGATTATTAGATGTGTTGATGATTGTATAACCAAAGCATGCTCCCCATGTATTTGATTAAATGCCTATGTGAAGGAAAAGTGCCATACTAGTATAATAATATGTAATCCCTTTTCATGTACAAGTTCATGCATGTCAAGTGTTTGATGAAATGTCTTAATCAATGAACCATGGATATATGTGTGGTTCTTTTGAACTTGTACTTCATGAATTCTCCAGCTTACTATATTATGGATTATTGATGTTGGTTATGTATTCAAGAAAGTCATGCTTTGTCAGTTTCTTTCCATCGAGTCCTGGGGGTACTTGTACCCGACAATTTAGCTGTGTGCCTAGAGCAAGTGTCATGTTTTCACGATACTCTCAGTCAATCCATGATCCATAGAACCCAATCAGTCATGTAACTCAGGAAAACCCAGAAATCTCAAAAATCTCAGTAATCTCAGTAGTTCAGTAATCTCAGTGATCTCATACTAAGTAATCTCGATAACCTCAGTATTCTCAGTAAATTTTAGTAACTTCAGTACTCTTAGTCAGTCCTCATATCTCAGTAGCATTCCGTCAGTCAATGAAACTCAATGAACTTAGTTTAGCTCTACTAAATAATACCATTAGTATCAGTTCAGTTTAGTTAATCAGTTCAGTGTTTATTCAGTTAGGAGTAGGATCAGCACCGAGTGAACCCAAGGATGGGGACTCACATGTTATCCAGTGGAGGGCGTGATCCTTAGAAGCAATCCTTGTGTTCTGAAATTACGTAGCCAGTCTAGGTTGAGATGCACCCTACGCGTTTAGGGATTTATACATCTCATTTGTGTTACCTACCAGGAGGGGTTGGCGAAAGAGTTCCCTGTCAGAGAGGGTATACTCACAGCTAGTCTTTATCCGTGGCACGATATTGATACCCTTTTAGCTGGGGTTATAGGTTGGACCCTACCAGTTCAGTTTTGGGGCATGTCGGTTAGATGATTACCTCCCACAGTTATAGTTTCAGTCTCAGTTTCAGTTCAGTAAAAGAACACAGATAGTTTTTCAAATTCAGGATTGTCAGATACAGTCAACTCAGTACAGTACGGAACTCAGCTAGTTCCATTAGAATCTAGATTGTCAGATACAGTCTCTCAGTATCAGTTATCTCAATTATACAGTTATTAGTATCTCATGTTATCAGCACTCAAACTCAGTAATCATGTTATCACGAACTCAGTTATAGTTATTAGGTATTCATGGATACATTCTCACGTTTATGTTATTTAGTCAGTTAGTACAGTTCATGCATATGAACCCTTTTCATTTAGCCTACCTCCCATGCATACCAGTATATTCAAAGTACTGACATATTTGTGCTACAGTGTTTTATACCATAGGTTCAGAAGCACGAGCACCAGAGCGTCAGTAGCATTCCAGTCTCAGCATTTAGAGTTAGCAGTGAGTCCTTATCTTTTGAGAAGATGGTCATTTCTTTTTTATCTCATTAATTAATTTATTAGTTAGAGTTTGTTGGTATAATGCCTCGATTTTCTGAACTAAAATGCTACACGGTGTTCACGATCCCGAGGGACCACAAGCTAACCTATGACTGATATCTGTACCTTTACACTGTATAATATATGAATATAAATGCAAAAACATGAACTGAAAGGCCATAAGGTTCAATACTGAACATAATCTGAATAATAACAATGTTTGAATAAAGTGGTATCACAATACCAAAATAAAAATACTGAAGTCTGAATCTAGTTTGTAATCTAGTCTGAAAGCCTCTATTGTCTGAATAATTTGAATAAGGAGCTGATGGGACATGTCCCTAACTAGCTTCGACTAATGAACTAATCAATGAGAAGGTAGAGAAATAATCATTTCCTTGAAGGATGAGGGCTCACTTCTAACTCTTACTGCTGAAATCTGCACTGCTACTACTGCTCTAGAACTCATGCCTCTAAACCTATGGCGTAAAATAAAACACCATAGCATGAATGCGTCAGTACGTCAGAATGTACTGAATATAAGAGTGAGGTAGGCTAAATGCAAAGGGTTTATATGCATAAACAATGCTGACTGATATGAACGTGAGAATACATACATGCATAAGTAATTATAACTGAATCCGTGGTGATACTGACTACTGAGTCAGAATGCTGATAATATGAGTTTACTGATACTGAGATACTGAATAGATGAACGACTATTTCTGACAGTTCAGATAATGAAGAAATGGTCTGATTGACTGTCTAACAGTCCTTAAACTAAATACTGATAACGTAAGCTATGATGACTGATCTAACTGATATAACTGTGATGATCGGCCTAATGATGTAACTGTACTAAGCAAATGTATCTAACAGTCTAAATCTTCTAATAATGATTAAGAGTGACTAATCTTGAGATCAGGCCTAACTAACGGGTGATCTCTGGAACTGATATTGAGAATACTCAACTGAATCTGAGACTGAGATCAAGCCTATCTGATGGGTGACCTCTGTAAGTACTGATACTGAATAACTTTATGTTAGAAAAAGTCTATCTAGCAGGTGTTCTATGAATTTATGGGACTATCTGAGTTCCTTACTGAGATTAATGACTGTATCTGACAGTCCTAATTTCTGAGTTCTACTTTGAAGACTGATACTAAAACTATAAATGTGGGAGTGCTCACTTAATCGACATGTCCCGAATCTGAAATGGTGGGGTCTAACCTGTAACCCCAGCTAGAAGGCTATCAATACCATGCCACGGGTATAGACCTCTCTGGTCAAGACTATCTGACAGGTAACCCTCATAGGAAGTCAAGCCTAAGGCAGTATAATAGTCAAGCCTCTCTGACGGGTGACAAGCCTTTTTCTGATGGGTGACTCCTATATCCTACGCTAGCTACATAGTTCTGGAGTTCAAGGATTGCTCCTAATGACTCTGCCTCTCTGACGGGGAACTGCCATCCCTACACTCGCTCGATGCTAGATCCTACTCCTAACTGAAAGACTCTAAATTGATTCTTAGAAATTGTACTTGATCTAAACTGAAGTTGTTACTGAGTTTCTTACTTGACTGAGCTGACTGAGTTCACTTGGTTCCGTTATCTTATGGAATACTACTAAATCTATTATCTGACTGAATAATACTAAGTTCTGAGTTGATTTCTTGAATGCTACTGAGATTTGAGTTGAGTACTAAACTGAAGCTGGAATGATAACTATACTTAGATTACTGAGATTTCTTAAGTTCTATATCTCTCTGAGAGTTCTGAATTTTGTAACTGACTGAGTTCTACTGATCATAGCATGACTAAGATTATCTTAAGACTGACTCGGCTCTAGGCTCACAGTTATATTTTTCGGGTACAAGTACCCCCAGGACTCGATGGAAGAAAATTGACACACATGATACTTCTTTATCATAGGAATAACATCCACAATTCATAATACCATAAGTAAGGGATTTCATACTACACATGATTCTCAACACCTTATACATGAAAGGGAATACATATAACATGAGTATACTTGCATACCTCAATATCATGGACATTCCATATCACAACAACAACTCATAACAACAACACATATCAATAACATGGAATTCATATGGAAAAATAAGGAATAGAACATGGACTTGTCATTTAAGCACTATTAAGTCATAAAAACATAGATTCTATCATTCTTGGCATTTTATCAAACACCTTACATGCATAACTTTGGGCATAGGTGTACTTATCAATTTGGCAATCTTTATCCATCCAGAATTCATGGGTTTCAACTAACCTACTCACATGCTTTATGAAAAACATATAAAGATACAACCTTGAATCCAAAAAACAATCATCAACATAAATATAGTCATAACACAATAAGGAAATCACAATTATAATTTAAAACATGATTCTTGATTTCCATGGATGAAAGGGATCCATGGATGAACACTACACACACCTTAGTGATTGAATTTTGAAAAAGATCTAATATTTCTTGAAGGTTCTTGAAGAAATCCTTAGGCTTGCTCTTGATTTTTTTTTGACTAGGGTTTAACCCCTTTGGGAGAGAATGTTCTTGTTCTTGAGGAGATGATCTTGAGAGGAAACCCTAATCTCGTGGTTGAGAGTGTATGAGAGAATTTTTGAGATGTTTAACTGAAGAAAAATAGGAGAAAGTTACGTCCCTTGAGGGTTTTAAGTCGTGAGAAATGGAGGAAAAATACCAAAATACCCTTACTAAACCGCTTCCCAATTGCTGATGACATTTGTGATAAGCTGTCAGACTTGTGATAAGTCATCACAAATGTCGTCACTGAGGGCTGGAATTGATGGATTTCTGCCTAAGGCTGATGACATTTGTGATAAGTCGTCACACTTATGATAACTTATCACAAAATATCATCACTGGGGGGGATTTCGGCCTAAGGCTGATGACATTTGTGATAAGTCATCACACTTGTGATTACTTATCATAAAATGTCGTCAATCAGTTTTCCAGGCTGACATGCCGGAGTAAAATAGACACAACTCTTTGCTCTGATATCAGATTTGAGAAAAATTCGTATCGTTGGAAAGATAATTCAAAGATATTTCATTTAATATATAGTAAGTCTTATAATTCGATATATACAAGGAGTTATGGTCAATTTAAGTTGACCTAAGTTTTGATGCTCATTAAAACTTGAACGATGGGAAAGCTTTCAACTAGTCCTTGAGTTAGGGGACCTCTATGATCTAAATTCATGCTCAAATAGATTCCCACACTACATAATTGATTAACACACTAAATTTACATAGGATTCGAGGCTTTGGAACATCTACACATATAAATGATGGATTTTTATTTTAGTCCGAAATGTGGGGTGTTACAGTTGGGGACATATCCCATCAACTCGTTATTCAGACAGTTTGGACAGTTAGAGGCTTTTCAGAATATCATGTTTAGATAGTTTATTTTAGTTGTTTTGAGTATTTTATACCCCATCCAGATGTTATATTCTTATCAGATATTATGTTTCAGTTTTGTACCTTATGGCCTTTCAGCCTTTATTTCCATATTTATATAGTATATTATGCAGTGTTCAGGTACAGATATCAATCATGGGTTAGGTTGTGATCCTTCAGGGTCATAAGTATCATGTAGCATTTCGGGTACCGGATTTGGAGCATTACAAACTTGGTATCAGAGCCTAAGGTTCAATAGGGTCCTAGAAAGTCTGAAAGTTGTATCTAGTAGAGTTTTGTGCATGGGTGTGTTATGCACCACACTTATACGTAAGAGTCTATGAGATGTTTTAGGAATAGTTTCCCTTCTTTCAGTATTCATGTTGTTCCAGTGAGCATAAGATCTAGTTAAACTCTCAGTCTAATCCATTTTTTCCCTTCGTTTATAGATCATGCCTCCCAAAAAGGCTATCGTAGGGGGAAATAGAAATCAGTCAGCACCTCAGCCCATCCAGCCAGGTCTTTTGGATAAGAACGTCTCTCATGCAAAATTCAGGACTGCATTCACTACTCTAGCTCATTTAGTCACAACTCAGAATGAACAACTAGCCACTATTCTTGCCAACCCAGGGGCCAATGCTACTGTAGCCAGGATTATGGAATTTACCTAAATGAATCCTCTTCTATTCACTGGTTTTAAGTATGAAGAGGATCCACAGGAGTTCCTAGACCAGGTTCAGAAAGTCACAGACATCATGGGAGTGACTTCCAGTAAGAGCGTAGAGTTAGCCACCTATCAGCTACAAGATGTAGCCCATACATGGTATACGCAGTGAAAGGTAGACAGGGATACAGATACATAGCCTATAGAGTGGGAAGAGTTTACTACAACCTTCTTTGATAGATTCTTTCCCCTAGACCAGAAAGAAGACAAAGTATTAGAGTTCATAAATCTCAGAAAAGGCACCATGAGTGTGAAAGAATACTCCCTTAAGTTCACTCAGTTAGCCAGGTATGCTCCCCATGTAGTAGCAGATAGCAGATCCAGAATGAGTAAGTTTGTGTCAGGGGTATCAGGTAGAGTGGTTAAGGAGTGCAGGATTGCGATGTTTATTAGTGATATGGACATATCTAGGCTTATGGTATATGCCCAATAGATGGAGGAATAGATGCTTAAGAAAAGGAGAGAGAAAATAAGAGGGCCAAAATAGGTAGTTATAGTTTTTCTCAGCCAGGGTTGCAAGGTGGTAACCGTTCTCAGCATAGTCAGAAGTTTTCATTCCCAGTTCCCTCTTCAGCTAGTACCCTAGGTTCCAAGGCCCAGGGTAGTGGGAGCAGGGTTTTTACTCATCCATTTTGCAAAGAATGTGATAAGTATCATAAGGAGGTATGTAGAACCGACAGTAATGTGTGTTTCAGATATGGTGAAGTAGGTCACAAAGTCCAAGATTGTCCTAAACCAGGTCCTCAAAGTCAGCATAGTCGTTCTTTAGCTCATTCCAGTAGCCTGAGATAGCAGGGTGCCAATTCCAGTGCTATCAATAGGTAACGCCCAAACATACTCTATGCACGTCGGTCCTGGCAGAATCAGGAAAGTCCTCCTGATACAGTTACTGGTATGTTATATATCTCTTATTTATATGTTCATGCTTCTTCAGATTCATGAGTTTCTTTTCTTTTGAAACCTTGCATAGCAATTAAAGTTTGGGTCCAGAAAGTCAAGCCTTCATATTCTAGTTATAGTTCTAGTATGAGTAGATAATTAGTAAGGGAAGATGATTTCCTACCCATTTTTGTCTTAGTGCAAAGTTTCATACTATAGTCATCATGATATTTATGCATGCTACCCATTTCAATTTCACGAATACAGCTTGTATCTGCACGCATCTCATAGAATAGTGTGTTTTTCAAGTTCCTAGTATGAAGAATTCTAGTTCACACAGTGTTATGAATCATGTCCCATAAACACAGAAATTCTAGACTCAGGTCATGCAGCTCATGACTTATGTACTCATGTCATGTTTTATAGTATGTCCAACCCACATGACTCATGCTCCTCCCCTAGTGATTAGCCAAACTCAGCTTATGCCATGTATACTCTTAGTTTAGATTCCTTAATAAATCTGTGACATTGATGTTCTATCCCTCAGTTCTCAGTTACAACATTAGTTTAGTAATTGATATTCTATAAAGGACTCAGGTATTCCTATGGGACCATGGCTATCCGTTATCAGTAACTTAGCCATTAGGATTCAGTACTTTAGTATCAGTATCAGCCTCAATTACTAGAATTTGATACCTGTATGAGTCTTAATTATAGACTTAGTTATAGTCTCTACTACAATCTTAGTTATAATGCCATCTTCAGTTTAGTAATCAGATCAGAAACTCAGTTCAGTTCCAAACTTGCTTGACCAATGCTACAACTATCAGTTACTCAGTCAGTAGTATTTTAGTATGCCAGTCTACAGAATATATCCAAATTATGCTAGACGCCTAGCCTTGCATTCTTGAGGTGATACAGTTTTTGCTCATTAATGTTCAATTACCTCATGCTATCTAGTCAATCATTACCTTTTATGCATAATATTCTATAGCCTCAGTCTAGTTATTTGGGCTAAGTACAGACCAGTCTTATATGCCCAGTATTCTGCTATCAGTTATTCAGTTAATCAGATAAGTCGGTATGTTTGTGTATTCGTGTTCAGCACCCATGTGAATCTTTTTAGTAATCTTAGTTGCAGTTCAAGAATCTTAATCATTTCATCTTAAATAGGTCCTAACCTATCTTACCGAATTTTAGCCAGGCAATTATTTTTTCCTATTTAGCTGTCTTGTTCAGACTACGCCAAGATTTTCTTGTGCCCTAAAGACATTAGAGCTCTATAGAAAGAGTGTTAAGGAAAAGCTTTAGTCGACTATAGGTTTTCAGCATGTGTTAGTCTCAGACAGACAAGTTCGTATAGTTTGGTTTCCTATCTTTACATCTATTCTCTCTAGTTAAAATCTCATGAATGAAACTATTGTAAGATGAACCAATCATGTAGATGAAAGCTCTGCTCAGTTCATGTAACATGCCTCAGTTTCATATCTCAGCTAATCAGTCAAGAATCAGTTCCTAGGTGCCTTGCGTATCACCTCAGTTTCCCTTAGTAGCTCAGCCAAGTCAATATTCCTAGAGGGACCTAGTCTTCTAAGGGGTAGATACACTATAATCCCCCAAACTTTCATGACTTAAACATCCCACTCCCTTTTCTCGAAATGGATCCAGATTAGAGTAGCGGGTGCTTATAAGTTGACTCCCAAGTTGCAATCTCAGTCGTGAGCCATGTATTTAGGGTCTCAGTTTAGTTTACAAAATTCAATTTATATATCATGTTTCAGTCTCAGTCATGTTCTCAGGTTCCTGCTCATGTATACTTCTATTAGACGAATCAAAACATCCCTTACCAATTGAATTTGTGAGAAAGATATTATCATAGTCAACTTCAAACTAGCATATATTTTTTTTTATACTACGAGTTTTGAGCTCACGCCTACCAACAGATAGATAATTGAATTAGATTTCCAACAATACCAATTTTGTAAAAATCTAGTATTAAAGTAAAAAGTTATTGTTGTTTTACTGAGAGCTATCCGAGCTGCCCAGGAGCGATGGGCAAGCTAACGGACCGTCAACTCAGCGATGGACCATCACTTTGGCCATCACAAATGAGGTAGTAAGGCTATTTTATGGCCCAAAACTGACGGTTGGAGTGACGGTCGGTCACCAGAGTGATGTTTCGTCACCCAGACCATCAATTTTGTCCAAAACAGTGCTGAAACAATGTTTTAAAGGGCTTTTTCAGTCCTTTTCACCCTTTTTAACCCCTAATTAAATCAAATAAAAGCACATAACTTCTCATTCATCCATAACATCAAAATTAGGGTTTTCTCTCAAAGATAATCCCCAAGAACAAGATCCTAACCTTTCTTCAAGAAACTAAGAGATTTAAGTTTTTCAAGTCTAAGAACTTCAAGAAACTCATAATTAAGGTATATCATGTGTTGATTCATGGGTCTCTTTCACCCATGAAGCTTAAGAATCTCTTTTAAAAATCCAAGATTTGAGTATTTGTGAATGTTTATGATTTAAATTGAATTGAAATTCATGTCCATGGTGTTGTGTGGTTTTAATTCATATTTTAAGTTACATATTCCAATAATTGACCCTAGTATATAAGATTTGCATAATAACCATGATAAACCCCTTTCAATTTACAAGTTGATTAATGTATCCATGAATATTAGATGTGTTGATGATTGTATAACCACAACATATTCCCCATGTGTTTGATTAAATGCCTATGTGAAGGAAAAGTGCCATACTAGTATAATAATATGTAATCCCCATTCATTTACAAGTTCATGCATGTCAAGTGTTTGATGAAATGGCTTAGTCAATGAACTATGGATATATTAGAACTTGCATTTCATGAATTCTCTAGCTTACTATATTATGGATTGGTTATGTTGGTCATGTATTCAAGAAAGTCATGCTTTGTCAGTTTCTTTCCATCGAGTCCTGGGGGTGCTTGTACCCGATAATTTAGCTGTGTGCTTAGAGCCAATGTCATGTTTTCATGATACTCTCAGTCAAGCCATGATCCATAGAACCCAGTCAGTTATGTGACTCAAGAAAACCCAGAAATATCAGTAATCTCAGTAGTTCAGTAATCTCAGTGATCTCAGTACTAAGTAATCTCGGTAACCTCAGTATTCCCAGTAAATTTCAATAACTTCAGTACTCTCAGTCAGTCCTCATATCTCAGTAACATTCCATCAGTCAATGGAACTCAGTTAACTCAGTTTAGCTCAGCTAAACAATACCATTAGTATCAGTTTAGTTAATCAGTTCAGTATCTATTCAGTTGGGAGTAGGATTCAGCACGAAGTGAACCCAAGGATGGGGACTCACCTATTATTCAGTGGAGGGTCTGATCCTTAGAAGTAATTCTTATGTTCCAGAACTACATAGCCAGAGTAGGTTGAGATGCACCCTATGCATTTAGGGATTTATGCATCTTATTTTGGTTATCTACCAGGAGGGGTTGACGAAAGAGCTTCTTATCAGAGAGGGTATATGGATAGCTAGTCTTTACCCGTGGCACAGTATTGACACCCTTCCAGTTAGGGTTATAGGTTGGACCCCACCAGTTCAATTTCGGGGCATGTCGGTTCGATGATTACCTCCCATAAATACAGTTTCAGTCTCTGTCTCAGTCTCAGTAAAAGAACTCAGATAGTTTTTCTGATTTAGGACTGTCAGATACAGTCAACTCAGTACAGTATGGAACTCAACTAGTTCCATTAGAATCTAGACTGTCAGATACAGTCGCTCAGTATCATTTATTTTATTTATATAGTTATGAGTATCTCATATTATTAGTACTCAGACTCAGTAATCATGTTATCACAAACTCAGTTATAGTTATTATGTATTCATGTATGTATTCTCACGTTCATATTGTCCAGTCAATTAGTATAGTTCATGCATATGAACCTATTGCATTTAGCCTACCTCCCATGAATACCAGTACATTCAAAGTACTGACGTATTTGCACTATGGTGTTTTATACCATAGGTTCAGAAGCACAGCACCAGAGTGTCAGTAGCATTCTAGTCTCAACATTCAGAGTTACAAATGAGTCCTTATCTTTCGAGGACATGATCATTACTTCTTTATCTCATTCATTAATTTATTAGTTGGAGTTAGTTATGGACATATCCCATCAACTCCTTATTCAAATAGTTCAGACAGTTAGAGGATTTTCAGACTATCATGTTCAAATAATTTATTTTAGTTGTTTTGGTATTTCATACCCTATCCAGATGTTATATTTTATCAGATATTATATTTCAGTTTTAAACCTTATGGCCTTTCAGCCTTTATTTCTACATTTATATAGTATATTATGCAGTGTTCAGGTACAGATATTAGTCATGGGTTAGCTTGTGGTCCTTCGAGGTCATAAGCATCGTGTAGCATTTCAGTACTAGATTCGGGGCGTAATATTTTCTGAATTAAATTTTAAAACGATATTTTGGTCTTTTACCACGCCCTAAACCATGCAAAACACAAGATTAAGATCATTCTAAGCATTCTACGCTTACTTTTCATCAATTCTCTCTCAAGAAAATCCTAGAACCTCAAAACTTAACCTCTAAGAAATCAATTTGCTCCATCCTTTTTCCAAGATAGCTCAAAATTAAGGATTTTCAATTCAAGAGATTCAAGAATTCATCTTTAAGAGCACAAGTAGGGATTCAAGTTCAAGCATTCTTAGTAATTGCATCAATTATGGTATGTGGGATTTATGAACAAGGATCATCTTTTATCCTTATGCCCAAAACTATAGTTAATTACAAATTTATATGATTTTGTATGGTTATTCATGAATTTCAAATTAGGGTTCATGCCCAATATTGCTAATTGAAGGATTTTGAGCTTTGAAGTGAGTTAGATGATGAATTTCATATTTACTTTCGTATTTTCATGCGTATTGCAGAAATTTTCAGATTTTGAGTTGAATTATCAATACCTTCATTATCAAGCATGAATATTATTATATTTTGACATGAATTTGATGCATGTTTATTAAGCCCTAGTTGAATATTACTATTTCAAGATTGATTATGCTATGAACACCTTATGACTAGAGTATTTTCAGATTTTCGATAAAGATTTGATCTTTTGATCTCAGCTTAAATATGAAATCTACTTTTCAGTTTTAGACTATAGTTTAACTTAACATATATACAGTTGGTTTTCGTAATAAACCATTATACTAGATTTTAAACTGAATTTATAACAGAATGAGCATACAGATTAAAGGGAGTAGTATTTAGCACCGAGTTGGGAATGTTCTCATGTCCCAGAACTACGGGCCAACATACGTTCAGATTATTAGATTATTCCCATTTTTATATGGATGACAGATACTGATGTGATCACTTAGATTAGGTTATACTCCTTGGCAAGAGTATGACACCTCTCCCCTATATGAGGTTTTCCCATAAGGGAACTAGACGTTGGACTCCATGATAGCTCTTATGGTTTATGTCGGTTAGAAGAACCTCCCTTCAGAAAAGAGTAACCTTACAGAAAGCTTTTAAAAGAATTCCCTACTGCCTAACAGTAAAAACTTTTAGAATATTTTTTTAAAGTATTTCCCTACTAGTAAAACCTTACAAAACAGAATAATTTTATCAGAACAGCTTTTAGAAACTAAGTGTAAAGACTCACAGTTTTATTTAGATATTGCTTTACATATGGCTTTAGATATAAGATTTCAGATTTCAGTTTATAGATACAGAAGTGAGTTCTTTCTATACCTAGACAATATGATTTAAAGACAGAATACTAGTACAACTCTTAGAAACTAAATGTTATAACTCACTAGATTTATGCAACATGTTATGCTATTCTTTATTATGATTTATAGTTTTCAGATATTCTAGCTTATGTGAGTCGTTTACATTTAGCATGCATTATTTTATAAATTGTGATAATGTTGAGATATTATTTTACTTATGCATTCACCCCCATATACTCAGTACATTCTCAAAGTACTAATCCACATATATGTCTATGTGCTATATTGTCTCATAATGTAGGTTCAGGTGCTCAGTTTCAGCAGCGTGAGTGATTTTGAGCATCTCCATCTACATCCCAATAGTTGGTTAGTCCTCGTAGTTCGGGGACTTAGTCTTTTAGTTTTCAGTTTATTAGTATAGATGATTCAATATTTTCAGCCAGTTTGAGTCAGCTGGGGGTTTGTCCCAGTGACTCTCTAGCATTAGTAGTAGAGGCTTGTCAGACTGCTAGATTATGTTTCAGATTTTCAGTATTAATTGACCAAACTCTTGAGTCTAGTATTTTTCAGAGATTATATTTAGATATTCTCAGTTATCTTAGATAGATTTCTGCATTCTAGTTTTGATGTTATATCTATATTTCCTTATTATGAGATTTAGACTTAGTAGAAGGCAGACAGGATTAGCTTAAGGTTGCTCATTGTCTTGAGCACCTTGTGACGTCTCAGGACCCTTTTTTGGGGCGTTACACCTAGACTCTATCCTTTTACGAACTTTTATTGGATCACTTTATAGTTGAATTATCATATAGAGTTAGCAAACATATCTGACAATTAGTTTGCAAATGAATTATCTATTGAACTTCTAGTTCATATATACATTTTTATGTGGATCTAGATAATTCATTTCATGCATAATTTTCAACTGTTATTTAACTCTTCCCTAATTTAGAAAATCTAACATTTATCCTTAACCTTATCTTAAGATTGATATTTGAGCATTGTGATGAAACAATTGCATCATATGTCGCACACTGAAATTTTTAGATGAAAATTACTTGGTTTTTGACCTTGAACCAATAATGATAGGGGAGCCTTGTTGGCTTGATGCATATGAATGCTGCTATATTTTAATGGCATATCTCATACCAAATTTGTTTTTGGAGATTTAATCTAATAATCAATGATTTAGCTAGAATTGGAGGCATATAATTTCTAGTAAACCAACCAGTATTATCAACATAATTTATAGTTTGAAACTGTGCTCTTAATAATTCAAACAAACAACTGCGCAAAAAATCAAATTGCAAGTCAATAGAAAAGTACATGTGACCATATCATAGACGCATCTATTAAATTATACAATAGTAATTGGTCCATAAGGCAAACGAACGGGCCTATATTTACCTTTTTATATGTTCCAAAAAAAATTTAGGGAATACATCCCAACCTTAGATGGTACAATGATCATTTCATTGTGAGAACAAACAGCACAAAAGAATTCATGAAGAACCTTTTATTTCTTCAATATATGACTACATGAATTCTCAATTATTTTTGTATCACATTTAAATCGGGAAGGCCAATGACTACATGAATTCTCAATTATTTTTACATCACATTTGAACCGGGATGTACAACCGTCACGCCAACTGATATTTTTCAGTAAAATTTTAATTTACTATTGGATGTGATTCTATCATCATGCACATATTTGTATATTACAATAAGAGGAAAAATGCGGATAGCCTTTTACCCACGTCGATTGTAGTAATATAAAGAGATAACATCTTTTCATTAATTATAGTCTCAGTATAATTTATTTTTGACAAAATCTTTGAAACTTAACAAGTTTCTTTTGAGACATACTACAATTTCAATATTATGAACAATTTCATTCCTCCAGATAGTAACACTTAAGCTCTTTTGGATCTCTCAATTAATTTTGTGTACTACACATATTTCACATACCATTTATATAGTGAACATCTCTCTCAAGGAGAAAATCATATAAGTACGACCAAAATCTTAAAACATTATATAGGCAAAACTTGTTTCTTGTTTTTACCCTTTCGTAATCCATGATAAGCATATCAAAAATATTTATGCCATACTTCAAGTACACGATCAATGACCGTTTATGTCAAAATAAATTTTTCTTTATTTTTTTCAAACCTTCCGTAGAGGTGAGATGTGACATTTATCCAACCATGCATCAACATGTCCTTATTAATAATTTTTATCTCATTTTGACACATTCATTTCAAGAATGATCGATCATTAACGATTCTTTATCACAAATCTCATTCTCTTCAAGGAATGAATTATAATCATATTCACATGCTTCATAAATTTTTATTAGAAGCTCATTCTCGTGCTATGAAATTTATTATATTTACGTGACAGACCTCAACATCACTTTGAAAGGTCAAGTGCGGCATCACTTTATATTCCTTTGTTTTGATGGAGGATTTATAAAATTTCTATCAAATTAGGTCGCATGACAATCATGTGTGCAATGAACTTTCATACCATGCCCATTAGTAGCAAAAATTACCTTCATCTTTTGAAGGATCATTTGAGAACTCATAATGTTCTTCGAAGAATATAAACTTCTAATTCTTTAATATATATGTTGTGTAATACTCAATGTGCACATCTTCGAGTTGGCAAAATCGTGCATGCCATAGTAAATTTCAAATTTACTAGATCATGAATAATTTTTCAAGTTTTCTATTTTGGAGTATATTCCATAATATTTCTTCTCAATTATTCTACCTCTTATGGAGGTGTTACTCTAATCACATTCACCCCAGAGAATGGATCTATAGTTTTAATAATTAAAATCCTCATTTTCCAGAAATGAAATATAATAATGTCTTAAGTCTATCAAATTATGATAGCTTAGAATTTCTTTTAAGATATTGCTCCTTCATGAGCAAATCGAGGCGTACGTATAATGTAACAAAATGTTTGTCCTTGTTATGACTATATTTATATTGATAAATTCAATCAGATGTCTTCTTTCAGACATACTATGTACTGGATGCTACCACATTCACTTCAAGGAATGACACATATTCAATGGGACATATTTCATGATGTTTCAATAAAATTTTGTCTTAGCCATTATTATATCATCAATATGTTGTATCGAGATTAAAACTCAACGTCTTATCCATATAAAGATGTCTTAGGCCAAAAATCAATGGGACTTAAACCCAACATCTTATCATGATGGTGTATTGGGACTCTTAACCCGATGTCTTACCCTCTTAATGGCATGAGATTTAAATCTATCATCGCACCCTCGACCAATAACATATTAGGTCAAATTATAATAAACTCAAACTTGAGCCTATAATAATATCACCACTTTGTGATTATCAATACTCTTTTCAAACTTAATTAAAGAACATGATTTAATAATATCCTTATCTTATCATAAATAGTAGAAAGGTGAAATCCAAATCATGATGATCGCATAGTTCTTGCTGTCTTGCCTTCTCTAACTTCCTAACCAATTTTCTTGTTTTAGCCATCATATTTTGAGATGGTAGAGTCTCGTGCTGATAGCGTATTATAAAATAAAGACAAAATATCAATATCAAACTTAAAGAAACGAGAGAACTAGAGAATTTTAGTAGTGCATTTGTTACTACTTTGATGATGATAGTAAAATATACAATGGGTGGCTATTTATAGACCACCAAATTTAGTTCCTACGGTTGCCAAAATTGACTTCAAATTAGCAAGTTGGCTAGTAGGCAAGTTGGCAATTTGACCAACTAATCAAGTATTCAAATCCAATTTGAACAAGTAATTTTTGATCTTCAAATCCAACTTGACTACTAACTATTATCCCTAATAAATAGCATTTCACACATATACATGTCACATGACATTCATATTATATATCATTTATTTTTTTATTTTTTTTTAGTATACAAATACCTATTTGTTCCTCTATACTTCAAATATTTTAAAATAACTCTTCATGTTTATTTATCTTTCTAGCTTCTATTTTTTTCTTTTTTCATTTTTTATTTTCTTTTTTTTTTTAGTTTTTTCTCAACCTTTACTTTTTTTTTCTTTTCTCCTCACAAATTCTATAATTTATTTTTCTTTGATTTTTATATTTTTAAAATTTTTCTCGACCTTTTTTTAATTTTATATTTTATATTGTCTTTTTTTCTTCATTTTTTATTTTCTCTTAACCTTTATTTTT
Source organism: Capsicum baccatum var. pendulum (assembly GCA_030864225.1). Lineage (NCBI taxonomy): Eukaryota > Viridiplantae > Streptophyta > Magnoliopsida > Solanales > Solanaceae > Capsicum > Capsicum baccatum. The sequence continues at coordinate 63,373,825 of CM061551.1, forward strand.
TTTCAACTTCTCCTCTCAAATTCTACTTTTTAAAAATTTTCTTTTATTTCTTTTATTTTTTATTTTTTTTTAATTTTTTAATATTTTCTCTTCATTTTTTCTTTTTCCTCAACTTTGATTTTTATTTCTTTTTCTTTTCTTCGATTCCTTTCAAACAACAAGTTACACCCCATGAGCAAGAGTTGACACTACCATACCGTGTCTTTATTTATGAGATGCTCTATTACTCTTGCCTCAAAGGCAAAATTTAGCCCTAAGACTTTCAAATAATAAGTTATGTCTCATGGGCAAGAGTTGACACTACCAAATCGTGTCATGATTTTTGAGATGTTCAGTAACTCTTGTCTTAGAGTAAAGACTTATCCCAAGGACTTTCAAACAACAAGTTTGGACAAGAGTTGACAATATGACATTGTGTTTTGATTTATGATATATTCTATAACTCTTGCCTTAGAGGCAAGACTTAGGCGAAAGACTTTCAAACAATAAGTTATGTCTCATGGGCAAGAATTGATGCAATCACACTGTGTTTTGATTTATGAGATGCTCTATAACTCTTAATATAGAGGCAAGACTTAGCCGAAGGACTTTCAAATAACAAGTTACATCCCATGGGCAAGAATTAACGTTGTCACATTGTGTCTTGATTTATGAGATACTCTATAACCTTGGCTTTGAGGCAAGACTTAGGCCAATGACTTTTAAGTATTAAGTTATACCCCTTAGGAAAGATTTGACACTACCACATTGTTTCTTGATTTATGAGATGTTTTATAACTCTTGCCTTAGAGGTAAGACTTAGCCAAAGGACTTTCAAACAACAAGTTATGCCACATAGGCAAGAGTTGACACTTCTACAGTGTGTCTTTATTTATGAGATATACTCTTGCCTTAGAGGCAAGACTTAGCCCAAGAACTTTCGAAGATCAACTTACGCCCCATGGGCAAGAGTTGACACTACCACTTTATATTTTGAATTATGAGATATTCTATAATGCATGCCTTAGAGGCAAGATTAGCCCAAGGACTTTCAAATAATAAGTTACGACCCATGGGAAAGAGTTCACATCACCATATTGTACCTTGATTTATGAAATGTGCTATTTGTCTTTCCTCTAAGACAAGACGTAGCTCAAAAACCTCCCCAAAAGATAAGTTACTCTTTATGGGAAAGAGTTAACACTACTTCATTGTGTCTTAATTTTTGAGATACTCTATAACTCTTGCATTAGAGGCCGACTTGTCTCAAACATTTTTAAACAACAGGTTATTCCCCATGAGCAAGACTTGACACTACTACATTGTGTTTTGATTTATGAGATATTCTATAACTCTTGCCTTAAAGACAAGACTTATCCTAAAAGGTTTTCGAAACAACAAGTCACACCCTTAAATTTACTTCGATGTCAAAGAAAGAAGACCCACTTTGTGGATTATCCAATTTTCTGTTCATTAACACAAGATTCTTTCCACTTATTTTTTTTGTTTTTGGTCTCATATGCTATAGATTTTTTTTTTTAATTTTTGGTTGTGTACCATTGTTGGACAATAAAGTTTTTCTTGTTGCAGTCCGTGTTGGCTATTTGTCTTGAAAAACTTCCACTAATATAGACTTAAAACACAATAATAAATATATACATGTGTGTATAAATATGTTTACGAAGGTCTAATTATTTTCTATATGTGTTACAAAATATCATGGTGATGATATGAACACCCAGACGAGTTTCCACAAAGCAACAGAAGGATAGGGTAAAATCTTTGATTGATAATTTGGTTGATCTATCACCAAAATATAATATTCAAGATGATGATCTTACAATCTTTGTGGTACACATAACGAGAATTAACAAGTTAATTCAAGAAGTTGTGTGGGCTAGGGGCGTATTAAGTCTAAATAAGAAATATATGACATTACGGTCTACATTGCCTAATGATTTTGAAAAATAATTACTCAACAAATCTTGGCATAAGTTAAGTCGCAAAATTTTGAGATTTTACGAGTCGTTAGGACAAGGTTTTATAAAAAAAAGTACGTTGAGTTGAAGCTCCAGAAGACTGTGTGTCATTCTCATTGGCTATGTAAGAGGAATTACTTGCCTTTGGACTTGCGAAGAGATCTTATTTTATCTTTTCCTATTCACATTAAAATATTCTATGATAATGTACATTTATTTTGTACAATGATTGTTTATATGTGACATGACTTGTATGAATTTAAATTTATTATTTTATACAATTATAGTCTTGGTTGATTGTTTCTATATCTAGAATTTATGCTTGTTTAATCTTGAATTTATGTGATTTAACATAAGTGGTTCTTAATAATTGATTGTGTTAGATTTATGACATATTAGAATTTGAATGATGATTGGGAACTTAGTGAACTTTTGAATTTGAACCTGATGTGAAATAAATATTGACATAATTGATTATTAAAAAATTATTATGTATATGAGTTTAGTCTAAAATAATGTACGTAGTTGTCTCATGTTAATTTATAATTATTTAAATTAGTATGTCAACTATTATAAAGAACGGTGACAACTATGAAATATAAAGTATGAAAATTCAATATGTCCTGGAAGAGCAAGAGGCTCTAGAAGCTGTTAATATATCTATGACACTTCCTAAAAATGGTGATATCCCTCAACATATGAAAGATCTTAAGGCATACCAATCTTGAAAAAAGAAAAATTCTCTTGCTTGTGTAACATTGCTGAGCAGTATGGATAATAATATTATGAGAGAATTTCAAAAGTATGATGATGCTAAGAACATGTGATCCACATTAAGATAAAAGTTTGGCCATACTTCAGTTGCTAAGTTAAGGGCTCTTACTATTAAGTTTGATACTTATAAGAAATGCCCTAATGGTACTATGCGAAAGCATCTTCGCCATATGTCAAACATGGTGAATGAACTGAAAGATGTCGGTCATGTTGTCATGATATGATTCCTCAAGTCATGATGACACCTACTTTACCCCACTAGTAGGTAAGCCAAACCGTAGCTCGAAACTATAAGTAATGGGCTAATTGATGGAAATTAACATAAATGCCAAAATTATGCAAGTAACTATATAACAAGACATAAATCATAAAGAAAACAACATAAATAAAAGGAAATAAGGGAAAAGTAATATCATTCCATGACTTGGTAAAGTCAGTATAAGAGCCTCTTATCAAAAGAATACGAGTACTATCAAAGTCACTATAAAATAGTCTCAAAAATAGAATACGAGAAAGGTCAACTCTGGATATGAGAGCCCACCCTATCTTCGAACTCTGACCAGCATAATCACAATGTCAACGGCAGCAACTAGTACTTGGATCTGCACCAAAAAGGTACATAAGTGTAGTATGAGTACCAAAGTGTAATGACCCTCTAGCTTATTTCATTGACTTATGTGCATTTTTAACATTTTAAGTATTCACATAGGGGATAAAAGTCATTTATGACTTATTGTAACTTTTGGACAGTTCGTTTGGGTTTTAGGCTCATTTTTCTATTTTGGAGCTTTCATTGTTTAGGATTTTATCTTAGACCAAAAATCCTAATATACAACCTCAGACGAGAATTCCTATAAAGCCATATACTATGAAACATGAATTTTTGGATAAGGGGACCCTTGGTTTCAGTTCCAAGGCTTTCGAACTCATTTTGGGCTATTGAGCGAATTATATAAAAAATAGAACTATGGGTGTGAGCCTCACACTTAGTCAAAACGAGAATGGATAAAAGTTTTGTTAATTTCATTGAGTTTGGAACGTCGAATTGGTGTGATAGCATAAATTATTTGAGCGTACGAGATTCTAAATGAATCTTGAGCATTTTTGGACTTAGCATAACCTGGTACTTGGTACCTGATCGGACCACTTTAGAGCTCATGGGGTCACTTTAGAGACCAGCGCTTTAGCACCCATGATTTCCTTAAGCAGCCCTGGCCTATTGGCTGAGGCACGTTTTAGCAGCTAGGGGGGCGCTTAAGAGCACCCGACTTTAGCGCCATAGAATTCACTTTAGCGATACCCGCATAAAGCTTTTAGGCTACTTTAGTGGTTGCGATGCTGCTTTAGCACTAAGGTGTTCGCTTTAGTGACATATAGGGACATTTAATCCCCTTTTCTCACCTAATTTTCTACCATTTCTTCCACTATTTCACACCAATTTGAGATATTAAAGAGAGGAAAAAGTGTAAATCATTCATTGAAGCTAAGGTAATCTATCCTAACACTCCTTGGTCATTTCCTATTAATTTTCCCTTCAACTTACCATATTTCATGGTAAATTCTTGGAAATTAGGTCTTTAAATCCCTAAAATTTAGGGGATAATTTGGGCCCCGATTCATGCACCATTAATGCTCACTTTTGAGCACACATTTCTGTCCTTTGAGGGACCTCGTGAAGGATTTAATTTAGGAATTTATTTGTGGGCTCCACGGGCCCGTTGTTTATCTAAATTTTGACCCGACCCTTTATATGGCAACATGGGCTTCATTTTAATCCTTATGATATGTATATTAATATTTTGATAGTGTGGAAATATTTTGGGATCATGAAGCAAAGGCAAACAATTTGGGGGCGATTCAAAGATTTGTAGTTTGGCATTGAGGTAGACTTCTGTAACGCCCCAAGAACCTATCTCGAGATGTCACACGGTGCTTAAGGTCACACGTAGCCCCAAGCTAACCCTCTAAGCCTGTCATCACTTTTAGAACTCACTATAACACAAATCATGCTAAGATAAAGAGGAATAACCATGTCATGAACATACTGCGATACAAAGTAATAGTGCTCTATACAATCAAAATACTGAAGTTCTGTATATACTGGTACTCCAGCATGACAAAGCCTCTACTATACAAGTCTGATGAGCCATTGGGACAGATCCCCAACTGACTCGTACTGAACTGAAAATAAATAACCATCTATTAACAAGACAAAATCAGAAATACAGGTCCTCGAACCATGAGGACTCACCAACTGCAGAAGTTTAGAGGAAGGTACTCAAAGATCACTGTCACTACTGAGACTGAGCACCTAAGCCTATATCATGAGTAAATATAGAATACAAAAGAGTATGGGGGTCAGTACTTGGGAATGTGTTGAGTATGTGGAGGTGGATGCAACATTTTAAATAATATCATAAATGTATGAGAAATCATGCATGCTGACAATAATAACTATCTTTGCTTGAATTATCTGAAACATTATTTTCATAAATCATCAGTAATGACACATGTTTCATAAATCTCATAAATCATTGAACTCAACTCAAACTCTTTAACTCGTGACTCAGAGTGACTCGTTAACTTAAGAGACTTATATCATTATGGACGTGGGAGTTTCTTATAACTGACATAACTACACCTTGTGAGCCTCATGGAGTCCAACGATTTGCCCTCCTAAGGAGGGATCCCCACATTGACAGGGGTGTTGTACTCTTGCCAGGGAGTACAACCTCAATCTCATTATCACAATCGCATACTCGGCCTTTGGCCCACAATCAGAACTATGGTGGCATGTAGTTCTGAGAAAATACTAAATTTCTCGTTCGGTGCTAGATACTCTTCCTAGACTCATCTCAGAACACGTTAGGAAATTCACCTCAATCAATATCAACTCATGCGTCTATCATGATGACCAAAACAATAGTATATCTCATCGGTAAATCATATATGACCGTGGATTCCTAACTTGACTCAAATTCAAAAAATGTTTCTCAACATCAAGTACATTTGCTTATCAAATCAATTCAAATGCCAAAGCTTCAAGGAAGCAACATCAAACTCATTCTTGTCTTTTAATTCAAATATCGATATATATATATATATATATATATATATATATATATATATATATATATATATATATATATATATATTCAATAGTCAAATTTCTCATAGAAAAACACAAATCTTGACACTTATCATAAATTACTTAGAAATCATCAATATATAATGACAATATACATCTCATGGAATAAATACTCAATTTAAGAAGCGTGATGGTGAAATAACCATAAATATCAAGCTTATTCAACTCAAGTCTCATAAATCATACATAAAGAAATTTGGGTGTAAACCCACTTGCAAAAATCATGTAGATCAATAGTAGAAATTAAATCTTTAGGCACAAGAACGAAAGGAGTGTTCTTGTTCAAACCCCACATACCCTAGATTTTGATTTTGATGATATAGAAACTTGCTTGAAACTTCTTTATCACACTTTTAGACTAAGACCTTGTTGCCTTTGACTTGAGGAACTTAGTTCTTGAACAACTTGAAGAAATTTATGGGAGATTTCTTGAATTTCTTGGAGATGATTTAATTTTTGGGTTTGGAAGAAACCCTAGGTTTGTAGAGAATTTTTGAAAGAAATTTGGAGAGAAATGGAGAGAAATGATCTTTTCTTCTCTACACACACACATATATATATAAGTCCATAAGGAGCAGAAATAACCAACATGTCCTTTTGAAAAAAAAGTTGAAAATTGCAGATCGGGGCCTATGACGGTCAATCTGACGGTTCGTCAGATTAGCTGACGGTCCACCAGGTCATTCGTCACTCGAGTGTAAAAATTGAAATGTTCTTCCTCGGAGTGACAGTCAAAGTGACGGTTCGTCAGAGGGAATGACGGTTCACCATATCATCTGTCACTCGGGGCTCAAGAATGGGACATTCTTCCTCGGTCTGACGAACACCTTGACGGTCCGTCAACTTTGTGACGGTCCGCCACTTTGACCGTCACACGACATACAAAAAAGGGAGCTACTGCCTTGGCTCTACGGGACACTTGACGGTCTACCAAGGACCTGACGGTCCACCAGGTCGACCGTCAAACCTGGGCGATTCGATAGCATTCAGTAAAATGGTCATAACTCACTCATCCGATGTCGGATTTCGATGAAATTAGTATCGATGGAAATCTTATTCAATTATATACATGAAAAAAAAGTATAGTTAGAGAAATAAAATATGGTTTAAATATCAATCACTTTGAAAGTCATACATATCCATTCAAAAAGACATATTTAAGCTTAAGGAATGATCAGGGTATTACAATTTCTGTTTACTCTTTTTCACGAGATATTGTATTATATATGTTGCATGTTAGATAGTGATGTTAGGATGTGATTACGGATAGAACACCATGGCTTAGCCTAAATAATGATTTCGTGGACTAGATGGATGAATCGACCGTTAAGATGAAATACATGTTATGCTTCTAGGATTCATTTACCCTAGGTTCCTAGCTTGTTAGACATAGTTGAGGCTAATAACCCTCTAGTATAAGGTTACTACTTAACTCAGTGGATTAAAATAGTTTCTCGGATTATAGTTATGTTAGATGTATAGTATTGGGTTTGATTTCGTAATTGTGATATTAGTTTGACTCCGGATGAGTGATTTATCCTTGCAAAGTACGTGGTTTAGTCTATTTATATTCAGATATAGATAATTATATTATTTGGATACTGGTGATGACATTGCATAGATTCGTTACTTTCATGCTCACTAAATGGTATGATTCTAACTAAAAACATGATTTTACTACTATTTTCCCAAAAAATGATTTATTCCCACTCTTTACTTTTAACATGAATTCTTTCATAACAGGAATTGTACCACTTTAATGGATGATTTATCATCTTTTGGAACTAAAAATAATATTTTAGAAATCTAATTGAGATAGATTTCGGTCCATGATTTTATCACTACCATTTACTTTAGTTGAGGAAGATTTTGACTCTTTCTATACTTTTGTGATGATTTAGTCCCAGAGCTTACTTCGGGTAATGAATTTATAGACTTGCACTCTTTTAGCCATGGTTTGAGTCCATGCATTTATACAAATGCATATACATCTCTTTTGTACTAGATGGAGTTGATTGATGATGATGATGATTAGTGAAAATCTTGGATTAGGACTAGGCCAGTGTATATAGGTAATTTTGAACCCTTTAGGGTCTCCATTATTAATGAGTTGTCATGCTGGAGAAAAGAAGTCATCCTAGGTCCTTCCTTCATGAGCCATCGAGCTGGAGGAGGTGTATACACTGCGTTATATTAAGGCACTTGGGTTGATTATGGTATTATGGATTTAATTTGCATTTATTCTTTCATGTGCATTGCCTATCACTAGTATGTTGTTTGGTTCCTATATCTATCAGCCTTATGGGAGGTTGCATGGGTATAGGTTATGAGCGTTGCTTGTTGTGTGTTGATTGAACTTTTTTATTATAGAGCCTGGTTTAGTTATTGTTTGTCTGGACTAGCCTATTACTGTATTATTGTTATTATGGTCAGTTCGTGGCAAGTTGATTTTTAGACTAATACTGAGATTCGAAGTATGATTTTAATTCTTTTCTTTTGCGGTTATTTTACTATGGATAATTATCTCATGGTTGGGAATTATTGTTACAGGCCTTGTTTATGCCAATATTAATTTCCTGCTTTATGAGGAGACATAAAGATGCCAGTATGAGTTTCCTAGGTTATACCCTTGAGTTAGTCTTGGTTATATATATATATATTTATATGTATGTATTTATGGTACTGCCGTATGTTTCACTCTTTCTTCGTTTATTCATGTTGTGTATCCATTCCTTGGCCTTGCATACTATTATATGTCCTTCTTCTACTCTTTATTTATATATTGGCCAGTGATATACGGTATAGTGCTTAGGTTCCTGAGTATGGATTGGATAGGTTAGTTCATCTTTATTGTCTACTTAGTTTTATTATGTTAGTTTCCTGGATATTTGGGAGTAGTTTACATTCCTGGTTGCATGTTATTTATATTTGAATTATTTTTGGAGCTCAGTCGGTGATTGTGTACTGAGTACCACGTGTTAGTACTCATACTAAACTTCTGCAGCCTGCAGATCATAGTATGGGTTCTCACCGTTGTTGTGTGCATCATATGTAGCAGCTATAAATCAGAGATTTAGGGTGATCTTTTGGTGTTTGGAGTATTACTATCTCCTTCTCATGGACTAGACTAATCTATGTGTTGAATTCAACGATGGGTTGTATCAGTATATTCATTTAGTATTTCATTTGTGTTCTTGTTATATTTGAAACTCTTATACTGATTCCACCAGTTTTTTGGATTGTCTTATATATGTATATTAGTCTTTATTATAATCATTTTGATATCTTCATTTATTTCTCTTGGTAGTCCATTACTAGAAACTCTAGACTACGGGTTGGCTTACACACTGGTGGGTTATAGCAGGTGTTGTCATGACCTGAGAAATCGGGTCCTGACAAACTAGTATCAAATCCTAGGTTTACCAGTATGTTGGTACAAAGCTTAGTGTCTAGTAGAGTCCTTTGGATCAGTACGAAGACGTACGTAACCTACTCCCAAGAGGCTACAGGGCATTCTTAGGAAATTCTATTCTCGACTTCTTATCGTATGTCAATATTTCTGTGAGCTTTAAGTATATTCCTTGACTCTATTTTATCCCAGATGAATGATATGAGGTTATTGATATATGCAGACAAAGCTTAGACACAGGTTTCCAAAGCTCCAGCATAACATCAGATCAACGCGTTTCCAAAGATCCAAATATTGAAAGTAAATAATAGGAAAAATAATATTAAAGAAAAACATAACTATCTCTACATAACTACTCCCCATAATCTAGAACGTGTGAATACAGTGAATAACCCAATGTGGGCGTCCATAATCCTGGAGGGTGCAATCAAGAAGAAGTAGTAATCAAAATTATACTAATTGACCATATCTCAGAATTATAATCCTGGATTCTTCCATGTCGGAAATATCAAACTCAAATTGATTTCATAACCATCATGAATAATGTCTCAGTGTCGGACTTGAACTGGAACTTGTATTTTGTTTGCTAGACTTGAATTGAAACTGGTATCATCAATAATGCCTCGACCGAACCAGTCTTAGTATTATAATCACTGAACTTGAGCCGGATCTAATGTCATTAATTATGTTGGAATCATATCAATCTTACTATCATAAATCATTAGACTTGAATCTAAACTATTATCTCTCAAGCATCAATCTAGGATAAACCATCATACACCTGAAACCTCCTTGGTCTTAAGAAAGTAATAAGATAATGTAACACATCTATTGAGTTTATAAGGAGCTAATAGAAATCTTGGCCTAAGGTGGGTTGGGGGGACCCATTTCTAACCTCGATAATTCATTCTATGAAAAATTCTACCCAAACTAGACTATGGTGTCAAATTTCACTACAAGATACTAAATAAGTATCATTGGATCCTAAGATAACAACTCTGCCGAAGGAACAAGTAGCTAAGTCAAATATGCCTTATTACAACCTGTAAATCAGCTAAATCATCCAATTCATAAAAAATTTAACTCCAAGTCTAATTATCAACCCAAAACTAGTATATTATCATATTGATACTACAATTAAGCTCAATCTAGTAGAAAAGTAAGTCTAGCCTACTTGGACACCGAAGGAAGCCCCTAAATCGATGATTTACCCTTCCGAGAAGCTTCCGCACGATGCCATGCAATCAAAATGGCAATATACTCATCAATAAGAGAACAATGGTAAACATATTGCATTTCTATGCTTCGGATAAAAAATGAATCAAAAGTTCAATCTGGGGACTGCTTGTGAATCACACCTTCAAAATCGTCAACACATCCCCCTATGCTTAAGGAATATTTATCGTCAAGAATAGGTAAATTCCAAACTCAAAGAATTTGTCAAATCAACCCAACAAGGGTTTAAGGATTTGGGTCGAAATTGGAGAATTAAACCTTGAATTAAATGGAAACGTACATGGATTTCGATGAGAAAATGATTAATCTGAGCTCAAAATACCCCAAAATCTCCAAATGAACACTCTCCTAATTTTCCACACTCTCTAGGGCTTCTAACTCTTAAGAATTATGAAAAAATAGAGAGAAAATAAAATAAGAGAGAAATTTAATGACCTCCCAGGTGTCGCTTAAATAACCGCTTAAGCGGTCACTGCTAATGTTGTACCCAATTGGACGGGCCGTCCGCTAAAGTGGACAACAAGATGCTTAAGCAGCCTCCCTTTAGTAGACTGACTTCCACCTTAGCGACTCAGATGTCTGCTAAATCGACCTTCATAAGTGGCCAAAGGTCCACTTTAGCGGATGCACCAATAGAAACTTGGAAAAATTCCAAGTTTCCATTGACCCCTCGAGATTTATTCAAAATCTCATGAACACAAACAAACTATGCCACCCTATCAAATTCGACATTGTGGACTCAATGTAGAAATCAAAATTTTTATCTGAGGTCATTTTGATGAAAAATAGAACCCACACCCAAGGGCCATTTTCATAAAATTTCGACCAATAGCTCGAAATGAGTTCGAAAACCTTGGAACCTAGACCAAAGGTTCCCTAGTTTAAAATTTGTATTTCGGAGTTGATGGAACTGTCAAAATTGGCATACGAGGTTGTTAGAGTGAATTTTATGCCTGATAGCCAATCCTTACGAGCAAAGACTTCAAAATAGGGAATTGGCTCTAAAAACTAAACAAACTTCCCGGTAACTGAACTGTCTACTCCAGCAAGTCACAAATGACTTGGGGTAGCTATAGTAAAGCTCTAAATAGAAGAAATATGTAGAAATACATAAAATGACCTGGAGGATCATTACACATGTGTTGACCGAAGAGAAACAACTACAAGTTGTGATTCGCTTCCTACCCTAAAGCTAGGAAAATATAAAAATATACTTAACCCACTATGTTAGCATCAAGACTATGAAAGATGTTAAGCATCATTTGGAACTCGAGAAAGAGCGCATTGGAGTAGATAATACCATTACAAATGCGTATATTACTAGCTTTGATCCAAAATGTGGACATTGTAACGAACACAAGTATGGTGAATTTTCTCAAAAGAAGGGGAAAGAAAATGTAAATAATATAAAAAAAGAAAATGTTTCTACTCCATAAAAATAAAATAAAAAGGTGAACATAGCTAAGCTCAAGTGCTACACCTGTGAGAACAAGGGACACTTAATGTCACGACCCAAACCAGGGCCTGTCCATGACGGGTATCTTAAGTCTGTCGTGGATCGGAGACCACCCTTTAGCCTATTCAAACAGAGCATACACACTAATGGAGACTGAATTCTGAACATATAACAAGATAGAAGAGATAAGATCAGAGACATCTATGATATGTCATAAACCAAAACTATACGGATAACCAATACCAAAACCCAAGTCCACAGTAATCCACAAAGCCTTCCAACCAAAAGCAAAATCAACAAAGTCAGGACATGCCCCCCATAATAGCAAAAAATGACTCAGAAGTAAAGTCTATGACATAAAGAAACTATAACATGAAATAAAGCCTTCCGAAGTAGGGAAGCTCACCACTTCAGTCAGACTCATAAATTTTCATAAATTTTATGACCGAAGTAGGGAAGCTCACCACCTCTGGTCTATATATCATAAATTTTCTTGACTACAATATTCCCTACGTCATCAACGTCATATCTTTTGCACACCCATAAATTCTACCAATTTACTCCCATAAATCTTACATTGCCACCCTTGAGCTAACATATTTCTTTAACCTCAATCAACATCTAAGGTTCAAACGTGGTGTCTAACAACTATCATGCACCACTAACAAGGTACCCTGCATAATATATTAATCCACCTCATTAAAAGGTCACCCTAAATTCCTTATTTGAAAGATGATAATCTATAAATACCGGAGGGAAACATCTTTCCTATGCACTAAGAGAACATGAGCATCCCATGAAAAATCACTAGGGCAGATAAAAACCCTTATCAATAAGATTGTTTAACCTGTTTAACTCAGTCAGAGTCATTTCATACAGAGGGATAGAGATGGGATGGGTATCGGGGAGAAGGTCAATCCTAAAATCAACCTCCCCATTAGGAGGGACACCAGGAAGATCTTTGGGGAACACTTCAGGAAGCTCACAAACCACAGTGACTTCAATGAAGGAGCTTTGGATCTAGAATCCTTAACATGCACTAAATGGTAGAGACACCCCTTGGAAATTAATTTCTAGTCTTTAAGATATGAAATGAACCTCCCCTTAGGCACTACAAAACTACCTTTCCATTCAATTTCTGTCTCATTAGGGAAGTTGAAATTGACCCATCGGAATCACGAAATGCATAGCATGAATGCAACCAATCTATTTTCAAAATCATATCAAAGTCAAATATGTCAAACCCTATCAGGTCCACTGATGATAGGCGAATTTACACGCCTATAGCACTAGATTTTGCCCATATTTTAACCTAGTTTTGAGAATAAATTATATATTTCACGCACATTTAGTCCTTTTTCCTGTAAGTGAGCTAACGAACATGATTAACAAAGTTTCAGGTATAAATGATGCAGAATTCAGCATTTTATGGATTACTTGACGCCAAAGAAAGCTTCACGAAAGGAGAAGAGGGAGTCTTGGACGCCTAAGGACCAAAAATGATGAATGGAAAATCTGTCCCGGGCTAAAACAACATTTCTGAAGACTTTGGTGACTAGCAGTAATTTATTAGGATTAGGATAATGATACATTAACCTAGTACAATTGGGTTAAGTATTTCATTAGCTTAGTAGGATTTGGTTAAGTATTTCATTAGCTTAGTAGGAATAGGATATGGGTATTATAAATACCCTATTTTCCTAGAGATTTTACATCTTCTTCCCATCCTTCTATTATACATTCACTACTACTTCTAATTCTTCCATTAATTCTATTTTTATTCTTCTTCTATTCATCTATTTTTCCACAGCAAGAGAAACGTTACTTGCTAGGAAAGTTCACGCCTAACGCCTAACACACCATTATTACACGAAATCTTTATTGTGGTATAATAACAATGTCAATTGTGATTTCCTTCGCACTCATGGGTAACTAAACTTCTCTGTTGGGGTTATGGAAGCCGTATGAGATACTATCTATTACTATGAGTTTGTGAGTTTGTGACACGTATGCTGCTTATATCATTATTCTCTTCATCTTAATCTAAATTCTTTGTGGCTGCAAACGCAAGAATACGCCAGTATAACATTTAACTTGTTCGAAAGAAAGTTTATCTGTCTGGAAAAGAGATAATGTCAAGGTAGTAGGTTCCCATCCCTTATTAAACAGTTAGTGCCGTAACTGGATTAACCTCTTGGAGAATTCGTACCGTTAGACATGCTTTAAGCTCGAAAGAGTTAAAGTGAAATAATCCTCGAATAGGTCGAAAGACGCCTGGATTTACCATCGAATACAATTCTCTATAAGAGCATGCATGTCGGAATTCAACACACTCATAGCCAATAGAGACGTATAACTCAGAAGGTGGACATAACCCCAACTCTTCAATTCTCATTGGTTTACAATCTACTAAACATTCTTTATTTTTACTTTGCTATTTTCAGGTTTTACTTTAATATTTTGGTTACACATTACACTCCCCCCTTTTTACGAGACTTGCACTAAAAGTCTAGTAATCGTTGCTTACTTGTTGACCAAGCTATTCCCTGTGGGATCGATACCCAACCCAGTTGGGTTCTATATTTGCTAGCGACCGCTTTACACTCCTACGAGAGCTGTAGATTGAGAGTTATAAAAAATTGGCGCCGTTGCCGGGGAATACGAGTGTCAATTAAGTTTGTGATAATTACTAGACCCTTTGGTCAAAGATTCTCGTACTTTTACTTTTAGTTTTTGTTTTTGTTTACTGCAGGTTTTTATTCGGTGCATGCCCCATACTCGAAGTTCTGGTCAACCGTTATTACCTATCAATCCCGAACCACAATGAATTGGCAGAATGGAGGCACAAACGGAAATCGAAAGAATGGCTGCTCAACAGGAGCAGGCGAGATTAGCTACTCTTGCCGCCGCCCAAGTACACCAAAAAAATATTGATAACCCTGGGCGAGCAACAAATCCTGAAGATGAGGATTTAGGTGATGACGAGTTACTAAATCCAAGGCATGATGCTGAAATCGCAACACCTGCCAACAGAAGAGGTTGTCAAGCTCGGTTTAGGTATGATCGCCAATACATGCAACCAACTTTTGACGATGATGATGATGATCTTGATGGAGCCGGAGCCACTGGAGCCATAATTCTTCCACCATTAGCGCCCGGAGTCAAGTTCAACATCACAAGCACTATGATTCAGTTATTGCAACTCAAGGGATTATTTGGTGGACTAGCAGGCGATTATTCGAATATGCATCTCATCAACTTTATTTCTACATGCAAGTCATTTGACAACCCTGGTGTTTGTCAGAATGCAATTCGATTACGTCTATTTCCATTGACTCTGTCTGGGGAGGCAACTCTATGGTTGAATGGGCTGACTCCTAATTCTATCACAAATTGGAGGCAATTGAGAGACGCTTTCCTAGAAAGATTCTTTTCGCCATCCAAAAGAGCACAATTGAGAGATGAAATCAGCAACTTCCGTCAGCTTCTAACTGAAGCCCTTCATGAAACATGGGAGAGGTTCAAGACAAAGCTAACGAGATGCCCAAACTATCATATGACTAATGTTCACCTAATGGAGATATTATACAGAGCCTTGAATTCAATAACTAAACCAGTGGTGGATAATGCAACTGGAGGATCGTTTATGGATCTCACCTTTGGTCAAGCAAGCAATATGCTAGATCGTATGATGAAGCAAAGTAGAGCTTGGCATACCAAGGACTCTGAGGTAGCAAGCCCCACTTTATCTATTGGCATGACTGCAGACCAAAGAAGACGAGAAGAAGAATGTGATCAAGATATGGCGCACATGAAGACACAAGTGGATCTTCTTACAAAGCATTTATTATCAGGGAAGACCAAAAAAGTAAAAGCTATTGCGTCTAAAGAAAGAGACGAATCTGATTCGGAAGAAGAGGCCAAATACTTGAACAATCAGGGGGGTTTCTAAGGTAATACCTAAGGAAACCAAGGTTGGAACTACTATGATAAATCTGGAAACAAAGACCAAGGTAGTTGGAAGAACAAGAATGAAAAGAGTGGTTTGTACGTTTCCCCTGGAAGACGTGACGCCACCACATCTAACTCTGGAAGTATGGAAGACATGCTGACCAAAATATTGAAAGGAGTGGAAGCAACAAGCGCTGCAGTAACGAAGGTAGTTAATGATTTGTCCTCTAAGAAACAAATAGTTGATTCTCATTCCACTTCAATCAAGCAAATAGAGCAGCAATTGAGCCAACTTTCAGCAGCACTCAATCAAAGAAAGGCTGGAACCTTACCTAGCGATACTGTGCAAAACCCAAGGAATGATGGGTCATGCATGGCCATTACTACCCGAAGTGGTAAGGTGCTGGAAACTTCAGCAAAAAGAAAGCAAGTGGATGACGAAGTAGTGGACGTTGATGATAAGGCTATAGAAGAGGCAGAAAAAGGGCACAACGTCCATGACATAAATCCCAATGGATTACAACCTGAAAAAGCTGAAAAACAGAAGCAAGAGGAGAAGAAAGCCGTGGAAAGAACAATTCCATACCCACCACCACCTTTACCTTAACGATTGAAGAAGGTGGTGGATGACACAAAGTTCAGCAAATTCATGACTATGTTGAAGCAGCTGGCCATTAATGTTGGTGGAGGCACTTGAACAAATGCCTGGGTATGCGAAATTTATGAAGGATCTTTTGACAAAGAAGCGGGAAGCAAGTTATGAGTTGAAAGATGATGTTCATCACTGTAGCGCAATCGCGACCCGATCAATAGCTCAGAAGAAGGCTAACCCCGGTGCTTTCACTATTCCTTGCACCGTTGGATCTCTAAATTTTGCCAAGGCGTTATGTGATTTAGGAGCCAACATCAATTTGATGCCACTATCTATCTATAAGAAGTTGGGGTTGGGTGATCCTACTCCAACCAACATGAGGCTCGTAATGGCGGATAAGTCGGTAAAACGACCTGTTGGTATTCTATGTGATGTCTTGGTAAAGGTTTCTTTATTTATCTTTCCAGCAGACTTCGTTATTTTAGATTGTGAGGCAGACTCAAAAGTTCCCATAATCTTGGGGCGTCCTTTCCTTGCTACGGGAAGCGTACTTATTGATTTGAGAGCTAATGAGCTTTTGTTTTGAATAAATGACGAAGTAGTTCACTTTGATGTTTGCAAATCAATGAAGCAACCCAAAGATCTGAGTGTATTTTCGGTGGCTGATGTTTTCTTTGATGATGAGAAAGAATTACTTGAAGAAGAGCAAATTATTGATGACCCTTTGGCGGTTGTGCTCATGAATGGAGAGAATGAAGATGCTGAAAATTGTGAAGAAGCTATTGGTGCTCTATTAGGATTAGGGACATATCGCCATACTCCCAAGAAGTTGGACCTTGATCTTAAAAATTGACCCACACCACCAGCTAAGCCATCTATTGAAGAGCCACCCACATTAGAATTGAAGGAGCTGCCAAGTCATTTAAAGTATGCATTCTTAGGAAGCGGAAACACACTTCCAGTCATTGTGGCAGCAGATTTGGGTGAGCAACAAGTTGCAGCTCTCATTTCTATTCTACGAAAGTATATTAGAGCCATTGGATGGACCATTGCGGATATTATTGGTATTCCACCTGGGATTTGTACACATAAAATTCAGCTTGAAGAGAATTGCACACCCACCATTGAGCATCAAAGGTGTCTGAACCCACCTATGCAAGAAGTGGTGAAGAAAGAAATAATTAAGTGGTTAGACGCGGGGGTTGTGTATCCAATCTCTAATAGTACATGGGTAAGCCCGGTACAATGTGTTCCCAAGAAAGGAAGAATGACGGTGGTCGCGAATACGAAGAATGAGCTTATTCCACTCAGACCCGTCACTGGATGGAGAGTATGCATGGACTACCAAAAGTTGAATTCTTGGAAACTCAAAGATCACTTTCCAATGCCATTTATGGACCAAATGCTAGATCGATTAGCCGGGAAAGGATGGTTTTGCTTCTTAGACGGTTATTCAGGCTATAATCAGATTTGTATTGCACCCGAAGACCAAGAGAAGACAACGTTTACATGACCATATGGTATGTTTGCCTTCAAACGTATGCCATTCGGGCTATGTAACGCACCAGCCACCTTTCAACGTTGTATGATGTCAATTTTTTCTGATATGGTTAAAGACACTTTGGAGGTATTTATGGACGATTTTTCAGTTGTTGGTGAGACTTTTGAAGCGTGCTTGGCAAACCTAAGTATGGCGTTGCAAAAATGTGTAGAATTCAACCTAGTGCTGAATTGGGAGAAGTGCCACTTCATGGTAAAATAAGGAATCGTTCTTGGGCACAAAATCTTCGAAAGAGGAATTGAGGTTGATCGAGCAAAAATCGAAGTCATTGAGAAGCTACCGCCTTCAATTTTGGTGAAGGGAGTTCGTAGTTTTCTCGGCCATGCAGGTTTCTATCGTCGGTTCATCAAAGACTTCTCCAAAATTGCTAGTCCATTGTGCAAACTCTTGGAGAAAGATGCGAAGTTTGACTTTAATGAAGATTGCTTAAAGGCATTCGAATGCCTCAAAGGAAAACTCATTGAAGCCCCTATTATGGTAGCACCAGATTGGTCTCTCCCGTTCGAAGTCATGTGTGATGCTAATGGTGTAGCCGTTGGAGCTGTGCTTGGTCAGAGAAAGGAAAAATTATTTCATCCTATCTACTATGCGAGTAAGGTCCTAAATGAAGCCCAAAGGAACTACACTGTGACAGAACAAGAGCTCCTAGCGGTTGTGTATGCGTTTGAGAAGTTTCGTGCCTATCTATTGGGTACTAAGGTGATCGTTCATACAGACCATGCAACTCTTAGGTATCTAATGACAAAGAAGGATGCAAAACCAAGATTAATTCGATGGGTATTGCTGCTGCAAGAGTTTGATTTCGAAGTTAAAGATAGAAGAGGTTGCGAGAACCAAGTGGCCGACCATTTATCTAGACTCGAGAACGAGCATGTGGCGCAGCCTGAAATCGATATTGATGATGCATTCCCGGATGAGGAGATCTTAGCAGCAACAATGGAAGGATTACCATGGTATGCCGACTTTGCAAATTTTGTGGTGAGTAATGTGATACCTGCCAATTTATCATACCATCAAAAGAGGAAGTTTATGCATGACGTACAACACTACTATTGGGATGAGCCATATTTGTTTTGACGATGTGCGGATGGTATTATTCGACGATGTATAACCCATGTAGAGGTGCCTACTATATTGGAAGCATGCCACGCTTCCCAAGTTGGAGGACATCACACAGGCAACCGGACGGCAAGAAAAGTATTGCAAAGTGGATATTATTGGCCTTCGATATTTAGAGATGCCTATGACTTTGTTAGAAGATGCGACCAATGCCAAAGACAAGGTGCTACTTCGAAACACCATGAGATGCCCATGTCGAAAATTCTTGAGGTAGAACTTTTGATGTGTGGGGCATTGATTTCATGGGTCCATTCGTGACTTCGTTTGGAATGAAGTACATCTTAGTTGCTGTAGAATATGTCTCAAAATGGGTTGAAGCTGTAGCGTTGGCCGACAACGAGGGAAAGCGTGTTGTAGCATTTTTGAAGAGGAATATCTTCTCTCGCTTTGGAGTACCACGTACTATCATAAGTGATGGAGGATCTCACTTTTGCAACAAGCTATTCAAATCCGTGTTGGCCAAGTATGGTGTCAAGCAACATAAGGTAGCCACGCCTTATCACCCAAAAACAAGTGGACAAGTAGAGGTTTCCAATCGGGAGATCAAGTAGATCCTTGCGAAGACGGTAAATGCTAATAGGAAGAATTGGTCTCGGAAGCTAGATGATGCACTATGGGCGTATAGGACTGCATTCAAAACACCCATCGGCATGTCCCCTTATCAACTAGTTTATGGGAAGGCTTGTCATTTACCCATTGATCTCGAACATAAGGCATTGTGGGCGTTGAAGCGATTGAATTTGAATTGGGATAATGCGATGAATCTGAGGTTGGAGCAGCTGAACGAATTAGATGAGTTCCGTCTCCATGCATATGAAAGGTCAGACCTATACAAGGAGCGGATGAAGAAGTATCATGATCAGCGGATTGTTCGACAAAGCTTTCAAAAGGATGATATGGTTCTTCTCTTCAACTCTAGATTGAAGATATTCCCAGGTAAGTTAAAGTCTAAGTGGACTGGTCCATACAAAGTTATCCAAGTCTACTCGTCTGGAGTAGTCGAATTGGAAGACAATAATGGTGTTGTCTTCAAGGTGAATGGTCAATGTGTTAAACCTTATATCGGTCCTCTTGACTCGATGAAGGATATGGCCATCACTTATCTCGACGAAGTCTAAGTACTCGAGGTAACTATGTCGAGCCACGACAATAAATAAGGCGCTAGATGGGAGACAACCCATCCTTTATCGTTTTTCATTTTTTAGTATATGTTTTGCATTTGATTAATAAAAATCCAAAAATAAGAGTCGTGCCATGACCAAAACTAAGGCGCTAGATGGGAGGCAATCCATCGTACTAATCGTTGTAAGTGGTTTTGAGCAAATGTAGGTGCAAGAGGTATTCAACGAGGAGATTGGTTTCAAATGACGATTTGGACGTATTGCACGGTAAAGGTGGTAAGTTTGGAATTAAGAGCATTGCTCATGACAAAATAGGCATCGAGCAAGGCTAGGCCTAGGCAAAACTAGGCCACGAACAAGGCAACACCTATACTATAGCCTAAGGTCTCGGAATCTAGTGTGCAAAGGCATAGGCGCCGCCCATGCTCAAGTATGCTTTAGCATAGGCGCTGCCTATGCTAAAGCATTTTGTCTCGGAATCTCATATGCCATGCTAAAGGCGCCGCCTATGGTCACTAAAGGCATTGCACTAGGCGCCGCCTATGCTAGCAAATGCTTTGCATTAGGCGCCGCCTATACCATGCTTAGGCAAAGCTAAAGGCGCCGCCTATGGTCACTTTTTGTCTCCAAAACCGATTTTAAATGGGTCAAAACCCGACCCATTATTTTCCTATATAAAGGGGACTTAGTCTTGAAACATAAACACATTGAAATCTTGACCTAGGCGCCGCACATAGCATCCAAATCCTCCCAAAACTTTTTTTTTTGCTCTCCCATTTCACAAGAACATCTCCAAAGGCTTCAATCACGTAAGTACTCTCTTGTTCTTCATCTATTTCTCGTAAGTACTACGTTGCTATGTCTATTATAAATTGCTACATCTTGAAGAAATATTGGTGATGTTAATGTGTTTGAATTGTTGATACAAAACCATGTGAGTAAACATATACGTTAGTATGATCTTAACTTGTTTCCGACTTGAATTTGATTTTAATGCATTGTTATACTAATCGCGGAATTGATATAGTCATAAACATTGCATAATCTTGTCACTTGAATACTTAAATGTTAGAATATCCCGTTCATCGGAATAAGACTTATAGTTGCCTACCGACATAGGAGGTTGTGATTACTAATAGAATCTATACCATGATGTCATCCCTATGTAGTAGTACTATTATACCTAATATGAAAGTATTGCAAAGGTTGCAAGACGTGATACCTCTCTGATTTTCTTGTCGGAATATAGCTCCTAAAATGCATGTCGATGAAGTCTAAGTAATCGACTACTTTCACTTCACTAATTTGTATCAACAACCTAAGTGTGGGGTGGTACCCCTACTGCTTGTGTATAGATTGTATCGAGCTGATGATAATAGGAACATTGTTTAAATCTCAGGTACAATGGCACCCAAAGCAAGACAAGATAAGGCTAACACTTCCCAAAAGGGAAAGAAAAGAGGTCGCAAGGACCAAGGAGAATCATCCTCAATGCAATTACCACGCCGCATGTTTGGAATAAAATGGGTTCTTGAGGAGGAAGCCAAGGAATGGTTTAGGAACAACAAGGAAAGAAAATATGTTCATGTCGACTTGATCAACAAGGACAGGCTAGTGAAGAAGAAGCTGCGCATGGTGGCGAAAATCATGGCATTAAATCAGGATTTCATCTTCCACGACATGGGTGAATGTAATATTGATTTAACAAGGGAATTTTACGCCAATTGGTAGCCGAAAACCACAGGCAGCGAAGTCAAGATTCGGGGCCAAGTTCTACAACTCAATGCGGATTTGATCAACTCCTTTCTTGGCTTGCCTTCAGTCGATCCAGCACCATTCAAAGAGCTGTACAGCAGACCTCCTTATAGAGGAATTCGACACACACTTTGTGGAAGTAGATCCATGGCAAGGTGGAGCAGACAAAAATACACCGGACGACACAACACCTTCCCATATGCTCCTTTGAATAGGGAAGCAAGAATATGGTTGCGTATTGTCAACTCTTGCCTTATTCCTGGGACCCAGTACACCAAAATAACAAGAGATAGAGTGTGTTTGGTATATGCATTAATGACGAATGTCCCTATCAACATTGGGGCAATCATTCGCTCTACAATGCGGAAGGCCAGACTACACAAGCGGTCCCACTTCACCTTTAGCAACCTGTTGACAGCAATCTTGCGGAAGGAGGACATCGAAGAGGAACCAGCTGATCACAAACTCCTACATAACCCGAAGAAGGTTGACCTCACAAAGGTCAAAGATGCTAAAACAACACATGGCGTCAACCTTACTATTGCGGAGAGACATGCTCGAGATAAGAGTTTCTTCCGTCACCTTTATGGCATGACACGGTTCACCATGATGAGCGGAGGTCGTGTTCCAACTGCTGCAGAGCTCCAACAGCCGGACCATGACTATCCAATGAATATGCATGCGAGGGAGATATGTGGAGTAGGTACATACTTTGAGGAACCTCTTGATGATGATGTGCCGACCGATGATGATTGACGCATGCCAGACTCTGACGTGGAAGAGAATTCTGATGACGACGACTCACATGATGATTCCGACAAAGGGGGTATGACCCCCGACATAGAGGAGGAGTCCGACTAACCAGGTTCTTTGTATTTATTTTCCACTGAGGGCAGTGTCCCGTTTAAGTATGGGGAGGTGGTATTTGCATGCTTTACTTCTCTATCCGCATTTGCATTTATTTATGTTTGTTTGTTTGAGTTTTTTTAGTAGTAAAATTTTTAATTTTTTTTCTTACTTAGCTTCGCATGAAATTATTCTAATAGGCAGCATGATATTATAACAATAGTTTGTGCTAAAATCATGACTATTGAGACGTTTAGGCTCTAATTGTGACTCACTATGTGATATTGTATGGTATAATTCCTCCAGTTGTTGGGTCAAGAGTCTATACTACTCCCAATAAAGTCGACCATGTGCCTTGTGTGTGTGAGGATATTGTATATTCTATGTTTGTGGCTGATGCTAGAACTTGCCTGGTATGTATGTAAAGCAAAAATAAAAAGTGTAAGTCTAGGAGATGATTTAGGCATTTCTTTGGCAACCTAGACTTGTTTGCCTTTTTTTTACCTACCCATGGACATTATCCTAGTTAACCCTTTTGAGCCTTTAGCCTATTTTCTTTGACAACCTCATATGTAAGCCTAATCCATTTTTTCAAGACCATAATTTGATCCAAATTCCTAAGTGCTTTAAATTATAAAGTTATGTGACAAAATAAGAGGAAATTGGGTGAGTATGATGCTTTAGAATGTATTGGTGCTTGAATTTATTATGAAAAAGAAAAGTGCTATCATAAGAGGTATGTTATGAAAAGAAAAAAGAAAGGAAAACTGAAAAGATAGTCATGTTTAAAATTGAACAAAAGAGGAGAAAAAGGGGTGGTAGAATAAAAGAAAGTAGAAAGGTTGTTTGAAAGAAAAGTGTTAATGATACAATGTGATGTATTAAAGCGCTTAGGAACATAGTCACTATTTCTGGCCAAAATAGTCCTACCTGTCCCTTAGCCTACATTACAACCCGTAAAAGACCTAGTTGATCCTAAGCTTAGCATTCTGACATTTAGTGGAGCATTACACTAAGGGCAAGCCTATGGTCATCAGTTGCTGCATATGAATTCTTTGTGAGAGCGAGAGCAAGGATATTTTTATACCCATGTTTGAAAAAGATGCTATACTTGTGACTATGGGTAATATATTGTGAGACACACATGGTTGATGAGTTTTGGATAGTTGTGTATGATTCTTTGTGCCTTAACTTTTGGATATGAATTAACTACCATCACGAGTCTATGTTGGAGGTTGAATTGTTTCTACTAATGAGCAGAAAACTACTCTTTGTTGATAATCGTTGTGCTTGTCTTGATGAATATTTTGTGTTGTTACTGTGAAACCCTAAGTTAATGTTTAGAAGGACATGATAGTTTGTTCGAGGACGAACAAAGCTTCAAGTGTGGGGTGTTGATGATAGGCGAATTTACACGCCTATAGCATTATATATTTCATGCACTTTTAGTCCTTTTTCCTGTAAGTGAGCTAACGAACATGATTAGCAAAGTTTCAGGTATAAATGATGCAGAATTCAGCATTTTATGGATTACTTGACGCCAAAGAAAGCTTCACGAAAGGAGAAGAGGGAGTCTTGGACGCCTAAGGACCAAAAATGATGAATGGAAAATCTGTCCCGGGCTAAAACAACATTTCTGAAGACTTTGGTGACTAGCAGTAATTTATTAGGATTAGGATAATGATACATTAACCTAGTACAATTGGGTTAAGTATTTCATTATCTTAGTAGGATTTGGTTAAGTATTTCATTAGCTTAGTAGGAATAGGATATGGGTATTATAAATACCCTATTTTCCTAGAGATTTTACATCTTCTTCCCATCCTTCTATTATACATTCACTACTACTTCTAATTCTTCCATTAATTCTATTTTTATTCTTCTTCTATTCATCTATTTTTCCACAGCAAGAGAAACGTTACTTGCTAGGAAAGTTCACGCCTAACGCCTACCACACCATTATTACACGAAATCTTTATTGTGGTATAATAACAATGTCAATTGTGATTTCCTTCGCACTCATGGGTAACTAAACTTCTCTGTTGGGGTTATGGAAGCCGTATGAGATACTATCTATTACTATGAGTTTGTGAGTTTGTGACACGTATGCTGCTTATATCATTATTATCTTCATCTTAATCTAAATTCTTTGTGGCTGCAAACGCAAGAATACGCCAGTATAACATTTAACTTGTTCGAAAGAAAGGTTATCTGTCTGGAAAAGAGATAATGTCAAGGTAGTAGGTTCCCATCCCCTATTAAACAGTTAGTGCTGTAACTGGATTAACCTCTTGGAGAATTCGTACCGTTAGACACGCTTTAAGCTCGAAAGAGTTAAAGTGAAATAATCCTAGAATAGGTCGAAAGACGCCTGGATTTACCATCGAATACAATTCTCTATAAGAGCATGCATGTCGGAATTCAACACACTCATAGCCAATAGAGACGTATAACTCAGAAGGTGGACATAACCCCAACTCTTCAATTCTCATTGGTTTACAATCTACTAAACATTCTTTATTTTTACTTTGCTATTTTTAGTTTTTACTTTAATATTTTGGTTACACATTACACTCCCCCCTTTTTATGAGACTTGCACTAAAAGTCTAGTAATCGTTGCTTACTTGTTGACCAAGCTATTCCCTGTGGGATCGATACCCAACCCAGTTGGGTTCTATATTTGCTAGCGACCGCTTTACACTCCTACGAGAGATGTAGATTGAGCGTTATCATCCACCAGGCTTTCCCTACCACAGACTGACATAACACAACCTCTATAGACTATTTTAGCCATAACAAAGTCACCCACCGGGGTAGATATAAAAATGGGATTTGAAATACAATCAGGACTTTAAACAAAATGGATAGCCATATATGGGTCACATAAGAAAGATTGTACTATGGATCAAGAAAGCAATACATATCATAAAGTAAGAGTTGTTACATACTACCAATGATATCTAGTGATGCCGTGGACTCCTGATGAGTAGCAAGAGTATAAAGACAATTATGGCTAGTACTGGTATCAGAAGTTGCAACATTTGGTGCAAAAATAGAAGAAGTAGAAACTGGAATCTTATTAGTGTAATACCCCCAAACTTTTCTTAAGCTTAATTTCGCCTCGACAAGGTTAAAGAATGACTTCCTAAGTGAGTATTTTTTTAACCGTATAGAATTTTCCTAATTTCAACCTTTTGATCATATGAAAAATTTGATAAGCTTTCCATCGATATAAGATTCTCCCAAATCTGATACCCGGGCAAGAAGTTATGGCTAAATTAAGTCCTAGTCATAAAACACCATCAATTTAGTGCTTGGCGCATCATGGAGGAGGTCAATTTAACAATTGTCAAATTTCAGTAGCCTAACACAATTGTGGCACATTGCGCTGAAGTTCCAGGTCCCAATCAGTGGGACAATATGATGGCTTCACATTGCGGTGACCCCAAGAATCCTATTCGTCAATTTCTAGTGAGCCACCGCGATAGTGGCGCATCGCAGTGGCCCATAAATTTGAGTTTTCCAGTTTAATTTTTCCAGCTTCGTTCAGGAGTTAAAAATGGCACTTTGGAGTTTTTTTAAGCCTCTTAAATCGTACAAACACTAAATTAAAGTCATTTACAAGCATTCTATTAGTTTTTTCTCAAGTTTTCTCTCAAAAAAAATCCAAGTACCCAGAACCTCTTCTAAGAATCTCAAGAATCCACTATAGCTTTCACAAATTGAGTTGGGATTCAAGGTTCCCAAGTCAAGGGATTCAAGAAACCTCATCCAAAAGTATGAGAAAGAGTCTCAAGCAAGCTTATACATCAAAGTTCATAATTCGAGGTATGTGGGGTTTGAACAAAAACACTTCTTCCGTTCTTGCGCCCAAAGTTTTGGTTTCTCTTAAAAGATTTTAATGTTTCAATATGAATTATGCCTAAATTTCTATATTTCAAGTATGAGATTATGGATTTTTTCAAGTCTTGAATTATATGACACTACACCTATTTTATGATTTGAATTGAGAATTAATGTTATGAATTGCATATTCCTTCCATGATTGATATTTGGAATACTCTTAAGGTTGAAGTCATGATTTATCCTTTATTTTGAATTGAGATTTCTTGAATATGTGTACATGTTTTAAGGTTCAAGAATGAATTTTGATATATTCTATAGTATTTCAAGAATGGTATTGATATCTCCATATCATTGAAGTTTCAAAGCTTATTTAAGATAGTCTACTAAAGTTTAAAGAAAAGAGTTGATTTGGATCCTACGTTAAGAAAGGAATCCACTTCTTGTGATTTAAGTTAAAGGGAAGCATATTGGATCCCATTTCATAATGTTGAATTGTATAAGGTGGATTTTCCTAAACGTTCTGAGCCTAGTATGGGAGTAGTACTTAGCACCGAGTTGGACTTGATTCCGAGGTCTCATGACCGAAAACTACGAGCCACCATAGGATTTGATTTACCCCAAGTGGATTAAGCTAGTGATCACTAAATGTAAAGGTTCTATTCTGATGGCAAGGATAGAACAGCTCTCCCCAACATGGGCAAGACGTTGGACTCCATGTGGCTCACATGGTTTATGTCAGTTAGAAAAATCTCCCAAAGTAGTCCCTACTCTAATTAAGGTAAAAGTACATATATTTCGAAAGCTATGTTTCTAAGATTTTTAAGGTTCCCAAGTGCTATAATCTTTAAGTTTCAAAGAAGCTCCTTGTTTTCTATAAGATTAAAGTTATGTTCTGAAGGTTGTTGTTTTCAGACTTTATCTAGTTTGTAAGCTTGAGTTCAAAGGAAAAGGTATAGATTTAGAATAAAGTGAAATAACTCACGTGATTTATATGGTATGTTTTCTATTCATGATTTATGAGGATTTTATTCAAGCTATGTGAGTCACCTATTATAGCATGCATGTTTTCTATAAAGACTTATGATATAGATTATTTAATTGCATACACCCCCATATACTTAGTACATTCCCAAGTGCTGATCCACATATACGTCTATGTGCTACATTGTCTTATAATGTAGGTTCAGGTGCTCAGTTCCAGCCTCATCAGTGACTTTCGAGTACCTTTGTCTACATCTCCACAGTGGTGAGTCCTCATGGTTCGAGGACCTATATTCAGACATTTCAATATTTTAGTAGATATATATTATTGGTTTTAGTTCAGTTCGAGTTAGTTTGGGACCTGTCCAAATGGCTATCTAGTTCATGGAGTAGTAGAGTCTTTGTCAAACTAGTTATCAGATTAGTAGTATGTTGAATTTCCCAATATTGTGGTTGTTTGGATAGAGTATTTTCCTTAGTATTTGTTATGACTATGATATAACGATACCAGTGATTGTTTTATTCATCTTTAGGTAAGCTTTTGATGTAGTATAAGGCTTAAAGGGTTAGCTTGGGGCTACTTGTAGCCTTAAGCACCGTGTGATGTCTCGAAACCCATTTTTGGGGCGTTACAAACTTGGTATTAGTGCCTAAGGTTTAAGGTGACCTAGGGAGTCTGACAAGCTACGTTAAGTAGAGTCTTGACCATTGGTGTGTAGGGCGCCACATCTATAAGCAAGAAGCTACAAGATGTTTTAGGAAATATTCATCCCTTTCTTTCAGATCTATCGTGCTTACAATTGTCTCTCTCAACTATTGACTCGTGCTCTGTTATTTCAGAAAAATTCCTCCTCGAAGAGTGAATCCCCACAAAAACAATAACGAGCAACCCCAGCTAGTTGACCCCTTGAATGCAAATATGCCCGATGCTAAGTTTCAGAGAACTTTTTAGGCGCTAGCCCAAGCAGTCACCATGAATGGTCAGGCCAATAACTAAGCCATAGCTTTACATAAGAAGGGAGGTGATTTAGATGCTGCTAGAATTCGTAATTTCATACGAATGAATCCTCCAGAGTTCTATGGGTCTAAGCATGTGAGGACCCACAACTATATCTTGAGGAGGTAAGGAAAATCACATAGGTGATGCATGTTTCTGAGAAAAAAGTGTGGAGTTGGTGTCTTACTGGTTGAAAGATAATATATATGACTAGTTTGTTGCATGGAAGAAGAATAGAGGGGAAGATAATGCTCCCATTACTTGGCAGGCATTCCAAGATGCATTCTTGGACAAGTTCTTCCCGCTAGAAATGAGGGAAGCAAAGATAGAGAAATTTATGAATTTAAGGCAGGGCTCCATGACTGTTAAGGAGTACTTCTTGAAGTTCAACCAGTTAGAAAGATATACCTGTGATTTGATTTCTGACACCCGAGCTAGTATGAGAAAGTTCGTGACGAGTGTGTCTAGTTTGGTACTGAAAAAGTGTAGGACTGCTATTCTAAACAGGGACATGGATCTTACTAGGATGATGATTCATGCATAATAGATAGAGGTAGACAAGATAAGGGAAAGAGATAGAGTAATGGGAAACAAGAGAGCTAGATCCAAACAGTATGAGTATGGTCAGGCTAGGTCCCATGGACGGAACCACCCTTATTTTTAGAGCCATTCATCCATGCCAGCACCTTGATCCGCTAGTGCTCCGACACCCATAGGCAGGCAAGGGCAAGAAAATAGGCCTGCTGTGTCTAGATCCCAAAATATTGTAAGAAACAAGCCTAATTTTCCTCCTTGTGCTAAGTGTGGCAGGACCCATCCTGGTGAGTGTTTGGCAGAATAGAGAGGTTTTTTTAGTTGTGGTAAGATGGGCCACAAGATTAGAGAGTGCCCACATGATCGACAGGGAAATCGTGATGTTCTCCCCCAAACTCAGACTGCTAGTGACCCAGCTTCCATAGCCCGTCCAGCCCCTTCTCAGAGCACTTCTTCTAGCACTATTGGTGGATAATGCCAAAACAGATTCTATGCCCCACCTTCCCACTAGAAGCAGGAGGATTCTACCGATGTAGTTACTGGTATGCTTCGTGTATTTCACTTTGATGTTTATGAGTTGTTGGACCTCGACTTGAGTTTTTTTTATGTGACCTCACTTGTTGCTGTGAACTTTGGAATGGGTCCTAAAAAGATTCTTGAACTTTTCCTAGTTTCTACTCCAGTAGAGAATTCAGTTGTTGCTAAGCAAGTATATAAGGATTGCCCTGTTACTGTTCTTCATAGAGTCATACTTGCTGATTTGATAGATTTGGACATGGTGGATTTTGACATTATTCTAAGTATGGATTGGCTTCTCTCTTGTTATGCATCTATAGACTGTCGTACCGGTGTAGTTAAGTTTCAGTTTCCCGATGAACCAGTTTTTGAGTGGTGTGAGAGTTCAGTATCTCCAAAGAGTCATTTTATCTCCTATCTGAAAGATAGAAAGCTTTTATCTAAAGGTTGTATCTATCACCTAGTTAGAGTTAAATACACCAATTCTGAGGCTCCAACTATTCAGTCAATTGACATTGTTAATGAGTTTCCTGATGTTTTTTTTGGAAGATCTCCTAGGGGTACCTCCCAATAAAGAGATAGAATTCGGGATTGACCTTCTTCCCAACATTTAGCCTATTTCTATTCCTCCCTACCGTTTGGCACCTATAGATCTTAAGGATTTGAAAGAGAAACTCAAAGGTCTTTTACACAAAGATTTTATAAGGCCTAGTGTGTCACCTTGGGTCGCACCTGTTCTATTCGTGCAAAAAAAAGATGGTTCTTTGCATATGTGCATTGACTATCGTCAGCTTAATAAGGTCACAATCAAGAATAAGTATCCTCTTCCAAGAATTAATGACCTATTTGATCAGTTTTAAGGTGCGAGTTATTTCTGGAAGATAGACCTTATATCCGGCTATCATCAACTTAAAGTAAGGGAGTATGACATCTCGAAGATAGTCTTCCATACCCGTTATTGTCATTTTGAGTTTTTAGTCATGTCTTTTGGGCTAACCAATGCTCCAGCAGCCTTTATGGACTTTATGAATTGAGTATTCAAATAGTATCTTGATATGTTTGTCATTTTTTTCATAGATTATATTCTTGTGTATTCCCGTAGTGAGGATGACCATGCAGATCATCTTAGAATTATCCTACAAACTCTTAGAGATCATCTATTGTTTGCCAAATTTAGCAAGTGTGAATTTTGGCTAAGGTCAGTAGATTTTCTAGGTCATATTATTTCAGCCGAAGGCATTAGAGTTGATCCCAAAAAGATAGAAGCCGTAAGGAAATTAGCCTAGACCTATCACTCTATCTGACATTAGGAGTTTCTTGGGTTTAGCTAGCTATTATCACTGTTTTATTGAAGGTTTCTCTTTTATTGCGTCTCCCATGACCCGATTGACCCAAAAAAAAGTTAAGTTCCTTTGGTCGGATTCCTATGAGAAGAGTTTTCAGTAGTTAAAGACTCAACTCACTTCAGCCCCAGTGTTGACTTTGCCTGATGGTACAAATGGTTTTGTAGTGTATTGTGATGCCTCTAGAGTTGGCTTGGGTTGTGTGCTGATGCAGAATTGCAAAGTTATAGTCTATGCCTCTAGACAGTTGAAACCTCATGAAAGGAATTATCTAACCCATGACCTGTTTGATAGACTAGAGGCATAGACTATAACTTAGATTACAAGGTAGATTATGTATTCTTTGTATTGATGATCTGAGATAGAGTATTATGGCAGAGGCGCATGGCATGCGGTATTCTATCTATTCCGGTGCTACCAAGATGTACCACAACTTATGGGAATTCTATTGGTGGAGTGGTAAGAAGAAAAATGCAGCTGAGTTCATAGCTAAGTGTGAAACTTGCCAACAAGTCAAGGTAGAGCACCAGAGACCTGTTAGTGTGATGCAAGAGTTTAGTAAACCCATTTGGAAGTGAGAAGAGATAAATACAGATTTTGTGACTAGTTTTTCTCTCTCCCAATGCCATCATGATTCTATTTTGGTTATTGTAGACAGGCTGACTAAGTCAGCGCATTTCGTGCCTGTGCATACATCTTATACTGCTAAGAAATATGCTAGACTGTATATTCGGGAGTTATTCAAGCTACACGGAGTTCCTTTGTCTATCATCTCAGACAGGGGTACTCAGTTCACTTCTCAGTTTTGGAGAGCTTTTCAGAGGGATCTTAGTACCCAAGTGCATCTTAGTTCTACTTTTCATCCACAGACTAATGGTCAGGCTGAGAGGACCATCCAAACTTTAGAGGATATGTTGAGGGCATATGCTCTTGATTTCAAAGAAAGTTGAGATGAGTATTTGCCATTGATTGAGTTCGCATATAATAATAATTACCATGCTAGTATCAAGATGGCATCATTTGAGGCTTTGTATAGTAGAAGGTGTAGGTGACCCATAGGTTGGTTTGAAGTGGGTGAAGCTGCTATGATTGGACCTGATACCGTATTTGAAGCTATGAAGAAGGTGAGATTGATTATAGAAAGGTTGAATACAAAGCAGAGTCGTCAGAAGTCATATGCAGAAGTGAGAAGAAGGGATTTTGAGTTTGAAGTTAATGACTTGGTGTATCTGATAATTTCACCCATCAAAGGGGTGAAAAGGTTTGGGAAGAAGGGGAAGTTTAGTCCCCGTTAAGTTGTTCTGTACAGAGTTCATAACCGTGTTGGGAAAGTAGTTTATGAAGTTGAGTTGTCGATAGAGTTGTCAGCTGTTCATCTGGTTTTGCATATCTCCATGCTTAAGAAGTGTATTGGTGATTCTGTTGTTATAGATCCTTCGAAAATCATTGATATTTGGGATAGTCTTTCATTTGACGAGATTCCAGTTAAAATCATAGATTACCAAGTTCAGAGACTAAGGAACAAAAAGGTTCCCACGGTCAAGGTGTTATGGCGAAATCAGTCAATTGAGGGTGCTACGTGGGAAACCGAAGCAGATATAATATCCAAGTATGCACACCTCTTCTTCGCAGGTTCAGATCAAGTCAAAGTTACCTTTCCTTCTTAATTCAATCCCTTACTAATCAATGATTCAGCTATATAGCTATTCTTATTATGAATCATGCATTCTCCGAAGTATTCATGAGTTTAGAAAGATATAGATTCAGTTTCAGCTGTGTATCCTCAGTTTTCTCTATATTCTTAGCTTAACTAGCGACATCTGAGGATGAATGTTCCCAAGGGGGAGATATTGTAATACCCCAAATTTTTCTTAAGCTTAATTTTACCTCGGAAAGGTTAAGGAATGACATCCTAAGTGAGTAGCATTTTAATCATATAGAATTTCCCTAATTTTGATCTTTTTATCACATGAGAAATTTTATAAGCTTTCCTTCGATATAAGATTCGCCCAAATCCGATACCCGGGCAAGAAGTTATGGCTAATTTAAGTCCTAGTCGTAAAACACCGTCACTTTAGTGCTTAGCGCATTGCGGAGGGGGTCTATTTAACAATTGTCAAATTGCAGTAGCCTAGCGCGATTGTGGTGCGTCATGCTGAAATTCTATGTCCCAACTAGTGAGACAACGCGATGGCTCCGCGTCGCGGTGACCCGAAGAATCCCATTTGTCAATTTTCAGTGAGCCACCGCGATAGTGGCACGTAGTGGTGACCCATAAAATGGGGTTTCTCTTTGGACTTTTTCCAAGACTCTTAAGCCATACAAATACCAAATTAAAGTCATTTACAAGCATTCTATTAGTTTTTTCTCAAGGTTTCTCTCAATAAAAACTCAAAGTACCCAGAACCTTTTCCAAGAATCTCGAGAATCCACCGTAGCTTTCACAAATTGAGTTGGGATTCAAGGTTCCCAAGTCAAAGGTTTCAATAACCCTTATTCAAAAGTACGAGAAAGAGTCTCAAGCAAGCTTATACATAAATGTTCATAATTCGAGGTATGTGGGGTTTGAACAAGAACACTTCTTCCGTTCTTGCGCCCAAAGTTTTGGTTTCTCTTAAAAGATTTTAATGTTTCAATATGAATTATGCCTAAATTTCTATATTTCAAGTATGAGATTATGGATTTGTTCAAGTCTTGAATTATATGATACTACACCTATTTTATGATTTGAATTGAGAATTAATGTTATGAATTACATATTCCTTCCATGATTGATATTTGGAATACTCTTAAGGTTGAAGTCATGATTTACCCTTTATTTTGAATTTAGATTTCTTGAATATGTATACATGTTTTAAGGTCCAAGAATGAATGTTGATCTATTCTATAGTATTTCAAGAATGGTATTGATATCTCCATATCATTGAAGTTTCAAAGCTTTTTAAAGATAGTCTACCAGAGTTTAAAGAAAAGAGTTAATTTTGATCCTAAGTTAAGAAAGGAATCCATATCTTGTGAATTAAGTTAAAGGGAAGCATATAGGCTCCCATTTCATAATGTTAAATTGTATAAGGTGGATTTTCCTAAAAGTTCTGAGCCTAGTATGGGAGTAGTACTTAGCACCGAGTTGGGCTTGATTCTGAGGTCTCATGCCCCAAAACTATGAGTCACCATAGGATTTGATTTACCCCAAGTGGGTTAAGCTAGTGAACACTAAAAGTAAAGGTTCTACTCTGATGGCAAGGATATAACAGCTCTCCCCAACGTGGGCAAGACGTTGGACTCCATATGGGTCACATTGTTTATGTCGGTTAGAATAATCTCCCAAAGTAGTCGCTACTCTAATTAAGGTAAAAGTACATGTATTTCAAAAGCTATGATTCTAAGATTTCTAAGGTTCTCAAGTGCTATAATCTTTAAGTTTCAAGGAAGCTCCTTGTTTTCCATAAGATTAAAGTGTATGTTCTGAAGGTTGTCGTTTTAAGACTCTATCTAGTTCGTAAGCTTGAGTACAAAGAAAAAGGTACAAATTTAGAATAAAGTGAAATGACTCACGTGATTTATATGGTATATTTTCTATTCATGATTTATGAGGA
Organism: Capsicum baccatum var. pendulum; assembly: GCA_030864225.1. Classification (NCBI taxonomy): domain Eukaryota; kingdom Viridiplantae; phylum Streptophyta; class Magnoliopsida; order Solanales; family Solanaceae; genus Capsicum; species Capsicum baccatum. The sequence continues at coordinate 63,408,564 of CM061551.1, forward strand.
TTTTATTCAAGCTATATGAGTCACCTATTATAGCATGCATGTTTTCTATAAAGATTTATGATATGGATTATTTAATTGCATACACCTCCATATACTCAGTACATTCCTAAGTGCAGATCCGCATATCCATCTATGTGCTACATTGTCTTATAATGTAGGTTCAGGTGCTCAGTCCCAGCCTTGTTAGTAACTTCCGAGTACCTTTGTCTATATCTCCACAGTGGTGAGTCCTTATGGTTCGAGGACCTATCTTCAGACATTTCAGTATTTTAGTAGATATATATTATTGCTTTCAGTTCAGTTCAAGTCAGTTGGGGACCTGTTCCAATGGCTCTCTAGTTCATGGAGTAGTAGAGGCTTTGTCAGACTAGTTATCAGATTATTAGTATGCTGAATTTCACAGTATTGTGGTTGTTTGAACAGAGTATTTTCCTTCGTGTTCGTTATGACTGTGATATAACGGTACCAGTGATAGTTTTATTCATTTATAGGTAAGATTTTGATGTAGTAGCAGGCTCAAAGGGTTAGCTTGGGGCTACTTGTAGCCTTAAGCACCGTGTGACATCTCGAAACCCATTTTTGGGGCGTTACAATTAGCTCCAGTGGCAATGCTAGCGGAAGGACAATCTCACGGCATATGATCGGGATTACCACAATTGAAACACTGATTCTTTCCTTAACAACAAAATACATAATGCCACTGATCGCAAAACCGACAAAGAGGATAGGGTGGAACTAATTGGGCTCCACTATATTAATATTGGACATCCTTTGTCCTAGGACTACCACTATTTTGAAAATGGCGATCACCAGACAACTTAGGGTAAGGGGCCCTAGCCGATGGGTATGAATAAGAATTTCCCCAACTCCTTTCCTTGGTGCATCGTCTCCTATGTCTACCACTATTGTGATGACCCCCATCTCACTCTGAATATCTAAACTTCTTGTTCTGCCTCTCCTTCATCCTTGCCCGATCCCTTCTCCCACTAATAAGACCAGACTTGCATGATAGAGAGACTACTATTTGGGTCAAAAAATGAGTAGAACAATGGATATAATCATTAGAAATATCTCTTTGAGGTAGTAGGAATGAATATCATTAGCTTAAGACGCCAGAGGAGGACTAGTGGGACTCCACGAGGGCAGTCACAAGTAGTGACCCTAGACTAGGTCTGTACCCCAAAGGTAGGACGAGTTCCATCCACATTGTCCTCAAGCGGGACAAAAGAGTATTCATGAGCTTCAGATCATCTCGGAGGCATGATTTGAAATATAAGAAAACATGAATTAGAGGAGACTCCAACATCATAGACATTATAGCCCAAAAATAGAACAACAAGAAAGGGAAACATTCCTATATGCCTTGTAGCCTCTCCCTTATAAGTGTGGCATGCTACACACCCATAAACTAGAATCTACTAGACATGACTTTGTGGACATCCAATTGACGATGAACCTAGGCTCTGATACCAACTTTGTCATAACCTGAACAAAGGCCTAGCTGTGATGGGTATATCAAGTCCATCATGGATTGGAGACCACCTCTTTACCTATTCACACAGAGATACACACTAATAGAGACTAAATTATGAACACATAATAAGATAGAAGATATAAGCTCAGAGACATCCATGATATGTCATAAACTAAACCAAAACAAATACCTAAGTCCACAGTAATCCATAAATCCTACGAACCAAAACCAAAATCAATAAAGTTGGGACATGGCCCCGACAATAGCCAAAAAAGACTCAGAAGCAAATACTATGGCATAAAAAAGATATAACATGAAATGAAGCCTTCAAAAGTATGGAAGATCACCACTTTAGTATGACTCACAAACTATCCCACCATCAACTAATCACTATGCAGGAGAAGTAAAAGTATGCCCAATTCCTGTATTGCGTGGGGATACAACGTACGTAGATGATTAGCTGGTTGAGTGCTAGCATGTAACTCAGGGATAAAGAAACAAAAATAATGCCATGATCAATTATTCAAAGCCAGTCCAAATCCAATGTACATAACCATATGCCAATACATTTATTTATTTATTTATATATATATATATATATCACATATCGAGGTAGGAAACAAGGTTTAGCATTAACTTTAAAACTTTAACCTAGATTATGTAGCTTAACCGTGATATAATAGTACCCACGGGCTATATAAGCCCCAGCTCTAACCCCCTGGTCGGGCCCTAGTGTGTGTAGCCGCACGAACCAGAGAATAATTTCATAAATATGCATAGGTACTCGAACCTCCCAATCACATACTAAGGCGATTAAGCACCCAATCATATGATGTGATATAAGGGACTTAAACCTCCCAATCATATAATAAGGGGGACTTGAACCTCCTTGGTCATAAGCAAGGGGACTCGATCCCCAATCTATTTAGACCCCTGTGCCGACAAATGCGATTTTAGTGTTGGTCCCTCGAGACTTTCACTTTTATGGCCAAAATACACAACCCTATTGTAATCCTAATTAAATTATTTAGCATATATTCCCGATTAAGTAAATAAATTATGTATTAAGGCATTCTGTTGGTATTGTCATACCATCATCACTTGCAAGCTCATTATCATGCTGTGTCAATTACTTAGACATCTGGGACTCTAACCCATCAGCCAAAAGTACTTTAAAATAGTTAGTCATTTAGGACTCAAACCCATTTAATAAGTTTGGGATTCTAACCCATTTATGTTTCAATAGGCCTCTTATGCCATGCAACTAGTTTCAAAGATAGTTTAATATGCATACTTTTCACATTCAAAACTAATTTCACAAATTGGGTTGAGGATTTTACCAATTCAATTGTCAATATTCCCAAAATTAGGGAGAATCATAATAACCTAGTTTATTATCAATACTCATGCACCCCACAAGTTCAAAACCATTAATAAAGCATAAAAATACAAAATAATCTCTAGAAAAACAATTTTAAAAACAACCATGTCGAAACCCTCAACCTATGTCAAATCCTACATTCAATTTCACATCAATAATAATTTAAATATCATGCTTTAATGAAAAAATATTTGAGGGTAGATTCACATGCCTGAAATACCCAAGATTATGGAGAGAATCTGCCCTAAGAAGCTCTAGTTGACCCACTTATTGGAAACCCTAAGTATTGTTGCTTGAGAGAATTTTTTAGATAGGAGAATGTTTCGTTTGATGAGTTATGGATGATAATAAAGTATCAATAGGGTTTATAGGTTATGGGTTATGTTTAGGGAAAGAGGAAAATGTCCAAAATACCCTTATTAAAGAGACTAAAAAACATCGCCTAGCTGCTATGGGTGACACTACGACTCGTAGGGCCACCCTAAAACTCATTCCCCTCAATCGTAGTTTGGACAATGTACTGAACCACCAATACTGGTCTAGTTACTGAATGACTTTACGACTTGTAGCGAGTCCATATGACTTGTGAATCTTGCCTAGTCGAAAAACTACAAGAAAACTATCTGGGAAATGCATAATAGTTGATACTCTATTGTAATTAATTTATTCTGACATCTGTGGTCCAATGAATGAAACATAAAGATATGGTGCTATTTACTTTATCACTTTTATTGATGATTTTACTCGATTTGGTTATGCATATTTGATTTCTCAAAAATCTGAAGCTTTTAGTTGCTTCATTAAGTTTATGAACTTAGTTGAGAATCAATCGGATAGAAAAATTAAAGCTCTAAGAGCTAATCGAGGAAAAGAGTATTTGTCTAATGAGTTCTCACATTTGAGAGATGAAAAGGGAATTCAAAGACAATTAACTACTCCTTACACTCTAAAGTAAAATGATTTTGTGAAACGATGAAATAGAACCTTGTTAGAAATGGTTAGGTCAATGATAGTGCAAACAAAATTTCCAATCACCCATAGCGGTAATGCATTGCTCACTACTTCATTTGTACTTAATCACGTCCCTTCTAAATCAGTTACATCTACATTGTAAAAGTTATGACTAAACAAAAGCCCGATTTGAGCATTTGAAAGCCTTGAGGTTGTGCTACTTTTATTCATAACCCTTCTTGCCAATATGAAAAATTAGGTCCAAGGGAAAAATGTATTTTTATAAGATATTCTAAAAAGTCAAAGGATTATGTTTTCATAGGTGAACAAGATAGTGGCAGTAAATCAAAAATTGAGTCGCGTGATGTTACATTCATAGAGAATGATTTTTTGAAGCTGGGCGAGATAGGTCACGACTTATCTCTTTATGAAAATATATACTAGACTGCTTCCACTTTTGGCATGCCAATGGATTTGAGTGGGATTCATGATGATGATAATGGATTGGTTTCTATTTCCACAAATCCTAGTGTTCCAAGTGGGAGTAACTTATCAATTGATAAATCAATTTATAAATCTCAACCTTGATGGTCAAGTCATCTATAAATTCTCCATCATAGATTTGAGATCAAAAGGAAAGAATTTATAGTAACTTTAGATGATGAAGATTCAAGAAATATAAATAAGTCTCTTCATTCTCTGCTAACAAAAAAGGGTTAAAAGAAATAGAGGAGGAGATGGAGTGAATGAAATCAAACCATATTTAGGAATTGATTGGTCTACCTACAGGCTGAAAAGCTATTTAATGGATTCTCAAAATCAAGTATAAGGAAAATGATAGTATCTAAAGATTTAAAGCTCTCCTAGTATCTAAGGGGTACACACAAAAAGAGGGAATTAACTGTGAAGAAACCTTTTCACCTGTTTTATGCTATACTAAAATAAGATTAATTTTGTCTATAATGGATGTGTTGGATATTGAATTATATCAAATGGATATTAAAATTGTAATTTTCAATGGAGAACTAGAAGAAAAATATATATATGGAACAACCTATAGGTTTTGCAAAAAAAAGGCAAGGAAAATTAAGTATGTTGACTTTGAAGGTCGATTTATGGCATTAAACAATTTTTTAGGTGATGGTACATACATTTCCATAATGCGGTACTATCATATGGTTTTGTTATGACTCATGAAGATAATTATGTATACATCAAAAGATCTAAAGATCAGTTTGTAATTTTATCATTGTATGTGGACAACATACTTATAGTTGCAAGTAATATCAACTATGTAAAAGAAATAAAAGAGTGGTTATCAAATACTTTTGAGATGAAAAATATGGGTGAAGAGTCATATATTCTTGGAGTTTAAATTTCAAGAGATCGTTCAAAGAGATTGCTATCTCTTTCACAAGAACCTTATATTAAGAAAGTCTTTAAATACTTTAATATGCAAAATTGCAAACCCATAAACACTCTAGTTTCTAAAAGTGAAGCTTTAAATCAAAGAATGTGCTCTCATAATCCAGAAGAGAAGGAACAAATGAGAAATGTTCCTTATGCTAACGCAGTTGGAAGTCTAATATATGTTATGATGTGTATATCTATCATGCCTTTGAGTTAGTTAGTAGAAATCAATCTGACTTAGGAACGCAACATTGGAATGCAGTTAAAAGAATATTAAGGTATCTAAAAGGCGCAGTCGACTATTCTTTATATTATCAAGGAAATAATATGCCAGTTGAAGACTACACTGATGCTGATTGAGGAGGATATTTAAAATAGAGAAAGTCCACCTTTGTATATGCATTCTTTCTTAACAATGGATCCATATCATCGAGTAAAAAAAGTAGTCGCGTATAACCATATCTACAATGAAAGCTGAATTTGTAGCATTTTCATTTGTTGTGCAAGAAGCTATTTGGCTTAAACACTTTTTAGTCCACTTGAGTGTGTATAACAATATTGTTGAACCTGTCATAATCAGTTGTGATAGTTAGGTTGCAATAACCTACATAAAGTATCTAAAACACCATAGGAAGACAAAACATACTGATATAAAGTTTAATTTTGTACGAGGCAAGGTAGTAAAAAAAGAAGTGAACATGAGTTACATATATACATATCAAATGATAGAAGATTCCTTAACAAAATTCATAGCATGTGATGTTTATGAAAGACATGTAAAGTCATTTGATTTACGTATATGCTGATGTATTTATTTTTATTTTTTCCAAAATTGTTCATTCAAATTCACATTATTGAGGTTAATATTGATTTATGCCTAATTTTCAGTCTTGTTGGGTCATATACATATATAATTTTTTATGTGGTGTACATAAATTTTTTAAGGATAAAAGGTATGTCAAACAGACAAAAAGATTGGCCTATTCACACAGGCAATCACCTTTAATATCTAAGTGACAAGTAGAAGAGATGAGACAATTATAAACTTATCATTGTCAAAAGTGATGATAAAAGAAAGCTAAAAGTTTATAATCAGAATATAATTTGTTAGATTATTTTTAATCATATATCATTAAAATGAGCTAGTATGTTTCTAATTCCAGATGTGAGTTTTGAAGAACAAAATAATAGAGTAGATTTGTGAACTCAAAGTTAAACATAAGTTGTCTAAACTATGTCTAAACTAACATCTGCATAGTATTACTTTATAAAAGACATACTCTCTATAGGAAAAGAATCAATACTGTGATACATGTTTCACACCATGTATGTATAAAATGACCCATAAGAGCGATACAAATTTAGTTTCTACTTGCTATCATGTGAAGCCCTTAAAATTATAAGTAATTTTCCATATTGTACCTTCATAGCTTTAATCAGTCATGAGATTCAATTTGGTGTTTGCTAAATTGGGATGTTGCCAAGAGATCATGGTTGTTTTGGTATGGCAAGATATTTCTAGAAAATCTTATCATGTTGAGATTAAGAAATTCATTATATTAGGAAGATCATTGGATATTATCACATTAATTATGTTCATTGGCATCCTTTATGTTTGTCTGTGAGACAAGTACATAATGATGAACTAAAAATTAAGAAAAAAAAAAGATGAGAAATATGAAAGTGATATAGGATCTTGAGTATTGCGTACTATAGTTTACTCTAAGTTTCATTGACCGAGATGTTGTATATTCCTAACAGATGTATAGCAATGAAGCTCTCAAAGTATGGACTAGTCACACTGTCTAGTCGTAAAGTATGAATGTTATAGAATAAGAATGAGAGTTGACCCACTATGTGTGAGTGGGAGATGAAGAAAATTAGACCAGTTCACCCATGTGGGTCAACCCAAATCCATATTAAGAGAGAAATAATATACAATTATTTATATATTTATATTATTAATAAATGGGAAGAGACATAACTATTTAAGGAGTTGTGTCCATTTAGGATTATAAATAATGTCTTTAATAGAAACAAACGAACACTAATCTTCAAAAAGAAAAAAACAAAATGTTTCTTCTTTCTATCAGACAAGAAGAAAGAAAAAATCATCTCTCAAAATCTCTCTTCGAAGAATCCCTGGAGAATAGTATCTTCCAGGAAACAATTGAAACAACCTTCTATAACAAGGTATGATTCATAGTCTGTGGCTATTTCAGTGTAGTTCATATTTATATATTTGTGATTTCACTAACTGACTAGTGAAATTAATTCAATGATCCTGCAAACTAAGTGTTCGATTAGATTCAACAATGCATGATGCTTGAGAATATTTAGAATGGTACCCTTTTCAACAATAAATTCACTTCATATCTACTTAATTTTTTTCTCATTTATTTTCTAGGATTAGAATATGGAAAAAAATGGGATAGAATTATGGGGTCATGGGTTTCTTTTATTATTTTAAAACTTGGGTATAAAATGCACTTTTATAAAAATACAACAAAGTCCTTTTTTATATTTATTAAATATTCTACCCTTTTTTAAATTCACTTAATAACCCAACTACTTTATTCTCTCTTTTCAACTTCTCTTCTTCCTAATAATGGCGAGACCATAATATGTTATGGTTTCATGGCACTGTTGGTGCTAAAAATAAAAAAATATGCAAGTACTTAGGTCCATTTTGTTAGATGTGGTGTGGTTTTGTGTTTGTTTTGTAGGAAAATAGATTTAGGAACTAAAGAGGAGAAAAAGTGATGAATTGAAGCTGGGAAGGCCACTTACAGACCCACCTACGGGTCATAAGAGGTACTTACCACCATCATAAGTGGCAATGTAAGTGATAGTCAAAATCTAAAATTCTAAAGTTGTCTCTGATACCTATGAAGGTCACTTACTGGGGCGTAAGTGGCTCCTACGAACCTTATAGGTACCCCCGTAAGTGGGATTTCTAAAAGCAGGAGAGTTTTCTAACACTTATGCCCATCGAGGATCCGTATGTAGTATCTACGATCCGTAAGTGTGTCCATAAGTGGATGTTGAGCTGAGTTTTTCTATTTTATTTTGGTTAGAATTTTTAGGGTTTAGATGTATTTTATAAATACCCTACTGATGTTTTGTTATTATTTTATGCACCATTATGCATTAGGACACGCTCGTTACATGCACAATACTATATTGATTCTGAGATTCAACTTCTGATCTTGGAATCTATTGTTCTTGGTTTTTATGGTTGGCTATTAATTTGAGATTCTGGTTTGTATTTTTTAGTTATTATAAGATTATTCATATGCTTTCTTCTAATTTACGGGATGTTATTGCAAACATAAGTGGATAAACCACCTAACTAGGGTTGTGGAAATCCTTATGGAATAACAAAGTAGAGGAAGTGCAAAGTCGTTCTTAATTGATGTTCATGCATGTATTGTGATCTTTTTTGGTGTAATTGCTTTATTAAAAACAACAAACATTGATAACCTTCTTGTATTCAATACTTACTCCCAAAGAGAGGTATAGATTATGAAAAGAAGATCACACTAGTAATTTGAACCTAAAGCTATCAAGATTTGTTACTTTTGTTACTATTTTCTTACAATCCCCCCATTTACTTTTCTTCACTTTCCAGCTACTTCAACAAGTTCGTGATAGAGATCTAGCCTATTTCCTGTGGGTTTGACCCTAACCTTTGTTGGGTTATATATTTGACAGCGACCATGTTATACTTTATGAAGGTATAATCTTGGGTGACATCAAACTTTGGTGCCTTTATTGGGGACTACAATTACGAATTGATTGATTGAAGTTACTGAGGTTGTTGTTTTTAATTTTTCTACTATTCTTGGGGATTATGCAAGTGTATTCTTAGTACTTAGAGTCAAGGCAATCTCTTTCCCACTTGAACCTAAGCTTAAAAAAACCCTACGACTGTATTGTAGGATGAAAGGACATGACCATATAGCTCACGATGAACCAAATCTCTTGAATCCTCAACCCCCATTGGGTGTTCAAAAAATAGCTGCGCAAACCATTGCATGACTATTGGCTGAATAAAATGCAAAGAGGGATGTTGCAACACGTCATGCAGCTCAAGAGGAAAGGGTGAGACAGGAAGAATAACATCGAGCAAACCTCAACTGAGCTAGAAAAGATAGAGTTAAAGAACCAGCAACTTTTCCATTCTTGCTAGCGTATAATGATCTAGAGAAATATTTGGTGTATGTTGAGACTATCGAGATAGGAGCTATCATTCCTTATGATTTTCCCCAAGGGGTAAAGCTTGATATTATGAGTGCTATAATTTAGCTACTTAATCTGAAGGGTGTGTTTTCTGGTTTGCCGATTGATGACGCAAATATACATATTATGAATTATGTTGGGGACTGCACATTGAATAATTTACGTGTTGTGAATTAGGATGCTTTAAGACTCGAATTGTTCCCATTTTTTCTTTAAAAAAGCGGCATTATAGTTAGGGGAACTACCTTAGGGGTCCATCACTAATTGGAATGAGTTGTGAAAGTAATACTTGTACTGATTCTTATCACCTTCTAGAATACTGCAGTTGAAGATTTAGATTTGTAATTTTTGGCAATTACATTTAGAACCATTGTATGAGATATGGCAGAGGTTCAAGAAAAAGTTTATGATGGTTCCTAATCACAGGATTTTAGGAAGGAATTCGGTTGAGATATTCTATAGAGCCCTGAATGCCAATACAAAATTTGTTGTTGATACTATTACTGGTGGGACTTTCATGAGCCTTCATTAGGAGTTAGCTATTGAAATCTTAGATCGGATCTCTAACACTAATCGAGGATGGGATACTCGGGAGGCAGAAAAAGAAACTGGTACCTATGCTATTGGAGCTTCCATTGAGTAGAGAATCATAGATGATATAATGGCTTAAAGGTTGCACAATTAAGGACAGAGATTGGGTTTCTAATCAAGCAATTTATAACTATGAATTTAGAATAGGTGAATGTAGTGGGAGCACGAGGTAAGTCTTCTAGAAATGATGAGTCTAACTCTAAGGAGGAAGCTAAGTATTTAGACAAAGAGATGGCAGGTTCCTAAGCCAAGGTCCAAGGGTCCAATCAGGACACTTGAAACTTGAGGCAAGGGAATCAAGGTTGGAACTATTATGGGGACAGGTATAGGGATCAAAATAGAGAGAGATAGTCATTGATGGAAAAAAGATGATTATAAAGAAAAGAGTGTTCAATTGAGAAACTATGATTCTAATTTGAGGATAGAAGCATTGCTTATTAATTTGGTCAAGGGGTTAGAAAATTAAGAGAGTTGCCTTAAGGATATTAAGGCTGACATATCAAGATTGAACCAAAAAGTAAAATTGCATGCCACAACAATTAAGCAGTAATTTTGTCAGATATCAGCTACATTGAATCAACGTTAACCAGGCACTCTTTCGAAAAAAACTGTGCAAAATGCAAAGAACGACGATCATTGTTTAACTATTATTACTCAGAGCAATAAGGATACTATCGATCCACCCATGTTTGTGATTGATGATGTAAGCAATAACCTTGTGGATGTTGCTGTGGCACTCAAAGTGGAACCAAAAAAGTTGGTGACTAGTGGTGAGTCGGCATAGAGATCGTTGAGTGTAGAGAGACGAGCTAAGAAGGATAAAAGAAAGGGTAAAGAGGTTGAGCCAATCTTGAAACCGATTCCATGACCTCCCCCACCTTTTCCTTAAAGTCTAAAACAAAAAAAATAAGAAGAAAACTATAAAAAGTTTATTTCTATATTGAAGGAGTTGAGTGTGAACATCCTCTTTCTTGAAGCTCTTAAGTAGATGCCTGGCTATGCAAAGCTTATGAAGGATTTAGTGTCGAAGAAGTAAACTTTCAGTCATGCAAAAGTAGGTGGCTTGCATTATTGTAGCGCAATTATATATCGATCTTTTATGAAAAAAATGATTGTGGAGCTTTCACTATTCCTTATACTATTAAGACATCTAGGTTTGTAGGGATTTGTGCAAATTGGGTGAAAGCATTAACTTGATATCATTGATAGTATTCAAACCATTGTATTTGAGATCCCTAAACCCACGATAATATGGTTATTGATGGTAGACCGCACAATTAAGAAGCTCATGGGCATATCTTTTGATGTTTTGGTCAAAGTGGACAATTTTATCTTTTTGGCTGACTATGTTGTCTTGGATTGTGAGGTCTATTTTGAGATGCCCATAATTTTGTAGAGACCATTTTTAGCCATGAGTAGAGCATTGGTGGATACAGAAATAGGTGAGGTTAAGTTTTGGTTGAATAATAAAGAAGTCACTTTTAGTGTTCGCGAAACTATGAAGCAACCAACTGTCATGAGGGTGGTTTCAGTAATAAATTATGTTCATGACCCTAGAATCCATCCTTATGAATTCCTATGAAATCTAAGTAATTAAGGTACCCACGTCGTGTCGTGACATTAAATCAGGCACTGCTTAGGCAACCCAAGGTATCTTATTATTTTTGCATTTTTGATAATTTTTTATTATTGTGATTCACGTTAGATATATAAACCTAAGGCACCATAGATATGTTACTAACTCTCTTGATTTATAGTTTCCCAATACATTGGGGACAATGCATTTCTATTCGATGAGGGTGGGCTGCTTGTGGGTCTAGACGTCCTCTTGGAGTTTCTCTTGTCGTCTTTTTTCCCTGAAGTTTGTTGTAGAGATGGCATATTTAGGTGTGACATGTGTTATATTTTGTTTGCATTTAAATAGGATAAAAATAAGGAACCTAAGGGTGGGTGACATATTTTGTTTGTTCTAAGTATTTTGAAAAAATGATACCCCTTCAAAATTTTGTGAACTGTGTGATGTAAATATATATGTGACTTTTGTAAACCTTGTTATGGCACTTGGATTAGGGACAAAATCATAGCGTAGCGTTACATAAATTGAATATATAGTAGTTGGTAATATAACTCGATACCATGTGTGTGTGAGATACTTACCTAGCTCCCTTTGTGCATTTAATCTAGAACTGGTTTGGTTAGTCTTGCCTAGATTGTAGGATAGTAGGTTAGGATATGATCATATGCTATTTTTGATTTTAGTCTACTTAGCCTAAATAACTGTCCAAATGTAAATAAATAGCCCTGTATCCTAATTTGAGCCTATATTGACCCATTTTATTATTTTCACCTTTCACATTTCCAAAATTGAGTACAATGAACCTATTTTGACCCTGGTCCCTCCTTGGACAATGTGTATCTCAACTTAGGCAAATTTTCTAAGTTGAGAGTGGCTATCGTAGGGCTTCATAGTTAAAATTGGGTATGAAGAGGGGTGTGAATAAGAGAAAAGAAAGTAAAGTTTGGGTGTGGTAAAATAAAGAAAAAATGAAAAGAAAAGGATAAGTAAGAAAAAGAGAGAATGAAGAAACCACACCCAGCCTGAATAAATCAATAAAGGAGAAAAGAGATGAATAAAAAATGAATGATTGAGTAGTAGAGACAAATTGTAAGTGTAGTGTCATGGAGGGTAATTCACTATATCCCAAATGTACCATACCAGCCCCCAAGCCTACATTACAAGTCGAATAAAGCCCTATAGTGATCCTAGTCCAACTATTTAAAAAACTATTGTATAGAAAATATTGGCAAGCCTATGGTATTCTATGCACACTAATTGGAACTTCTCTTGTGAGTGTGAGTGTCTTGACATAGTCCCTTGCATTGACATGCGCGATGATATTATGAGAGATGGTATTTCTTTCTATTAGCGTACATGATTTATGTTATCAACTACTAATCTATTCGGGTAGTGTAACTTGCATATTTGCTTGATTATTTGTTGCTAATGTAATGCCAGTGATTGATTCCTTTGTTAATATGATGTAATTACTTGATTGCTTTATGTAATACTATTGTGGTTCATGGATCCACATAGTTGGTTTTGAAAAATTAGAAATAGGAGAGGGTAGAAAATAGTCGAGCTGAAATTGAGTTGACTGCCATAGGTACCTTGGGTTTCTTTTAGTTAAGCATCGTGTTGTTTTGTTATGTGTTTGTTTTCTGAGGAAATACAAACATTCTTAGATGTGGGGGTTTATGTATCATGGTTTCATTACACTTTCAATGCTTAAAATAAAAAAATATACAAGTACTTAGGTCCTTTTTGTTAGATGTGATATGTTTTTGTGTTTGTTGTGCAAGAAAATAGGTTTAGGAACTAAAAAGGAGAAATAGTGATGAACTGTAGCCAGGAAGGCCACTTACAGACCTACTTACAGGCCGTAATTGGTACTTACGACCATCATAAGTGGCCACATAAGTGACAATCAAAAGATCTAAAGATTTAAAGTTGTCTTTGATACCTACGAAGGTCACTTACGGGGACAAAATTGGCACCTATAACCCTTGTAGTTACCCCCCATAAATGGAAATTCTAAAATTATGAGTGCCCTTCTATAACTCCCCAACTTATAAGGAGTCCCACATCGGCAAAACACAGGAGGGATACTGGGTATATAAGTAAAAAAGCCTTACTCCCTAGTGACACATTTTAAAGTCGTGCGGGCCTAGGCCTAAAGCGGACAATATCACTAGTGGGCAGGGGAGTTACAGGGGTGTCTCAGGCCTTGATGGTTCGAGATATCTATCGTGGACAGGGCCTCATCTTAGGTCATGATAGAATGGTATCAGAGCCACTCTTGTGTCATCCTTGTCAATGTGGGCTAGAGTTCAAACTGAGTGTAGGCAAATCTCAGTAAGGAGGGGCAAACCTTAGTCCTGAGTGTAGGCAAATCTCATTCGGTAGGGCAAACCTCAGCGAGGACGCTGAGTACATAAGGGGGTGTATGTAACACCTTAACTTAGAAAGGAGTCCCACATCAGTAAAACACAGGAGGGATGCTGGGTATATATGTAAGAAAGCCTTACTCCCTAGTGATGTGTTTTAAAGCCATGCGGGCCTGGGCCCAAAGCGGACAATATCACTAGTTGGTTGGGGAGTTACAGGGGTGTCTCGATCCTTGATGATTCGGAATGCCCATCGCTGCCAGGGCCTCAGCTCGGGTTGTGACACCTTCTTATATTTACGACTCACTGAGGGTTCGTAAGTAGTACCTATGACACGTAAGTGGGTTTTAAAGTGGAGTAGACTTGTGTTTTCCTATTTCATTTTGATTAGGATTATAAATACCCTATTGATATTTTGTTATTATTTTATTCAGCTTTATGCAATAGGACACACTCTTTATGTTCACAACACTATTGATTCTAAGATTCGACGTTTGATCTTGGAATATATTATTCTCTGTTTTTACGATTAGATATTAATTTAAGATTTTGGTTTGTATTCTTCAATTATTGTAAGATTATTCATATGCTTTCTTTTATGAATTCAATGGATATTCTTGCAATTATGAGCGGCTAACCCACCAAACTAGGGTTGATGGAACACTCATGGAATAACGAAGTAGAGGAGGTGAAAAGTCATTATTAATTGATGTTCTTAAATGTACTGTGATATTCTTTAGTGTGATTTCTTTCTTAATGACTGTAGACTTTGTGAACCTGCATGTATTCAACACTTACTCCAAAAGAGAGGTAAATATTTGGAAAAGAAGATCACAATAGTAATTTAAAGCTATCTACCTTTATCTAATTAACTTGAAACTCAAAAGGTAATAGTTAATCTGAGGTCCTAGACAAGGTTTACTAAGGTGACACTCTGAGACTCAAAAGGTGATGAGTGAAATTTACCAAAGGCATTCATAAGATAGTTGGTGATACATATCTTGTCAGATTTTGCATCCAAGGCATTAAGATAGTTTCATGAAGCACGATAAGTCTATGGAGTTAGGAAGTCAAGGGTAACATTATCCTAGTATTCATCTCATATTGATTTAAAAATATAGTGATCAATATTTGCTACTTATATTATTGTTTTCATACAACCCCCAATTTCCTTTTCTGTGTTTTCCAGTTACTTTAACAAGTTCGATATAGAGATCCAACCTATTTCCTGTGAGTTCTACCCCAATATTTGTTTGGTTTTTTCAAAAATTTGATTTTTCTTGACTAAATTAGTCAAAATCTGATATGTTTTTAGTTTATATTTTTGTTTTTGCATTTTTAATTGCGTTTTGTCTTCGATAATAGCTAGACAATTTTTGAAATTATGTTTATATTACCTATTGATTTTAATTTTTTTAACTACATTTTGATTGACTTTAATGGTTTTTGTGTTGCTGTCAATTGCATTGTTGATTTCTGAAATAATTGCTACTTATTTTCTATGTTTGATTTGAGCATTTCTCTATTTCAGTTAACAGACCAGTGGTCGATAGATTGACCACTGCAGATTTGTTTTTGCTTGTAGATCGTAAATGGGTAAAGTTAAAATATCAATTAAAGGGGCTTCTTCTATTGCTTCTAGCAGTAAAAAGCAAAAAGTTGGAGAAGTTTTCAAAAATTTGAAAAGGAAAATAGTTGTAATCGACAATCTCAAGTCGGAAACAAAATAGAAAACTATGGCTGAGTTTGAGGAATATAAAGGCAGTAGTACACATGACAGTGAGAAAGTTGAGGAAAGTGAAGGTGAAAGTGAAAGAAAAAGTGAAGAAAAAAGTGATAGTAGCAAAGATGAGAACAGAGAGATAGTATAGATGAAGAGGATAATAATCCTCTATCCTTGCCAATTTGTACAATAGATATCTCTATTTAGCAGTATGACGTAGCTACGTAGATGGATGATTTAAGTTCTTTTCCAGTGAAGATTTTTGTAAGAGTAAAGACGGCGGTTTATAATTTTAGAAAGACTCTGGTTGAACCAAAATTCTATGCCGACTTTAAGAAAACCTATTTTGAACACTTGAGACATTTGTCAGAGCATTTTAAATTCAATGGACAGATGATCCATTATATATTATTGCGATGTATTACGAATAATAAAAAACTACATGAAATTTTATTTTGAGTGAAGAATAAGCCAACTTGTATTGGTTTAAGGAAATTTGCTTTGACTATGGAGATAAATTATTCAACATACCCCCATGAATAAAAAACAAACAAAGTCCTCCAAAATAGTGAAATTTTTCATTTCAAGATGACCAAGAATAAGAACATCACTGTTGTAGGATTATAAGCTTCATCAAAGGTAATCGATTTGATAAGGAGCAAAAGTTGAAGTGCTCTTTAGTTTGATTCGTGCACTCGATGCTGCTGGCAAAGGATCTATTGAAGAAGGTGGATTCAAACCACATTAAGATGAAGGCCGCTTTATATTTCTTTAAGGGTTATCCATGGGGAAATAAGTCCTTTAGGCTAACGTTAAGCTATTTGAAGAATAAGATTGATTTGAGCAAGAAGAAAGAAGTGTTTATCAAGAAGAAAAATACATTGTACTTTTTATATGACTTTTCTTGGGCATTCCTGATACTTATTATCTACCATCTTGTCGATTTATTATATACTCTTACCTGTTTATGCTGTAATACAACTCTATAGATTTATTTATTCTTCTATTGATTACAGGTTTGGATATATGAGTTTTTTCTCATCCTAAAAAGTATGTCAAAAAGTCACAGAATTCTTCTTTACCTATTTACCATTTATTTAGATGGAACACGTCAAAGAACAACAACATAATAAAAGGTGGCCCATTTAAGTATATAGAGAGAACAGTGCAAAGGAAAAAACTTGTTTGTTATTATATAATAATATTTTTAAACTAGTGAATGTCGTGTAATTTCTATTTTTTTGTAGATGGTGCACCCATAACTTACCCTCCAAGTCCGTGAGTGAAGATGACCTACATGAAAATACTTAAGTTATAAGGCATGAAGTTAAGGACATGTTCGTTGATGCCTTTAAGGCAGAGTTAAAAAGTGTGACTGTCATCACTTCATCAGTAGAATTTGTAGACGACAATGAAGATTTGGGTGGTCATAATCATGTTCAAGTCCAGTACTTACTTGTAATCATGCTGACTCTAGTGGACAGAAAACCGTATTGGTCACTTTTAGTAATGGAGAATTGGTTGAGCGTGTTTCTTTGCTCGAGCAAACGGTGCTAGATATTGTTTTTAATGTAATATATGAGAGGTTGAGGGGAATCAAGAAGAACAAGAAGAAGCAACAAGAGCAAGTTAAACTAGTTTATTTTTTGTTCTTTCTAATTAATTTACTTGTACAATTTTTCTAATCCTTTCAAAATAATACAGTGCATGTTGACTGTCTCCTTTGTATCCGATGTCAAGTAAACCTTAAAGCACTCATAGTCGTAGTAACTGACCATGCAATAGCAGATAAAAAAATAGAAAAATAAGAATAAAAAGGAGAAAAAGGTTGTAGATGAAGAAGATAAGAAAGACGGAGGAAAAAATGAGGAGATCCCAGTTGATGAAGAATAAGAAATAAGGAGAAAATAGAAGAAGATAGTGAGAAGAAATCAAAAGAAAAAGAAGAAGAGAAAAAAAAGAGAAGGCAATTGATGAACAATAAGAGAATGAACAGGAGAAGGAGAAGATAGAAGAAGAAAAAAACAAAATAATAATAAGAAGAAGAGAAATAAAATGAGAAGAAAGAAGTAGAAGAAGAGAAAGAACATGAGAAAAATCAAACTATGAGGACGAAAACACAAAAGAAGAAGACTTGACCACTGATGTAGTTGAAGAGGAGAATGAATAAAAAGAAAATAAATAAGAAGACAATGGTGAAAAGGAAGCGGATGTGATGGGCATTACTGAGGAATTCAACGATGAAAATGATGTCAGTGAATACAATTGATGATATGTATTTGGAAACTTGAGACAACTAATTTTTTTAATTATTTATTATTTCTAATGGTTTGATTTTTTATGGTTAATTGGATAACATATATTTGGCAACTCAATTTTGACAAATAATTTTTCTCTTTAGAGAAAATGGTCAAAAGACCCCCCAACCCTTACCCCAAATCCCAACTACACACTTATACTTTACGGGGGGCATATTACCTTCCTGAACCTTTTATTTCTAATATTTTGTGACCCTGAAAAGCTGACCTGTCCAAGAAGGTGTATACACACCCCATAGGGGTGTAGGGCTTGCCTAAAATACACAAATCTGCATTTTTTAACCCACGTGTAAGTTCAATTTTTTTTCATTTTCTTTTAAAAAATCTCCATTTCTTAGACATTAAATCTTTCATCTTCTTCCTTTTTCTTTGCCAATTTCAAAACTTGAAGTTTGGATTTTATTGTCTCCCTTCTCAAAACTTTCAATAGTAACCTCCATTCTAAAATTAAAGCTTTAGGTTCATAATCTTCTACAAAAAAAAGGTTCAAAACAGGTTTTGTTGCCTTATATATTTTTTTCTTTTTCTTTTCTTTCTAAAAATTAAAAGGTTCAAGAACTCATCAATGGTGTCCAAGATTAATTTCTCATTTTCCTCAGCTTCAATTCATTTTTTTCTTCATCTTTCTGTGTTTCAATTCATGGATGTGTCTAAATATAAAAAAACAAAAAATTAAAGGACATATGCCACTTTTTATTTGTATTATTGTAAAATAAATTAATTTACTTGTGCAAAACTTTTTATGAACATGTTGACTTTAATAAATTGTTTGATTTGTGTTTAACAGGATATTTTTGAAACAAGTGTGTACTCAAGAGAGTCTGAAGCCATGAACATAATAATATCAAAATAAATAAACTAAAGTTCTGCAATATTAATTTTTGGTAACAGGGAAAATATCATGGATTATATGATTTCACCCTTACCATGACTGTGCTATGGCACATTCATAAAACTTCCAGCAGACTCAGCATTTTGCTAGTGAAATTAGCATGTCATCTTCTTTAATCGGTTTAGATTTGATCCGGATCCTAAGACTTGAAATTAATATTTGTTTGTGGTCACCTTCTTCACCATCTTGGTGCCTCTCCGATCGTTGAAAAAATGAAAGTTGAGGAATTTACAGAGAAGGGAAAGAGAAAAGAGAAAGAGGAATGGGAAAGGAAAGAGAAAATGAAAATATTAAAGGAAAAGGAAAAATAATTATTTTTTAATAATAAAAATAGAATATTAGGTTGTAATATTACGTGGCATTACATGGAACACGCGTGATAATCACTTTCTAATACACATGTGGGTGTGAGTTTTTAGGGGTGTTATAACTTCTATTTTAAATAGTTCAGGGGGGTCATAGGACCCCGCAAAGTATAGGTGTGTAGTTGGAATTTGGAGTAAAGTTTGGAGGAATTTTTGACCATTTTCTATTCTCTTTATGAAAATTTTCTAGATTTATTGTGAAAATCTTTACTGATAGAATTGTGTTGTGTTACTGATTGTCTTATAGTTGATACAACTGATGACTTTTATTATACAAAACCTTCTTAATTATTTGTAGACTATTGTCAATTAGATCAATCTGCTTGAAGTTAATGTTTATTATTATATGTTGCAATGTGTTACTAATTCAGTTGTTGTCATAGTTTATAGAGGTCGATGTAAATATTATAGAAGTCATTTTCTATTATTTATAGACTGCACCCGTGATTGATTTAAGAAATCATACATCTATTATTCAGTCCCACCACATCCCTATTATACCCTTTCTTAAAGCCAATACCAACAAAAAAACATACAATAATTGTTTTAGACCTTTTTCTTTTTCTTTAGCCAAAATCAACTTTTATTTTAGTTGATTCCTCTCCATTTTGGTTTCTTTTAGTAATCCTTTCAAGTGATGTCTTTGCTTTCTGGCTTCTTTGAACAATGTCATGAGTAGCTTTCTATTTTATTTGAATTTTCAAGGTTTGTAGTATTTAAAGTGTGACAATGCCTTGAAAATTTGATGTTGAAGGGTTGCTCATTGTTGATTCATTGTCTACAAGCCACTTAAAAAAAGAGCAACCGTCATTATTCTAGGCAAAAAAATAAAAAATTAGATGAATTTTCTTAGATAAACGAAAAACTAAATTCACATATATATAAGCACTTACCCTCTCAACTGCACAGTTAAACAATTGTTGACCTAGAATCGAATTGGTACGTGAAGTCTTTAAGATAGCTAGATTACCACAACGATAAATGTAAGAATTTTTTTAATTGGATGTTTTAGAAGCTTGAGACATTGTAGTTTATTAAAAATGAAGGATTTAATGAAGCCAAAAAAATGAGGGAGTTAAAAAAAAAAAAAAAGAATTGCCTTTCATTTATACAAAAAGCAAGCAGATGTTGCCGTTGGAAAAATCAGATATTGTATTTTATTACCATTGAAAAAGTTGCATATTTAAATTTTGTTACTATGGGACATAATTAATAGACCATAAATATAATTTATGCTTTCCTATGTGAGTAGTGGATTTTAAATCATCTAGATCAACACTCTATCGTTTGTAAGGTATATGCGGATTTGATATAATGATCAAAAAGTATGAATACATGAAAAAAATATAAACTATTAGATAAATTATATTGAATTGAGGATCATCGATTGAGTCTAGTGTAAATCCTTGATCGCACACTTTATCAATAATATACTGGATGGGTATGTAGTCGTTACTAGCATATCGTAAAAAAAAAATTACTTAATCAAAAAATAAAATATTAGAATTTATACAATTAAATGCGTTTAAAAAAGTCACGTTATCATATAAAAGTCCACATAAATTGGAGATAGTGATCAAAGAGTGTGAGAATAGGTAGTGATTATACGATCAACATTCTCAGACTAATGTTTGGTAAAGCATAAGTATATTATGAGGATTTTATTTGTTCAACCACAACACATTTTCTCGCATCTTTAATCATCATCCCCAATTAATGTGGACTCGTATATGATCATATGAATTATTTAAACTCATTTAGTTTTGTAAATTTTAATTAATTAATTATTTTAAAAAAAAAATTCTACTAGTTTTGATCTATAAACAAGTATTCAATTCTATTAGGTATTGCATTGATGTATTGTAGTCTTTCCTATATGACGACCTTCCTCTATAATGCACCTAATAGAAACGGATACATATTTATAGACCATAACTAGTAGAATTTTCTTTAAGAAAATAAATAATTAATTATAATTAATCCATTATAAATTAATTAATGAGAATTTACATAGTTAAATGAGTATAAATAAGTGATATAATCACATAAAAGTTCACGTAAATTGGGCACGATGATAAAAAAAATGTTAGAGAATGAGTTGTGGTTGAACAAACAAAATCCTCACAAGTACTTATACTTTGCCAAGCATTAGTGTGAGGATGTTGATTGTATAACCACCACCGATCCTCACTTATCTTTGATCACCGTCCCCAATTTATATGGACTCTTATATGATAAAATGACTTGTTAAAGTCATTAAATTGCATAAATTTTAATAATTTATTTTTTATTAATTAATTATTTTCTTTTTTGACAATATGCTAGTAAGGGCTATAAATTCATTCAGTATATTATTGACAAAGCATGTAGTCTAGAATTTACAGTAGACTCAATCGATGGTCCTTAATATAATATAATTTATTTATTTATTTATTTTTGTTATGTACTAATATTTATTGACTATTGCAACAACTCGAACAATGAAATCATCGACTGTATAGACAGTTTAGCATATATAATGATCTCAGTCAATTGTAGACCCAACAAACTATGCAATTAGTTTAGTATAAAATAGATAATAGACCAGATTCACTATCTATGACAATATATAAATTTGTATGCATATATATATGTGTGTGTGCGCACGTGTGTGTGCGTGTTCGTTGAAGTCTCCAACTATTGCATTCATCTTCTAATAGAATTACAAAATTCAAGAACAATGAAATTGAAAAAATCATGAGTAATATATAGGAAATAGAAATTCATTCTATTCATTAGTTCATTGCTATATTTTTAACATAATATCGACACTAACTTGGGAAAAAAAGGAAAAAGGAAAAAGCTTTCATCTAAGAATATTTCTAAGCATGAAAGCTTCTTTGCAATGAACTAGGACTATCTAATGCCCCGTAAATACACCCTAGACATCACACGGTGCTCAAGACTACAAGTAATCTCAAGCTAACTCTTTAAGCCTTCTACCAACTTTGGAACTCATAATAAAGATAAACTTAACATATGAAATCTTGAAATAACTGAATTAATGTCTTAATTGAAAGTCATAAACATAGAAATCTTGAAATCAAACACTTTGAATCTAAAATAGGAAATAGTCGAACAAGCCTCTACTTCTAACTAGAGAACCACTGGGACGAACCCCAGTCGACCCAACTCAAACTAACATCAAATAACTAGAATGCTTCATCAATAACAAATCTGGTAGGATAGGACCTCGAACTATCAGGACTCACCACGAGCTAAAATGTAGGTGGAGATACTCGAAATCAATCACGTTGTTGGAATTGAGCACCAGGACCTACATTATAAGACAATGTAGCACATAGACATATATGTGGATCAGTACTTCTGGAATGCACGAAGTATGTAGGGGTGAATACATAAGTAAAATAATAACTCAATATTCATATAAGCTCTTAAATGATGCATGCTAAGTGTAAATGACTCACCTTGAGCTTGAATAACTGAAAAGTGAAAATCATAAATCATGGATAATAAAGTATACTGAATAAACTTTGTGAGCCATAATGCTTAGTTCTAAAAGCTATACTTTTACTCTTTCTTTTGGGAGATTCTTCTAACCAACATAAACCATGTGAGCTATCATGGAGTCCAACATCTTACCCATATTGGGGAGAGCTGTTCTACCCTTGTCATCAGAATAGAACCTAAGCTAGAGTGATCACTATACTGAACCCACTATAGGCATTAAAACCTATGGTGGCACATAGTTCTGTGGCATGTGACCTTGGAATCATACCCAACTCAGTGCTAAATACTACTCCCATATTACTTATATGCTTGCTCTGTAGGAAATCCACCTTAAAATAGCATAAGAGTTCATAATAAAAACTAATTATGCTCCTCTTTGCTTTAAACTATAATCAAGATAAATAAATGTGGATTTCATTTCTTAGTTGAGGATAAAAAGATCAATTCTTGCTTTAAATCTTGAATAAGTTTGTCATAGAATGCTTAAAAGCATAATCTTCTTGAAATCTCAACACTTAAACTGAGGGCTTAAAATTCATGCTTTAAACTCGCAGTAATTTATGCCAAAACTTCTTGTTCAATATAATTCTTGAAATACTTCAACAATAAAAAGTCAAGATAGTGCAATATCATTCATAATATAAATCTTATAAGTTTCAATATAGGTTGTGGTGCAGTGGATAGGGCTGCTTCACCCTTAACCAGAGGTCGAGAGTTTGGCCTTGGGTATGGAGAAAACTCTGTTGGGACCGCTGCCACCTTAATGGGCCCTGCAATATGCGATATGAATTAGTTGGGGCTCCAATGCAGGCACCGAACACCAGATGGAAAACCAAAATAAATAAATCTTTTATGTTAAAAACATAAGCATAAGCACTTCTCGATATACGTAAAGCTTTAAATCTCATGATAATCACATGCTTCAAGAATATATAAACTTTGGTATGAACCCTACTTCAAAACAAGTAAATTGAATATTAAAATAATGCAACTTGGGTACAAGGGTGAAAGGATACCCTTGTTCATAATACTACATACCTTAATAAGCTAGACTTGATGGATAAAAACTTGACTTTGTAAGCCTTGGAGATGTTCTTGAAAGTTTTATTGAACTTCTTGGACAAGGAACCATAAATTATTAATTGCCTTGAAGAAGATGTAATGGAGTTTTGGAGTTCTTGGAATTAGGTTTGGGTTTCTTGGAGAGAAAATTGATGGAGAATAGGTGTATAATGCTTAAGCCAACATTTAATCTTATGTTTTTACGACTTGGGGCGATGGTAAATGATCTAATTTACCCTCTAGAGATTAAAGTCGCAATTGAAATGCCATTTTTATGGCCACCGCAATACGATGACATGCCCATCGCTATACCCAGCGGGACATGGTGCAATCGCGTTGAGCTGCTAGAATCAAAATCCAAAGGTGACCCAAACCTCATCCAAAGATTCCAAAACTTTCCCGAGATATAATCCTTACACCCCTAAACATAAATCAACTCAAAAACCATTATCTCGGAGCCCGAAAGGTCAAATTAAAATTCCTCAAAGTTAAGAGGTTAAAATAAGGCTGTCTTCAACACTTAGTTAAATTTTCAGGCTTTAAGCTTCTTATGCAAGCACTAGGAGCTGAACTAAGCTAAGTCTAATACGGGGTATTAAAAACTAGAACTATCAAAACATAAAAATATAATCTAAACAAAGGGGATGGTGATGTAGTTGTTGGGATCCAGATGAAGCCTCTTCATGATCGCCCGTAAAAAATAGGCGATACGCCAGAGTTTCCAAATCAGAAGTTTGCAATCCTCATACAGATCATAGAAAATATGGTCAAGGCCATTATGAAGGAGGAGAGGGTCCTGGTGGTGCTGGGACACATCCTCCTAACTAGTCAAAGTGATATCCTTCTAGGCGGCATTATTACTGTTTTTTAAAATTGTGTTGAAGACGATGAAAATTTTAGATTTTGGTGGAGTAGAGAGATAGTTTTATAAACCATATAGAAGTCCTTTATATGCCCACCCAATAGTTAGTCGATGAGTTAGAAAAAAAGTCCAGTAGTTAGTGTATATCTAATCAATGTAGTTGTAAGTTGACGTACAACAACTTTTTTGAGGTGTTATAATTTCTCGCCTGTTCATTTCATCACTTAAATATTTTGAGTTTTCCAATAGAATTAAAACATGATCGATAATATATGATGTAGTAAATAGTTCATAAATGAAATAGCAGTACACATAATATATGCTATAATTTAGTTGATTGATACTAGAAAGAGAGCAAAATCGATAAAACTAACATGACATTAATTAGGACAAACTGTAGGGGTCTCAAAATACATACATTAGTTTGAGTTGCAAAAACAAAGTGGGACAAACCTATATAAGATTTATTGTTATTACATGTGGTTCTCTTATGTCTGAGTCTCTTGCATAGTGAATACTTATTCCTTTTCTTGATCTTGAAAGTTTTGCTGGCACCCTTAACATATTTCTTTCTCTTTCTTCTGATCTTGGTATCGATAAGGGGTGTAAGAATATTCACGTCTAACAATTCCTATGGCATACACAATTTGAACTCTAGAGGGACAATATTAATTGATTTTGAGTGTGCAAGGAGGCATGCTTTGACTTTATACATAGACGAAGAGTACTCGTAGAACTCAAACCATAATCATAATTGTACTTTGCTCGAATTCAACCATCCTATGAGCACACAGTATTTTTACAAAGACATATTTCCTATAAATAATTAATATCCAATAGGTTCACTTTGGCAGTAGAACCCATGTTGTACACGCTGAATTGGTTATCGTCTCTGTTTACATTCTCCATGTAGAAAAAGTCTCCCTCACTCATATTGTCCCTTAGGATTTTTTTGGCGGAAGGCACTATTCTGTTCTCCTTATAGTTGAGGGCATATGCATGTCATTCCCTAAACTTGTCACTAAACCTCCTGACAATAAAATTAAATATGGATGCCACGGGGTACTCCCTTTTGTCTGTTCAACATAGCATTGAGTAACTCGATAATATTTGTGGTCATCATATCATACCTATTTTTGGGAAAGTGTACTAATCTACTTCTCAAAACCAAGTTTATGCTCAAGTATAATGGCTTCCTCAGGATAATAGCTCTTGAATTTCACAAAATGATTGCTAAAATCCTTAAAGGAATATGCCCTTGCCGCATGGTAAAATAGATAGAGGTAATCTCTATATAGGTGAATTACTCAGATATTTTCAATAAGGTGTCTAATGCAATACCTGTGATGAGCATAGTTGTAAACCATAGCAATGTCATTGGTGATGCTCTTGTGCTTATCAAAGATAAAACATAAATCTGGTTTATCGATCACTATAGACTTCAGCTTCTCAAAGAAGAATGACCAATATGCATTGTTCTCTTTGTCAAAAACACAAAAAGCAATTGGGTAAACATGGTTCTCCATATCCTTTACAACTGTGTTTAGAAACAAGCCCTCATACTAACTATGTAAATGAGTGTTGTCAACTACAACAACCTTTCTCATTTGGATAAATCCCCTAATGCATTTGGATAAATCCCCTAATGCAAGCGTATAAGGCTAAAACATAGTACATAAACCTACAATTATCCCTGTTCCCCATGATAAAATAGGTAGAACCAACATTAAGAGTGATGATCATGTAGGAAAAGCTAACAAGCAGGAATCACCGTGCTCCAGTGTCCCTCAAACCATTTGCTTGGTGATCATACCTCCCATCCAACATTTCCAATAGCTTGGACTATAATGAAAATCATTGAAAATAATCCTCTAAATCTCTTTACTATATGGACCTTTGCCATTATGATAGAAATTCACACAAATCAATGCAATGACTTTAGCAGAGATTTTTTTATGGTTGCGCATGGCATGTTCCATTGTGCAAGTGTGATCACCGACGTAGTTATAAATGCAAAATCCTCTAATGTATTCATATTTCCTCGCTCACAACGTCCACCCACAACTAGGAGATACACATTTTACCTTGAAGTAGTTACTACAACTCTTCAATATAGTATAATTAAAAGACTTCCTCACCGACGCTACATCTAATAACACTTCCATCTTATTCTTACTACTAAATAGTTATTCTATTGTAAAAGTAGTTTCATCGGAGAAGGTGTAGTTGGAGTATGTCCTGATCAATACTCTTTTTGATCTTCTTGAAATAAGTCAGGATATTTTGATTTCATTGAATGATTTTCCATATCTGTTGGATGACCACTTGGGCTCTCATCTTTAACTGAATCATCATCATCAACTACTTGGTGTGGTGGCGGGGGTACTCAAGACCTCACAATGACATTCATCCTTAATATTAGCCTAGAGCCATCAACAATGACATCCAACATGTACAAGGACAACTACATATCATTCTTTATGAATGTGGGATGTATTTCCCCTCCTATTCATTAGATATCTAATCAAAAGTCACTTGGCAGACAAGCTAATTCTCCACTCTTAATTACACTTCAAACCATGTCGTCGTATGAACCATTGTGACACAATGTGAAATGCATTATCACCTTACTAAATGATTTTCAATTCTGATACTTGGGAGTCTACTCCCACACACCCATATAATTACTACCAACATTAATTACTTTAGCTTCTACCATTGTAGACCACACTGATTAATTTGTTTTTAACCAATCAATGACTAGTATGAAAATCCTCGTACAAAAATGTGAATAAAAAAATCAGGTATAAGCGATGCTCTGCTAGCTCTGGATGGATAAATATATTTGTAGGGATTCTAAACTACTGGAATCTATCTACTAACGAGGTATTTAATGGATTTTGAAAGCTTTTCAATCTAACAAAAAGGTGGAAAAATATTTTTTACAATTTTTTTTAAATGAAATAACAATGAAGGAAATGAGCAAGAATGCAGATATTCAGTTATGGGAAGAAAGATTTTGCCTGAAAAGTCACCAAAATTGGAAAAAAGTAGGTGAAAATGAGATCTTTTTTTGTGGATTCTTGGATATTTTTTAAAATTAAAAATAAAAATCTAAAAAATAGAAGAAAATTGTCACGACCTAAAACTATCCCCTAGTCGTGACACGGTGCTTAAGGCCACATGTGACCCCAAGCTAACCCATGATTTGGCACAAGTTGTAAATACCGAAAGAAGATAACAAAATACTGTGCAGAAGTCAATCAATAGAAATTCAAAGTAATCAAATCAATAACAAAAGGAGTCTAAAACACAACTTTGAAACATATTAACTGTCTGACTGCCATAAAGCTTCTAAATATGATGAGTTGTTGGGACAGATCATCAACTAACTTTGACTACTGAATTAAACATGAACTAAAATACTGTAAATCTTGATAAATAATATAATTAGTCCTCAACTTATGAGGACTCACCAATGTTGTAGCTGAGTGGCAAATGAGTTGTCTAAATATGAATGGGGAGCTGAGCATCTGAACCTATGTTATAAGACAACATAGCTCAAAAGAGAGTATGTGGTCAGTACTTTGAATGTACTGGTATGTGATATGAGGACCGACAGATATACGTAAAAATTGAGCATGAATGCATGAAACTATAAAACAAATGAAAGACCAAGCATAAACATGTACTGAAATAATCTGAATAGATGGGTAACTGATATATGGACAGTTGGTTATGCAAACCTGAACTGATGTAGTCTTAATGCTGAACTAAAATTATAGAATCTAACATTTAACCAACATGCCCCAATCTGAGCTAATCGGGGTACAACCTGTAACCTAGTTAGGGAGGTGTCAGTACCTTACTACAGGTACTAACACTGGTTGTGTAGATCTACTATTATCTCAAAAGATCAGGGTATCAAGCCTAAACTGATGGGTGATCTCTGAGAGGGTGTCAAGCCTAAACTAACAGATAACCCTCATAACCTATGCTAGCTATGTAGCTTTAGAACTTAGGACTGCTACTAATGATTCTGCCTAATTGACAAAAACTGTCATACCTGCATTCACTCGGTACTAGGTTCTACTCCCAACTAAACTGAGGCTGATATTGATAAAAGCTTAACATGATTCATAACTGATAAATGCTCAGCATGAATATAATAATTTGAATATTCTAATACAATAATAATCTGAATGGATTGTAACTTAAAATTAGAAATATGCATGAATATCTAGTTATAACCCACTAGCATGGAAAATAATATAATTAAATATGATGATTTCAATGTAATGACATGATAGGAAATTTCGTGACTTAGACTTAAGAATCAAACAATTTAATCAATATAATAAATTACCATAATTAGTGAAACACCGTAGTTTCTGGACCTTAGAAAATTTCTTAGAACTCTGGTCTCTGGACCAAATATGACTCAAGGGTACGAGCCATATGTTGGGGTACGGATGTTATGGTCCAGTTGTATGCTGACCAGTGATGGTTAGTTGGATGGATTTTGGTTATTGGAATGGATACGACTTAGGGGTATGAGTCATATTGGTGGTCACGAATCGGTTAGTTCCTTAAATTAATCTTAGAATTGGTTATTTAGGTTGGATATGAGTACGAGTGGCTCACCATGATCTGTAAGCTAGGGTACAATTTATACCATGGACTCATATGGTGGACAGTGTCTGAATCTTCCTTGAGCTTAAATCTGCCATGGGTACGGATGAAGGGTACAGATCGTATGCTGTCAATACGACTAGGTTGGATGAGTCATATGCTAGATAGTGCTGGATACAGGGGTTGAGGCTAGGATACAAGTGGAGGAGACCATTCGTATTAGAGAGTACAACTTGTGTGGGTCAGTTGAGTCGTACCCATGTGACGAGATTTTGGTACAACTTAAGTGGGGGTATTCTGGATAGTTCCCCACTAGTCCTAATAGGGTCCAACAACCTCTAACCTACTTGAAAGGTTATTTAACCTATTATTCCATTCATTAACACTTAGAAACTTTTCTAAAATATGCCATAATTCTCTCAAGAGCTTTTGGGCAAGGGAAGCTAGGGTTTCAACAAAAGGATCAATTTGGGGCTTGTCTTGGTGATTTTTTTTCATCGTCATCTTGGTTTAAGGTATGTTCTCTTCCCTCACTGTTAATTTTAACTAAAGGCATGGTTTTTATGAATGTTTTCATGATTTCATTGATTATATGATTTTGATTTTCAAATATGATTTGGGAGTTTTGATATTAAATGGTTGGTTATAATTTCTCATGGTTTTAATTATTCTTTTATATGTATTAATAGTGATTTTGGATAATCAAGTTTCATGGGAATGGTTTAGCGGTGATTAGAATTAGTTTTGGTCATATTATACCTCTAATGTGTTTGACGAAATGCTTATAAAGATATGTTCATTGCATTGACTAATTTTAATAGAACTTTTGTTTACAACATGGTAAAGGAATTATGCATGGTTTAAATTGGAAAGGTAAATGGCTAATGGTTATGCTTGAGGGGAACATGGAATCCCTAAGTGGTTAAATATGGTAAATGAAAGGGCACTTGAAAGTCCCCTTAAACCTATATGTGGTTGGCTATGGATAATACTTGTAAGTAAGGATTGGTATGATGATACCAATATTAATGGCCTCAGTTAATAAATGAATAATGGTTTAGTTATTTGGAAATTGGTTTTAACTGGGCAATAATGGCAGGATGTGTAGCAAAGTCGTAAAAGGTGAAGGTCTCGGGGCTACCAGAACTAGAAACTCATATTTGTCGTTATGAGGTTGGTCTTAGTGACTGTGTGTATGATGTCACACTATATTTGGAGGATGTAATAGTCATCCCACGGTCTTCTTCCTTGGTGATATGGATACACTCACTGGGGCCCTTTTAGTAGGGGGAACTGAACCCATATAGCCCGTGGCTGGTTTAGGATGACAAAGCTACACAACCTAGATAAAGGTTTTAAAGGCATGCTAAACCCGGTCCCTTTTCTCGACATGGTTATATATAAATATATATATGGATGGTTGTGTGCATATAGATGGTTTTAATTGATTTTATAAATGGTATTATTTTATCCTTACCCTAATATCATGCTAGCAGTCACTCTCTATCCCCTTCTACTGGTGGTTGTATGCCTATACTATGCAGGAACCAATCGTTCTACTCTTTCTACATAGTAATTGACTTAGGGATCAATATTTGGCCAAAAGTGATGAGCTTCCATCCTTTTGGAAGGCTTTATTTTATGTTATGGATATTTTTAGGAACTTTGATATTTTGGATATCAGTTTTGGCTATGGTTGGGGGCACGTCCTAATCGGATTTTATTAGTCTATCGGTTATTTGCTTTGTGGTACTTCTATGGGTTGGACTGGGCGAGATATGTATTGGTGGCGGCCTTGGCATTATTGACATCAGTGGACAATATTGTTGGTTGTTCCATCTTATTTCATTATGGGATTAATTATATTATGTATTGGAAAATCCTTGATTACAATATGGTTTATGGCTCTTTTTTGGTATGGTTCACTATAGTTGGATTTTTGGTATGGGATGGTTGGAATCGATTGGGCCGGTCATGGTTGTAATCTATTCTAAAGTATTTATGTAAGTTGTCAAGGTGTCTCCTTATGTGACTGTATCTTTTGGTTTTGATCCAAAAGTTATTTCAGATTCTTTTTCTATTTCTACCCTAGCAGGTGAGTCTGTTATTGCTAAGAGGGTCTATAGGGGGTATGTGGTATCTGTTGGTGGAAAAAAGACCTCGGTGGATCTATTTGAGTTTGGTATGGTGGATTTTGATGTTATTTTAGGGATGGACTGGTGACACTCTTGTTATGTGTCCTTAAATTGTCAGACTCGTAGGGTTATCGTTAGGTTCCCTAGTGAGCCAGTTATAGAATGAGAGGGTGGTTCTCTAGATACTAAGTGGAGATTTATTTCTTATCTTAGAGCTTGGAGGTTAATCTTTAAAGGCTATCTTTATCACTTGGTTTGGGTTAAAGATTCTAACTCAGAAGGTCCTTCTTTCCAGTCAGTTCCAGAGGTTTTTTTGAATGATCTTCCTGGTGGTTCCTCCAGATAGGGAAATAGAGTTTGGTATTGACTTGGTTCCAGACACTCATCCAATTTCTATTCCTCCATATAGAATAGCTCCAGCTAAGTTGAGAAAACTCAATGAGCAGCTTAAGGATCTTCTGGATAAGGGGTTTATTCGTCCTAGTGTATCATCTCCCTGGGGTGCACCAGTGTTGTTTGTGTGCAAAAAGGATGGTTCCCTTCGGATATGCATTAACTATAGGCAGCTGAACAAGGTAAAGGTCAAGAACAAGTATCCTCTTCTAATGATAGATGATCTATTTTAGTAGTTGTACGGTGCGAAGTTCTTTTCTAAGATAGATCTTTGTTCTGTGTACCATCCACTAAAGATTAGGAAGGTAGATATCCCTAAGATGACTTTTCATACTCGGTATGGGCACTTTGAATTTTTGGTGATATTATTTGGGTTAACTAATGCTCCGGTAGTATTTATGGATTTGATAAATAGAGCTTTTTATCAGTATTTAGATCACTTCATTATTGTGTTTATTGATGACATTCTAGTCTATTCGAAGAGAGGTGGATCATGCTAATCACCTCGCAGTGGTATTGCAGACCTTAAAGGAACAACAATTGTATGCCAAGTTCTCCAAGTGCGAGTTTTGGTTCAACGCTGTAACTTTCTTAGGTCATATTATTTCTAGTGAGGGGATCATGGTGGATCTACAAAAGGTTGTTGTGGTAAAAAGGTGGCCTAGACCCACGACTCCATCTGAAATTTGGTGCTTCTTGGGTTTAGCCAGGTATTATAGGCGGTTTGTGGAAAGATTTTCGCCGATAGCTGCTCTTTTGACTAAGTTAACTTAAAAGAAGGTCAAATTTTAATGGTTAGATACTTATAAAGGGAGTTTGGAGAAGTTAAAGGATAAGTTAACTTCGACTCCAATTCTTACTTTGCCAGAAGGCAATGATGGGTTCTTGTTTTATTACGATGCATCTCGAGTAGGGCTTGGTTGTGTGTTCATGCAGCATGGAAAGGTGATTGCCTATGCTTTAAGGCAGTTAAAGGCGCATCAGAGGAATTATCCTACGTATGATTTAGAGTTGTTGGAGGTTGTGTTTGCTTTTAAAATATGGCAGCATTATTTGTATGGTGTACACGTGGATATCTTTTCTGATCATAATAGTCTATAGTATATGTTCACCCATAAAGAACTTAATATCAGGCAGAGAAGATGGCTTGATCTTCTCAAAAATTATGATATGAGTCTTAACTATTACCCAGGTAAGGCTAATGTGGTTACTGATGCTCTTAGAGATTTATCCAATGGGAGTTTGGCTTATGTAGAGGAAGGAAAATGGGAATTGGTGAAGGATATTCATTGCTTGGATAATATTGGAGTTCGCCTCTTGCACTCCAAGGATGGTCGTATGATGGTGAAAGAAGTGGTTTGATCATCTCTTGGTGTGGATATTAAGGAGAAACAAGTTTTAGATCCTATCTTACTGAAAATCAAGAATGACATTTGTGGGAAAAAGGTAGTGGTGTTTGAGATTGATGGTGATGGTACTTTATGGTACCAAGGGAGGTTGTGTGTTCGAGATGTCGATGACTTACGACAAAGGATTCTGGCTGAGGTACGTGAATCACACTATGTTATTCATCCCAACTTGACTAAGATGTATCATGATCTCAAGGAAATCTATTGGTGGAATGGCATGAAGAGGGATATGGCTAATTTTGTGGCCAAGTGCATGGTGGATCAATGGGTTAATGTTGAGCACATGAGGCCAAGAAGAGTTGTATCAAGAAGTTGATTTGCCTAAATAGAAGTGGGAAGTGATTAATATGGACTTCGTTACCAGTCTTCCCCGGTCTCAAAATTAATATGATTTGATTTAGGTCATCATGGATAGGATGACTAAGTCTATACACTTTTTGCCAGGCGGACTACCTTCTCAGAGTTGGATTATATGAAGCTGTATCTTCAGGAGATTATGAAGCTGCATGGATGCCTATTTCAATTATTTATTATCATGGAATGCAGTTTACATCTCACTTCTGGTGATTTTTTCAAAGATGGTTAGGGACCAAGGTGAGTCTAACTACTCTTTTCCATCCGCAGATGATGGTCAAGAAAAGAGAACTATTCAGACACTGGAGGATATGCTTCGGGCTTGTGTGATTGATTATGATGGCAATTGGGTTGAGCATCTACCTTTGGTGGAGTTTTCTTAAAGCAATAGCTATCATTCTAGTATTGGTATGGCCCCTTTTGAGGCATTTTCTGGTAGGAGGTTTAGGTCTTCTATTGGTTGGTTCGATCTTGGTGAGGCGGATATGTTTGGTCCTAACTTGGTTTATCAAGCTATGGAGAAGGTGAAGGTGATTCAAATAGTCTTAAGGCTGACCAAAGTCGCCAAAAGTACTATGTTAATGTTAGGTGTAGAGACTTAGAGAGTACGACTGGGGATAAGGTTTTCCTCAAGGTATCTCCCATGAAGGGAGTAGTACGGTTTGGCAAAAAGGGGAAGCTCAGTTTTTGGTAGTTGGTCCTTATGAGGTATTACGTAGAGTTGGTAATATGGCTTATAAGCTGGAGTTTCCTTCTAGCTTAAGCTTGATTCATTTGGTTTTTCATGTTTCAATGATGAGGAAGAGCATTGGTGATCCTTCTTCGGTTATTCCTATCGAAGAATTGGGTCTCACAGAGTCTTTGTCATATGAAAAGGTCTCAGTTGAAATCTTGGATAGGCGTGCTCATCGGTTGTAGACTAAAGATGTGGTTTTGGATAAGGTTCTTTGGCGGAACCATAAGGAGAAAGAAGCTACATCGAAAGTAGAGGAGGACATGAAGTTCAAGGTTCTTTGGCATAACCATAAGGAGGAAGAAGCTACATAGAAAGTGGAGAAGAACATGAAGTCCAAGAATCTGCATTTGTTTTCTTCTCTTGAGATTCGTGCAGAAGGTATGTTTCTTCAATACATCTTCATTTTCTGAGTTTGTTAAAGGAAAGATTAATATCTTCGCCTCTTTGTTTTCAAACCTTGTTAACTATTGGGAATATATTTGATAATACAAATGACTTGTGAGTATGGTTACCCCTACCTTATCCATCATTTGGGGATGAATATTCCTAGTAGGGGAGACTGAAATACCTTAGTTTTTGGACCATAGAAAATTTCATGGAATTTTGATCTCTGTACCTAAAATGAATTGAGGGTACAAGTCATATGTTGGGTACATATGGTATGCTCCGGTCGTATGCTGACCAGTGTTGGTTGGTGGGACAGATTTTGGTTACTAGAATGGGTACAACTTAGGGGTACGAGTCATATTTGTGGTCACAGATCATTTGGTTCCTTAACTTAATCGTAGAATTGGTTACTTAGGTTGCATTTGAGTATTAGTGGATCACCAAGAGTCATAAGCCAGGGTATGAGTCATACCATGGACTCGTATGGTGGACAGTGTTTGAATCTTCTTTTAGGTTAAATATGCTAGGGGTATGGATGAAGGGTATGAATTGTATACTGTTAATATGACTTAGTTGGATGAGTCGTATTCTGGATAGTGTTAGATATAAGGGTCATTCTAGGATACAAGTGAAGGATACGAGACGTATTGGAGGGTACGACTCATGTGGGTCAGTCATACCCCTGTTATAGGATTTTGTGCAACTTAAGTGAGGGTATTTTGGTTATTTCCCCACTTATCGTAATAGGGTCCCATGACTTCTAACCTACTTCAAAGGTTTTATACCTTATTATTCCATTCATTAACACTTAGAAACTTTTCTAAAACACTCCATAATTCTCTCAAGAGCTTTTGGGAAAGGGAAGCTACAACTAAAGGATCAATTTGGGGATTGTCTTGGTGATTTATTTCCATCATCATCTTGGTTTAAGGCATGTTCTCTTCCCTCATTGTTAATTTTAACTAAAGGCATGGTTTTTATGAATGTTTTCATGATTTCATTAATTATATGATTTTGGTTCTTAAATAAGATTTGGGGGTTTTGATATTAAATAGTTGGTTATGGTTTACCAGAGTTTTAATTATGCTTTTATATATATTAATGGTGGTTTTAGATAATTGGACTGCATGAGAATGGTTTAATAGTGATTAGAATTGGTTTTGGTTATATTATTCTCCCATTGTGTTTGACAAAATACTTATAAAGATATGTTCATTGCATTAAATACTTTTAATAGAACTCTTGCTTGTTCTAAAACTTGGTAAAGGAATTATGCATGGTTTAAATGGCTTGAAATGGTAAATTGCTAATGGTTATGCTTGAGAGGCGCACGTAATCCCCAAAGTGGTTTAATATGGTAAATGGAAGGGCACTTGAAAGTCCCCTTAAACCTATACATGGTTGGCTATGGATAATACTTGCAAGTAAGGATTAGTATGATGATACCAATATTAATGGCCTTGGTTAATAAATGGATAATGGTTTGGTTATTTGGAAATTAGTTTTAATTGGGAAATAATGGCAGGATGTGTAGCAAAGCCGTGGAAGGTAGAGGTCCTGATGGGCCCAAAATTGGAAACTCATATTTATCGATATGAGTTTGGTCTCGGTGATCGTATGCATGATGTCACACTATATTTGGGGGATTTACTAGTCATCCCAAGGTTTTCTTCCCTAGTCGTGTGACCATATACACCAAGGCCCTTTCAGCAGGGGGAGCTGAACCTATATAGCCCGTGGGTGGTTTAGGATGGCAAAGATACACAGCCCAGGTAAAGGTTTTAAAGTCATGCTTAACCCGGTCCTTTTTCCCGACTTGGTTATGTATATATATATATATATGTATGTTGTGTGCATATGTATGGTTTTACTTGGTTTTATAAATGGCATTATTTTATCGTTTCCTTGGGATTATGCCCCGTCTCCCAACCAAATTTCATTACTCTATTGGTTAGAGGCTTTGTGGTACTTCTATGGGTTAGAATTGGCGAAATCGGTATTAGTGTCAACATTGGCATTGGAATAAGCTAAAAAGCTGACATCATTAGACGATATTATAGGTTGTTCCATCCAATTTCATTTTGGGATTAATTATATTATGTTTTGGAACATCCTTGGTTATGGCCTAGTTATGTCCCTTATTTTGGTATGGTTTGGTATTGTTGGATTATTGGTATGGGATGGTTTGACTCAGTTGGGTCGGCCACAGTTGTGATCTATTCCCAGAGTCTTTATATAAGTTGTTACACTGTCTTGTTACATGCTCAAAATTCAACCAACTCAGGACAGGTGACTGGAGGTTAGGTTAGGTAATAGGGGTGGTTTCCGAACCTGATTGGACTTGGAATGCTCATTACGATAAGGCCACATGGTGGTATGTGTAAAGTTGGTATCAGAGTCTAGTTTATGATCAATTGGGAGTCCATAAAGCCATGTTGAGTTGCATTTCTGTTAGGGGTGTGTAGCGTGCCACACTCATAAGGGAGAGACTATAGGGCATTTAGGAATGTTTCACTTTCTTGGTATTCCATTTTCTATCTTGGAGTTTCAGTCCTGGAATCTTCTCTAATCCTTATTTGTTCGTCTTTCAAATTATGCCTCGTAGATCTAAAACCCAAGGAAATTCTTCTAGCATCCTACTTCTGGGGTTCATCTTCAATCTTACGGTCCTATCCCTAATAGTTTTAGAGTTCCATCGGTTGACACTAGTCCCCCTCAAGGAAAGGTGACTAATGTAGAATTTTGTCAGTCTATTCGTGCTATTGCTAAGTTAGTTGCTGCTCAAGCTAAGCAGGATATGTCTGGTGTTTTATCTGTTGAGGGCACAAGGGTTGGCCAATTTATAAATATGAGTCCTCCCACTTTTTCTAGAGTGAAGGTGGATGATGATCCACAGGGCTTCTTGGATGAAATGGAAAAGATATTTTAGGTGATGCAGGATACCAATGTGAAGGGGTAAACTTTACAGCTTATCAGCTCAAAGAGGTTGCATATCTGTGATATGAAGAGTGGGATAGGTATAGAGGAGATATGGATGAGTCATCCTTATGAGATGCCTTCTTTGGTGCTTTTCTGGATTGTTTCTTTCCTCAAGAGTTGAGGGAAGAAAAGATTGAGAAATTTGTGAATATCAAGCAGGGGAGAACGTCTATCAAGGAATATGCCTTGAAGTTTCACCAATAATTAAGGTATGCTCCTAATTTAGTAGATGACATGCGGGCAAGGGGGAGGAAGTTCTCCTCTAGGTTAAATTGGGATTTGATTTTTAAGAGAAAGACTGCCTTGTTGATTAAAGATACGGATATATTTAGGTTGACTGTTCATATACAGCAAGTGGAGAATAAAAGGAGGAAATAAGCGGAGTTTGGGGATAAGGGGGGTAAAAGGAACATGTTTTCTGACCAGAGAGGTGGTCAGTCTCAGGGTGGTCGAGATGGTGGCAAATAGCAAAAAAACAAGTGGGGGAGTTCTGGCTCCTACTCCTCTACTATTGATCCTTACCAGTCAAGCGGCAAGCATTATCATGGTGGTGACAATTTTTTAGAACAGGGTGCCCAATCTCAAGCAAACGGAGGTTAGTCAGTTTTTTCATGCCCTTTTTATCAGTTCTGTGGTCATTCTCATTAAGGTTATTACGATAAAGGAAAGGACAAATGATTCAAGTATGGTCAGGCAGGCCATCAGCTCAGGGATTGTCCGGTTAATAAGGTTGCTTTGGGGGAGAATAAGATTTTTGTGGCTTCATCTCCTACTTCTATACTTGGTGGTGTTGCATCTACTTCTATTATAGCTCCTAGTTCTAGTGTTGGTTGGAACAGGTTGTATGCTTTGGTGTCTCAAAAGTAATCCAAGGTATCACCTAATATTGTTACTAGTACGTTACAACTTTTCTCTTGTGGACATATATTGTTTGCTTGATCCGAGGTCTACTCTCTCCTATGCGACTCCTTCTGTGACTATCTTTTTGTTTCAATTCGAAAGTTATTTCGAATCTTTTTTTTATTCTACCCTAGTAGGTGACTTAGTTATTGCTAAGAGGGTCTACAGGAGGTGTGGTATCTGTTGGTGGTAAAAAGGTCTCAGTGTATCTGTTTGAGTTAGGTATGGTAGATTCTGATGTTATTCTGGGGATGGACTAGTTACACTCTTGTTATGTGTCCTTAGATTGTCGGACCCATAGGGTTATCGTTGGTTCCTTGGTTAGCCGGTTATAGAATGGGAGGGTCATTCTCTAGCTTCTAGGGGGAGATTTATTTCTTATCTTAGAGCTCGGAGGTTAATCTTTAAAGGTTGTCTTTATCACTTGGTTCGGGTTAGAGATTCTAACTCAGAAGGTCCTTCTTTTCAGTCAGTTCTAGTGGTTAATAAGTTTCTAAAGGTCTTTTCGGATGATCTTCTTGGTGTTCCTCCAGATAGAGAAATAGAGTTTGGTATTGACTTGGTTCCGGATACTCGTCCAATTTTTGTTCCTTCATATAGAATGGCTCAAACTGAGTTAAGAAAAATCAAGGATCAACTTAAGGATCTTCTGGATAAGGGGTTTATTCATCCTAGTGTATCTCTTTGGGGTGCACCAGTGTTGTTTGTGCGCAATAAGAATGGTTCCCTTCGGATGTGGATTGACTATAGGTAGCTGAACAAGGTGAAGGTCAAGAACAAGTATCCTCTTCTAATGATAGATGATCTATTTGGCCAGTTTCAAGGTGACAAGTTCTTTTCTAAGATAGATCTTTGGTCTGGGTACTATCCGCTAAAGATTAAGGAGGTGGATATCCCTAAGACAACTTTTAGTACTCGATATAGGCACTTTAAATTTTCGATGATGTCATTTGGGTTGACTAATGCTTCGATACTATTTATGGATCTGATGAATAGAGTTTTTTGTCAGTAGTTAGATCTCTTCTTTATTGTGTTTATTGATGACATTTCTGGTCTATTCAAAAAGAGGTGGATCATTTTAATCACCTTCGTATGGTGTTGTAGACCTTAAACGAATAACAGTTGTATTCCAAGTTCTCCAATAGTAAGTTTTGGTTAAACGCTATAACTTTCTTGGGCATTTTAGTTCTAGTGGATGGATCATGGTGGATCCATAAAAGGATGTTGTGGTGAAAAGGTGGCCTAGACCCATGAATCCATCTGACATTCGGAGCTTCTTGGGTTTAGACGGGTATTATAGGCGGTTTATGGAAAGATTTTCATCTATAGTTGCTCCTTTGACTAAGTTAACTTAGAAGAAGGTCAAGTTTTATTGGTCAGATACTTGTGAATAGATTTTAGAGAAATTAAAGGATTAGTTAACTTCGTCTCCAATTCTGACTTTACCGAAAGGCAATGATGGATTCGTGGTTTATTGCGATGCATCTTGAGTAGGGCTTGGTTATGTGTTCATGCAGCATGGGAAGGTGATTGCCTATGCTTTAAGGCAGTTGAAGGTGCATGAGATGAATTATCCTACTCATTATTTGAAGCTGCTGGCGGTTGAGTTTTCGTTGAAAATATGGTGGCATTATTTGTATGGTGTACACGTGGATATGTTTTCTGATCATAAGGGTCTACAGTATGTGTTCACAAAAGAGCTTAATCTCAGGTATAGGAGATGGCTTGAGCTTCTCAAGGACTATAATATGAGTATTCACTATCACCTAGGTAAGGATAATATGGTTGTTGATGCTTTTAGTAGGTTTTCCATGAGGAGTTTGGCTCATGTAGAGGAAGGAAAATGGGAATTGGTGAAGGATATTCACCGCTTGGGTAATCTTGGAGTTTGCCTCTTGGACTCCAAGAATGGTGGTGTGATGGAGCAAGAAGTGGTTTA
Source organism: Capsicum baccatum var. pendulum (assembly GCA_030864225.1). Taxonomy (NCBI): domain Eukaryota; kingdom Viridiplantae; phylum Streptophyta; class Magnoliopsida; order Solanales; family Solanaceae; genus Capsicum; species Capsicum baccatum. Next base: position 63,449,154 of record CM061551.1, read on the forward strand.
ATCGTCTCTTGGTGCGGAGATTAAGGAGAAGCAAGTGCTAGAACCTATCTTGATAAAAATCAAGAGTGACAGCAAAAGGTAGTGGTGCTTGAGATCAGTGGTGATAGTACTTTACGGTATCAAGAGAGGTTGTGCATTCCCAAAATCAATGGTTTGCAACAAATAATTCTGGCTGAGGCACATGTTTTGCGCTATGTTGTTCATCCCAGCTCGACTAAGATGTATCATGATCTTAAGGAGATATATTGGTGGAATAGCATGAAGAGGGATGTGGCTAATTTTGTAGCCAAGTACTTGGTGTGTTAAAGGTTAAGGTTGATCACATGAGGCCAAGAGGGTTATATTAAGAAATTAATTTGCCCAAATGGAAGTGGGAAGTGATCAATATGGACTTTGTTACCGATCTTCTTTGGTCTCGAAATCAATATAATTTAATTTAAGACATTGCGGATAGGATAACTAAGTCTGTGCACTTTTTGCCATTGTGGACTACCTTCTCGTTAGAGGATTATACGAAGCTGTATCTTCAGGAGATTATGAAGCTACATGGATGCCTATTTCAATTATTTTTTATCATGGCATGCAGTTTACATCTCACTTCTGGCGGTCTTTTCAAAGAGGGTTAGGGACCAAGGTGAGTCCGAGTACTACTTTCCATTCGCAAATAGATGGGCAAGTGGAGATAACTATTCAGACACTGGAGGATATGATTTGGGCTTGTGTGATTGATTATGATGGCAATTGGGTTAAGCATCTACTTTTCGTGGAGTTTGCTTACAACAATAACTATCATTCTAGTGTTGCTATGACCCCTTTTGAGGCATCATATAGTAGGAGGTAGAGGTCTCCTATTGGTTTCTTTGAGCTTTGTGAGGCGGGAATGTTTGGTCCTAACTTGGTTTATCGAGCTATGGAGAAGGTGAAGGTGATTCGGGATAGTCTTAAGGCTACTCAAAGTTGCCAAAAGTCCTATGTTGATGTTAGGCATAGAGACTTGGAGTTTGATGCTAGGGATAAAGTTTTCCTCAAGGTATCTCCCATGAAGGGAGTAGTGCGATTTGGCAAAAAGGACAAGCTCAATCCCTGTTATATTGGTCCTTATGAGGTATTACAGAGAGTTGGTAATGTGGCTTATAATCTGGAGTTGCGTTCTAGCTTAAGCTTAGTTCATCCGATCTTTCATGATTCCATGATGAGGAAGTGCATTTGTTATCCTTCTTTGGTTGTTCCTTGGGAAGGATTGGGTCTCACAGATTCTTTATCTTAAGAAGAGGTCTCAGTTGAGATCTTGGATAGACAGGTTCATCGGTTGCGGACCAAGGATGTGGCTTCGGTTAAGGTTCTTTGGCGGAACCATAAGGAGGAAGATGCTACATGGGAAGCGGAGGAATACATGCAGTCCAAATATGTGCATTTATTTTCTGCTCCTAGAATTCGTGCAGAAGGTATATGTCTTCAACACATGTTTATTTTCTGAGTTTGTTAAAGGAAAGATTAATATCTTTTTCTCTTTGTATTTAAACCTTGTTAAAGATTGAGAATATATTTGATAATGCAAATGCCTCGTGTGTGTGGTTACCCCTACCTTATCCGTCATTCGGGGACGAATATTCCTAGTGGGGGTAACTGAAACACCTTGGTTTCTGTACCTTAGAAAATTTCCTGGAATTTTGATCTCTGGACCCAAGACGAATTAAGGGTACGAGCCGTATGTTGGGGTACGGATGGTATGCTCCAGTTGTATGCTGACCAGTGTTAGTTGGTGGGATGGATTTTAGTTACTATAATAGATACGACTTAGGGGTACAAGTCGTATTGGTGGTCATAGATTGTTTAGTTTCTTAACTTAATCTTAGACTTGGTTACTTCGGTTGGATCTGAGTATGAATGGCTCACCATGAGATTTAAGCCAGGGTACAGGTCATACCATGGACTTTTATGGTGGACAATGTCTGAATCTTCCTTGAGCTTAAATCTACTAGGGGTATGGATGAAGGGAACGGATTGTATACTGTCAATACGACTTGGTTGATTAAGTTGTATTCTGGGCTATATTGGATCCAAGGGTTGAGGCCATGATACGAGTGGAGGTACCAATTATATTGGAGGGTACGACTCATGTAGGTCAGTCGTACCCCTATGACGGGATTTTGGTGCAACTTAAGTGGGGGTATTATGGATATTTCCCCACTAATCCTAATAGGGTCCCATGACTTCTAACCTACTTGGAAGGTTATTTACCTTATTATTCCATTCATTAACACTTAGAAACTTTTCTAAAACACTCTATAATTCTCTCAAGATCTTTTGGGCAAGGGAATCTAGGGTTTCAACTAAAGGATTAATTTGGGGATTGTCTTGGTGATTTCTTTCTGTCATCATCTTGGTTTAAGGTATGTTCTCTTCCTTCATTGTTAGTATTAACTAAGGTAGGGTTTTTATGTATGTTTTCATGATTTAATTCATTATATGATTTTGGTTTTCAAATAATATTTGGGGGTTTTGATATTAAATGGTTGGTTATCATTTCCCATGCTTTTAATTATGCTTTTATATATTTTTAATGAAGGTTTTTGATAATTGGATTGCATCGGAATGGTTTAATGGTGATTGGAATTGGTTTTCTCCATATTATGCACCCAATGTCTTTGACAAAATGCTTATAAAGATATGCTCATTGCATTGACTACTTTTGCTTGTTTTAAAACTTAGTAAAGGAATTATGCATGGTTTAAATGGCTTGGAATAGTAAATGGCTAATGGTTATGCTTGAGGGGCACATGTAATCCCCTAAGTGGTTTAATATGGTAAATGGGAGGGCAATTGAAAGTTCCCGTAAACCTATACATGGTTGGTTATGGATAATACTTGCAAGTAAGGACTGGTATGACGACACCAATACTAATGGCCTTGGTTAATAAATGGATAATGGTTTGGTTATTTGGAAATTAGTTTTAATTGGTCAATATTGGCGGGATGTGTAGCAAAGCCATGGAAGGTGGAGGTCCCGGAGGTGACCAAAACTGGAAACTTATATTTGCCGATATGTGGTTGATCTTGGTGACTGTGTATGTTATGTCACACTATATTTGGGGGATGTAATAGTTATCCTAAGGTTTTCTTCCCTGGTCATTCGGCTACACGCACTGAGGCCCTTTAAGCAGGGGGATATGAACCCATATAGCCCGTGGGTAATTTAGGACGGAAAAGTTACACAACCTAAGTAAAGGTTTTAAAGGCATGATAAACCCGGTCCTTTTTCCCAACATGATTTTATATATATATATATATATATATATATATATATATATATATATATATATATATATATATATATGGATGGTTGTGTTCATATGAATGGTTTTACTTGGTTTTACAAATGGCAGTATCTTATCCTTACCCTGAGTCATGCTAGCGGTCACTCACTACCCCCGTCTACGGGTTGTTGTACATACGCTATGCAAGAACCGACCATTCTACTCCTCCTACATAGTGATAGAATTGGGGATCTACATTTGGACTGAAGTGGTGAGCTTCCATCCTTTCAGAAGGCTCCATTTCATGTTAAGGATACTTCTAGACACTTCGATTTTAATTTGGATATTGGTTTTGGCTATGGTTTGGGGCATTGCCCAACCGTATTTCATTCTTCTATTGGTTAGAGGCTTTATGGTACTTCTATGGGTCAGAATGGGTGGGACCGGTAGCATTGGAATAAGCTGAAGGGCTGACATTATTGGACAATATTTTTGGTTGTTCCATCCTATTTCATTTTGGGATTAATTATATTTTGTTTTGGAACATCCTAGGTTACGGCTTAATTTATGGCCCTTGTTTTGGTATGGTTTGGTATTGTTGGATTATTAGTATGGAATAGGTGGACTCAGTTGGGTCGATCATAGTTGTGATCTATTCCCAAAGTCTCTATGTGAGCTGTTACACTGTGTTGTTACATGCTCAAAATTCGTCCAACTCAGGGCAGGTGGCTGGAGGTTGGTTTGGGTGACGGGGGTGGTCTCTGGTCCTGGTCAAACTTGGGACGCCCATTACGAAAAGGTCTCAGGGCGGGTCGTGTCAATTGGTGTACGGAATAATACTTGAAGTTATAAGGAAACACTATTTCATTGTTGAATCAAGAATTACATGAAGGAATCTTGGAATTTATACTTCTCATGGAACCCTAAGCAAAAGAGGAATTTAACTTTTAAATTAGTGAAACTTTGGGACTCGATGGGTGAAAGGAATCCATCAATGAATATCCCACATACCTGAAATTCTTGACTTTTTGAAGGGAACTTGGATTTGGAGCCTTGGGAGGTTAATTCTTGGAAAGAAACCCTTGCTTTAGTTCTTGAGAGTAGGAGAGGGATGGGTGTTGTTAATGGACTGGGGAAGGTGAAAATAATGCCTATTTTACATTTCAGGTCATGCATAGGGGGTTTAAAGAGGAGAAAAGACCAAAAAGCCCTTCACCCTTAAGTGAATTGCGTGACTTTTATACCTCAGTGTGCCTCCGTGTCACACCAATATTGTGGAGGGTAACCTTCGTATCATGGTAAAAACATGGAGGTTCACTGCCTTGAAGATCAAAAATCATCCCAAAACTCTTTCAAAAATTTTGAAACTCTCGCGGATGACCCTTTTAATATTCCTAAACATATTTCAAGTCAAAAATCAGTGTTTCAAACATGGGAAAGCCAAAAAATAAATGTTTGAAATTTTGAGGGCGTCACAATGATCATGAAACTTGTCTTTAGTGTGAAATATTTTATTTGGGGCCTTTAAACATGTGACAAATAGTTGAAAACTTGTCTCGAATCTTATGGGGTATTACAACATCTCCCCCTTTGGATCATTCATCCTCGAATGAAACTATCTGAACTGATACTAGGAAGACTGAGATTATGTACTGACTAATTATGAGCTGACTACTTATGAGCTGAATCATGACTAAATAACTAAATCTAAAACATGATTCATGGACTGAACCAAATTTATAAATATATGCTATGACATAAGGATGGTTGGATAGCAGAGATAGAAAACGAGATAATTAATTTAATTAAAACCATTACCTCAAGATGAATTTGAATTCATAGAGAAAAGATGGGGATACTTGGCTCGCATATCGGCTTCTGCTTCCCAAGTAGCTCCCTTAATGGACTGATTCCTCCACAAAACCTTTACTAAGATAACTTATTTATTCCTCAACATACGAATCTGACGGTCAAGGATTTCAACTAGGACTTCTTCTTAAGAAAGCCTATCTTCCACGCCCACACTTCCTGACGGAACGATAGAAGCTGGATCATGAATGCATTCCTTTATCAAGGAGATAGGAAACACTGGATGCACTTATGCTAATGCTGCAAACAATTCTAACTCATAAGCTACCTTCCCAAAAAAGCTTAAAATCCTATATAGGATGACATAACTGGGATTGAGCTTCCCCTTCTAGAAAAATCTCTTCACCGCTTTCATGGACAAAATTTTTAGGTACAGAAAATCACCCACATCAAATTGAAGCTCTCATCTCCTTATATCTTCATAGAATTTTTATGACTTTGGGTTTTTTTCATCTTTTCTTGGATCATCAGAACTCTCTCCATCGCCTCATACATTGAATATGGCCCTATCAAAGTAGCCTCACCAACTTCAAACCAACCAATAGGAGATCTATATCTCCTTCCATAAAGAGCCTCAAACTGAGCCATCTGAATACTAGAGTGGTAGCTGTTATAATAGGAAAATTCAATCAAAGGTAAGTGATCATCCCAACTACCCATGAAATAGATAACACAATCCCTTAACATATCCTCTATGGTTTGAATGGTCCTCTCTTCTTGATAATCTGTTTGGGGATCAAAAGTGGTACTGAGATGAACTTGGGTATCCAGACCCTTCTGAAAAGCCTTCCAAAATTAGAGGTAAACTAAGTACCTCTATCTGAAATAATGCTCAACGGAACTCCATGTAACTTTACCAACTCCATGAGATAGAATAGAATCTAGCATAATCCTCGGCTGAATGTGAAGTATGGACTAGTAAGAAATGGGTTGACTTGGTCATTCTATCCACAATGAACCAAATTGAATCATGCTGACGACGCATATGAGGTAACCCTATAACAAAATCCATGTTTACCACTTTCCACTTCCAAGAGGGGAAGCTGAACTCCTGAAGTATACCACTAGGTCTCTGGTGCTCAATCATAACATGTAGACAATTTGAACACTTAGCCACAAATTCCACAATATCCTTCTTCATACCATTCCACTAATAGACTTCCCATAAATCACAGTACATCTTAGTGGCTCCTGGGTGAATAGAATATCACGAACCATGTGCTTCTGCTAATATTCATTGCCTCAAATCATCCATAGTCGATACACATAATCTACCTTGACAATGAAGCACACCATCTCTCCCTAAGAGAAAACCGCAACTTTCTGATCCCGAACGGCCTGCTTTAACTTAAACAAAATAGGATATTTTTCTTGCTTTTCCTTTACCTTGGAAACCAAAGAAGACTCCGAACCATTAGAAACCCATACACTACCTACGACTGAATTAACCAACCGAACACCTAATCTAGCAAGTTGATGAACCTCACAGATTGACTCCTTCTTATCCTCCTTAACATGAGTAACACTTCCCATAGACAATCTATAAAGGGCATCGACCACCATATTTTCCTTACCCGGGTGATACAAAACACGCATATCATAGTCTTTCACCAATTCAAGACACCTTCTCTAACGAAGATTCAGATCTTTCTACGTGAGCACATACTGCATGTTACGATCCATTTTTTAAACAAATTCAATAACATTCCATAACTTCACGGTGAAAAGAAAAGAAGTCTTATTGATTTTATTTTTGAAAAAAAAATTAGAGTCGCCCCTTAATTTTAGGAAAATTAAGAAACCATTCAAACAAAGGTAATTTTAAAAGAAAACATTTTAAAAATAAACAGAGTCTAGGTAAAGATTCAAGTAAATTCGAAAGAAGGTGTTAGGTACTTTCAAAAATCCACAAAGTGTGATTCCCGGTGAATTTAACTTGTTTGGATAATTTTGAAAATTTTTAGTAAGTTATCAAAATCTTGAACTTATTTTATAAAAATCTTGAATTTATTTGATAATAATCTATTTAATAAGCTAAACATCAAAGTTTCAAAATAATTCTACCTTTAACAAATTTATCCGGATTAAGACTTTGAATTAAATAATTAATTTAATTTTTAAACATGGATTTAAGCTACTTAATTACTATAAAAGGATATGAAAAAACTCCCAAGTTATTTTACGAGCTTAAATTTGTTTAATAGAGTGATTTAAAAATATTAAATAACCATCATAAATGAATAATTTCAATATACTTTGCTCCCCAAGGTTCATCTAGATTAAATTAAATATACAAATAAATAATTGAATTAATACAAGGAAATAAAGGGAGAAAAGATGAGATATGGGCCCCTTCTTAGCCCATTTTAAATTCTGGCCAGCTTTTTGGGCCTATTATTTTAGGCTTTTTCAGACCCTTTCAATTGTATCTACCACAACTCAATTTCTTCATATTTTTCTATATATTTGGCATATACGTGACTGAAAATCAGTCATATACACCTCCTTTGATCCTCCAACTGAATATTAACACTCTTTTCCTCATATATAACCTGTATGTATTGTATATTTGTTGTATTCTTTATATACAACCCCGTTTTTTCATGATTTTAGTCCATTTCGGACTTATAGGAGGCTTGAACTCGAGGATGATAGATGCGAGGGATAGGGGAGTCCAAGTAGACTCGTCCAAGAGATTTGACATGCACATTACAGAAAAAATAAGGAATTAGTAAATGGTGTAAGAAAGAGCCTATTGAGACTAACAAATTGGTGGATGATACTACTATCACCACTACTAAAACCCCATTTAATATTAATCAAAGAAAATAAAATTGATTCACATAATTTAGAATGACTCAGTAGTAGAATGAACTTAAGAAAATAGCATTTCATTATCATGTACTGAATATTTGGTCCATGATACCAATCAATAAGAGGCTGGGGAAAAGCATTTTTAAAATAAAAACTTTTTTGTGACAATTCAAGCAAAAATGATATGTCGAGTTATTTGAAGATTAACTTCAAACGATCCACTAAGAGAGATGAGAATAGGATCATGAAGACTTTAAAATAAGTTTTAACATTTTGAGAACAACAAATTAAGCGTACGTTAAACTAGATCAAATTATACAAAATTTCAATCAAACGAAATAAAAATTTCAAACTTAGATAGCCTAGCATGCTTTGTACAACTTAATAAAATCGTATCAACAATAGGGTAGTATTAAAAGTCCAAGTTTCCAGATAAATGATCAAACAAACATGGTAAAGGTATTGTCTTCCGCTAGTTGTAATATAAAGGGGATTAACAATTTTGGGATACATTGTCAATAAAAAAATAAAACCAAAGCAATCCAATTCGTCTTGTTTGAGCCAAGGTTGGACTTGGTTTAAATAAAATAATGATTTTGAAAATCTACACGTTACAACAACACTTGAAAAAATTAGAAGAAGAAATAAAACTATTATGAATTCTACAAAGACAACAGAATTAGGTAATTTATTTATCAATGAATACACAACTTATAACAAGCCTCAGAACACAAGGAAAGTTCCAGTACTTACATGAATTTGTAAGAATTGAAGCGGTAAAGACGAAGCCAAGAATATTGAACCAAGAATCAAATCATAAGAAAAAGGAACAAACTTTGGAAGTAAACTTAAGACCCAAGGTAATAAAATTAATATTAATTCAAACCACAGTAAGCAAAAACAAAACACTTCATCACTAAGAACATGGATCTGAGATAAGGAAAAAAATCCAACCTTGACGCCAAATAAAGTTTAATCTAAAATAAAGACCTAAACAGAAACATAGGAGCAACGCTTAGGCTAAAATAGTAGATGAATGATGCCTAAAATAGGATAAACATTGACTGGCAGAGAGCAAGCAATAGCCAAACTATAAAAATATAATTTTATAACTAACCGTACGTCTATCACAAAACCTGTGGATTTTTAAAGCCTTTATAACACATAATTCCACCATCCATATAAAATCGCTACTAGCACGAAGAAGAAAGAAGAAGAAATAACAAAAGAATTAAATGGGCAAGATGTGTTTACCTCTTTTCAGGTCGATTTCTGGTTGGCTTAGCCATTTGGGATAGAAGATTTCAAGGGTGTTTTAGGAATTTCATTAGAAGGCATTCAAATTCAGATTGGATGAAATCCTTAATGTCTAGAATTCGTATGATTTAGGTACGAAAAATTTAAATAAATTCTAAATAAAAATTGGGAAAAATTAGAGGAATCTTATTGAAAGATAAGTGGGTGATCTAAAATCATACAATTGTGTATGAAGTTAGAATTTCCAACATTCACTGATGAGGCTTCATTCAATAGCTGAATTTGCGGGTAACTGGGATGAGGTAGCGAGTTAGAGCAGCTAGTATCAAGTTAGGCTGTTGTTGAATTCAATTGTTAAGCTGCTGGAGTCGTTGTTTCTATTGTAAACGGCTGATGGTGTTATTAATTTTGCTGAAATTGATTGTTATTTCTGTTGTTGTATGTTTTTGCTGAAGCTAGTGTTTATACATTTTTAGTATTTCCCACTCTAAAAATTCATGCTTGTGGTATATGTTAATCTTCTTAGCTTGATTTATGTCTTTTATAGGAAATGGGTTTAAGTCCCTAAACTTTGAATCAAACAAATATTTGATAGACTAAGGGTTCAAGTCCCAAAGTCAATTGGATGAATAGTCCATTGATAATGGGCATGGGATTTATTTTATCCTTGTTGTATGTCTTTGTGTTCTAACTTGGTTAAAGGTTAGTTTGGATGGGTAATAGTGTGTTAACTCATGTTCTTGATTGCCTTACCCATCATTTGAGGATGAATAATCTAAGTGGGGGAGAATTTAAACACCTAGGCTTTGGACCCTTAGAAAATTTCCCAAGTTTTGAGTTTCTGTGTTAGGTATGGTTTGAGCATACCAATCATATGCTAGGGTACTACTATTATCCTTCCCTCTCGTATAGAGATGAGTTTAGGTTGGCAACATCCGCTTTATCCTGTCCCTAGTCGTATGTTAGGGTACGGTTTGTATACTACCTAGTCATATAAAGTGTTAGTCATGCTCTAGTGGACACTGACTTGGGTACGGGTTGCTTGGTACCAATTGTACCCTAGGATACGAGTCATTCTTGGGTACTCGTACCTTGGATAGATTAGGGATCCATGTTAAGGCCTATATTATGCTGTAGTGTACCACTCGTACCCTAGGGTATGGTTTAGGCATGGAGTCGTACCCTTCTGGGAGATTATTTTACAGCTTTTAGCTAAGGACATTTTGGACATTTCCCACACCTAAACTATTATGATGCACAAATTATAACCCCATTTGGCCCTCTATTCTTCACATATGCAATATCAAAACATCAAAAAACACTCTCAAAAACTTCTCTACCAAGATTAGGGATAAGGTTTATCAAAGAGGCCATCTAGATACTTAAAGACCAAGAATCTATCTGTGAATTATCTTGTACAAAGCATGTATCTCTTCCCTCATTGTTAGTTCTAAAATATCATGTGTGTGAACATTTATTTTGATTCTTAAATGGTGGTTTTGAAATCCAAATGTTGAGGGTTTTGATACATATTGTTGAGTATTGTTTACTCTTGATCTAAATAATGTTTTCATATGTTCTTAGTGATGGTTTGCATATGTGGGTACTTTTTGATTGTGGTTTAATGTATGGGTAATGGTTAACCCTAATATTAATGATTTTTACCTTGGTTTTGGTCCTGTAAAAGCTATGCCAACAAGGTATTTGTGAAAATGTCTAAAGGAAATCTCTAGTCACATGTTAATGGTGTTTTGAACTAAGGCAATGGCTAAATGAGTATGAATGGTTTATAAATGGTTTTTTTAAGGTATTGTTGGCCATGAAATGGTTTAAATGGAAACCTTGGTGGTTCAATTGATTAAAATGGGTTTAAGTCCCTAAACCTTGGGTTAATGAGTGTCCTTGTTGGACGATGGGCTAGAGCCCTAAAAGTCATATAAATGGTTGATTAATAGAGGTAATGCAATATGTATAATTGCATGTAATGTTGGTATGACAATACCAATGAAATGCCTTTGGTAATAAAATGCCTAAATGATTGGTTGTGTGTGAATGGTTTTAATTTGGGCTTTAAAGCTAGACGTTAGCAAAGTCATGGAAGATGGAGGTCCCTGGGGTACCAAAGCTAGAAATTCACGATTTGCCAGTGTGAGGTTTGGTCATGATGATCATATTCATGATGTCACATGTACATTCTTGGAGATGTATTAGTCATCTTGTGTTTTTCTCCAGCTCGTGCGGCAAACACGCGTTAGGGATATTTCAGCTGGTGGCGCTGACCCCATATAGCCTATTGGTGAAATTCTAAATAGAGAGCCTACACATCCCAGGTTAATGATTTCAAAGTTCATGCTAATCTCGTTCCCCATCCAAGAACGGTTCATATATATATATATATATATATATATGTACTACATTGATTATTTGCATTGGTTGATTGGCTTTGGATTATTGACATTATTTTATCCTTATCCTTGAGTTGCTAGTGTTCATCTGCTAACCATCTTCGGACCTATATCCCCATGCGATACAGGGACCGGAGCTTCTTCTTCTCGTCCTGGGCAGTGATCAGGTGTTTGGGCCGTTCGAGTATTGATATTGAAGTGGTAAGCTTCCTTACTTTGAAAGGTACACATTTCATGGTCTCCTTATCTTATGTAGTAGGTTTATTTTGCACTTGGTTTGGCTATTGTTGGGACTTGCCCCGACATATTATTAAATTTAGATTTATAGAGACTTGCGGATGACTGTGGACTTGGGTTGGTTAGATGTTGAAGGATGATTTTAGTGAATGGCTAGATTTTCTTAAGTAATGATTATTAGTCCTTTTTCGCTATCTTATTATATGGTCGGAGTTTATCCAACACTTGTGGATGGATGTGATGGTTAGGTAGTGGTGGGGGGTAATGGGGTGTTCTTCGGTCCTTGTTGGGTATGAGATGATCATACGACAAGGCCCAATTTCGAGTCTTGTCAGAAACTTCCCAAACCTATCTCGTTCATACATTAAGCCTCAACAACCAATATGAGCTGATTTATACTCTAGACATTATATAAGGCTCAATCATTCTATCATTTCAGTAATAATATGATTGTCCCCTATAGTTTGCTAAACGTTAATCATCATAATAAAGCCGTTATACAAGATCTAAATCCCCAAACTAAGCATCTAATAATAACAATAATTCAAACCTGAGTTATTAACTACAATCTAATCTAAGGATATCCACAAGCAATTATACTAACTATCTAAGGCAATAAACTAACTACAATCCATTATTAAGACTCCAGTACCTGCGGAGATGCTCTCCATGTCATCTAAGAAGAACCCCCAATATAAACGAATTTCAACATACCGACAATCAAGTAAATAACACATAAGCACTTAGAAAAAAAATCAAGGTACATCTCAACTTACCTTAACAGAAAATCCACAAATTCAAATATTGCACAAATCCCCAACCATAAGCTCAAATCCTTCAAAAAATCTCCAATCATGATCAAACTATTAAACATGATATCTACACATCGAAAGAAAACCAACAATACTCTTATTAACTATATTCAAGACGAGCCTAAAATGAACCCCAAAAATTAGTTCGATTTCGGTATTAAACATCAGCGATGGCTAGACCACTAAAGCAGTGTAAAGGTCGCTTTAGCCGTCTCCAAATAGTCAACGACTACTAAAATGGCCAACCAGTTGCTTTAGCGGCCATACCAGCACCAACAATTTCAAAACTTATTTTTGACCCCCAAACTCATTTCAAACCCAATGAACATTATCCAATAGTAAAAATTGATCATAAACCACGTTCTGAATTTAATAAAATCATCAGATTTACAAAAAAGGTCATTGTCACAAAATTGATCCCTTGGACCCTATTTATACTATTCTTAACCAAGGGTCAAAACGGGATCTAAAAAATACAAAACTAATCCTACTGACCCAAATTTGATATTTTGAATCTGCTGGAGTAGTTCTTTTTGTGAACTAGTACTCAGATCTTTATATGTTGATCAAAGTCAACTATTAACTCTTAAAACCTCAAAACAACCTCAAACTCATTCAAAACCTTCCTAAAGGCCTTGGCAACCATGTCAACCATTCCCACAACTCATAATCTAGATAGCATAACCAAGGGGAGGGGTACAATTCTCAAACACATAAAAGGGAAAATCTTTCAAATTCAAGTCATTACAATATCCACCACTAAGATTCACAATCGTCCTCGAATATACAAGAAAGAAAACTAAAAACAAGTAAGGGGTGGAAAAATACTCTCGAGAAACATCATACATACACTCCAATATGGAGTCACAATCATAGAACTACTAATCATACCATGGAACCAGAAAGATATCACATAAGGACTCCCCAGGTTACAACACAAGCATCAACAGGTTAAATTATCAATAAAGTTGAATTCTAATTTTTGAACTTAGCTTATATTAATGACTAAGTCCAACACAACAGAAGTTCTAGATATGCACGACTAACCTTAAACCTAACCAAGGCACCACTAGACACTGGCTATAACTATAAGATTAAAATTCATTCTTAGACCCATAAAAGCCAAGGAATTCATAAAATATAAAACTACCCATCAAAATACTAGCTCAACCTACCTGAGGTCGATACTATCAATATCGACTCACCCAGTGTTATAGCTATAGACTAAAATGCAAAGATGAAATCCAATCTCAAACCTATACCAAAACACAAAAGACCACACTTAGTACTCATAGGTCGCTAATCCACCATCACACCCTTATGCTTAACCCTTAATACAGACTACAAACACTAATAGAACTCTCTAAACCAAAGATGTGAAATCTCTGAAAGACATCAAATACACAAGCAACCCATCATGGAGGCACGTGCAGGCCTCAATATTCTAAAACCATCAAACCACCCAAAATCCTCAATAGTTTGATGTTTGTATACCGTGAACATGAATTCTACAAAAAGACAAGGAATTCTCAAGCAACTTATCATGATATCCCATGCAATTATCAATTCTAAAGTGACATCAATTACCCAAAGTCCTAATAATTTGGTAGAACAAAAAGCCTCTACAACTACACACACATAAGAAACCTGCCATACTAGAGCCAATCAATACGTTGAGTAATTGGAACAACTACGATAACTCTCCGATGAATGCCCAAATCTGAATCAAAACTCAAGAAAAATCATCGCTAGACTCTGCACAGCAACTGATCAACTGTAACGCAGAACCCCAAATTTCTATCTCATGCCCATAGCTAAACTCTGGACATAAACCAATTTCCATAAGGACGAGGATCTTTATCTTTTCCTTAACTCTCTTTTCATTCAATATTCCTTAATACAAAAGTCATAGACTAATAAGATACAACTTAAACCCACTCAATTTCCATTTAGCATTGTTTGCCACAATATCCAAGAAGAATAACATATACTCAAATTGAATCTTAGGAAAAAAATATTCCACTAAGCCACTTAGCTACAACAGCAATGAATGTTACAGACTAAATACCCATTTTTATTTAAAAATATTCCCAAGTCAAAATAAAAAATCCTCATGAGATAAAATCCTTCAATTTCGATCGAAGAGTATCTCAATACCAAATAGCTTATCCAAGCAAGAAAAAGCTAAATACTAAGAAATTAGAAAATCTCAAGGCCCAAATTCCTGAAATCTTTCCTTAACCAACCAAAATTTGTTACTCACCATCCTTTCAAATCAAGCACACCATAAGTCTAGGCTATTACTAGGTTTACAACTAATGAGTACCACTAGGCACGCTACAATTCGAGATGTCAAAACCATAAGATCGATCTATTTTACACTCTATAAGTATTTAGAATTGATCCACCTCTACTTCACATCATAACCATCAAGAAAACTATACTCAGAACATCAAGATTCACAATACTCAAAGAAGTTCCACCAAAATCAGTGATATACTTGAACGAGTTTCCAACATAGGATCGGTACACTCGATCCACCACTAAGGAAACATCTACGGGTAGTGAACTCAACAGCTCTAACAAAAAATCTAAGAATCATACCAAGACTCAAAGCCGAACAGATAAACACATAGGAGAATATAGAACCACAGTCAAACACCACTAAAGCATAACAAAGGTGTACCAAGAACCATACTTGTGGCCACTGTACTGGAAACTCTTTTCTCGAGTCCATTATATGGAATGGTATACTAGGATATGAAATCTCCTGGAGCAACTGGTGAAGCATCACTCTATCTAAGTTGTGGGCAATCCCTCTTATAGTGCCCAAAATCACCACATAAGAAACAGCTAAAGAAATAGAAACTCACTGATGTTGACACTTAATTTTTGCCCTCTACGACTAAGCTTAGTTCAAAATTTCTTTAGTTAAATAAAATTATGATATTTATTTTATCCGAATAAAATTTTTTAAAAATATTTGTCTTGGTAATTTTGTCCTTTTAATTAGAGATTATATATTTTCATGTCCATATATACGAGATCTATAATTATGTTACTTAAATAATTATTTTACTGAATATTAAATTTTAATCAAGGGTTATCTCAAAATTAATTTAAATGGGTAAAATATTGATTTAAATATAATTTATTTTAAGAATAATTTACATGGGAAATATTTATTTGATTTTATTAAATCAAGAAGCTCAGAATTAAATAAGGTATTAATTCATGTAGGATGTCGATTTAATTTTGCCCTCCCTTATTAAATTTGGCTATAATTGAAATCAAATTGATCATAATTCCAATGCAATAAGCCAATTAATTTTTAGTTTGGCCAAAAACTAAATGGAATGGATTAAATCCTAATTAGGGTTATCTTTTAAATAGCCCAAAGATCCTCCTAAATCTACCCCTTCCCCAAAAATTTTGTCCCAAGACCAATATTTTTCTACACACCAGTGGACCTAACTTAACCCAACAACAACACACCAGTTGACCCGGCCCATTACAAAACAGTCAGACTTCTGTTCTCCTTCCTTCATCATCACAGCATACAACAACACCAACTTTAGTGTACAACAACAAAATAACCCAGCAACAAAATTGACAGTACAATCAAACGATACCAACGTTATATAAATCTATTGGGTCATCAACCTTTTATCTCTTTTTCTCTCGATGTTCGAGTAAAGCAAGCTTGAGGCTCTGCAAATTTAGGGGAAAAAAGAGAAAATTCGTAGACCCATCAGTTTCAAGGTATTTTTGTCATTGATTTGATGGGTACTAATGTGGGGTGTATTTATGCATTCTAGTGTTACTATTCTAACTTATTTAGCCTTGTTTTGAGAGTAATTTGAGTGCTTAACATATTAATATTGATATAAATAAGCATTTAAGTGTCCATGTGCGTGATTACAATGTTTAAAGTGTTTTTCAAATAAGTTTGTGCTTAATTGAGTTATTTAGAGTTCAACCCGGAAAACTAGTTTTACTAGTTTGAGCTAGATGAGTGTCTAGTTGGCTTCATTGAATTCTAATGTGTTTAATTTGTTCCAAATGATTTAAATGTGTAACTATGAGTGGAATAACTTATTTTTAAAGTGCAAAATTCAATTTGATTAAGTCTAGAATTGAAATAATAAATGAAATATCATTGCGAATTTGTCTTATCTTAGCTTTTGCTTTGGTTCGTCATTGAGAATATTATATTGTTTCGATATTTAATTTGTGGTGTGTAATACTGTAGGAGTCTTTGTGAGATGAATATGGTGATATATTGATGATTTAAAGGTCGAAAATTCATTGAAAATACACTACAAAAGGCATGGGAAAAAAGAGGGATGTATAACACTTAACCAGATTTTTGGACGCAAATTCCAGTGGGTCAACACGATATCATCGCATCGTGTCACATCAACCATCGACGCTTCCATCAATGCATCGCGTTGATCGGTTCATACATAGCAAAACAATCCACAAAAGAAATACAGTTGGTGTGAATCTTGCCTTGAAACCCGTGCAGCTACCTAATCCCAAAATAATTAGGAGTTTATTATATATATATATATATATATATATATATATATATATATAAACACACACACAAAAAAAAAAGTGGGAATTGCATGGACAGTTGGGATTAATGAATTTTGGACAGTTGGACATGATTATTTTTCTTGTTCAACTTTGGAACAACATAGGATTCTTGGACCATATACAATTTGGTTACAAATTGGACACCTAGGAACAATATTATATATACGTGGACAACCTGGACACATACTTGGACAATTTTTTACATTGAAGCGGTGGGAAAATATTTTGTGGCTGCTACACGGTTTTATTAGATTTTTATTATTTTTAATTAGATTTTAATTTTTTATATCATGTATTTAAATATTTGGATCATGATTATAAATATTATTGGCTAAAAACCCTCTTTCCGGGGCTAAAGTACTATTATTTTGGATTAATTCTGATTAATTTTGCTTATCATATATGTTGTTTGTTTATTCTTGTTTTAATTATTTTAAGGATTCGCAGCCCTTAGAATACATATATTGTCAACCTTTTGATCTCAGGACAGAGAATAGGGAGATTGAACATGGGAATAAATAAAGTTTGGGATTTTATTCTTTTATAAAATAAAGAATTTAACCTAGCATCTAGGACAAGGATGTACTTAGATTCCTTACTTGATTCAAACGTAGGATGATAGCTTTAAGTCACATAATTGGATTATTACATCTCCGTTCAATAATGTAGTTGTAATATCCATATTAGGTAAAAGATTAGAGGTTGGGAAACCATGATCATGCAATTAACCCTACGAATCAACAACCAAGAAAAGCAAGTTAACGAAGGAAATTCAATAACACAGTATGATTGTTTGAAGTGCTTTAAACCTGGTCTTTTCTCTATTGATTGTCCCAAGACTTTTATTTTACTCATTGTTTATTTTATTTTTAGTTTACAATTATTCAATACTCTTCTTGTTATATTTTCTCAATTGTTAAACTAGAATTGGATAGTCGGCCAATGCAGGTCCCTGAGAGATCAATACTTGGGATTTCTTGAAGCAACTTTACTACTTGGTAGACCACGTACACTTACGTGTGCGCTTGGGCACTGTCAAGTTTTTGGCGTCATTGCCAGGGACATGTAATTAGGCAACTATCTTATTTTTAGTTTTTCTATATTGAGTTGTAAATAGTTTTTGTTTAGTTTATTTTTATTTTCTTTTATTTCTCTTTTTATCACACTTCTTGATATGTAAGCCTGGGATAGATAGTTTTCGAGTGATGACGATCCTTGTTGTTTTTGTGGGGGACCACATAAAGCGGCTTTTTGTCCAGATTTTGATGGAAGCGCATAGATGGGACCTTCGCAATATGATACATATACTATTTATCTATGGAGCAGACTGCAACTTGGTGTTGGTTTGTGGACAAAATGGTCATACTGTAGCTATGTGTGCTGTCAATCTCGATTCAGAATTGTTTGTGGGCTATGATGAAAGGAAAAATTATATAAATAACTACAATCAAACGGTGCATATTCAGTCATAAATTCAATCATAGAACAACCAGCAGCAGTTTTAGCTGCAACAACGAAACATGCAGACCCCAACTCAAACTAGCAACTTGGACAAGATGCTGAAATAACTTTTAGCATCTCAAGTACAGTTTTTGGCAGACATGAAGCACTATCGAGAGGCTGTAGAGCAATTGGATAATAAGCTGGAGGTAGATACAGAGTTGACTCCCCAACCGATTAAAGAGAAATTTGTTTATAATTTGAGGAAGTCTAAGTACTCGAAAACTAAAGTTGTTGAATAGGTTGAGGAGATACCACTGCCACCATGTCTACAAATGCTAAATAAATAAAAATATGAGGAGTATATTAGCCAATTTATTGATCAAACACCACCACATGAATCGCAGACACTCAGTTGTCATCTTTATCTTGAGACTGAAATTGAGAAGGTAAATGAGAATGAGTGTGTTATGGATAGTGTAAATTTAGAAGTAGGATTTGTTGGGCCTCAATCAAAGCAGTTTTCTATATTATGTTTGGATGATGTCTTATTTATGAAATTATTTAAAATAATGGAAGAGATTGAAGATGAGTAATAAAAATCATATATTCTTGATTTGCACCTGATAAGCAACATAAAATATACCTCACCTGAAGGCTGAGTGGTTTACTATGCATCATCCATTACTCGATTCTTTAAATTTTGTACCACCTCTATATGATCTGATTCGAGCCAAATGGAGGACACAAGAACATGCATGGAGGACCCATTTTAAGCATGACATAAATCAAACCCATGTGTGAAAGATTGCATGAGGGCTTACCTTTGATGCCAACCCAAGTCCATAAATGTTGAAGCATGAACCCATGGTTTTGGAGCATTGAAGTTCATTAGGGGTATTCTGGGGATTACACGTGTTGGAAAGACACTCCATGTCCACCCCTTTTATTAAGGGTATTTTGGCTATTTTGCTATGTAATAAGCTAGCCTATAAATAGTAATCTGTTAGGTCATTTTCTCTTCAGTTGATGAATGATATTGAAAACTCCATTGGGAAGAACTTTTAGTGTAGGTCTTGGAAAAGCCAAGTAGTGTAGGACTTGGAAAAGTCGTGTAGTGTAGGTTTTAGAAAAGCCGGTATTGAACATTGCTTAGAAACGATGGTTGTAAGGCGGATATAATCCCCCTTTACGGTCACCATAAGAAGATTGGTGTTTGATTTTTGTGAGTTTAAGGGTCTTAACATTTGATACACATTTTGGTTCTTAATTCTTCCTAAATTCTTATGTCATCTTATCTATCTTTACTTTATTGCATTTGTTTGTTATCTTGTTTCTCTTAGCCTTCATCTATTTAGGTAATTCTTATATCATTTGGTATAAAGATCAAGGTTTGATTTTATTCCAATAAAATCAATCTTGGATTGTTATCTAGAAAATCAACAAAACAAGAAGTGTCAAATCTATAAATTGCAAAAAAAAAGGTGTTATCCCCTTTTAAATCCCTAGGCCAAAATTTTAGGTCCTATATTTTTGTGTCTTTTGGTGTTTTTAGTGTTAGATTCTTGCTTCCTAACACTATTGGAGTCTAGAAATTGAAAATCACAAAAAAAAGAAGTGTCAAAAATCCCAAAAAAGGTACTATTCCCGTTTTTGACCCTAGGTCAAAATTTGAGTTTTTGATTTTGTATTTTTCTTGTGTTTTTAGTGTTAGATTTGTGTTCTCTAACACTATAGAAGTCTATATCTTGAATTTGAGCTATTTCCGGGTTGTTTTGAGCCATCCACCATTGTTGAAATTGAAGTTGAAGAAACTTGAAAGATGGATCTCAAAATTGGAAGTGTTTTTGTGCGATTTGTGGCTTGAAGACGTGATATTAGTGTTTGGGAGTTCAAAGTGTGCTTGAATATTCAAAAATTATTCAATTTGGAGTTCATTTGGGTTAGGTTCCATTTTTGAATGTTCTTGGTGTTCTTCATGTTCTTCATATGATGTTGAAGAAGAAGATTCAAAAAGTGGTGGTTTGATCCAAAACGAAGAAGAAAGAGAGTGTGGTCCTTGTTTGTACAAAGAATATTCCAAGTTTATTCCAAGTCTTCCGAAGGAAGAAAGAGTTCAAAAGCATCAAAAAAGGAATATTCTCAAAGAAGAGAACAAGGGAAAGTACAAGGGGGGACCACAACAAATTCAAACTCTCTTGAGCTTGAAAAAGGGTCCATTCTTTGTTTTTTCTTCACCAAAACCGATTACCACACTATCAAGAAGGAGATTGTTAAATTTTAAATTGGAAACAAGTCAACTCCAAAACGTTGACCAATTTTGACAAAGGCTGCCACATCATTAACTTCCAAAATACCTTAAAGCTCAAATTTAGGTTCTAAGTTTCTTTTCTTTGTTTCTTTAGTTTCATTTCTTGATTCTAGAACTAATTAACAACTAGTAATCACCTACTTAGTTGTGAATTTAGTTGCTTGAGTCTATTTTGTTTGTGTTTTCATTCTTTGTGTGCTTTTCTCATTTTGATTCGTTGAATTTCTTTTTTTAAGTTCGTAAGTAGGTTTTATTATATGTTTTGAGTCAATCAAACAAGAATCTATTTTGGCCGCTAAGTAGTGATTGACACCTTATTGACTACCGGAGTATAAGCAACTTTCAATATTTGCCGCTCCAATTGTGAGGATCACAAAGTTGAGTGTATACGAGTGTTGGTAAGGAGCTTCTAGAACTAATCTTTTTTGTTTATTTTATAGGTACAAGGTGATATAAGAGGAAGATATCTTTGTAGCCTCAGACAATTGTGACTACAACATGGGAGACTATGATTGTAGTGAGGGATTTTATGGCTACGATGATGTTGGAGATTATGGGGGCTATGAATATAGCCATGATCAAAACATAGGCAGAATTGAGAGTTATGGTTTTAAGGGAGAAAAGAAGGTGAATGAAGTTCCTAGTGCTTATGGTGAATATGGAGATGATGTAGGGCCTTGTGATGGTTCTTATGATGAAGTTGGGGCATGTGAGGAGTCTTACACTTCCTACTCCAAACCTAGAATTGGTATAAGGTATAATCCCTTCCTCTACAAAGCTTATAAGAGCCATGGTGAGAGTGCACGTGTAGAGAAGGAAGAATCATATTCTTTACCTTGTATTACAACTTATCAAGGTCAAAGAAGTGTGAATAGGTATACTAGCTATAGTGTAGGTTGTCCCATGAGAAGAAGAGAGAACACATCTCCAAGGTCGAGGGGTACTCATGTGCCCATGGGTTGTCCTAAATTCTTCAATGTTGATCCTAGGAGAAGTTTTCACTCCAGAATGGTAAGCATTTATGGGGTACCAAGTTGCCTCCTTGTGCTAGATGATTTGCACCATAAGAACTACATCATGCCATCCATGGTTGACTATTTAGGGTTATTTTGAGAACCTTTACTTGTTCTATATTCCTTGGATAGGTATAAGGTTACCGAGAGAGCGAGGATTGTCTTCACCCAATTTGAATACTATGAGGAGGTGTGGTGCGATATCTTCCCCTTGACACCAGGTCATGTATGCTTGGGTGCCGATTGGTTTGCACAACATAGAGTTCCAAATGTGCTAAATTGGCCTAAGGTTGTAGTGGACGGTTGGGGAAATTATCTCTTTACCTTAATTCTTCCCAAGCCGCAAGAAGATGTGATCACTTACTCTAAGCTGAATAATTATGAGAGACAAAAGATTGAGAGGAGTAAGGGTGTGTAAGGTGGCAATCCAAGAGTGGAAAAAAGAGAGGTTGTATAGAGTGAAGTAAGGGGGTTGCCACCAAACTATGCTAACTATGTCCTTCTATTTCTAAGGACATTTCTATAGGTACTAACATGGCAAGCGGAGGAGCACAAGGCCAAGGAGAAGTTGTTTTCAAAGCATATGGGAAACCTTTACACCACGGCAAAGAAGAATCTACTCAAGAACTTCAAGGTAAAATAGCTAACTCTTACAATTTTTTGCATGTGAATGATAATTATGTGGCTAGTAGCCCATTAAGTGCGAGTAGTAGCTTACCTATTTGTGAGTCTATTGATTTATTGCCTCTTGTTGATGATGTACTTTTTATGAGTGTGGATACACTATTTGATCCTATTGATGACCGAATTGACTCTTCTTGTAAGATTAATTTAAGTCCACCATGTGTTGAAGCCATTGTGTTGAATGATAATACATCATCTACTGATTCTTTACCCCTTGATGATAATGTACATGTTGTGAATATGGATACACTAATTGATCCTATTGATGACCTAATTGACTTTTCTTGTAAGATCAATTTATGTCCACCTAGTGTTGAAGCCAATGTGTTGAATAATAGTACATCATCTTATAGGAATTATATTGATCAACTTATGTGCGAAATTTATCCACTACTTAAGGATTTGTGTGATGTGTTTAATGGATCTCAAGTGAGTGATGATGTTGAAAATATTGATCAAATAAATAAGAGTGACCCCTTTAGCATGACCTCTAGTGAATGTTCTACTCTTGGTTTTGCTCATAGGGATAATTATGTTCTTGAAATATCTCTGCTACTTGATAATGATCTTGTAGAGAATGGATTTGTGTGTTCTATATCCTCTTCATGGATAGATCCTTCTCTCTTTAAGGATAATATCTTGTTTGAAGATGATGAGTTCACTCCTAATAAACCTAATGGTGAGAATGAAGTTAAAGGTATAGCTTGTCTTGAAAGCTATAGCCTATATTCCAACCCACTATGGTGTGACAACATTCCTCCTACAGATGGAAATCTCTTCTTAAAAGATAAGAGTACTCTTAAGGGAAGGGAATGTGAGGTCTTGGAAAGGAATGGTTAATTGGGTGATGATAATTTTGACTTTCTTGAATTCTTAAGAAACCTAATAAGTGATTATTCCTTGAAAATTGATTGTGGTTATGATCCTTTGTATGACACCCCACCCACGTTTGATGACTATGAGGATGAATTGCTTGCTTCTTGTGAAGACTTAAGTAATTATTTTCTTGGACTTTTGGTGGTGGTATATGTCTACTTGAGGGTACTTCTATAGATTGGGAAGGTGTACGTTGTTTGGAAATTACTTTTTCTACTATGTGTGACCTTATTGTTGAGAGTACTCATGGTGATGACATTAAAACTAATAGTGAGTACATACATGAGGATGCCTTACTTGAAGTTGACTTGTGTGATACCTTTTTCCACTCTCTATTTGCTTTTAATGATATATATGCTATTGTAGAGAGTATATCTTGTAGTTTGGGTGAAGCCTATGGGGAAAAAGAGTGTTGTCTAGACCCATGTCTATGGCTACTCTTTCAATTTGACCTCGGTGCCAAATATGGAAATGGTGATGTTGGTGCACCCAACTTGTTGCTTGGTCTATATGACAAGCAAATTGTCATTCTTGAAAACCCGAGAGCAAAAGTGTCATTGTCTCCTTGGGGTAATACTTCTAAATGTGCATCCTTGCTTGACACAATTGTGCTTAAGTTGCATGAATTCCAACTTG
Organism: Capsicum baccatum var. pendulum; assembly: GCA_030864225.1. NCBI lineage: Eukaryota > Viridiplantae > Streptophyta > Magnoliopsida > Solanales > Solanaceae > Capsicum > Capsicum baccatum. Next base: position 63,473,367 of record CM061551.1, read on the forward strand.
TGGATGTCAAGTTTTCTATTTATTTGAAGGAAAGAGCATGTATGTGCTTAAATGCTTTGTCTTTACCTTTGCATGTCTTTATACTTGATTCTTTCCTATACTACCTCTTTGCCTATGATGACATCCATGCTAGTTTTGGGTTTGCATTAAGTAGAGGTTGGGGTCTTATTGGTTAGTTCACTTGTTTGAAGGATAATGCTATGTGGGATTGGTGGACTTTGAGACCAATAGTGGTACCATATTTGATGAGGCAACTTGAAGAGGTAATGAAACAATTATGCTTTATGGTTCCTAAGACAATGGTAGCCTTACCTTTTGGACTTAGTGATACCATTAATACCTTTGTAGTTTCTTTATCTCTTGATACTTATCATAGCTATTTCCTTTATAACATTCTTACCAAACTTTTCATGACTAAGACAAAGGATTCATGATTATATCTTAAGTATGTACCGCCTTGGCATTATGATGTTATTTGTTGTACTAACCCTAACCCTAACCCTCATGCCATGAGGAAGTTAAGCTTGTTTGTCCTTTCTTTAGTTTTGCAAGGTATGGATTCAAGGTCGAATCATTTTCAATAAGGGGAGAATGATATGAGCCAAATGTCCATCTATGGTTGTGAAGACATCATTGGAGGCCAATGCATAAAGACTCAAGACTTGGTCACCTCGAGGACACAAGAACATGTATGGTGGACCCGTTTTGAGTATGACATAAATCAAACCCGTGTGTGGAAGATTGCATGGGGGCTTACCTTCGATGCTAACCTGAGTCCACAAGTATAGAAGCATGACCCCACGATTTTGGAGCATTGAAGTTCATTAAGGGTATTTTGGGAATTACACTTGTTGTAAAGACACTCCATGGCTACCCCTTTCATTAAGGGTATTTTGGCCATTTTACTATATAATAAGCTAGCCTATAAATAGTCTTCTATTAGGTCATTTGCTCTTCAGTTGATAAATGATATTGAAAACTCCATTGGGAGGAACTTTTAGTGTAGGGCTTGAAAATTCCAAGTAGTGTAGGGCTTGGAAAAGTCGTGTAGTGTAGGGCTTGGAAAAGCCGATATTGAACATTGCTTAGAAACAATGGTTGTAAGGCGGATCTAATCCCCCTTTGCGATCACTATAAGAAGATTGGTGTTTGATTTTTGCGAGTTTAAGGGTCTTAATGTTTGATACACATTTTGGTTCTTAATTTTTCATAACTTCTAATGTCATCTTATCTATCTTTACTTTATTACATTTGTTTGTTATCTTGTTTCTCTTAGTCTTCATCTCTTTAGGTAATTCTTATATCATTCGAGGCAAAAAGATGGATGTGATGTTGGGGGTAAAATTTATATCCTCATGATAGAGGAAAAAGCATGATTGGGTCGTGCCGTGACACTAAATTAGGCACTTCTTGGGAGGCAACCCAAGCAAGGTATGTTTTATTTTCATCTTTTTTAGATTTTATTATTTCACGTAGTTTTTGTTTTTGGTTGAGTCATAGATTTATCGGAAGTCTGAGTACCATCAACTTGAGCCAAGGAGCATGGCAAAGACTGAGTTTGGGGTCCCATGGATCCCGTTTTATGCAAAAATAGCAGGGCCTAGAGGCCTCAAGGAGTATTTCTATCTCTTACTTTTCAGTTCACTTTGGGGACAAAGTAGATTTTTAAGTGTGAGGTGGGGAAATTTCCAAATTTTGTCTCAATTAAAATTTTTTTTAAAGTTAGGAATAAGTGAGATATTCTTGTTGGTGTTATTTTTAATTACATGATGCAAGTGGGTTTGTTGGTAAAAGCATGTCGATTGGATCAATTTCTACTTTAATTTGTGGGGTGTAAAATTATAGGAGGCTTTGTGAGCTGAATATGGTGATATATTGATGATTTAAAGGACTAAAATGCATTGGAAATACACTACAAAAGGCATGGAAAAAAGGAGGGATGTTCAACACTTAACAAAATTTTTGGACGCAAATTCCAGTGTATCGGCGCGATATTGTCGCGTCGCGTCGAACATCAACGCTACCATCAATGCATCGCGTTGCTCGATTCATACATAGCAAAACAGTGCACAAAAAAGGCGATTGGTGGGAATCTTACCTTGAAACCCGTGCAGCTGCCTAATCCCAAAATAATTAAGAGTATATTATAATATATATATATATATATATATATATATATATATATATATATATATATATATATATACACAAAGTGGGAATTGCATGGACAGCTGGGATTAATAAATTTTGGATAGCTAGACATCATTATTTTTCTTGATCAACATTAAAACAACATAGGATTCTTGGACCATATACAATTTGGTAACAAATTGGACACCTGGGAACAATATTATAAATACGTGGATAACCTGGACACATACTTGGACAATTTTTTACGTTGAAGCGGTGGGGGAATATTTTGTGGCTGCTACACGGTTTTATTAGGTTTTTATTATTTTTAATTAGCTTTTAATTTTTCATATCATGTATTCAAATATTTAGATCGCGATTATGAATATTATCGACTAAAAATCCTCTTTCCGAGGTTAAAGCCAAGAACATGAGTACTATTGTTTTTAATTAATTTCAATTAATGTTGCATATCATATTTGATTGTTTATTATTGTTTTAATTATTTCAAGGATTTGCGACCCTTAGAATACATATATTGTCGACCTTTTGATCTCGGGTGAGGGAATAGGGAGATAGAACATGGGAATAAATAAAGTTTGGATTTTTATTCTTTTATAAAATAAAGAATTTAACTTAGCATCTAGGACAGGGATGTACTTAGATTCCTTACTTGATTCAAACGTAGGATGATAATTGTAATTCACTTAATTGAATTTTTACATCCTCGCTCAATGATGTAGTTGTAATGTCCATAATAGGTAAGAGATTAGAGGTTGGGAAACCATGACCATGCAATTAACCCTACGAATCAACAACCAAGATAAGCAAGTTAACGAAAGAAATTTAATAACATAGTATGATTGTTCAAAGTGCTTTAACCCTGGGCTTTAATCCATTGATTGTCCCAAGACTTTTATTTTTACGCATTATTTATTTTATTTTTAATTTATAAAATTACAAACTCTCTTTTTGGTTACTTTATCTCAATTGTTAAACAAGAAACGGATAGTCGGCGAATGCAAGTCCTTGAGAGATCGATACTTGGGCTTTCTTGAAGCCACTTTACTACTTAGAAGACCTCGTACACTTGCGTGGATGCTTGGACACTGTCAAGTTTTTGGCACCGGGGAAATTTCAAAATTTTGGCTCAATTTAAATTTTTTTTTAGGTTAGGAATAAGTGAGATATTCTTGTTGGTGATATTTTTTATTACATAATGCAAGTGGGGTTTTTGGTAATGCCATGTTGATTGGGTCAATTACTACTTTTGAGACTCTTAGGCTCATGATTGTGACTCTTGTATTAGTTGGCTTAAATTTGAATACATGTTATTGTTTGGTTAAGAGTCTCTGATGATCCTACATGAGTTGAGCATGTGCCAAATGAGTGTGTGATTTTTGTATATTCCTTGTTGCATGTGATGTCTAGAACTTGCCCGGTGTGTGTGTGAAGAGAAATAAAAAATGTGAGTTTAGGAGATGATTTAGGCATTTATTTGATAGCCTTGTTTTATACCTTCTTTTTACCTACCCTTGCGCATTATCCTAGTTAATCCCCATTGAGCCTTTAGCCTTTTATTTAGAAGCCTCATATGTAGACTAATTCCTTTTTTTATGGACCTTAATTTGATCCAAAAAGCTCCTAAGTGCTTTAATAAAAAATTGATTTAGTAAAGGAGTTTTAGAAATTGAAGAAGAAAAAGTTGAAATTTATGCCCTAAGGTAATAGCGATTGGTGTTGATAATTGATGTGTGCTTGATGAGTGTGATATAATTAATTCTAAAAATATTGCCATGATTGTGAAAAGGAGAAAAATTGAATTATGTGGTAGTAAACTATGCGCTTCCACCATGTGTTTATGAAAATGCTTAAAAGAGATAGGGGAAAAACAAAGGGGATGGGTGGATGGAAAATGTATAATTTGGTTGTTGGAGATTGGTTTTAGATGTATAATGTAGTGTATTAAAGCTCTTAGAGAGGTTAGTCACTATTCTTGGCCCAAATAGTTTCTACCCGTCCCTTAGCCTACATTACATCCCAAAAAAGACCTATTTGGTCCTAAATTAATCATTCTAATATTAGTAGAGTACTACAATAAGGGCAAGCCTATGGTTCATTATATGTAACTTCTGAATTCTTTGTGAGAATGAGCGTAATTTGATTTCTGTACCCATTATGTTATAAAGTGCATTATTGTGAGTGACTATAGGTATCTCTCTTGTTATAAGGGAACATTATTTATGAATATGGGTGATTTGTATGATGTCCGTTGTCCGTGATTTAGCAATGTGCATGAGTTTTCCACTTAGGTGAGTCAATTCTTGAGGCTAAGATGTTTTGGAATAGTGTTCATGAATTTTCAATTATGTAAATAACATGCGGTATATAGAAACTTGCATTCTGTGTAGTCATTGTAGTACTAGCGTGAGTGTCTTTTATCTAGTAGAAGTGTAGCACCACCTCAACTTATGATGCTCAGAGTAAAGAGTTGTTCGAGGACGAACAAGATTTTAAGTGTGGGGTGGTGATGTGGAGTATATTTATGCATTCTAACGTTACTATTCTAACTTATTTAGCCTTGTTTTGAGAGAAATTTGAGTGCTTAATGTGTTAATATTGATATAAATAAGCATTTAAGTGTCCAAGTGCGTGATTACGATGCTCAAAGTATTTTTCAAACAAGTTTGTGCTTAATTGAGTCATTTAGAGTTCAACCCGGAAAACTAGTTTTACTAGCTTGAGCTAGGTGTATGTCTAGTTGGCTTCGTTGGATTATAATGTATTTAATTTGTTCCAAATGATTCAAATGTGTAATTATGAGTGGAATAACTTGTTTGTAATGTGCAAAATTCAATTTGATTAAGTCTAGAATCGAAATAATAAGTGGAAGATCATTGCGAATTTGTCTTATCTTAGCTCTTCTTTTGATTCATCGTAGAGAATATTGTATTGTTTTAATCTTTAATTTGTGATGTGTAATATTATGGGAAACTTTGTGAGCTGAATGTGGTGATATATTGATGATTTAAAGGCCGAAAATGCATTGGAAATACACTACAAAAGACATGGGGAAAAGGAGGGATATTCAACACTTAACCAGATTTTTAGATGCAAATTTTAGTGGGTCGACTCGATATCGTCGCATCGTGTCGCGTCGACCATTGATGCTACCATCAATGCATCGCGTTGCTCGGTTCATACACTGTAAAATAGTGCACAAAAGAAAGGTGCTTGGTGGGAATCTTGCCTTGAAACCTGTGCAGCTGCCTAATCCCAAAATAATTAGAAGTATATTATATATATATATATATATATATATATATATATATATATATATATATATACATACATACATACACACACAAATTGGGAATTGCATGGACAGCTAGGATTAATGAATTTTGGATAGCTGGACATCATAATTTTACTTGGTCAACTTTGGAACAACATAGGATTCTTGGACCATATATAATTTCGTTACAAATTGGACACCTGGGAACAATATTATATATATATATGGACAACCTGGACACATACTTAGACAAGTTTTTACATTTAAATGGTGGGGGAATATTTTGTGGCTGCTACACAGTTTTATTAGGTTTTTATTATTTTTAATTAGCTTTTAATTTTTCATATCATGTATTGAAATATTTGGATCATGATTATGAATATTATCGGCTAAAAACGCTTTTTCCGGGATTAAAGCCAAGAACATGAGTACTATTTGTTTTCATTAATTTCGGTTAATTTTGCTTATCATATTGGGTTGTTTGTTTATTCTTGTTTTAATTATTTTAAGGATTAGCGACCCTTAGAATACATATATTGTCGACCTTTTGATCTCGATAGAGGTAATAGGAAGATAGAACATGAGAATAAATAAAGTTTGGCTTTTTATTCTTTTATAAAATATAGAATTTAACTTAGCATCTAGGACAGGGATGTACTTAGATTCCTTACTTGATTCAAACGTAGGATGATAGCTTTAATTCACTTAATTGAATTATTACATCCCCTCTCAATGATGTAGTTGTAATGTCCATATTAGGTAAAAGATTAGAGGTTGGAAAATCATGATCATGCAATTAACCCTACGAATCAACAACCAAGAAAAGCAAGTTAACGAAGGAAATTCAATAACATAGTATGATTGTTCGAAGTGCTTTAACCCTGGGATTTTCTCCATTGATTGTCCCAAGACTTTTATTTTACTCATTATTTACTTTATTTTTAGTTTACAATTATTCAACACTCTTCTTTTTTATTTTTTTTTCTCAACTGTTAAACTAGAATTGGATAGTCGGCGAACACAAGTCCCTGAGAGATCGATACTTGGGCTTCCTTAAAGCCACTTTACTACTTGATAAGACCACGTATACTTGTGTGTGTGCTTGGGTGCTTTCAGCTACCAGGATTAAACCGACGGGTCCAAGCCTCTCCACCTCCAAACCATCACTCATCTCTCAAATCGATCGAAAAAAGTAACGCTTTTCTCTTGTTTATCTCTTTTCACCTTTAATCCCTCTGATTCAACCTACAATTTATATTCTCAAGGACGTCAAAAATTCAATTTTTTTGAATATTTTCAAAGCTTTTTTGTGAAGCCATTGCAACCCATATTTTGTCTGTAAAAGGGGTCTTGTTCACCTCTTTAGGTTAGGAGTTAAGTGACAGAGAATTTAGGAAATATTTGGAGTTTATCACACTTTCCCATTCACTAAGTTCTCTATTTTCTTTGTTTTGATTTACTCTCGATGCTCACATTGTTCCCTTTCATTGGTCAAACTTAGAGTCGAAGTTAGTGTAGAATCGCTCGCCGACTCGTCTTCTCAATTTTATTAACAACATCCATCTCTCAGACTCCTAGTTCTCGCATTCGGTTTCATCGAGTGAAGACCCATGTCGAGTCCGAAAAGGGACTAATATGCAAGAAATAATGGATGGTATATGCTAATATACATCTATATAGAGTGAATATACACTAGGAAGCAGCCTCTGTGCACTTGTTATGTTGCGTGTATAAAAACTGAAAGCAAAATATCCAGCTTACCGTACTTTATACAATGTATGTACAGCTATATACAGAAAAACGCAGAGGGGAGAGGCCGTAACATACAACTGGTATACAGGGATGAAAATGGACCCAAAGTCCATGAAGTTTTAGTCCAAAGCAGGACAGAACCAAAAGTGGGCCTGAAAGCCCACTTTCTCAACCCTTCTTTATTTTTTTTAAATTTATTTTGACTAGTTGTACTAACTAACACTTCAATTAAGTGAAAATTACCCCCTATACGTTTATTAGAGTGAAAATTGCAAGTTATAGAAACACTTTTAGATAATTGATTTAATAACTTTTTAATTGCAAGTTCTAGCAAGTTTTTAAAAAATTTATTTATTTTATTTGAAAAATTGGGAAATAATTTTGTAAAGAATATTTAATTACCTTTTTTAAGGGATTTGTTTTCATCTCTCATAAATAGATGTGTTGATAATTGTGGACGGAGTAAAATATGGTAAACATTATATCTACATTTATTATATTTTTACCTTTTCTAAAAAAAACTCCCATGTTGTTCCAGAACAACTTTATTAGGAAAATAGTTATTTTCCAATTCACATGTTTCAACTTAACTAAACATTTTTTTTCGTATTCATCTTCATAAATAAGTTTCTTCATTTTGAGTATTATTTCAGTATTAACTTTGTTATCTTTCAAACGTTTATATTTTTGGGGAGTTCAATTTCCTTTCAATTTATGAAGTTTTTTTCTTCAATTTCATTATATCTTCTTATTATCTGTTGATTTTGCCGTTGTATGAATCATTTCTTTTGGGGGTTGAATTTCATTTTCTTTATCAAGTTTTTTTTTTCTTGAATTTCATTATATGTACTACATATACATTATTTCACGGTTGTATGAATTATGTTAAGAGGAACCGAATTTTGTATAAATCATATGGGTTGATAGCATTGGTTAAACTGAATCATGGATACCAAATTTTGTACCATTTTCATACACTAAAAATATTAATAAGAATAAATCATCTACGTTTACCATTTCACATATCAATTCCATAGACTGAAACCCCAAAAATTAAAATTATTTGGTATATGACATCGTTATACTAATAGATTTAAACTTTGATTAGTTAAAATAATATAAATATGTTATATTGTAAATAAATTTCATAAATGTAAAATGTAGTGAATACTTACTGTATGTAATATCTATAAATTAAGTGATCACCATTTTACATATAAATTTCCACGATAAGTTATCTTATTGCTAGTTTTAATATGAATTACATACAATGAGATCTCAGTAAAAAATATTATTTAGTGAATGAGATATATTAATAAACTGATTTGAACATGATTTGTTAAATTAAATGATACAAAGCAGAGTTTACATCTTTTTTCATACACTAAAATTCATTAATAAGAATAAATTATTTGTATATAGTATTTTACATATTAGTTTCATACATTACTCCTTTTCACACACCAAACCTATTTTATAATTTTAAAATAAAAAGTTTGTTCATCTGTACCAAACAAAATCATATATTGTAGTTCATCTACCTCATGAATCAAAAAATATAAATCTGTATGTTAATAAATAAATCAACAAGTAAAAGAAAATACTTTGAAGATTATTTGATTTTACTCAGAGTTTGATTTTTATTTGTGGGCGAAGACGAAAAAAATACACAATCGATGAAGAAGAAGGGGAGGAGGAGGAAGAAGGAAAAGAAGAAGAAAGAACACCTGTGTTGATCGATATTTAAGAAGATTAAAAAATGGATATTTGACAATGAGTAATTGAAGAAGAAAGCCGTATAGATGTTACTGAAGTAGTAAAATCGTTTAAAAGAGAAAGGGGGTGATTGATATCCTGCTAATAATTGTCATATCTTTTTATGGGCATGAAATACTTTTTTCATATATAAAAATTGAATTTTCTTATTTATAATAATTTTAAAAATGATTTTTTTTCCTTTTTAAACTCCTTTTTTGCTATAACTTGCAAAGATAAATATATTTCTATAAGTTGCAATTTTCAATCTAAGGAATGTTGTTTGGATTTTTTTTTCCCTTTAATTAATTGATCTAGATAAATTTCCTTGGATATTGCTATTTTTATTTTCATCTTCATTTTTTTCTTTACTTATTTGGATTTCCTTAATCCACTTTATCTTATTTTTTAAATAAAAATAATAATAAATAAATAATGGATTTTTACGAAAACAAGTTATTTGTGCTAAGATGATTTTTTTCATCCATATGTCAATTAGTCTCATTTAGGCTAAAGGTAGTTTTCGTAACATAAAAAGAAATAGGTTTCCTGAATTGAAAAGGTTTAAACTCTTCCATATTTGATTAAATGTTTTCCATTTATTTTGGTTTAGTATTTCTTCGTAAAGTCTATTATTGTCAGAATCAAGATTTTAATTAACATTAGCCATCAAAGTCGAATTCTTTTAGCTAAAATAGACTATTTGGACTTAAGCGAAATAAATTTATTTTCAAAAATTGCTCGATCAAGTTAGATATATTTATAAAAATTGAAATTTTTGCAAAGTTAGCCATTTTGAGTTAGTCAAAATATTTTGGTCAACCATTTTAAACGAACGTTTCTAAATGCCTTAAAACCCTTCTTAGACGTTAATTGAACTCTTACCCATTTTCTCTAATTTTTAAAGGTTTATTTCTATTTTTGAACCTTTGGAATTCTTTTAAGTTTTCTTGATTTTTTTATAAAAAGTAAGTGGCGGCTGTAATTTCTTGAGTTATTTTGAATTTTTCTAAGTTCTGAAATGATTTGAAAAGTGAAGAACCATTTTTAAAAATAATTTATCTTCTCTTTGATAAATTTGAAAAGGAATAAAACAAAAATGGTGATTCCGCTAGGAATTTATCTAGGTTCTAACCAAAAGAAGTTTTCTAACTTTTTGAAAGTGGCGACTCTGTAATTTTTTTTGAGTTATTTTAAATTTTTCTAAGTTTTGAAATGATTTGAACAGTCAAGAACCATTTTTAAAATACTTTATCTTCCCTTTGATAAATCCTAAAAGGGATAAAACAAAAATGGTGATTCCCCTGAAAATTTATCTAGGTTCTAATCAAAAGGAGTTTTTCAACTTTTTATGGCTAATTATTATGTGTTTATTTATTTAAATTTTATATAAATTGTCATTCCATTCAAAATTTTCCACTTTAGAAAACTAACACTCACACACATTGTACACACGGATTTTACATTGTACTTTTTCAAAATTCTTTCAAATTATCTTACTTCAGAGAGTCGGCGCATACGTGGGGCAAGCAGGAGTTTTACTATCGTGGGATCATGTTCCTTCTCATATAGTAAATTCAAGTCCGTGTCTACCCAATTGTTAGAAAAAAAACTTGAGATAAATCTATGCTACTCTTTCAATTCAAGTCATGCATGCATATACCTTAGTCGAGTCGAGTCTTGGTATCGACACCACCTTTAGGATATCCACCAATGTGTTGACGGATTTCGTAACCCAACGATCAATAATTATATTTTGTGCAATGTGATATGTTATATGAATCCTTGTTAATTTCTCAAATCAATCAATTATAATCTCGAATATCTGACGTTTAGGCTCACCCCTAGCATAAAAAGGTTGCCTATTTTAGGACTCAAATATTTACATGCTATCATTTGCTATTATGTAGTATAACTATTTTATATGTTGTGTGTTGCTTTGATTAAAGATAAATAGATCCTATACTATCTTTTTTGTAGAACCTTTAGGCAGAAATATAAATTCACTATCCAAAGTCAGCCCTAAATATTTCAGGTCTCCAAGTCTCCCAGAAAAGTCCCCAACCATTCTTTATTAACTTCCTTTTAAATGCATTCCTATTCTTTTAGGAAATTCAATCATGGACTCAAGAATCACTCAAATGAAAAGAAGGATAATTGAGTTAATCCAAGTGGATGAGGTACTAAAAGTAGAAACCAAGAGAGTGGTCAGAAAGATCAATCCAACTGACAAGAAAATTGCTAAAGTCAAACAATTGATTGCGTAAGAAAAGAGGAATTTTGAGCGTAGAACTGAAGATCCAACTAAAGGCTATAAGAAAAAGTGTGGAACAACCCTTACCTTCAAATCCAAGGAAGGGCCGAATTGAAATTTCCACCATTCCACCCGTAGAAGATCAAGATATAGAAGAAGTAGAATGAAGTGGGAATGCTCGCACCGATCTAGGATCTATTCATTAGTCTTGTCCTTTCTATTGAAATTTTCCTTTCATATTTTCCTAATGTAATGAACTCTAATGAGAGTGATATTTGAACTATGTATGGCCTGAGTTCTCCTTTGTGAGATACGTAAGCAGCCTTTTAGCCCGACCTCTATCCTTTAAAACTTTATCGCCTATTTTTTTTTAGAAAAGTTGCATGAATCCAAAGTCAATAGATGGAGATTCCTAAATATTTAACTTGGTGAACTTCCTAATAAAGACCCACTTATCCAAAAAATAATGGACAAAGTCCTACTTATTAATTCATTTTAAGTCAATACCCACCCGTGGATACATTTACCTAAGATGAAAGCAACCTTATGTGTTCACTTTAGGTCGAACATCTTGCATTATTTAGCACTAACAGGATCAATTATATTTATCTTTGGAGTTATTTTTACTTTATTAGGTAATCTAGTAAGTGAGAATTGTTTTGTGTTGACAAAAGCTAGTTGAACATCAATACTTCACTAGATCTAAGGAAAATAAGGATTCCTCCCTTGACTGTCGCTTAGTTACTGAAAATGAAAGAATGACTAGTAATAGTAATGAAAATGCTCTCATTAAAATTACTGTTAGGGATGGTGTGATAACAGCACAAGGAGAGATAATCACTGAATTAACTAGGATAATGGAGGAGCTTTAAGAAGTACAAAGAGCAAAAGATATGGCTAATTTGTCCATCATCGCTAATACGTCAGCCTTGGATAACCGTGTGTTTTTACTTTGATTCCCTTCTATTTGCTCTCCTAACAATAGGAACCAACAAAATGACATGCCCTTAACTACTATGCCTACACCTCGTACTAATCCTATTAATCTATCATGCCAAACCCACACTCCCCCTCCCCATATTACACCAATCTCTACAATCATCCAAATGTTTACTATCCTAAAAAATTCACTCTAAATTACAAAAATACCTTTCCAAACGCCTTTACTTCCCAAAACACTCATTCCACTTTTAATCCTAATGTCAATGCTCCCCAAAACTCAGTTCCCCTACCAAAACTTCACTCATACTTCCTAGAATCCTTTGATAACCCAAAATATGCCTTCCGCTACTATCCATGCCACTGTAATACATGCATCCTACCATGAATTCCCCTAAAACCCCAAAAATAACCACTATGAGGATATGGAAAATGAGCTTAAGATATTTCAAAAAAAAACATTCTAGCGAGTTGCTGTTAATAAAAAAAGAGATCATGAAGATGAAGAAAACATAGTTTGCCTAATGCAACGGGGTTCGATTATGATGACCTTTGAATTCACCCCAATTTTAATTTGCCAGAAGGATTTAAATTTCCTAAGTTTGAAATATTCAATGGTACTGGAAATCCTACTGCCCACTTGAGAGGATATTGTGACCAAATGTGATACGAGCCAAATAGCTATCTATGCTTTTGAAGACATTATTGTAGGCCAATGCATAAAGACACAAAACTTGGTTACCTCAAGGACAAAAGAACATGCATGGAGGACCCGTGTTGAGTATGACATAAAGCAAACCTGTTAGTGAAAGATTGCGTAGGGGCTTATCTTTGATGCCAACCCGAGACCATAAGTGTTAAAGCATGACCCCATGGTTTTGAAACATTGAAGAAGCACCCTACATGAAGGTTATTTTGGGGATTACACTTATTGGAAAGACACTCCATAGGCGCCCCTTCTCATTAAGGGTAGTTTGGTCATTTTGTCTTGTTTTGTAATAAACTATAGGTAGAATATTTTAGGGTTTATTTCCTTAGTTGATTATTGATATAGATTGTTGAAATAACAAGTCTTCTCTCTTGAGAGAGAGAGTGAAATAAAAACTAGGGTAGTACTTAGTGTAGAATAACTAGTGTTGTATTTTGGCTTAGAAACGTTGGTGCTTGGGGAGAGTGATTTTCCTCTTGAGTCTACGTAAGAGTTTGGTGTTGTTTACGTTAGTAATAGCAGTTTTAGAGTGTGTAATCCTTATGTCAAACTATTTATCCCTTTACTTCTATTGCATTTGTTGCGTTTCTTTCTTCCCTTTGTATTCACGACTTGTGATGTTTTAGTTGCTGCTGAGTTTTTATTCTTGTTGTTCTTAGTTCCTCTTCTTGTTCTTGTCTTGTTTTCGTGTTTGTGGGTTGATATTCATATCATTTGGTATCTGAGCAAGGATTGATTTTGTTCCAACAAAATCAATCTTGGTCTTGTAAACTTGAAAATTAAAAAAGTGTTGTAAACTGAAAATCTCAAAAAAATAGCAATTTGTCCCCTTTTTAGCTTTTTTCCAAAATTTTGATCTTGAATTTTGTGTGTTTTGTGTGTTCTAGTGTTAGATCTTTGTTTCCTAACACTAGAAGAGGTGACCAAAATTAGAAATCTCACAAAAAAAAAGTTATTCCCTAATTTGTACCTTGGTTGAGAAATTGTTGTCTTGTTTGTGTATCTTGGCCAAATCTTTGAGTCTAGATTTAGGAGTTTTTATGTGTTTTGATTATCTCTAGTTTTATGTTCTTCTTCACTAACACTATTTGAGTCTACATCTAAAATCTTGATCTTGAAAAATATTTTGTTGATGTTGTTTTTTAAGATTGGTGGCTTGAAACTGTGTAGTTGATGTTTGTTATTGAAGATTTGAGGTTAAACATGTGTTGTTGATATTGGAGAGCCCAACGTGAACCTTAGAACTTCAAGTTTCAAAAGTTGTGTTCTTGGTGTTCTTCACCATCTTCATAACTTATTGAAGACAAAAGTGGTGGTTTGATCTTAAAACAAGATGGAAAAAAGTATAGCCTTGTGTTTGTCTTGAAAACATTCCGAATACTAATACTAAATAAGAAGGGAGACAAAGGTATCTCAAAAAGTATTGTTACCAAAAGGGTGAAAGGGCACCTACCAAGACATAAAAAAAAAAGGAAAGAGCCAAAAGTCTTTCAAAAAGATGTTTAGCTAAAAGGGTTCAAGAAATTCACACACGTTGTGAACTTGCAAAAAGGCTCCAAAGTCTTGGTGTTTCCCTCCCTTAGCCAAAATTCCTCCATTCCAACTTGAAAATTGATCAATACAGTTTGAAGACAAGAAAATTTCTCAAACTTTCAACAAATTTTAATATCCAATAAGAGGTTGTCATGTCATCACCCTCCAAAAACGACCATAGGCTCAAAATTTCATATTTCTAAGTTTCTTTTATTTGTTTATTTAGTTTCATATCTTGTTCCTAATACTAATTGACAACTAGTAATCACCTACTAGGTTGTGAATTAGTTGTTTGAATCCGTTTCTTCCTGTTAGCGTTTCTTTATGTGCTTTTATCTTTTGTGATTCGTTGAGTTTCTTGGCTCAAGTCTGTAAAAGATTGATTTGAGTCTTCAAATGAAATCTATTCCGGGAAAGAGTAGAAATCATTCCTCAACTCCTCATGAATTACAAGCCAACTTTCAACACTTGTGAAGCCAAGTGTGAGGTAACCAAAGGTGTGTGAGTGTGGTGAAGATACTTTTTGAGCTAACGTGTTTTCTTTTTGTAGATTGACTTTCTTAGGTCCCATGGATAAGAATGTTGCCCATACTATCTTGTTTTACCTTGAAGCTCTCAACTGTAAGTGTGAAAGCTTACACACAGACTTGTCATCAATAAATGAAAGGTTGGGTCACATGAGAGGTCAAAGGAACTCCAATCACTCCTTTCCAAAGGAGAAAGAGAGCTGCCAAGACACATACCAAGGTGAAGGTCGCACCTCATATGATCTGCAAGGTAAAAATGATATCTCCGACACTCTTATAATTTTAGAATGTTGTGATATGGCAAGTAATAGCAAAGTGGAAATAGTTAGTGGTTTGACTAAAGGAGGATTGCATGGTTCTTCCCTTCATGATACTCTTAGTATTTCCAGGTTGCAAGAAGATCCAATTCTTGTTGTAAGTAAGCAAGAACTAGTTGATCCTATAGATGACAATATTAATTCTTCTCGTAAGAATGATTTATGTCCATCTAGTGCTAGAACTTGTGACTTGAATAAGTTTCCATTACGATGTCATTAGAGTATTCACACACTAGTTGACCCTTGTGAAAACCAAGGTGAGTCTAGGTTGGCATGTGAGTTGCCGACAACTAGTGAGGATGTGTATAACAATCAACTTACTCACAAACGTAGTCCACTACTTAAGCATGTGCATGATGAGTTTTAAAGGTCGCAAGTTAGTGGTGATGTTGATAGAGTTGATCATGAGATTAGAGATGACTCTTTGATCATATTGTGTGATGAAGGCCTTATTATTATTTTTGCTCATAGAAGTCATGTAAATGAGAATGTTGGCCAAAGGGATAAGAGTGAACCCGTGAGCTTGTCTTACGGAAGAGATTCTAATGTTTGGTTGGATCATAAGGATAATCTTGTGCTTGAAACATCTTTGAAACTTGATAATGATCTTTTAGAGAGTACAAAACTTGCTTGTTCAAAATCTGCCCGCGGGATAGATAGATCATGCTCTCTTTGGGTATAATATCATGTTTGAAGATGATATAAACACTCCTAGTGAACCTAGTGGTGAGAATGATGGTATAGCTTGTCTTGAAGGCTATAGCCTATATGCTAACCCACTATGGTGTGACAACATTCCTCCTAAAGATGGAAATCTCTTTTTGAAAGATAAGAGTACTCTTAAGGGTAGGGAATGTGTAGTCCTTAACAACCGAGGGCAAATGTTTCATTGACTCCTTGGGGTAATGTTCCTAAATGTGCATCCTTGCTTTACACACTTATGCTTAAATTTCATGAATCCCAACTTATGGATGCCAAGTTGTATATTTGTTTGAAGGAAAGAGCGTGTATGTGCTTAAATGCTTTGTCTTCACCCATCCATGTTTTTATAATTGATTCTTTCCTATACTACCTTTTTACCTATGATGACATCCATGCTAGTTTTGAGTTTGTATTAAGGAGAGGTGGGAGTTTTGTTGGTTGGTCCACTTGTTTGAATGACAATTCTATAAGGTATTGGTGGACTTTAAGACCAATAATGGCACCACATTTGATGAGGACACTTGAAGAGGTAATGAAACAACTGTGCCTTATGGTTCCTAATACAAGGGTAGCCTTACCTTTTAGACTTAGTGATACCATTGAGACCTTTGTAGTTTCTTTATCTCTTGATACTTGTCATAGCCATTTCGTTTGTAAAATTCTTACTAAACTTTTCTTGAATAAGACAAAGGTTCGTGGTTATATCTTAAGTATGTACCACCTTGACATGATGATGTTATTGTTGTACTAACCCTGACCTCATGCCATGAGGAAGTTGTGCTTGTTTGTCCTTTCTTTAGTTTTGTAAGGTATGGATTCGAGGTCGAATCCTTTTCAAGAAGAGGAGGATGATACAAGCCAAATGGCTATCTATGCTTTTAAAGACATCATTGGAGGCCAACGAATAAAGACTCAAGATTTGGTCACCTCGAGGACACCCGAACATGCATGGATGACCCATGTTAAGCATGACAAAAAGCAAACTCATGTGTGAAAGATTGCGGTGGGGCTTACCTTTGATGCCAACCTGAGACCACAAGTGTTGAAGCATGACCCCATGATTTTGAAGCATTGAAGAAGCACCCTTTATTAAGGGTATTTTGGGGATTATACTTTTTGGAAAGACACTTCATAGGTGCCCGTTCTCATTAAGGGTGGTTCTGTCATTTTGTCTTCTTTTGTAATAGACAATAAGTAGAACATTTTAGGGCTTATTTCCTTAGTTGATTATTGATATGGATTATTGAAAGAACAAGTCTTCTCTCTTGGGAGAGAGATAGTGAAACCAAAACTAGGGTAGCACTTAGTGTGGAATCACTAGTATTGCATTTTGGCTTAGAAACGTTGGTGTTTGGGGAGAGTGATTTCCCTCTTATGTCTACATAAGAGTTTGGTGTTGTTTACGTGAGTTATAGGGGTTTTAGAGTTTGAAACACTCTCTAGTTCTTATTATTTGTGTTATCTTTATGTCAAACTATTTATACCTTTACTTTTATTGCACTTGTTGTGTTTGTTCCTTCCCTTTGTATTCACGGCTTGTAATGTTTTAGTTGTTGCGGAGTTGTTATTCTTGTTGTTCTTAGTTTTAATTGTTGTTCTTTTCTTGTTTCCGTGTTTGTGGGTTGATATTCCTATCAAAATGGTGGGGGGTAACAGAAATAAAGCATTACTGATGAGGTTCTTCAGTCGAAACCAAAGTGGAGAGGTGTTAGAGTGGTTTTCTTTGTAAAAACTAAAATTTTGGCCTAAATAGAGTGCTTTTGCTAGGGATTTCACCGATAGATTTGACTATAATGTAGAGATGTTTCCTAAACAATATTCTTTAAACCACATCAAGCAAAATTCTAATGAATTCTTTTGTGAATATGCATATCATTGGTGGAAAGAGGCAGCAAAGGTACGACCTCTTATGACAAAAGAAGAAATAGTCATTGTATTTACCCGATCTCAGGAGGGGAGTCTTATGTTAAAATGATATCAGCGGTTCATGCTACCTTTGCTGTTTTGGTTTAGATCAGTGAAACAGTTGAGTAAGTACACAAGACAGGAAAGATCATCAAAACCTCTGCACAACTTGGATCTTTAGTATTCTCAAAGAAAAAGAGAGAAGATGTGTCTTTCATATCCTCTAGTACAAACCAAAAGTCTAAAAGATCTTTTGGGTCCAATTCCAAGAAAATACCATCACCATTTGTATACACCCCAACTCTATAAAATTCTTAACTCATGCTTTATATCCAACCAAGCCCAAGCTCCACAATTAAATTTCTTTACCAATCAACAAAATTACCTAGCTCCATTGCCAAATTATTAGCCTACTTACCAAGCTCCACTCTTAAATTTCTAAGCCTACCAAAAAACCCCAATTAACTAGAATTTCCATCAAGTTCCTCCTCCTACCAACCAAAATAAAAATAATCTTTCTCTTCCAAATTACGAAATGAAGGCTAATAGGAGTTTCACTACTTTGGTTGAAACTAGAACTCAATTGTTTGAAAGGTTAAAGACAATAGGTCTTATCCAACCTATCCCATCAAAACCCATCAATATGAATTCTCAATTTTTCCATGTCAATCAATATTGTGTATATTATTCAGGTGGTATTGGACACACAATTGAGGACTGTATTAATTTGAAGCACGAGATTTAATATTTGATTGATCATAAGGTGATTTCAATTCAAATAGTGCCACCAAATGTTACCACCAACCCAGTTCCAAACCATAAAGGGGAAACCATTAGAAATAGATGATGACTGGGTGGTGAACAAGTCTATAGTGTAGGTCAACCCTGAAGAAATAGATACTGAAAGAAATAGAAAAGCCAGTAGTTTCCTTAAGTGTTACTGAGAAGCCCAAATTAATTGCATTCACTGTACTTCAACAAGCCTTTGCCTTATGCCCACAAGAGAAAATTAATGGTGGAAGCCACTGTCACACAAGGAATGACTAGGTCAGGAAGATGCTACACTCTGTAAGATCTTGCTAATGATACACGAGTGCTTGAAAAATTCCAATCACTTAAGGAGAAGCTGAAGAATTTTAAAGAAGAATATAGTTGAAAGAATACTCTATTGTGAAATATTTGGAGAAGACCCCTGCTCAGATTTCTATTTGGGCATTGTTTATGAGTTCTCAATATCATAGACTAGCCTTGTTGAAAGTCCTTGAATAATCCTGCATACCCGCAGGCACAAGTACAAAATATTTGGTTGCCATGATAAGTAGAGTGGTGGGAGACCATTGCATTAGCTTTGGTGGAGATGAATTACCCTTCAAAGGAGTAATGCATAACAAGGCATTATATATCACTCTCAAATTTCAAGACAAGGTCCTTAATAGGGTATTAATTAATGAAATATCAGGTCTGAATATATTCTCCTTATCTATCTAGACTTAGTTGAACTATGGTATAGGGAAAATCCATAAGAACGCAGTGAATATAGGAGCTTTCGATGGGGGTCAGAGAAACGCCATTAGGGAAGTTAATTTGCATCTTCAAATGAGGCATCCAGAGTTCTTAGCAAAGTTTCAAGGGATGGACATTGAAAGGCTTTGGATTCATACAGCGGGGGCGTTTCTTCAACATTACACCAATCAATGGAATTCGTATGGGAAAATAATAAAGTGGTCATCTATGGTGAAGGAAGCCTTATGAGTCACGCTAATGGTTATGCTTCTATAATTGAAGAAGTATCGAGAGGGAATGATTTTTATATGGAGGAGATCATGAATGCAACTGAGAAAGACCCAACTCCCTATAAGCCAATGTCTTTAATAAACACGATATTGGCCACTGTTATGCTGAGAAACGAATTTGAGCCCAAAGGCAACCTAGGAAAGAACTTTGGATGGGATCATTAAGACTGTTGTTATCCTAGAAAATTTCTTCAAATATGGGTTAGGCAATGTTCCAAATAAAGAAGGTAAAAGAGAGACAAAGAAGGAAGGTCCAGAATCGGCAAAAAGGTTACCTCCTCTCTACCAGTCATTTCCTATATCTATAAAGCCTATAAGAGATAGTCTCGAGGATGGAATAAGAAACTTGTTCGAAGAGTGTGATGCTATTATCAAAGATTTCCTTGAAAAGACCGAGATCAAGAAAGATGAACCAGCAGAAAAGTTATCGAATTGGACTTCTACTATAATCATGACTCCCCAGTTGATGTGGTAGATCAAAGGATGAAATTTAACTTTTGCAAAATTACTGGTAGTCTGAATGAGGCCCAAAACCTACTCTTTAATTTTTATTTACCTCATTTTCACTTTTTATGCTTTTCAAAAGGCTCAGATCTGTACTAGTGCAGATCATAGCCAACGTTTGTAATTTTCTAAAATTCAATAAAAGCCTTCCTTATTGTGAAAATATTTTCTACCTATTTTTGTTGCATTATATGCTCACTATAATCTAACTTATGTTGTTTATGATTTTAGCAGTAATAATTTAAAACCTGTCAATGTCATGTCATGTCATAAGCTAAATGAACAAATTAAAGCAAATGATGATGAATAGGAAGAGTATGATGAAGAAATAATGGCCCCAGACCAATTAATAGAGAAACTAAAAAAATTTGAGAATCGGGAAAAGCCTAACCTAGAGGAGACCAATGTAGTTAATCTATGTGATGACGGTGAAGTCAGAAATCAGAATTAGTGTTCATCTGACAGAAGTACTGAAAAGATAACTCGTCAGGTTACTTAAAGAATACATTGATATATTTTCTTGGTCCTATGATGACATTCCAGGATTGAGTACAGATATCGTGTCGCACAAGCTGCCAACTGAACTGGGGTTTAATCCTGTTAATCAAAGTCACAGAAATTTAATCCAGATCAGAGTCGGAAAATAAAGGAAGAAGTCACTAAGCAAATCCAGGTCAATGTAGTTAAAGTCATAAAGTATCCAACATGGCTATCCAATATTATTCCAGTACCAAAGAAAGATGGAACGATCAGGATTTGTGTCGGTTATAGAGATTTGAACAAGGCCAGTCCTAAAAATAACTTTCCATTACCCAACATCCACATTCTCATTAACAATTATGCAAGGCACTAAATGCAGTCATTAATAACTTATTTTATCAGGTATAATCAAATATTTATAGATGAAAAAGATACAAAGAAAATGGTTGTCATCATGCCTTAGGGTTTTTATCACTATAGAGTGATGCCCTTCAGTCTCAAGAATGTTGGTGTTATGTATATAAGAGCCATGACAACCATATTTCATGATATTATCCATAAGGATATTAAAGTGTATGTGGACAGTGTGATTATTAAGTCCCGCAAGAGTTCAGACCATTTGTCCCACTTGGGAAGGTTCTTTGATTAGTTGCCAAAGTAAAACTTGAAGTTGATCCTTCGAAGTTCGCTTTTAGGGAACCAGTTAGGAAGTTTTTGGGTTTCATAGTTAGTAGAAGGGGGCATTAATCTTGGTCGCTCAAAAATTAATGTGATCCAGAATTGCCTTCTTCAAAAACAAAGAAGGAAGTCATGAGTTCCTTAGGAAGATTGAATTATATCAGTAGGTTCATAGCTCAGTCAATGATTATTTACAAACCTATCCTTAAGATATTAAAGAAATATGAACCAAATGAACGGACCAAAAAATATCAGAAAGTTTTTGACAAGATCAAGGATTATCTATCTAGTCCACTGATACTAGTTCCACCAAGAGCATGAAATCCCATGTTGTTGCATTTATCTATCTTAGACAATGCATTTGGGTGTGTTTTAGGGGAACATGATAAAACTGGAAAGAAGGAAAGAGTAATTTATTACTTAAGTAAGAAGTTCACTCCACATTAGGCTCATTACACGCTATTAGAAAGAACGTGTTGTGCATTGACCTGGGTGTCTCAGAAGTTGATACATTACCTTATGTCATATACCACATATCTTATTTCTAGAATGGATCCTTTGAAGTGCATATTCAAAAAGGCTATGCCTACAGGGAAATTGGCTAAAAGGTAAATGTTGTTTATTGAGTTCGACATTGTATATGTGACTTAAAAAATAAGTAAAGGGCAAGCCCTAGTGGATCATCTAGCAGAGAATCCAGTTGATGAAGAATAAGAGCCACTCCAAACTTATTTCCCAGATGAAAAAGTATTGTTCGTAGGAAAAAACATTGTTGAAGTATATCCGAGTTGGAGATTATTCTTTGATGGGTGGTTAATTACAAAGGTTCAGGAATTGGAGCAGTCTTAATATTAGAAACTGGTCAACATTACCTAGTTACCACCAAACTATGCTTTATATGCACCAACAATATGGTTAAATACAAGGCTTACATTATCGGTCTCAGATTGGCTATTGATATGAATGTTCAAGAGTTGCTATTCATTGAAGATTTTGGTCTATTGGTTCACTAAGTTTGAGGAAAATACATCGTAAGGAAGCCTAATATCATGCCATAGTAGAATTGGTACAAGAGTTATGCAGAAGATTCAAAGAAGTAGAATTCAAGCATATTCAAGGATACAAAATAAGTTCGTCGATGCTTTGGCCTCTATATCCTCCATGATTCAATATCTAGATCAAAGTTACATCAATCCATTGGAAATAAGTTTAAAGAAGAAACCTATATATTGTGCATAAGTTAAGGCAGAACTAGATGGAAAGCCATCGTACTTTGATATCAAGAGGTATTTAGAAGCTAGGGCATACTCCAAAGATGCAACCATCAATCAGAAGAAAACGATCTGCTATTTCTTTTTGAATGGGAAAGTCCTTTATAGGGGGAACCTTAATTTAGGATTTCTGTGATGTATAGATTCCATTGAAGCTAAAAAAGTACTTGAACAAATCCACTTTGGAATATGTGGAGCTCATATGAATGGGTTTACTCTTGCCAAGAAGATCCTAAAGTCGGATATTTTTGGATGATCACGGAAAATCATCATAGCAAGTTTGTGAAAAAATGTCACAAGTGTCAGATATAAGGGGATCTGATTTGGGTGCCCCTACATGAATTTAATGTTATGAGCTCACTTTGACCGTTTGTATCTTGGTGTATAGATGTCATCATCCTGATTGAGCCACCAACTTCTAATGGACATAGATTTATCTTAGTTGCTATCTATTACTTTACCAAATGGGTGGAAACTGCTTCATACAAAGTTGTAACCAAGAAGGTAGTAGCAGATTTTGTCAAGAACAACTTGATTTTTTTATTTGGGATAGATGTGTCAATCATCACAGACAATAGAGAAAACTTGAATAGTCACTTGATAAAAGACATATGTGAACAATCCAAGATCACTCATCAAAATTCAACCGCATATTGCCCTCTAATGAATGGAGTAGTAGAAAATGTCAATATGGGCATCAAGAAGATCTTAAGAAAGATGGTCGATATTCACTAATCATGGCACGAGATATTGCCTTATGCCTTACTGGGATATTGCACAATAGTCAAAACTTTGACTGAGGCAACTTATTATGTACTAGTCTATGGGACAGAAGCGATAAGACCTGCTGAAGTTGAAATACCATTCTTAAGAATCATCCAAGAAGCAGGATTGAGTAATGAAGAATGGATCTGCGCCCGCCATGAAAAACTTATAATGATCGGTGAAAAAAGGATGAGTGTTGTATGTTATGGCCAATTATATCAACAAAGAATGATTCACGCTTTCAATAAAAGAGTAAGAGCTCACATATTCGAGATTGGACAACTGGTACTTAAACGCATATTCCTTTACTAAGAGGAATACAAGGGGAAGTTCGCTCAAAATTATCAAGGGCCATATGTAGTCTGCAAAGTATTATCTGGAGGAGCCTTGATTTTTTAGAATATGCATGGATAAAGGTGTCCCAAGTCGATCGAGTCCAATGTAGTAAAGAGATACTGCATATGATGTAGTGTTTCTTGTACTTATTTCCTTCTATTTACTTTTCCTATCTGTAATTATTTTTTATATTTCGAAATAGCTTTAAAATTACCCATCCTTTTGTACGAACTATGTTTGACCTGAATTCCCAAGAAGAGTATACATAGGGAGCCTATGTTGGATTCGGTCAAACCTAAGGAAATTTTATTTATATTTTGTTGAACTATGTGATGACTTGAATTTCCAAGGATGGTATACATAGGCAGTCGTGTCAGCATCGGTCTCCCTTTTAATTATATATTTATTCTTCTTTATGTTGTGGGAACTACGTCTGACCTAATTCCTGTACAATGGGATGCGTAGGTGCCACAGCTGCTTGGTCATATCACCCCGAAAATGGAAACTAGGCAGAATTTTTGAGAAGGAATCTAAAATTTTTAAAAAAGAAGACCATTCTCTTGCAATCCGAATAAAAAATGACACGGGGATATAGTAGGAGCAAATTTTGAGGGAAATATCTGTAACTAAGGAAAAAATTTTAAGGAAGACCAAAAAATTTCCATGATACCGTACTAAAGAATTCAAATACAAGACATCAAAGATTTACCAGTGCCAAAAGAGCAAAGTCAACTTCATGGACCTTCGGCTACGTTATATTTCTCAAAGGCTCATCTCTGAAACTCTTCAGCCATAATACTAGAAAATCTCCAAAGCTCATTGACAGAATGACAAATGTGTCAATGCCTCTAGCCAAAAATATTCATTAAAGCTAGTACATGACATGACTCAATTGACAGACCCCTCCCAATTTTATTTAAAATAAAAGATTTTTCAAAATTCAATTGTTTGCAAAAATACTTACTCTAAATCAATTTATGTTATTATTGTTGCCTTACACCCACCGACCCGGGGATTTGAAGCAGAAATCAAAGAATGACAAACACCTAAAGAAGATGAGAACCCAAGGATGATAATGACAGAAGCTGCAGACCAAGAAAGCCAACACAGATCAATTTTGCCAAGAAACTAACAACCACTTTATTGATGTAGGTTATCTTGAAGCCAACAAATAACCAACAGAAGCACCAATGATTCAACATATTCTTTTCGTTTACTGGAACTCAACAAAGCTAAACATCTGAAAGCCAATAAAAAGGGGCCAAGATGGATGGGAAGCTTGAAGTAGTTGAGTTTTCCAGAACTAACAAGATTTTTGTGGTTACAGGAATCATCAAACATGGAAGGAAAATGATGATTTACTCAAATCCCCAGCGAATTAGGATTTTAAAAAATATGTGATATTAAAAAATGGTATATGTAGAGGGGCTAATATGTTATTGGAATGGTCAAGGTGATGTTTTCTACAACCATTGCATGATTATTTGCATTCATCCTCATTTGCTTACTGCATTATATTATATCAGAAAGGTCATGCCAAGAAGGATAGGTCGAGAGGGCAATGCCGAGAAGGCCATGCCAAGAGGGTCATATCGAGAGGGCCATGCCGAGAAGGTCATGCCAAAAGGTCCATTCCATAAGGCCCATTCTATAAGGACAATGCCAAAAGGGTCATGCCGAGAGGTCCATGCCATATGGTTCATGCCAAAAGGGCGATGCCATAAGGTCCATGTCAAGAGGGCCATGGCAAAAAGGTCATGCCATAGGGCCATGCCAAAAGGATCATGCAAAGAGGGTCATGCCATAAGTGCAATGTAGTAAAGGTCATATCCCAAAGACCATATTTCCCTCTCCGACTAGTTTCAAAGAGACAACAATCTAAGGACATCTCTAAATTGTATTTGATGCCCATGATTAATTCAAAGTCTCTATATCTATTAATCATATAAAATAAAAGATTCTAGTGTTGAAAGATATTTTGAAGCATTTCTATATATATCTATTAATTATGTGAAGATAGAAGAGTCTGGCATTGAGGGATATTTTGAAGCATTTATATCTGATCAAATCACGTAAAGGCTATGTAGTCTGGTGCTAAGAGATATTCATCGGCTTCAAGTACATCAATACCAAAGATCAAATGGCATTCACTATCGGAGCTCAAAACTAATATTCTTCAAAGAATGTCTATAACTCTCCATCCAAAAACATACGTTGTAATAGATTTTTCAAAAATTGACGGTCCTAAGGTCATCTATAAGTTGCAATTTGAGATATGATAGTGTGCAAGATTACCTAATAGTCAATAGTCCAAGTGTCATTTATAAGTCGCACTAATATCCTAACCAGATAGTGTGCAATATTATTCCAAAAGTTGACAGTTCGGAGATTATCCTTAAGTCACAATAATATCCTTACTGGATAATGTGTAAGACTACCAAATTTAACATTCCAAGGGTTTTTTATAAGTCGTGCCATATCCAAGATTGATTATATGCAGTATACCCAAAGACTAATAATATATGGACATCTATATGCGACATCATATCTAAGGTCAGATAATGTGCAGGATCACCCAACGACTGACAATTTAAAGAATATCCATAAGTGATGTGTGAGCTAATGCAAACACATTTGAGACTTTTAACTAAGAATAATTGCGAAGTCTTAAGCAACTTTTATCGTTTTTGATTGCTTTATGTTTGATTTTGCAGTAGAAGTTAAGATGCTAAAGAACCAATAAGAATGGAAGCAAATGAGCTAAAATCTAAAGTAAATAAAGGCGAAGTGTGGTTGACAATATTTGTGATAAGTCATCAGTCCTGTGATAAGCTATTATCTTCATTATCAGTAGTAGTCAGAGAATTAGCCTAAGTTGAAAGTTATAATGAAATTTTGTGATAGGACGTCAAGGAGCTGACAAGTCATCAAGATTGTCATCAGCCTAAGGCAGAACATGAGAGTTAAGGAAAAGCCTTGACAATATTTATGATAGGTCATCAAGGAGCTGATAAGATGTCACCATTTATCATCAGCATTAGGCAGTGAGTACCAAAAGAATAAAGGAAGCTGACGATATTTGTGATAAGTCGCCAGCCTCCTGATAGGCTATCACAAATGGCGTCACCTAATCCAAAGAATTTCTGAATTTAATTATTTTATTTCCATAATTAGGGTGAACTATTTAAAGACTTATTTAGGGTTTTCTTGAGAGTTCCAAACCTTGAGTTTTGAGACACGATACTTTGATATTTTCTCTCTCTAACTTCTTGGCTTGAAAAAGCAATTACTTTGAAGAGAATTTAATCATTATTTTGGAATTTCCTTTGTGATTTAATCAAAGAATCTCTAGTTTCTATTCATCTTGTGGTAAGTTTATCTTTCAAAGCATGAATTCATCTAGTTGCTTCGGTTATTACGTCATGAGCGGGTAAATTCCTTTAATCTGAATTATGGGATCTAGGGTTAGGTGTTGATAAGGTGTTGAGTGTTCAGGATTCGAAAGGTGGTAGGACTTCTTGATAATTCTGATGTTTTAATTATTGTCTGTTGGTTGCAAATGATAGATAACACCTGCTTTGATTTGCTTGAGAAAGAAATTAAATATAGTGGGAAGTGAATTATCAACAGGGACTTGGAAACACTAAACTTCCGTTTAATAATTAGTGTTGTAACAAAGTTGGTTAACCTGAGGTAAAATGCTTAAGTAGATCGAGAGACATTTAAGCATAACTTCGATAAAGATAAATTGTTGTCCTACCTACCATGATAATCTTCAACCACTAGTAGCATCTGTCAAGTACCAAAATCCCTAGTGAACATAATTCTGTTTTTTTCATAAACTCTTGATTACAAACTGAAACTAAGGTGACCAAAAATTATTTGCTAATCTCCAAAACCCCCTATTTTATCTTTTCGTGCCAGTTGTTTGAATTCAACTTGTAGCTATAGTTTCAAATTAGTTTAATCGCCACTCATATTGTTCCCTGTGGATTCGACCCCAACTCGAAAAGTTGGGTAAATATATTGACGACGACTGTCTTGCACTAAATTGACGTGTAAGTTGAGCGTTATCAAAAATAGCGTCGTTGTCGAGGAATAATTTGGCGTATTGAGTTGGTTTGGAATTTTAGCCTACTTGCTTGAATTCAAACTTGTAAATATTTATTTTTAGTTTACTTTTATTTCTTGTATTAGGTAGATTTTTATTTTAGTTTACTTACTACTATGGCATCATGGAATGAACATGATCTTGGTGGTTGGAAATCTTATCTTGATGATATATGTCCATAATATGATGGACCTCACTTTTGGCAAGACTGTAGATATGCTCCCAAAGAGAGATGTGTGCACCATCTCCATCCTATCGAGAGTATGATTGTTCTGTATGTGGTGGTCAAGATGGACATTGGAGTGATTGCCTAAATGCCCCTCCCCCCATTGTGCTAACCCAAATTCTAGTTCTTCTTATGATTTTAATAGGTCTTTTGGTCAAGAAAAGAAATAATGAAGCACTGGAAAGAGTGGCATTGAAGTTATGCTTTAACTAATGTTGGATCTTATGGACACAACGAATGGTATCATATATGATATACGTCAATACATTAGGGAATTTAACAAGGAAAGAGAAAGGATAAGGGAGATGGATATCGAGGTCAATCATCTAAGGCACTCTTCTACATTATGTTTAGATAAAATCTTATCTATGGAATTATTAAGACTAATCAAAGAGTGTAAATATGAGGAGCAAGAATCCTATACTGATGATGAGCTTGATGTTGATCAAACCTTGGAGATTTCCCAACCAACCAAACCAACCATGAGGGATCATGACAAGATTGGGGAAATGGTGCTAGAGGCGAAAGAAGAAATCATGCACAATCCTTGTGAAGACTCTAGTCCATTTCGGGGTAAAGATACTAATAGGGATGCTACTCCGGAAGTAAGAGTTAGTCCTCATTCGAACCACTTTTCAACATTATGCCTGGTAGATGTGATAAAAGTTGAATTACCCAA
The DNA here is from genome assembly GCA_030864225.1 of Capsicum baccatum var. pendulum. NCBI lineage: Eukaryota > Viridiplantae > Streptophyta > Magnoliopsida > Solanales > Solanaceae > Capsicum > Capsicum baccatum. The sequence continues at coordinate 63,502,028 of CM061551.1, forward strand.
GCAAATAATGGATTTTGAAAATGAGGAGGAAAATTTTTACATTTTGGAGTTTATCTTTCTCAAAGGGTATACCATAACCCCAATCGTAAAATCCAAGAAGCCTAAAGATCGATGTCCATTTAGTGTCTTTTTAAGATCCACACTGCTTTCCAATGAGCCCACACAAAAGTTTGATACAAAATTGGGCAAGCGGTTTAAGTCTTCGAAGTGGTGTGATAGAACATTTCTTATCATGGCCTCACCTTTACCTAACGGACCTAAAAGGAGAAAATATCGAAAGATGGGCCAATAATTCAAATCATCTGGGGGAGATAAAGGATGACTGAATAATGTCGTGCCGCAACACTAAATTAGGAACTTCTTGGGAGGCAACCCAAGGTATTTTGTTGTTTGTATTTGTATTATGTGATTGACATTAGATCTTTGCACCCATGGTGCCACAGGTATGTTTCTGACTCTCTTTTTTTGGTTTGATGCATTGGGGATAATGTATGATTATAAGTTGAGGGTGGGACTACTTGTGGGTGTTGATGTCCTCTTGGGGTTTTTGTTGTCGTGCCTTTTTCCCCAAAGTTTTGTTCCTAGTAGAGCCGGCATGTTTAGGTGTATTATGTTTTATTTTGTGATGTGTTGTGGTTAACTGGGAGAAAAATAAGTATCTATGGCAGTTGACATATTTTTGTTGATTTTTGAACACCTCTCCAAAGATCTGTTTTATAACTGTGTGATATGCATTTATGTGTGGCCACTATGCATCTTGTTATGGCATTAGTTCTAGTAACATGATAACCATTGCTAAACAATTGCATGAACCGAATAGGTAGTAGCTTGTGATGTACCTTTGTGTCATGTGTGTGTGAGATACTACCTAGTTTTCGTTGCATGTTGAAATCCAGAACTTGCCTGTTAGTCTTACCTTGGTTGAAGGATAGGGGTTAGGAAAGGATCATAGGCCGTTTTGATATTAGCTCACTTTTAGCCTAAATAACCTTCCCTATATGTAGAATATTCCTTGATCCCTGCTTTGAGCCTGATCAGCCTATTTCTTTTTATGACACCTGTCACTTTTCTAGTTTATATCATAATGAACCTGTTTTAGCCTTGGTCCTCCTTGGATACTGTGCACCTTGACTTAGGCAAATGGCCTAAGTTGAGGGTGGCTATCATAGGGGTGCGTGATGTAAAATGAGTATGAAGAAAGGTAGAGTAAAAGAAAAGAATAAAAAGTTGGGTGCGGTGGAAAAGAGCAAGAAAAGAAAAGTTGTGAAAAAAAAGAAGTGACTGTAGAAAAGAACCGCACCCATCCTGAATAAGTATGATCAAGAAAAGAGAAGAATAGAAAAAGGCTAATGACCGAAACCCCAAAACCTAGTGTAGTGTCAAGGAGGCTTAGTCACTTTAAATATCATTGAGCATTATACCAACCCCTAGCCTACATTACAAGCCTAAGAAAAGATCTATAGTGATCCTAACTGACCTATCTGAAAGTCTTGGTAGTGAAAATAAGGGCAAGCCTATGGTATTCGGCATACATTGATTGGAACTTCATTCTGAGAGTGAGTCTCTGGTGATTTTCCCTATGGTTACATATGTAATGTCTGATATAAGTGAAGTGGGACTTCTTTGTAGTGAGGGCACACTGGTTACGTTGCTAGTTGCTAACTTGTTTGGACAGTGTAATCTTGGTACATGCATGATTGTTATTACTGAATTGATGTCATATCTTGATTCCTATGTGTCACGTTGTTGCTCTTCAATAACATACACAGTTGTTTGTAAATTGATTAACCTTGGAGATGGTGAAGATGTTTTGAGATAATATGGATGGTTGACTGCTAAATGTGCTTTGTACTCTCTTAGTTGTGCTGAGTTACTTGAGGACAAGTAATTGTTTTAAGTTGAGGGTGTTGATGTGTGAGCTAATGCTAACACATTTGAGGCTTTTAACTAAGAATAATTGTGAAGTCTTAAGCAACTTTTGTCATTTTTGATTGCTTTATGTTTGATTTTGCAGTAGAAGCTAAGATGCTAGAGAACCAACAAGAATGGAAGAAAATGAACTGAAATCTGAAGTAAATAAAGGTGAAGTATGGCTGACGACATTTGTGATAAGTCGTCAGACCTGTGATAAGCTATCAGTTTCATTGTCAGCGGTAGACAGAGAATTGGCCTAAGTTGAAAGTTGTGATGACATTTTGTGATAGGACATCAAGGAGCTGATAAGTCGTCAAGATTGCCGTCAGCCTAAGGCAGAACATGAGTGCTGAGGAAAAGCCTTGACGACATTTATGATAGGTCGTCAAGAAGCTGATAGGGCATCAGCATTAGGCAACGAGTACCAAAATCATAAAGGAAGATGACGACATTTGTGATAAGTCGTCAGCCTCCTGATAGGTTATAACAAATGGCGTCACCTAATCCGAAGAATTTTTGTATTTTATTATTTTATTTCCATAATTAGGGTGAACTATTTAAAGCCTTGTTTAGGGTTTTCTTGAGAGTTTCGAACCTTGAGTTTTGAGACACGATACTTTGATATTTTCTCTCTCTAACTTCTTGGCTTGAAAAAGCAATTACTTTGAAGAGAATTTAATCATTATTTTGGGATTTCCTTTGTGATTTAATCAAAGAATCTCTAGTTTCTATTCATCTTGTGGTAAGTTTATCTTTCAAAGCATGAATTCATCTAGTTGCTTCGATTATTACGTCATGAGCGGCTAAATTCCTTTAACCTGAATTATGGGATCTAGGGTTAGGTCTTGATAAGGTGCTGAGTGTTCAGGATTCGAAAGGTGGTAGAACTTCTTCAGAATTCTGATGTTTTAATTACTATCAGTTGGTTGCAAACGATAGATAACACCTGCTTTGATTTGCTTGAGAAAGAAATTAAATATAGTGGGAAGTGAATTATCAACAGTGAATTGAAAACACTAAACTTCCGTTTAATAATCAGTGTTGTAACAAGGTTGGTTAACCTGAGGTAAAATCTGGACAGTGAATATAAATTCCCTAAGTCCGAGAGAATTAGGTAATTAAATGCTTAAGTAGGTCGAGAGACATTTAAGCATAACTTCGATAAAGATAACTTGTTGTCCTACCTACCATGAGAATCTTAAACCACTATTAGCATCTGTCAAGTACCAAAATCCCTAGTGAACATAATTCTATTTTTTTCATAAACTCTTGATTGCAAACTGAAACTAAGGTGACCAAAAATTATTTGCTAATCTCCAAAACCCCCTATTTTATCTTTTCATGTCAATTGTTTGAATTCAACTTGTAGCTATAGTTTTAAATTAGTTTAATCGTCACTCACATTGTTCCCCGTGGATTCGACCCCGACTCCAAAAGTTGGGTAAATATATTGACGACGATCGCCTTGCACTAAATTGACGTGTAAGTTGAGCGTTATCAATAAGTTATCTATTATCCAAGGTCGGATGTTTGTGGGATTACCCAAGGTCTGGTGATTTAGAGGATATCTATAAGTTACCTAGTATCCAACATTGAATGATGTGCAAGATTACACAAAAACTAACAATTTGAGGGATATCTATAAGTCGTATCAATATAGAAGATACGCAAGACTCACTCGAAGTCACATACAAGAAGAATTATAGGTGACCAAAAGGGTTGCCACATCAACATAGGATTATGCGGTTGCAAGAACCGTTCTATGCAAAGTATCATCGTTTCCCAAGAGGTCCACCCTACTTTGAAGAAATTTTCCAATTGCTATTTTACCCAATGACCAAAAGGATTGTTGTGTCTGTTGTCGCAAAATTGTCACCCTCCAAACAGGTACATGAGAGGATGACATATTTTTCTAGATAGCAACTCACGCGGAGATATGGTAAAAGATTATAGATCCCTTTGTGAATTATGTTTATCACTAATATTTTTGTTTGAGGTGTTGTCGAGAGCATCCAAAGGGATGAAAATCTCAAACCAAAACCACTACTGCGGACGTCACCAAAAAGGACGCAGTACAATGTGAAACTTTTTCTTAGCAGCGAACTGAGACATTGTCCGAAGAGGAATATCAAACACTTTGAATGCGAGCTAAAAGACAACTTTCAACACCATAAAACAATATCCCTATCAGAAGGCATGTTGGTGTTTTGAGATTTTGGTTTCAGTTTTACTTTCGAAATACTTCTAAACTCATGTCGAAAGTAACTTTCCTTTTCCTAACTTTCCTTTTCCTTCAAATACGTACACCTAGAGCTTTGGGAATTATATCCATGTAGCTCATATTTATATGTGTGAGGGCCCCGTATTTTGTAATTAAGATAATTACTAGCCTCTAGTCCCTAGCTCAATTGTTCGTCGCTATCCTAAGCCAAAGGTCGTCTTAGCCTAAAAGACTACCTTTTCCACTAATTGAGTCGAACTACATGCAGAATAATTTCCTAAGACTTGGGGATATGTAGGCTGATTTCTATGTATAAAATATGATTGCATTCCAAACCTCTCCCCAATTTGCTTTTTCCCCAGCTTTCTAGAATTCAAAAAACTGGGATAGATTGTGAATTCTTTAAAAATCGTGCTTAAAATCAAGCATTATGAACTACAAGTGTCCAGAATTCTCATGCAACCTGAGATATGTAGAAAATCCGATATCAGGATCCGAACATGATTTTGTGAAACTCGTGCGAAAATCAACTTCTTTCGAGAAATGAATTTGCGGTAAAATAATATTAGGAATGTCAAACCCCTTTTGTTCAGGGTTACTTGCATCCACCCTACTCAAAAGGAGGGAGTAGTTGTTGACACCTAATTTATCCCCTCCACGACTAAGTTTGATTCTAAGTTTCTTTGGTTGTAGATAAAATTACAATATTTATTTTATCCGAATAAAAACTTTTTAAAAATTTATCTAGGTAATTTTGTCATTTTAAGTAGTGATTATATATTTTCGTATTCATATATACGATATCTTATAATTAAGTTACTTAAATAATTATTCTATTAAAAATTAGATTTTGATCAAGGGTTATCTCAAAATTAATTCAAATGGATAAATATTAATTTAATATAACTTATTTTAAAAATAATTTGCTTAGAATATTATTTATTTAATTTTATTAAATCAAGAAATTCAAAATTAAATAAGGTATTAATTCGTGTCAGATTGCGATTTAATTTAGCCCTCCATTATTAAATTTGCTATAATTGAAATAAATTGATCATAATTGCAATGCAATTAGTCAATTAATTTTTAATTTGGTCAAAAATTAAATGGGATAGATTAAATCCTAATCTAATTAGGGTTATCTTTTAAATATCCTAAAGATCCTCCTAAATCTACCCCTTCCCCCCAGTTTCGACCCAAGCCCAACATTTTTCTACACACCAGCCGACCCAACTTAACCCAACAGCAACCCAACAGCCCAAACACCAGCTGACTCACCCATTCCCAAACAGCCTAACTTCGTTTCACCTTCCCTCTTCATCACAGCGTACAACAACACCAAGTTCAGCGTACAACAACAAAACAACCCAGCAACAAAATCGACAATACAACCAAACAACACCAACGGCAACCTTTGGACTGACGGACGAATATAAATTCATTGGGTAATCACCTTTCATCTTTTTTTTCTCTTTGTTAGAGCAAAGTAAGCCCAAGGCTCTGCAAATTCAGCGAAAAGATGGAAAAATTCAAAGACCCATTAATTTCAAGGTATTTTTGCCTTTGATTCGACGACCACCAGGCTTAAACTGATAGGTCCAAGCCTCTCCACCTTCAAACCATCACTCGTCTCTTAAATCCATCAAAAAAAGTGACTCATTTCTCTTCTTTATCTCCTTTCACCATTAATCTCTCTAATTCAACCTGCAATTTGTCTTCTCAAGGACATAAAAAATTCAAATTTTTTTTGAATTTTTTCGAAGCTTCTTTGAGAAGCCGTTGCAACCCATATTTTTCCTATAAAAGGAGCCTTGTTCACCTCTTTACGTCAGGAGTGAAGTGATAGAGAATTTGAGAAATATTTTGAGTTTATCACACTCTCCAATTCACTAAGTTCTCTATTTTCTTTGTTCCAAATTACTCACGTCGCTCTCAGTGTTTTCTTTCAATGGTCGAACTTGGAGTCAAAGTTAGTGGTGGAATCACTCCCTGAGTCATCTTCTCAGTTGCTGCGCAACATCCATCCCTCAGACTCCCATTTCTCGCATTCGGTTGGGTTAAACCCAATTTCCATCGAGTCAAGACCCATACCAGGTCCAAAAAGGGACTAATATGCAAGAAACAAAGGCCAGTATATGTTGATGTACATCTATATGCAGTGAATATACCCTAGGAAGCAGTCGTTATGCACTTGTTTTATTGCGCATATAAAAAATGGAAGAAAAATATGCGGCTTATTGTACTGGTAGACAATGTATACGCAGCAATATACAGAAAAATGCAAAGGGGAAAAGCTGTAATATACAGCAGGTTTACCGGGATGAAAATGGACCCAAAGTCCATGGAATTTCAATCCAAAGCAGGACAGAATCAAAAATGGGATGAAAGCCCACTTTCTCAACAATCTATATTTTTGTGTAATTTATTTTGACTATTTGTACTAACTAACACTTTAATTAATTAATTCAGATAAATTTCTTAAGATGTTGCTATTTTTTATTTTTATCTTCATCTTCTTTTCTTTACTTATTGAATTTCCTTATCCATTTTTAACTTTTTTTAAAGAAAAAATAATAAATAAATAAATAATGGATATTACAAAAACAAGCTTTTTGTGCTAAGATGACATTTTTTTTTCCTTCCTATGTCAATTAGTCTCATTTAAGTTAAAGGGAGTTTTCTTAAACATAAAAAGAAATAGGTTTCTTGAATTGAAAAGGTCTTTCATAATTAATTAAATGTTTCTTATTTATTTTGGTTTAGTATTTATTCTAAAAATCTATTATTTTCAAAATTATGATTTTAACTAACATTGGCCATCAAAATAGATTTTTCTTTTAAAGTGACTCTTTCCCTTTAAAAAAAATCCCCTTAAAATTATGTTACTAAAAATGAAATTTTGCTTAAATTTTTTCTTTCAAAGTCGATTCCTTTTATCTAAAATAAACTATTTGGACTTAAATGAAATACAACTATTTTCAAAAATTGTTCGATCAAGTTTGATATTTTCATAAAAATTGACATTTTAGGAAAATAACCAATTTGAGTTAGTCAAATATTTTGGTCAATCATTTCAAAATGGACATTCTTAAGTGCCTTAAAACCCTTCTTAGGACATTAATTGAATCCTTACCCATTTTCTCTAATTTTTACAGATTTATTTCTATTTTTGAACCTTTGAAATTTTTTAAAGTTTTCTTGATTTTCTATAAAAAATTAAGTGGCGACTTTGTAATTTTTCTTGATCTATTTTGAAATTTTCCTAAGTTTTGAAATGATTTGAGAAGTTAAGAACCATTTTCTTTTAGATAATTTATCTTCCCTTTGACAAATCCAAAAAGGGATGAAACAGTTGAGATAGGCTCGAAGAACTTGAATGACCACTCTGATCTAATTCTATTCAAGCATAATCATAAAGATCCTGGCCTCCACCAGGCACACCGTATATCACTTTGATCACCAAATCCTTTGGCCCTCTAATAATCAAACCTATTATATCTCTACATAAATTCCTCTAAAAGCACTCGAGCAAACTGATCCCATGAAAGAAAAAGTGATCCAACTAGACTACTCTCTACATAAGTCCTCCACCACTGTTTAGTTGGCCAAAGAACTAAAAGGTAGTGAAGTCTACTCCATTAGAATCCACTAAGACCAACTTGTGCAACCTCTGACGGCAACCTAGCAAGACTATAAAAGCATCAACCCTAGGATCTCCATCGAACCAATGAGGATCTGTCCTCAATAACTCTACATATCTACTTTATCCTTCCATGGACATAAAGGGAAAAGTCACTAGTTATAGGGCAATCCCTAGTAATATCTCATCAATACTAGGAGAACTAGAAGGAGTCACAGATATATCTGGAGTCTGAGGCCCTGTCGTAGCATGCAAACCAGAATAAAAGCCACCCTTTGAATGAAACCTCACACTCGAACCAAAAAAATCCTCAAGCATAGGTATAGTCTCAGGTGGTAACTGAACTTGCCTCGACCCCTCTAACTCACTAGACCTACCACTATTGACCACTCTAGAACCTGAAGTAGCAACTCCAATATGATCTCTAACTGGTCTGGATATCCCAATCTGACCACTACCTCGAACCCTACTCCAACCACACATCGAAAGCACGACCTCTGAATCTTAAGCCATGAACAAATGTGTGCTCACCATATATGAGAGAGTGGATAAGAGACTTTTGAGTTACATAAAATTACGAACGAACGAAATAGAATGAAGAAGTGAAAATCTACTAAAGTCATGTGGCATTTTGAAGATTAATAACAGATGTCTCTGCACTGATCCACGAGACTCTACTAGACTCTGTTTGAACTAATAAGACCAATGAACTTGGGGCTCTAATATTAATTTTTCACAATCCAAAATAGGCAAGTGATGGCACCCGTTCACCCTCTAGTACAGGTAAGTTTATCCTAACCCAAAAACACAAATTAAGAATAAGGAAGAGGAAGGCCAGAGAAATAACTATAAAATATAAATATAAAAGAAATAATATTGACAATACATCTCCGGGCCTGGTGGTCACTAATACAAGCCTCTAATATATATTTGTAACAAGTATACTACGGTATCTTGTATGCGAAACTAAGCACAAATAGTAAAGATGAGATCCGGATAATCTTGAAGTCTATCCTCCACTACCTCGATCTCTGCTACGTCAATGCAGTAAGAAATACTCTACAAACTGTTACTCGATCCAATACCTACACGGAGTGTAGAAAATAAGAAAAAGGAAAGAAAAGCAAGGATGAGTACAAAAATCCATGTGTACTCAGCAAGCATCATTGATAACCAACCCTAATTCAAAGCGATGGCGAGAACCACCACTCTGACTACCTGAGGTATCAAATTAATCTACTACCCGTCAAATTATAATGCTTAATTGTACTAGGGTAACCCAAAACAACGGTCAAATATCATAACCAGAATAGGGTAGGCACTATAACATAGGTGAGTCAACACTAGCCACTTCATGATCCACAATTAGATAGAAACACTTATGTCTAAGACTCACAACACAATATATACATTTCAGTCTTAATCATATTGTATTGACCAATAATTATGGGATCAAAGAAGGAGAAATTATATAAAGATTAAATAACATGCTAACGAAGGTGCAATCTAATGATCTCTCAGATTAAGTCATAGCCTTATCCCAAGTCTCATAATATCTCAACCCCAAATTCATAGCAAATGATGTAAATTAATGTAATAAAGTGAAATGAATGCTAAAAATAGAATACCACAAACAAATTTATAACACGATAATATAGCACAAAAAATAACACTAACACAGTATCAACCATACCAAGAAGGATAGTACAATGCAAGTGATACAATGCAATATAGTGATGATAATAATGTGATATACTCGAGGTTATCACATAACCTCTATATATACCTACCAAGCAAAGCTCCCAGGTAGGACCTATAGGAGGTTCGCAACACATATACTTTCTCCATACTTAATTCCAATTTTAATATTCATATCTCCTCTCCGACTCATGGGCTATGGCATAGGATTTTTTAAAAGTGTCTCATTTTTGTCAAAGATCAGTGTTCCTCAGTGTAACTAATGTCTCATAAGTGTATGGTGATATGAAAAAGTAATACTCACAACCAAACCAGTATGAAGATCTCGAATCCATTCATCCCATATACATATGAGCTCAAAATCCTCACAATATGTCAACCATCACTGATTTAATATATGCAATGCACAATTGAAACAATCATGCATGTAATGCATCATTAATATCATTTTAAGCTTCCCACTCAGGCATTATGTCAACTACCAAGGCACAAAATTCAGTTACAAGGCCAATAATATCAGATAAAGCCCCCATATAGACAACACACAATAAATATCATCTCAATTCACCAACAATAATAATATAATATCCCACACAGTGTCACAACAGTATTAGTATATGAATAATCCCTTACACGGGCATCCGAACCTAATTAATTACACAAGTCCATAGATATTTCACATAAGTTCCACATGGCAACATAGAATAAATACAACCCCAATAATAAGATATTGCGAAACTACCCAAACATAGCTCGTTCATACATTAAGACTCAACAACCAATACGAGCTTATTTATACTCTAGGCATTATATAAGGTTCGATCATTCTATCATTTTCATAATAATATGATTGTCCCCTAGAGTTTGTTATACCTCAATCATCACAAGAAAAGCCACTATACAAGTTCTAAAGCCCCAAAGTAAGCACACAATAATAATAATAATAATAATCCAAACCTGATTTATTAACTACAATCTATTCTAAGGATATCCACAAGTAAAAATACTAACTAACTAACTAACTAAGGCAATAAACTAGCTACAATACTTTATTAAGACTCTGGTACTTGCGGAGATGCTTGCCATGTCATCTAAGAAGAACCCACAATCTAAACAAATCATACAACAACAACAACAAACCCAGTGTATTCCCACCTGGTGGGGTCTGGGGGGGTAAGATGTACGCAGTCCATACCTCTACCTCTAAAGAAGTAGAAAGGCTGTTTCCGATAGACCCCCGGCTCAAGACACAAAACACCAGATACCACACAAATACAAAGTAAAGCACCAAAACAAGGTTACAAGATTACACAACATAACATCCATAACATAAATACAGCAGCCATAAGTAAAAGAAGTAAAAACAGAAAGAAAACAGAGGGAAAACAGAGGAAAGCACCCAGATTCGTACTGAAACAAGGGATAAGGAACACGAAAAATCATAATCAGAATACTACCCCCAACAAGTAATTCCCTACACTAGCGACCCCCAACTGGCCTAGTCCTCTGCCCTAATTCGCGTCCTCCAGACTTTCCTATCTAGGGTCATGTCCTCGGTGAGCTGTAACTGCTCCATGTCCCGCCTAATCACCTCACCACCAATAATTAAGCAAATAACATATAAATAATTCAGAAAAAAGATCAAGGTATATCTTAACTTGTCTTAACCGAAGATTCACAAATCTAAATACCGCACAGATCTCCAGCCGGAAGCTCAAATTCTTTGAAACATCTCAAACTCTGACCAAACGATCAAATATGATATCTACCCATCAAAAGAATATCCATATTGACTATATTCAAGATGAGGCTAAAAACGAACCTAAAAATGGGTTTGATTTTGATCTTAAACAACTACATTAGCCATTAAAGCAACATTTTGTCCAATAAAGCGGCATGGTCAAGTGGTCAAAGTACTACTAAAGTGGTCTAAAGGTCGCTTTAGTGGTTGATCAAATGGTCAACGGCCGTTGAAGCGGTCAACCAGTCGCTTTAGCGGCCACACCAGCACCAGAAATTTCAAAAACTTATTTTTTATCTCCAAAACTCATTTGGAACCCCATGAATATGATCTAATAGTGAAAATTTGGTCATAAAATATATTTCGGATCCAATAGAATCATCAGATTTATGAAAAAAAGTCATTATCACAAAATTGACACCTAAAATCCTATTTACACTATTTTCAAATCAAGGATCAAAATGGTATATAAAAGCAACAAAACCAAATCAACTTCAATACTAACCCAAATTCGATATTTCTAGATATGTTGATGCATTCCATTTTGCCATCCAGCGCTCAGATCTCGATGTGTTGACCAAAGTCAACTTTTAGATCTTAATGCCTCAAAATGACTTCAAACTCACCCAAAACCTTCACGAAGGCCTTAGAAACTGTGCTAATATTTATACAACTCATAAACCAGATAACAAAACTACAGAGAGGGGCAAAATGATCAAAACACATTAAAAAAATAATCCAAACTCAGGTCATTACATTTGCGGCTTACCACTTGAAGACTAAGACTTCTTGATATGCAAAAGAATTGTGGATCACCAAAGAAGAGTGGAGTTTCTCTCTATATGTATATGTATTTTGTGCGTCCCTTCTTTGGTCAAGACCCCTTTATATAGGCATGAACTAGGGTTTAGGGGTATTTTGGTCTCTAAGTAAACCTAGTAGACCTTAGGCTTGAAGAGTATAAGTTGGGCTCATCTTGTCAACTTAACATACCGACCCAAATGTAATTAAACTTCATTTAAATTATATAATTAAAATATTAATCGAACTATACTAACCAATAATTTGACTCGGTTAATATGTCCCGAATTTAAAATTTAATTTAAAATTATAATGCGAATTTATTTGATAAAATTTCATTGTCTACAACCTGAACTTCATGCAATTTTGCCCAAAAGATTGTTAATTTAAGAATGTGTTCACGCCAATTTTTGTATGCATGAAAGATTGTTAATTAAATTACGGTTTAAATCATCGATGGGCCCCTTAAAGTTGTTTGAAAAAATCACTTAGGCACCTCACCTCAACCTTGTACCTATTAAGCACTCCAATATTAACAAATATGTACCTATTAAACATTTGTCTCGCAATCAGTCAAACATTCGAATGTGTTTAATACAAACGTAGATGGCATGAAAAAGTAACAAATCAAATAATGACATGTGGCATTTAGACCCAAAATAATGATAAAAACTAATTTTGAGTATTAAAAAAAGAAAAGGTATTCTTAGATCTTTTTAATAATCCCAAAAATTAATTCCTGAATTAACCCTCCACTCCCTTCCCTCTCCATCTTCTTCTTTTACTCCTCCACCAGCACTAGTAGAAGTCGTTAATAATCATCGTCTCCTCCCCTGCTAATCCTTTCCTTTATTTTGATAGCATCAAAACTCCTATTCTTTGTCTTCACCTTCTTCCAAACTAGTAATCATTTATCAAAGAACAAAAACAGACTTTCTCTAGAAAAAAAATAATTCATGTCACTCTTATCGAAAATAATGGAGTTTCTACTTTTTTTTAAACCATGCTTTTGTTGACGAACAAAATCAAAGACTTTAAACAAAAATAGAAGAGGAATCAAAGAGGGAGGGGGATGAAAAAATCACTAGTTGCAGGAGAGCACGATAGTGGGAGGAGGAAAGACGATCTTATTCTTCCTCTTCTTCTTTTTTTTTTTTATTTTTTATCTTTTTAAATTAATTTAGGTGTATAATCTACAAATAAATATTGTTTAAAATTGTATTACGTGCTTTAAAAGAGTGAAATAATGTCTTTTTACTATGTCAATCAACATTTTGTGTCTAATAGGAACAATTCTTACACAATTGAATGTTTAATAAGCATAACGCTGAGTTAAGGTACCGAAGTGAATTTTTCAAATAACTTTAAGGAACCATCGATGACTTAACTTTAATTAAGAATGTGTTTATTAGAATTCATGTAGTTGATGATGAGTTGTTAGTGCTACCTACAAAATGCAAGTTTAAGATAAAAGTAGAACGGTAATACATATAATGGGGGAGAAAATTTTGTTAATTATATTTTTCAAATGTTAAAGTAGAATATACTACATTTAGTAGGCGTTTGGCCATAAAATATTATTCACAAATTGGCAGAGAATAAATATATCCTCAAATTATGATAAATAGTATGCATATACTTTCGTCATAATTCGAATACATGTATGCTTCTACTATTAATAAAATAATATGTATATGCCCTTTGAAAACATGTGCCGCAATCATACTTATTTACCTATTTTTAATTTATTTTATTTTAAATAATTAATCCAAATTCATCATCCAATTCAATAAATCTGTGCCGCAATCATACTTATTTACCTATTTTTAATTTATTTTATTTTAAATAATTAATCCAAATCCACCTTTCAATTCAATAAATCTAGTAGCCGATCTGGTCCCAATTATTCTCTCTTACTCTCTCACAAAAAAACCTAATAGACTTCCCTAGAATTAGTGCTTCCTTGCAATGTAATAAAGACACGTCCATTTTAACTGTAGTTTTGTTCAGGTAAAAACTTGTCTAACGCAATTGCTGATAAATAATTCCACATCCTTTTTTGGTGTTTTCAATGCTCCGTAGAACTCTATTTCAAGGTTTTTTATTAAATCTTTATCCATCACAGAGTATAAAGAGGACGGCAATTTAAGCTCCTTCACTGTCGGCGTCGCGTCACCCATCGGACATGTTATCGGATGATCCTTATTGCTTCTTATTGGTAAAGTTAGTGCTAGAAATTTATCCACCGTGTCTAGGGTTAGAAATGGTGTTTGCTCTTGTTCTAGATATGATTTGCTTCACTGAAAGCATGCGAAATCTAAAAGATCGGGATTACGCCGGCAATTTTCATCGGAGACAAGTTTTCTTTGCCAGCGCTGGCAGCGAGTTGGTGGACTATGTTGCCGCCGGAGCTGTCTCCGAGAGTGAAAGAGACATGTTGTGTTGTGTTTGTGTAATAGAGACACGCCTCTTGGGTTTTAATTAGAACGGGGTCGGATACTGGGATTATTGGGTTGGGTAGTGATTTTGCATTAATTATTTGGGATAAAATAAATTAAAATGCGTAAATGCGTACGATTGCGACACATGTTCCTCCATTAGTCAGAAGTGCATATACGTATCATTTTATTAACGGTAAGAGCATATGTCTATTCAAAGTATGACGGGTGGTATCTACATATCTTTTATCATAGTTCGGGATATATTTATTCATTTTTCGTTCACAATATTTGAGAATACATTTTTACTTTATTCCGAAATACTTGTTTGGCCATGAAAACCAAAAACATATTTCGAAATACGTATCATAATTTTTAATTTTTTGAGAAACACCTCTTGAGGTGTATTCACTATTTTTGGATTCAATTTTTCTATCACTTTCTTTTTAAATACTACCCCAACTTTTGTACAAAAGCCACCAACCAAATTAAGGGTCGTTTGGTAGAGTGTATTAAAAAGAATAATGTATGTATTAGTATTATGTATTACTAGTACCTTGTTTGGTACATTTGTTAATATATGTATAACTAATGCAAGACATTAGTTATTTTGATACATTTTTTAACCTATGTATAACTAATGAAAGACATTAATTATATATTGTATTGTGTATTGAGACGTATATTATTAATATCTTAAATTTATAGCATTAGTAATGCAATGGATCTAATCCATACATTAGCATGATCAAAGATACAATTATTTCTCAAAAAAAAATTCGCATTTTTTCCAATATATATATGGAGGGTATTTTTATAAAAAAAAATATTTCTTTTAGTAATTATGTAATTCATATTATTTTTAATACATCAAATCAAACACTGCTTACAAGCAAAACTAATAGAAGTATAAGCAACATAAGCATTACTAATACAAAGATTATTAATATATCACATTTTGTATTATTTTTATACACTCTATCAAACGACCCCTTAAATTATTGCCCCATCTTTTATTTTTGATTTATTGTTAATGTTATGGAAGACAAAAACATGGCCCCATGTGATTGTTTTCAGTGTTCTATAGTAATGTTGTTTACTTTTTGTATTATAGTGGAGATGTAAAAGTTAATTTGTGTTATTTTACTTGTTTTTAAAAATTAAAGGTATAAATCATATTTATAAAAAATATACATCAAAAGTTTAAAATATTTTTGAAAATAGTATGATCAATCACAGGTAAATTACATAAATGACTCTCATAATGTGTGGCTTTATTTTGTTGTCCCCCATAAGAAAAGTCTTACAAAATTAGTCTTCCTTCTTTTTTATGTATAGGATAAATACCTATTTATCTCTTTATATCTCAAATATTTTTAAACAACTCCATACTTATTTATCTTTCAACTTTTATATTTTTTCTCTTTTTTATTTTACTTTAATTTTTTTTAGTTTTCAACCCTTATTTTTTTCCTTTTCTCCTCTCAACTTCAATTTTTTAAATTTTTTTCTCTTTATTATTTTACTTTAATTTTTTTTCTTTTTTGTTTGTTTTTTCTCAACAACCCTTACCTTTTTCCTTTTGTCCTCTCAACTTTATTTTAAAAAAAAAAAAAAAATCTCTCTTCTTTTCTATTTTTTTTTCAAATATTTCTCAACCTTTATTTTTGTTTTGTCTTTTTTTCTTTTTTCTCAACCTTTATTTTTTTCTTTTCTCCTCTTAACTTCTATATTTTATTTATTTTCTTTTTCTCTTTTTTATTTTCTTTGGTTTTTCTTTTTAAAATATTTTTCTTCATTTTTTTTTTTTTCGCAACCTTTATTATTATTTGTTTTCTTCAATTCTTTCCAAATGACAAAGTTATGCCCTATGGACAAGAGTTGACACAACCACATTGTATCTTGATTTATGATATATTCTCTAAATCTTTCCTTAGAGACAAGATTTAGGACTTTCAAACAACAAGTTACGTTTCATGGGTAAGAGTTGATACTACCACATTGTATCTTGATTTATGAGATGTTCTATCACTCTTACCTAGAGGCAAGATTTCTCCCAAGAACTTTCAAACAACAAGTTATTCCCTATAGGCAAGAGTAGACATTACCACGTTATATCTTGATTTATGAGATGTTCTACAACTCTTTCCTTTGAGGCACGACTTATCCCAAGAATTTTCAAACAACAAGTTATGTACATAGGGCAAGAGTCAATACAACCACATCATAATTTTTATTCATGAAATGCTTATAACTCTTACCGTAGAGGCAAGACTTAGCCCAAGGACTATCAAACAGCAAGTTATGTCCCATGGGCAAGAGTTGACACTACCATATTGTGTATTAATTTATGAGATGCTCTATAACTCTTCCTTTAGAGGCAAGACTTTGTCCAAGGGCTTTTAAGAAACAAGTTACGACCCATGGGCAAGAGTTGACACTACTATATTGTGTTTTGATTAATTATGAGATGTTCTATAACTCTTGCCTTAGAGGTAAGACTTAACCCAAGGACTTTCAAACATTAAGTTACGCCCCTAGGTAAGAGCTAACACTACCACGCTATATTTTGATTTATAAGAGGCTCTATAACTCTTACCTTAGAGACAAGACTTAGTCCAAGGACTTTTAAACAACAAGTTATGCCCCATGAAAAAAAGCTGACACTACCATATTATGTCTTGATTTATGAGATATTTTATAAATCGAGGACTTTCAACCAACAAGTTATGTCCCATGGGTAAGAGTTTACACCACATTCTGTCTTGATTTATAAAATATTTTATAACTCTTGCCTTAGAGATACGACTTAGTCTAAGGACTTTTAAATAATAAGTTACGCCTCATGGGTAAGAGTTGGCACTACCACATCATGTCTTAATCTATGATATGTTCTATAACTCTTACCTTAGAAACAAGTCTTATTACAAGTTACGCCCCATAGGCAAGAGTTGACCTTACTGCATTGTGTCTTGATTGATCAGATGCTTTATTAGTCTTGCCTCTAAAACAAGACTTCACCAAAGAACCTCCCGAAAAAACAAGTTACGCCCAATAGTCAAGTGTTGACACTATCACATTCCATCTTGATTTATGAGATGTTCTATAACTCTTGCCTTAGAGGTAAGACTTATCCTTAAGGACTTTCAAACAATAAGTCATGCCCTTAAGTTTACTTTGATGTCAAAGAAAAGAAGATCACTTTGCGGATTATTGAACTTTCTATTTATTAGCAAAATACAATAAAAGTTGAGAAAAAAGAAAAAAAGAGAAGAAAAAATAGAGAAAAGAAGAAAAATTGAGAAAAAAATAAAGGTTAAGAAAAAAGGGAAGAATAAACAACAAAAAAAGAAAAAAGATTGAGAAAAAACAAAAATGAGAAGAAAAAAAAATAAAAATAAAGTTTGAGAGAAAAAAGAGAAACGATAAAAACAAAAAATAAAAGAAAATAAAGATTGAGACAAATGATTAAAAAAAAAAAGAGAATTGAAGAAATAAATAATGGTTAAGAAAAAAATGTAAAAGAAAAATAAAGATTGAGATAAATAAACTAAAAAAATAATAAAAAAAAGAAAATAAAAAACAAAAATCAAAGAAAAAAGTACAAAAGAAGAAGAAGAAATAAAAATAGAAGTTGAGAGACAAATAAGCATAAAAGTATAAAAGTATTTGAGATGCAGTTGCAAAAATTTACTTATATTAATCTCTAATATATATTAAAAGTGTGAAGAACCTTAGAAATATTGTTTGAACGTTTTACTCTACATTAAAATACTTAACAATACATAAAATTGTCTTTTCACCTTTTTCTTTCAATTAATATACTTTTATTCTTATAATATTGAAAAATCAAATACGGTGAAAATATATGGAAATTTTTCCTTGAAATACTCCTTTCATATGTAGGAGTCTTAATAATAGAATTTTTTTAAAACAAAAAACCCAAATAGGTCATACTTCTTATTTAAAAGGGACAGAAAACCTAACCCATAACATGCGTAGAATTGATTGCCTGGCAAAACTTATGTCGTTATGTTTCACTTTGTCTATGACTCTTTAATTCTTTGTTTATCACTTTGTCGATGTTGTAGTGTCATGTTCTAATTATATGGTGCTTTGTCTGTTTAATCTTTTGTGGTATGTGAAGTGTTGTTAACACTATATATCGAATTATGAACTTTAGTCAAAGAGTTAAAATGCATTAGTTGGTATCTTTAAAGATTATATATAAATTAGACGTAATTAATAATTGACAATTGATTCTCGCATTTTGATACTTTCTTATGTTTCTCTTTCACTTGAAATTTTTTAATCAAAATGTTGGTCGAAGCAAGTTGTTGCTGATTGAAGCAGTCAAAAAATTTAAAGGTTTATCTCTTTACTTTTTTTTTTCTTTATTTAAATAAAAATTTTCAAGTCATACGTTGAATAGTTACTACAGAATGAGAATCTTGGAGTCAAAAAGATGTCTATAGATCTTGAAGATTATATATAAATTATACATAATCAACAATAGCTAATAATTTGTAACGATCAGTTTTTTTATGAAATATATGAATTATGTTTTTCTGTGTGATTTGACTGTTTTACCCCTCTCCTTAGTTGCATTATGGTATTTCTGGGGTATGGGGTGATTGACAAGATTTTCGATGTATTTTGGTACCATTTATGCTATATTGTGGTTTTTAATGATTTCGAGAGACTTATTTTGGACTTATGTGGATATCTTTTGATTCGCGCGATGGATGGCTAAAGAATTGCACCAGCAGCTCCGGAATATCGATTTTAGTCTAGTTAGATCTTTGGTTCGGGTCTTGGTGCACTTGAGTTCATTTCGACCTATTGGTCGGAAAGTTGAAAAATTAAAAATATGAGTGTGAGACCCACATTTGGTCGAAACTACCTCGTATGAAAAATCCTACTTCTCCAACAAATTCAAAATATTGATTTTAGGGTGGTAACATATTTGATGTAATTTTACGACTTTTAAATCTCATTTCGACTTTCGGTTTGAAAAATTGCGATTTCAAGTTTTGAGGGTCAACTTTTTGAAAACGATGTTTTGACTTGTTAATGTCTAATTGTTCTATATCTTGACTTGTTAATGTCTAATTGTTCTATATTCCTTTAACTATACTTGATGATCTTGATTATACATGTCCCTCTTTTGTCCTACTTGTATGTGATATTGTGTATATTTGTATTCCTATTTGGTGTGTTGTGTATTATATGCAGATATTGTAGAACTATTAGTGCAAGCGGTGTGGGCTACCGTTGTGGGACATTTTCTGATTGTAGGTGATGTGCCCATTGTGTATATTTTGTATACTTTATGTACTACTTTGCTTGGTCGGTCTATGATACCTACCGAGTACAAGTGGACCGTACTCATACCTACTGCGCCCTTTGGATGCAAGTCCTAGCTCAAGTGCATCTCAGATTGGTTGATATTTCGAGCGTCTTCAGATTTCTCGAGGTAGCATTTGGACACTCATACGTCTGGAGTTCACCTCTATCTTTCTGTATTAGTTTTCTCTTTATTATTGTTTGGAGACAAATATTTTTCTTTGCGGTTATTTTTCTAATGTATTTGACTCAGAAATTGTATTAGTAGTTCTTATACTGTTGACACCAGGTTTTGGGAGTTATGGCTGCATGTATTGATTATATTTTTTCCGCTTTTATTATATCTATATGGTTCATATTCGTTCTAGAAGCCTTACCTTGGGGGCATTTCTGTCTTTTCCCCGTCTGTATTAGTTTAAGTGAGAGGCTTACTTGTCAAGATTCGCTGCAACAAGTGTCATCGATCATGACCTATCGATTTTTGGGTCGTGACATAATTCTCCGATATTAATAACTTTTTCTTATTTTTCTTTCGATTGAAAGTTTATTGATGGAAAAATTGTCGAGACAAGCATATTGTTGTTGAATGAAGTAGCCAAAATTCAAGGTTTATCTCTTCCTCTTTTAAAAAGAAAGAATAAATTATTGTGACTTAATTTTA
Source organism: Capsicum baccatum var. pendulum (assembly GCA_030864225.1). Classification (NCBI taxonomy): domain Eukaryota; kingdom Viridiplantae; phylum Streptophyta; class Magnoliopsida; order Solanales; family Solanaceae; genus Capsicum; species Capsicum baccatum. The sequence continues at coordinate 63,522,488 of CM061551.1, forward strand.
ATTATGTTAGTTAACTATATTCTGTCATATATATTCGTCAGTAATTATATTTGAATCATTAATTAAATGTATTCGTTGAGTTCGACAAGTAAAATTACAATTAAGAGTTGAATCTTGATATGCATAATTTTTATTTGAATCAAGATCAACCTATAAATTTTGAGTGATATTCACTATTACATGACTTTTCCTTATTTGAGTTACTTAACCAATTAATTTATCTTGCCTTTTAGCTTTAACACTTATATATATTGAAACAGGAGAAAGAGATTCTCCAATAGCGCAGAATTTCCTCCGACGTGTAATTTATGTTGTTCTGGATTTAGAAATTGGTCGTGGTTGAGGATAAGGTGTGGGTTGATGGAGATTAAGGAGGATCGTCCTGTACTTGTGGAGTTTGTGGCTACTTGGTGTGGATCTTGTCATTTGATTGGTCCTGCTATGGAATTCCTTGTTGAAGTTCTCTTCTTTTTTCACTGTTTATGTAGTGTTATTGAAATTATATTCAATTAAATCTCAGGTACGAGATTGTGAATGACACTTGTTACGTTATAAGATTAGTAGGTAATAATGCATTATCTCACAAGATTGTGGAGATAACTGATTAATAATGTAGAGGTTTAGTAATAGCTGGTAGCAAGATGTTGTGTAGCTATCAGTCCATAATGAAATTCATATACTAACTTCATAGAATCAATATGTTTTCCCTTTTTATTCCAATTAGGTAAAGAAATCATAGTATTTAACAGTTTTAAATTAATTAAAATTTTACCTTATATATAATTTGTTAAATTAAATAAAAGAAAAGAATAATTTGAATTGAAAAAGAACACAAAAAAAAAACTTATCGAGAAATGAAAAGAAAAACGAAAAAAAAAAGGAAATCAAACCTAAAAATTAAAAAAATACAAAAGCTAATTTATTAAATTAAATAAATATAAATATAAATTTTAGCCGGCAAAGGACATCAAAAATATCGAGAGAAAGAAAGTAAAACAAAACCTAAAATTTTCTATAAATTGAGAATCTTTTCTTTCTACAATAATACGTCCACAATATAGTTCTCAAACAAATTTTTTCTTTGTTATCGTCATTCACAAATTTGCTTGTGATTTGAGGTAAACTTTCTAAAATTTAAGTACTTGATGTTTACAATCTTGATAATCTTTCTAAAATTTTAGTATGTTCTTGGAGTTTGTATTAAAAAATTGTCATCTATTCGTGAAATAGATAATTACTGATTAAGAAGTTTTTAGTGGAAAAAACTGTACTACTTGAAGCGAGATACACGCGTGAGGTGTGTATGATAGGACTAGTTATATTAAAAGTGTGAAGGGTCTTAGAAATGTTGTTTGAACTTTTTGCCCTTCATTAAAAAACTCCTCTTTAAACCAAATCATTTTTTTACTATTTTTCTCAAATTATTATATAATTATTTATTATTTATATAATATTCTAAGTTAAGAAATCCTAAAATATTAATAAAATAAAATACAATAATATATAATATTTTTAGTGCATAATCTTTTAACTATTTTTTTTAATTTTAAATATTTTAACTTTTAAACCAAAATAAATGAAAACCTACTTAGGTTAGAACACTATTATCTATAAAAGAATCTACTAAAACCTATTTAGCTAGGTTAACGAAATATTTTTGCGATTTACAACCTAATTCATTTTTTTTTTTTATGTTTTGATTTTCCTAACTTTGTACATGCAAGATCTTATTCTACCACTATCTTCCTCGTATTAAAGGTTTTGGATTTTTATTTTTATTTTTAAAAGTGTGGTTATGACTTATTTTGTTTCTATATATTCTTTGTTATGATTCATGCCTCAATGAAATTATGTTCGTAACTTGAATTGTTAATCTCAAACATCAAGAAAATGGTTGAAGTGAAGAGTAAAAATTGTTCCAGTGGTACAGTTTACTGATGTCTAATGGGTAGTTGCAAGGTTGAAATTCTCCCTGAAAAATTAATTACTCTTCTCCTACTTCTATTTTGCTTCTTGTTTTGATTTTAATTTAATTCAAGTCGTCTTCTTTAGTTGAAATTATTAATTAAAAAAAAAATAAGCGAAACAAGTATGCATATTGTTGTTTGTCACCATGTGAAGTAGCCAAAAAAATCAACAATTTACCTCTTTTCTTTTTACGGAAAAACTAACTCATGCTCACGAAGAACAGACAATTTCCTCCGAGTTTGGTGAGAAAGGTAAAGTGAGTGAAGAAGAACACAAGGAGGAAGAGAAGAAAGAGGAAGAAAAGAAAAAAGAGAAGAAACTCCATCGATCAACTAGCAGTTTGTTCAAGTGATGAGGAGGACTAGACTAAAGAAATAATTGCAACTCATAGAACTTTTTAGAAAAAAAAAATTTTCTTAAATATTCGAAAATCATTTTTTTAATATTTAATGTTCATATTATTTCCGTATTTATATCATGAAATGTTTATCACTCTTCGTTAAATCTTTTCATAATTATGGTAAATTATATTTTTTGTATCACTGATTTTTTATTTATCATAATTAAGTTTTAAAGTTTGTTCATAATTTGAGGAGTCAAATATGGTAAATACATATTTTTACATTGATACTTGATTTTTAATTTTATATTTACTTTAATAATTAACTTACTTTCTATATTTTTTATCACGTTATACAGTATTTCTTTACTGATAAAACTCTTCACTCTTTACAAAAAAAATTTCATCATCTGTTTCTCTCCTTTTGATTCTCATGCGTATGAAGTTGGGTTCCTAACATTCACTCATTTGTTTGGGTTTCCCAACAATCACTCATACACTTGGATTAAAAGTTCTTCAATTAGTTTGCATTTTTTTTTCTTGAAATAGGTCAGAAAAATGCAAATTCTACCCCTAATAGAAAAGCCTCTAGATTAATACAAGAAAGTAGTTTAATTATTCTATCTAGATCCTTATTTGAGTTGGGGTGTTTCACCCTTCTCCATTATCAAAGAACAAGAAGAAGATGATGGAAGGTAAGTCTATTTCGCATAATCAAAGCGAAATTTTGTCCGTCAAAATTAATTTTTTTTAAAATTTGATATCCTTGAAGCAGCCGCAACTCAACATGAAAAGTTATTCAGTGTCAAAAAAGATTGTTGTTCCACAATATAAGATGGTTGATAAGAGAAAAAAGATTGCTGAACAAGCTTTATATTCGGATTATGAAGATGAAATTTTTGCTCATAAAATAAAGAAATCAAAAGACGTGCATCTGTAGATTTGTATGAACTTTTGCATTTCTTTTTCATAAAAACGTACAATCTCTCAATTTTCATGTAGACATGGTGAAATAGTTTAAGACCACCTAAAAATATGCCTTTCCTTTTTCGTTTCTATTGTAGAGGTGTCTATGCACATTATTTCCACTTGGGTTGGGGGCTGTTTCAATCACAAGTTTCTTATGCTAACAATGAGAAATATTATGTATACCAATATGAATTTATTTGTTCAGATTTCTATTCGATATATGTTGTTCTCTAGCAAATTAATCTAGTTCATCAATTGAAGAAGTTGCAAGTTCATGAAATATATAAGTCAACTTAATTACTGCTTGCACATGTTTTATCCTTTGATATTTAATATTATATAAATTATTATTAAGTTCTTGTTAATATGTATATGTTTTGATCATCTTATGTTATCTTTTTGCAACAGTAATTATCACATATCATATTTGACATTATAAAGACAAATTATATTTAGCGGATGACATGATAACAATAAAAGATATGTCAATGGATAATAGAGAAAATATTGAACAATCAGTTGTTTGTGTTGGGAACAACATAAATAAGGATTTGAATGTAAATCAGAATCTTTCAAAAGAATAATATAGTGAAAATTATCTTGTATATACTTATTAAACTGTTTCATGTATGAAATCTGTATAAAATCAATATGAAATGAGTATAATGATTGCAGAAGTTAGTATAGAAATTGATTTTCACCAAATATTATAAATTATTATTTATTTTAGTGTATGAAGTAAATATACAAACTTATATTTTTGAATTGTTTCATGTACTAAATCTGTATAATATCAATATTACATTCAAGGTTTATAAAATAGTTCCTTACATGTTATATTTATATGGAATGAGTATAATGTGATCGCGATATTCAATTAAGAAGATATACTTAAGATTATAAATTGAATGGAATCAGTTTATAAAGTGTTTTCTTACATGTCATATTTGTATGAAATAGATATAAATTGATATTTATGGACCGTGATATTCAATTTAGGCGTTACCAATATATATATACTCATTCCATACACTATATGCTTGTCTCTTTGAATCAAGACGCTATCTCATCTACTTTCGCATTAAATTAAAATTTAATGAACACTGTCATCTTTCATACTGAAAAAAATCAAGGTTTATAAAGAAAAATTGCAGTACATCTAGTTGACACAAACTTAATTGATATCCAATTTATTCAAAGATGTGAAATACGAAACAACTGTTAAATTAGCATAACACTGAATAAAAAATTGTCTAAATACCAAAACTAAATTTTGTTCATACCAATAATCATAGAAAGACAACAATAATGAGCATAAAAAAAAAATACAATATCCATATCTATGTATGCCTTGTGTTTTTAGGGACAGTTGAACTAACAATGTCTCTCAAAATCTTCGGGCCACCGAGTTTGCTTGTAACATTGCCAGTCATATCATTTTCACTTATCGCACCATCATCTTGTTTTAGTTCTTTGAAGTTCTTTCTATCCTCAGTTGTATTACAATTGTTTCTACTAATCCTTTGTAGTTTGTACTTGCATCATACATAATCCCGTCAATACCAAAGTCCCTAGGTATACCTGTTTCAACAACTATTATATAATTCTTGCTTTAATCATGCAACCAATAAACATATAGTAACAGATTTTACAAAATTCAACATTTTATCAATAACGAATTTAAGAAAAACATAAAAAAATAAATTTCTTAAATACGTTTGATTTCAAAATATCAATTTGTTAAATAATATAACATACGTGACGAATCTCATCTCCCTCCATGACGTATCATGATTGAATGTAGATAATCAAAATTCATATTTTATCTTCAGAAGCGCTTTTCAATAAAGTACTTTTAATAAAATCAGTGTTTGACCAATAAATTTAAAAAATTACTTTTGAGCAATAATTACTGTTTGATCAAGTTTTAAAAATGAATTGAAGTATATTTTTCTCCGAAGTGTTTTTTTTCAAAAACAATACTTTTGGGAGAAGCTACTTTTTTATTTTCTAATGAAAATTTGTTTATGCCATTTCCTAGAAACACTTATTTTTCCCCAAGAAATTGACCAAGTGCTTCCATTTTTTGAAACAAGCACTTTTGATCGAAAAAGCAAAAATAAGCTTGATTAACTGAGCTATAAATGTGCCAAAATTTGAGGGGAAATTTGGTTAATAAAGGAAGGAAAAGAAAAGAAATATAACACACAACTTTTTAGGGAAAAGTCTATGCATGAAAATGAAAAAGAATTAATAACCAAAATAAGAAAAAAACCTATGCATGACGAAAAGGAAAAATATTTAAGAAGCAAAAATAAGGTATTATAGTTATCCCTAGATTTAGGACTTTCAAGGTAGTTAGGAAATCAATATTTCTTCTAAATAAATTAAAAAAAGTTCTTATCTATATCTCTATCTCTAATCTCTATCTTGAATATCTAATATATTAAAAGTGTAAAGAACCTTTAAAATATAAAAATATTGTTTGATTTTTTTGTATTTTATTAAAAGTCTCCGCCTTAGATAAAATTTATTTTTCACCTATTTCTTGCAATTTTTGTTTTGTTATATTAAGGACTAATTAATAAAATGTATGAATAAAATTCTATATATGAAAAGAAATTAAAAGTCCTAAGAAATATATTAATATAAAATTATTACATGAATAGCCAACTTTTAGGTTTTCAAGTGTCCGCTAAATTCTTTGTTGAGAAGGTTTTTCTATAATAAATATTTATGGGAGTTTCGGATGAATATTCCTATAAATATTAGTTAGCGTACCACTTCAAAACACCTTAGTTGTTGAATAATTATTTAGTCTTCTTACTATTCTTACTGCTTCTCTTCTGTTATTGCTTGTGGATGGAATTTGTCTGGTTACTTTTTGTTAATTGATACGTTGTGACTCATAGAACTTGTAGTTGAGGAGAGCTTTTAAACATTTGTACAAAATTCAGTAATGATACCGTAATTTGTATTCACTTTGTTGCTGATTTATTTATTTTATGTAATGTAATGTGGTGTTCTTATTCATCTCTTGTGGGAGTTTGTTATCTTGGGCTAGGATGAACTTGTTTATCTCATCTTTGCATATCTGGCATCTTTCTTGAACAAACTAAAATTTTGCAAGGCAATTATGAATCTAAAATTAAATTAAATAAACTGATAGATTCAATTGAGATAGTGTAAAGATATGTTAGAGGAGATATAATAATATGATATATTGAAGAAATAGTGTAAAGATATGTTAGAGGAGATATAATAATATGATATTAGAGGAGATATAATAATATGATATATTGACGAAATATGTTCGCAACTCTGTTACTTTATCGATAAATTTTATTTAAACACTTGAATTATGATTCATTTCAATTGCGCACTTGAACATATAAGGTGTTCATATTGGCACTTCTGATAAATTTTATGTGGTTTGACTTAGATATTTAAAACACACGTGAGAATAAGTAGAAGAGTGATTTTTTGAAATCGAAAGTGCACGATAAGAATACTTTTAGATAAATTCTTTCTATAACATATTATGTTCTCTTATAATAATAAAAATATTAATTTGTTATCCTCTAACACTTTCAAACAATATATGAATTGCTCCATATGTCATGTTGAGAAAGATTTTAAGTTTTTTTTCGTCATTCTATAGCATTGGGTAGATTTTCTTAATTTATTTTAAAGTGGTTTTTAATACTTTTATATAATTTTGTATGAATATAGTAATTTTCTAATTAAGTGTTATTCATATTTAATAAAATCGTCAATTTATTTATTAATCAAAACATGTTTTCTTTTATAATATTTTTTTATATGTAACTTTTATAAAATTAAACTCATCAAATCGAGGTACACGCGCGGAACGCGAACCCTAAACTAGTACATTAAAAAAAAAAAAGTCTAGTGTTAAACGACTTTTATTATGGGGGATTAAAAAATAAATTTACCCATTATGGGAGCTATACCATTAATTTTCTCATCAAACACAATTTTAACTCTATTTTCAACTTCAAAAATACCAAATAAAGTAAATACGTCTTTTATTTTATGCTAAATAGATTAGGTTAGGCAATTTCCTTTGTCGCTAGCTAGCGGGCCTCGAGGGGACTTAGGTTTTGAATTTAAGATTGGGGGTTATACCATTAATTTTTTCATCAAACACAATTTTACTCTATTTTTAACTTCAAAAATATCATAGGTTAGGCAATTTCCTCTCTTGCTAGCTAGTGGGCTTCGAGGGGACTTAGTTTTCGGATTTGAGATTTTTGGTTATTGGTTCGTTGAAAATGTCAAAGTATATTATGTCCTTTTGCTCTCAACTTCATGTTGACATCCACTCAATTTGGCGATTGAGATACTTTTTGGAGAATTAAATGTTATTAATAATATCAACAAATAGGATAGAGTTTGATGCAATTTTTGAGTCTTAAAGATCAATTGATAACAATGTTTAAGAGTTAGTTGGAGTAACTAACACATAATTTAAAGCTGTAAAAAGATGACTTCATTTCATAAGTGAAGGAATTTAATTTTTTCTTCAAGAAACAGAGAGAGAATGACTTTCTCATTAAAATATATTTTTCATTCTATATTTCCATGCATAAAACAAAATTGAATAAGACTCTTGTTACAAGAGGAAAGAAAATGAAACTAAAAGGCCCATTCTTTGGTTACTAGGAAAAGGCTTTTAAAGTATAACGAACTGGAAAGTGGAAATCAACATCTCTTTGGAAAAGTGAATTGCACTTATTTTCTGGCTTCCAGCTATTCATGTTACTTTACTTGACTAATCACTTCCCTCAAATCTTTAAGAAAAAGAAGGTAGAGAAAAAAAATTAATGATTTTCTATATGATATCTAGTAAGTGAGGGGACACTTGATTATGGCATATCTAAATCCAGGAAGAGATATGGTCTAGGTTTCCAAAACAATCTTTTTTTTTTTTTTTTTTTTTTAAGAAATTGGGGATAGGGGAAGGGGAACGGGGGAGGGGATTACAATGTAGAGAATCGAACCCTCACCAACAAAGTGAAAGTTCAGGTAACTAACCAACTAAGATTCCCCCGGTTTCCAAAACATATATCACTCTTCACAAATGCAGTACAGCACCTTTTTTTTCCTTCCCTTCTGGCTTCTTGACATTAGTTCCTACTTCCTACTATTCTTTGAATTGGCGTTTGACTATGAAAAATGTGAGTATTTGAAAATAATGGTTTTGTTTTTAAGGTAAATAATGATATTTGAAAATTGAAGTTTGTGTTTGGCCATGAATATCAATTAGAGTTATTTTATAAAAAAATTTCTGAGTAATTCAGACGAAAAAAAATAAAACAGTTTTTTTTGATAATTTTCAAGTTCTTGAAAAGGTGAAAATTGTTGTATTATGGAATTTTCAGGAATTTATGGCTAGACGTGTTTTACCAAAAAAAAAAATAAAAATCATAACCACACATCCTATATTGTCCATTTTCATATAGAAAAACTTAGGAAATGCTTAATTTTCCGCATGCTTACTACGACTCCGGATTCTCTTAGGATAATCTGTCCACAAGTATATCACATCTCTCAACAATAAAATCACATCCCAATATTTCTATTTTACATCCAAATTAGTTCAACTAGTAAAAGGAAACGAATTGAATATTGTGGTTGAGAATTGCTCATATTGAGTGATCAAATCCTTCATAAATTTGTACAATCAATTCCACAAGATAGTCCACTTTTAAGTAATTTTAATTAAATTTTATCCACGATTCACATGATCGATTTACTCAAAAGCCTACATAGCGAGAACTCATCAAATTATATATTTTATAATATCAATACATAATTTTAATTAGTCGTTACCCAAAAAAAAAAATAGTAAAAAATATTCTATTTCTAAGAAGATAAAGAGGAAATAAATAAAAATAGGTAATCCAACTAGACTTCCACGATTAATTAATTAGTTGGAGAAACAATATGTTTGCATTGGTTCGGTTGTTGGTGTTGTGGAAATGGATGGGTGTATAGCTATGTGGGGTTGGAACAAAAGCGTTAGGTAAACAATTAGTTGAGGGGTCCTTGATAAGCCTCTGAGGGGCACACCCATATGAAGGTAATGGCATACTCTCTCTGTCTCTCTATCTCTCTTTAAAAAGAAAAAAAATATTATTATTGCTTTGAAGATTTGTTATTTGAAATTCACTTGACCGGGGTTCAGTGCATAAAGCTCGTAGTAGATAGTCTTTTTATTGGATTATATTATTCGTAATTGTATTTTTACAATATAAAGGTGGTGATCAATTGGATCTTTGATTAATTCAAATTTCTTTTTAATCAATTGATCTCCTCGTGATTAATTCGAATTCGTATCGAGTTGGTCTATTGAGGGGAGCAATTAAATATTTCGTATTATAAAATAGAAACTTTTAATTAAGAGTAAAAAGAATCTCAATCATTTCATTACAACTATTTATGGTAGTGAAGATTCATTGAGCAACACTAGTAGCCATGGCCATGTTCTATCACAATCATTCTAAAGTTGCTTTATCTTATTATTGTTGTATTATATTCTTTACAAATATTGGGTCCCTTAAATCTTCAAACTTTATCATGCTAATGTGATCTTGTCTCTCTTCCTCTTCATATTTATATAATGTATGTATATATCATAGTGTATGTGTGTCTATGTCTGTATTATTTGACTACTGAAAATTATTTTAATATTGAACACAAAGGGATAACGAAACACATTTGAAAATTAGTAATCCAAATTTAATAAGTATGAATTATTTCGTGATTTTACCTTCTCTTTCTCCTCCCTCCTTTTAACATTTTGGGAAACCTAATTTAGCAACAAAACTTATGAAAATGTATCCTTCGGTCCAGGGGCGGATCTATTCATTGCCGTGAGGGTGGCACGCCATCCACAAATTTTGACGGAAACTCTATATATATAGGTATATATACACTGATATATTCAAATAATAAATCTGCCACCTATAATAACAAAGTGGTATCTAGTGCAAGTGGTAGAAACACATTTTAAAGGGCCCAAAGGTCGTGGGTTTGACCTTTGTTGGCAGCATAACTTTTTAAGCTTTTTTAAAGCAATGCCTGCTACTTTGCAGGCTGTAGGCTTAAGTCGTAACTTATGTTTTGCGAGTAATTAGGTTAACTTAACTTTTGCTGCTAATTAAGTTGACTTAATTAAATAATTAATTATTATTATTTTTTTTATTTCATTAGTTGTTAAAAATAATTTAACCTCTCATCCAAATTAAAAAATCCTATTCTTTTCCTCTCAATTTCCAGAGCACGATTTCACGATCTCTCTGGCTCTCTCTATTTCTCGACTTCGACTTCTGGACTCTGGTTTATTGCTGCCGCCGGTCGTATTTCATTGTCGCTGGCAAAATCACAAGTGTCTCACCTTTGATTCTTTGCAAATGTAAGTAATGATGTCATCGTTGATCGTTTTCAAAATATGAAAACTCGTCGTGGGCAATTGTAATGAATTATGGATATTATGATATTAATAATATTATTAGAAGTTTAAGTTTGGTCATTTTATTATTGATTGATTTGTTAATTGTCCTATAGATCGAAAAGATGAATAATCCGACTGAATTACTTGGCACCCAGTGAGTTCGGATCCTGGATCCGCCTCTGCTTCGGCCAACTAGTGTACCAACATACCTGAAGTCTATAAATTTGTACACTTTGGCTCTAAATATTTTGTACATGTTCTGTCTATGTATGTATAGTATATGTATACCATATATTTAATATAAAGTATATACTACCTATATACAGTGTACATATTTTGTGAATTAAATGGCCGAATGTTATTTGGCTTAATTTTTTCCAAAACTTAATCCCTACTATGGCTAATTAGGGTGTCTTTTTTTAGTAAACACTAATTAATTTATCTTGTTATAGTATTGATTTTGTCTGTTTAGATTTTCTCTTTTACTTTTTATTTTTGGAAAGTAATTAGCACCTTCCAATCACGATATGATTTTTTTCATCATTTGTTGGTTTCAGAGAATTATGTTTTTTGTTACTTGTTTTATCAGTGACAAGTTTATAGCGGTGGAACAACATATTTTAAAAAGACAAAAAAAAAGTTAAAATGACATACTTGTGATTTGAATGTAAGTCTTTGATGTCAATTTGGGGGGGGGGGGGGGGGTTGTGGATTTTTTTTACTCTTTGCAGAGCTTTTGATCTAATAGATTTCATGTTGCGTAAATCGAACTTGATTCATTTGTTCAATTGACATCTTTGATCTAATTATTGTATTTTTAGTTTAACCCCTAAGATTTTGTTTGAAGTGACTTATTTTAAGTATATTTAAGTCAAAATAGATTTTTGAATAATTTAAAAAAAGTATTTTAAAGCATTTATTTTTAAGCTAAAAATGATAAAAATAAGTCAAAAGTTATAAGTTAAAAGCTCATTTAAATAGACTTTAAGTGCCCATTTGATCATATGAAATGAAATCATGTTATGAAATTATTTGATATGAACTTGAAATTTTGCTTGGACATGCAATATGGGATTTTTTAGGTAGCATGATTTCTCATAAAAGTAAAAATTCTCACAAATTGTGAAAATTATCAAAAGTGCCTCGATTCTTTATACAATCGTACCAAATAAGTAAAAGTTCATAACAAAAGTATAACATACTATCACAAAGCTATTCTAAATATATATATATATATATATATTGATCGAACTTTAATTCAATAAAAAATAAAACTGAACATGAATTGTGGTGAACTACTCTTTAATATAATCCTCCAACATAGTATGGATAATCTCTTCATGTTGAAGTACTAATACATTTGGTTGGTTGAAGGTTGGTGAGAATAATGATTATATTCAGTATAAAATAGTTTAAATGTCGTTAAGAGTAATAATATCAACTATAAACTTTGTTAATATGAAATAAATGATCGATAGATATAAAATGGTGGTGCTTTTTCACAAAATATAAACTTGTGGGTCATTTTTATATTTATAAAAATTCTAAATCACGATATGAAATTCCTAATGGCCATTTGTCTATATGAGATGAAATCATGATATGAAATCATATGAGATTAAGTTGAAGTTTTATTTGAACATGCAATTTGAGATCTTAAATTGTATTTGTTTCATACAAAAAAAAAAACCCTCATAAGTTGTGAAAACTATTAAAATTGTCTCAATTCTTTATATAATCTTACCAAGTAAGCAAAACTTCATATAACAAAAGTATAATACACTATCACAAAACTATTCTAAAAAAATTACAACATTTATTGATCAAGTGATAAATTTGATAAATAATAAATGATAAAGTAAGAGTTGATTTAAAGTAATAATAAATTCTTTAGGCGTTTGGCGATGAAAATAAAAAAAGTTTAGAGTTGGGGTTGGAATTGAAGTTGGAGTCAGAGTTGTGTTTAATCATATCCTTTTAGAGAGATTTTCTTTTATAAGGGTGAAAACTGAAATTAGAAAAAGTAAAAACAAGTTGAGACTTGTTTTCAGTTTTCTAAAGAAAACTTCAAGTTGTATTTGAAGTTTTTATGGCCAAACATCATCTTTTAATAAAATAAAATAAAAATTTGAAAAAAAGTGAATATTTCTCATGATCAAACGGGGCTATATATTGGTGAGGGTAATCATTAAATAAGATATAAGTGGTTTAAAAAATTGGTAAAAGCAGTAACATGAACTATAAATTTTATTTAATACTACTACTAGTAGTTGTACTACTTGTTCAGTCTGGCGCACATTAATTTTATTTACATATAAATAAATGATTAGTAGATATAAATGGTGAGATTTTTTTTACACAATATAAACTTGTGGGTTAATTTTATATTTGAAAAATCTCAAATCATGATTTGAAAATTTCAAATTATGTTTTTTGGAAAACTTAAAATTTCATGTTATGATATGAAATCATGAGATAGAGTCGCATAAACAACAGTTAATTTCACCTCATGATTTCATATCATAGACATGAAATCGCATGTCCAAACGCCTACTAAATTAATCTTTTGGAGAATTTAAAATTTCAAATCATGAAATGAAATCATACGTCCAAATGAGTCGATGAAATTACTTGTCAGCACTCATTACACCAAAACAGGTTTTGAATTAAACTTGTCACTATATATGAGAACTTAACAAGTGTAATTCAAAAAATACTAGTATATGAGAGACATATTTTTTCCTCTATTTACCTGATATAATTTTCTAACAAAAAAAAAATTCAATGAAACCTTTCTGCATCCACGGAACTCTACCTTTGCCTCTACATGTTTCTACTCTACTGAGAGCTGAAATATAAATGAGGTTAACATGCACAGGAAAAGCTATTCCCATGGATCAATCTAACTTACATAAAATCTAGATAATATAGACTAGATCGAAAATTCAGAAAGCACATATATACCTGTTGATGTTTTTACACAACTCATTCAATACCTTATTCACCTTACTTGTCAGCTCTAAAACTTCTACTAATTTCTGACTAACTTTCTTAAAAAAAATGTGTGGGCAGGTGACTTATTTTTTTTAAAAAAGAATAATCTTTCAATCAAAAAACAACTCCTATTTATTTCCAAGTTTCATTGAAGAAGGAAAGTCAATAGCAAAACACTTTCAGCTTTAATACAACCTTAATGTCAAAAAACATTTTTAACCTTAATAAAGACTTAATGCCAGAAACGTTTTCAGTCTTAATATAACATTAATGTCAAAACCAATATTTGCTTTTATTTCTTGTTTATTATAGAAATTCAGTAAGAAAAATTACTTCTTCAATAAGGATTCTTTTCTTTTTCAAATTTGATTACTTAATCAGACATAGTAGAGACCGCCAAATTTATTAATTGAGACTTTCAATTGTAATATTAATTCACAAATGAATGAATTACAATATCACAATAAATTATAAATTATTCCACTAAAAAAATCTATAATTACACTCCTAATTTAATTTCAAGATCTACCAGTACATCTTATTTAATTCCCCATGTTAGAATTATCAACACCAATCCATTAAATAAAAAAAATTAAAAATTTAAATCATTGATTAATTTAATTATTTATTTATGATGCTTAACTTATTTATGTCACGGATATAAAATCCACCTGCATGATTTTCACACTAATACTTAAAAGCAACCATAAAAGGGTGTCATCTATCTTGAGTTCGAGATATGATTCTATTAGCTAATTATTATTTCACTAATGTGATTTGTTATCACCCAATAAATTAGGAATATATTGACTCATGATAGAGTCTCGCCTTTTAACATATCAAAATAATAAATTAAATATAAAATCATAACAATTATATCAAGATCAAGAATATAAGCACATGTAATGGATTAGATAAGTTGTTTATTAATATTCAGAATATAAACAAACATCTCTACTTGGTACGTTTAGTACATACGAAATGTACTAGCAAAAGAAGTCGGAAGATTATCACTCCCATAATTAAGATCAAACTACATTTAATCTTGCGTCACAATTATCAAGATGTCTGTCCTACTTTATCTTTGATTGTTAACATTAATTTATAATTTATAAGAACCGCTAATTTTAATCTTCCGTGCATGAAGTTGAATAACCTGTACAAAAAATTGTCTACTATATAAATAAAGAACACACATATAACACAACAATTTATTCAAATAAAGACTTTATTAAATTAATTTAATAAAATAAGTTGTCTTTACATAGGATGAAAATATAATACTACAGCCTAAACCACATGGATAATAGTATATTATTTCAATCTCGCAGTTAGACTTATAATCATGCATTCACAACTCTAACACCCATTTCTTCCACATGTTTATCAAAAGTCTTTTGTGTCAAGCTCTTTGTAAAAGGTTCCACCAGATTGTTCTTAGACTCAATATTCAATACTTTCACATCACTTTCTTGAGTTATATTCCGAATCAAGTGATATTTTCTTTGAATATGCTTACTCTTTTATGGCTTCTTGTTTCTTTTGAATTTACAACCACACCACTATTGTCACATCAAAGTGTGAGTGATGCTTGAATCAAAGGAACCACAATAAACTTTTTGAGAAAGATTTTGAGCTAAATATCCTCTTTAGTTGCATGAGAGGCAGCTACATATTTGGCCTCTATGGGGGAATCAACAACACATGATTGCTTGATGCTCCTCAAACTTATGGCTCCACTTCCTAAAATAAAGACATATTTTGAGGTAGAATTTCTCGTGTCTCTATTCGACTGGAAGTTTGAATTTGTATACCCAATAGGTATAAGATCGCCAGAGTGAAAAATAAGAATGTAATCCCTAGTTCATTTTTGGTACTTGATTATATGCTTAACCGCAATAAGTTTTCTTGCCTAGAATTAGACTAAAATCTGCTAACCATGCCTACATCAAAGCAAATATTAAGTCTAGTGTATAACATTGGATACATGAGACTCACTATAACAAAAGCACGAGGGACTACCTTCATTCTCTCTATCTCATTGGTCATTTTGGGCGACTGTTCCTTTGATATAGTAATTCCATGCTTAAAAAGAAGGAATTCCTTTTTGAAATTTTGCATGTTAAATCTTTCAAGATGCAGTATCAATATAAAGTTCTTGAGATAAGCCTCATATCCTTTCTTTGTGATCTCGCATAAGATTGATCCCAAGGATATGAGCCACTTCTCCCAAGTCTTTCATATCAAAATGTGAGGACAACAACTCCCTAACAGACATTATTTTCTATGAGCAAAATGTCAATCAAAATGCTACTTTATCTTTATCCCAAATTTTATATATGCATACCTTGTTTTCATATTGATCAAAATCAAAAGTATTAACCGAACTATCAAAACAAGTATTCCATGCCCAAGATGCTTGTTTTAATTCATAAATGAATTTTTCAATTTTATAAAACTTATATTCATTGTAACTTTTCACAGAACCTTCTGATTGTGTCATATAAATGCACTCATCAAACTACCATTTAGAAAAGCCATTTTCACATCTATTTGTTAAATCTCATAATAATAATGAGCAGCAATGGATAAGAGAATCCTAATGCATTTAAGCATAGATACTGACAAAAAAATTTCCTCATAATCATTTAAGTAAACCCCAGCGCAACAAGCCTAACCTTAAAAAATTATACTTTTTCATCTACACCTCTCTTTTTCTTATAGATCCATATACAAGTAATGGGTTTGACTCCGTAGGTGGTTCTACAAGATCCAGACAAGATTGGAGTACATAGACTCCATTTCAAATTTTATAGTAGAAATTTGCATTTCAGCATCTTTATCATGTAGTTCTTTGGCGTAATTAATGATTTCTGTATTAGGCTCCTCACAGATTCTATCGTATTATTCTCCCAAGAGTGCAAACCGTAAAGGTTTTCTAATAATTCTTCCACTATGACGACTAGTCACTATAATATTTTCTACATCTGAAACTAAATTATAAATACCCTGAATGTCTTCCTGCACATTCAATAGCAGGTTGATCGACATTACCCTGAATGTCTTCCTTCCATAACTACAGGTTGCTCGATATTACTCTTATTGCTTTGAGATAGTGGGATATCAAGTGTTTGCTCTTGTGTAACCTCTTACCTATTGACATTTTCCCACTACATGAATGCAGTGGTATGTCAATAACAATTTTTAAAATTTGTTCTTGTGTTTCATTTTTGTTGTTCTATTACTCAATTTTCATAAAACAAGTTTACTTCTAGAAACATCATTCATTAAATAATCCTCTTCCAGAAATCTGCATTTGTCGAGACATTACTTTTGTTCCTTAGGACTATAAAATGTACCCCATTTCATTACTTTTGGGTATCTAATAAAAATTCATGCTTCTGTCTGAGATTTTAAATTATCAATTTTTCCTTTTAGCAACTGTGCTGGACAATCCCAAACCTGAATATGCGATAGGCTAGGCTTGTGCCCACTCCACAATTTAAATGGTGTTAAAGGTATTGACTTTGAAGGAACCAAGTTCAGAATATAATTTGTAGTTTCTAATGCAAACTTTTAAAAGGAAAAAGACAAATTTAAATAACTTGACATTGATCTAACTATTTGATATGAGCATGGTTAGAATGAGAAACATTAGAAGGTACTTCTACATATATATGATAGCTTGAAGCTCGGAAGATGTAATGGAGCAATAAGTACACAAGGTCATGAGCGATCAAGATGCCATTTAGGCAATCAAGAAGGGCCCTTATACGTTATTTCCTAAATAACCTCTTTTAGACTATTTTTGTAATAGGCTATTTGCGTAAAGGAAATAAGTATAAATAATTTTCTTAGTCATTTTTCATCCTTAGACTTTGATGAATTAAAAATTGAAACTCCTTTGAGACCTGTAGGGTAAAATTCCTTTTGCGTGTCATAGTGTTAGCGAGATTAGTGATGGGTGGATTTACATTATTGATCTAAAACTTCTTAACCTTGATTTTCATAAGAGTTAATCGTTTGTGGATTCAAATCGGGTTTATCTATTCTAATTGAAATCAACTTCTCTTCTTTCTTGTTTAATTGATTTAATTAGCCATTTTTTCTTCTATTCTTCGCTCAATTTCTTCTAATTCTCTTTTATTATTTCTCTATTGTCTTTATTTTGTATTGTTGATTATCTGTGTTTTTTATATTGATTTTAGTCACTCGATTGATATCGTTATCATATTGACATCAGAACTTAGGATAGGAATTTGTTTATATGGATAACAATTCTATGTTCATAAATCTAAAAATTTCAATAAAAAGAGTGAAAAATAATTTTAAAAAAATCAAAAAAAATTGGTCGATTTGAGTTTTATTTGTGTTTCTATCACTAGATTCGTGTTTCTCTAGTGTTTAGGGATCTAGATGTGAACATTCAAATTGATTTTTAAAGAGTTTCTAATTTTTATCGTTATTGAGCTTGGTGAAGTGGGATTTGAATATCTAGGTGGAATTTAAGGTTTATTTGTATTAGGATTTATTCTCTCTATCAAAAGGAGCTCGCATTTTGAGAGCAAATAGAGTTGAAATTCATTGGGATCAATTTTGGGAGTTCATCTTCATGGTGTTCTTCATAATTTGTAGTGAATTTTAAAATCTGATAATTTTGGATCAAAGTTGGAGCTTGAAAAGCATAGGGTTTTGTTCTCTATCGCAAGGAGGGCTTAAATCTCGAATTTCGTCAAATTTGGAGCTAAAATGAATGAATTGTCAATTTTGAAATTCATCTTATTAATGGTGTTCTTCATAGCTTGAAGAAAAAAAAGGTCTAACAATCTGATTTGATTGGATTAAAATTGAGGGTTTAAAAGTATTGGGATTTGATCTCCATATCAAAAGGAGCTTAAATCTCATTTTTTGTGAAATTTAAAGCTAAAATAAAGGAGATATAAATTTTTAAAGTTCATCTATGTTTATGGCATTCTCTATGAAATTCATGTCTTCTTGAAGCAGAATTATATAAAGGTGTTGTTTGATCTTAAAAGGGAAAAAAAAGAAGGTGTACTTATTTGTACAAAGGAAAAGACTAAAAAGGGAAAAGACTAGGACAAATGGTAGTGTACAATTCTTGGAAGCTTCCTCAAGTGTCCTTTTGCCATGGATTTTCAGCTCTTTTTCAGGTTTTCTCCACTTTATGAAGCATTTATCCATGGATTTAATTAAATTTCTTCTCAATTATTTTTTTGTCTATTTCTTAGTAAATTAGTTTCTTTTTCTTAATTTTTTTCCTTTAGCTTCAAGCTTGATTTTAATTAGTAGATTACCCTACTAAATATTATCAAGTTCTTTGAGTCTGATTTATTTTTGTACTTTTCTTTATGTGTTTTTCTCTTTTTTATTTCATTGTTAATTTTCTTGATTCAAGTCAGTTAGTTTTAATTGAATTGTCTGTTCTTCCTTGAACAAAAATCCATTCCTCCACAAAGAATAAGTGACTTTGTGAATTGATTGAACAAAGAAAGTTCTCTATCAACTTTGGAAAGACACTTTGGGTTAGTTGAGAGTTTCCACATATGAGAAGCAAGGAATTTTTTACTAACTTTTTTATTGAGTTTTGCAGGTGGATAAAAATATCAATAGTCCATGAGAGTAAAGTGAACTCAATACTTCAAAATATACATGTTTTAAAAAGAAGAGTTCTTGAAACAAATATGATCAATTATGAGAGAGTGGAGCTTGAATTTGTGATGGATGATTATAGTGTTATCAACTCTATAACCTCCTTAATATTTAGCATGGTCGGGTTGTCTTTCTTTCCAAAATAAAATCCTTTTCTCGAATGGAAATTTGATAGGAGAGTTAAGGTATCTATTTTACTTGGAAATTATCAAGAGGAGATTTAGTGTGATATAGTGCCCTTTGATGCTTGTCAAATGTGTTTGGGAATTCTATGGTTCCAAAGTTATGGAATTTCATATATAAAAGATTGGTACTATTACATCATGGATCTCAAAAGACAACTTCTCTTTCCTTCAATGTGCCTTAATAAAGTCAATGCAAGTAAAATTACTATCAAGTTGAGAAATGATTATGTTTCATTGAGGGGAGATTTTGATGAAAATTGGAAGATGATATAAAAAAATTGATGATTTCTCTCAACTACTTGAAAAATTAAAGTCAATAGTACAAAGAAGACAAATTACACATCATGAAGTTGAATTTAAGGAGTTGCCTATGGAGGCAAAGTAAGCTACTCCTTATGAGGTTAGTACTAAGGAGTTGAACATGCAAGTCAACATACACTCCTTGTGGACCAAAGTGGAAGCTGGAGTTGAATTGACCTCCAAACCCTTCACAAGGGATCCTTGACACTGATTTGAACTCTAATAAAATTAAGACACAAAAGATTGAGAGGAGTAAGGGTGTTATATGTGAAAACTCTAGAGTAAAAAAAGAATAGGTTATGTTTAGTTATGTGACAGAATAGTCACAACCTTATACTAACTTTTGTAACCTCTTTTATTTTGTTAGTGTCTTGATTCTTGTGCAGGTATTCTTGAAAGCAAGCCTAGTGTGGCACCTCAAGCAATGAAGAAGCATGAGGTTCTAGAAATCTTCCCAAAGGAGAAAATGTATTTTAATGTCAAAAATCAAGATGAATTCAATCCTTCCCATGAGCTACAGGGTAACAAAGCTAAATCTTACACTTTGTCAAAAGTAGGATATCCTTGGGTGGCTAGTGCACAATTGAGTGTAAGTGGTGGCTTGTATATATGTGAGCTAAAATATCCTTTGCCTTGTGATGATCTTGATGGCACCTTATTTTACAGTGATAATATTGAGAGTATTCATACACTAGTTGATCCTAATGATAATCAAATTGATTTTTTTTTGCAAGATCAATTTGTGTCCACCTAGTGTTGATACTTGTGACTTAAATGATATAGTACATTATCGTGTGATTTATTCCCATGCTTTGTTAATGCACATTCTAAGAATGTAGATACACTAGTTGATCTTATTGATGGTCAAATTGATTTTTCTTACAAGATCAATTTGTGTCCACCTAGTGTTGACACTTGTTCCTTGAATGATAGTACATTGTCATGTGATTCTTTGCCATGTTTTGATAATGTTCATGTTGAGAATGTGGATACACTAGGTGATCATATTGATGCCAAAATTATTTTTCTAGTAAGATCAATTTGTTTCCACCTGATGTTGATACATATTCTTTGAATGATAGTTTATTATCAAGTGATATTGGTGTTGATCAACTAATGTATAGTGAAGACTCACTAAATTGGGAGTTTTGTGATGAGCTTCAGTTTATTGTTGGCATTGATATAGTTGGTCATGTAGATAGTCATATGAAGTCATTGCACCTAAATGATGAATTTTTGAGTTGTGATTTTATTCTCTGTTCCTCTCATGAGAATTTTGAGCTGTAATATGTTTTTAAGCATAATCCTTTATTTGATGTTGACATGACTAATGAAGGTGAAACACATAGTAGTGTGTCTTGGCATAATGAACGTGTAGTGCCTCTTAAAGGATACTAAGTGATTGAGAATCCACTATGGTATAATGACACACTTTTATAAGATAGAACTATCTTCTTGGAAGATGATAGTACGCCCATTGGAAAGGATGGTGTTCAAATAAGGGTGATTTATGTGCTATAACTATCCCTTCATCATTTTGTGTTCGCATTCTTGGTCAAGGCCCTAACATGCTTGAATCAATAAGTGAACCTTCTCACGAGGAGACCTTGGATGAAAGTCAATGATAGCTTGGATGAAGTTGACTTATGCAAAACTTTCCTATACTATTTGCTTTCATATGATGACACCCTTGTCTTAAAGTGGAGTATGTTGTGTGAGAATGAAAGTGTCAATGGAGAAAATGGGTGTACACTAGACCCATGTTTATCATTTTTCTTTCCCTTTAGTCCCGGTAATAATTTAAATAGTGGCATTTATGATTTAATTCTTAGTCCATATGACAAACAAGTTATGAGTGAGGTTGTTGGCTTGCCTGGTGATAAGTATAGTAGTAAAATTTTTTTCTCTCATGGATCATTTCTTGGTATTATTACTTGATGTTATGGGTTTGAATGAGTTATATTTGCCAACTTATGTTGGGAATAACTTTGTATTTGACCCTAGTGATGAATTAGGAGTAATTTAATGTTTGGAGATAACTAGTGCATTTGGTAGAGTCTTCCTGGGACAAGACCCCAACTAACTCCAACTGTCTGAAAACTGCAAACAAAGAAAAAATGAAATAAAAATATGACTCTGGTCAACAAATATGGAATTTTACAATGTAACTAGGGTTTAGGATCATGGGAAAATAATTACACTATAATTCGTGCTAGAATGAGAATCATAACTCAATAACACCAAATAACTGAGACATCAATGAATCTATCAATACCTATAACCCTGAGTTGTGATAAAGTAATTATACTGGATAATTAGGTTAACCTTAGGACTCAATAGAAAAAAGGGAACCAACTGATGAAACCCATATGCTTGGAGATGAGAACCCTGAAGAAATCCTTAGAGTTGAATGCTTGAGGAAGATGAACCCTATCTAGCCTTGGGGAAAGGGAATCACCTTTTTTTCTCTTCTAAACTTAATTATTAGATAAAATTCTAAGTAATGAGGGTTAGGGTCTTATTAACCCTAATAATTACCTTTATAATTCCCAAAATGACGTAGCTTTGATATTATAGAGCGAGAAAAATTGATATTCCCCTTACAATTTTGTAACTGGAAACTATGGGAAGGGACATATAAGAACTTTCCATGATCATGGTAAAAACCTGCTCATGGCTGGAAGCTAGATGAGAATTCTATGAATATAATCTGGTGAGACTTAGTACTATTGTGGGATCTACCTATGGTTGTACCTTGGTTTGTATGTTTGCTGGTTTCATCAGGGGTTTACGTGGGACTCACAATTGTGCCTGGCGATCGTGGTTTCAAAACACAATTATGGTTCTCTCTCGTGGAATGAGGTTACAGTTTGTAAACTTTCAGAAGTTGGGTTTATCTCGATCAGATGAAACATTGTACGATCATACAATGTAACTACGATCGTGGTTGGTTTTATGGTATCTCATTGTAGAGCAATGCTTTACTAAAAAGGCCATAACCTATTACTCTGATGTTGGATTAAGAAAAATATGGATGCATTGTAAAGGTAACTCAAATACCTTTCATTTGGTGGGTCTAGGACTCAAAAACTCCTTATAATATGAAATTAATACTCTTTTGAAGATGATCACTACTTTAGGAATCGATCGGTAAGGGAGGTTTTGGCTTGGTTAAGAGATGGGTTTATTGATGCCCTGTTATATGGACAAATCCCCTCTTATGTTGTTAAATCTTGATAGTTTACTCTACATGTACTTGAAACATGGTTCTAGTCTAGTCTTGGATTTTCTGAGGCGTTATAATATCTTCTCTTTGGGGTCATTCATCCCTCAATAGAAACTAACTAAGCTGGAAGGTTAGGGGAAAAAGATGCAATTCCCATATTTTCTTTACCACTTCTCCTGATATTATAGGAACCCTTCTACACTATCTATACCTAAAAGCTCTACAATGAGTTTCTAAGAGTTGAGCACTAATATAGTATTGGATCGGTAACTGAAACATAGGTTGATCTGATCTCACGAACAAATGTTATGGCAAAGGAATAGTTAGTTTGCATAAAATATAAATAATTAATTAATTACGGGAAACTATACCTCAAGCGCGGATTGAGATAAAAAGGATAGTATGGTGGTACTTGGTCATCATGTCTTTTTATGCCTCCCAAGTAGCTCCCTCAACTAACTGATTTTGCCAAAGAACCTTTACCAATGTAACCTCCTTATTACTCAACCTACAAATCTGACATCTAAGGATTTCAAAAAGAAACTCTTCGTAAGAGAGGATATATTTTATTCCAACCCTTTAGAAGGGTACAACTAATGTGGGATCACAAACGCACTTCTTTAGCAAGAAAATGTAAAAGACTGGATGTACTATTGCTAACTCCGCCGACAAGTCTAACTCATAAGCAACCTTGCCAAAATGACCTATAATCTCATAAGTACTAATAAAGAGGGATTGAGCTTTCCTTGCTTCCTAAACCTTTCACCCCTTTCAATGGTGAAAGTTTTAAGTGGACAAAATCACCAAGGGGTAACTCAAGTCCCTCTTTCTCATATCTGTGTAGGATTTCTGATGACTTTGAGTTGTTCTCAACCTCTCATTAATCAAATGGACTTTCTATATATCCCCATGGATTGAGTATGGTCCTATTAATATGGCTTCACCAACTTTAAATCAACCAGTGGGAGATCTATACCTTCTTTCATTAAGTGCCTCAAATGAGGCCATCTGAATAGTATAGTGATAATTGATATTGTATGCAAACTCGATCAAAGGCATAAGATTATCCCAAATACCATTAAAATTGATTACACATGTTCTCAATATATCCTTGAAGGTCAAAATGGTCCTCATTACCTGACCATCTATCTGTGGGTGAATGGTTGTACGAGATAAACTTAGGTACCAAGATCCTTCTAAATGCCTTCCAAATCTGAGAGGTAACTGAGTACCTCTATCTGATATGATAGTAAAGGGGATAGGTGAGTGATAAATTTACCACTCATTAACGCCCAAATTCATGCACACTACTATGATTAACTGAGTTAAATAGATGAATTTGTCATTTTAATGACTAGTTCTCATATTTTGCAGGCATATAGGTGATGGGAAGAAAAGAAGTGAAATAAGCTGAAAAATATCAAAAAGAGAAGAGTTAGTGCAACATCTGGCAAAAGCATGAGTAGGAATTGACCCTCATTTACCATGATCGCGATTTGAGGGTCATGATCACGATAAATCAAGATTAGTCAAGATGGAGATCGCGATGGGCTCACCATAATTTCGGGAGCTGCGATAGCACTCAAGCTCCAACAATCGCGATTGAGTGAAAAATAGCCCAGAGGCAGATTTGTCATTTCCCATAGCTGATTCCAATTCTCTATAGGACAAAAACCCTTTCATTTTTTGGATCACCAACTAGATTTTAAAGTTTTGCTTTGGAGAAACCCTACTAAAATGGGCAAGATATTGTGGTTAATTTTCCAATTGAGTTTAGTTGTAATTGAAGCCAAATTGAAGAATACTCTTGTCTGCAATGGAAACTTTGAATGACTATTTTGGTATATTTCTTTCCTTAAACTTCATGAGTAGCTAAACATTTGTCTTGGGATTATGTTGAAATAAGGTGCAATATGTATGGGTTTTGATTATTAGTGTAGAATCTTGATTAATGATGTTGGGTTTCACTAATACTTGCTTGTTAAGTGGAAATTTTTGGGTGAAAACCCCAAATTCCAAAAATC
This sequence comes from Capsicum baccatum var. pendulum, assembly GCA_030864225.1. Taxonomy (NCBI): domain Eukaryota; kingdom Viridiplantae; phylum Streptophyta; class Magnoliopsida; order Solanales; family Solanaceae; genus Capsicum; species Capsicum baccatum. The sequence goes on from CM061551.1 coordinate 63,547,644, forward strand.
TTACATCATCCTTGAAAGAGAGATGTGGGTATGCTTATGGATCCTATATCATCCATGAAATAGGGATATGGGTGATAAGGTATTAGCGAATAATAAATAGACATTAGCGTATTTCTTTACATTGTCTTAGAAATAGGCATGGATTATGAGTTTGCTATGTATTGGGCATCTTTCTATAAATAGGGATGCTCAATTGGGGTTTTGGGTGGATTTGTTTGCCATACCCATGAGGTATCCGAAAGGGTCCATGGGTGAATTTTTTGGTGGTTGGTTGAAAAACTAGCATCAAAACCCCTAAACTAGCCTACCCGTATAGTCATTAACTAGAATTTGTATTTGATTATCATGAACCCATACATTATTCGCCCCTAGGAAGACATAATTCCAAGACTATTCTCCTATTGGAATATTACCCATTTTTTTCTCTCTTAATTGGTAGTTTTATTAGATTTGCTAAAACAACCTTCCAAACCAACCAACAACCCTTTCCCTAATTTTAATTTATGTCTTTCATTTTGTTTAAATTATGGGTATATCTTTAGTAAATATTAATACCCAAAGGATTTGAAGACTAATTCCACTCCTCGAGGATTCGATCCTAACTTAAGTTGGGTTATTATATTTGATAACGATCGTATTACCCAAAAATTATAGAGTAAGTTGAGCATGATCAAAATGGCACCGTTGTCGGGGAATGAAACTTTGTTTTTGCTTGTACGGTGTTGATAGTAGTTTTGAGTTTACCCGTAGTGGTTGTTATTTATTTTGGTTGTTTTTTTTGTTTCCTTTTAGGTGATTTTAATAGTGTCCCCAACACAATGAGTGATCAAGCAAGTAATGTCGAGAACTTTTGTCAATTGAATGGAGAGCCTCTGTATAAGGTATGTGATAGATTTAATGGGAAGCTTATGTAATGTCCCAACCATGAGGTACCGGAGAAGATGCTTTACCAAATCTTCTATTGGGCTTTGGATCAACTAAACAAAACCCTGGCGGACAATGCGGCCAGTGGGTCACTAATGAATTTGTCATATGGTGTGGCTTGAAACTTGCTTGAGGAGGTCACAAATAAAAATAGGGGGTGGCATACCCGGGACACCGAGATGGATAAAGGGTCCTCTACCACCTCCTATATTGATAAAAAGCAAAGGAATAAAGAAGAAGAGAGAGAGGAAAACATGACAAAAATAATGACATAATTAGAACTCCTAACAAAGAATGTGATGGGTTCACCCACAAAAATGGTAAATGCCATGGCATCCAAGGGATATAATGAATAAGAGTCCAAGAGGATTAATGAATAAATTAGATACTTGGTAAACTATCTATGGGGTTCTCGTCGGACCGATCAAATGCAAGGTAGGAACTAAAGTTTGACCGATCATGATAGAGAATGGGAATGGAGTGATAGGGATAAAGATCATGATTGGAGAGACAAGGAAAGGAAGTATGATAGGTATGTACCCCTCATGACCGAGTAAAGAGAAAAGAGTCCAATTTCATTGATCCCAAAAAATTCAAGACCGAGGATATATTAGCACGAATCTTGATGAGAGTAGAGGGGACAGACAAGATGGTTCGAGAATTAAAAGGAAACTTTTTGCAAATGAACCATATAGTTGTATCACACTCCACCTTAATAAAATAATTGAAGACTCAAATTGGAAAAATCTCTACTCAACTTAATGCTAGAAAAAAAGGGGGCCTTTTTAGTGATACTATTATTAATCCGAAGAATGATGCCTAAGCGAAATCATCACTAGGAGTGGCAAGACCCTCGATGATCATGTGGGTGAATTTGAAAAAGTGTAATGTTGAACAAACAAAAGTGAATAAAAAGCTTGTGGTTGTTCAAATGAGGAGGCTCCAAAGTCTCAAGAAGGAGATGAAAAAGAACCAATGATAACTAAAAAAATTATTGATGAAGAGGGAGATCCTAAGGTATTTAAGATGATGAACCGCAAAGAGATCCATTTCCTACCATGAAGGTTCCTCCTCTATTCCCTAAAAGAACAAAAAAAGAGGGATAATATCAAATTCAAGACGTTCCTTTCTAATCTTAGCAATCTTTTAATCAATATCCCATTGCTAGAGGCCATTCAAGAGATTCCGGGACATGCTAAGCTAATGAAAAATTTGATGTCTAATAAATGTATTATTGATGGAGAAACCATTGAAGTTACTCATAGGTGTAGTGCTTTCATGACTAGTGCTATAGCGGAAAAGAAGGAGGATCCCAGGGCCTTTACAATCCCTTGCACCATAGGGACACACAAATTTGAGAAAGCCTTGTATGACCTTAGTGCAAGCATAAATCTCATGTCGTATGAAATCTATCGAAGACTTTGTTTGGGCACTCCTACTCCAACAATAATAAGGCTTTTGATGGCAGACTGGTCTATCAAGAGGCCTGCTGGAGTTTTGTTTGATGTTTTGGTGAAGGTAGATCACTTCATTCTTCTAGCGGACTTTGTTGTACTTGATTGCAAAACTGACAAAGAGATTTGTAATATCTTTGGGAGACATTTTCTTGAAATCAAAAGAGCTATTGTTGATATGGATCAAGGAGAAATGAAATTTTGGGTCCAAAGGATGAATTATTCTTTCAAGTATGTAGGACCAAGAAACAACCCATGGAACTACAAGTGGTATCCGTCATTGATGTAGTGGACATAGAGGTAGATGATAGGTCCCTCAAGGATCCACCTTGAAGATTGAAGAACGTCGTTCCACGATTATAAATTAAGGCTAGATTGGAGGCACTAGATTGATGTAGTGGACATGGAGGTAGATATAGTGCTCGTATTTTTGAATTTTTATTGTTAGAGTAGGTTTCATTTTTGTTTGTGATTAATCCATGAAATTATGTTACTATAAGGTGTTTTGAATGAGTTTGAGAAAGGAGTAATGTGGTACAATTGAGTAATGGGCTGAATAGTTGAAAATAGGGAAGCAGAAATAGATCGGTTATTGCGATTGCGATGGGATGGGGTTCGCGATCGTGGTGACATGGGTTTTGCGATCGCTGTCTCCCAATCGCGATCACCTCTGTTTGAAAAGTTGAACAGTCACACCCCCACCCATTTTCCCCTTCAAATTTTTTCAAATTTTCTCTCAAGTTTTACCCATTTTTTGTCATATTTTGAGCATCCAAAATATGTATTGTATCCCTCTTTGTATCTCTCAATCGGTATGTTCTTCAAATTCTCCTTTTATACATATGTGTAAGACTTAGAAATCATGTCTTAGGGTTGGACTAAAAATTGAAATTTTGATGCTAAACGCATGAGAAGATAAAGAAAAAGGAGAAGAAGATAGAAAATTTCCCCAAAGATGTAGAATGGAGTGAAGAGCCTTTGAAAGGTCCTGAAACCTAGAGACAAACTTCCTTATCCTAGAGATGATAGCGATGATGAGGTCCAAGATGAGTGGTCAAACTCAGATGGTGCTAGGGGTGATGCTGAGACCGATATCAACAACAGTTCTTGATTACGGTTACCGGGAGCACCCTTTTTCTCTCTTTATGCCTTCTTGATTATATAGTGAGGTCACTGTAAGCTTTTAGTTGGGGATGTCTGTCTTTGTATTTCTTTATTTGGTATGCATTATTGAGATATTTTTGGATGTTTTGATATTGATTTGGAAGATTTTTATTTTTATTTTGGGTTGTAATATTCGGGCACTCTAATGGTGTCCATATTTCATGGATTAGTTGCTTGTTTCATTCTTGGATTTTTATTTCATCTTTATCTTGTGTATAATTATGTTAAATGAGCCTTTACCTATGATAGATTGAGCGACGACATTCTTAAGGGAAAATCATCGTGATTGGGTTTTATGCCATAAATGTAGGGGAAGTCTAAGTACCCATAGCATTGGAGTTATGGGGTCGCCCTTATACCTATGTTGAAGACTGAATAGCCATATGTTTTTCCTCATGAGATCTGAAATGTGAGACGATGTCTTGGTTTGGTGCCATCAATAGCAAACTTTGTGTGGTGTAAATGTGAAGCAAACACACTCTCCCCCCTCCAAAAATTTTTGAAAACCAAGGGCATAGACGTGAATAATTTTGTAACAATACTTTACCTCTTTTTGTGACTCCAAAGTCTTTAGTTTGTAGTATATGGTAAATACTTCCTTTTGTTTTTAGTAGGAAATGTAATTGAGCCCCTTTATAAGTTTGAATTCCATGTGCGGTAAGTGTAATTGTGTACCTCTCATGCATACTTGTATCATCTATAAATTTCCCCGTTAGTCTCGCAAGACTAATTATGATTATGATTTATTGGTGAAATGATCTTAGGCATTCTTTATGAACATAGGAACCCACTTAAGCCTACCCATACATAGAATAGTATCCATAGTTACCGATTTTGAGCCTTCAAGCCTTTCCTTAGAAACCACATTACAAGCCTTAAGCCATGTAAAGTTTATCCCTCTTTTGGACCCTACCCTTCTTGAACTTGGAAAATGAAACTTGAGGCCAAATGCCTAAGTTGGGGGTGGTAAGTTTTGGAAGAAATGACCTTGGGCCATTATATTGTAAGTGGATGCCTAAAAACCAAAGCAAAGAGAGAGTGAAAAGTGAAAAAAAAATGGAATCATCAAAAGAAGGAATAACATGGATTGCAAAAGAAATAGTTGAAAATAAAATGCTTACAAAGAGATGGATAAATCAAGGTAGAAAAAATAGGCATGCGTGAATTTTGGAAACAAATGAAGTAGCCCATGGTCAAAAGTTAGGTTGAATAGTGTGATGTAGAAGTTCATGGAGGGTGTAGTCACTTTTTCCCTAAATGATATCATACCCTTTTCCGAACCTACGTTAAAAGCTTGAAAAAGTCCATACAGATCTCCAACCAAGTTTATCATTATAGTGGCGATTGAAAATAAGGGCAAGCATATTGTATAGTACTTGTTAGCATTGAGAGAGTCTTTATGATAGTGAGTATTTTCACTTAAATTCCTTGTTGTATAATAGATAATTTGGTGTATGGGGTTTTCTTCTCGTGAGGGGGCATATAGACTAATTGCGGCAGGTGAAATTGTCATCTTCCCAATATAAGACAAAGGAGTATAATTGAGTTGCTATCAATAGAGAGTCACTTTTAGAGAGTTAGTTATTGTTTCTTTATTATTCTTTAAAGTCTTTTGCATCTTTGAGATTGATTTCTTATTGAGGGAAGTTGTGAGAATAGCTTTGCCCATGCTTGAGAGCTACTCGTTGGTATTAATCAAGATCGAATTCATTATGATCATTTGGCCATTTAAATGGGCTTACAATTGCATTGTCTCATTGAGTAATAAGTAGTGTTTCTTAAGGACAAGCAAAGAGGTAAGCTTGAGGTTTTGATGGGTGGTAAATTTATCACTCATAGATGCCCAAATTTTTGCACACTGCTATAATTAAATGGTGTTAATGAGACAAATTTGTCATTTGAATGCACTAATTCCCATGTTTTGCAGGTATATAGGTGATGGTAAGAAAAGAAGCGAAATGAGCTAAAAAAGGATAAAAAAGGGAAGAGTTAGTGCAAAATTTGGAAAAAACATGAGCAAGAATTGACCCTCATTTACCACGATCGCGGTCTGAGGATCGTGATTGCGATAAATCAAGATTAGTCAAGATGGAGATCGCGATGGTCTCACCACGATTTCAGGAGCTGCGATATCACTCAAGCTCCGACAATCGCGATTGAGTGAAAAATAGCCTAGCTCTGACAATCGCAATTGAGTGAAAAATAGCCTAGGGGCAGATTTGTCATTTCCCACAGTTGATTCCAATTCTCTATAGGATAAAAACGCTTTCGTTTTTTGTATCACCAACTAGATTTTGAAGTTTTTTCTTTGTAAAAACCCTACTAAATTGGGAAAGAATATTGTAGTTAATTTTCTAATTGGATTTAGTTGTAATTGAATTCAAATTGAAGAATACTATTGTTTACATTTTCAATGGAAGCTTTGAATGACCATTTTAGTATATTTCTTTCCTTAAACTTCATAAGTAGATAAATATCTATCTTGGGATTATGTTGAAATAGGGTGAAAATATTATGGGTTTTAATTATTAGGGAGAATCTTGGTTAATGATGTTGGGTTTCACTAATACTTTCTTGTTGAGTGGAAATTTGTGTGTGAAACCCCCAAATTCCCAAAATCTTGCATCATCCTTGAAAGAGAGATATGGGTATGCTTATGGTTCCTATATTATCCTTGAAAGAGGGATATGGGTGACAAGATATTAGCAAATAATAAATAGATATTAGCTTATTACTTTACATTAGCTTAGAAATAGAGATGGATTGTGAGTTTTCTATGTCTTGGGCATCTTCCTAGAAATAGGGATGCCCAATTAAGGTTTTGGGTGGATTTGTTTTCCGCGCCCATGAGGTATCCGAAAGGGTCCGTGGGCAAAATTTTTGGTGGTTGGTTGAAAAACTAGCATCAAAACCCCCAACCTAGCCTACCCATATAGTTATTAACTAGAATTTACATTTGATTATCATGAACCCATTCATTATTTATCCCTTGGAAGACATATTCTCAAAACTATTCTCCTATTGGAATATTACCCACTTTTGTTGAGCTTAACTGGTTTGATTAGATTTCGCTAAAAAATCCTTCCAAACCAAAGCCCACCCCATTTTAATTTATATCTTTCATTTTGTTTACATTACGGGTATATCTTTAGTTGCTATTAACACCTATAGGATTTGAAGACTAATTCCACTCCTTGAGGAATTCGATCCCAACTCAATTTGGATTATTATATTTGACAACGATCACCTTGACCATAAGTCAAGGAGTAAGTTTAGTGTGATCAGGGACTCCATGCAATCTCACCAACTCCTTTAGGTAGAGTTTGGCATAGTCCTTATTTGGATATGAAGTATTAACTGGCAGAAAATGGTTCGACTTAGTCACCCTATCCATAATAACCTAAATAGAATCATGTTGTCAATAAGTAAGAGTCAACCCTATAACAAAGTCCATGTTCGTTATCTCCCACTTCTGTGTAGGAATACTGATGTCCTGAAGCATGCCACCAGGTCTCTGGTGTTCAACCTTAACCTTTTGGAAATTTAGGCACTTAGCCACAAATTTTACAATATCCTTCTTCATACTCTTCCACCAGTAGACTTCCCATAAATCAGAATATATTTTAGTGGATCCTAGGTGAATAGATCATCAAGAACCATAAGCCTCCACTAGCATTTGATGTCTCATTCCATTTACATTTGGAACACAAAGTCTTTCTTTATAGCAAAGAACACCATCTCCTCCTTGGGGGTAAAACCTCAACCTTCTGACTCTTGACTACTACTTTTAATTTAAGAAAAATAGGATCACTATTTTGATTTTCCTTAACCTCAGTTACCGATGAGGATTTCAAACTATTTTGAACTAAAACACTACCTTTGTCTAATTCAACCAACCAAACTCTAGTCTGGCCCTTCTATGAACCCCACAAGCTAGTTCTTTTGTCCCTGCCTCTTTATGAGCAACACTCCCTATATATAATCTTCTAAGAGCGCCATCCACCACAATGGCCTTACTCGGATGGTACAAAATACTCATTTCATAATCCTATAATAACTCAGTCATTTTCTCAAAATGGAGATTTCAATCCTTCTACCTAAACATATACTGAAAAATCTTATGATCGATGAACATATCGATATGAACCCCATAGAGGTAGTGTCTCCAAATCTGTAAGGAAAAAAATCACTACTGCCAACTCTAGATCATGAGTCGGATAAATCTTCTCATAAGGCTTGAGCTGTCCAAAGGTATATGCTATAACTTTGCTTCACTGCTTCCACATACAACCAAATCCAACTTTGGAAGTATAACAATAAACCACAAAACCATTTGAGCCCTCGGGCAGAGTTAAAATAGAAGCAATATTAAGTCGAGTCTTTAACTCTTGAAAACTCTTCCTGCAAGAATTGGATCCACTGAAATTTTATCGGACTACTAGAATTTGACTTTCTTCTGGGCCAACCTTGACATAGGATAAGCAATAGAGGAAAATCCCTCAACAAATCATCTGTCGTAGCTAGGTAAACCCAAGAAACTCTTGATATCTGCAGGAAAGATGGTTCTATGCTAATTTATCTCTGCTTTGGGCTTTTAAAGATCAACTCAAATGTTCACCGAAGATGATATGACCAAGGAATGTTACTGATTTCAACCAAAACTCACACTTGTTGAATTTAGAAAATACTTGGCGGTCCTTAAGAGTCTGCAAGACAACCCTTAGATGTTTTTCGTGTTCATCCTCACTTTGAGAATATGAGGATGTCATCTGTGAAAACTTTAACAAATATGTCTAAGTACTTCAAAGCTGCAGGAGCATTCAATAGTCCAACATACATAACAATAAATTCAAAGTGACCATATCAAGTTCTGATGGTTGTCTTTGGAATGTCACATTCTCTGATTCTGAGTTGATGATTTCTTGATCTGAGGTCTTTTATAGAGAAGTAACTCGTACCCTGAAATTGAATGAACAAGTCATCTATCTTGGGTATGGAATACTAATTTTTGATTGTGACCTTGTTCAACTGACAGTAGTTGATGCATACCCTGAGAGAACTGTCTTTCTTAGGAACGAAAAAAACCAGAGCACCCTACAGAGAGATGTTAGGCCAGATAAAACCCTTGTATTAGATGTTCTTTAATTGTTCTTTCAACTCATTGAGCTCAGCTAGATCTATTCTATAAGGTGGAATTAAAATAGGTAAGCTATCTAAAAGGAGAACTATGCCAAATCCAATGTCCCTTTCGAGAGAAACTCCGAGTAGGTCTTTTAGAAATACTTCTGGAAATTTATTTACCATTGGAACTGACCCAAGAGTTGGGGTTTTGTATTTTGAATCCTTTACTCAGAAAAGATGATAGATACACCATTTGGAGATCTGCTTTCTAGCCTTAAGGGAAGAGATAAATCGACCTATAGGCATTGAGGTACTACCCTTCTACTCTATGACTGACTTATTTGGAAATTAAAACTGGATTACTCTATTTCATCAATCAATTGAGTCATATCAAGATTGTATCCAATCCATGCCAAAAATAACATTAAAAGTATCCAATCCATACCAAAAATGACATAAAAATCTACCATGTCTAACTCTACAAAATCAACTGAGGTGACTTTTTGGGAAAATGTAACTGGACAAATTTTGTATACCTATTCGTTATAATTAAGTCACCAACTAGAGTAGAGACTGTGAAGGTTTTAAAAGAATTTTGGGAATGACAACGAAGTATACCTCTATATAGGGAGTTACAAAAAAGTGTAGCTCCCAGATCTAATAATGCATAAACATGAATCTAGAAACTTGTAACATATCTGTGAATCATTAGGAGAACCCTCCCGATCTTGTTGAGTTTGAAGGTCATAGAACCTATACTGATGTTGTACCCAGATGCAGTGGATGAGGCACCCTGTTGAGTAGGGCAACCTGCGGGAGTTGCTGAAAAACTATTTGGCTTTGCTGACGGGCACCTCTATTATTCTAGGAAGCCACTGGACATTCCCTAATCCTGTGGACTAGCTATCCACACCCAAAGCACCCATCACTACTATCCATATACTCACACTTATGGTTCTTAGAATATTTTTTACATACTGAATTGGTATGGTTATTGTTCACACTACTATAAAACTTAGAGTCGGGTGCACTAAAATGATGATCCTACCTGAACTTGGGCACTAAGGCACTAGCAGAATACAGAGATGGAGATGAATATTTCTGGTAGAACTGAGAACGGTTTCCACCATCTAACCTTTGTTGAGAGAAACTAAATCTACCTGGTCATGCCCTCTTATTCTCCCTTTACTTCTCCTTAACTTTCTCTTTCTCTATCTGTCGAGCATGAACCATTAGTCTGAAGATATCCATATCCTTCACCAATATAATAATATTGCACTACTTAACCACATCTTCTGAAACACCAGACACAAACTTACTTATGTGGCCCCTGGAATCAGTAACTATAGCCAAAGCATACCTCGCCAACTAAGTAAATTTGAGGGAATACTCATTCACACTCAAACTACAGTGCTTCACACTGATGAAATCCTATACCTTGGCCTCCATCAATTCCAGTATGAAGAACCTGTCCAAGAATGTAAACATAAACTCATCCCATTCTATCAGTTTTGCATTTTCACCACTATCTTCCTTCCACTACTTGTACGAGGTGTGAGCTACTATTTTCCTTCCACTACTTGTACCTAGTGTGAGCTACCCCTTGTAGTTAATAGGTAGCTAGTTCAACTGTGTCAATTGGGGTAACACCTATAATTTCTGTAACCTTCTATGTATTGTCCATAAACTTCTGTAGATCCTCCTTCGACACCCAAAGAACACTTAGGGATTCATCCAAGTGAAGTTTTGAACTTTTGTTGCTGCCGTATTTCTTGTTAGGTTGGTTGGTGCCATAATGAGATAGTTATCCTAGACAGTAATAGACTAGGCTAAGGCTATATAAGAATCCCTTAATTCAACATTAGAAACTTGTTTGTTAAGAGTGTTTTTTGGAGATGGTGGTGCTTGCTGATTCTCCACCCCACTCTTCTTTCCACTCCTTCTATTGGCTTTATTTGGAGGAATGCTCTTTAAACGTGTAGAGAATGAGTTAGAATAAAGTTATAATAAAGATCGCACTCTATTTAGTGATATGAGCATGAAAAAAGGAAAACTTTTCCTAAAACATCTTATATCTTATCACTCATAAATGTGGTGCACTTCACACTATGAGTAAGGCTCTAGGCTTTAAGGCACCCTAGCACTTTAAACCTATTCTCTGATACCAAATTTTTTATTACCCAAGACTACCCCTAGATATGACATAGTTCTTGAAATCACAAGTGACTCTAATCTAACCCATGTCCTGGCAAAATACTAAGAAATACATATAATAGCAAATAAAACAACACTTATGCCAAAGTTGAACTTGAGTAATATAATAAATATTCAAAGGAAATAGAATCATCACTAAACAAGTCTAAGATCAAAACCGAACACCAAGTTGTATGTCTAAAAAGCCTCTTCTAAGACAAATTGCTGGGACAAGCCCCTAACTTACTCTAACTATCTGAAATTAGGGACAACAAAGACAAAATGAAATGAAAATCTGACTCTGGTCCAACAATCATGAAATTTTACAATGTAACTAGGATTTAGTATCATGGGAAAATAATATCACTATAATTCATGCTAAAACAAGAATCATAACTCTATGGCACCAAATGACTGAGATATTAATGAATCTGTTAATACCCATAACCCTAAGTTTGGAAAAAATAAATTATTCTAGAGAATTGGGTTAACCTTTGGACTCAATGGGTGAAAGAGAATCCATTTATGAAATCCTACATACCTAAAGATAAGAGCCCTGAATAAATCCTAGTGTTGGATGCCTGAGAAAGATGAACCCTAATTGGCCTTAGGAAAAGGGAATCGCCTTTTTTTCTCCTAAAGTTAAGTATCACATAAAATTCTAAGTAGTGAAGGCTTAGGGTATTATTAACATTAATAATTACCCTTGGAATTCGTAAAAAAACATATATTTGATATTAAAAGAGTGGGAAAATACTGATATACCTCTTAAAATATTTTAACTAGAAACTGCAAGAAGGTCTATATGATAACTTTCCAAGATCGTGGGAATAACCTATGATCGTGGATAACACTCTTGGTTGGAAGCTAGATGAGAACTCTCTAAACATGATCAGATGATCCTTGGGATGATCATGGTATCTATCTATGGCCGTACCTTGGTTCGTATATTTGCGAATTTCATCAAGGGCATCTGTGGCGCTAACGATCATACTTAGGGATCGTGGTTTCAAAGCACGATCGAGGTTCTCTCTCATGGAACGAGAGTACACATTGTAAAATTGTAGAAGTTGGGGTTATCTTTATTGGATGAGACCATTGTACAGTCATATAATGTAACCAAGGTCGTGGTTGGTCTCATGGTCTCACTACAGAGCAGTGGTTTACTGAAAAAGTCATAACCTCCTACTCTAATATCGTATTAAGACAAAAAGGGATGTATTTAAAAGGTAATTTAAATATATAGTAGTCTTGGGACTCAAAAATGCATCAGAATCTAGAAGTTATATTCGTTTGAAGCTGGTCATTACTTTAGAAATCAATCGATAAGGGTAGTTTTGGCTTGGTTAAGGGCTAGGGGGCCTTGGTACATGTACAGATACCCTATTATGCTTTTAGAACTTGATAATTTACCCTACATATGCTTGAATTATAGTTCTAGACTAGGCTTGGATTTTTTAGAGCATTACATGACACTTAGCTATGTAGGCTATCATGTGCTACTTGACTTAAAATGAGATTTGTGTTTTTTTAAATATAGAACCATCGAGGACTTACATGTGTGGTTGCCTAAAAATCATGATTCTTTTAATTCACCCCTTTTGTCAATGTTTCCTATATAGCCAAGTAGGTTACAACCCATTTGTGGCTTATTTTGATGCTTGGTTATATGTTAAATTTGTGCATCCTTGGAATGATGATATTGGTGGTAACCCTTGTTCTAACCCTCATACTATTAGGATTTCTTGGTTGCTCATATATCATATGTTTTTTCTAGTTCTGATTTGAGGATGAATCCTTTTAAAAAGTAGAGAATGATACAAGAATGGTTAGCATGGGGAACGCTAGAAAGGGTTTCTACATATGGATGATATCTTGGAGCTCAAAGGATGCAATGGAGCAACAAATACACAATGTCATGAGCGATCAAAATGCCATTTGGGCAATCAAGAAGAGCCTTTATGGGCTATTTTTCTAAATAGCCACTTTTGGGATATTTCTGTAATTGACTATTTGTGTAAAAGCAATAAGTATAAATGGTTGCCTTAGCCATTTTTCATCCTTAGACTTTGAAGGATAAAAAATAGAGATCCTTTAAGTGTGTAGGGTGGAATTTTTTAGATCATAGTGTAAGTGAGGTTAGTGATGGGTGGAATTTTTTTAGATCATAGTGTAAGAGAGATCATGAGTACCCACGTTACTCATCCAATGAAAGAACCAAAACTCTGGAATGAAAATCCCTTAATCTACACTTCAAAGAAATAAATGGAACTAATCCATCAATATATCATCCAAACTAAAACCAAATCATAAGTACAATTGAAGGAAGAAAAGTACTAATGCAAAAATCATCCTTAGGACCCGAAATTCATTTGTACCAAAACTTCAAAAATGTAAAGAAGGGGATTTACCCCAAAACTAAAATAAAACTTAACTTCAACACTATAGAACTATGTCAATCAGGAAAAATTCCATGGTTTCCCAATGTGTTGCTCGCTCTTAAATATGGAGTCAACCGCAAGATTCGTAAGTGAGGTTTCGTAGGAGCCGCTGGAATATTTCACTCACAAAAGTAAATGCAAGTGTAGTATCATTACATAATAACAACAATATACTCGTAGGGTCATTTGACCAACTTATAATATGAATATATAACTAAGTCATAGTACAATAAGTTAATCCATGCATAACAAAACTACACTTAGCATAACAAGAAATAATGAACAATTAAGAATGAAACCAACAAGTCAGGATATTACCACCAAGTCAAGTTTAGTCTAGCCAAGAGAAAACAAGTTAGGATAATTTATTAAGTATAAAAAATATATTTCATCGGTTCACTTATAGAATCGTCAAACTCACCTCACCCTCGTATATACTCACTAAGGGATATAAAACCACCCTCTAGCTATGACCTGTAGAGGATAATTACTGTTTATGTACTAAAACCCCAGTAACAAGTGTCTATCAACTTTTTTCCACCAAAGGCCCGTAAGAACGTTCTAAATATCAAACATTCCACATTTAGCGAGTAAGATATGTCAAAATCATATAACAACCGCAAATCATTTGCAAAGACCACATCAAACAACATGAACTAACATATAATAAAATAGAGTAGTTGAAATGAACATATAGAACAAATTGGATTAAACTACAATACCATCACCTACCTCGAACCAAGTTTGCCCAATTTCTCTATGCCAGAGTTTTCTCTCTCCATGTAGTTTCTGCTTGTGGGTACACTAGAACATGCATATAAATGCATAATTAAAGAAATAACCTAAAATTTCAGGATTTATAACTGACACCGAACTACTAACATCAAATTCATGATCACTCCCTCTCTACCGTAATTCACCTAAAACTATAAATTTTATGGATAAAATAGTGAATTAACGAAATGCAATGGTAAATTAAATGTTAATAATCAAAATACATTAACCTATTTCTTATTTTTCCCTCTTGCACCACCAATTAACAAAAATTCACCCTAAAATCCTCTCCGAACTTCGTGAATTAATAATTTTAAGGCTTAATAATTAATTACGAGTTAATGGTAATAAATTCCTGAACTTAACAAAGTCAAACAAAGAAACTCTAGTGTGATTTTTCCTAAATCTCCTATCCTTTACCCCAAAATTGGTTTTAGATAAATAAACTATTTTAGAAAAATATTTTAATAAATCTACTTTTTTCACTGCCATATCAGTATAAACCATTGTAGCGGTCGTTGACCCCCTTTCATGTCCATTATAGCAGAAATTCCTCCGCTATGGCGCTTGCTTCTATATAGGTGTGTTGATCTATATAGCAGTGTGTACAAGGCAAAATGTTCATCATAACCCAAAAATCTCAGTTTTTGTAACACACCTTAAACCTAAGACATCCAAGTAGTGCCCTTTATGCTAAGACCAAATCCAGAAGTTTTATCTACCCAAATTTAATTACATAAATTTCTATGGGTTCTTCATTGTCTTACTAACTAGAAATCAAGACAAATACCACTACCCCAGTCCAAATCATTCTCTGATTTCCCTAGGCCATGCCTTGGTCTAAAATTGATTGAAATTAGCCTAGCCTAACATTTGTAACTTTCAAATGGGAAAACAAATTTGATATGAGATTTTAAACATAGGACTCATATGTAACAATGAAGAGGGTCATTACAAAAGATACCAATTTACCCATCATTCATCTCTAAATAATGAAATGAGAAATATAGGCTAAGTAAGTCAGAAGAAGAGTACCTATATTCTCAAATAATTGAGGGTATCCTGTATGTCCTTTTTTGTCTCCCAAGTGGCTTCCTCAGCCTTACAATGCTTTTATTGCACCTTCACTAAACGAATTTCCTTCGTTCTCAATTTTTTGATATCCCGGTCTAAAATCACTGTTAGTTCTTCCTTGTAAACTTAAATTCTTATCTAGAAGTATTGAATCCCACTTAATGATATAGTCTACATCCTATGGTACCTTTTCAGCATTAAACATGAAATATCGGATGGACTGCCGACAACCCTGGTGGTAGAGCTAACTGATATACAACTGGACCCACTTTCATAAGAACCTCGAAGGGGACTATATACCAAGGGATAAATGTTCCCCTCTTATCTAACCTCATCACTCCCTTCATAGGAGACACCTTGATCAAAACTTACTCACCAACCTTGAAGTACATATCCCTCACCTTACGATTTGCATACTCTTTTTCCTATTTTGAGCAGCCAACAAGTTGGCTTGAATTAATCTTACCTTCTTCGGAGCCTCTTTTATTGAATTCATTCCTAAAGGCTTAACATTTTTTTACTCAAAACACCCAATAGGTGATGTATACTTTCTTCCATAAAATGCCTTGCATAGCGCCATAACAATACTAGAGTGATAATTGTTGTTGTATGAAAACTCATACAATGAAAGAAGCTGGTCTTAATAACCACAAATTCAATCATACAGGCCCTTAACATGTCCTCTAGCACCTAATTCATCCTCTCGGACTGCCCATTAGTCTGAGGGTGACAAGCTGTTCCAAACATGAGTCTAGTGTCCAATTCCTTATGCAACCTATCCTATAACTTGGAAGTGTAATTTGCATCTTTATAAAAAATGGTAGAAGTGGCCTCCCATGAAGTCTCATAATCTCCTTGACATAAATTTTAGCTAACTGCTGAGAGCTCTAGTCTACCCGAACCAATAAAAGTGAGCTAACTTTGTCAATTGATCTACTATCAACCAAATGGAGTCATACCTCCCCAAAGTATTAAAGATGCCTACCACAAAGTGCAGAGTATTTTTATCCTACTTCCACATGGGTAAAGGCATCCTTTGAAGCAACTCTATAGGCCTTTAGTGCTCATACTTTGTCTGTTGATAATTTTGACACTTGGACACATAATCTACTATGTCCCTCTTTATTTTGGGCCACCAATAGGGATATCTCAAGTCACGATACATATTAGTTATACCCAGATGAATAACATAACACAAGACACTAGCCTTTAAAAGTACATCATAAATCAAATCACCAATCTAAGGAATACATACTCTTCCCTTAAACCACAACACCCCTCCCGCATCAAGAGTGGCATCCACTACCTCTCCACACACCAGTTTATTTTGAAGTGCATTCAAATTCTTATCCTTAAATTGCTTGGTGTTAATTTTCTCCATAAATGTTAACTTTACCTATACACTAGCCAACATACCACCCTTTTTGAAACCTCTAACTACATGCTCAGAGATGCTATATTTTGAAACTCTTTAGGTAATGGTTGCTTTGATGCCCTATAAAAAATGATAAATTGCCTATAATTAAACCTTTTTGGATCAATGCATTTGGCACCACATTGGCCTTACCCGGATGATACTGACTTCTTATATCATAATTCTTCATTTATTCCATCCACTTATACTGCCTTATATCAAATCCCTTTGAGTAAACAGGTGTTGCAAGCTACGATGATCTATGAAGACCTTACACTTGACACCAGAAAGATAATGTCTCCAAATATTTAATGCGAAGACTACTGTTTCTAACTTTAAGTCATGGATTGGGTAGTTTCTTCAATGAGGATTGAACTACCTCAAAGCATAAGCAATGATATTATTATCCTGCATCAACACAACAACCAAATCCAAATGTGAGGTGTTACAAAATACTACAAAGTCCTTACCTTTAACCGACAACGAAAGAATAGGTGTTGTAGTCAAGAGTGTCTAGAGCTCTTGGAAGCTCTCTTCACATTGAACTGGCCAAACAAATGGAACTTCCTTCAGAGTCAACCTTTTCAAGTGTGTTGCAATGGATGCAAAGTTCTTGAAGAATCTATGGTAATATCTAGCAAGACCCACATAACTTCTTACCTCAGCACTAAGCTAGGTCGATTCTAATTTTTTAACTACCTCAATCTTCAAGGGATCCATAATCAGCCCTTTTTCAAAAACCACATAACCAAGAAGGAAACTAAAGACAACTAGAATTCATGCCTTTAAAATTTAGTAAATAATTGCTTCTCTCATAGAATATCCAAAACTATACGAAGATGGCATGCATGCTCTTCTTACTCTTGGAGAACATAAGAATATTATCAATAAATACAATAATAAAGGAATCCAATAATGACTTAAATATCTCGTTCATTAAACCCATAAAGGTATAGGTGCATTAGTTTGAACAAAAGACATCACCAAAAACTCATAATGGCTATATGGGTTCCAAAATTTTTCTTTGGTATGTCCTCCGATCTAATTTTTAAATAATGATAACCCAACCTCAAATCAATTTTTCAAAAAACTAATGCACCCTCTAACTGATCAAATAAATTATCTATGCGAGGTAAGGGCTATTTATTTCTGATGGTAATCTTATTCAATTGCTGATAATTAATGTACATCCTTAAGATACTATTATCAATAAACACAATAACGAAAGAATCCAAGAATGCCTTAAAGATCTCATTAATTAAACCCATAAAGGCTACAGGTGCATTAGTTAACCTAAAAAACATCACCAAAAACTCATAATGGCTATATGGATTCTAGATGTTTCTTTGGTATATCCTCTAATATAATTTTTAACTGATGATAACCCAACCTCAAATAAATTTTTGAAAAAACTATGCACCCTCTAATTGATGAAATAAGTCATATATGCAAGGTAAGAGATATTTATTTCTGATGGTTATCTTATCCAGCTATCGATAATCAATGTACATCCTTAAGCTACCATACTTATTCTTGATAAACAAAACTATAGCACCCTAAGGTGAAGCACTTGGATGAATAAAACCTTTGTTAAATAGCTCCTACCATTAAGTTTTGAGCTTCCTCAACTCTGTTAGAACCATTCGATAAGGTGAAATGGAAATAGGGTGAGTGACCGGCTCTAAGTCAATGCAGAAATCGATATCCTTATCTGCAAGCATATTCATAAGTTGGAAGAAAATACATCCTAAAATTCAGAGACTATCAAAACTAACTTTATAAAAAGGGTACCCCGCATCTACATCTTGAAAATGACTTTAAAATATTGAAAACTCTTCCCCACTCACCTACTAGTGTAATACCCCATATTATACTTAGCTTAGTTTAGATCCTAGCACATGCATGAGAGGCTTAAAGCTAGAAAATTTAACTAAGTGTTGAAGACTTAGCCTTATTTTGACTACTTAACTTAGAGGATTTTTAAGTTAACCTTTCGGGCTCTGAGATGATAGTTTTTGAGTTGATTCATGTTTAGAGGTGTAAGAAGCATATCTCGGAGAAGTTTTAGAATTTTCGGATAAGGTTTGGGTCATGTTTGGATTTCGATTCCCACAGTTCAACGCGATTGTATTGCATCATGCCGGGTATAGCGATGAGCATGTTATTTCATTGTGTCAAGCCTTTAAATGACATTTCAGTTATGAAATTAATCTCCAGATGGGCAGTTAGGTCTGTTCCCATCGCCCTAAATCATAAAAACAATAGATTAAACGTCGGTTTTAGCATTATTTTCCCATTCTCCTTCACTTTTCTCTCCAAGAAACCCTAAACTCCTTCAAAGAACTTTAAAACTCCATTACATTCTCTTCAAGATAAGCAAGAATCTAAGTTTCCAAATCCAAGAATCTCAATAAAAGCTTTCAAGATCATCTCCAAGGCTTTCAAAGTAAACTTTCTATACCAAGTCAAGCCTTTTAAGGTATGTGGGGTTATAAACACGTGTATTCTTTCACCTTTATTTCTAAATTGCATGATTTTAAGATTTTATTTAATTGTTTTGAAGTAGGGTTCATGCCAAGTATGTATATTTTTTAAGCATGTGATTTTCATGAGATTTAAAGCTTTAAGTATATCAAAAAGTGCTTATGCTTATGTTTTTAACTTAAATGATTTATATTATGAATGAGATTGCACTATCTTGATTCGATATTGTTGAAGTATTTCAAGATTGTTGTTGAGCATGAAGTGTTGTTATGAATCACCATAATTTTTAAGCATGAATTTCAATCCCTAAGTTTAAGTGTTGAGATTTCAAAAGAATTATATTCTTAAGTTCTTCTTTGATAAGCTTATATCAAGATTTAAAGAAAGAATTGATCTTTAGATCCTAAGCTAAGATAAATAACCCATAATTGTTTATTATGATCATAGTTTAAAGCAAAGAGACGCATAACTAGTTTACATTATAAAACCTTATAGTATTTTAAGGTGGATTTCCTAAAGTATGAGCATACAAGTATTAAGGGAGTAGTATTTATCACCGAGTTAGGTATGAGTCCAAGGTCGCATTCCCCAGAACTATAAGCCACCGTATGGTTAAATTCCTAATATGGGTTAAGTATAGTGATCACTTAAGTTAAGGTTCTATTCTGATGGAAAATGTAGGAAAACTTCCCCCAACGTGAGCTCTCCCCACCGTGGTTAAGACGTTAGACTCTATGATATCTCAAATGGTGTATGTCAGTTAGATGAACCTCCCTAAGAAAGAATAAGGTAAAGCTTTTAGAACTAAGTGTTATGACTCACAAAGTTTATCTTTACGATTTATTACTCATTTTATTATTTTGCAAATTTGATTTTATTCAAGCCTAAGGTGAGTCATTTACACTTAGCATGCATTATTTAAAAACCTAAGTACGCATTGAGTTATTATTTTACTTATGCATTCACCCTCACATGCTCAGTACATTCAAGAAGTACTGATCCACATATATGTTTATGTGTTACATTATCTTATAATGTAGGTTCTGGTGCTCAGTTCTAACAGTGTGATTGATTATGAGCATCTCCACCTACATCTCGATGCTTGGTGAGTACTCATAGTTCAAGGACCTATTTTATTAGACTTGCTATTGATGAAATATTTTAGCTATTTGATTTTGTTTAGTTTGAGTCAGCTGGGGCTTATCCCAGTGCCTCTCTAGTTAGAAGTAGAGGCTTGTCCAATTATTTTGGTTATAGACTTAAAAGTGTTCAAGATTTCAAAGTTTAAGACTTTTAGTCAGGACATTAATTCAGTTATTTCACAATTTCACATGTTAAGTTTATCTTTATTATAAGTTCCAAAGTTGTTAAAAGGTTTAAAGGGTTAGCTTGGGACTACTTGTAGTCTTTAGCACCGTGTGACGTCTAGGGTATATTTCTGAGGCATTGCAAATTTGGTATCAGAGCCTAAGGTTTAAAGAGTCCTAAGGAGTTAGACAAGTCGTGTTAGTAGAGTCTTGACCATGGATGTGAGGAGCACCACATTTATGAGCACGAGACTACGGAATGAGTTAGGAATCATCCTTTTCTTTCATGATCTATCTTGCTTACAGTTGTCTCTATTCGCTTTAACTCATGATTTTACGTGACAGAATATGCCTTGTCACCAAGCCAATACACGCATAAATGGTGACCAACCACCCCTACCAACTGATCCTCTGAATGGGAACGTGTCTCATGCTAAATTTTAGGCTACCTTTCAGGTGTTGGCCTAAGCTATGACTACCAATATTTAGGGAAACCATCAGGGACAGTCCTACTTCAGTAGAATGGTGATTTAGTTGCAGCCAGAATTTGTGACATCATGAGATTAAACCCACCTAAGTTCTTTGGGTCAAAGGTTAATGAGAATCCATAGCTCTTCATTGATGAGGTGAGAAAGATCACTCAAATTATGCATGTTACTGAGGAGGAAAGTGTAGAATTAGTATCATATAGGCTGAAGGATGTTACTTACGATTGGGTTATTATTTGTAAGGGAGGTAGAGATGAAAATGCAGCTTCTATGTGTTGGCAGGTATTTTAGGATATATTTCTGGACAATTCTTTCTACGTGAGATGAGAGAAGCTAGGGTTGAGGAGTTCATGAACCTGAGGCAGGGCTCAATGACAGTGAAGGAGTACTGCCTTAAATTCACTCAGTTGTCTAAGTATGCTCCTGAATTGGTAGCTAACTCTAGATCTAGTATGATTAAATTTGTCACTAGAGTGTCTGATTTGGTACTCAAGGAGTGTAGGACTTCCATGATTATTGGGGACATGGATATTGCTAGGTTGATAACTCATGCTCAATAGATTGAGGCAGAAAAGATAATGGAAAGAGAGAAAAGAAATAAAAAAGCTAGAATTAGACAGTTTAAGTATGGTCAACCAAGGTCTGAAGGGGGAAACCATTCGTGGTTTCAAGGTCACTTATCTATTCCAGTGCCCCTGCACCCAGAACCAAGCAAGAGCAGTAGGACGGGATTTTTATTTCTTGGTCTAATAGTAGTGTGGGTGGAAAGGCCAATTATCAAACATGTGCAAAGTGTAGTAGAAACTATCTTGGTGAGTGCTTATCCCAATTATGGATGTGAAAAGTTAGGTCAAAAAATCAAATAGTGTTCATATGCTAAGCAAGAAAGTAGGGATATTCATCCCTAGACTCAGGCTACTAGTGCACCAGCTTTCCTAGGTCACCCAGTCTCTTCTTAGGGCGCATCATCTAGTACTGGTGGTGGTCAATGCCAGAATTGGTTCTATGCTTTACCATCCTTCTAGGAGCAGAAGAGTTCACCAGATGTTGTTATTGGTATGCTTTGTGCCTTTCATTTTGATGTTTATGTGTTGTTAGACCCAAGGTTAAATCTCTCTTACATGACTCCGTTGGTTGCCGTAAATTTTAGGATAGGTCCTGAAAAGCTTTCTAAGACTTTCTTAGTTTCCACCCCAGTGGGTGAGTCAGTTGTTGACAGATGGGTCAATGATACTAAGTCTAAATCTCTAACTATTAAGTCGGTCCGTGTAGTCAATGAGTTTCCTAAGGTTTTTCCTGAAGATTTGCCAGGGGTACCTTTCGATAGAGAAATAAAATTTGGTATTGATCTTCTTCTTGATACTCAGCCCATCTCTATTCCTCTATATCGTATGGCTCTAGCCGAGCTTAAAGATTTAAAAAAGTAGCTTAAAGAACTCTTAGATAAAGCTTTCATAAGGCCTAGTATTTCTCCATGGGGTACTTCAATCTTGTTTGTGCATAAGAAAGATGGCTCTCTACGAATGTGCATCGACTATCACTAGTTGAACAAAGTCATAATCAAGAACAAATTGCCTCTTTCTAGGATTGATGACTTATTCGACCAGCTTTAGGGTGCAATTTATTTCTCTAAGATAGACCTCAGGTCCGGCTATCATCAGCTTAGAGTAAGGGAGTGTGATACTCCAATGATAGCCTTCAGAACCCATTATGGTCACTTTGAATTTCTAGTCATATCCTTTGGGCTAACGAATGCCCCAACAACCTTCATGGACTTGATGAACAGAGTGTTCAAGAAGTACTTGGACATGTTCGTCATCGTCTTCATTGATGACATCCTTGTGTATTCCCGTAGTGAGAATGGTCATGCAGACCATCTCAGAATTATGTTGCAAACTCTTAGAGATCATTAGTTGTTCGCCAAATTTAGTAAGTGTGAATTTTGGCTAAGATCAGTAGCTTTTCTTGTCCATATTATTTATTGTGATGGCATTAGAGTTGATCTTCAAAAGATCAAAGCAGAGAGAAACTGGCCTAGACCCATCTCTCCATCAAACATCAGGAGTTTTTTAGGTTTAACTGGCTATTACCGACTTTGCTCAAGGGTGTTCGTCTATTGCATCTCTCATGTCAAGATTGACTCAAAAGAAAGTTAATTTTTAGTTTTCAGATTCTTATGAGAAGAGTTTTCAGGAGTTGAAGACTCGACTCACTTCAGCCCCAGTTTTGATGCCACTAGATGGTGAAGATGGATTCATTATTTATTGTGATGCTTTTAGAATTGGTCTTGGTTGTGTGTTGATACAGAAAGTTAAGGTCATAACCTATTGTAACGCCCCGAGTCTGTACCCCGAATGATACATAGTGCTTATAATCCTGAAGGGCCACGAGCTAACCCATGACTAGCACCTGCTGTAATAACTGAGTAATAATACATTATAATGTGAAATAATGGGCTGAAATGCCATAAGGTTCAAATAACTGAAATAAAACTGAGATAAGGTATCTCAATACCAAAATTGAACAACTGTCTGAACATTTAGTCTGAAAATCCTATAATTGAACTATCTAGACTGTGGAGCCTAACTAACTCCATCCACTGAAATGCTGAATGTAATGAGATAATGAAATAAAATAATATCCTCAAATGATGAGGACTCACTGTTAGTCTACTGCTGTTGTCTGAATCTGAATCTATCTACACGTGATCGGGAAAGTAAAGTATGCATCAGTACGTGTGAATGTACTGGTATACAAAGTGAGGTAGACTGAATGCAAGGGTTCATATGCATGAATTATAACTGACTGAATAACATGAACATGGCTGAGTGAGAAATACATGCGTGACTACAAGAGCTGTAATTGAAGTCATAATAATACTGAATACTGAGTTTACTGGTAACATAGATTACTGATAATTGATGTACTGATAACTAAAATACTGCTAATGAGTGACTGTTTCTGACAGTCTTGACTCTGATGGAACTATCTTACTTACTTACTGAGCTGAATGAATATATCTGACAGTCGTAAAAGTTGTAGAACTATCTAAATTCTTTACTGATGAATGAGACTGAGACTGTTAGAAGTAATTATCTAACCGACATGCCCCTTTTTAACTAATTTGGGGTCTAATCTGTAACCCCAATTGGAAGGGTGTCAATACCGTGCCATGGGTAAGGACAAGCTGAGATTTATCCTCATCTGTTAGGTACTCTAATGAGAATGGTGGGACCCTCAACTGATAGGTTAAGCCACCTCATCAACCCTCATCTGGCAGGTTTGATGTCTCAACCTACGCTGGTTATGTAGTTCTGGAACACAAGGACTGCTTCTAAGGATCACACCCTCTACTGGCAGGTGAGCCCTCATCCTTGGGTTTACTCAGTACTGAATCCTACTCCCAACTGAATAGACACTGAACTGAGTATACTGGATTGAACTGGACTGAGTTTACTGAGTTCTGTTGACTGACGGAATACTACTGAATTTTGTTGACTGACTGAGTTTACTGAGGCCTGAACTAAATACTATTGAGTTTTTCCTGAATTCTGAGATTGGCTAACAGTATTACTGACCGTAAAATGACTGAGATGGATTCTGTAACTGACACTGACTCTAGGCACACAACTAATTTATAGGATATTAAATACCCTCAGGACTTGATAGCGTGAAGATAATAAGACATGACAATTCTTGAATACTTGACAATAGTCAACAACTCACAATACAATTTATGAGGCATTTCATCAAGAATTTGAAAGTCATGAACTTGCATATAAATAGAAATGTATGCTAACATGTCATAATTTCATTAAACTAATCTCATGAACATTTCATCAAACACTTACAAGGCATATCTTTATACTTGGGCATGAACAACAATGCTAAAACATCATGACAACCATATTAATTCATAATTCAGGGGTTTCTACCTAAGAGAATCAAAACTCAACTTACATGCCACCATAATATCAAGAAATACACTAAAGATTTCAACTTGAAATGCATACGACAACATCAACATGATTACAGTCAAACCCACAACATGTACATCACAACTTATGTTTTTAAAAGAAGTTTCTTGAACTCCAAGGGTGGAACGGACCCTTTGGATGAACACTTTACATACCTTATTGCTTGAATTTGGAAAGATTGATGGTGAAATCTCTTGAATTTGATTCTTGGATTGATAACCCTAAGGTTTTGTTCTTGAGAATTTTATGAATAATGATTGTATTATGCCTCTAAATGGGCTAAATTTTGTGTTATGGGGGATGAAGGGCATGGGAAAAAAACCCAATTACCCCTTGGGATGTGACTTTTAAATGACTAAAAAACTGGGTTACCAACGCATAGGTCGACGTGCTGCATTGATGGCATCGATGTGATATCCAATGTGTCATGCCAAGTTAGCATCGACTCACTAAAATTGATGCTGGTAGCTGGAAAAAATATTAACCAATGCAAAAGTCGATGCAATGTGCCAAGATTGAGTTGGTTCACTATTTTAGGACTCCAAAGGAGCTTCAAATGAAGTCTGAAAAATCCAAAACTTGTCCGATTCACCTATTGACCTTCCTGGATATGAATTAATTCAAATATAGACATTTAAAGGACATTAAGGTTGCAAAGTAATATTGACAACTTCTGAAGGATAAAAATATAACTAAGTCGGAATACTTAGCTAAATATTCTAAGTCTAGGACACCTTGACAAGCTTAAAGGCTTGAATTAAGCTAGAAATTTTGCGAGTTCTTACACCTATGCCTCTAGACAACTTAAACCTCATGAAAAGAACTATCCTACACATGATCTTGAGTTAGCAGCTATTATTTTTGCCTTGAAAATTTGAAGGAATTCTCTTTATGGGGTGCATGTTGATGTGTTCACGGATCACAAAAGCTCACAGTATGTATTTTCATAGAAAGATTTAAATCTTTGTCAGAAAAGGTGGTTGGAGTTGCTGAAATAGTATGATATGAGTGTTTTGTATCACCCGGGCAAGGCCAATGTAGTCAAAGACGCCCTTAGTAGACTATTTATGGGTAGTGTTTCTCATGTTGAAAATGATAAAAAGAGGCTAGTTCAAGAGGTTCATCGGCTTGCTAGACTAGGTGTTCGGTTGGTTGACTCAGCTGAGGGTAATGTATGGGTTCAGAATAGTTTGGAATCTTCTTTGGTTTCTGAAGTGAAGGAGAAGCAAGATAGGAATTCTAGTTTGGTTAATTTGAAGAAGTCCATCAAAGATCATAAGATAGAGGTTTTCTCCCAAAAGGGAGATGGTGTATTGAGATACCAGGGTGGACTCTGTGTGCTGTGTATTGATAGTTTGAGGCAACGAATTTTGATGAAAGCACATGGTGTGCATTACTCTATTCACCCAGGATACACCAAGATGTACCATGATTTACGGGAAATCTATTTGTGAAGCAGCATGAAGAAGGATATTGCAGAGTTCATAGCTAAGTGTGCCAATTGTCAATAGGTTAAGGTTGAACATCAAAGGCCTAGCGGCACTATGCAGGAGTTCAGCATTCCTACTTGAAAGTGGGAAGAGGTGAACATGGATTTTGTGATGGGGTTACCCTGTTTGTCGTCAGCATGATTCAGTTTGGGTTATTGTAGACAGAATAACCGAAACAACTCACTTCTTACCAGTTCATACTTCCTATTCAGTCGAGGATTATGCCAAGATTTATGTTAAAGAGTTGGTGAGATTGCATGGAGTCCCATTGTCTATCATTTCAGATAGAGGTACTTAAATTACCTCTCACTTTTGGAAAGCTTTTCAGAAGGGTCTTGGTACCTAAGTTCATCTTAGTACAACTTTTTATCCTCAGATAGATGATCAGGCAAAGAGAACCATTCAGACCATAGAGAACATATTGAAAGCATGTGTCATTGACTTCAAGGGTAGTTGGGATGATCACTTACCATTGATTGAGTTTGCCTACAATAATAGTTATCACTCCAGTATTCAGATGGCTTCATTTGAGGATCTCTATGGGAAGAAATATAGATCTCCCATTAGTTGGTTTGAGGTTGGTGAGATTGCATTGATAGGGCCATATGTGGTGTTTGAAGCTATGGAAAAAGTTTAATTAATTTGAGAGAGGTTAAAAATAGCTCAGAGTCGTCTAAAATCCTATGCAAATGTAAGGAGGAGAGATCTAGAGTTTGAGGTTGGTGATCTGGTTTACTTGAAAATCTCTCCCATTAAAGGGGTGAAAAGATTTGGCAAGAAAGGGAAGTTTAGTCCCAGGTATGTTGGTCCTTTCAAAATCTTGAAACATTTTGGGAAGGTAGTGTATGAGCTTGATTTGCCGATGGCTTTAGCATTAGTGCATCCAGTATTTCTTGTCTCCTTATTAAAAAAGTGTATTGGTAATCCAACTATTGTAGTTCTTTTGGAGAGCATAGATGTTTCGGGTAGTCTTTCTTACAAAGAAATCCTAGTTGAGATCCTTGATCATCAGATTTGAAGACTAAGGAACAAAGAAGTTCCCTTGGTCAAAGTTATTTGGCAGCATCAATCTGTTGAGGGAGCCACTAGGGAAGCAGACGCAGATATACGAACTAAGTACCCTTATCTTTTCTCCGCAAGTCCAGACTCAGCTTAAGGTAACAGTTTTTCTCAAATTATCTCTTTTCCATTCTCAATTCCAGCCTTATATGATCATTTTCATGTCATTTCATACATTCACAAATTAGGTCAGTCATGTAATCATGTTTTCAGTTATGCAAGTTCAGTACGTAATCTCAGTCGCGAAGAATCCTCAACTTAAATAGTCTCATTCGAGGACGAATATTCCCAAGGGGGATATATTGTAATACCCCGTATTAAACTTATCTTAGTTCAGCTCCTAGCGTATGCATAAGAGGCTTAAAGCCAGAAAATTTAACTAAATATTGAAGACATAGTATTATTTTAACTTCTTAACTTTGAGGATTTTTAAGTTGACCTTCCGGACTCCGAGATGATAGTTTTTGAGTTGATTCATGTTCAGGGTGTAAGGAGCATATCTTGGGGAAGTTTTGGAATTTTTGAACGAGGTTTGGGTCATGTTTGGATTTTGATTCTAGCAGCTCAATGCGATTGTATTGCGTTGCACTGGGTATAAAGATGAGCATGTCATTGCGTCGTGCCAAGCCTTAAAACGACATTTCAGTTATGAAATTAATCTCCTGGAGGGCAGTTTGGTCTTTTCCCATTACCCTAAATTGTAAAAACAAGAGATTAAACGTCGGTTTAAGCATTATTTGCCCATTCTCCTTCATTTTTCTCTCCAAGAAACCCTAACCTCCTTCCAAGAACTTTAAAATTCCATTACATTCTCTTTAAGATAAGTAAGAACCTAAGTTTCCAAATCCAAGAATCTCAAGAAAAGCTTTCAAGTTCATCTCCAAGGCTTTCAAAGTCAAGCTTTCTATACCAAGTCAAGCCTATTATGGTATGAGGGGTTATGAACAAGGGTATTCTTTCACCCTTGTGCCCAAATTGCATGATTTTAAGATTTTATTTAATTATTTTGAAGTAGGGTTCATACCCAAGTATGTATATTTTTTAAACATATGATTTTCATGAGATTTAAAGCTTTAAGTATATCAAGAAGTGCTTATGTTTTTAACTTACATGATTTATATTATGAATAAGATTGCACTATCTTGATTCAATATTATTGAAAAATTTCAAGATTGTTATTGAGAATGAAGTGTTGTTATGAATAACCATGATTTTTAAGCATGAATTTCAATCCCTAAGTTTAAGTGTTGAGATTTCAATAGAATTATATTCTTAAGTTCTTTTTTGATAAGCTTATATCAAGATTTAAAGAAATAATTAATCTTTTGATCCTAAGCTAAGATAAATAACCCATAATTGTTTATTATGATCATAGTTTAAAGCAAAGAGACGCATAACTAGTTTACATTATAAACCCTTATGCTATTTTAAGGTGGATTTCCTAAAGTATGAGCATATAAGTATTAAGGGAGTAGTATTTATCACCGAGTTAGGTATGAGTCCAAGGTCGCATTCCCCAGAACTATAAGCCACCGTATGGTTAAAGTCCTAATATGGGTTAAGTATAGTGATCACTTAAGTTAAGATTCTATTCTGATGGAAAATGTAGGAAAACTTCCCCCAACGTGAGCTCTCCCCACCGTGGGTAAGACATTGGACTCCATGATAGCTCATATGGTGTATGTCAGTTAGAAGAACCTCCCTAATAAAGAATAAAGTAAAGCTTATAGAACTAAGTGTTATGGATCACAAAGTATCATGATGCTTTATTACTCATGTTTATTGTTTCACAACTTTGATTTTATTCAAGCCCAAGGTAAGTCATTTACACTTAGAATGCATTATTTAAAAATTTAAGTGCACATTGACTTATTGTCTTACTTATACATTCATCCCCACAAGTACTGATCCATATATACGTCTATGGCTACATCGTATAATGTAGGTTCTAGTGCTCAGTTCCAGCAGTGTCACTGATTACGAGCATCTCCACCTACATCTCGATGCTTGGTGAGTCCTTATACTTCGAGGACCCATTTTATCAGACTTTCTATTGATAAAGTATTTTATCTATTTGATTCTATTTAGTTTGAGTCAGCTGGGGCTTGTCCCAGTGGCTCTCTAGTTAGAAGTAGAGGCTTGTCTGACTATTTTGGTCATAGACTTTAAAGTGTTTCTTTTAGGATTTCAAAGTTTAAGACTTTCAGTTAAGACATTAATTTGGTTATTTCAAGATTTCACATGTTAAGTTTATCTTTATTATGAGTTCCAAAGTTGTTAGAAGGCTTAAAGGGTTAGCTTGGGACTACTTGTAGACTTGAGCACCATGTGACATCTAGGGTGTATTTCTAGGGCGTTACAACTAGCTCTGACATACGATATAATCTTTACTGGTTGGTCCTTATACACTCTCTCCCACTCTCATTCCTTCATACCAGACATAGCTAGAGTCATTGTTTTAGCATTACAATTTAAAATTGAATAATATGAAGATAACTAGGTCATACCCAGAATCATATCAAATTCCAATATATCTAAAAAAATTAAGTCTACCTAAGTATGAAAACCTATAAATAATACAGGGTAGGAATGATAAACATGGGTTACTATCAAAGACTCACCCACATGAGTAGAAAAATAAACAGGAAATCAAGTACATCATAAACCAAATTCAGAACCACCACTAATTAGATAGATACATAGTAATAAGTAAACCTAAGATCAAATAAAATAGAAGGTGTGCGGTCACAAATAGAAATAGTACTTGTGATAACTAGGTTAAAAGCCTCGACATCAATCTTTACCAAAAATACATAATAGTGAGCCCGGTCATCAATTTGAGCTAAATATTTTTTGTCCTTCTCTCCTCCCCCGGCTTAAATATTTCCTTGACCATCTTCACTACCTGTCTTATTTCCCCTCCTCCCTATGTACGTCCCCTACCGCTATCTCTCCTTCCTCTACCCGCTGGGAGTATAGCTCTAGTCTGTTGCTTCATTGGGGTATTTCCCCACCTCTTAGGAAACTCTCTCTTAATGTTAACATCTCTACCCAAGACAAGTCCTACTGGTAGAAGATTCAGAAGCCCATTGGCCTCTAACAACCTATGCTTGAGAAGAATACTTAGCTGGAACCATAGTAGAATCTGGAAAGGTTGACTGAGCAGGATGAGCTTAATAGGCCTACTGACCGTGGCCTTTAGAGTAAGACCCACTAAAATTTTGAAAATTCCAAGTTTTCTTCACAGATATCTTAGCCGGACTCTCTTGGGTAACCCCCTCCAACTTCTTCAAATAGTCAGAAACTTTATTGAACCCTTTTCCTGCTAAAGTCACATACACAAACAATACCCAAAGGTCATAATTCAAACCTTTATAAAAGAGGTGAATCCTTTTCTCATAGGCTGCAATCAATATGTTACCCTACTCCAATGACAAAAACTCATCCTTCTTATATTTCAATTAGAATTTGGTTATTCACTATGTACAAGGATCTCCGCTAAGCATCCATGGTTGAATGGTTAAAGCGCCCAACTTATAATTGGCTCAAATTCGGGGTTCAAAGTGTTTTAGAAAACGTTCTTGGTGGAAAACATGGAGGACCCGTGGCACATATTTCTCTAAGAACAAAGTGTGGAACTGTTCCAAAGTCAATGGAGTCAAAATTGATAATCGACATTTGACATACACCCTCCACCATTTCTTAGCATCATTTTCTAACAGAAAAGTCACAAACTCAACTCCATGTTTCTTCACAATCCCCATCTTATGTAACCTCTCATAGTAATCAATAATAAATACAAAGGTATTCTCATACTCTGTCCTAGAATATTGGAGGTTTCATCTCTAGAAATTTGGTCAGTAGTACATGTTTTGTATCAGTCATCTCCAAACCTAATATAGATGAGGAAAAGTATCAGTCGCTGAAGCTTCATCTATTTTGGGAGCCACAGCGATAGTAGGATGGATAATTAGATCCTGATAAACTGGTAACTTGGGTGTGACTCCAGTCCCAGCCAATCCACTCAGAAAAGCTAACACCTATTGAACAATCTCAACAGACATAAGAGGTATTCTTTATCCCAGCTTGAGCTGTTATATCGGTCTCCACACCCTGTTTCTCTACTGTTTTTATCTTTTTCCAATGATCTTATGGTGGGAGAGGTAATCTTGAACTCTACTATTTTTATATATGTATATATATGTATGTATGGTTATGTGTGTATGGATGGTTTTACTTGGTTTTATAAATGGAATTATGTTATCCTTATCCTAAGATCATGCTAGCGTTCACCCGCTAACCCGTCTACTGGCGATTGTATACCCACGTTATGCAGGAATCGGCTGTTCTACTCCTCCTAAATAGTGATTGACTTAGGGATCAACCTTTGAACTGAAGTGGTAAGATTTCATCCCTTCGTATGGCTCCATTTCATGTTATGAATATTTCTAGACATTTTGACTTTATTTTGGATATCAATTTTGGCCATGGTCGAGGGCATTTTCCAACCAAATTTTATTACTCTTTTGGTTAGAGTCTTTGCGGTACTACTATGAGTTGGAATGGGCAGAATCGGTATAGGTGTTAG
Source organism: Capsicum baccatum var. pendulum (assembly GCA_030864225.1). Taxonomy (NCBI): domain Eukaryota; kingdom Viridiplantae; phylum Streptophyta; class Magnoliopsida; order Solanales; family Solanaceae; genus Capsicum; species Capsicum baccatum. The sequence continues at coordinate 63,579,596 of CM061551.1, forward strand.
CCTTAGAATTGGCATTGGTATTTAGGATGGCATCATCGGACATAATTTTCCACTATTTTATCATATTTTCTTTTCGGATTAATTAAACTATGTTTTAGAACTTCTTTAGTTATGGCCCTTGTTTCGGTATTGATTTGGTGTTGTTGGATTATTGGTATGGGATGGTTGGACTCGGTTGTCGACCACGATTGTGATCCTATCCCAGAGTCTTCATGTGAACTATTACACTATCTTATTATATGCTCAAAATTCAGCTAACTCAGGGCAGGCGGATGGAGGTTGGGTTAGGTTACGGGAGTGGTCTCCGATCCAGGTCAGATGTGGGACACCCATTACGACAAGTCCCCCGGTCGGGGCGCGTCAGCAACCTACATTTTCTTTCATAAAATGCCTCAAATAGTGCCATATCAATACTGGGGTAATAATTATTGTTGTATGAAAACTCACACAATGGAAGAAAATGGTCCTAATGACCACCAAATTCAATCACTTTCTCTATTCTAACTGAAATCAAGTTCTCTTCTTTCATGATTAATTGATTCAATTAGCCCTTTTTTCTTCTATTCTAACCTCAATTTCTTTGAGCACTCATCTCTTATTTCTCCACTATCTTTATTTTGTGTTATTAATTTTTTTTCATTTTTGATATCGATTTTAGTCACTTGATTGAGATTGTTATAACTATTTCTATAAGAGTTCTATTTCTTCGTTATACCACATCATTTTGATGTGGTGTTCCCAAAGCAAAATATTGAGATGTAATTCCTAATTTTGATAGGAACTTAATGATTTTGTATAAAGGTATTCACCACCATTATCAAATCATAATATTTTAATATGTTTATTATGTTGCTTTTTTATTTCTATCTTAAATTTTTTGAATTTTTCAAAGCATTCGTATTTATGACTATCGCGAAAGAACTAACATTCTCAAATGACAATCCTATAATTCACACTTAAAAGAAATAAGTGAAACTAATCCATCAATATATCATACAATCTAAAACCAAATAATAAGTACAAATGAAGAGGGGAAAGTACTTATACAAAAACCATACTTAGGACCTGAAAGTCAATTGTACCAAAACATAAAAAATGTCAAGAAGGGGATGCACTCCAAAATTGAAATAAAACATATATAGAGAAATAGAGAACTATGCCAATTAGGAAAAAATTCATGGTTGCCCGGATATGTTGCTCACTCTGTAATCTGAAGTCAACCGTTAGAATTACAAGTGAGGTCTCGTAGGAGTCGTTGTAATATGCGCTTCACTCATAAAAGTAAATGCAAGTATAGTATCAGCACACAAGATCAAAAACATATTGTTAGGGTCATTTGGCTAACTCAATATGAGAATATGAATATATAACTAAGCCATACAACAATAAGTTAATCCATGCATAACAAATATACACCATGCATAATAAGAAATAATGAACAATTATAAATCAAACCAACAAGTCAACATATTATCAAGTCAAGTTTAGTCAAGTGAAGCAAAAAACAAGTCAAAATAATTTATTAAGTATAAAAAATATATTTTGCTGGTTTACTCATGGAACCGTCAAACTCATCTTACTTCCGTACATATACGCTAAGAGATATACAACCACCCTCTAACCATGACCTACAGGGAAAAATTACCGTCATATACTAAAATCCCAAACACAAGTATCTATCAATCTTGTTCCACCAAAATCCCACAAAAATGTTCTAAATATCAATCATTTCACATTTAGCAAGTAAGGTAGGTCAAAATAACATAACAACCGCAAATCATTTGCAAAGACCTCACCAAACAACATGCACTAACAAGCCATACTACAAAGTAGTTAATATATACATATAACACAAATTGAATTAAACTACAATACCATCATCTACCTTGAATCAAGCTTGTGCAACTCCTCTATGTTGGAGCTTTACTATTCCATTCAATTTTTGTTTGCTCATGGTCTAGAACATGCATATAAATACGCAAGGAATAAAATAACCTAACATGGCAGGACTATAACTCACACCCAACTCCCAAGGTCAAATTCATAATCATTTTATTTCCGTTCTAGGGCTTTTCCATTATAATTCACCTAAAACCTATTAATTTCGTGAATAAAATAGTGAATTAATGAAATTTAAAGGTAAATTACATGTTAAGAATAAAAAATCATTAACGTATTTCTTAAATTTCTCCCTGCATCAGCAATTAATCAAAATCCTCCCCGAACACCGTGAATTAATAATTCAAAGGATTAATAATTAAATACAGTCACGAGGATAAATTTCTTACCTTAACGAAGTTAAACAAATAAATTTTAGTGTATTTCGCTCTATATCACCCTTCCTTTGCCCCAAAATGGATTTTAGAAAGATAAATTATTTTGGAGAAATATTTTAATAAATCTACCATTTTCATTGCTATAACGATGCCGCCATAGCAGTACCGACCACAGTAGCAGTCGTTGATCTCCTTTGACCGCCGTTATAGCAAAAAATTTTCCACTATGGCACTTGCCACTATAACAGCTTCGGCGGGGCAAAATGTCTATCTTCATTCAAAAATTTCACTTTTTTCTACACATCTTAAACCTAGGACATTTCGAACAGTGGCCTTTATGCGAAGACCAATTTTGACAGTTCTACTTATCTAAATTTGATTTCGTATATTTCTACATATTTCTTATTATATTAGATAACTATAAATCAAAACAAATACCACTATCCCAGTACAAATCATTTCTAGATTTTTCTAGGCCACGTTACGCTCCAAATCAGTTGAAACTACCCTAGCCTGAAATTTGTAACTTTCAAATCAAGAATTTGTACATGAGATTTTAAAATTGGGCTCATGAATTACAACGAAGAGGGTCATTACAATAACACAATAAATAAATATATCTATATTTTGAGTAATCAACTGTGAAAATCACAAAATACTTAAAGCCACCTCTTACTTGTATATTCATAGGACCACATAAATCAAAATGAATTAATTCTAACTTATTACCGACTCTATTTTCTTTGGATGAAAAAGGTATCTTGTTCATTTTACCTTCAAAACAAGATTCACAAGTCAGAAGTGTCACTACTTTCAATAAGCTCAAAGGTCCATCAGAAATCAACCTTAAAATCTAATTTTTATTAATATGACCTAAACATAAGTTTCATAAGTAAGTTTCGCTCAATTTAAATATGTTTTATCTTATGTGACTGATCAATATTATTAAGGTTTGATGTTTATAGCATATTTTGAGAAACATTAAATACAAATAGATCATCTATTCTAAGAGTAGAAATTATAAAATGCTTATCATACTTAATAATTGCACAATTATTAGCAATGAAGATGTTGTATCCAGCATCCATTATTTGGGAAATAGAAATCAAATTCCTTTGTATAGAAGGTACATCGAGAACATTATTCAAAATCAAAGTCCTACTATTACTAAATGAAAAAGAAATATTTCCTGCAACTAGGGATGGTGTTGGCTCTCCATTTGCTTGAAGTAGGCTTACTTCATTCTCATTTAGACGTCGTTTTTTCTGAAACCCCTACAAAAAATTTCATATATAATTAGTGGCTCCCGAATCTACGCTAAAAAATAAGTAGAAACAACCATTAAGAAAGTTTCAATGATATTAAAAAAAAGAGGTACCTTCTTTATTTTTCATCTTGGCTAGGTAGCAGGGGTATTATTTCTTATCGTGATCAGATTTTTTACAATGATAGAACTTTTCCTTAGGCTTATCCATACCATCGGTAGCACCTCCAGGTGATGCAACCTTATAGGGATTCTTCTATTTATTTCACCTTTCATCTTAGAAGACAAAGACGAAGGTTTGTCAACCATGAATGCAGCAGGGGAAGCTTATTACTTAATGGTATATTCTATCTCCTGCAGCTCATTCAACAGTTTTGCAAAGGACAAATCCATCTTGTTCATGTCATAGTTTAAGCAAAACTGCTGAAAACTATCCGACAGAGTTGGTAGGACCATCTGCAACTAAGATTCCTTATAAATGAAAGCATCAAGAATTTTTAACTCGTTCAAAAAACTCATATCTTTAGAACGTGCTTCCTTAGCGATGCTCCTTCAGTCAATTTTGTGGCCAAGAGAGCTTTCATGGTTATCTTCCTTGGAACATGATTTTGTTCACCGAATATCTTTTTGAGAGATTTAAGCATATCAAAAGCAAAGGCCATAGACTGATGTTGATGTTGCAAGACATTTTTCATGGAGGCAAGAATCTAGAATCTTGCAATTTCGTCAGTCTTAATCCACTTATCATAGACTTTAATCTGATCATCAGTAGCATCATCCCATTTTTCAATACATTTGTCAACCAGCACAAATTTAAAACCTTCAACATTATGGACAATGTCTAAATTTTATTTGCAGACAACATAATTAAGGTCTTTCATTTTATTTTGATTTAGGATAGAGGTTAAAGGATTGAACGAAGACATGGTTAATTTGTTAAATGTTTAAAATCGATCACTAGTTATGTAACATAATAACTAAAATCATAAAAATCACATCACACATATAATCATGCATATAAACAGTTAGATTCGTTAGTGAAACTTAACTATTCAAACAAATATACATGCAATGTCAGATATATTATTCTTTAAATAAAACAGAGCCAACTCAGTTAGAGAGTAAAATATTAATTTAAGTTAGAAAAATATCATATATCATTGAACCAACATGTAACTTAGTTGAAAAGTTAATACAAGTCATCAAAACAAGAGATTAAAAATAGTACTACACTGCACAAGTTTATCTGATGGGAAAGATGGCCTACATCAATATGTAAACTCATATTATTTACTGTAATTAACCACTGAAAATCATAAGGAATGAACCCTATCACCACTGATTTACAAAAATTAATTTTTTTTAGAATTTTTAATTTCACAGATATTCAAAAATGCCAAAAAAAATCAAAATGGATCTGAATGAAAAAAGGGCCTAGGCCACGACAAAGCAGTGAGTATGGCTTAGTGGGTTATTTTTGATAAACCTATCAAATTTTAGGTCAATCAAGGTTCATCAAAATTTAAAAAGGTCTAAAATTGACCAAATTGAAAATCATCAGCTAGGCTGCTTGCGAGGGTTAATAGTGTTACCGTGCAACTTGGCCTTACCACCATGCTACTTATCAAGGCTTGAAAGTAACAGAGGTAGTTAGGTAAATTCAAAAGTCCTTATGATTTTTTCCTTAATTCAGAAAAAATCATTTTGACATTCATCAGCAAGACTATTGGTGAGAGTGACACGGATTGTCCAAATAGCTTTGCCTTGCCACCATACTTGTCGTTAAGCATGTGAGTAATGACTATAGTTGGGCATAGTCATAATTCTTCATGATTTTTTTCTTAATTCCTAAAATTAGTTTTCAAAAAATTTAGGAAAAAATATGTAAAATTCGTTTCTATTTTACTGATGATAAACTCAGCTTACAGAAATCTTTAACATCGTCAACAATCATCAATATCATAGTTTATACAACTATTTAATTAATAAAACATGTCTAGGAATCATAAAATCTCTTTTTACATTATCTAGCATATGTAAGAAGACTACTGGTACCAATTATTAGAACATGCACATCAGAAACTATTCTCATGAATCAATCTAACTTAAATAAAATCTAGATAATATAAACTAGAACAATAATTCAAAATCACATACATACCTGTTTGAAATTTTATACAATTCGTTCAACACCTTATTCGTCTTATTTGTTAGGTCTGAAGCCTTCTACTAATTCTTAACTAACTTTCTAATTAAAAGAAAACTTGTGTGGGTAAGTGACTTTATTTCTTGGAAAAAGGATGATCTTTCTATAAAAAAACTATCCCTTATTTACTCCCAAATTATATTGAGAAAGAAATTCAATAGGCAACGCATTTTCAGTCATAATGATAAAAAAATGTTTTCAGCCTTAATGCCAAAAACTTTTTAGCCTTAATGTCAAAACTGATTTTTGCTTTTATTCCTTGATGATTATATAAGACTGGTAAATGAAATTACTTCTTATATAAGGATCTTTTTCTTTTTCAAATTTGATTAGTTAATCAGGCGTAGTAGGGATAACAAATTTATTAATTGAGACTTTCAATTATGATATTAATTTGCAAAATGAACGAATTTCCATATCACAGTAAATTATAAATTATTTTACTAAATTGCACGCCTCGATTTAATTTTAAAATCTACCATTACATCTTATTTAATTCTTCATGTTAGAACTACTAACACTAATTAATTAAATTAAATTTCTAAAAAGTTTAATTCATTGATTAATTTAATCTGTTATTTTGCTACATGTGCAGGTCTAAACATAGAGGGTCTTACTATACACCAAGAAATTCATATGTGGTGGATCTATGAAGGAAATCCTAAGATTAGGAGACTCTTTAAAGCAGTACCAACTTTGCTAATGTGGGAGTTATGGAAGAGGAGGAATGCTAGAAGACATGGAAAAGACATTACTTTAGTGATGATGAAACATCAATTTCAAAAAAATATTTTCTATTTCATTAAAGTATGTTTTTCATGGATTAAACAAGTACCTTTTCACTGGGATGGAATGTTGTATACCCTACAAGTTTACAAATCAAGGATTCATTATTTACTGGTTTAATGGGATAAGCCAGATGGGGGATGGATTAAATGCAACACGGATAGTGTCAGTAAAGAAAACTCAGGTATGAGCTCTTACGGCTTTTGCATACGAGATAGTGAAGGCAATTTAATCTATGTAGAGGCTCACAACATAGGACTCAATAACAACATAGAAGTTGAACCTATTGCTATTCAAAAGGCCATAGAGTATTGTTTCTCTCAAAATCTATTGCATATTCATTTAGAGACTAACTCCTTGGGAATTAGTAATATGATTAAGGGGTGTTGAAAATACCGCGGACTCTAAGTGAAAGGATAGAGGAAATTAGAGGTCTTATGGCTCAAGTGAACATCAACATAAAGCATATTTTCAGAGAGGCCAATCAATTAGCAGGCTTAATGGCTAATTTGGCAATTGAGCAAGAGCAGATAATACAATACAACAATTTTCATCAGCTACCAAGCAAAGGAAAAAAGATACTAAGTGTAGATAAAGAACACATACCATTCATAAGAGTTAGAGCAAAGAAGATAAACACTACATACAGGCAGTCATGATAACAAGTAATAAAAAGATCACAGTGTCTCACAGCTATGTTAATTACAAGATAGTTTGTGGTCGGATCATAGGTACAACAACTGTGAGAATGCTAACTAGCCTAAGCTACATCAGCCAATAAAAAGGTACTCCAGCAAAAATCAAGGGTTAGGGAACAGATTCAAAAACTAAGAACTTGAACTCATCTGCCATTACTAAAAAACCATCAGGAGCAACTTATTTTTCTCCACTTCAGCTTCAGCTACAGGGCAGATAAGATTTTATAAGGATTCAAACATCGTGGACACACAAGCAGGGTGAAAGAAAGAATGACTTACTCAGATCTAGACAACAAAGAATCAATGTTCTAACCTTCCTTCGAATTTCAGCTGAACTCATGGACATCCACCGAGTAACACACCTGCAGTAGAGATATACAGTGAATACAAGAGCTTATCATCAAAATGCAAAAGAAAATGGAGTGAGCTTATTTCTGCAAGCTGAGCAAGAAGAAGACATCTATGGAGGAATGAAGAAAGTTTATCACCCACAACAAAAGAAGTTGAAAACACCAGTTGAGAAAGTGCAACATAGACAGAGGCAAAAAAGGCGGATGAACAAAGAAGAGAAGAAGCAATTAGGAAACCCTAGTGTTAGGGTCATTTTTATAGACCCGATCGGGTCAACTGGGTCGGGTTTGGGCTCTGTTATTCAATTGAACTTGTTTTGTTTTGGACCTTTTGAAGATTATCAATAAAACGGACCAAGTAGTTCATTATTAACCAAAAAAAATCACCTGCAGGATTTGACACGAATACTTATAAGCAATCATAAATGAGTGTCGTCTATCTTGAGTCTGGGACATGGTTCTATCAACTAATTATTATTTCACTAATGTGATTTGTTATCATTCAATCTATTAGGAATATGTTGACTCATAAATGTCATAATAGAGTTTCACGTTTTAATATATTAAAATAATAAATCAAATACATAAATTATAATAATTTTATCAAAAGATTGAGAGTATAAGTACATGAAATGCACTAAAGAAATTGTTTATTAATATTATGAATATAAACAAACATCTCTACTTGATCCGTTCAATATATACGAAATGTACTAGCATTACAAGTTGGAATATTACCACTCACATAATTAAGATCAAATTATATTTAATCATGCGCTTCAATCATTAAGATGTATGTCCTTCTTCATCTCTGATTGTGAATATTAATTAATTTATAACTTATAAGAATCGACAATTTTAATTTTTCGTGCATAAGTTGAATAATTTCATGAATGGAATTGTCTACTATATAAGTAAAGGACAAACATGTTAAGACAATGATCTATTCAAATAAAAACATTATTAAATTAATTAAATAAAATAATTATCATTACAAGGAATGAAAATATAATACTATAGCTAAACTCCAATCCTTTTAATATATTTTATTTTTTGAGAGTAAAAGAATTTAAATTTTGATCAACACTTTTAAGATGTATTTATTAATCTTATTGAAAAAACGAAAATTGCAACTTATGTTATTTTTCATACATATTTTAAATATTCAAGCTTTAATTTTAAGGTATTAAATAAATCCAATCTAATTTTACTTTAAAAATTATTTAAATAAACTGTGGAAAAACACCTAGCATACATATATAAAAGAATGGTGGAAGTATTATTTTCTGACAGGAAGAATTCAATGCACACCTCCCTGCGTTCACCACCTAACTCTGCCTCTGCTTGTTTCTTCTCTACTCATAATTGAATATAAATAGGAAATCTGTAATATTAGTAGCATATTTTTTGTTTCATAGCACGTTTGTAGGTGTGACCACAACTTATTTTTTAAATGATTTCAAATTGTGGGGATAGAATGGAAGTTGTAATATAGTTGGAGAATTAAAAGAGTAGTAGTGAATGAATCTTCCTCATTTGAAAAGAAATGAGGATTTTGCAGAATTTGTCTGTAGCTGCTGCCTGCCCCTTTATTTGGCTCTCTGTTGTTTTTAACCTACTGTCAGGGAATTTCTTATCCTGGCGAAACGGATGGCCGAGGGTGGAGGAAACATTCAATGATCGGAATTAACTCTTCGACAAAAATGATGGAATTCATAGAGAGGATAAAAAATCAAAAAATTATCTGGATTAGTATTATTGATTTTTTATTATCACTTAAAATTTAATTTTTAATTAATTATAGTTCATAATCTTTCTTGATTATTAATTATTCTTAATTATAATTAATAATTTTTCTCATATATTTTCTTTCTTTTTTTATTTTCTATTATCTCTTTTTTTTTCTTTTTCAGTTTTTTTTTCTTTAATTTTTCTTTTCTTTTTTTTTTTTGTTGGTTTCTCTTTATTTATTCTTTTCCACTTTTTCCTCTTTTTTTTTTATTTTTTTATTCATTTTTTTTCCTTTTTTCCTTTTCATTTTTCTCCTATTTTCTTCTTCTTTTTTTTTGTATTTTTTCTTCTTTATTTTTTTCTCCTTCTTTTTCTCTTATTTTTCTCCTTCTTTTTATTTGTGCGAACTAGCAAAATACAAGTGCAAATTATAAAATACAAATATAAATGTGAACTATAACATACAAATATAAGTGCGAACAATAAAATACAAATTCAAATGTGAACTATAACATATAAATACAAATGTGAACTATAAAATACAAATATAAATATGAACTATAACATATAAATACAAGTGTGAACTATCATTTGTATTTTTTAATTATTGAAAGTGAACGATTGATTTTTTTTTTACAAATACTTGTTTGTATTTATTGGCACTAGTTGTATTTATTTATACAAATAAATACAACTCAAATTTTTATACAAATATAATATATACAAATACATATTATATTTGTATTTGTAAAAATCATTTGTTTCATTTGTTTGTCATTGTATTTGTATCAAGTAATATTTGTTTATTTATAAATATGAATGATAATTTTGATATACAAATACAAAATGGTACATTTGTATCAAATGATACATTACATATTTATATATTTTAGAATCACTCAAATACAATTAATGCACTTACTTATTTGTATACAAATACAAATGATAAATTGTACATAGTCTCGACTAAATATAATATGCAATCAACTTACAAATACAAATATAAAATAATTTCTTAAAAATAAAAAGATAATGAAGAAAATAGAATATAAATACAAGTATAAGCCAAATATAATCTAAATATACAAACACAATAAAACTATAATATAAATATAAACCAATATAATATGCAATCGATTATAAAATACAAATACAAAATAGTTCTTTAAAATACAAGTATGAATTATATCAAATATAAATGATGGCGCAAACTAACAAATACAAGTGTGAACTATTAAATAAATACAAATGTGAACTATAAAATATAAATACAAGTGCGAACTTTAAAATATAAATACAAATATAGTTGTATCAATAAATACAAAAATATAAATGACGGTGTGACTACAAATACGATAAATAATTGTGGTATTTACGTTATCATCCATGACTTGTGCTCGACTAGTCATATTTTTCGAAAATACAAAAAATATATAATAGAACAAAAAAATAATAAAGAAAATAAGTACAAAAAAAAATTAAAAAAAAAAATCAAAGAAGAAAGAGAAATAGAAGTTAGAGATTAAAGAGAGAAAAAAATAAAAAGAAAGAAACGAAAAAATAAAAGTAGGAAAACATAGAAAAAATGGAAAAAACACAAAAAATAAAAAAATATAAAAAAAGATAATGGTAGTGTTAGACAAGAAAATATTAAGTTCAACGAGATAAGCGTGATTGAGATTTTTTTCTTTTTAAAAATATTGAATTCATTTTTTGTGCGACTAAATAGGGACTGTATTCATATTTTATATGAATTCATACTATCTGTAAAATTGAATACGACGGACATAAATCGAATACAACGATTATAAATAGTAATTATGTAAAATGTGGTTATACAAGGTGAGTTTTATAGCAAAAATAGTATAAGAAAGAAAAAAAGACAAAGAAGAAAACAAAAGAAGAAAGAGAAACAGAAGTTAGAGATTAAAGAGAAAAAAAACAAAAAGAAAGAAACGAAAAAAGTAAAAGTAGAAAAAATAGAAAAAGGAAGAAGAAAAAATGGGGAAAACACAAATATATCAAAAGAGATAATGATAGTGTTAGGCAATAAAATATTCAGTTCAACGAGATAAGCGTGATTGAGATTTTTTTCTTTTTAAAAATATTGAATTCCATTTTTTGCGCGACTAAATAAGGATTGTATGCATGTTTTATATGAATTCATACTATCTGTAAAATTGAATACAGCGGGCATAAATCGAATACAACGGTTATAAATGGTAATTATGTAAAATGCGGTTATACAAGGTGGGTTTTATAGCAAAAATGGTATAAGAAAGAAAAAAAAGACAAAGAAGAAAACAAAAGAAGAAAGAGAAACAGAAGTTAGAGATTAAAGAGAAAAAAAAAACAAAAAGAAAGAAACGAAAAAAGTAAAAGTAGAAAAAATAGAAAAAGGAAGAAGAAAAAATGGGGAAAACACAAAAATATCAAAAGAGATAATGATAGTGTTAGGCAAGAAAATATTCAGTTCAACGAGATAAGCGTGATTGAGATTTTTTTCTTTTTAAAAATATTGAATTCCATTTTTAGCGCGACTAAATAAGGATTGTATGCATGTTTTATATGAATTCATACTATCTGTAAAATTGAATACAGCGGGCATAAATCGAATACAACGGTTATAAATGGTAATTATGTAAAATGTGGTTATACAAGGTAGGTTTTATAGAAAAAATAGTATAAGAAAGAAAAAAAGACAAAGAAGAAAACAAAAGAAGAAAGAGAAACAAAAGTTAGAGATTAAAGAAAAAAAAAAAAAGAAACAAAAAAAATAAAAGTAGAAAAAATAGAAAAAGGAAGAAGAAAAAATGGGCAAAACACAAAAATATCAAAAGAGATAATGATAGTGTTAGGCAAGAAAATATTCAGTTTAACGAGATAAGCGTGATTGAGATTTTTTTCTTTTTAAAAATATTGAATTGCATTTTTAGCGCGACTAAATAAGGATTGTATGCATATTTTATATGAATACATACTATCTTTAAAATCGAATACAGCGGGTATAAATCGAATACACTGACTATAAATGGTAATTATGTAAAATGTGGCTATATAAGGTGAGTTTTATAGCAAAATGTTACTATTTTTGAAAGATCCCCATAAAAAATTATATACTATAACAGTAATTGTATAGGATTATTTTTCTTATTTTCAACTTAATTCTACGTATTACGAATAATTATTTGTAGTTACTTTTTAAATAATCGATAGCGTTAAATCCTTTTGATAATTTTAGGAGTCGTTTGATATACTGGATAAGGGAAATTATTTTAAGATAAAGTTTAGGATTAACTTTCGGGTTTTACATGAGGTATTAACTAATTTTGAAACTATTTTATTCCACCATGTGTAGTGAAATAGGAAATTACTACCCCATATGAGTGAGATATAAAATAGAATCATGAAATATCCCTACTTATTCTATATTAAGGTGTACTAAATGGCTCCTTAATATTAAGGTGTCAAGGCAATCGAAGAATATCAGAGATAGAATCAATTGAAACTTTGATCATTTAATTAACTGGTGATTGTCACTCTGTGCTTGTTGTCATGTTGGCATTTGGCAAACACAGAAGTGTCGATCGATTTTAAATACTATTAGATTTGAATCAATGACTCTAACGGTGTATAAAGTAAACTATACGTGAATTTCCGAGTGATAATGATACGGAGGAGTTTTGTTTCTTTCTTTTCTATCGTCAAACTCCGATACTACTGTTTTGGATAGATTATGGTAGGATCTATTAATTCTTTAATGATTAATCCCATATTTGCATTATATATTTCTATGAAGTTCCTCTCTTTCACATACACGACATATCATGTGAGATTTTAGAGTCCTTTCAATTTATGTTTATTTTCTTGATGCTGACGACCTCCACCACCAATAATGTCTAGTGTTTCTGTCTTTTTTCTATACACCGAGACAAAAGTAGTTTCATTCCTGAATTATGCTGCTGAAATACCCAACCTTGATCATTTCATTTATGGCTTACATTAAATTTTCAATTTTTGCAACCGTATTTATAAAAGAAACTATCGAGATATGTTAAGGGAAATTCTGATCTAATAGATAGAAAGAGGGACATTTTTAATACTGCGTTTAAGAATATGATACACTGAGGTATGAATTACGTATACTCTATCCCAAATTCTACTACGTGGGGATTACACTAGTTATGTTGTTGTTGTTTAGGCATGATGTTGTTGTTGTTTAAGAATGTGATAGTTGATTATTAGAGAGAAGAGAGGCAGGAAAGTCTCTAAGTCTGATTAATTAAAATGATTACAAGTTCTCGACAATTAGGCCGTCTGATAGCCTCGCAAGACTTCAACAATTTAGACTGAAGATTGTGAAAATGATTTACATACTTGATTAGAACGGTACAGAGATATAAAACACATAAACTTAAAATCATGAGGATTAACACATAACCACGGAAACAAGATATTTTAAAGTTACGTAAAGTCTTTAGAAATTATTGTATAAAGTCTTTAGAAATTATTGTACTTTACTATTTATAAAAAGACTTTCTTGTTTTAGCTAGACTTTAGGTAGTAGGCTTTAATAGCCTTTAAGACTTTTTTGAACCTTGAATTTTGTCAATAATTTTCATTTATATACTCAAATTACAACTTATTCTAATTGAACACCTATACACATGATAAAATATTGTTATTAGCCACTAACAGTTCAAAATTTTGAGAAACGTTTGCATGTATTCACAAGTGTCCATTACGTAGATAAGTTAACAACCTAAAACATGTCATTTTCTTTAGTAAAATACATTAGCCTCAATAAGTGAGCCATAAAACTTCAGGCCTACTACATTTGAGATCAACGTGTATCAATTAAAGGAGATGACACATTTTATATAGTTATCTTGACTATCTAATAAAGGCTCGAATACACGTGCAAAAGGTTTCTTAAAAATTCAAACCACAAGTGTCTAATTGAAACACTTTATCATGGATTCAGATGCTCAATTAAATTGACATAAATTGTTATTCGAGAGTTTAAATGAAATTTACTCATAAATTTAATGGTTATTGATGTATTAAGTTAAATCTAAACTTGTGTTAATACGAAATGTAAACAATTAGACCCTTTGAGAGGGATGGTCGTCTAGAGTAATGAAAACGACTAGCAGAGTTGATTAGAGGGCTAGAGATATTGAAACACCTACTTAACACCTTAAACATGTTTATAATCACTCTATTTTATGGTCCTTGTAGTAGTTGTGCATAAACGCCGTAATATCTGTTGCAATGGCTTTTGATTCCTTTAGAAAGAGTACTACTGTAGGGGGGCCATCATTGTTTCTTCTTATCTCCACATTCTTGATTTGATATATGCCCATTTCCCCCCTTCTGGCCCTGCTGGCCCCCTTCTCATTATATCCACTAGTACCAATCCTTTTCTCATCTCTATAAATCCTTCCTCTCTATCTTTCTTAAGTTTCACAAACCAACCAAACTACTCTTAGCACAAGACTTTAGTCCTCGGCTATCACCATTTCGCGAGTTTCATCAGGAGAACAGTGTGTGTGACAACATGCTACATTGCGGAGAAATGAGCGTTCTTGAAAGGCAGAGAATAGTGTTGGAACGTCTTTATAACCATTCCAAGCAGCAACTTTCTTCTCTGCCTCAGCAAGATCTTGCTCACTTTAACAATTTGATAATCAGACATATGATGAGCGGCGGTTGCGTTGAGGAGAATTTTACCAATTTTGATATGTTTGGTGGGAGAGAACATAAGGGATTTGCTGGCTCTAATTTTGTTACCAATAATAATTGTCAAGAAATGGCTCGTCCTTCTTTCTCTACAGTCTCGAATTCATCGATTACAACTGTGTCTCCGCCTCCAGAGAAAGAAAATTATCCAAGTACCGTTGTAACTCCCAGAGAAAATGTGGTGTCAACCAAGAAGAGAAAAGCAGAGGTTTGTAATAGTACATGTACATTAGTCTATCAATTGTGTCTCAATCACATTCTTGATCCTAATTCACTCAAATCCAGATGTCTATATAAGAAAGATGTAAAACTAAACGTGCATGTTTTATTCTGTTTTGCAGTTTTACGTGGAAGAGGATTGTAAAACTAAGAGACCTGAAGGAAAGACAGGAGAAGTGCACTCAGAGATCACTGAAAAAAGCCAAAGGGGGGTAACAGGGAACGATTCCAAGGAGAATTCTAAGACATCAGAGGTTCAGAAACCTGATTACATTCATGTCAGAGCACGTCGTGGCCAGGCCACTGATAGCCACAGCTTAGCAGAAAGAGTAAGTGCGCTGTTGAATTGTGTGAAAGGATTGGATAAAATTATGTTAATCAGGCTTGAATTTAGAGTCTCATGTTAACTGTCTCATTAAAAGCTCAAACTGTTAGACTGAGACGTTACTCTGATTTCTAATAGCAATTGACCTTAATGAATTATGCAGGCTAGAAGGGAGAAAATCAGTAAGAAGATGAAATATTTACAAGATTTAGTTCCAGGTTGCAACAAAGTGACTGGCAAAGCTGGAATGCTCGATGAAATCATAAATTATGTTCAATCTCTTCAGAAACAAGTCGAATTCCTTTCAATGAAACTTGCTACTCTGAATCCTAGGCTTGATTTGATCACGGATAATTTTTTCACCAAAGACTTCCCCTCTTACATTGCCACTACTTTTCCACCAACAGTAGCGCTGCCAACACTTTCAGAATATAACATGATCCAACACCAGCAAGGAAGTAGTGGTGATGTTGCACAAATGTTACCCCAAAGAAGAGACTTAATGTCATTTCCAGAAGCTTTTCTTGGTTCTTCACCTCTTACGGTAATTTCTTCATCCATATGAGTTAATTTCTTTGATGGTCACTCAACTAGTAGTTATTATCTCAGAAAGTCACTTTCTTAAGTGGTTTTGTTACTATTCTACTGCAGGTAGTACAGCAGCAGCAGCCAACTTTTGAGCCTGATTTGCAGAGCCTTTTCAGCGTCGGCTTTAACTAGTTAAAGAAGGTTGATCTACAAAGATTGAAGTGCAAAAGGGTCTACTATGGCTCCTCTTCTGTACACAAACTTCATATCCTTCAAATTGGAGTCCAAAATTTTTTAAGTTAGCAACTGTTTTAGAAGGCAAACCCCCCATCCCCTCCACCCCACAAATCATCTTTTAGGAGAAATTCTTACATCTTAGACATTTATAAGGCATCATGTAATTTGTTCATCTGTATAGCCAAGGTTGCATCCAGCCATCCACTATTTGACTGATATGTAATAAAAGAAAGAATTCTTTTTACTATTAATTTTATTACTTTCCATCATCATCTTATCTTTGAGTACTCTAAGAAAGCATCATTGAATGATCCAACTGACAACCCTCTGAATTGTAGGGTAAACAGCAAATATATTAGTCAGGAATCAAAGATTTTACAAGACGGCCTGGTTGATTTTAGATGGTCACTCAACTAATAGTTATTATTCAAAAAATCATCTTTCTTCTTTATTTCAAAGTGATATTCCGAGATAATAACTATTAATTGAGAAACTATATGAGAAATCAACTCAAGAACGAACTCAAGAAACACCATTACGAAGCGAGAAGCAGGCAGAGGTACTAACTAGCTTTTAAGCAGTGTGAGAACAAGCAATGAGAGGAGATGAAATTGGGGGGGGGGGGGGGGGAGGAAGGGTATTCATGAAGATGTGGTATGATGATTGTGTTGTTTTTTTGGCTCTTTTTCTCCCACATCTTAGTTTTATTATTTGGGGGGAGGGGAGGTTTTAGAGTTATAAAAGAACTCTTCCTCCTCCCATTTCAAATATTCCAAAATTATTCTCTTCTCCCACAATTAATAGAAAAGGTTACCTTGAGTGGTGCTCGGAGACTTTTTTTAGCTGAACTCCGTTATCAAATTTTTTTATGTCTTTATTTTAAGTATTCAATATTATTTGTCGGGTATTTCTGTTAGTGTTCTGTCTGGTTCAATTGTTCTAAACCAGTTCATTTCACTAAGTTGTTCTGTTGTAGTGGGATAATTACCTATTTTTCCTACCAAGTGGTATCAGAGCCAAGGTTTTGTCTGAGTGTGCTGTGGTTACAGCTTTGTCTGATCTTCCACATCAGAAAAGAATTTCTTTGGTCCTTTTGAACCCAAGGTTTGTCCCAAGCTAAGGTTCTGTCTAAGTATGCTCTGTGGTTGCACTTCTGTCTGATCTTCCACATCAGAAAAGAATTACTTTGGTCCTCTTAATATCTTGGGTTGTTTGTAGTTGGTGTAATATTGAATATTTTTTTATTGAGTCTGTGATGGGAAATAAAGATCAATAAACGAAGGATCCTATTTCAAATATTACGTCGAGGTTCCCGATGTCCAGTTTGAAGTTGGCGGTGAAAATATTTGATGGTGCTAGCCATTTCGGTATGTGTCAAGGAGAGGTTTTAAACTCTCTTTTCTAGCAGGATCTTGATATTGCTATTGAGGAAAAGAAATCAGAAGAGGTAGAAGATAGAGATTGCAGCATCATTAATCGGTTGGCGTGTGGAATAATTTGATCGTGCCTGTCCAGAGAGCAGAAGTATGCTTTCAAGAATGAGACTTCTGTGCACAAATTATGGAACTTTCAAGAATGAGACTTCTGCGCACAAATTATGGAAGCCGTTGGAGGATAAATTTCCGAAAAAGAGTGGTAAAAACAAACTCCTTATGAAGAAAAGCTTTTGCGATTTGATTATCAACCAGGTACTACTATGAATGAACACATCACTATGTTTAATCAATTAGTAGGAGACCTGTTGAATTTAGATGTGAAATTTAAGGATGAAAATCTGGCTTTGATGTTGTTATCATCTCTTCCCAATGAATTTGAACATTTGAAAACTACGTTACTTCACGAAAAGAAGAAGGTGTCGTTAGATGTTGTTTGTTCTGCTTTATATAGTCATGAATTGAGAAAGCAGGATAATATGAAAACCAAATCAACAACATCCGAAGAAGCATTGGTGGCAAGGGGTCATCAGCAAAGCCAGACTAAGGGAAAAAGAAGAAGGTCAAAATTAAAGGGCCGAGCGATTGTCAAAGATGAGTGTGCTTTTTGTCATAAGAAATAGCACTGGAAGAAAGACTGTCCGAAGTTGAAAAAAAAGAAAAGATTCCGCAAGATGCAAATGTTGAAGAATGCAAAAGTAATGCAGAATCAGATATTTCCTTAGTTGTTATGCTTTCAACATCATCTCATCCAGATGAGTGGATATTGGATTCAGGATGTACCTATCATATGTATCCCATTCGGGAATGGTTTTTAAAATTTCAGGAACTCAATGGTGGGGTTGTTTACATGGGTAATTATAATCCATGTAAAATAATCGGGATAGGATTGATCAAGCTGCAAAATCATGATGGATCCACCAGAATTTTGAAAGATGTGCAGTACGTGCCAAAGTTGAAGAAGAATCTCATCTCATTAGGGGTTCTTGAATCTAAGGGCCTAGTTGTGATGATACGGGGTGGAGTTCTTAAAGTAACTTCAGGAGAACTAGTGATGTTGAAAGGCGTGAGAAAAAATAATTTATACTACTACCAAGGTAGTACAGTGTTGGAGAAAGTAGCAGCAACAACTTCTAGCACCAAGAAGGATGTTGAGGTAACGAAGCTGTGGCATATGCGATTAGGATATGCTGGTGAAAAGTCCTTGCAAATTCTTGCTAAGCAAGTATTTTTGAAAGGTACGAAGACTTGCAAGCTTGAATTTTGTGAGGATTGTATTCTAGGAAAGCAACGAAGAGTGAAGTTGGCACTAGAATTCATAATACCAAGGGTATTTTGGATTATGTTCACTTAGATGTGTGGGACCTGCCAAAACTCCATCCATCGGAGGTAGGCATTATTTTGTCACTTTTGTTGATGATCTTTTCAGAAGAGTTTGGGTGTTTACTATGAAGAACAAGGATGAGGTGCTCGGAATCTTCCTTAAGTGGAAAGCTTAAGTTGAAAACCAGACAGGGAGAAAGATCAAGGTTCTTCGAACAATCAATGAAGGAGAATACAAGAGTGATTCATTCCTGGATGTATGCCAAGACTGTGGCATAGTTCGGCACTTCACTGTTAGAAAAAACACCGCACCAGAATGGGGTGTCAGAGCGTATGAACAAGACACTTGTGGAGAAAGTTCGTTGTATGTTGTCTATTGCTGGGTTAGGCAGAAAATTTTGGGCTGAGGTTGTGGCGTACACTTAACATCTTATCAATTGTTTGCCATTATCTGCTATAGGTAGAAAAGCTCCATTAGAGGTATAGTCTGGAAAACCTGCAACTGATTATGATACTTTGCATGTTATTTGTTCTATTGCATATTATCATATGATTAAATCAAAGTTGGATCCACAAGCAAAGAAGGCTCTTTTCATAGGCTTCAATGCTAGGGTGAAGGGATATTGTTTGTGGTGTCTTGAGGCAAAGAAGACGATTATCAGCAGGGATGTTACCTTTGATAAATCTGCCTTGTTGAATAAGGTAAATCTAGATAAAGCTAATAGTCCTATGAAGCAGGTGGAGTTTGAGCAGTGGTGACCCCATCACGAAGCACCACCACTGACTCTACTATGGCAGAAGAAGAGTTAGATGAGAAAGAGGTTCCGACCCAAGAACCTCTGCATCAATCAAAACCAATTGCAGTTAAAAGACATAGACGATAAATTCAGAATCCTACTCATTTTACTGACATGGTAGCTTATGCACTTCCAGTTACTAATGAAGATGTTCCATCCACCTACTCAAAGGCCATTTGAAGCACAGAAAGTGGCAATTGGGCAGGTGCAATGAAAGAGAAAATGCAATCTCTTAAGAAGAACAAGACGTGGAAGCTGACATAACTGCTGAAAAGTAGAAAAGCAATTGGGTGCAAATGGGTATTTGCAAAGAAAGAAGGATTTCTTGATAAATAAGATATTCGCTACAAGGAAATATTGGTGGCTAAAGGCTATGCTCAGAGGGAGAAAATTATTTATAATGAGGTATTTTCTCCAGTTTTAAAATATTCCTCCATTAGAATTTTGCTGGCTAGCGCAGTTGAATTTGAATCTAGATCAACTTGATGTGAAGACCGCATTCTTACACAATGATTTGAATGAGAAAATCTATATAACTCAGCCTGAAGGATATAAGGTTGCTGGTAAAGAAGATTGGCTTTGTAAACTTAGCAAATTATTGTACGAACTGAAACAATCTCTGAGATAGTGGTACAAATGATTTGACAGGTTCATGAAGGGTCAAAAGTACAGGAGAATCAAATACTATCATTATATGTATTTGCGCAAACTTCAAGATAGTTCCTACATCTACTTACTCTTATATGTTGATGATACACTGATTGCAACAAAGAGCCAAGTTGAGATTGACAGATTGAAGGCTCAAATGAGTAAAGAGTTCGAAATAAAGGATTTGGAGGAAGCCAAGAAGATTCTCGGTATGGAGATAAGCAGGGATAGAGAGAGGGGCAAATTTTAACTATCACAAAAGCAGTATTTGAAGAAGGTACTATAACGTTTTGGTATGCACGATGATACATAACCTGTAAATACCCTACTTTTTTCTTATTTGAAACTGAGTAGCAGATTATCTCCGATAACTGATGAAGAGCCAGAATACATGGCAAAAGTCCCATATGCAAATGCAGTTGGAAAATTGATGTATTCAATGATGTGTATGAGACTAGATATTTCACAAGTTGTTAGTATTATTAGCAGGTACATGCATGATCCAAGCAAGGGTCATTGGCAAGCTGTGGAATGGATTCTGCAATATCTCTAAAATATCGTAGATGTTGAATTGTCAATCAAGCAGGATAAATCACTTGGTAATGCATAGTTGGATATTGTGATTCTGATTATACAGGTGATTTGGATAAGCGACGATCTACAACTGGCTATTTGTTTACTTTAGCAAAGGCCCTAGTTAGTTAGAAGTCTACCTTACAGTCTACAGTGGCTTTGTCTACAACAGAGGTAGAGTATATGGCAATTACAGAGGCTGTGAAGGAAACAATTTGGCTTCATGGGTTGCTTAAAGACTTGGGAGTTGGTCAGAAACAACTTAAGTTGTATTCTGACAGTAAAAGTGTTATTCATTTAGCAAAGAATCAAGTATTTCATGCACGGACGAAGCATATTGATGTTCGCTATCATTTTGTGCAAAAAATTCTCGAAGAGGAGGAGATACTTCTCCAGAAGATTCATACTATGGAGAATCCTGAAGATATGCTAACCAAGGTGGTTACAAGGGCCAAGTTCGAACATTGTTTAAACTTAGTTAATATCCTACACATTTGAAGTTGGCGCCTTACAGCACAAAATTGGAAGCACCGCAAAAAACTATTTCTATTATTTATTTATTTGAGAAGATTTGTATTTTGGTGGGATTGAAATTGAGCCAAGGTGGAGATTTATTATTTTTTTGGATCTTTTTCTCCCACATCGTAGTTTTACTATTTGGGGAGGTGGTTTTAGAGTTATAAAAGAGCTCTTCCTCCTTCCATTTCAAATATCCCAAAATTGTTCTCTTCTCCCTCAATTAATAGAAAAGGTTGTGTTGAGCGATGCTCGGAGATTAAACCTTTTTTTGCTAAACTCCATTATCAAATTTTCTGGTGTCTTTATTTTTAGTATTTAATATTATTTGTCTGGTATTTTTATTAGTGTTCTGTCTAGTTCAATTGTTCTAAACAGGTTCATTTCACTAAGTTGTTCTATTATAGTGGGATAATTACCCATTTTTTTCAACAGATTGGTATAATCTACTCTCAACCTCTTGGAAATAGAGAACATTTAATTAAAAATCATGTTATCCACTCAGTGAATATACCCGACATGAATTTGAATTACTGAGAGTAATACATAGACGACTGGATACCGACTATAGGACGGTTCACTAAAGAAATATTCGTGTAACACAGAGTCCGAAAAAGAACTTGGATTTAGTGTTGCATCCATGTTCTAGAAACCTAGGTTTGCCACTGCTAGTGTCACGTAGAGTCTGGAAAAGGACTTGGATACGATATAGGTAGCATATCATGAAGTAATTATTAATGGTTGATTTTACGACTCGAATTCATAACCTATTAATGATTATTTTTTTTAAAAAAAAAGGGAAATAAAAGGAGAAGAGATGAGGTGAAATAAACAAAAAAGAAAAATTCCTAAGGATGTGATGTTTGAGATACTAACTTAGGATGCTGAATAAAGGATAGTTTGGTGTGTAGGAAGTGTGTTGTAGCTCATAGAAGGACTGCACTTCGAAAGGAGGTAAAATAGACAGTTTATCCTAATAAAAACATCATTGATCTATTCTATCATCTAAATCTATAATCTATAGGTGATGTTTTAAATAATTTATTTTAAAAAAGAAAATAAAAAGTAGTGGAAGTGGATGGGCAGTGGTTGAGTGGTCCATATTTTTAGTTGGCTTCGCTTGTGAATTATGCTTTTTTTGCAAATGGGGACAAACAGGGGCCTAGTTCTAACGAGATAATCACCTAATCAACATCTGGTGCTTCTTCTGAATCGACTTCTACTCCCTTATAGCAACACATGACAAACCAACAATGTGTTTCTAAGTCTATAGTGCAACTAAATTATTATTTCTTCCATTTCAATTTGCTTATCTGATTTTAACTTGACACAGAATTTAAGAAAGTTAAAAAAAAACTTTTGAATTTTGTGATCTTAAATCAAAGATAGGTAGGATATATTAAAATATACTATAATCTTACGGTCTTAAATCCATGTAAAAAATTAGAATTAAAAAGTTACAAAAAATTGAAAGAGGCATTCTTTTTAAACATATTAAATAAGAAAGTAAGAGAATCAAATTGAAACAGAGAGGGTATCTTATATTAGCACAGTGACGTGATTGGTAGATTTCAAGCAACTTAATCATAGAGAGAATCAGTTCCATTGTCTAATGAATGTTTTCAGAGCATCATATATCTAGTATTAGCTAAATAAGGTAATGAAATAAATGGCAAGTTTTCTGTGAGAATAGAAAGAATATTTTACTACTTGGAAGATTGTTTAAACCTTATTTGTTAGTAGGCATTTATAGATTATACTTGTTTAGGTGTACGCATGTTGAACGTGTACCTCATTTTAACGAGTTCAAACATTACACTAAATAGGATATTTGTTTAAATAATAAAGATGAAGATAATAATTAAATTTAATATCTTTTGAGTATGTAAAGATGGAGAATTTATTTATTAAACATAACCTTTACCAAAAATATTTCTAAAAGTCGATCGACATTCATCTATCATATGTATCTTGTAACAAAATAATACAATGATAGAGACATCAAAATAATACAATTAAATCTAATCTTTACACACAAAAATTTTCTCTAAGTCGGTCGACACTTATCTACGACCTGTAAACAATAAAAAAATAATGCGGGAATAGAGATATCAAAATAATACAACTAAACCCAACCTTTACATTTAAAAAAACCTCAAAGCCGATCAACATTTATCTATCACTTGTAAACTGCAATAAAATAATATGATAAAAGTGATATCAAAATAATACAATTAAACTTAAATTTTACACACAAAAAATTTTCAAAGTCGATCGAGATTCATCTACGAACCGTAAACTACCACAAAATAACAAACTAATAAAGATATTACAATAATATAATTAAACCTAACATTTATCTAAAAAAAAATTCAAAACCAACCCACATTTATCTACCATCTGTAAAATAAAATAAAACAATAAGATAATAAAGATATCAAAACAATAAAATTAAACCTAACTTTTACACAAGAAATTCTTCAAAATCAACCAACATTTATCTACGACCTATGCACTATAAAGAAAATAATATAATAGTGATCAAAAAGCTTCGATTTTGATCCACCTAATTCTTGTCTGAGCAAAAACTTTGATCCTAAAGAATGATTTTTGAATGAAAACAAAGAAGATATATGTACACACATGTTTTATTCTATTATGCTGACAAAAACAGCGAAGAAGTTGAGGGTTAGAAAATCAAACATCCACCAGTCTAGACATGCAATCGAATGAAGTTAGATGAGCATCAATCATATTCTCCCAATAGGCAAATCGGTTTGTTCTCTAGCTTAACGTATATCTCAATATTTATAGAAGTATTTCCTTAATAGAATCTTATTTAGGGGTATTTTTCTAATTGAACAATAGAAAGAGAAATATTAATTAATTCTCCTATCATATATTTTAGGAGTCTCATATATTTTAGGAAGTCTAGTCGAAAGGAAAATATTAATTAATTCTCCTACCATATATTTTAGGAGTCCCATATATTTTAGAAAGTCTAGTTAATATAATAAAATATAATTAAATAATAAATTAAAAAATAGTGAAAAGACAGTTTTGTCTAAAGAAGAGTCTCATAATGAATGGCAAAAAGTTCAGATCACTTTTCTAAGGGTCTTCACACTTTTAATATATTATAGATTATAGATAGATTATAGATATAGATTACTACTTGGAAGATTGTTTAAACCTTATTTGTTCGTAGGTAATGACTGGGTTAATTTTGGTTAAGTAACCTTATTTTTTCGTATTCGTTGTCTTAATTATGATTATTTTAAAATTTTAATAACTAAATTTATTTATTTATTTTAAAATTTTAAATCTTAATTATTAATTGTAATACCCCGTATATTTCTAAGCTAGAAAATGAACCATTGTTCCTACGCATGAAACCTCCTATCCTGTGATTCATATTTGAGTACATGAATTAGGATGAGTATCCTAGTGATAATAGAGATTATGATGTATTAAGAATGTTCATAAGAGTCACTTAGAGTAAGCCAAGCTAAGAACTTTTGAATCCACCAAGTTTTTGTGTGTGATTTCACATAGTTCATCTTTGAATGAGAATAACTTGATTTATAGGTGGTATTTTGTCATATTTATACCCTCCAAATTGTATAGAATTTAATAAGCTTTCCGTTGATATCAAATTCGCCTAAAACAAACACCCGGTGAAGAAGCTATGGCGATTTAAAGTTTCAGTCAGTGGCGCGTCGCGCCATAAGCCAAAATGACGTTTGTCAATTTCCAGTGTCTCTCCGCAATTCCACCGCATCACGGTGAGTTTCTAAGTTGCAAACAAGTGTTAACGCGATATCTCCGTGTCGCGTCACGGGCCCAAATCGGGAAATTTTCACAGAAATTAAATGACGCATCTAGAGGGATATTTGGGTCATCTTCCCACCCCTATATATATTCCATAATATGGAATTTAGCCCTAATACAACCACATTATACTCTCTTTTCTCAATATTCTCGCAAAAACTCCATAGGGTTTTCATAGGAGTATCAAGATTCAAAGGATTTCACCGTTAATTTTCATGGATCTTCCATCTAAGGTATGTGTAGTGTTAATCCATGGATCCCTTTCATACATGGAGCTCAAGAATCAAGTTTTAAAATCATAAATTGTGATTATGATGTTGTGGTATGATTATGTTAATGTTGATTGTTGTTATTTGGTATCTTGATGTATTTTCATGAAGTATGTGAGCATGTTAGTTGGTATCCATGAATTTGGGTGGCGTAAGATTGTTAAATTGGTAAGTATATCTATGCCCGAAGTTGTGCATGTAAGGTGTTTGATAAAATGCCTAGAATGATAGAAATCATGTATTCTAGCTTAGGGATGAACTATATGATAAATTCATGCTAGTCTATTATGTTCAAAGAGCTCACATGTTATCGTTATGAAAAGTATATGTTGTTGGAATGCGTATGATATTAGAATATAAGGTTGATAACTTGATTTCAAGAATTTCCATTCATGTTAGACATTATGATGACTATGTACTTCATGAAATCCCTCGTTCATGTATTATGGATTATTATTGACGGTCATGTATTCAAGAAAGTCATGTTGTGTCAGTTTCTTTCCATCGAGTCCTAGAGGTACTTGTACCCGAAAAATATAGTTGTGTGTCTAGAGCCATAACATTTTATCACGATACTCTCAGTCAAGCCATGATCTATAGAATTCAGTTAGTCATGACTCACGAAAACTTAGAAATCTCAGCAGTCTCAGTAGTTCAGTACTCTCGGTACTCAGTAATCTTAGAAATCTCAGTAACAGTAGTATTCCTAGCAATCTCAGTAATTCTAGTACCCTCAGTCATTCCTTAGAACTCAGTACGTTTCGTCAGTCAAAGGAACTCAATAAATATAGTTTAGCTCCACTAAACAATACCACTAGTATCAGTTCAGTTAACTCAGTCCAGTTCAGTTCAACTAATCCATTCAGTTTAGTCAATCAAATTAGCTCACTTAATCAGTTCAGTCTCTTTAGATGGGACTAGAAATTAGCACCGAGTGAACCCAAGGATGGGAACTCACCTATCAGATTAGGGTGTGATTCTTAGAAGCAATCTTTGCATTCTAAAACTATGTCGCCAGCATAGGTTGAGACATCATAGCCTGTTATATAAGGGTAGTGAGATGGATTAACCTATTATATGAGGGTTCCCACCGTTTTTGCTAGAGTTACCTGTTATATGAGGGTTAATCACATATTATCCTTACCAGTGGTGCGGTATTGACACCTTTCCAATCAGGGCATAAATTGGATCCCAGCTCAGCTATTATAGCACATTTGGGGCACGTCGGTTAGATGACTACTTCACACAGTCTCATTCTCAGTTAAAGAACTCAGATAGTTCTTCAGATTTTAGGACTGTCAGATACAGTCAATTCAGATACAATATGAAACTCAGCTAGTTCCATCAGATTCAGGACTTTCAGATACAGTCACTCAATTTATTAGTTATATCAGTTCTCAGAACTCATGTTATCAGTTATATAAGTTATTAGAACTTATGTTATCAGTATTCAACTTTAGGACTATCAGATACAGTCAACCAGACTAGTTCTCCATAATCAGAACTGTCAGACACAGTTATTCATGTATCAGTAACATAGTATCAGTCCCTTCATATTCAGTAATACAGTATCAGTCTTCCTCACTCATCAGTGAAGCAGATGTCAATATCAGTAAACTCAGTAGTTAGAACTTAGTATTCAGTCCTATCATGATGTCAGTTACAGTTAAATATGTATATATGTATTATCACATTCATATCAGTAAACATTGTTCAAACTTATAAACCCTTTGCATTTAGCCTACCTCACTCGTATACTCAGTACATTCAGTCGTACTGACGCATTTGCGTTATGGTATTTTCTCTTATGTTATACCATAGGTTCAGAGGCATGAGTTCTAGAGCAGCAATAGCATTGAAAATTTCAGCAGTCAGAGTTTGAAGTGAGTCCTTATCCTTCAAGGACATGATTATTTCCTCATTATCTTATAGTCAGTTTATTAGACGAAGTTAGTTGGGGACACGTCATGTTAACTCCTTATTCAGACAATTTAGAGGCTTTTAGACTATAGCATGTCATATAGTTATTTCAAATTTGTTTTGGTATTGTTATACCGCTTTTAGACATTGTTTTTATCAAATGTTTATTCAGTTTGAACCTTATGGCCTTTCAGTACATGTTTATGCATTTATACCGAATATTATGCAGTATTTAGGTACAGATATCAGTCATAGGTTAGCTTGTGGTCCTTTGGGGTCATGGGCACCGTGTAGCATTCCGGTTCAGCAAATCGGGTTGTTACAAACTTGGTATCAGAGCCTAAGGTTCAATAGTGTCCTAGGAAGTCTGAAAAGCCGCATCTAGTAGAGTCTTGTACATGCGTGTGTCGTGCACCATACTTATGTGCACGGGGCTATGAGATGTTTTAGAAATAATTTCCCTTCTTTTATGTCTTAGATCATGCTATAGAAAGGTTCTTGAAGAAACTCTTGTAGTTTCTCATCATGCTTCATGCATGTCAACTTTACCTTACTTTTTAGGTAATAGAAGCAGTGAAGCCCGAGTCCTAGAGATAGGGCTTTCTCAGATAGACCATACAGTCTGTTATAGGATTGCCCACAAGCTCAAAAGTATCCCATCAGTTCAGTTATGTTCTAGAGTTCTTGTCACGGCCCAAAATCCCATCGGGACGGACTGGCACCCGAAGCCGAGAAGGCCCGGGAGAACCCGTTCAAATACCTGTACTTTCACTTACATGTCACCAAAAATTTGGGCAGCACTTCGCTGCATATAAAAGGGTCTAATTACCTGTATCAGCACAACACGCACAAATATATATACATATATATAATACTTGGCCGTCGGGGCCACCCCATATACGAATATAACATCACTATATAAACTTCCATGACTTTACCCTTCTTTATGTCTACAAAGCCTCTAGGATATACATGACATAACTAGGGTCGGGACCAACCCCCGCCCACACATGACTCCTGTACAATAACAAAATATAAGAAACCGACTCGGAAAGGTCCGAAGCAAACTGGAGTTCACCAACAACAGCTGTATGACCTGGCTCCTATCTATGTTGTGAATGAGCTGAAGTACCTGATCCTGCAGCATGAAATGTAGGTCCCCCGTGAGGGACGTCAGTACGAAATATGTACTGAGTATGTAAAGCTGTAAATAATCATATTTGATATGGGGGATCAAGAAAATCATACACATGTGAATAAATCATAATAGAAGTGAACCACACTTCATAAACACTTTTAGGATCATGTACATTATTATTAATCTGAATTGGGTTCTTGAATACAAACACATTTGTGAAACGGTATACATTCGTTCATTTTATTCTTTACAATTATTATTCGCCAGTACCTCCTCCTCCCGAACCTCCAACCACCTAACAATAATCAATACTGTACCGTACTGTGACCATTAGGCTGCCCCCAGTACATATCAATTGGGATCGACCCATGCTAGGCTTATGCCCCTGGGATACCACCCACACGTATATCAAGTAACACATAAGAGATTTTTCCAATAACTTAGTTCAAAAGCTTTTGAGATTATTACATTAGTGTTCATGCCAACATAGTACCTTTGGAACAATGATACATCAATAGGAATCAAGTAATAGACCTTCTATACAATAACGATGTAATAAGGACTCATTGGTACATCAACAGTATGTTTCAGAATCATCAATATTACAACAATGAAATAGGAGCCTCTTGGTATATCAATGAAACATTTTGACACTTTATAGAATGGAAACAACTTCATTGGTAATATAGAACAATACAGCTGTTTGGATAACCTCGGAATCTTACTTGATGGAACATTGGCGTTTTCATGCCAAAGAACATCGTTAGAGTATGCTTTACATACCTCGTTGTAGATTCGGATACCAATTCAACACAATTTCCCGCCTTTACAAATCACTTATCTACAATGAAATATTTGGCATCTAGTATTAGCAACCCAACACCACAATTCTCTTCCATAATTCCATACAACCAATATTTGCAAAGCATTCCAAAAACCAACTTGAACAATAGTTTTATGTGTGTATATATATATATAATCATCATTTCAATACCATATCATCAATACCACATCATCCCTTCACAATTCAACATAATCCAACCATGCACAAGAATGATCCAACATCATTTCCAATCATCTATATATATATAATCATCATTTCAATACCATATCATCAATACCACATCATCCCTTCACAATTCAACATAATCCAACCATGCACAAGAATGATCCAACATCATTTCCAATCATCTTTCAACAACAATCAAATAACATACTTCTTATGCTCACATGCAAATATATATATATATATGTACATATCCATATAAATAACACCAACATAATTTACATCCTTACCATAGAATGTCCCTTTAGGTTTTGAAGTCCTGTTGGCACAAATAAGGGGTGCTTCTCGAAGCCCTTGAGACGACGAACACAACTACGGAATCAATTTGGACTTTCCACGGTTGAATCACAAGATAATTAGAGTTGAAAATTAGGCTAGGGTTTGTTCTTTCCTATAATTGATGATGAATATGTGTTTTTGAACTCATATACATGTATATATATACATATTCCCGTCCATAATACCATAGAAAATGACCAAAGTGCCCTTAAAATTTAAATAATGTCAAATATGTCCTCCGGTGGACTGTTTTGACAAGCTGAAGTAGATAGACCATAACTCTTTGCTCCGATATTTGATTTGGGTGAAATTGGTATCATTGTAAAGATAATTCAAAGTTCTTTCATTTCATATAAATTAAGCCACCCAGTTCGTCCTGTACAAGGAGTTATGATCGTTTGAAGTTGACCCTAAAAATCTATTTTGTGAGGCTGAAGTAAAATGCGTATTATAACTCCTTACACAGATGTTGTATTTGGATGAAACTAATTGCATTGGAAAGAAGACTCAAATATCTTTATTTTGATATGTGGTATCTCTCCCAGTTCAGTATATTGAGGGAGTTATGATCGTTCAAATTTAACCCAAAAACTGGCAGGCCTCAGTATTTTCCTGCTAATTTACTGTTCACAAAAATCTGTTTTGAGAGGCTGAAGTAGAACGAGTATAACTCCTTACTCAGATGTTGGATTTGGATGAAACCAATTTCATTAGAAAGAATACTCAAAGATCTTTCTTTTGATATGTGGTAGCTCGCCCATTTTATTATATTGAGGGAGTTATGATCGTTCAAAGTTGACCCAAAAACTGGCAGGCCTCAGTTTTTCTGCACATTTACTGTTCACATCCCGGCCACCGTTTTATAGTTTCGAACGTGCTCGCTTATATCCGAAACTTATCCGTTTTTGAAAATATTTATATCGTCGGAAAGCTTATTCAATAACCTTCGTATGGAAACATCGACAGGCAAATTCTGATATAAATAAGGTCGATTCCTATACCCATATTATCAAACTATACACTTGAAACCATCTCAAAATAATCAATACTCATACTTAAACTCATATATACCTAACTTAGGATCAATACATATACTCCAACACATATAACAATGGCTAATGCACGTAATTAAGTACGGGGTGTTACATTCTTACCCCCTTAAGGACATTCGTTCTCGAATGTGAATGTAGTTATTTAGCCGAAACAAGTTCGAATTCATAATTGATATTCACGTCATCATATAGATGTTATGCATATGTAAAAACTTACTTGTTAGTGTCCCAGTTCCATTCCTTGCACTTCTTTTTCACCTTTGAACAAATAAGGGTATTTCAATTTCATTGCTTCCTCCGCTTCCCATGTAATCTCTTCCCTTTGTTGATTTCTCCAAAGTACTTTCACCGATGCTACTTCTTTATTTCTCAACTTCTTAACTTGATGATCTAATATAGCAATAGGCATCTCCTCATAGGTAAGATCTTCTGTTACCTGCACATCTTCAGTAGAAGTAATAAGGGACGGATCTCCGATGCACTTTCGAAGCATCGATACATGAAATACTGGATGCACTGATGAGAGTTCCTGGGGTAGATCTAATTCATAAGCAACTTGCCCATATCTTCGAATAATCTTACACGGGCCTATATATCGTGGACTCAACTTTCCTTTCTTACCAAATCTCATCACCCCTTTCATTGGCGATACCTTCAAAAATACCCAATCGCCTAACGAAAACTCTAGCCCTCTTCTTCTACTATCCGCATATGACTTGTGTCGACTTTGGGCTGTTTTCAACTGTTGCTGAATCACCTTGACTTTTTCTATGGCTTGATACACAAGATCCGGTCCGAACATAAGAGTTTCACCCGCTTCGAAACATCCTATTGGTGATCTACACTTCCTCCCATATAAAGCTTCATATGGTGCCATTTTGATACTTGAATGATAGCTATTATCGTAGGCAAACTCAATAAGAGGTAAATGATCATCCCAGCTGCCTTTAAAATCTATAACACATGCTCGTAGCATATCTTCAAGTATTTGAATAGTGCGCTCTGCTTGTCCATCCGTCTGAGGGTGAAAAGTTGTACTCAGATTCACTTGTGTTCCCAAACTCCGTTGGAAAGACTTCCAAAAGTTTACAGTAAATTGAGTTCCCCGATCTGATATAATAGAAGTTGGCACTCCATGTAATCGGACTATTTCTTTAACATACAGCTTTGAATATTCTTCAACTGTGTAAGTGGTCTTAACGGGTAAGAAATGTGCGGATTTAGTAAGCCTATCCACAATCACCCATATAGAATCAAATTTCCGAGCTGTACGAGGCAAACCTGTAACAAAATCCATGTTGATCATGTCCCACTTCCAAGTTGGAAGATCTATGCATTGCATATAGCCTCCGGGCTTTTGATGTTCCACTTTAACTCGTTGGCAATTTGGACATTCAGCTACAAATTCTGCGATGTTCCTTCTCATGTCATTCCACCAATACATATCTTTCAAATCTTGATACATTTTGGTTGATCCTGGATGAATGGAATACCTTGAAAAATGTGCCTCTGTCATAATCTTCTTTCTTAGCCCGTCTACATTCGGCACACACAATCGGTTTTGGCACTGAAGTACTCCTTCTCGCGTAAGCTCAAATGCCTTGGTTGCACCACTCTGAACATTCTCCTTAAGCTGTAGTAAAATAGGATCTGCATATTGCCTCTCTTTCACTTCAGCTACTAATGAAGATTCCGCAGCATTATGTATGATAAGCTCTTTGTCCGGAGTTTCAAGAAGGCGAACTCCCAAACTAGCTAACTGGTGAAGATATTTAATCATCCCTTGCCTTTCTATAGGCATCATCATAGCCTTACGACTTAACGCATCAGCTACTATATTCGCTTTCCCTGAATGATACAAAATATCGACATCATAATCTTTTAATAGTTCCATCCACCTTCGCTGCCTCAGATTTAGATCCTTTTGACTGAAAATATATTGTAAGCTCTTGTGATCAGTATATATATCAACATGAACCCCATATAAATAGTGGCGCCATATTTTTAAAGCAAAGATAACCGCTGCCAGCTCAAGATCGTGTGTAGGATAATTTTTCTCATGTGGCTGCAATTGTCTAGAAGCATATGCTATTACTTTACCATGCTGCATCAATACACATCCTAAACCAATTCTAGAAGCATCAACCTTTATCCCTTCACTAGATACAATATGACCCAAAAATGCCACCGACTTTAACCAAAACTCACATTTAGAGAACTTTGCATAAAGCTTACAATCACGAAGAGTCTGCAATGTCTGTCGTAAGTGATTGGCATGGTCCTCTTCTGATCTAGAATAAACTAGAATATCATCTATAAAAATTATCACAAATACATCCAGGAATGGCTTAAACACCCTATTCATCAAATCCATAAAAGCTGCAGGTGCATTTGTTAGCCCAAATGACATAACTAGAAACTCATAATGACCATACCTTGTTCGGAAAACTTTTTTGGGTATATCTTTTTCTTTGACCCTCACTTGGTGGTAACCTGACCTCAAATCAATCTTAGAAAAGCACTTGGCGCCCTGTAACTGATCAAATAAATCATCAATTCTTGGGAGAGGATATTTATTCTTAATAGTCACCTTATTCAATTGTCGATAATCAATACACATCCTCAGCGAGCCATCCTTTTTGCGCACAAATAACACTGGTGCTCCCCAGGGGGACATACTAGGCCTTATGAATCCCTTCTCAAGCAAATCTTTCAATTGCTCTTTCAATTCTCGCAATTCTGCTGGGGCCATTCTATATGGAGGAATGGAGATTGGTTGGGTGCCTGGAATTACATCAATACCAAACTCTACTTCTCGTTCCGGAGGCAAACCTAGAAGATCTTTAGGAAATACATCAGGAAATTCATTTACCACCGGAACAATGTGAAGAGTTGGTGGCTCCGCTTCTGTATCCCTTACTCTAACTAAATGATATAGGTATCCCTTGGAAATCATTTTTGTTGCTTTGAAATAATAAATAAATCTACCTTTTGGTGCGCCAATCTTACCTTGCCATTCAATAACTGCTTCATTCGGAAAATGTAAATACATCATTTTTGTACAACAGTCAATTTTGGCATAACAAGACGCCAACCAATCCATACCCATTATAACATCAAAATCTACCATTTCTAGTTCCACGAGATTAGCCATCGTGTCTCGACCACACACAGATACTACAGAATCTTTATAAACCCTTTTAGCAATAATAGATTCCCCAACCGGGGTAGACACTTCCAACAACTTATCTAACACCAATTCGGGGGTTCTTTTGAACTTTCAAGCAACCAAAGGAGTAACATACGATAATGTAGAACCGGGATCAATTAGAGCATATACATCAAATGAAAATATGGACAACGTACCCGTAACCACATCTGGGGAAGCCTCTAGATTCTGTCGATCCGCTAAAGCATAAGTGCGATTCTGAGTCCCGCTGGAACTGGCGACTCTTGTTTCATTTCTAGCGTGACCCACGGGTTGTGCGCCTCTACCAGAATAAGATACCGGTGATGATGATGCAACAGTTGATCCCGAAGATCGTGCTACACCACCTGCGCCCCTTCGTGGGCATTCTCTCATCATATACCCCGTCATACCGCACCAATAACAAACATTTGTTCCCATTCGACATACGCCCATATGATTCCTTCCACATTTATTGCATGGCTCTCGAGGATGTCTCAATTGGATCATATTCCCTTGCCCATGATAACCCACTGATCGCGAACTATGACCCTCACTTCTTTGCCCAATTTGACTGCCTCTGAACCCCTGATGCTGTGGTGGAGCACTAGCTGCAGAATAAGAAAATAATGGCCTAGGTGGTCTAGCAGAAAATTGAGGTCTAAAACCTCCCTATGGAGCCATAAACTGCCCTGCAGATCTGGACCTCTTAGAAGATCCTCTTTCAAATTCCTGCGTTCTTCTTCTCTGCCTCTGATCTTCCATTTTCTGTGCAAATGCTTGGATCCTAGCTATATCCATATCTTTATTCAGTGCAGCAATAGTACAATCCCTAACCAAATACGGATCCAATCCGTTCACATACCAATGAACTCTGTCATCCATAGTAGCTATAACATTAGGAGCATATCTAGACAAGGAATTAAATCGAAGACTATACTCCCTCACACTTGTATTACCCTGCCGAAGATAATGATCAATAAATGCCTCTTTGAACTCTTTCCAAGTAGCTGGGGGTGCATCAATGCCCCTCGACCGTTTTCAATCTTCATACCAATATATAACCTCACCTTTGAATCTATACGCGGCTAACTCTACTGTCTCTCTGCCCGATACATGCATCACCTCTAGGGCCCTTTGGATTTGATCAATAAAGTCCTGCGGATCTTCGTTAAGATCAGATTCGGTAAAAGTAGGCGGATCCATCTTAAGAAAATCTTACGTCCGAAGACTAGCCGCCCTATCAGTACTACTAGAACCCGCGACAGGAATGGCTTGCCCTTGGACTTGCCCAGCAACTATACGAGTCAAAAGTTGCACTGCATTTCTAAGATCTTGATCAACAACATTAATAGGTGGCTCTGGGGATATAGTTCTCCTCCCCCTTATTTCTTCTGGACTGGGGGAATTTTCTGATGCATGCTCAGCTGGAGCCTCACTTTGATTAGCTGGTATAGTGGGTGACTTACTAGTCCCCTCTCCGGCAGCCACATCTGCTTGCTTACCGGTATTCTTGCTTCTGGTAACCGGCATCATTACTATAATAAGAGAAACAAACTGATTCAGTGGTCAACTATGACTTCATATACAATATAAGCTCTATCGCACGATCTAAGACATGAAGAAAAGAAACAATTCCTAAATGTCCATAGCCTCCTGTTTATAGACGTGGTGCACAACACACCGGTAAACAAGACTCTACATAGACACGGCTTTGTAGCCTCACTAGGACGAACCTCTCTAATACCACTTTTGTCACGGCCCAAAATCCCATCGGGCCGGACTGGCACCCGAAGCCGAGAAGGCCCGGGAGAACCCGTTCAAATACCTGTACTTTCACTTACATGTCACCAAAAATTTGGGCAGCACTTCGCTGCATATAAAAGGGTCTAATTACCTATATCAGCACAACACGCACAAATATATATAAATATATATAATACTTGGCCATCGGGGCCACCCCATATACGAATATAACATCACTATATAAACTTCCATGACTTTACCCTTCTTTATGTCTACAAAACCTCTAGGATATACATGACATAACTAGGGTCGGGACCAACCCCCGCCCACACATGACTCCTGTACAATAACAAAATATAAGAAACCGACTCGGAAAGCTCCGAAGCAAACTGGAGCTCACCAACAACAGTTGTATGACCTGGCTCCTATCTATGCTGTGAATGAGCTGAAGTACCTGATCCTGCAGCATGAAATATAGGTCCCCCGTGAGGGACGTCAGTACGAAATATGTACTGAGTATGTAAAGCTGTAAATAATCATATGTGATATGGGGGATCAAGAAAATCATACACATGTGAATAAATCATAATAGAAGTGAACCACACTTCATAAACACTTTTAGGATCATGTACATTATTATTAATCTGAATTGGGTTCTTGAATACAAACACATTTGTGGAACGGTATACATTCGTTCATTTCATTCTTTATAATTATTATTCGCCATTACCTCCTCCTCCCGAACCTCCAACCACCTAACAATAATCAATACTGTACCGTACTGTGACCATTAGGCTGCCCCCAGTACATATCAATTGGGATCGACCCATGCTAGGCTTATGCCCCTGGGATACCACCCACACGTATATCAAGTAACACATAAGAGATTTTTCCAATAACTTAGTTCAAAAGCTTTTGAGATTATTACATTAGTGTTCATGCCAACATAGTACCTTTGGAACAATGATACATCAATAGGAATCAAGTAATAGACCTTCTATACAATAACGATGTAATAAGGACTCAGTGGTACATCAACAGTATGTTTCAGAATCATCAATATCACAACAATGAAATAGGAGCCTCTTGGTATATCAATGAAACATTTTGACACTTTATAGAATGGAAACAACTTCATTGGTAATGTAGAACAATCCACGTGTTTGGATAACCTCGGAATCTTACTTGATGGAACATTGGTGTTTTCATGCCAAAGAACATCGTTAGAGTATGCTTTACATACCTCGTTGCAGATTCGGATACCAATTCAACACAACTTCCCGCCTTTACAAATCACTTATCTACAATGAAATATTTGGCATCTAGTATTAGCAACCCAACACCACAATTCTCTTCCATAATTCCATACAACCAATATTTGCAAAGCATTCCAAAAACCAACTTGAACAATAGGTTTATGTGTGTATATATATATATAATCATCATTTCAATACCATATCATCAATACCACATCATCCCTTCACAATTCAACATAATCCAACCATGCACAAGAATGATCCAACATCATTTCCAATCATCTATATATATATAATCACCATTTCAATACCATATCATCAATACCACATCATCCCTTCACAATTCAACATAATCCAACCATGCACAAGAATGATCCAACATCATTTCCCATCATCTTTCAACAACAATCAAATAACATACTTCTTATGCTCACATGCATATATATATATATATATATATATATATATATACATATACATATAAATAACACCAACATAATTTACATCCTTACCATAGAATGGCCCTTTGGGTTTTGAAGTCCTGTTGGCACAAATAAGGGGTGCTTCTCAAAGCCATTGAGACGATGAACACAACTACGGAATCAATTTGGACTTTCCACGGTTGAATCACAAGATAATAGAGTTGAAAATTAGGCTAGGGTTTGTTCTTTCCTATAATTGATGATGAATATGTGTTTTTGAACTCATATACATGTATATATACACATATTCCCGTCCATAATACCATAGAAAATGACCAAAGTGCCCTTAAAATTTAAATAATGTCAAATATGTCCTCCGGTGGACTGTTTTGACAAGCTAAAGTAGATAGACCATAACGCTTTGCTCCGATATCGGATTTGGGTGAAATTAGTATCATTGTAAAGATAATTCAAAGTTCTTTCATTTCATATTAATTAGGCCACCCAGTTCGTCCTGTACAAGGAGTTATGATCGTTTAAAGTTGATCCTAAAAATCTGTTTTGAGAGGCTGAAGTAAAACGCGTATAACTCCTTACACAGATGTTGTATTTGGATGAAACTAATTGCATTGGAAAGAAGACTCAAATATATTTCTTTTGATTTGTGGTAGCTCTCCCAGTTCATTATATTGAGGGAGTTATGATCGTTCAAATTTAACCCAAAAACTGGCAGGCCTCAGTATTTTCCTGCTAATTTACTGTTCACAAAAATCTATTTTGAGAGGCTGAAGTAGAACGAGTATAACTCCTTACTCAGATGTTGGATTTGGATGAAACCAATTTCATTAGAAAGAATACTCAAAGATATTTCTTTTGATATGTGGTATCTCGCCCAGTTCATTATATTGAGGGAGTTATGATCGTTCAAAGTTGACCCAAAAACTGGCAGGCCTCAATTTTTTTGCACATTTACTGTTCACATCCCGGCCACCGTTTTATAGTTTCGAACATGCTCGCTTATATCCGAAACTTATCCGTTTTTTAAAATATTTATATCGTCGGAAAGCTTATTCAATAACCTTCGTATGGAAACATCGACGGGCAAATTCCGATATAAATAAGGTCGATTCCTATACCCATATAATCAAACTATACACTTGAAACCATCTCAAAATAATCAATACTCATACTTAAACTCATATATACCTAACTTAGGATCAATATATATACTCCAACACATATAACAATGGCTAATGCACGTAATTAAGTACGGGGTGTTACAGTTGTACAGCTCTTATTCATGATCATGAGAACTCATATGTCATCAGTTCCCTTCTCCGAATTCTATGATAGAATATGACCTAGAGTTAGAAGCATGAACTCAGGAGTTTAGAAGTAGTAGAGTTGGGATAACATGATCCAGGTTGAACAGATTATGTATTTATGGGGATAGTTGTACCAAAGTTAATCAGTAGGCTTGAACAGTGTGAGCAAGAATTTAAGTTTATTGACATGACATTAGGCTTGAAGGTGTGGATATGATATTAGTAGTATATGAAGAAATAGAACGAGATGATGTGTTTAGTAAGGTAAGCATGTGTTGAACAGAGTGTAAGTATGTGATGATGATTGCAGTTCAGTTCAGAGTTTAGTAAAGTGTTTACAGACTTATGATAATGGCTTAAAGCCAAGAGGGAGATGATAGATCGAGTGACCTATTTCAGGCTCCCAAATTCCAGTGGTAGTGCTAGTATGTATAGAAAGCAGTAAGGGAAGATGATTCCCAGCCCATCCTTATTTCAGTGTAGAGTTTTTCTCTTTAGCTATCATGAAATCCACTCAGGCCTTGCATGTCAACTCTATGGTCATGAATATGATCATACATTTTTTCGTAAATCATGTACGGTTTTTGTTCCCAGTATAAGGGGTTCCAGTTTACCCCGTAGTATGAATTAGTTCCATGAACACAACCTACTTTCACTTACTTTCCACGAATTGTTTGTGATTTTAGTTCCTATCATAAGGAGTTCAGTTCCAGCTCCCTCAGTGTTACGAATTATGTCTCACAAATTTAGAAATTTTAGACTCAGGTCATACAGCTCGTGACCCACATACTCATGTCATACTTTACAGTATGATCAGTCTACATGACTCATGCTCCAATTCTAGTGAGCAGCCAAACCCAGATATGTCATCTATATCCTCAGCTCAAACCATTTTGGTAAATCCATATTATTGATATTCTATTCCTCAGGCTTCAGTTCAAGTGTCAAGTTCAGTCAGTATCCATTTTGCATGCTTACTTTACACGAAGGTACATTTATGATGGTAGGATTGAATGTTATAGTAGCATGCAAGTAAGTGTCTAGCAAGAGATTGTATTTATAAGTTGGGGAAAAGTATAGAGTGCGAGTATACGTTCAGATCCTTGATCTATATCAGTCCTCATCATGCATGTATCCAAATTCAGTTACCATCTCAGTTATAGTTTCAGTGTTCAGTTTTAGTAATCATCATTCAGTCCCAGAATCAAATACTTCAGCACCAATCTTAATGTCAATTATCAGAAATTCAATCCAGTTTTAGATAGATTGACAATGTTATAGTTATCGATTTCTCAGTCAGTAGTACCTCAATACCTCAGTTTACAAAATGTCCCCAATCATATTAGACGCTTAGTCTAGCATTCTTAAGGTAATATAGTTTTCATAAATCCATGCCCAGTTACCTCATGTTATCCAGTCAATCACTATCTCCTATGCATAATGTTTTACAGCCTTAGTCCAGTCATTCAGACTAAGTACAGATAAATCTCTTATACCCAGTATTCAGCTATCAGTTATCCAGTCAGATAAGTCAGTATGTTTATGCATTCGTGTTCAGCACCACGTGAATCTTTTCAGTAGTCTTAGTTGCAGTGCAAGAGGCTTAGTCATTTCATCATAAATGGTTTTAGTAGGCCTCAACTCATCTTACCGAATCTCAATCAAGTTATGATATTCTTACTCAGTTGTCTTATATAGAAAAATTTATACAGTTTCGTTTCTATATCCCCAGCTATATGCTCTAGCCAAAATCTTATGAAAGGATATAATCATTCTAAGATGAACCAATCAGATAGGTGTAAGCTCAGCTCAGTTCATGTATCATGCCTCAGTCTGAGATCTCAGATAATTAGTTACGATAAAGTTCTTAGGTGCCTTGTGCATCGCCTCAGTTTTCCTCAGTAGCTCAGCCAAGCCAGTATTACTCAATGAACCTAGTATCCCGAGGGGGAGATATGCTATAAACCCCAAAACCTCCATGACAAGAATATCTCATTCTTTCTTCTCAAAAAGAATCTAGTTTAGAGTAGAGGGTACTCATAAGTTGACCTTCAAAGTCCCAACCTCATCTTTGGGCCAAGTATTTAGAGGCTCAGTTTTATTCATGATGTTCAGTTCGTATGTCATGTATCACGTTCTAGACTCAGTTATGTTCTTATGTATCCACTCATGCATATTGAGTAATTAATCTCAGACTCATCGATATTTTTAGTTCAAGGTAACAGTCTTCTTTGAGCTTACTCATTCCCATGTTCAGATTTTAGTACCACACTTTGTACTCAGTTCCATGCTTAGTTTTCAGTTCAATCTTGGTACCTTTACCATTGCATGTTTAGCTACATGTTCCTAAGCCCGTTCAGTCATATATTCGCGCGTTAGATATGCGTGATCAGCATATCAGTACTTTCTATCATGCATTCATGTATTATGTCAGTCGAATAATCATGAATCAGATATTCATAGATTCAGCTTATTAGTTATGCATTAGATATGCATTCTCATTTTAAGAAAACTTAGCCTATCATAATGCCCAGTAGTGCATTCATGAATTAGCTATCAATACATCAGATATGTATGTTCAGTATGATATGTATTCAGTTTATCAGTCATGTCAGTCAATAAATCATGTTTCAATAATGTATGTCTTAGACGTATCTCCCGTCCTACTCAGTCTCATTCGAGGACGAATGTTCCCAAAGAGGAGATATTGTAATACCCCATATATTTCTAAGCTAGAAAATAAACCATTGTTCCTATGCATGAAACCTTCTATCCTATAATTCATATTTGAGTACATGAATTAGGATGAGTATCCTAGTGATAATATAGCTTATGATTTGTTAAGCATGTTCATAAGAGTCACTTAGAGTAAGCCAAGCTAAGAACGTTTGAATCTACAAAGTTTTCGTGTGTGATTTCACATAGGTCATCTTTGAACGAGAATAAATTGATTTTTATATGGTATTTTGGAAGATTTATACCCTTCAAATTGTAGAGAATTTAATAAGCTTTTAGTCGATACCAAATTCGCCTAAAATGGTCACCCGGTGAAGAAGTTATGGTGATTTAAAGTTTCAGTAGCGTCGTTTCAGTCAGTGGCCCATCGCACCAAAAGCCAAAATGACGTTTGTCAATTTCCAGTGTCTCTCCGTGATTCCACCACATCGCAGTGATTTTCCAGGTGATAAACAAATGGCAATGCGATATCTCCGCATCGCGCCAGTGGCCCAAATCGGGAAATTTTCACAGAAATTAAATAATGCATCTAGAGGGATATTTGGGTCATCTTCCCACCCCTATATATATTCCATAAACATAGAATTTAGCCCCAATCTAACGATATTATACTCTCTTTTCTCAAAATTCTCTCAAGAACTCCATAGGGTTTTCATAGGATCTTCAAGATTCAAAGGATTTCACCTTTAATTTAATGGATCTTCCATCTAAGGTATGTGTAGTGTTCATCCATGGAGCTCAAGAATCAAGTTTTAAAATCATGAATTATGATTATGATGTTATGGTATGATTATGTTAATGTTAACAGTTGTTATTTGGTATCTTGATGTATTTTCATGAAGTATATGAGCATGTTAGTTGGAATCCATGAATTGGGTGGTGTAAGATTGTTAAATTGATAAGTATACCTATGCCCAAAGTTGTGCATGTAAGGTGTTTGATAAAATGCCTAGAATGATAGAAATCATGTATTCTAGCTTAGGGATGAACTATATGATAAATTCATGCTAGTCTATTATGTTCAAAGAGCTCACATGTTATCGTTATGAAAAGTATATGTTGTTGGAATGCGTATGATATTAGAATATCAGGTTGATAACTTGATTTCAAGAATTTCCATTCATGTTAGACATTATGATGACTATGTACTTCATGAAATCCCTCGTTCATGTATTATGGATTATTATTAACGGGCATGTATTCAAGAAAATCATGTTGTGTCAGTTTCTTTCCATCGAGTCCTGAGGGTACTTGTACCCGAAAAATATAGTTGTGTGTCTAGAGTCATGTCATATTATCACGATACTCTCAGTCAATCCATGATCTATAGAATTCAGTTAGTCATGACTCACGAAAACTTAGAAATCTCAGCAGTCTCAGTAGTTCAGTACTCTCAGTACTCAGTAATCTCAGAAATCTTAGTAACAACAGTATTCCTAGAAATCTCAATAATTCCAATATCCTCAGTCAGTCCTCAAAACTTAGTACATTACATCAATCAAAGGAACTCAGTAAATATAGTTTAGCTCCGCTAAACAATACCACTAGTATTATTTCAGTTAACTTAGTCCAGTTTAGTTCAGTAAATCAGTTCAGTTTAGTCAATCTATTTAACTCAGTTAATCAATTCATTCTCTTCAGATAGGAGTAGAAATTAGCACCGAGTGAACCCAAGGATAGGAACTCACCTGTCAGATTAGGGTGTGATTCTTAGAAGCAATCATTGCATTTCAGAACTATGTAGCCAGCATAAGTTGAGATATCGTAGCCTATTATATGAGGTTAGATGAGTTGGCTTAACCTATTATATGAGGGTTCCCACCGTTCTCGCTAGAGTTACCTGTTATATGAGGGTTACTCATATATTGTCCTTACCAGTGGCGCGGTATTGACACCCTTCCAATCAGGGTATAGATTGGACCCCAGCTCAGCTATTATAGCACATTTGGGGTATATCCATTAGATAACTAATTTCCACAGTCTTAGTTACAATCTCAATCTTAGTGAAAGAACTCAGATAGTTCCTCTGATTTCAGGACTATCAGATACAGTCAGTTCAAATACAGTATGGAACTCAGCTAGTTCCATCAAATTCAGAACTGTCAGATACAGTCACTCATGTTATCAGTTATATCAATCCTCAAAACTCATGTTATCAGTTATATCAATTATCATAACTTATGTTATCAGTATTCAACTTTAAGACTGTCAAATATAGTCATCCAGACCAGTTCTTCATAATCAGAACTGTCAGACATAGTTATTCATGTATCAGTAACATAGTATCAGTCCCTTAGTATTCAGTAATACAGTATCAGTCTTCATCACTCATCAGTGAATCAAATGTCAATATCAGTAAACTCAATAGTTAGAACTTAGTATTCAGTCTTATCATGATATCAGTTATAGTTATGCACGTATGTATTGTCACATTTATATCAGTCAGCATTATTCACGCTTATAAACCCTTTGAATTTAGCCTAACTCACTCATATATTCAGTACATTCAGTCGTACTGATGCATTTACGCGATGGTGTTTTCTCTTATATTACACTATAGGTTCAG
Organism: Capsicum baccatum var. pendulum; assembly: GCA_030864225.1. Taxonomy (NCBI): domain Eukaryota; kingdom Viridiplantae; phylum Streptophyta; class Magnoliopsida; order Solanales; family Solanaceae; genus Capsicum; species Capsicum baccatum. The sequence goes on from CM061551.1 coordinate 63,624,041, forward strand.
AGGCACAAGTTCTAGAGCAACAGTAGCATTGAAGATTTCAGAAGTCAGAGTTAGAAGTGAGTCCTCATCCTTTAAGGACATGATTATTTCTTCACTATCTTATTAGTCAGTTTATTAGATGGAGTTATTTCGGTACATGTCCCATCATCTCCTTATTCAGACAGTTTAGAGGTATTCAGACTATAGCATGTCAGACAGTTATTTCAGATTTGTTTTGGTATTGCTATACCACTTTCGGACATTATCTTTATCAGATGTTTATCCAATTTGAACCTTATGAACTTTCAGTACATGTTTCCATATTTATACAGAATATTATACAGTGTTTAGGTACAGATATCATTCATGGGTTAGCTTGTGGTCCTTCGGGATCATGGGCACCGTGTAGCATTCCGGTTCAGCAAATTGGGTCGTTACATTAATTTATTTAGTATATCCTTTTTTAATCAAGGATTTGGGTCTTTGACATGGATAATGATCATTCAAACGCAGGAGAGGGTGAAGCTTAAACTCATGAATTGAGTGTGGTGGATATATGTCTGTGATCAAATAAAGCATACATATGCATCCTTAATATAATAAGTTGAATTTAAGTTAGAGAGAGAGAAAATAAAGCCAATAATGACAAATGGGCTGCATGAATAGCAAGGCCAGAATATGTTCTATTTATAAGGAAGTTACAACTACAAGATGACATGACTCTTTAAATGAAAAAAAGTCAAAAATACCCTTCGTTAGTTTTTTAGCCCAAAAATATCCCTCCTTTAAATATTTGGCAAAAAATACCCCTCTCCAAAAAAATGCTACCAAGCATGCAACGTGTATAAAATAAAGCCACATGGTCAGTCCATGTCAGCATCTATATGAAAAATTCCTCATTTAATCCATTAGCCTACTTAACAACTATCAACCCAAATTTGACCTATTTAATACCCGACCAAACCCAAGAGCCAAAAAATCCAATCCAAGAACATTTTTCATCGCCCTTTGCTTCCTTTATGAATCACATAATTTTCTAAGATTCAGATTGTGAATCCAAAAATTTATTCCATAAGTAGTGAAGTCCTCAACCACATCATCCTTGAGGTAAACTTTCACCAGTGACAAAGTTACTTTCTCTATATCAAGCAAGTTAGCCAGCAGTATTCCCTTGTCCACTAGCAAATTACCTTTACACATACCCACATCATGTTGGAAGCCCCAATTATATTTAACTACTACAATACATTTCAACAAAAAATTCTCCCAAACTTTGATCCTAGCTACAGATTCTTTTTGACTTGCAACATGATCACAAACTAACCTGTCACATTGTTATTAAAGCTCATCCAAGTAATAACATTAAAAATCCTTCATTTTTGTTCAACTCTTTTAAAATAGCTTGATCAATAGCACTAGAGACTCTAATTTGAGTTTTTGTAAGAATACTTCAGTCAATTATGTGACAAAATCAAGTGGCATTCTTCATTTAGAATTTTTCTTATATTCACTTCTAATCCCAATTGGTATTGTACCTCACCGATAAATAATGATTGTCGAGAAAAATTTTATCCTATTTATCCTTATACAGAAGCACATACCAAGATATCAGTTGGCCATGTTCGTTTGAGGAGATTCAAACAACTGATCAAATGCAAAAGAATGTATCTTTTGGGTTATTTTGCTCATGGGTCGGGCTGGATATTAAATGGGTCAAATTTGGGTTGATGGTTGTTAAGCAGACTAATGAATTAAATGGAAAAAATTTTATGTTGATGCTGACGTGGACTAACCATGTGGCTTTATTTTATACATGTGGTATTCTTGGTGGCATTCCATTAGAGAGAGAGGCATTTTTAGCCAAATATTTAATGAAGTGGTATTTTTCAGCCAAAAAACTAACAAAGGGTATTTTTCTCCAATATTTACAGTAATATCTCTATCATAATAGTATTATATTTTATATCCCTATGGGCGTGTGAAAATATTTTGTAAGGTTGAATTCATTTTGTTCTTAATGAGTTAGTAGCCTATATGGTTTTGTTAAGTCCTTAGTTTTGATGATTAACAAATTGTATGTTGGGACCTATTTTCTAAAGAGTGTGTGATGACAAAGCTGTTATTACTTAGGGACTATGGGCGTGTGAAAATATTTTGTAAGGTTGAATTCATTTTGTTCTTAATGAGTTAGTAGCCTATATGGTTTTGTTAAGTCCTTAGTTTTGATGATTAACAAATTGTATGTTGGGACCTATTTTCTAAAGAGTGTGTGATGACAAAGCTGTTATTACTTAGGGAACAGGTTAGATTTACCTGTCACTATCATAGTCAACCTCACAACTAGATTAAAGTATAAAAAGTTGTTGCCACCTTTTTGTCTCAGCCAATGGGATTCTTCCTAGGTTTTCTTGTGTCATGCATATATTGCTCATCTTCTCTAACAAGAAAACCAAGCTTTCATATACTTTTAACATATATTTCTCTCGGAGCTGTTTGATCAACGACTCACTTTGCAACAAGGAACTGGTAGCTCATCAAGTTGTATTTTACTTTCTTATTGTATATAAGTCTTTGTATTATGATCCTAAATGTTACCTACTTCTGCTTATTTGATTATTAGTAGGTGTTGTGGTGTAAAACTTATTTTTATATAATTATCTAGAGTTGGGTAATTCTCAAGCTAGAGTTAGCTTGGAATACCAGTTAGAGTTAGCTAGTGTGTGGGTGTAGAAACGTTATTATGCCTCTTTCTTATAATAGAGTTATTACTAGGAGAAAAAGGATTAAAGGCAGTTCATGATTTTTCTTTCTTGAGTAAGAAATTTTTACATAAAATTGTTGTGTTTGCTATTTACTTTTCCCATGCACTTTATTATTAAGTTTCTCCTAGTTCTTGTTGTTTAAGTCTGTCTGGGAATAAATACCAAAGTTGAGGAGCAATCCACTTTAAGTCTTCATTTGGTATCAGAGCAAGGTCTTCCTAGAAAGGCTAACACCTTGGAAGGATCTTGAGAATGGTTGCTATTCTAAATGTTGAAGAAGACCAGTCAACCACTAGACCACCTAGATTTAATGATGAATATTATAGGTGGTGGAAGATTAGAATGATGGACTTCATAATGGCTGAAGATTCAGAGTTATGGGATGTCATTGAGGATGAACCTTTTGTTCCCATAAGGGTAGTAAAGTTGGTGATGTGACCTAACAGGTTCCTAAGACCAAAAATGAATTTGATGATGTAGATATAAAAAAGATTTAGTAGAACTATAAGGCCAAGAAGTTGCTTATTTGTGGTATTGGTCTTGGTGAATACAACAGGATCTTTTTCTGTGAATTTGCTAAAGAGATCTAGGGCTGTCTTTAGACAACACATAAGAGAACCAGTCAGGAAGTAGAGTCCAAATTGGATATATGAGACTTTCACTGTGAAAAAAAGAGATCCATTCAGAAGATACACACCAAGTTCATAACAATAACAAATAAGCTTTACTATTTGGGAGAGAATATTAGAACCACTAAACAGGTCTGTAAAGTTCTGAGTATCCTTTCTAAGCAGTGGGAGAGAAAAGTCAATGTCATCACTGAAGCTAGGAATTTGAAAACTATGACCATGGATTAGCTCATTGGTAATCTCAAAACTTATGAGATGTTAAAAAATTTAGGGAAGTCAATGGTTAAGCCCATGGTGGAGAAGAACCTAGTTCCAAAGGACACTGAAGAAACCCCCACTGCTCAAGATGAAGAGATAACATATATCTCCAAATGGGTTCTCAAATCTTTGAGAAAATTAAGGGCTTTATCTAAAAGAAGAGAGTCTAACAATTACTTCAATGAAGGAAAGGCAAATGACACTTGTCACAAATGTGGAAATCTAGGTCACTACATTAAGGATTTTCTAATGCACAAGGGATATGTCAAGAAAATTGTTGACAAGGAGAAAGGCAATGAACGGGTCCCTGTGAAGTATAGCAAGAAAGCTGAAGCTGGCAAGGTTGCAAATCAAGTGTTGACAGTTTGTTGGGGTGACTCCTCAAGCGATTTAGATGAATCAGAGCAAGGAAAAGATGTCTCCATGATGGTAATAGAAGATGAGGTAAAATTATATCACTCATTCTTTGCTCTAATGACATATGTTGATATTAATGAAGATGAACCAGTAACTCTCCTGGATATCAAAGAAAATTTAAAGGATCTCTCCCTTAGTAAACTGAGATTGCTTGCCTCTGTGTTGATTGATTCTATGAATGAGCTCAATAAATACAAAGAAAACCTAAAGAAAGTTTTGGAAAAATATTAGCAAAAACCGATTGGGTTAAGTGTCCAACTGACTAAACTCACCAATGAAAGAGCAAAGCTGAAAAAAGATCTTGAAAAATATGAGAGAGAAATAATTGAACTGGGTGTGCAAGTGTTTGAACTTCAAGCAACTTGAGAGACTCTTTCTTATGAAAATGATCTCGTGAATAAGAAACTTAGTGAAATGTCTAAGAACAATTTAAAAGAAAAGGGTGAAGGGAGTAGGATACAGTTTAAACTGGAAAAAGAATTGGTTAAGGCTAAGGCTAATATGACTACTTCACTTAAAAGAAACTCAGAACTTAAGAGAAAACAGGTCCAGGTGAAGACAGGGCTTGAGAAAGCTCTCAAGTGGACTACATCTTCACAAGATTTGACTATCATTAACAACCAAGGATGTAGTACCAGGAGAGGATTAAGATACCACAGTCATGGTACTAACTCCAAATCCTCTATCAAATATGCAAATAACAAGGATAATTTCTTATGTTCCCACTGTGGCAAAGATAGTCATACAAATGGAATGCATCCATATAAAACAGTAGCTCAGAGAGGCATGAGAAATCTCACTGCATCAAGAAGAAATAAAGAAAGATTGCTAGACAAAGAACAAGTTGATATTTCCTCTGTCACCATATTGGGAGTTCAGACTAAAATGGATTCCCAAGGCTAAAAATTGATTGATGATGCAGGAAAAAATAAAGGGAAGCAGTCAAAATAGTGATGTTGATGATGGCTGCTCAAATCATATGACTAAAGGCTTAAATATCACCTCTTTTTGAAGGCCCATGAAGGAGACAATGTCTCCTCGGTAAAGGATTTTAAAAAAAATTGAGTGTGTTAATGTTGGTGAGTGTTGTGGACTTAGTTGACCAAACAGATGTTCTCATAATCCTGTAAGGCATATATTTGGTAGATATTTGAAAAAAAGTTGGTAGGGAATTGGTTGAGTGAAACTATAAGGGGTGGAGCTTATGAGATCAAGTTAAATGTAGGCTACTCTTCTAATCCTCCACGCATGGCTATGACTTGGTGAGCAGTTTCTTGGTTAGATGATGTCCCACATATCTAATTCAGTCTTATATCTTCTTCATATATACACCTATGTCAAGGAGTAGAAGATATAAACATAGGAGGTGAGACAACATAAGTGATTGAGTTTAAAGAATTATGTAGGGACAAGGTCCATAATCAAGTTAGTATCACTTGTTATTCCTTAACAGTGACTGTTTAAATATTTTAATGATATGTTCCATGTCACTCTCCCATATTTTCTAAAATTTATCACAAATACTATAAGTCCAAGAGACATGTTCATCTAATCGTACACATCTCATCAGACATATCCCCTCACTAAATCTGAATCATTCCTTCATGTCCTATTTAAAATTAGAATCAGATTTTTTCAGTCATTTTGAAAATTCTCTCTATCTTACACCCTCATTAATCCTAAATCATTTCCAAAGACTTTATCTTTCTTCATCCATCTCAGTCTACCCAAGCTTTATAAGGTCAAACCCTCCTACTTTCTCTCAAAAAGATGAACCCATTCCATTAAAAGTGATTGATATTTATTTCATTCCTTCTTATTATAATAAATCCTTTGCTATCACAAAGTTTACTCCTTTTTCCCTACGCAATACTGCTAGGGATTTCAACTCTCAAGAAAAAATAAAAACTCTTGATGATCCACTTTCTAAAAAGGGTAATACTGTTGATGTCAGTTTGGACCCCAAAATTAGTTCTTTCTTTGAAAAGAAAGAAGATCCTAAAATCAAATACTCTAAAAACCAAGTTCATGAAGGCTATATTTAAAACAACCCCTCCAAGGACTAAATCCCTGATTAAATAGTTTCTTCACATCAGGATTTGGTCTCTTCTTCTAAAATCCCATCGTCTGACAAATCTGAGTCTCCTAGCAAATCTGGTACTGCCTCAATAGATGAAAAATTGTTTGATGATTTTCCAAACTTCAAGGAAACCTCATCCAATATCCAGGCCATGATCAAAGAAATAGAAGTGCAAGGTCTGACTGCCTTATGTGTTGAACCCCCTAGGTGGGAAACCCCTCCCCCCAACACTATTTATCGAGAGAAAAAATGACCCTTCTGACATTGTTGATAATGATAATGTGGTTCTTTCTCCTATTTTTGATCTATCAGGTGATGAAAAAGATGCTGCAGATAATTCAGACAGTGATGATGACAAACCTTTGTCTTGGAAATTATCTAAAAAAGGGTCTTCCTTATCCACCAAGGCTTCCTCTAGAAATATCAAACCTTCAGGGACTAAGTCGAGTCCTAAAAACCTAATGAAGTAGGTCTTGAAAAAAAGCAACACAAAGTGCCAAGAAAAAAATAATGCCAAAAAAGAGGGGGATAGGTATGATTGAGCATGTTTTTGAAAAAGTAGTATAAGTTGAAGATTCAGATGAGGACACTGAGGGTTTGCTTAATGACAGTGGGGAAAGTGATTACAGTTACTTTGATAGCATGTATGAAACATAAGTGACTATGATGATGAGTCACTTGATTCAGATGTTGAGCGGAGTGTAGCTGCTACTAAGTTTGTATAATGACAGTGGGGATAGTGATGATAATGACTTTGAAAACATGTATGAAAGTTTGAGTGACTATGATGATGAGTCACTTGATTCATATATTGGGTGGAGTGTAGCTGTTACTAAGGCAAGAATAAGAGAAAAAAGTGTTGGTTTCTCTGAGAAAGGAAAGACTAAGGGAGCTATGGTGAGAAAACTAGTGTCCAAAGTCACTGGTAAAAGAAAAAGGTTAGAGGAAGATAGTGCTAAAGGACTAAGTCCCAATTCCAAGTTATCCAAAATCTCAGGAACCCCTGGGGCTTCAGAAAAGGCTACTACATCAGCTAAAAAAGAGAAAGGTTTGACTAGAGAGGCAAGACAAGAGATCCTTAGAACTCAATAAGTTTTAAGAGGGGAGTGTTTAATCCTAATATAGCTGAGTTACCTGGGATCAAAGAGTTGATTGAATAGGCAAAATTTCAACATTGGGAACAACTGTTTGAAGGACTTGTTCCTCCTCTACATGAAGAAGAAGAAGAAGTGTGTATGTTTTTCCATTATTTAGTTTTCTTTGAAGATGAGGTGTACTTAACTTCTCAAGTGAATGGGGTAAACAGTGTCATGGATGGGGAGGTATTGTCTGAGATCCTAGGTACACCAACAAAAGAAATTAGGACCCTAAAAAACAAAAAAGAATCTATGAAATTTTTGGATGTTTGTGGTCTAGATGACATGAATACCAAAAATGTCAACAAAAAGGCATTTAAAGGTGAATATCAGTTGCTTTTTTAGTTAGTAAACAAGGTTCTCCTTCCCAGATCTGAGAAGAAGACTACTGGGACTGGACCTAATTTGTTCCTTCTAGAAGTCTTGTCCAAATTTTAGAAAGTAAATCTTTCCTCAACTGTGATTGAACACATTAACACTATCATGTCTGCAAAAGATAGAAAACATGTGTTAGCCTATGGATTCTGTATAAATAGGGTCTTTGCATACTTTAATATTGAATGTGGAAAGGGAAAACCCAATTCGGTCAAGCAGATATTCAACATCACCACTTTAGAACATATTAAATGTATCCCTAGAAGATGTGGTGGAAAGTCAAAGTCTATTGTGTCTGAGTTGGTTGATGTCCAGAAGGTTCTAAGGGATGAGTTGGATGCTATGAAAACTCTGGTGGTTGTGAAAGATGCTGAAATTCCCACACTAAAGGCAACATCTATAAAAGTAGGTGAAGAGGGAACCAGTTCAGGTGAGAAGTTGAATGCTAAAAATATTGCCCTGCAAGAAAGGGTGAAGAAGTTAGAAGTAAGCGTTGAGTCTTGACTGAGAAGAATGGAGAATTAACATAGCAGATTATCAAGGCTCATGCTATTGAGAGTGAGAGGATAACCATACTCCTCCGATATCTATCTCATGCTTCTGTTTTTTCTTCCTAAATACTTCCCAACTTGGTCCCTACTCTTTTCCCTTTTTAGCCCTCTTTTTAAGCCCTGTCAAAATCTGTCCTCTTAGGTTTTGTTATTTCTGGATTGTAATTGGTACAATTATTATTATGTTTTTGTGATCACTATTTTTTAATAGTATTTGATACTGCCTTGATTGATCAATGAATGAATACTTTTGTGCTATCACTTCTCTTATTTTGTATAATCCTTCTTTCTCATGTAAGTGTAGCCTCAATGGCCATGAATTAACTTGTATGCTTATCTATGCTTTGTTTACTATTTCACCACTTTGATGATACCAAAAGGAGGAAGTTAAGGTGTAGCTGGGCATAGTATTGGATGTAAATAAGGAATAGGTGAATGAAGACAGGGGTTCTTGCACTCAGGGGGGACCTTAGGTGCTTATAGATAGGGTGATACAAGTATAAAGAGCACAAGGTTTACAAGGTCCTGTAGAAGGTTCAAGCTTCGGATTGTCAAAGGATCAAGTCTCGGATTTACAAGTGCTTGAAGACCTTTTGAAATCATTACAAAGCCTTGTCCAAATTGAAGAGAGAAGGAGGGATTTCTACATCACATAGGCACCTCAACTAAGGGCATTGTGGTCTTTTAAGACCTCTCTTTTACACTCCAAAGGAGCACCCTTCATTAAGGGCATTTTAGTCATTGTTATGTAATAGTATAAATAGACCTTTTATCTTCCATTTTTATTAGACTTTTGGTGAAATTGAATATTACTCCTAATTTGTAGCTTAGTCTTTTAGTTTTAGAACCCTAGAATCCGAAACTAGGTCCTTGGATATTTAAAATTGGTTTTTCACTTGTCTTGGATAATTAGGCAAGAAAGGTGTTCTTGGGAAAGTGTGAGTCCCTTGGGTCACCTAAGAGAGTAGTTTGAACTTTCATTTGTGAGGTGTGATTGGAGATTTTATACATCTCCTTTTGTTAATTAGCTAGTGGAAGTAAGGGTCACTCTACTATTTTCATTCATGCAATTCTTCTCCTTCATCTCCTTTCTAAGTGTTGTTTTCTCTTTGTGTGATTGCTTATTTTTGTATCTTATTATCCATTTCATGTGTTTGATAGTCTTTAGGCTATCATTTGGTATCAAAGCCATGTACTAGAGTTGTTCCCACAACTCTAAGTCTTGAATCTAAGAAAATCTCAACAAAAAAGAGTGTAGAAAGTCAAAAATCTCACAAAAATAATTGTAAATCCATTTTGCATTTTGGCAGATTTTTAAATCTTAGATCTACATGTTTTTGTGTTGTTTTGTTGGTTTCAAGTGCTAGATTCTTGTTCCCTAGCACCTAGGGGGTCTAGATCTATATTTGGAACAAGATTTGGTGTTTTGAGCTAGATCCACCATTGTTGTGACTTGTTTGAAGCTTTTGGAGGTGAGATCTATTTTGGATTTGTGTTGGTGACATAATTTGTGGCTGATTTTGTGTTGGTTGTGCTTGTCTTGGAAAAAGGAACCTAGATCTAAAAGAAAAATTGAATTCGGGGTTAATTTGCCTAGTGGTCAAACCTTGGTCAACTCTTGAATATTCATATTGTTCTTCCTCAATCTTCATATCTTGTTGGACAAGAATATTCAAAAGCTCTTGTTAGATTCTAAAAAGGGATGAAAGAGAGTGTACTAGTTGTTCAAGACAATTTCCAAGAAGCTTCCCAGTCTTCCCAAAAGAAGTAAACAACAAAGACAAAAGGAATCTTCAAGTACAATTACAAGTACAAAGAGGGGCCAATTCATTTCTAATCCATTTTGAAGCTTAAAAAGGCTTCAAACTTGAATATTTTTCCCTCCAAATGAATTCTCTTCCTTCTTTAAGTGTTGTTTGGCTGAGACAAGTATTTGAGAATTGAAAATTTTGAAAAAGTGACGTCCAATCATAAGCTGCCACATCATCACTATATAAACAAACAAATTGAGTTCTAAATTAGATTTCTAAGTTTATATTTGTTGTTTCTAGTTGCTTTTGTGTTGATTCTATCACTGATTAGCAAACTAGTAAGAACCTACTAGGTTGATAATTAGTATTGAGTCCATTTTGTTCGTGTCTTTGCTTTTTGTGTACTTTTCTTATTTTTAAGTTGTAGTAGTTTGTTGGTTCAAGTCCGTGCATAATTTTATTTGAGTCTTATAAAATAAAAATCAATTTCGGACCAAGGCATATTCATCACTCAATTCACTTACCAAGTATTGCCAAGTATTCAACACTTGTGAGACCAAGTGTGAGGTAAGATCCGAGTGTGAGTGTGTGAGGTTATTTGAACTAACTTGTTTATTGTTTTGTAGGTGTTTTATCTTAGGTCCATTGATAATGGAAGGAACAACATCATCCACCCCGGATAGTTATTGTATTTATACTACCTCGGATCCTTTTGAAAATTTCTATTAGCACCTTGAAGATCTACGCCAATTGATGATTCAAGCATGCCATATAAGCCAAATAACCACTAACCAAGATACTATTATTTTGCCTAGTATCAATTCTCCTTGTGTGCAGGTTCAAGATAATATACTTCCACCGAAGGATTCGAGGAGAGTTCCTAAATAACACATGGTTGATGATCAAATGGAGCTCTTAGATAAGAATTCTAACTTTGGGGAAAATGACAAAGAGGTGATGCAAGGAAGAATTCTTGAAAAACTCCCTTTTAATGAGAGATTCCCAAAGGAACAAATAGGTTGCCATGATCCAAACCTAGGTGAAGGCCATACCTCATGTGAGCTAAAAGGTAACAATGTTATCTCCTACACTTCTATAAATTTAGAATGCCATGATGTGGCTAGTAATAGCTAAGTGGATGTAGTTGATGGTTTGCTTGGAGGAGAATTGCATGAGTTTTCCCTTTGTGATACTCCTAATGTTGTTAGGTTGAATAAGGACCAAACTCTTGTTGTGAGTATGCAAGTGCTAGTTGATCCTTTAGATGACAAAAGTAATTATTTTTGTAAGAATGATTTGTGTCCATCTAGTGCTAGCACTTATAACTTTAATAAGGTTCCATTACCAAGTGATAAGAGTATTCACACACTAGTTGACCCTTGTGAAAACCAAGGTGAGTCTACGTTGGTGTGTGAGTTGCCAACAACTAGTGAGGATGTGAATGATAATCAACCTACTCACAAATGTAGCCCACTACTTGAGCATATGTGTGGTGTGTTTGATAAGTCTCGAGTTAGTGATGAAATTAATGGATTTGATCATGGGATTGGAGATGATTCTTTGAGCATGTTGTATGATGAAAGCCATGTTGATAGATTTTCTCAAAGAAACCAAGAAAAGGCGCAATCGGGTGAAGGTGACCTTGAATTGCTTGAATAGTTAGGAAACCCAAATTGTGATTCTTCTTGTGAACATATTTTTGTGTATGATCCCTTTGCTGCTCATGGTGATTTATATCTATGTGGGGATTACTCTCTTAAAATAGAAAGTTTTTTTTATGTGTTTCTTATGTTGAGCGTCCTAGTGGTTATGAACTTGGAACTAGTGAGTACTTGCATAAAGGCACCATATTTGAAGTTGATTTGTGTGATACCTTTCTCTACTCTTTATTTGCTTTTGATGATGTGTATGTTATTGTAGAGAGTATGTCTTTTAGATTGGGTAAAGCTTATAAGGGAAAAGAGTGTTGTCTAGATCCATGTCTAACCATGTCTAAGGCCACTCTTTCCGTTTGACCCTAGTGTAAAATATGGGTATGATGATGTTTGTACAACTACCTTGTTTCTTAGTCTACATGACAAGCAAAGTATTATTCTTGAAAACCCGATGGCAAAAGTGTCATCGTCGTCTTGGGATAATGTTTCTAATTGTGCATCCTTACTTGACACACTTGTGCTTGAATTGAGTAAATCCCAACTTGTGGATGCCAAGTTGATGTTTTACTTGAGGGGAATAAGTCATATGTGCTTAATTGATTTAATTCCATCCTTACCTTCCTTATGTGCTATTTCTTTTGGACTAAGTGACCCTCTTGTAGATGATAGCACCTTGGTTGATGTCTTCACACATGATTCCTTTCTATACTACCTCTTTGCCTATGATGATAACCATGTTAGTTTTAAATTGGTATTATGTAGAGGTAGTAAGTTTGGTGGCTGGTTTTCTTGCTTGAATGATGATGATTGTGAGTTTGGTATCCTAGAGAAAGGAGTGGGTCACCTCAGATTAACCCCTTGTCTTCTACTCCTATTTGACCCCGAAATACTTTTGAGTTGTGGAAGGTGTAGTTTTGGTTCATACTCAATTCCTTTTTATGTTTATGCCATCCACTTCTTTATACCCTTTTATGTAAAGCTTTTCATGTCAAATTTTAAAGATATGTGGGTGTATATCAAGTGTGAGCAACCATGGGTTGATGATATGGGTGTGTTACTAATACTAACCCTTCTACCAAAAGGATTATGTGCTTGTTTTTCTCTATCTTTGGTTTTACAAGATCTAAATTTGAGAACAAATTCCTTTCAAGATGGAGAGGATGATACAAGCATAAAGAGCACAAGGTTTACAAGGTCTTGTAGAAGTTTCAAGATTCGGATTGTCAAAGGATCAAGTCTCAAATTTTTAAGTGCTTGAAGACCTTTTGGAAACATTACAAAGCCTTTTCCAAATTAAAGAGAGAATAAGGGATTTCTACATCACATAGGCGCCTCAACTAAGGGCATTGTGGTCTTTTAAGACCTCCCTTTTACACTCCAAAGAAGCACCCTTCATTAAGGGCATTGTAGTTATTGCTATGTAATATTATCAATAGACCTTTTAGCTTCCATTTTCATTAGACTTTTGATGACATTGAAGATTACTCCTGATTTGTAGCTTAGTCTTCTAGTTTTAGAAACCTAGAATCCGAAACTAGGTCCTTGGATATTTGAAATTGGTTTTTCACTTGTCTTGGATAATTTGACAAGAAAAGTGTGCTTGAGAAAGTGTAAGTCCTTTGGATCACCTAAGAGAGTGGTTTGAACTTTCATTTGTGAGGTGTGATTGGAGATTTGATACATCTCCTTTTGTTAATCATCTAGTAGAAGTAAGGGGTCACTCTACTATCTTTATATTCATGTAATTCTTCTCCTTCATCTCCTTTCTAAGTGTTGTTTTCTCTTTGTGTGCTTGCTGATTTTTGCATCTTATTATCCATTTCGTGTGTTTGATAGTCTTTAGGTTATCATTCACACTCAGGGGAAACCTTATGTGCTTATAGACAAAGAGAATAAGGTGAAGAATTCTTAGGGGTATCAGTGACAAGGAGAACAGGTGTATAAATAGGCTTGAAGGCATGTGTTACTGAAGTCCTATTGTGTATGTTGTGTATCGTATGGATGCTTGAAGATATTAAAGACTGCATGGGTTAAAGAGAATAAGGTGAAGGATTCTTAGGGGTATCAGTGACAAGGAGAACAGGTGGATAAATAGGCTTGAAGGCATGTGTTACTGAAGTCCTATTGTGTATGTTATGTACTGTATGGATGCTTGAATATATTAAAGACTGCATGGGTTTGTCATCATCAAAAAGGAGGAAATTGCTAAGTTCTTAGTTTTGATAATTGACAAATTGTATGTTAAGACCTGTTTCCTGGAGAGTGTGTGATAACAAAGCTGCTATTACTTAGGGAACAGATTTGGCTTACCTGTCACTATCACAGTTAACCTCATAGATAGACGAAAGTACAAAAAGTTGATGAAAAGTTATTGTCACCTTTTTGTCTCAGCCAATGGATTTATCTTAGGTCTTCTTGTGTCATGCATCTATTGCTCATCGTTTCTAACAAGAAAACAAAGCTTTCATATACTTACAACATATATCTTTCTCGAAGCTCTTGGATCAAAGAATCATTTTGCAATAAGAAACTGATAGCTCATTAAGTTGTATTTTACTTTCTTGTTGTATTTGAGTTTTTGTATTGTGATCCTAAACGTTGCCTTCTTCTGCTTGTTTGATTATTAGTAGGTGTTGTGGTGTAAACTTTATTTCTGTGTAATCATCTAGAGTCAGGTGATTCTCAAGCTAGAGTTAGCTTGTCATTCCAGTTAGAGCTAGCTGGTGTGTGGGTGTAGTAAATTTATTGTACATCTTCCGTATAATACAGTTATTACTACGAGAAAAAGGATTAGGAGTTTAATCCTTGAAGTCTGGAGTTTGTATTCTAGTTGCTTGAATATAGTGGAGCTTTGAAATCCTTGAGGCAGATCTTGATTTTTCTTCCTTGAGAAAGGAGTTTCCACGTAAAATTTTGGTGTTTGTTATTTACTTTTCCCATTTAATTTATTATTAAGTTTCTCCTAGTTTTTATTGTTTGAGTCTATCTGGAAACAGGTTCCAAAGTTGAGGATCAACCCACTTTAACTCTTCAAGTTTAATTTAAGATAGACTTGATGAGATCGGCTTACGTGAATGTAATGGTTTGATCACCTTTTATTAAAAATTTGGGTTGTCATTTTAATGTGCTCCAGAGATTCATGGTGTGTGCATGACAATAAAAACATTTTTGTTAGTATCACAGAGTTTGCATAGATTTAATGATTTAATATATGTTGTATGGGTTTCAACTGGAGTCTATTCAATCAGAAGTACATTACTTTATAGACATTGATTTTTGCCTCACGTCACTACTTATCAATTCAAATCACAAACAATTAAAATTAAGTATATAGTCCTCGCTTTACACAAAAATTGTTCTTATTTTTTACCCTTACACAAAAATGGTCTATTTTTTCACTTACTTCCTTATCTAATATTAAAGACTCATTTGAAGTTGGGGTTGGGGTCGTGTCCCTGGAAGAGTGTGGGGATAGGGTCCAGGATTGAGAGTTGGGGTCAAAATAGGAAGTCAAGGTTGGAGTCGGGAGTTGGGATCATGTCTTTGATTAAATGTCAGGATCAACACTCAAAAAGTTGGGGTCGAGTCCTGATGAGTGGTGATTTTACCACTCACTCTCACTCAATGTTTTTGTTTTGGATAAATAAACGAGACATAGTTATGATTAAATGCACTAATATCCACTCGTTGAAGGCATAGAGTTGAAGGGATGGAAAGATGTGGAATGGAGCTCAAAATGATCAGAAAGGGAACAAGAAAGTACAAATGAAGACCTGGAATAGAAGGGCCGCAGTTACTGCGGTCGCGGTCTGCTGACCGTAACCGCAGCAGTCAAGTAGGGTCAATACATCACGGTCGTATTTATCTATCGCTGTCGCGGAAGTTGCGGGCGGGGCCATGCTGGTGCGATCACGGCTCAGAGAAAGAGTTCAGCCCAAGGGAAAATTTGGAAATGTATGTGGCTGATCCTAATTTTGGCCAAAAAGACCCAAAACCTTGATTGAAAATCATATTCCATCTTTCCCAACAATTTTTTAGGTTTTAGCTTTTGTAGTTGATAAGCCTTCATTTTTGGAGAAGAAAATATTATATAATTTTTGGGTGAAGAATATACTAGAGACTTTCTAAGTGGAAGACTAGCTCACTTCCATTGTTGATTACTGGGAGTCTCAAGTTTGAAGTAACATTCACCTAATCTTCAAAAAGTTACTTCAATGGAGATTTTGGGTATATCTATGCTTATTTATCTTATGTGCAGCTAGATTTCCCTCTTGGGGTTATGTGTGAATAGGGGTTAAAATGTGTGGGGGTTGTTATTGATTAGCTTCTACTTAGTAGTTCATGTTTATGGGTTTTATCATTGCTAAGCTAATTTGGTTGGGTTTTGATGGGCAAAAGCCCCAAATACCCATGTGGGTATGATGAATGAAAGCTACATGCTTTAGAAAACCCAAAGCATCTTCGAAAGAAGGGTTTTAGGTGAAGTTTAGGAGTTCATATCATCCTTGAAAGAGGGATATGGAGACCAAAGCAATGATAGACAATTGTGTGTGTAGTTTGCTAAATTTTCACTATCTTAGACATAAGGGTAAATGTGAGGTTGACTATACCATAGGTATCATCTTAGAAATAGGGATGCCTAGATTGAGGTTGTGGTTACCAATTATTGAACACCCCTATTAGGTGTTTGAAAGAATCAATAGGTGAAAGTTTGGTGTTTTGTTGAAAGACTAGCATCAAAATCTATAACCAAGCCTACCCATATTTGGCTACTAAATTGATGTTGATTGCTAAAACCCACATATCACTCCTTAGTAATGCATAATCCTAAGATCCGTGCATAATTGTTAAAACTCTAATTATTCGTATCCCCGAATTTGTACTAAAAAAACCCATAAAGAAATAGTAGTGTAGATATCTATTTCCCCCAATTTTACCTTCTTGTAACATTGGTTTGGATTTAGCTCGTATATATTATCTTGAAGTAACTTGATTTCCACTCATATTGTTCCTCGTGGATTCGACCCTGACTCCAAAGTTGGATAAATATATTGACGATGACTGCCTTACACTTAAATCGACGTGTAAGTTGAGCGTTATCAAAAAAATGGCGCCGTTGCCGAAAAATAATTTGGCATATTAAGTTAGTTTGGAATTTTAGTTACTTTCTTGGATTCAAGATTTTATATATTTGTTTGTGAGTTTCTTCGTTTCATGTGTTAGGTAGATTTTCTTTATTTTTGTTTATTTTTTACTATGGCATCAAGGAATGAATATGGGTTTGGTGGTTGGAAAGAGTATCTTGATAAATCATGTCCATATTATGGTGGACCTCACTTTTAGAAAGATTTTAGACATAATCCTCGGAGAGAGATGTGTGCACCATCTCAATCTTCTAGGGAGTATATTTGTTCTCTATGTAGTGGTCGAAATGGACATGAGAGCGATTGGAACGAGAGTATATTTGTTCTCTATCAAAGTTCTTTTCATGACTTTGATAGGACTTATGAGAAAGCAAGGGAAGAACAAAGCACGAAAAATATTAGTGTTGCAGTAATGCTTCAACGTATATTGCAACGAGCAAAATCAACGGAGGATGAATTAGAACATTAGAGTGATTGTTCAAATACCCCCACCCCTAGTAATGCTATCCCAAAAGCAGGTTCTTCTTATGATTTTGATAGGCCTTATGATGAGAAGAAAGAAGAACAATCTATCAGGCCCAAAAGCTTTGAAGTTATGCTTCAAACTATCTTGGATCGGGTAACTATAATAGGGGAGAATATGCAAGACATACATCAATCCAATGAGGCATTTGGAAGGGAGATTGTCAAAGTAAGGGAAACGAGCAAGGAAATAAATCTTGCAAATGCCATTGCCCTTCTCATTTCCCAAAATAAAGTTAATCAAGAAGAGAAACCAAGATATAATGATGAGCTTGGCAACAAAGAACCTTCGACTTCCCAACCAACCAAATCTAATGATGACGAAGATGCCAAAATAAAGAAAGGGGTACTAGAGTCAAAATAAGAATTAAAGCACATCCTATATGACGAATCTTGTCTATTTTGGTGCGGGAAATAAAAGCACACCAATCGTGGTAACATCTGTAATCATATGCTTGATGTACATAAGGAAAATATATCTGAACGGGTCTAACTCAGATCGACTAACAAAATCATCAACTGAGGAACCACACACACTATCTCTAACTGAAGATGCCACAACATCACGGGTTGATCTGAATGAGCTGAATGACTAGAAATTCCATGTCGGGGACACTTTTTAGATCAGTAGTCGATAGCCCTATAGTCGTAGTAATTCCTGAAGCATTAATATGGCGGGGACACAAACTGAGCTCAAATGGCTAGACAACTGATGTTGACAAAAATATCTAGAATTATATCCATACTTTTGTAATCATAGTCTATCTCAAGGACTCTAGGCTAATGGAGAATACATGTTAACTCCGTCTGATAAACTATCTCATAGTCTGAAATACTAACTACGAAGAAATGAGGGGTTGTAAATAAAGATGAACTCTATCGAAAGGATCCTCACTCCCGAATACGATACCAATAGCACTATACTAATGACATGGCCTCTTGCCGCCACTTTCATAAGCCTCAATACCTGTGCTCTCTATGGTCCTGTAACACCCCGTACTTTTACCTAGCTTAAATTCATCCCAAAAACGTCAAAGACTTGCTTTAAAGATTAATACACTTCTAACTGTGTGGAAAATTGAATAAGTTTTCCATCAATACCAAATTTGTCCAAATCCGACACCCGAGCGAAGAGTTAGAGCCATTTTAGTAAGACAGTGTACCAACTGGTACTCTAGCGCGTTGTGGAGGCAGTCCAAATAGCATTTGTCATATTCCAGTGAGACAACGTGATACCACCGCATCACGCCACTATCCTTTTTTCTAATTGTCACTTTTTAGTGTGACTCCGCGATCATGGCGCGTCGCGCCAAAGGGAAAATTTGCAACCAGTGAGACATTGCATTGCGCCATCAGCCCAGTTTCCAATCGTCAGTTTTCAGTGACACGGTGCGATAGCATCGCGTTGCGCTAAGTTCCCAACTCGGGTTTTCAGTGATGAAAATTAAAAACTTTCTAGGGGCAATAGGGTCTTTTTCCATGATCCAGATCAGCCTTTGAACATGAAATTATGCCCTAAATACCCTATTATGTCATTTTTCCTCACTTTCTCTCAAAAATAAAATCATTCTCTCTCAAGAGGCAGAAACCCTAGTTCAATAAATCAAGGTCAAGCCCAAGAAATTCTTCAAGAATCTGACAAATTAAGGTATGTTAGGTGCTCATCTATGGGTTTCTTTTACCCATAGAGTCCAAGAATCCCTTTTTCAAATACACAAGATCTCATATTTATGATTTCCATATCTGGACTACATTGAATTCATGTTCATGATATTTGTTGGGTTTCAATCCATGATTTATGTGAAAGTTTCACGAAATTGAACAGCATGTGTGATGGATATGTGATTATCTTGATAAACTTTTGAATTTACAAAGTGATTAATGTGTCTATAATGTTAATTGGGTTTTAATCCATGATTTTTATATGATTCATGACATTAAAATAGTATTTAGTGGGAATTATATGAATTATATGCTAAACCCTTGAATTTGCAATTAAGTATTGTATTCATGATGTTTTTTGTAATGACCATTATCATGTGAAATACTCATGCTCCCCAAGTATTTGCTAAAATGCCTATGTGAAGTAGATAGAGGAATCATGAGATGTTATTATGAGATCTTAATCATCTACAAGCTTACGCCCTACAAGTGTTTGATAAAATGCTTATGTGAATTGACTAGTGAAGGCATGACATGTTATTATGTGATCTCATTCATGTACAAATTAATGCATTACAAGTGTTTAATGAAATGTCTCTATGAATGAATTATTACCATGTGAACATTGTTATGTTATTCAAGATTATGCTTTTCTTTACTTTTCACGCTATCGAGTCTTGGGGTATTTAATAACCGATAATTTAGTTGTTTACCTAGAGGCAGTGTCAGTTACAAAATAGTATCAGTCATGTCACAAACAGTAGTACTCTCAGTCAGTTACAGAACTCAGAAAAACTCAGTAAACTCAGTCTCAGTCCAGTCCCATTCAGTATACTCAATTCAGTGTCTTTCAGTTGGTAGTAGAATTTAACACCAAGCGAGTGTAGGGATAATGGCTTCCCCATCAGATAGGCAGAGTCGTAAGTAGAAGTCCCTGTACTCTAGAACAGTGTAGCCAGCACAGAGTGAGGAGTCACCCGTCAGACTAGACTTGACTACCTCCCAGGGGTAACCCGTCAGATTAGGCTTGGCTCCGCCCAGGTGTCACCGGTCAGTTAGGCTTGGCATTATGGTTTTCTAGTGTTAGTACCCGTGGCACGATATTAGTACCCTTCCAAATGAGGTTAAAGGTTGGACCCCTATCAGCTCAGATTTGGGGCATATCGATTAGATAATTATCTCCCATAGTTTCAATTTCAGTTTCGATCTTCAGTAGGGAACTCAGATCAGTTCTACAAAATTAGGACTGTCAGACATAGTCAATTTAGAACCAGTAATTCGGTTATCAAAAACTCAGATATCAGTTACTCAGTTATTAGAATTTAGTACTTAGCTTCAGAAAATCTCAGTCACAGCATGTATATAAATGCACAGTATTGCATACTCAGTATTTGCCATAGTTCAGATTATCCATGTACTCTCATGTTCAGTTATTCTATATCATTTAGTCAGTTATTATTCATGCATATGAACCCTTGCATTCAGCCTTACCTCATCTAGTACACCAGTATATTCCCACGTACTGATGCATACTTTTCTACGCTATGATGTTTCATATCATAGGTTCGGATGCTCAGGTTCCCGATCGCACTTAGACAGATTCAATCAGCAGTCACAGATTTAGTAGTGAGTCCTCATATATCGAGGATATGCTTTTATTTCAGCATTTCAGTAGATTCAGTATTTTTGTTGTTGGAGTTAGTTGGGGGCTTATCCCACCAATTCCACTTTCAGACAGTTCATATTAGAGGCTTTCAGACTAGATTTTCAAATAGTATTCAATTTAACGGATTGTTATTTTGGATATTATATTTTGTCAAAATTTTAGATTTTGAACCTTATGGCATTTCAGCCTAATTCCGCATTTATTTCAGTATTATTATCCAGTGTTCACAACAGATATCAGTCATGGGTTAGCTTGTGGTCCGTCGAGATCTTAAGCACCGTGTGATGACTAGGGGGTAGTCTCGGGTCATAAGAGGTCCTTTCATAATTGCCAACCTAAGGGAAGGAAGACTCAACTTCTATCAAGTGCTCTGATGCCAAATAGAGTGGCAATGCTAAACCTCTAATGATTCCATGCACCATGCCCAGCTCAAAAGGACATAACTAGGAATAAATCTAGCCCACTCAAGAAATCCAATATCGTATTTGAAAATTGATAAAGAACCCTGATGAATACCAATAGATCTAACTCTGGTCTAAGAACTGCTTGATGAATCGAATGTTATCCATAGTTGTGAGGGATCTATAATATGGCTCGGATTCCCAATGCTGAACCTCAAAGGCTGAATTAATAACGAGCTCAACTGAAGCCTAAATTGGCCCTAAATCCTTTGGCTGATGCTGAAGATCGTTGACATCCATCTTTGATTTTCTAGTCCAATGTTGCGCGAAACTCTAGAAATGCAAGTTGCAGTCTTGTCCGCATCTGTGCACATCATCGGCCATCTTGCATCAATCATTAAGGACAAAATAAAGTCAAATAATGTGTTCGAGGTTCATAGCAATGCTGACAAATGATAAGAAGTCAAGAAGTGAATTTTCTAAAATGTCCCTATAGCCTCCCAAAGATAGATTACGGACATCTCCACACTGATCCACGGGACTCTACTAACACTTAGCTCTTGTACTAATACGCTAGTGAAATCTAGGCTCTGATATCACTTTGTCATGACCTAAGTTCTCAGGTCATTATGATGCTTACTATAACCTACCAGTAGGCAAGCCCAACCTATAGTCCAAAACGGCTAGTAATAGACAACTCAATAATATAAAGAAAAGAATGCGGAATAAATGAAATAAAGATAAATTACATAAGTGAATCCCAAAATCTGGTGGTATCAATACAATAGCTTTTAATATAATAGGACTACAAGAGTGAAATATCAATGGAATTATAGTGATACAACTTATCTTCGAATACAATATAGAGACTAGTCTAATATATAAGAGGGATGTAAGTAATACCCTGAACTTCAGGAGCGCACTCTCAATCTCTGAATCATGGCTGCTCTGCACGGCACATACATCAATGGCAATAACCTATACTATAATCTGCAAGCTGTAGAAGTGTAGTATGAGTACCAAAGGAATGGTACTCAGTAGGCAACTACAAACTTAGCTCCCAAGATAAAGCAGGTATGTACAACATATAAACAGTATGAAAATTACACCCAAGAGTCCATAAATCATATAACAGGTCAATGAGACAATAAGGATAGCCTAATCTATTCATGTCCAAGAGACTAACATAATAAGGCTAAGGAAGTATCAAGGATGAACTATCCTATTCATGTCCAAATTCGTAAATCTCAATACTATACCATATATGCCACGCTAATATGTGAATAAAGGGTGAAAGAAAGGTAGATAACATTATACAAGGCCAAGGAATAAATATACAATATGAACAAATGAAGGAGGATATACGGTAGTACCATAGCTACGTATAGCTATATATATATATATATATATATATATATATAGTTATAAGGTCAACTCAAGGCATAACCTAAATCATCATGTTCTTATTTTAAGACCTCATTATAATCTAATCAGGATTTAATACTCTTATAATCATGGTTTCTAACCCACATGTCTAGACATGAATTAATCATGTATAATAATGCAATTGTACAATAAAAGAGGACAAGAACATACCTCAAATATCGATACAGAATCAATGACCAATCTATCATAAGTTAGCCATAATAGTGATCATAACAATAATAATAACAATATCAATAACAGTGCAAGTAACCGGTTATTCTGGACAACCAAACACCGATCCAAGCCTATGCGTAGCCCCACGCCCCAAGCTTAGAAGGTTCAATCAACATACAACAGCACAAGTTATATTTATTACCTATATCCATACAATCGTCCCATATCGACTGATAGACATAGGCGCATACTGGTGATAGGTGATGCATATGCAAGGTACACAATCAACATCACAATCTCATTATCATAACCATCATCATCTTAATCAACCTCCGACCTTGCTGGATATCAATATATCATCACAATATCTTTCGGACTCAAACCAGGTATATATCATCACAACATCCTTCAAAGTCAAATCGGTTATGTATATCATCATAATCATCAATACATAAATAAAGCTATATAATGGATGCACAAACTCAAGCCATGGCTAAAAGAATGTAAATTCGTAAGTTTGTTACCCAAAATGATCTTCGAGACTAAATCATTGTAAAAGTGTAGAAAAGGTCAAAATATCTCACGACCAAAGTAAATAATAGTGTTAAGTCATGGACCAAAATCTGGCTCGATCAAATCTTTAAAATGATATTTTACCTCTTTTATATGTATAAATATGCCATTTAGTTAGACAATTATTATAGTAAAGAAATCCATTGTCAAGGAAAAATGTGGATTTCACCCATTATTTAGAAAAATAATGATAAGGTCGTATTTAAGCTAGGATCACATCAATATCGATATAATAATCATGAGTGTACCAAATCTATGCATGCCATCACCATTATTCAGTCAGTGAAATCGTAGGCAACATAAACATATATGTGTCCATATTCTACAATCATATCCTTTACAATGATAAATACTTTCCACATATCTAATCAATATCATAACACGATCCTCGGCTATCATAATCACGACCATAGGCCCATATACATATCTGAAACTTATATCGACAATCATATTTAAAAGTCGTAGCATATCTATAATCATCTCACATATAGGAAGCATCTCATATCTAGGAGACATAATATCAATAACCATATCACCTCTATTAGACATCTCATATCTATAGGTCATACATCATGACCAAGAGGAAAATCATCTCTATAAGACCAATAATCTTAAATAAGAGGAAAATCATCTCTATAGATCAAATATCATAACTAAGAGAAAAATACATCTCTATGGGCCAAATATCATAACTAAGAGAAAAATTCATCTCTATGGGCCAAATATCATAACTAAGAGGAGAATGCATCTCTATGGGTCAAATATCATAACTAAGAGGAGAATGCATCTCTATGGACCAAATATCATAATTAAGTGGAAAATGCATCTCTATGGGCCAAATATCATAACTAAGAAAATATATATCTATGGGTCAAATATCATAATTAAGAGGAAAATGTATATCTATGGGTCAAATATTATAATTGAGAGGAAATAATATCTCTAATGGCCCAAATCACATCTACGGGAAATTAACATCTCTATAGTTCATTAATCATAATCCGGTGAAAATCATCACAATTTGTCAATTCACCAAGTAAATCTCATAAATAAGGCTCATTAGTCTCAACTGGGCTTACTATCCGCAACTAAGCCCATAAGGGTTAACACAAGTCTTGGCCTACATGGGCCGGATGATCCCACTTCTAATCCTCAATCTTCATATTTAGGTAAACTACGCCCAAAACTAGGCTAAGGTATCTAGTTCAACTTGTAGATGTCAAGAAATCCATAACCAATCCTAAAATAGGAATTTCGTCTAGAAACATGAGCAATTATGTTAATTCTACCCCAAGATACGATTTCAAGATCACTAGACTAGCCCAACTAAGGTCAATGACACTAACCATGATTCAAACACTTGGACCACATCCTAAAACTAGCATCATAACATTTTCATACTACAAACTAATTCAATCTAAGGAGAAGGCAATATGATTCTAAAAAGGTCTTAAACATACTACCTTACGGATCCAAAACCCTCATCCAATTCCCTAAACATCAATAATCAATATTAGGTATTTATTCATAATCAAGCCTAACATTTATATTCACATGTCATACATAACACACATCATCTTTGAAGAAGTGTAGGTAGAAGCCTACCTCAAGGCCGAACCGTAAAACTCGCATCATGCACCACATGCTCGTCTTCACTTCACAATCCCCAAAATGCTATCATGCTATCAAAAAAATAACCTACTCATCAATACGAGTCTAATGATACCCATATTGCACTATTGTTCTTCAGATCCAAAAAAGACACCAAAACCCTCGAGTGGGTCCCACATACGAAAATTACATTTTCGAGATTAACCCAATGTTTATACATCACCAAGGAATCATAACCCTCGATTAATGGGTGCAAACAAACCAACTTTGGGGCTAAATCAAGCCCTAATCTAAATTGGAGTTTTGGGTCAAGAACTAATAAATTCACCAATAAAATAATGAAATCTTACCTTAATCCGGATGATAATCATGATAAAAGATGTTTACCAAGCTTTGTACACACCCACAAGGCTCTATTTATCATACCCATTTAGGATTTTAGGTCTCAATGATGAAGGGAAAATGCCTAAATTTGCGATCTTAGGGTCTATTTACAGACCCTCTCGGTGAAGAGATGCGGTATCCCCATGACAACAAAGTCAAAAACTTATTTTTGACCCTCAAAACTCATTCGGAACCCAAATCACATGATCCATTAGTGAAATTTGAGTGTAAACCACATTTCAAATCCGCTAGAATCATTAAAACTTTCATCCAAGATCTTTTCGGCAAAAGTGGCGCTCACACCTATAGTTTTGTTTTTCATAAAATTCGCTTAATAGCCCAAAATAAGTTCGAAAGCCTTGAAATATGAATCAAGGATCCCCCTAGACTAAAATTGATATTCTGGATGCGATGGAGAAGTTGGATTATCAATTCGAGGTCATTTCGACCAAATATGGATCCCACACCCATATTTTAATTTTTCAACTTTTTAACCAATAGGTCGAAATGAGCTCGGGTGCATTGAAACCCAAACCAAAGATATACCTAGATTAAAATTGATATTTTAGATCTTCTAGCAAAGTCAAAATTTGTGTCCGAGATCGTTTCATTGAAGTTTTTGCCTGATTGCCATTTGGAATCAATGAAGACTTCAAAACAAGGAATTGGCTCTAAAAATCAAATGAAATTACCCGGTAATTGAATAATCGGTCCCAGCAAGTCATAAGTGGCTAAGGCAGTTATAGAAAATCCCTAGTGAAGAAGATAAGCGAAAATATAAAAAATGATAGTAAGGGTCATTACAGCAAGGTAAGACTTTGTACAATAGATACTTGTGGTCTGACTATACACCAGACCCTAAGCATGGCAAAAACTTTTGTACACCGGACTACCCTTGACAAAACTGTGGAGAAGGATAACAATATCTGATTCACTACTCTTGATTAGTATGATTAACAACAAATTGAGGTCATTTCTGGGAGTTGAAGCCTATTGTGGAGCATATTACAGTAATTTGATTATAATTGTGAATTTCTCTTTTAGTCACAAACTCAACGAACGAAAAAGGGTAATATGATGATTCATTTTTTTACCTAAGCACAGTGAAATCTCAAAAGTGTATAGTACCTAGAATATTTTGAGTTGTGTTTTCAAACATCAAAAGCGTCCTCAGGATCCTATTAAATAGAAATAAAGAACGAAATAACTATAAAAGTTATTATAAAATGATGGAAACAGACCAAGTTTCAGGATCAAGCCAAAAGGAAATCACTTTGTTATTGATGATATTTCCTACGAATAGAATGCCTTTGTGTATAAACAATTGATAAACAAAATCTTGAAGGTAAATTAATTTTAAAGGTTTTCTTTTGTTTAATCAGTACAACGTATCAAGTAAGAAACTTTTTTGATGTATTGAAGTTGAAAAGTTTGAGACATCTGATTAAGGACAGGGACTCCAATCTTCGACTACAAGAGACTCAATGTCAAATATATAACAGGTATTTTAGTATCCTACATATGATAGATACGAAGATAAATAAATATTTTATTAGGTATATTCTCTGACGAAAAAATTTTCTCTCTTTTTATATATCAATTTTATACTAAGGAATAATTTAAAATCATGATTTTTTTTTATAAAATGTCAGTTGACTTTTTTACATTTAAAATTAAAGATATAAAAAATAAAAAAATAAAATAATACACATGTGCAACGCACATGCCTTAAACTAGTAATTCATAATAATCAGAAGATTGTTATTCATAAATTACTTACATTAAAAAAATATTTAAAAAAAATAATTAATATTTACATTATTAATGCATGTATTTTTATTCCACATTCAACTCTGTAAATAATATATTGATTGCCAAATAATAATAATAATATTAATAATAATAATAATAATAATAATATATTGATTCTCGTATAATCTTACAAGTATCATTTAAAACACTAAATTAATTATATAACAAATTCTTTTTGTTATGCGACCAACCAAACGTTCTATTACTCTATAGGATGAAATTTTATAATGAAATCAATTGTTCCAAACTATCAACCAAACAACCCTTTAGAATAAAGTATAGTTTATGATGCAAGCTATACACCTTTTCTTCAATAAAAAATCAACTTATAGTAGTTACTCTACAAAATTATTCATAATTATATTTTATAATGTGACAAATATTACTATATTAACGTCAAACGTATAAAAGTGTAAATATAAAATAAGTAAAATGGTTTAGTGGACCCTTATACTAGTCCGAGTTTGTAAAGTGAACACCTCTACTTAAACTTTGATCATCTGAATTCTTCAACTCAATAAAACTCAATATTTTAAACTCTGTTTCGATGTGTGTAACATAATTGTCTCCACATCAATTTTCATGTCATTTTTAAATATTGCAGTAAATTTCACGTTATTTTTAAAATGCCACATAAGAAATTAATTATTAAAATGAATGGGAGTAACATTTAAATTATTATGCTTCAGATAAGTAACATTTAAATTATTATGCATAACATTTAAATTATTATTATCCAACTGAAGCTTCAATTATTATGCAGTTTCAACATTTTAAAATATGTTCTTGATGTTTGCTCACAATTAAGGATCAAATCCATTTCAAATAGTTAAAATTCCTCGCAAATTAATTTAAATTTTCAATTATAAATTCAAATACTCAAACACAATAAATTTTTAACTATAATTCAAATATATGATTTTATTGTATTTGTATATATAGATTGTACTAGTTTAGGTGTACGCGTCTTGCGCGTGTACCTCAATTTAATGATTTCAAATATTATATTAAATAGGATATTTGTTTAAATAATAAAGATGAATATAATAATTAAATTTAATATCTTTTGAGTATTTAAAGATGAAGAATTTATTTATTAAACCTAATCTCTACCAAAAATATTTTTAAACCTAATCATTAAATAGGATATTTGTTTAAATAATAAAGATGAATATAATAATTAAATTTAATATCTTTGGAGTATGTAAAGATGGAGAATTTATTTATTAAACCTAATCTTTATCAAAAATATTTTTAAAAGTTGATCGACATTCATTTACCATCTGTAAATTGCAGCAAAACAATATAATGATACAACAACAACAACAACAAGAAGCCCAGTGTATTCCCACACAATGGGGCTTGGGAAGGGTAAAATATACGCAGTCCATATCGCTACCCCCAAAGAAGTAGAGAAGTTGTTTCCAATAGACCCCCGGCTCGAGATAAAAAAACAGGATAATGAAACGTGAAGTAGGATGGGTGGATTAACAGAAGTAAAGAATCAGAAATAGTAAAATAGAACTCAGAGCAATACAGGATCCGGGAAGTAAGAGCCATAAGCTATAAGAAATAAGAAAAGGAAATCTGGAATAGGGTACCCGCCTAGTAGTTACCTACACTCACAGACCAAAGCCACCCACCACACCCAGTCTGTCCTGACTAGCGGCTCCTACCTATCGACACAGTCCTGCGATTACTACCCCGGCTAAATAGAGACTCTCCTAATTACTTGCTACAACTCATGTACTCACCCTAGCCTTCTACCCTTATTCGCGACCTCCACACCTTCCTAGCTAGGGTCATATCCTCAGTAAGCTAAAGTTGCTCCATGTCATATCTAATCACTCCCCTCCAATATTCCTTCAGCCTTCCTCTACTCTTTCTGAAGCCATCCAAGGCTAGCCTCTCACACCTGTGAACTGGGGCATCACGCCCCTCCTCATCACATGCCCAAACCATCCCAGTCTTCCTTCATGTATCTTGTCCTCCACCGAAGTCACTCCCACTTTCTCCCGAACAATCTCATTCCTAACTCTATCCCCACTTGTAAGCCACACATCTAACGCAACATTCTAATTTCCGCCACCTTCAATTTTTTAATATGGAAGTTTTTGACAGGCCAACACTCCGCTCCATACAACATGGCTGGACGAACTGTCACACTATGGAATTTGCCTTTAAGCTTAAGGGGAACCTTCCTATCACACAACCCTCCAAAGGCGAGCCTCCACTTCATCCAACCAGCTCCAATACGATTAGAGACATCCTCATCAATCTCACCATTCCCCTGAATTATAGACGTAAGATACTTAAAACTATCCTTCTTACATACAACTTGGGAATCCAACCTTACCACCACTTCGTCTTCCTACCTTAAGTCATTAAACTTGCACTCTAAATACTCCGTCTTGGATCTACTCAACCTGAACCCCTTAGATTCTAGGTTTTGCCTCCATACCTCCAATTTTTCATTCACACCCCTCGGATCTCATCAATCAGCACTACATCATCTGCAAATAACATACACCAAAATAATACAATGATAGAGACATCAAAATAATATAATTAAATTTAATCTTTACACACAAAATTTTTCTCAAAGTCTTCTGACACTCATCTATCACCTATAAACAATAACAACATAATCAAATTGTTATTAGTAATAACTAATAGTAATTAAATTACAAAAAAGGAAAAAAATGAAAAGTAAAAAAATAAATGAAGAAAAAAACAAAAAATGAAAAATGAAAAATGAGAAAACAAAATAAAAAGGAAAAAAAATTGAAAAAAATAAATAAGAGAATAATAAAAAATAAAAAAAAGAGAGAAAATGTGTGAGCAAGAGAGGGGATATCAAATTGTAATTAGTAATAACTAATAGTGTAATTAAATCAAATTTAAGCTAAATGTAGTTATCCAAAACTATTTGAATTTGAATATGAAAAGAACGCCCGATTTCCCCAAATGCAGACCTAGGGTTTGGGTTTTGCAATAATCAGAGGAAATGGGGGATTCATCATCAGGAGAAGAAGAAGGGAAGGTTCGAGGAGGAAGGCAGGAGCTAATTGTAGATGATGAGTTGCGGGAGATGGGTAAAAAAGCAGCATGGAGTGTCAGCTCTTATAAACCGGGCAATGCTGTTCTTTCCCTTCGCGATGATAACCTTGATACCTATTGGCAGTAAGGAAAATGTTTTCTTTCTGGCTTCTCTACTTTCTTAGCTCATTTTTGGGTTTTTGTTTTCTGTGTATGTATGCAGATCAGATGGTGCACAACCTCATCTTGTTAATGTTCAATTTCAGAAGAAAGTTAAGCTTCAAGTAGGTTCTATCTTATCTTATTTACATAAATACTTACGAATGGCACATGTCATTGGTTTGGTGCATTCACGGGATGCGAATTAATTTTTGCAGTCATGTGTTGTAGCTAATCACTTGAACACTGAGACTGGTTTAATATCTTTGTTATCTGTTTCTTTGTGTTATTTATCCTCAGTTAGTCGTCCTGTATGTTGATTTCAAGCTTGACGAAAGCTATACACCTGGTAAGATCTCTATCCGAGCAGGAGATGGCTTTCACAACTTGAAGGTAATAGTATAATGGAACTCTGAGATTAATTGTCAAAGTCCTGAATAGTTATACCATTAAATTTTCAGAAACTTGAGACGTTATGTCATTTTTTTCTAATTTGAAGGAGATAAAAGCAGTGGAGCTTGTCAAGCCAACTGGATGGGTGCATATATCTTTATCGGGTAATGATCCGCGGTAAGAAATCGAGACTTTGGTCTCATGATTTGGCAAGTTTTTGACTTATTTCCTTCACTTCTTCTTTTTTCAGATTATGTTGCATATTATTCAGTAGCTTTACACAATTCAGTCTTTCTAGAAAGTTTATGATACCAAATTTGGTTGTGTTTCTACAAGACTACAACCACTATGAGGTATTCCAATAATTAGAACTCATTAACCCGACAGACCACGTGGACATAAATGCGAAGAAGTATTGAATTTAAAAATCTTAAATTGTTAAACAAGATGTAGTTTCTCTCATTTCTCTTGCCAATTGATATTGAGAACATTCTTTTCCTTTTTAATCATAGATGTAACCCGAGTTTGTTAATGTTTAATCACACACTTATACTGACACGTTTTGTAGGAAAAAGAATGATTTTTGATGGTTATATTTGCAAAATGTTGATGATGGGGACTAAATACTAGCAAAGCTATGAAAGACTTAAGTTTCTTTCTTCAGCATAAGTGAGTGGCTATATCTGAGCAAAACTATAATGAAAGATAATAGTATTGCTTTCTTAAAACGTAAATGAAAGTCTTAGTTTGTATTTGGGCCATATTTGGTTGAGTTGAAAAAAAAGAGAATTTGGAGTTGAAAAAAGTATTTGAAAGTTGAAGTTGTGTATGGCCATGAAGTTCACTTGAAAAAGTGTTTGCACATGTTGAAGACTTGTGGGTGGAAAGTATCAGTTGAAATACTGATCAAACCATTATTTCAATTTTAATGTCTATATTTTAATTAGAAGTTGAATTAATCAGCAAATTGTGTCCAAATATTCATCTGCAAATAATATTCATGTCCAATGGCACCAAATCTAAATAAAACTAATGTGGAGGACTTTAGTCGATTTCCTTACGAAAAAAAGAAATTTTAGTTGATTTTGTGGAGCTACACGGAGGATTAAATTGACGAAGACTAGAATGATTTAGTCGTTTTCCGCTTAGAATAACGAGGGACAAATTTTGTTATTATCTAGTCCTTTTCATTTTTCTCTTCTATGGATTTGGAGTCTCTGTTCTGCACTGACAGAATGTGTCAGCCAAAGATCTGGATAACTTGCAACACAAATTGCTATTATGAATTTAACATATTTTCTTTTTGTTTTTGGGATGACCTCCAATTACCTTGTGGAAATATGTTCTGCAAGTGTTAAACTCCATTCATGTCTCGAGCTCTGGTGCTTTTATTCTATGAAGAGCAGATGAGTTCCTCACCCTGTTTTTGATAGAAAAAATACAAGCCAACAAAGTTATCATTCGAAAAGAGGGAAAAAGGAGCATGTCAGTTTGTGTCGGTGAACATCCTGTGCATGCTCTGACTAACTTTTTCTGTGCCACGTCTCGGGATTAAATTGTTCAGAGCTCCCATACAAAAGAAGAAAATCTCAATTTACTCAGTATTAAGCTTAAGAAATTGTTGGATGGGCATAAACTTTAAACAGTATCAGTTGACTTATCATCCCATTACCAATAAAATACATACCTTATCACAAAAAAGTATTCAGTTGACATCTGTCATGTGCCTATGAAAGCTGTTTCTTTCATTATAAGTTCTGAGTAACCATATCCTAATTTATGTGACAGTGAAACTTTTGTCAACACTTTCATGCTGCAAATAGCTGTGCTCTCAAATCATCTTAATGGAAGGGACACTCATATCCGCCAGATTAAAGTCTATGGGCCAAGACCGTGTGTCCTTTATCTATATCTTTTTTTTTCCTCTTTTCCTAATGTAAAACATCAGTTCCAGAAATTGTGCAAAGAATCTGATTAGATGGCTTATGCAGGAACCCTATCCCTCTTCAGCCATTTCAGTTCACTTCTACAGAGTTTGTTACTTATTCTGCTGTGAGATGAAGCTCAAGGGACTATCTCAGGAGGATAGATTTCAACAATATATACTGATATCAAAATGCAAACTGGGGGTTCGAACAGAGTCCTTTTTTCTCCTGAAACAGACCAATCCCCCTGTTACCAAACCTGAGATCCGGTTCCTCGGATGACGTGAGTAATAAGAGAATGGAAATTGGGTCCTGCAATGGCAGAACCTCGTGAACCAGGCTTACTACTTGACTACTTGCATTTCTTCTCTATGATATTGATCAGTCTTAGGCCCATTGGATGTCTATGGTTGGTTTGTGTTATTCTAGGAAATATCTGTATACAATCATATTTGGTTTCACATAAACCTGTCACTAACAACCATGTTGGTTGTATTAATTTGTAGAGTCTCCCAATTTCTCAGTAATCTATCTGCTATATTATACCTGGAAGAGCGGATTTGCTTGCTGTTTCAGATGTTTTTGTTTCCAAGGCATATTGGCTTCCAAGCTCTATGTATCTGCATTGGGACTGGTCTTACTACCAGTTTCACCTAGATAAGCTAAACTCCAGATGTTCTTTTTATATGATCATTGATTGATTCAAAACCGTCTATCCTTATATGCATCCAATCATAGCATGCTTGTGAAAGAACAATCATTTTCTTATGGTCATATTAAGCTTTCATGTTATTCCACAACATGAGATTTTTCGTAGTAAGATATTTCATTTTTAAACCTTCATCAAGATATTGGCGCATGAGCAACATTGCCTTGGCGTGATTTTGGTTTGGTATCTGATTTATACCTTGATTTCAGCATATGAAACCCATGACTGGTAACTTTTGCCCGAAATGTCTTGGGTTCCCATTCCAAGTTTAGTATCATTTGCCATTATGTAGGAAGAAGAAAGTTTGTCCCCTGGATGTTTTCAAAGTATTTACTCAGATTGTAGGATTTTGTGATTATATTGTGTTATAAAATAAAGATTACAAAATAAAGAAAAGTATAGAGAGATTGATATCTTATTTCACTTGACATTCACATGCAAATGAATGCTTTAGCTTCGATTTATAGAAGAAAAGAAGTTGCTATGAGGTTTCGAGGAAGCTGCTACAAGTCTTCTTCAGGAGTTGCTTGCTTGCTTGATTGCAAGTCTCAGAAAATTCCTCCAAGGCTTTTCAGCAAGGTATTACAAGGTTTTTGAAGAAGTTGCTTGCAGAGTTTACTAGTTAGCTATTCGTGGGGCTCCCATGGTGTGTTTAGTGAAGGAAACATTTTCAGAATTTTCTTTCAAATTTTTCATGTTCGATTGGTCAAAATATTTTGAAAAACATTTCTCTAGAAAAATATGTTCCTTAAAAATGAGGGAAATTTCCCTGGTGTTAGTGCGAAATTTAAGTTACATAAAGTAACAGTTTAAGTTCATTGTCTCCATCCTACCCATCCAATGCTCCCATCCCCCAACTCCATCCTACCCACCCAAATGCCCCCAACCCCGCCATCAAATATGAATTATTCGTTCGTTCAGCAGAGTTGGAATGGAATTTAAATTATTTAGGCATTTGGCATAAACACATACGTAGTTACATCACAACCTAGTCGTAAATACGTTTGGATTTAAATTACATACAATATTAGTGTAATATTATCAGAAACTTAACTTGTGATTACTATTTTCCGCAAATCGCCAATTATTATATATTTTTTATATTAGTAAAAGCATAAAAAGAAGCAGCAGCTGAAAAGTTTCGGAACACATACTTCCCAAGTTCAGAATATATGAGTCACGATAACTCAAAAGGCTTTAAAGATTAATGCTGCTTTAGCGTGATAAACATGCTTTGCAAATATATAGATATGGATACAGGTGCTTCTATCTAAACAGCTACTGTTGGAGAAGATGAACATTGCACTACAAAAATCCTAATTCATAAATATGACCGAAAATCGAGAACATTATGAAGAAAAATAAAGGTCAGTCTGTCGTATACAACAATCTGCATGAAATCATTCACAGTTTGGTTTCATGTTAAAGCTGCTCAAGCAGATTGCAAAGGCTTGAAAGGCAGAAAATGGATAGCGGTAATCCATGGTGAATATATCTTTTCCGATTTTTCCGAACTGCAAAATTACTTTTTCTTGTTCTGCGGCAGGTATGTTGTGAGAAGGAGCAACCACTGCCAGTAGCTGGAAATTTTTTACAGAAGTTACTGTAACACAACCTTTAAAATCTAGGCACCAACACTGCAGTTGTTCATGCCATCTAGAGGCCTTGATTTTTAGTACAAGGGACTCTAGAAGAGGCAATGGCACCGCTGAACTTGAAATACTAGGTGCACTGACATCTTTGGCTGGAAATTTTGCATCTGAAACTGATGGAGGAGATGTCTTTTCACCAAAAAGACTGAGGGAATGATGTTGGTGTTGGAGCACTGCCTCCTTCTTGGATAGAAGAGAAAGGAATAGAATGCACTGCACAATGCATTCTTCTAGGTCCTCTTGTACGGACAACATTGAGTTCATATGAGATGTTGCCAATGCTGTAGTTGCATGCAGTACTGTTGGAGATGCCTGATTTGTGCGGAATCTCCTATTATGTCAACTACGTTCTTGAATAGACTCATCACTGGGAGGTTGGCTATCATAGATGGTGAACTTGGTCCCAAGAAAGTTAGACCTGCACAAGTTGTTTTAAACAGTACATGAACAAAATGAAAGGACGAGAACTTCGATGGGTATTGCTTGCTCGAGAAAAATCATCTGCAACCAATGAAATTACAAAGTGTGTGCTTGTTGCCCTCCTGATCCTTCTAGCAGCCAGCAATAATTTATCACTCACATCCTCAGCTGTCATGAAGTAAAAAGTCAGATGTCTAGGGAGTTAAATGGATAATGCCAAAGACAACTATGGAATTGCTGCAGAGCTGGTGCATAAAGGGTTGGGAAAGTACTGAATACTCAAGCACTCGATCAACTCCCCTTTCCCCCAAACAAAGAAGCTGTCTGGTGGACAATTTGAAAGGAAAGAAATGGAAGAAAAAAAATTTAAAGAAAAAGTGAATCATTAATTAGCATTAAGTACAGATGTGTCTCTCTACTATTTTTTCCATCTACCATGGTAATTGCAAATGAAATAAAAACCATGATAGACTTTTTTGAGTTCTTTACACTCGTAACAATAAAGATCTTTCTGTAAATACTTCTACCGTACTTTCTTGTTGCTGGATACTCAATAAAATGCCTTTTACAATCAAAAAAGGAACTTCAGATGTGCATCTCACAAAAAAAATTCATGTATGCGCCTTGCACTAGTAATTTTTTCCAAAATTACAGACCACTAACATTAAGCAGGAGTGTTAAAAATTTTGTAATTCTATTTCGGTGCAATAACTTGAGAAGTATCACAAAAGACCCATCAACCCAGGTGTAAGTTTATGAGATGAAAATTGATTTATCAATCAAATACACAAGGTACATCTACAAGTCGGCAACAAGGCACACAAATCATTGAATAGGAAATCAATTTCATAATACAGTGTCAAAATGGAAAATAGAACAAGGTTGAAGAAGAGTGTGACTTACATGGAGTCAAGCCAAAGTAGAGGCGATAAACTGAATTATCTCTGTCCCGTTTGATAAAGCAATGAATCGAGGATTCACGGGGACCAAGCTGGTCAAAGAAGAAACAGAAGAAATGCTTTCTTCATTTCATTTGACACATTGGCAATAAGAATAAGATGATAAGTAAACTGTGTATGAACAGTTACCTGCTTCAGTGAAATGGGAAAAATGAGTCTACCACATTCCTCAGGAGTCCTGACAATCTCTTTTGTAGCTTCTCTCCATAACTGCAAACAGATGCACAAAAGAGAAGCACAGTTCGATCAGGCCAAGTTATCTCACTCTCTTCAACCCTGCGGATTATATCCAAAATTAGCTCCGGTGGTAAATGCGTCCATTGCCCTTGTTCACTTGGTTCAAAAGGGGCCATATCAGGGGCTATATGTGACCGGATTCTTTTGCGCCAATGGTGGTGGAAAGTGATGCAGTTTATACAAACCATTTTCAACAGAGGCTATTCTGATAGCACGAGGACAGACAACAAATGTTTTAGTCCATGCCAACCAAATCCCGGGAAGATACTTCATGGCTGCCAGGCCTTTCATGGATGCTCCGGTACCAGTAGACAACAAGACTGCAACTGCTATATTCCAGTACAAGGGCATCCCAGAAACTGTTCACCCTGTACTTCCTAACTTGCCTGCTCCTAATGACACAAAATTTGCATTGAGCTATGACAACAAGATCAGGAACCTAAATATCCAGCAAATGCTCCACTAAAAGTTGATCGAAACCTCGTCTACACCATTGGTCTAGGAATCAATGCTTGTCCCACTTGCATAAATGGAACTCGGTTCAGCTTCTCTAAACAACATATCCTTTGTCATGCCACAAACTGCACTTCTTCAAGCTCATTACTTCGACATTAAAGGTGTGTACATTGTTGCGATCCTACCGCACACGCAAGTGTACGTGGTCATACAAGTAATAAAGGCCCTATCGAGCCGGATGTCGAACTCACAGGGACTTGTGTTCAGCAACAATCCAATTCTAGCGTTACTAAGGAAGCTAAATAAGTGCAAATCGTAACCAAAGAGAGTTCAAGTTTGAGAATCTAAAAGTAACAGTGAATAATAACGAAAATTTGGACAATAATGAGGAAAAATCCAGGGTCAAGGCACTATGAACAATCCTACTGAGCTATACAATCTCGTTGGTTAAGTTAATTATCTTGGTTGTTGATTTACGGGGTTGATAACATGATTATGGTCTTTCGAGGTTGATTCACGGGATTGATAACATGATTATGGTCTTCTGGGCCTCTAATCGTCTATCTAACTTAGCCCCACAACTACATCGTTGAGCGGGAATATGAGAACTAAGTTAAACGCGTTTATATATCATCCCGTATTTGAACCAAATGGGGAGAATTAGGTATATTCCTATCCTAAACGTGAATCCTATCTTTAATTCGCTTAAAGTATAAGAACCCACTCCACATATTCCATGATCTAATCTATTGTTCCCCTTTTCGGGCTCACAATAGAAATATAGGTTTATCCTAAGGGTCGCGAATCCGTAGAATAGTAATAACAACCATATATGAACAATCAAATATTATAATAAACATTAAACCAACTCAATTATAAGCTAAGTATTCATGTTCGTAGCCTAAACCCTAAAACGAGGGTGTTTAGCCACTTATAGTTTTACAACGAATCACAAGATTGAAATTCATACGTAAATTCTAAAAGTAGACTAAAGTAAAGAAATAAGAACCTAATTGCAACCTCCTCGCGTGTTTCACCATCCCCAAAGTCATCCAATATGTTTACATTAAGAGACAAGTGTCCTATTTACACTATAGAAGAAATTAGGCCATTTCTTACCCTTGGGTGTGACACGCTCTTGCTCCTGCGCGATTTGTGGCGTGACACGCCCAAATCACGGATTCACACTGGTTCGGGCAATTTACTTTGTCTCTCAGGGAGTGTCACACCCTTATCTCAGAGCTCTGAGGGGGTGGCATGGCATTCCTCTGAGCACCATTTTTCTTAGTAGTTCTCCTTCTGTTTGTCTCTAAGGCTGTACTTGTTTTTTTAAAGATTCAGACGTCTGAATCTGAATGCGCGTCTAAATGATTAAGATGTTGTCTCTAGATCTGAAAACTGAATGATTAAGACTGTTTGTTTTTCAATATCTGAATGTGCAAACAAAAATTATTTGTATATATAATAAAATAAAAAATATAATTCAAATAAAAACTAATTCTATATTAGAAAAGTATGTAATTTAATACAATAAAATTATTATTTGATTGAAAAAAATATTTATGTTTGTTAGTGATAGTGGAGATGATTTATAATGGTGGTTGCGATGACAATGATTGATATTAGTGATTAGTAATGTTGGTGGTGATAGTTGGTATTGTAGTGATTGTTATGATAGTGGCGGTGGTAGTTGTGATGTAACGTTGCTTGATGTTAGTAGTTAGAGGTGTTGATTGTGATGGCTAAAAAATGAATGCATGATGGTTGACGATTTGTCAGTGCTAGTTGGAGATGTTGTTAGTTGTGATGGTGGAGATGATTGTTAGTAGAGATAAATTATAGTGATGGTAGTGGTTGAAGTGATAGTAGAAGTTGTGTTACTAGTGATAATGGTGTTGGCGACCGAAGAATGTGTGAAGGTAGTGATGTATTATTAGTGGTAGTTAGTAATGGTGCTGGTCGTTATAGATGAGTTGGTCGATAGTGATTGATGATAGTGGTGCTATTGATGGCGGTAGTGGCGATGAATATAATTAGAATAATAGAAGTAGTAGGTGTGGTAACAATTGACAATAGTGGTTGGTAGCGATATTTGTTGTCGATGGTGGAGGTGGTTGGTGGTGGTGGGCGGTGGTTGACAATGGTAGCAGTGGCAGAGGTGGTCAGTGGTGGTGACTAATGTTTATGAATAGAGTGGCGGTGAATATTATCTAACACCAGAATACCTTTTAGACCTATTAAGACTTGATTTTAGATCTGAATGATTAAGACCTATTCAGACCTATTAAGAGCTAAAATCTTAATAAAAACCAAATGCACTTAATGATTTGAAGTCTGAACCATTCAGATTCAGACCTCCATTAAGTGCAAACAATTGAGCCCTAAGCTCTATACTTTGTAGTTGCCTTTCCCACATCATTTCAACTTGTATTTATTCCCGACATTGCTCCTAACACCTTATATTGTCTCCTATAACATCAAACAACATGAATTAGTGCACACAATACAATAGGTTCCATCGAGATACACTAGAACAACACATAGCTCAAACTAGTAACACTAGTTTTCTCGTCTAAACTCTATGTGGACAAGTTGATTCTTAACTTGTTTTGAATACATCTTAAACATTCTAAACATGTTCTCTAACAATTAACTACTCGATTAAATCATTAACAACTCATTAAGCACACTAGAAGTCATCAAAACTAGGCTAAACATGCATAGATAATCACACTTAGGTAAGGCTGGGCATATTTTGGTTTAAACCGATAAAACCGAAAAACCAAACCAAAATTTAATTTTGGTTTGGTTTTTCGGCTTTTCGGATTGGTTTCGGTTTCAAATTTTAGAAATTTGGTTAAACGGTTTGGTTTTTGAATTTACGAAAAAAAAATCGTTTAAACCGAAAAATTGAATTTATATAAATAATATATTATAATATATATATATATATAATTTAATATATATGTAAATATACGAAAAATATAATATAATCTGATATAACATATAAATATACAACATACCCAGTATATTCCCACATAGTGGGGTATGGGGAGGGTAAAATGTACGCAGTCCATACCACTACCCCCGACGGGGGTAGAGAGGCTGTTTTCGATAGACTAAGGACTAAGGACTGTAGACCAATAGGCAAGCAAAATGATAAAATAACATAGCACCAATATCCACAAAAATAAAGTATAATTAACCAAAAGTCAAGCATTATGTTAAAGTAACAAAGAATCAACATTCACAAACAAGACGTATAGTTAACCCACCAAGGACCCTCCGTCCCCCAAACCTAGAGCTACCAACCAAGCTACCCTTAACCATCCTATCTACAGACTACGACTCGACCCCACTCCTTAGCCCTCTAGCTTAATACTCTTCTTCCAAAC
Source organism: Capsicum baccatum var. pendulum (assembly GCA_030864225.1). Classification (NCBI taxonomy): domain Eukaryota; kingdom Viridiplantae; phylum Streptophyta; class Magnoliopsida; order Solanales; family Solanaceae; genus Capsicum; species Capsicum baccatum. The sequence goes on from CM061551.1 coordinate 63,664,352, forward strand.
CTTCCTATCGAGGGCCATGTCCTCAGTAAGTGATAACGCTCAATCTACAGCTCTCGTAGGAGTGTAAAACTGTCGTTGTCAAATCTATAACCCAACTGGGTTGGGTATCGATCCCACAGGGAATAGCCGATCAATAAGTAAGCAAAGATTATTAGACTTTTGGTGCAAGTCTCGTGAAAGGGGGGATTTTAATGTGCAAATAATGTAATCAAAATAGTAAAGTAAAAACAGAAAATAGCAAAGTAAACAGAAAGAATGTTTAGTAAGTTGTAAAACAATGAGAATTGAGAGTTAGGGTTATGTCCACCTTATGAGTTATACGTCTCTATTGGCTATGAGTTATGCGGAATTCAGACATGCATGTGCTTATAGAGAATTGTATTCTATGGTAAATCCAAGCGTCTTTCGACCTTAACAAGGACTATTTCACTTTAACTCTTTCGAGCTTAAAGCGTGTCTAACGGTACGAATTCTCCAAGAGGTTAATCCATTTACGGCACTAACTTTTTAACAGGGGTTGGTGCCCTATTACCTTGACATTATCTCTTTTCCAGACATATAACGTTTCTTTCGAACAAGTTAATGCTATACTAGCGTTATTCTATGCGTTTGCAACCACAAGAATTTGTATTAAGATGAAGAGAATAATGATATAAGCAGCATACGTGTCGTGAATTCACAAATTCATAGCAATAGATAGTATCTCATACGGATTCCATAACACCAACAGAGAAGTTTAGCTACTCATGAGTGCGATGGAACTCACAATAGACATTATTAGTATACCACAATAAAGATATCACGTGTAGTATGGTGTGGTATGGATTTAGGCGTGAACTCCCTTTCAAAATAGCGTTTCTCTTGTTATGGAATTTAAGAATTGAAAGTAGAAGAATTGTCAGAAGTAGAATGTATTAGAAAGTGAATTTGGAACTAGAATAATAGAGGAATTGTCTAAAAATCTCTAGCAGAATAGGGTATTTATAATACCCATATCCTATTCCTACTAAGCTAATGCATTACTTAACCCAATCCTACTAGGTTAATGTATCATTATCCTAATCCTACTAAGTTACTGCTAGTCCCCAAAGTCTTCATTATTGTTGTTTTTGCCCGGGACAGGTTTTCCATGCGCCACTTTTGGTCCTGGCGTGTAAGATTCCCCTTCCTTCTTTCGTGAAGCTTTCTTTGGCACCAAGTTATCCATAAAATGCTGAAATCTGCATCATTTATACCTGAAAACTTGTTAATCACGTTTGTTAGCTCACTTACAGGAAAAAGGACTAAAAGTGCATGAATTATATAATTTGTCCTCAAAACTTAGCTAAAATATGGGTAAAATATAGTACTTTAGGCGTGTAAATTTGCCTATCATCAACACCCCACACTTAAGGCTTTGTTCGTCCTCGAACAAACTATTATGTCCATCTAAACATCTACTTGGGATTTCACAGTAACAACACAAAATATTCATCAAGACAAGCACGTCAATCATTAACAAAGAGTAGTTTTCTGATCATTAGTAGAAACAATTCAACCTCCAACATAGATTCGTGATGGTGATTAATTCGTGTCCACAAGTTGAGGTACAAAGAATCATACACAACTACCCAAGACTCATCAACCATGTGTGTCTCACCATATATCACTCATAATCACTTACAAGTATTGTATATATTTCAAACATGGGTATAAGATTATCCTTGCTCTCACTCTCACAAAGAATTCATATGTTGCAACTGATGACCATAGGCTTGCCCTTAGTGTAATGCTCCACTAAATATCAGAATGCTAAGCTTAGGATCAAATAGGTCTTTTGCTGATTGTAATGTAGGCTAAGGGACGGGTAGGACTATTTTGGCCAGAAATAGTGACTATGTTCCTAAGCGCTTTAATACATCACATTATGCCATTAATACTTTTCTTTCAAACAACCTTTCTACTTTCTTTTATTCTACCACCCCTTTTTTTCACCTTTGTTTTTCAATTTTAAACATAACTAACTTTTCAGTTTTCCTTTCCCTTTTTTTTTATTTTCATAACACCTCTTATGATAGCAATTCTTTTTCATAACAAATTCAAGCACCATTACATTCTAAAGCATCATACTCACCTAATTTCCTGTTATTTTGTCACATGACTTTACACTTTAAAGCACTTAGGAATTTGGATCAAATTATGGTCTTGAAAAAATGGATTAGGCTTACATATGAGGTTGTCAAAGAAAATAGGCTAAAGGCTCAAAGGGGTTAACTAGGATAATGTCCATGGGTAGGTAAAAAGAAGGTAAACAAGTATAGGTTGCTAAAGAAATGCCTAAATCATCTCCTAGACTTGCACTCCTTATTTTCGCTTTACATACATACCAGGCAAGTTCTAGCATCAGCCACACACATAGAATATACTATCATCTCACACACACAAGGCACATGGTCGACTTTATTGGAAGCAGTATAGACTCTTGACCCAACGTATGAAGGAATTAAACCACATAGATATCATACAGTGAGTCACACTTAGAGCCTAAACGTCTCAATAGTCATGATTTTAGTACAAACTCTTGTCATAATCTCATGCTGCCTATTAGAATAATTTCATGCGAAGTTAAGTTAAAAAAAAAAATTTAACTAAAAAAAAAATTAACTACTAAAAAGAAAAACAAAACAAACATAAATGCAAATGCAGATAGAGAAGTATAGCATGCAAATACCAGCACCCCACACTTAGACGGGACACACTGCCCTCAGTGGAAAATAAATAAGAAGAACCTGGTTAGTCGGACTCCTCCTCTATGTCTGGGGTCATACCCCCTTCGTCGGAATCATCATTGGAGTCGTCGTCATCAGAATTCTCCTCCACGTCGGAGTCTGGCATTCGTCGATCATCATCGATCGGCACATCGTCATCAAGAGGTTCCTCAAAATATGTACCTACTCCACACATCGCCTTTGCGTGCTCATTCATTGGGTAGTCATAATCCAGCTGTTGGAGCTCTGCAGCAGTTGGAACACGGCCACCGCTCATCATTGTAAACCGAGTCATGCCATAAAGATGGCGAAAGAAACTCTCATCTCGAGCATGTCTCTCAGCAGTAGTAAGGTTGACGCCATGTGTGGATTCAACATCTTTTACCTTTGTGAGGTCAACCTTCTTCGGGTTGTGTGGGAGTTTATGATCAGTAGGTTCCTCTTCGATGTCCTCCTTCCTCAATATTGCAGTCAACAGGTTGCCAAAACTGAAGTGGGACCTCTTGTGTATCCTAGCTTTCCGCATCGTAGATCGAATTATTGCCCCAATATTGATAGGGACATTCGTCATCAATGCATATACCAAGCACACTCTATCTTGTGTTATCTTTGTGTACTGAGTCCCTGGAATTAGGCAAGAGTTAACTATGCGCAACCATATTCTTGCTTCTCTATTCAAAGGAGCATATGGGAAGGTGTTGTGTCATCCGGTGTCCTTGTGTCTACTCCACCGTGCCATGGACCTTGTTCCACAGAGTGTGTGTCGAATGGCTCTATATGGAGGTCTACTGTACAGCTCTTTGAATGGTGATGCATCAACAGCAGGCAAGCCAAGAAAGGAGTTGAAGAAATCCGCATTGAGTTGTAAAACTTGGCCCCGAATCTTGACCTCGCTTCCTGTGGTTTTTGGTGACCAGTTGGCATAGAATTCTCTTGTTAAATCGAGATTGCATTCTCCCATGTCTCGGAGGATGAAATCAAGATGTAACGCCATGATCTTGGCCAACATTCGCAGTTCTTTCTTTGCTAGGCTTTCCTTGTTTATCAAGTCCGCCTGAACATATTTCTTCTCTTTGTTGTTCCTATACCATTCCTTTGCTTCCTCCTCTAAAACCCATTTAATTCCGAACATGCGGCGTGGTACTTGCATCGAGGATGATTCTCCTTGCTCTTTTCGTCCTCTTTTCTTGACTTTTTGGGAAGTGGCTGCCTTATCTTTGCCTTGTCTTGCTTTGGGTGTCATTGTACCTGAGACTAAAACAATGTTCATGTTAGCATCATCTCGATGGATACAATCTATAAACAAGCAGTAGGGGCACCACCCCACACTTAGTTTGTTGGTACTGACTAGTGAAGTGAAAGTTGTCGCTTACTCAGACTTCATCGGTATACGTTTTAGGTGCTATATTCAAACAATAAAATCAGTGCAGTCATACTCCTTGTAATCTTGGCAATACTTTCATGTTTGATATATCAAGACTACTTCATAGGGATTGAATCAAGGTATAGTATCTAAAAATAATCACAACCTCCTATGTTGGTAGGCAACTATAATTCTTATCCCGATGAACAAGTCATTCCAACATGTAAGTATTCAAGTGACAAGATTATGCAATTTTTATGACCATATCAATTCCGCAAAAGTATGACAGTGCATCAAAATCAAATACAAGTTGGGAACAAGTTAAGATCATTCTTACGTATACGTTCACTCACTTGGTTGTATCACAACAATTCAATCACATTCAAATCATCAATACTACTTCAAGATTTAACAATTCATAATAGGCGTAGTAGTGTAGTACTTACGGAATATAAATGAAGAACAAAGTAGTACTTACTTGATTGATGCCTTTGGATGATGTTCTTGTGAAAAAAAAGAGCAAAAGGAAAATTTTTGAGAGGATTTGGAGACTATAGGCGGTGCTTATGCTAGGTTTTCAATGTATTTTTGGTTCAAGACTAAGTCTCTTATTTATAGGGGAAGGTTGGGTCGGGTTTTGACCCATTTAAAATCGGTTTTGGAGACAAGAAGTGACCATATGCGGCGCCTTTTGCTTTGCCTATGCTTGGCATAGGCGGCGCCTTTTGCATAGCATTGTTGAGCATAGGCGGCGCCTTTCACTTAGCATATGATATTAAGAGACAAAAAGCATTGGCATAGGCGGCGCCTATGCTATGGCATACTTGGGCATGGGTGGCGCCTATGCCATGGCATTCTTAGGCATAGGCGGCGCCTTTCACCTAGCATATGAGATTCAGAGACAAAAAGCATTGGCATAGGCGGCGCCTATGCTATGGCATACTTGGGCATGGGCGGCGCCTATGCTATGGCACACTAGATTCCGAGAGCTTAGGCCATAGTATAGGCCTTGCCTTGTTCGTGGCCTAGTTTTACATAGGCTTAGCCTTGTTCGTTGCCTATATTTTCATAAGCAATGCCTACTCCATAGTCTTTTGCTTCTTCATTCCTAACTTACCACCTTTAACATGTAATACGTCCAAATCAAAATTTGAAACCAATCTCCTCGTTTACGCCTCTTGCACCTACACTTGCTCAAAAACAACAAAAACGGTTAGAACGATGGGTTGCCTTCCATCAAGCTCCTTAGTTTTGGTCGTGGCACGACTCTTCTTTTTGGATTTTTATTTATCAAAAGCAAAAACGAAAAAAAATTGAAAAATGATGGGTTGCCTCCCATCTAGCGCTTGATTTATTGTCACGGCACGACTTAGCTATCTCGATTACTTAGACTTCATCGAGATAGATGGTGGATCATTTTCTGAATGGATTCAGACGACAATGAGGCTTACTTGTAGGCATGCAATCTTCTTTGGGATGACCCTTGTGCATGCTTATCCCAGGAGGGATACCAATTATATCATCAATAGTCCAACCCATGGCTCTCTTGTATCTCTTCAGAGCAGAGATGAGAGCCTCTACGTGTTGTTCACTTAAATCATCCACCACACTTACCGGAAGTATATTTCCACTTTCCAAGAACACATATCTTAGATAATCGGGGAGCTCTTTCGATTCTAGCATTGGTGGCTCTTCAATGGAAGTCTTCGCTTTTGGTGACGGTTGATTCTTAAAATCAAGGTCCGGCTGTTTAGGAGTATGAGAATAGGACCCTATTTCTGTTAGAGCACATGTAGTTTCTTCATAATTTTCATCATCCTTATGCTCAACATTCAGTAGCGCAACAGACAATGGCTCAACAGTAAGCTGTTTCGCTACAGATAATGTTTTCTTATCCTCATAATGAACATCAGCTACAGAGAACACATTCATATCGCTGGGCTGCTTCATTGCTTTGCATATATCAAAACGGACCACTTCGTCATTCAACCGAAACAAAAGCTCATTAGCTCTCATGTCAATAAGCACACTTCCTGTTGCAAGGAAAAGACGTCCCAAGATTATGGGAACTTCAGAATCCACCTCACAATCCAGAATAACGAAGTCTGCAGGAAAGATGAATGAAGAAACCTTCACCAACACATCATTCAAGATACTCACAGGTCATTTTACCGACCTATCAGCCATCACGATCCTCATATTGGTTGGTGTCGGATCGCCTAACCCCAACTTCTTGTAGACGGATAGTGGCATCAAATTGATGCTAGCACCCAGATCGTACAATGCCTTGGCAAAGTTCAAAGATCCAACAGTGCAAGGAATAGTGAAGGCACCAGGGTCGGCCTTTTTCTGAACTAGCGATCTTGTAGCGATTGCACTGCAATGATGAACATTATCTGCCGGCTCATAGCTTACCGCCCGTTTTTTTGTTAAAGGGTCCTTCATGAATTTCGCGTACCCAGGCATTTGTTCTAGTGCCTCCACCAACGGAACATTAATGGTCAGTTGCTTTAACATAGTCATGAATTTGCTGAACCTTGTGTCATCCGCAATCTTCTTCAATCTTTGAGGAAAAGGTGGTGGTGGATAAGGAATTGTTTTCTCCACGGATTTCTTCTCCTCTTGCTTCCGTTTTTCAGCCTTTTAAGGCTGCAACATACTTGGTGTGACGTCATGGACATCGTGGGTGGTGTCTACGGCAGCTTCTCCTTTTGCCTTATCATCGATGTCTGCTGCCTCGTCAACCACTTGCTTGCCTTTGGATGAAGTTTCCAGCACCTTACCACTTCGAGTAGTAATAGCCATGCATGATCCATCATTCCTTGGATTTTGCACAGTGTCGCTAGGTAAAATGCCAGTCTTTCTTTGATTGAGTGTTGCGGAAAGTTGGCTCAATTGCTGTTCTATTTGCTTTATTGAAGTGGAATGTGAGTCAACCAATTGCTTCATTGAGGATAAATTATTTATTACCTCCGTTACTCCCGCGCTGGTTGCTTCCACTCCTTTCAACAGTTTAGCCATCATATCTTCCATATTTGCAGAACCAGATGTAGTGGCGTCACGTCTTCCTGGGGGAACATACAAACCACTCTTGTCATTCTTGTACTTCCAACTACCTTGGTCCTTGTTTCCAGATTTATCATAATAGTTCCAACCTTGGTTTCCTTGGGTATTACCTCGGAAACCCCCCTGATTGTTCAAGTAGTTGGCTTCTTCTTCCGAATCAGATTCGTCTCTTCCTTTTGACGCAATAGCTTTGACTTTTTTGGTCTTCCCTGATAAGAGATGTTTTGTAAGAAGATCCACTTGTGTTTTCAGGTGCACCATATATTTATCACGTTCTTCATCTCTTCTCCTTTGGTCTGCAGTCATGCCAATAGATAAAGTGGGGCTTGCTACCACAGAATCCCTGGTATGCCAAGCTCTACTTTGCTTCGTCATCCGATCTAGCATATTGCTTGCCTGACCAAAGGTGAGATCCATAAATGATCCTCCAGCCGCATTATCCACCACTGGTTTAGTTATTGAATTCAAGGATCTGTATAGTATCTCCATTAGGTGGACATTGGTCATATGATGGTTTGGGCACCGCATAAGCTTCGTCTTGAACCTCTCCCATGTCTCATGAAGAGCTTTGGTTGGAAGCTACCAAAAATTGCTGATTTCATCTCTCAATTGTGCTCTTTTGGATGACGGAAAGAATCTTTCTAGGAAAGCGTCTTTCAATTGCCTCTAATTTGTAATAGAATTAGGAGTCAGCCCATTCAACCATAGAGTTGCCTCCCCAGATAGAGACAAAGGAAATAAGCGTAGTCATATTGCATTCTGACCAACACCAGGATTGTCAAACGACTTGCATGTAGAAATAAAGTTGATCAGGTGCATATTCGGATCATCGCCTACTAGTCCACCAAATAATCCCTTGAGTTGCAATAACTGAATCATGGTGCTTGTGATGTTGAACTTGGCTCCGGGTGCCAATGGTGGAGGAATAATGGCTCTTGTGGCTACAGCTCCATCAAGATCATCATCATCATCGTCGAATGTTGGTTGCACGGGTCGGCGTTTATGCCTAAACCTAGCTTGATGATCTCTTCTGTTAGCAGGTGTTGCGATCTCAGCATCACACCTTGGGTTTAGTAACTCGTCATCACCTAGGTCCTCATCGTCAGGATTTGTCGCTCGCCCAGGGTTATCAATATTCTGTTGATGCACTTGAGCGGCGGCTAGAGCAGCTAGTCTCGCCTGTTCCTGTTGAGCAGCCATCCTTTCAATTTCGTGTTGTGCCTCCATTCTGCCAATACGTTGTGGTTCAGGATTGATAGGTAATAACGGTTGACCAGAACTTCGAGTATGGGGCATGCACTGAATAAAAACCTGCAGAGAACAAAAATAAAAACTAAAAGTAAAAGTACGAGAATCTTTGACCAAAGGGTCTAGTAATTATCACAAACTTAATTGACACTCGTATTCCCCGGCAACGGCGCCAATTTTTGATAACGCTCAATCTACAGCTCTCGTAGGAGTGTAAAGCGGTCGTTTTCAAATATATAACCCAACTGGATTGGGTATCAATCCCACAGGGAATAGCCGGTCAATAAGTAAGCAAAGATTATTAGACTTTTGGTGCAAGTCTCGTGAAAGGGGGGATTTTAATGTTCAAATAATGTAATCAAAATAGTAAAGTAAAAACAGAAAATAGCAAAGTAAACAGAAAGAATGTTTAGTAAGTTGTAAAACAATGAGAATTGAGAGGTAGGGTTATGTCCACCTTATGAGTTATACGTCTCTATTGGCTATGAGTTATGCGGAATTCAGACATGCATGTGCTTATAGAGAATTGTATTCTATGGTAAATCCAAGCGTCTTTCGACCTTAACAAGGACTATTTCACTTTAACTCTTTCGAACTTAAAGCGTGTCTAACGGTACGAATTCTCCAAGAGGTTAATCCATTTACGGCACTAACTTTTTAACAGGGGTTGGTGCCCTATTACCTTGACATTATCTCTTTTCCAGACATATAACTTTTCTTTCGAACAAGTTAATGTTATACTGGCGTTATTCTATGCGTTTGAAACCACAAGAATTTGCATTAAGATGAAGAGAATAATGATATAAGCAGCATACGTGTCGCGAATTCACAAACTCATAGCAATAGATAGTATCTCATACGACTTCCATAACCCCAACAGAGAAGTTTAGCTACTCATGAGTGTGATGGAACTCACAATAGACATTATTAGTATACCACAATAAAGATATCACGTGTAGTATGGTGTGGTATGGCTTTAGGCGTGAACTCCCTTTCAAAGTAGCGTTTCTCTTGTTGTGGAATTTAAGAATTGAAAGTAAAAGAATTGTCAGAAGTAGAATGTATTAGAAAGAGAATTTGGAACTAGAATAATAGAGGAATTGTCTAAAAATCTCTAGCAGAATAGGGTATTTATAATACCCATATCCTATTCCTACTAAGCTAATGCATTACTTAACCCAATCCTACTAGGTTAATGTATCATTATCCTAATCCTACTAAGTTACTGCTAGTCCCCAAAGTCTTCATGATTGTTGTTTTTGCCCGGGACAGATTTTCCATGCGCCACTTTTGGTCCTTGGCGTGTAAGATTCCCCTTCCTTCTTTCGTGAAGCTTTCTTTGGCGTCAAGTTATCCATAAAATGCTGAAATCTGCATCATTTATACTTGAAAACTTGCTAATCACGTTTGTTAGCTCACTTACAGGAAAAAGGACTAAAAGTGCATGAATTATATAATTTGTCCTCAAAACTTAGCTAAAATATGGGTAAAATATAGTACTTTAGGCGTGTAAATTCGCCTATCATCAGTAAGCTGTAACTGTTCCATGTCACGTCTAATCACTCCTCTCCAGTACAACTTAGGTCTACCCCTACCCCGCTTGAAACCCTCCAAGGCCAACCTCTCACACTTACAAACTGGGGCATCCGTACCCTTTCTTATGACATGGCCAAACCATCTCAACCTCACTTCTCACAACTTATCCTCTACCGAGACCACTCCCACCTTCTCCCAAATAATCTCACTCCTAACCCTATCATCCCTCGTAAATCCACACATCCAACGCAACATTCTCATTTCCACCACCTTTAACCTTTGGACGTGAGAACTCTTAACCGGCCAGCACTCAGCCCCATATAACATGGCCGGCTGGACTGCAGCTCTAAAAAATTTACCTTTAAGCTTAAGAGGCACCTTCTTATCGCACAAAATTCCTGAGGCAAGCCTCCATTTCATCCAACCTGCTCCAATACGGTGGGAGACATCCTCATCAACCTCACCATTCCCCTGTATCATAGACCCAAGATACCTAAGACTATCTCTATTACAAATAGCCTGTGACTCCAACTTCACCACTACCTCGTCTTCTTGCCTCGCATCACTAAACTTGCACTCCAAGTACTCTGTTTTGGTCCTACTCAACCAGAATCCTTTAGATTCTAGGGTCTGTCTCCAAACCTCTATCTTATTATTAACACCTCGGAGCGACTCATCAATCAAAACTACATCATCTGCAAAGAGCATACACCAGGCAACCTCCCCTTGTATATCACGCGTTAACACATCCATCACCAAGGTGAATAAAAATGGACTAAGAGTCGAACCCTGATGCAGCCCTGTCAAGACCAAAAAATGCTCGGAGTCCTCTCCCACTATCCTTACCCAGGTCTTTTCCCCCTCATACATGTCCTTAATCGACCGAATGTACGCCACAGGGATCCCTCTCACCTCCAAGCATCTCCACAGAACCTCCCTAGGGACCTTGCCATAAGCCTTTTCCAAGTCGATAAACACCATGTGCAGATCTCTCTTTCTCTCTCTATACTGTTCTACAAGCCTCCTCACTAGGTGAATTGCCTCAGTCGTTGAGCGACCAGGCATAAATCTAAATTGATTCTCCGAAATAGGCACTATCTTTCTCAACCTTCATTCCACCACCCTCTCCCAAATCTTTATCATGTGACTCAACAACTTAATACCACGGTAGTTGTTGCAACTCTGAATGTCACCTTTGTTCTTATATAAAGGAATCATCGTGCTCCATCTCCACTCCTCGGGAATCTTAGCGGTCTTGAAAATGTTAAACAAATGGGTAAGCTACCTCAATCCAGCACCGCTAGCAAAATTTCAAAAATCCACCGAAATCTCAGCCAGCCTTATCGCCCTGCCTCTACCTTAAAATGCCTACAATAGCCGAAGTCGCGAGATTTCTCAGTGTGCTCCAATTCCCCTAACACAATACCTCTGTCTCGCTTACCATTCAAGAGCTTATGAAAATACGACTGCCATCTTTTCATAATAAGAACGTCCTAAACCAAAACTTTTCCATCCTCCCCCTTAATTCACTTCACCTGGTCCAGATCCCTACCCTTACGTTCCCTAGTTTTGGCAAGCCTGTATAACCTCTTTTCCCCGCCTCGCTCCACTAGACCTGAATACACTCTCTCAAAAGTTGTTGTTTTAGCAGTCGTAACTGCTAACTTAGCCTCTTTCTTAGCTAACTTGTACTCCTCCTTGCTCACTCGCTTCTCGTCTTCTTCCTTACTCTCAACCAACTTAATGTATGTCGCCTTCTTCGCCTTCACCTTCCTCTTAACATCTTCATTCCACCACCAATCCCCCCGATGCCGGCCAGACCAACCCTTTGTGACACCCAAAACCTCTCTAGCAGTCTTCTTAATGCAACCTGCAGCCCTATCCCATAAGCTATCTACGTCTCCCCGACACTCTCACGCCCCCATCCCTTCCAACTTTGCCTCTATCTCTAAAGCACAGGCCGAAGTCAGGCCACCCCACCTAACTCTAGGTTGACCTTCCCCACCCCTCCTCTTCTTGCCCATCTTTATAACCAAATCTATCACCAGGAATCTATGTTGAGTCGCAAGATTCTCATTCGGAATAACCTTACAATCCTTACACAAGGCTCTGTCCCCCTTCCTAAGCAACAAAAAGTCAATTTGGGTCTTGGCTAACTTACTACGTAAAGTAACCAAATGCTCTTCTTTCTTCGGGAAGCTGGATTTCACTACTACCAGCCCAAAGGCCCTCACAAAATCTAACAGAGTAGTGCCTTCATCATTCCTATCCCCAAAACCAAAGCCACCATGTACATCACTGTAACCAATCGGCAAATGCCCGATATGCCCATTGAAGTCCCCTCTTATGAGAAGCTTCTCCGAACTAGGCACGCCTAAGATCACCTTGTCCAGAACCTCCCAAAACCTCCTCTTCTCCTCCTCACCCAGTCCTACCTGTAGTGCTTACAGACGTGCACCGTAAAACCCCCAATGACCAACTTAATAGTCATCACCCTATTATTGACCCTATTAACCTCCACTACCTACCCCCTAAGCTCTTCATCCACTAGGATACCTACACCATTCCTACGCCTCTCATTACCTGAGTACCACAACTTGTACCTATCCACATCCCTAGCCTTAGAACCTACCCATTTAGTCTCCTGGACACATACAATATTGATCTTTCTCTTCCTAAGAATCTTAACTAGCTCTATCGACTTACCCTGAAGGGTCCCTATGTTTCACGACCCTACCCTCAACCTAATATCTCCCGACTCCCCTCCCCTAAAACCCCACTCTCCGCGTCTTACCTTTAACCCAACACCTGACCCCAAACCCCCCAGGACATGACCCTAGTCCACCATCTACTATCCCCACCGCCACTACTCACACATCGAAACACAGCCCCAAACAGACAAGCAAACTAACAAAGCAAACAATAGAAAAATAGTGGTCACGCACAAACCCCTAACTGGTCTAGTAGCTAGAACAAGACAATAACAATCTACCAACAAGTGAACACAGACACAACAACACCAACAGTAGTCTACACAGTACACTAATATTCCTAGCAGCTAAGACAAACCAACACAACCCCAAATCCAAACAAAGCAGCCAATTTCCACTACAAAGACCAGTAACAGTAAACAGATGCAGAAAAGGGAAACAGAAACAAAAAGAAAAAAGAAAAAACAAAGGAAACTGGAAACAAAAAATATAGACGGATCAAAACTATCTGTAGTGGCTAAGTAAATAAAGTTTAGATGTCACCGGTACGCCTGTGGGCTGCAGGTTCCGTCAGCTTGGTTATAGAGATTGCTGCCAGAATAAGATCGCCGGAGAGACACCGAATTAATGTCGTAGAGACTTCAGCATGCCGCAGATGAAAACCTCTCTCGTTGCCGGAGACAAACCGGTCGGGATGCTGAAATTCGCCTGTGATAGCAGAGGCGGGACAAGCAAGGGAGATTTTGGGGGGGAACCTACAAGGGGGCTGAGTCAACGAGGGATCTGGGGTGGGAGACGAGGGTCAACCTTACTTTTTCGGCTCGTCGATGCCGTTGCCGGTGTCAAAAGCTGCCGGTCAGTCGAAGTTGGCGTGAAGCATTTATGAGACCGTTAGAGAGAGAGAGAGCATTTTTTGACAAGTCATAATCAATAATCTTACACTCGCCCTCTAATTTTTTAAATAAATTATAATCATTTGGTACCTAAATCCTAATATACTACTTTTCGTTAGATCCTAACATTAACATGAAGGCTGCAGCGGCGCTCAACCGTCCTTAGTTTATCAATTCATTTGAAATTTTAACATCGCTAACAACAATTGTTTGCTCAGTTCGTCACTGCCGTCGGCAGTCGCTACCGAGTGTACCACTGCCGTCACGTCAACGGTGATGACTCAGCGAGGTCGATATTTATGATTATTTCATACGTGTTGAATTAATTATATTTGGAAATGAAAAATAGGTTTGAAAAAAAGATTATTTTTCTAGAAAAATCACCAATTTTAAATGTTCACTACTTTAATCTTTAAAACCGAAATAAAAATCCAAAATAACCAAAACGAATTTATAAAAATCGAACCAAACCAAAATAATTTTGGTTTGGTTATAGTTATCATTTTTGTCAATCCAAAAATCAAAAAATCGAACCCATATTCAACAATCAAACTGCACAAACCGAATGTCCACTCCTACACTTAGGTGCATAAATACACTTAAGATCATCACCCCACACTTAAAGTCTTGTTCTTCCTCGAATAACTCTTCACATTAATCACCATCCTAGGAAGACTCCAACATTACTACTACAAGTAAGACAGTCAAGCTAGAACTACGACAACTACATGAATAGCAAGTTGCATATTAAGAATGTCATATACAATTGAAAACTTATGAATACTACTTCAAAACATCATAACCTCAAGAATTGACTCTATCAAGTTGAAAAACTCATGCATATTACTCTATCAAAGAGATCATAAAAGTCACCTAACTATTATTAAACATGCATCCTCACCACAAGAGAGTTACCCATATTTACTCACTGATATACAATTTATCATAAGAATGGGTGTAAGAACCAAATTTCGCGCACTCTCACAAAGAATTCATATTCCACATAAGATGAACCATAACCTTTCCCTTAGTGTAGTACTCTACTAATATCAGCATATAACGGATCAAGATCAAGTAGGACTTAAAGGGTAGTAATGTAGGCTAAGGGATGGGTAGGAACTATTCTGACTAGTAAAAATGACTATCTTTCCTAAGTGATTTGATACATCATATTATACATTAGGATCCTCTCTAAACAGCTAATTTATCACCACTTCTATCTTCTCACATCTCTTTTTGTTTTTCCCAATCTCTTTAAACTCGTTCACATATAGTAAGGAGTGAGTATTCTCTATGCAACTCATAATTCACTTTTGATCAATTTTTCTCTTTTTATTGTACCACCCTCAACCATAACACATAAAGTTTTCACACAACAATAGCTATTATTTTCTTGGGGCTTTACTTTCACTCTTTATTTCTTAAATCTTACACTCCTTAGCCCTATAATTTTTAAAATAAAGCTTAGGAGCTTTGAATTAAATTATGGTCAATCAGAAAAGGGGAATAAGCTACATATGAGGCTACCAAAGAACGGGTTAAAAGCTCAATGAGGCTAACTAAGATCAAGTAATAAGGGTAGATAAAAAGGGTATAAAACATGATTATCAAAGAATTGCCTACATTTTCTCCTAAACGCAACATTCTTTATTTCACTATACACACACACCAGGCAAGTTCTAGACATCAATATGCAACAAGAAATATATAAAAACTTCACTCACACATGATACATGCTCAAGTCAAGTAGGATCTCTATAGACTCTAAACCAAGCAATAACAAGAATGCAAAATTAAGCCAATAGTAAGAATGCAAAATTAAGCCAACATCAAGAAATATATAAATAAGTTTAGGTGTCCCAAAAATAGTTATTCAACTCACTATACATGCTTTAATATACAACCAAGTCACATCATGTAATCATACATACCACATAGCAAGAGCATCTTATTTATTCATAAAAAAAAATTACTCCTAAAATGAAAAAGAGATATTGGGTTCAAAGAGCGCCCTTCGAAAAAAAAAACCAAAGGATGGGTGAAGTGTGGCCCTACTAGACTAACATCAACAACAACTAAACAAACAAAGAGAAAATCCTTTTGTATTTTTTCAAATTTATTCAAAACTAGAAAATAACTTAAAACAAAAGTCCTATAGAAGCCCTTCACCTTAAACAATCGGAAGATTCCCCTCCCCAAACTTAAAATCATACTTTGTCCCCAAATTATAAGTTAAAAATAAGGATAGAAATACTCCTTGAGGCCTCTAGGACCATCTAGCAACATCTTAATCATTAATGAGGTCCTGTGGATCCCACACCCAGTCTTTATCATGCTCCTTAGATTAGATCTTCAGTACTCAAATTTTTCGTCAACCTACGACTCAAACAAAAACTAAAAACAAAGGTGATACTAAAGAAAAAACAAGAAAATAAAATGTCTACCTTAAATTGGGTTGCCTCCAAAGCAGCGCCTGATTTATTATCACAACACGACTCACATCACTACTTTTAATCGTATTTATTTAGCTTTTTTCTCCTACTCAGAGCCCATCTTCGTACTCTTTTCTGACCTCTTGAGTGCTTACTCTTGAGGTATGCAACTTTCTCCACACTAGCCTTATCAAGATCCTTTTCAAATTTCTTAATCTCGAGCTTAATTGGTGGCTTGGGCTGCTCTATGAGAGAGTTCGAAGAGATCATTGAAGGTTTGTACTCCTCCACCCCACACTCATCCACTTCTATGACTATGATCATACACAAGTCCTTGTAGTGTAAGGGTGTATGAATTGTTTTATATACCTTGAAGACCACCTCCTCATTATTCAGTCTATTATTATAGTGTCTTTTCTAACATCAATAAGTTCTCCCCCTCTCCCCTCCATGATTGCCAAGAATGGATGCCAATATGATTGGTACCCTATCATCTGCATCATAATCAAGAACAATAAAGTCAGCAGAAATAATGAATTTACCAACCTTAATGAGAACGTCTTCGATGATTTTCTCGGGCACCACTCTTATTCTATCTGTCATTTGGAGCACCACAGAATATGGCCCCCGCTTTCTCAAACCAAAAATTATTAAAAACGGATGGAGGCATCAAGTTTATGCTCACCCCAAGGCACTCAAAGAGTATACCACATCACTTTCACTAATTTATATAGGGAAGGTGAAGCTTCCAGGGTGCTTAAGCTTTTTGAGCATCTTACTCATCACCATTGAATTGCACTCCTCAGTAAGTATTACCATCTCAATGTCCCCATCTTTGTTTTGTTGGTCACTACATCCTTCAAGTATTTGGAGTACTTAGGAACTTGCTGAAAAATATCTAACAAATGAAGGTTAATGTGAAGTTCTCTAAATATGTCAAAGAACTTCTTAAATAAAGCATATACTCGGACTTTTTGATCTTTTGAGAAAATGGTGGTGGTGGTCTCTCTTGTGTACCATCAGTTGTCTTTGTTTTTGGGTACTCAAAGTTCTCCAAATTTTTAGCTTCTTTGGTTTGCCCTTGCTTCTCACTGCCTGCTTTGGGACTAACTCTGCGTGTACCTCTTGATTTTTCTTTGGAGTTCTATCGATCAAGTCTCTACCACTCCTCAAAGTGATTGCCATTACCTGCTTTGAATTTTTTGTATCACTTGGCAAGCCCCCTTGAGGTCTTGTATTTTGTGGCTGAGTTAATTGTCCCAACTGTGTCTCTAAATTTTTCTGAGCAAGTTTCTAATTTTTTTATCTCCACGGTCATTTGTTCTTTGGTTGGCCAGGATCTTTTTCAAAGTTTCCTCAATGTTATTGGACTGGGAGTTATTCTGCATGTTCTGTTGCTACTGAAACTGCTGGGTTTGAGCCTGATTATTGCCTCATGAGTTGTTAGGATGACACTGGCAATTGTAGTTATAAGCATTACCATAGTTGAGATTTCCCTTCTGGGCATTGCCCACAAAGTTAACCTACTCCGGATTTGCCCCTCATGAGTATGAAAAGTGACCACCAATCCTATAATCTCACACCCACGACTGAGCTTGTTACACTATATTCACTTAGGCGTGAGGTTGATTCACACTCAACATACTGAACTGTGTCATCATTTGATTCTAAAAGGAGGCTAACTAAGCGGCCAAAGTTGTGACACTGCCAACCTCAATCATACGGGCAGACTTCTTTACTTTTTTACCACACCTCTGGACATATCAGCTTGTCATTCTAGATTGCATTATGCAATTCAATTTAGGAGAGTATATAGCTCATCATAAGTCTTTTCTAATGCTTGATCACCTACAATTGAATCTAACAAAATCTTTATGGTATGGATAAGATCTTCTATGAAAGTATGAGCTAATATCTTGTTGGTCTACTGGCGGTCCGGACAATCATTGAGAAGATATTTGAACTTCTCCCATGCATGATATAGGCTCTCGGTGAACCTCTGCTTAAAACTTAGGATCTCACTTTGTAACCTTGCAGTTTTGCCAGAATCGGATAAGCAAATTCACAGCAAGTCATCCTAAGTGGTGATGGAGTTTGAAGGTTCCGCCTTCAACCATTTCTTCGTATCCCTAATAGAGAGAAGGGAAAGAGAGTGAGCCTCACGTAGTCAGTGGTGACTCTAGTGGGAATAAAAGTATCACTGATTTTCAAGAAGTTCTATAGATGAACTTGTGAATCCCCATGTGACAAGCCTGTGAATAGCCCACTGTTGTGCAACAATGTCACCATATTCTGCTTGAGCTCAAATCTACCTTCAGGTTCCAATCTGTGGATAGCGGAGGTCACATTAGTTGAGAGTGGTATTGCCACTTTGCCAACTTTCCTGCGAGCTAGTTGTTCTTCATCCATGACTGCAGGAATAGCTTCGTCTAGTTCAACTTGCAAAATGCGATAGAGAAGTACTGCTTCTTCTTAACTGATGTAAGCATCGCTTAAGTTCAGGATATGGATCTACCAAATCTTTTTCCCTTGCCAGCTTACTTGAGATTTAGACCTGGACCAATAAGTTCAAAAGCTAAGACTAAGTTGTTAGCACTTATAAAACAAAGTAGCAAAACTAAAAGTTTGCTAACCTTCAAGTCCTCGACAAGGCACCAAAAACTTATTACGATTCTACCACATATACAATTATATAGGGTCGTGCAAGTAATAAAGTAGTCCTTTCAAGCCGGATGTCGCACCCACAGGGACTCGTGTTTAGCAATAATCCAATTCTAGTGTTACTAAGGAAGTTAAATAAGTACAAATCATAACCAAAGAGAGTTCAAGTTTGAGAATCTAAAAGTAGCAGTGAATAATAACGAAAATATAAAGTGTTTGGACAATAATGGGGAGAAATACAGGGTCAAGGCACCATGAACAATCCGACTAAGCTAAACAATCTCGTTGGTTAAGTTAATTATCTTGGTTGTTGATTCATTATGTTGATAACATGATTATGGTCTTCTGAGCATCTAATCGTCTATCTAACTTAGCCCCATAACTACATCGTTGAGTGGGAATGTGAGAACTAAGTTAAACGTGTTTATATGTCATCCTGTATTTGAACTAAATGGGGCGAATTAGGTATATTCCCATTCTAAACAGCGAATCCTATCTTTAATTCGTTTAAAGTATAAGAACCCACTCCATATATTCCACGATCTCATTTATTGTTCCTCTTTCTGGGCTCACAATAGAAATATAGATTTATCCTAAGAGTCGTGAATCCGTAGAATAGTAATAACAAAAATATATGAACAACTAAACATTATAATCAAAATTAAACCAACTCAATTATAAGCTAAGAATTCATGTTCGTAGCCTCAACGCTAGAACAAGGGTGTTTAGCCACTCATAGTTTTACAACGAATCACAAGATTGAAATTCAAATGTAAAAAATAAAAGTAGACTAAAGAAAGAAAAAAAAGAACCCTAATTGCAGCCTCCTCGTGTGTTTCTCCATCCTCAAAGTTGTCCAAGATGTTTACATTAAGAGCCAAGTGTCCTATTTATAATATAGAAGAAATCAAGCCATTTTTTACCCTTGGGCGTGCACGCCCTTGTTTTTGTGCGATTTGGGGCATGACAAGCCCTAACTGTGGATACACACTGGTTTGGCAACTTACTTTGTGTCTCAGGGAATGGAACGCCCTTATCTCAGAGCTCTGAGGGCATGGCACGCCCTTGTGCTCAGAAACGCCATTTTCCTTAGTAGGTAACTCCTTCTATTTGCCACTAAGTTCCACACTTTGTAGTTGTCTTTCCCACATCATTTCAGCTTGTTTTGCTTCCCGGCATTGCTCCTAAAATCTTACATGGTCTCCTATAACATCAAACAACGCGAATTAGTGCACACAACACAATAAAGTCCATCGAGATCGAGATACACTAGAACAACACATAGCTCAAGCTAGTAACATTAGTTTTCTCATCTAAACTCTATGTGGCCAATTTGATTCTCAACTTGTTTTGAATGCATCTTAAACATTCATGTGCTTTAATAATTAATTACTCAATTAAACCATTAACAACTCATTAAGCAGACGAGAAGTCTTCAAAACTCGGCTAAATGTGCATAGATAATGACACTTACATGCATAAATACACCCAAGATCATACACTACAGATTTTCCCGACAAGCCTCCTACTCCTTTCAATTACAAAGGGGCTCCTCTTACAGCAAACCTCAGCACCAGTAAAGGCACACGACTTAGTAAAATTGCCTTCAACTCTACTGTAGAGTTGGTAATCCAAGACGCCAACTTGTTGACAGTAGGAATACAACTTCTTTGTTGTTGGAACTGGTATCGGAAGCATTGACCCCAAGAAAGATTTAGCAAAATACAAACTGATCGATCCTCCCGAAAGAAATACCGTAGGTGTTCGAACTGGTGGTTGGACTGCTATCCGGTTCAGAGCTGATAATCCAGGTACTTAGTTTTTATTAAAGTTTAAGGTTATTTCAACTTTCATAAGGTCTGATGACATGTAGTTGCAATGTTCTTTTTTATGAAAGGGTTTGGTTTTTCCACTGTCATTTGGAGTTGCACACTGGCTGGGGACTTAAAACAGCATTTGTGGTGGAAGACGGACCAAGATCAGATCATAATGTTCTCCCTCCACCAAAGGACCTTCCACCATGCTAATTGTTCTCCCTCCACCAAAGGACCTTCCACCATGCTAATTTCACAACGCATTCTTTTTTCTGCAGATTGATTTCATGTCACGTCTATGATTCGCTTTTATTACCCATAATGCTACAAACAAGTGAGGCAACTTTGGAGATCATAAACATTTAAGACTTATTAAGCACGGTTGTTTTGATTGAACTTGCCTGCTTTCTTATATAATCTGTTCTTGAACTAGCATGAACGAGTTCAATTGCTTTATACTTCGGGGACTTACTAATCATCCACTGGTAACTTGAAATCCAAGTAACCTTGAGAAATTGTCAAAAGCTATTTCAATTTTGGGTTGCTGAAACCTAATAGGAGTTGTTGTAACCTGTAGTAATTGCTTCAATGAACATCTAAAACTCAGAGAGGGAAAAGAAGCTACAATTTTCAGATTTCTAACTTCAGGTAGGGGCCTTTAGTCCCTTTTATTTGAATTTGACTGTATAGGTAGGTTTTGGTGGGGCTTGCTTAATGTAGTTGTAGTTAAGGCTAAAGTAGCATCTTTTATTTTAGAAGATCTACAGTGTAAATACCAAAGGTGAAGGGCTTCCAGGCAGAATCCTGCGTGGGAAGCGAGACCTGAAATGTAAGCTTATGACGATTAGTTCCTAGCACTAAATGATAGGCATTAGGCATTTTAAGCTAAAAGGAAACAAGCAAATGAAGGGAGATACTATGGAACAACTACAAGAAAAGCAAAGCTTCGTAGACTATCAAATCACTTATAGAATGCGACGACTATTTTCCATTTAACAAGTGAAGGGCAGAGGGAAGTGAGGCTTAACAAGCTTTGTAGGGACGACCACTACATAAGCCAACTGCTGGCAGAGAAAGCAAGCTCGAAGAGCTTCCCTTCATTCATTACTAAGCCAAGGTCTAACTAGGCATTATTCCATCTAGAATAGGATAAAGAACCCTTAGGTAAGATCTTCCAAATTATTGAAGTTTTGGAACATTTTAGAATTACGTACAAAACCCCGGTAAATGAAATATATAAGATGAACTAGGCATTAGGAATCTTTTGTTCAACATTTCAAACTCTGTGTGTACAACAGAAAGGAAGAATTGCAGATCCAAATTCCAAAGAATGTTAACCAACAAACAATGAAAGTGAAAAAGATTTATATCAAGAGGTCAACAATGAAACTAAGCAAATTACTAAGACGATCAATCCCACGCTGTATACCCAACATATTTCCCTCCTCCTTCATCTGCTTAGCATAAAATGGACTGTTAGTTTCTCCATTAACAAATCTTGTAGCAGCAGCCATAGTTTGCTCAATATCATCAACTTGTTCACCATGGTTCTCAACAAGAACAGCCACTATCAAGAAAAACTTGATGCTCGCCCAAACTTCTCATACCTCTCTTGGTTCTCAAGATTCAGCTCTATTTTTCCTTCAAATATTTCAGCTTTCGCATTTCCTCCTGAGACCATCTGCTAAATCATTTCTTCTGTTGGCACCTGACCTGTTGTATTAAAGAACTTTCTTGCAAGACACTCTTTGTAATCTAACAATAATAGTTAAATTAAAATCTTGTTTCAATTCACAACAGTAAAGTAATAGTTTCTCTCACTTGAAATTCTTTACATGCTCTGCCACTTGTATAAATCTTTAATATGGCCAAAGAGTTGCTTCCAATGAACATAAAACCCAAGGTTACGTCGTACCATAATACTTATTGATGCCTATATACATTGTAGGTGTATTGGTGTGTTTTTACTACTAACTTTATTGCTTTTGTTTTCATATAGTTTTGAGTAGGGAGTACGTTAACCCTTACTAGACAACTCTCGAATCTGGGTTAGTGAAGATAGTGAACTCCAAATACTGGTTCATTATGCGAAAGGCTGTAACTGGCTTCTTAAGCTCACCAAGATCCAATCACTATAGTTCAATCCCCATTCCACTTCCCAATGATAACTTTATAAATAGCAAGGAAGAAGGGAATAAGAGAAAAAGAAAAAGAAGAGAGCGGAAAGAATGGGAATATGCATGGATCAACAAACACATTTTACAGATTTACAGGTAAATGTGGAAACAGCTCCAGTAGACTCTGAAGAGATGATTATTTTTCACAATAATATCACATCTATTATGGCTACTGTTTCCTTGTGAATACTAACAAAGCAAATTGAAAAAAACAAAGTTGAGTCATGAGTACAGACAAGAAAAGTTAACTCCGGCTTCTCGGATGGTGGTCCCTGAGCTTCTCAGCTTCAAGTTTTCTCAAAGCAGTAGAACTCAGTTTGTCTCCACTTGATTCTTCAAAGACTAGATCCACAACTTCGATCTGCACAACAATGCCGACATGCAATTCCACAGTTGACAAAACAAAATAAATGACCGAAAGCCGAATACAGCAGGCCAAAGACACTGCTCTTAGGAGGCAGAAGTCAGACCTTTAGCAGCGAGAGTCCGTTTTCAGCCCTCTTCCTATTCACAGACAGTCCACCAGGCAAAGTTTCCTTGCTATCACCCAAAGGTCTAATTAGCAACATTAAACTACCACTAAGGTAATACACTTTCCATTTCAAGAAAATAACAATAAAATACCTCTAAATATTTCTGATAAATTACAAATTTCTTTCACAGTCAACTTATGCTTTAGTAAATTTGATATTTATGACAAAAAGAATTCTGCTAGAGAAATGTTATTAACATTCAAGATTTCAAACCTTACAAGTGTCATATTGTTGGGAGGAAATTCAAAAGCAATACATAAATGCATAATTTGTAGAAAGAACTAGTTGAGGAGATACCTAGATAATAATTCTGCCAACAACCCATAGTAGCCTCTGACTCAGGGTATAAGAGGTGTGAACCTTAATGGGGAAAGGGAGAAAGAGATCGAAATAGATGGGAGCAGATGTAAGGATATTT
Organism: Capsicum baccatum var. pendulum; assembly: GCA_030864225.1. Lineage (NCBI taxonomy): Eukaryota > Viridiplantae > Streptophyta > Magnoliopsida > Solanales > Solanaceae > Capsicum > Capsicum baccatum. The sequence continues at coordinate 63,687,951 of CM061551.1, forward strand.
TACGCACCAGACAACAATAGCCTCCAAATTCTCATCGACGATTGATGGACCGTAGGGATCCACTATTGGTTCTACTTCCACTATCAGCTCAGGTTTTATAGACTGGATGTATGGTTTGCAGCAAGGAAAATGTCATTGTCATTAGAATACATGTAACTAAAGCCTTCTGCATGCTGGATGATGTATGTGGGTTTGATGGAGCTCTAATCTGCCTCCGAATCAAACTCTAATATGCTACTGACAGTCAAAGCATCAACTACAGCATGTTCTTTTCTACGCCAAAGCCTTTTAGAAAGAAAAAGCGTTCGTTGCTCTAGGCAGATTCACATCAAACAGATAAAAGTTTGGACATATTTCATTCAAACCCGCCATCTCAGCTGGACCAGTACAGAAGGCTCATTCTATGAAATTCAACATCAAAATATACTTGCCAAGCCAGTTGATAGAAGAATATATGAACATAAAATTATGCAGCTTCAAGTACCTTGATGTAAGCTTCAACATGTTGCATTCTTAGCTCAATTGGCTCTATCAGATCAGCATACTGCCAAAGGAAGACAAATATGTAAGCCCTGCATAAAAAGATAAGACCGAAGGAAGACAACAAAAAGTCACAAATGGAGTAAATCATTGAAACTTAACAGAGTTAGAATAAGAAAATTGGACTCATCTGAAAACATTAGATGATATAGTACTGTTTTTTCTGAAAAAGGTAAATAAAATAATATGGTACTTCAAACTCAAAACCGTCTTCCCGGAATAATCAAGCACTGGGATTTTAACAACTTAGCTCATTGAATGTCCATAGAATTGATTAAGAACTAGCTTTCAAAGCCCTAGAAATTTATTTACATCACTTGCAAGGATACATTTAAACTGTTTAAATAATTCTTTTTGCAAATACTATTTAGATAAAAGATAAAGTAGAAAGAAATCTTTGGTCAGGAAAGTGATGGTAACGTAGTGATGCAACTAGAACCTTGAGCCAAAGAACACAAACAACATGTGAGAGCATAGAGAGATGTTCCATAAGATGTACCCTGTAAAAGGCTCCTCCATGTAATAATGAACTTATTTACAACAAAAAGTCACAAATGGAGTAAATCATTGAAACTTAACACAGTTAGAACAAGAGGATTGGACTCATCTGAAAACATTAGATAATATAGTGCTTTTTTTCTGAAGGCGGTAAATAAAATAATATAGTACTTCAAACTCAAAACCACAGGATTTTAACATCTTGGCTCATTGAATGTCCATAGAAATGATTATGAACTAGCTTTCAAAGCCCTTGAAATTTATTTACTTCACTTGCAAGGATACATTTAAACTTTTTAGATAATTCTTTTTGCACATCCTATTTAGATAAAAGATAAGGTAGAAAGAAATCTTTGGTCAGGAAGGTGATGGTAACCTAGTGATGCAACTAGAACCTTGAGCCAAAGAACACAAGCAAAATGTGAGAGCATTGAGAGACGTTCCATAAAATGTATCCTGTAAAAGGCTCCTCCATGTAAATAACGAACTTATCAGCAATATCATTTAACAAAATTGAAGATGAAATCAAGAGGATAACTTGGTACTGCGGCCGGTAGCAACTTTTCGTATTTAATTTAAAAGTATCAATAGTTGATAAGTAGTTTCATACTCGTTTCCCAACAACAAAAAACAATTCAAGGACTACAAATTTCCAAAGAAAAACAAAAGTAAAGAGAACTAGGCATGATATGCGGCAGATATTCAACAAACACAATGGACTAAAAGATCAAAATGTGATTAACTGGAAACATATAGCATTCATACCGGAAATAATGCCCAGCTTATTTACACAACACGTCACTGTGGAAAATTAAAAAAAAAACAAGAAAATAGAGCAGATGTGAAAATGAGCATATTGAGTTACACATGATAAACATATATGTCGCTCTTCCTCAAAATACAACACTCCTGCGCTCAAGAATGCAGTGGCCATTGGCCATAAAGTGCAACAAAACCCGTTCTAAAATGCGGTCGTTCAAAGCAGTGATTTGGCTGGAATTATCATGACAATTCAGCTTTAAAATACAAAGAATAAGCTGCTACCGAAAGCAGCACTAGCAACAACGATTTTCATCAATATGAAGCCATAAGTTAGCCCAAATGTAACAGAGATGGGCTAAAAATGCAGCAGCTATTCGGCCTCAAATTGGCACGCATGTGTAGAAGCGGAAGAACTTACAGCATAGCAATGTTGCACAATAGATACAAGAAGGTGCATCAATTGCATCAAAAGCTCACTACAAATTTTTTCGTATTATTATAATTTATTGGAACACGGAAGTCATCAGGACTTTTTCTTTTTCTTTATTTATGGAACTTTCCCTTGTATACATGTATTGGTGTGGTATCTCGTGTCTTGAGCCGGGGGTCTATCGGAAACAGCCTTTCTACTTCGTTAGAGGTAGAGGTATGGACTGCGTACATATTAACCCCCCAGACCCCACTAGGTGGAAATACACTGGGTTTGTTGTTGTTGTTGTTGTTGTCCCTTGTAAACATCAAATTTTGTGCATCCATAGTACGCATTGCACTGACCATGAAAATCAAAATTTAAAAATCCTGAAAAATACAAACAACAAAAAGGTGGAAGAAAACTCCAAATATGGACATCACGACATGAGCCAATTATGCTCTTATGTCATATTTCCAAGTTGAAGATCCTAGAAATGAAGAACCACCAATCTTATTTAGATTCCCAAATAGCCAGTAACTCTATTTTCAAATGTCTTACATCTTACTCTATCCAAAATTTACAATCAATTTGTGAAATTTTCAAGACTAGCATGACCACCCTACAATTTTCTTCAAAAGGTTCTACACATGTTACCTTCGCAAAAGGAGGAAAAACAAGGAGTAAAGGTGTGTTCGGTATGAAATCACTTCAAGAAAATGTTTTTCCATTTTCCTATTTTCGGTTGGTCAAAACTTTTAGAAAACATTTTCTCTAGTAAAAGAAATTCCTTACAAATGGGGAAAATGACTTCCCTAGTGGAAATAGTAAACACAAGTTCCTCAAGTGGCATTACATTTTGATTGTGTCTTCTCCACCATCCAACACATCTCATTTTCATGCCTTACCCATCGGCCCCATCCTTAACACCCCTACCCTACCCCATCCTCGTAGTATTTGTTTTAAGAATATATGCAAATGCTTTTTGAATAATATTTTTTGCTTATCCCGCGAACACAAGAAAAATAAGTAATAAATCCACTTATTTTCCTGAAAAACATTTTCCAACATACCAAACACATCCTAAATAAAAGATGCCATTTTCTATTCTCCTTTACACCTCACTACAAATTTTGCTTCTCAAATCTAAGTAGCCTCTTGAAAGAGGAAAAAAGAAATCTAAGTAGCCTCCAATGTTGGTAGAAGTTGTACTAGCAATTTCAACATTCCACTTTCAATAAAGGATGTATCAAGAGCTCATCAACATTACAATTTAATAGCAAAGCATAAAGAAACAAACTGAATACAAAAGAGTATAAACATGAAAATCTACTGCACCCAAGGGTGTGGTCTAATGATCAATGAAGTGGGATGTGAACCTGAGGTTCAAATCCCAACACAGACAAAAATAACACTAGGTGATTCTTCCCATGTGTCCTAGCCTTAGTGGACACCACTGTTATCCAAAAAAATAAAATTCCAATCCTACCTGTTTCTTAGTCAACATTGGACCATCACAAACACCAACCACAATTCGATCCTTTGCTAATCCCGCAGCCGACTAAAAAAAAAAAAACATTACTTATTAGTAAGATAAAGATTCTTCATTTTGAAGAATGAGATTAGAAACCGGAAGAAAAGGGGACCTTAAGAAAAAGGCGGTGGCCATCATGTAAGCGATCAAAAGTACCACCAAGTACAACCGCCCTGTAGGTATTAGGTAGGGATAAAGTGGACTTGGGATTTGCTTCTTCCATTACTCCTCCAATCTATTGTTTCTTCCCATATGATGCTAGCCACTACACTATTTTATTTGATGGATCACACACCTTGTCTGCTGTTTCACGTTATTTGTGAGTTACACATTGTTTGGGATTGATTTTTTCACAGGAAAAAAAAAAAGCATATTTTGAGAAAAAATTACTTCTTTTTTTTCTTTTTTTTTTTAAAGAGGGGTGTTTTGCAAAAGTGTTTCTAAAAAGAAGCAAAAACAGTTTTTCTGCTTCTGGGAAGAAGCAAAAAATTTATGTTTTTCAGAAAAAGCAAAAGCAGAAAATTATTTGTTTCATGACAAAAATATCTCTATCACTTATACACAACACACACACACATACATGCATGCATGCATACATACATAAAATCCTGTTGGGAGCGCTATCCCGATAATAGGCCCTGCAACGCGCGATCCGGATTAATTGGGGTCCAATGCAGGTACCGAATACCGGGTGGGAAACCAAAAAAAAATACATACATACATATATATACAAAGACACAAACACACACACATATATATCCTTTATTATTTAATTAGCACATCTTATAAGTTTGATTTTAGAATTTTATACTTCATATTTACATCATAATTCTTTATTTCATACTATTATTTATATATTATTATTTTATTTTACACTCATTTTTTAAAATAAAATCGAAAATATCATTAATGGTGATGATCAAAGAATATATAACTTTTTATTTTTTATTATTAATGATAATAAATGACAGACGAATCATGTTGCAAGATCAAATGGTATTTTGACAACACTTGTAAATTTTTTTCTCGAACATTTAATTTTAAATAAATAATTAAAAATATTATAATAGATATTTAAAATATTATAATAAAAATATCACATCAACCAAGTCATTCCTTTAATGGAATGGGAAAGGATTTAGAACAATGAAGCAACATAATTGCGAAATTTCAGCCAAACAACAACAACATACCCAATGTAACCCCACAAAGTAGGGGTTGGGGAGGGAACAGTATATGCAAACCTTACTGCTACCTAGGTAGAGAGGCTGTCTCCGACAGACACTCAGCTGAAGAAAGAAATAGTCCAAAGCAGTATAGAGAAAGAACAAGCAAAAATGAGGAAGTCATGACAAAATTCTATAAACAAACTGACAAATCATCTCGACCAGTAATCATTACAACAACAACAACAATAATAATAGTAATTAATAGTAATAAATGTGGTATTTCAACCATCAAATGAATATTTTTTTGGACATGATAAACATCACCTCCCCGAACCCTAACAACAATTCTTTCCCACTTATCTCTTTTGATACTCGAACCCCCAAATGTAACCCTAATAGTTAGGTTGTTCTTTTCTTGTCTATCTCAAGCAAATATTTATGGAAAATAATTTCCCCTTCTTTAACTACATAACCATGTTTTCAACTAGCAGATCTTAACAATGATGATCATCATTTATATTTAATTAAAAAAGATTATCTAAATTTCCTTAATAAGAATTAAATCCCATATTATTATTTTTTTGACCCCTCCTCGTCTAGGTGGGAGATTGTAGGATCTGCAAAAAGGTATGAACAGATTCCAATAACTTGGAAGAAGTAACTATCTATATTTCGACGATTTATTGCGTAATCGATGAAGAAAAATCAAAACTATATGAATCAAGTAATCCCAGTTGGACATTTGCGATAACACCAATTCAGAAATTTAAAATGTCAATTTCCCTAACCATAAAACAATAGAAAAAACAAATTCAAAAATTGGGGATCCCATAGCACCCAGAAGCTAAATCTGACTAAACAGCACAAATGGACAAGCAACAAAGTGAGAAAAAAATGAAGAAAAAGGAGAAATTTTTAGAGCTGGCAAAGCAATCCACCCACCCACAAAATGCCAATACCAACAACAACACATATTAAATCTCAAAACAAATAAATCCTGGTTCTCAACACGAACAGCCATATCAAGAGAAACTTGATGACGCTCGTCCAAACTTCTCATACCGCTCTTGATTCTCAAGATTCAGCTCTATTTTTCCTTCAAATATTTCAGCTTTCACATTTCCTCCTGAAACCATCTATTCAATCATTTCTTCTGTTGGCACCTGGCCTGTAGTATTAAAGTACTTTCTTGCAAGACACTCTTTGTAATCTAACAATACTAGTTAAATTAAAATCAAGCAAGTTAAGATCAAATGATCCACTGTATGAATTTTGAGTACTCATTACAATACTAATCTAGCATCTAATGACCGTCGTAATATTCCAAATTCCTCTTCTTCACCTTATAACTTGCCCAATTAAGAAACAACATCCCTTAATTCTAGTGATCATCAAATCTTTCATTTCGCCAAGAATATTCAAATAACCATCAATCTTCTTCAAATTTTCATGAAATAGTTCATTCTAATTGGATACCTAAACTATCTAATTATGAGAGGAACAATCTTTTTGCTCGTCTTAAATTACAAGGTGAACACCATTATAACCATCACAATAGTAAGAATAATATTCCTCCTACGTTGGCTCATGAAAACATCAGTGTTATTGCTTTTGATTCTAAGTTTAGAGTTGCTGTGGCCACTGCTATTTCTTCCGTCCTTAATAAAGACAAAAAGATCATGAGAAAACCAGTGGTGAGAAAAAAATTAGGAAGCTACAGCAGAAAATTGGAATTCGAACAGGCAACTTCGCTGGAGAATTTTCACAAACAGCTAACGAGCAAAAGCTGACTTAAATAACGAAACGAATTTGCAAAGATATCATGCTTCTTTTTCCCCAAACCAACAGGCCGAAGAACAAAAGATTGAATTAATAAAACTAACCGCAAAATTTATTTCCCCCAAATTATTCAGACATTCATACAATCAATTTGCAAATATAAGTAAAAAAAGTCCTGCTATTTGGAACAGCAACCGAGAAAATAAAGAATGACCCACAATTTTTTCAATCGTAAAACGCACAAAGAAACAAACCTCACAGTGGATAAGCTGAAATTCAACTTAAAAGGAATTATAATTAAGCATATAAAGAGAACGCCAGAGTAATCAACACACACAGAATAAAACAAAGGAGATTGATTACCTGAAAACGAAAAAGAAGAGTTGAAAAAGATGCGAAATCAGCCGGAGCAAATTCAGATGGGAGAACAGACCGAAAAGACTAAATTACCCCTGTGATGAAGCAGACGCGTTCATCAACCGCTGCTTGCTTAGAGCCCCATTTTGGCTTAGCTTATTTTAACTGCTTTTAAATCAAAATTTGACTTTTAAGTTTATTCAGGTATATTTAAAAAGTATTTATAAATATTTTATTTTAAGTTAAAATATTAAAAAATAAGTTAAAAGTCATGAGTTAGAAATTTTAACATATGTCTTTTGACTTAAAATATTAAAAATAAGTCAAAAGCTATAATTTAAAATTTTTAACTAACTTATAGCTTTTGACTTAAAATATTAAAAATAATTCAAAAGTTATAAATTAAAATTTCTAACGCATGACTTATAAGTCAAAAATAAATTTATAAATATTTATTTTAAACTTTTAATCACTTGAGATAAGAAGTAATTTTTTAATTCTATTCAAACAGACTCTTAATCGTGTTTTTATACAACATTAAAGTAAAGTAAATAATAGTAGTAATAATAATTATTATCAAGCACTTCCTTCGTTTTGGAATAAGTGAATTATTGGGATATTTATTAGTGTTTTAAAATAAATGAATCATTGAATTTTTTTCTAAATTTGCCCTTATAATTTGACAATCAAATAACTTTTGAAAAAGGTATTATAAAGTCAATTTTTTCTTTTTTGGGGATAAAAATTGAAAGTTGTGTTAAATTTATGTTTTTAGTATTTTTTGTTAATATGTGTGTTAAAATTCAATAATTTATTTATTATGAAACGGAGAGAGTATTATTAAACGTTTTGTTTTCGTTTTTTGTTTTGGAATTGGAGAAGACGCCAAAATCCATCAGTTTTTTATTAAAAAAAATCCAAATCAAAACTCATGTACACCCATAGCTTTGGTACTGAAAGCTGTGTCTTGTGGTCTGTGGATGTGTATTTTGTCTTTTTCCTGTCTAAATTTAGTAGGCCCTAATAATGGAAACAAAAAATTTTATTCATATGGTATGATTTCAAATAACTATTTTTATTCATATAGTACATGATTTTTTAAATTGAATTTATTTAATATCTTCAAAAGATGATATTCTAATGTTTACAGACAATTAATGAATCAAAATACCATAAAATTTGATTCGCAACAGTATGAATTTGTATTTCCATGCCATTTCATAATTGTTATATTCAGGAATTATTCTTGGCATGTAACCTTTTAAAACTGTTCTTTTAGATATTCAATAATTAAAAAAAAAAAATCAGTGTAATATTATAGATGGAGCATGGGAGGGTTCATAATAAGCTGGTAGTGTATGCACACCACACTATCATTAAGAAGGTAACGAGATTCAACAACAACAAATTCAGTATATTCTCACATAGTGGGGTCTGGGGAGGGTGGAGTGTACGTAGTCCATACCACTACCTCTAAAGAAGTAGAGAGGTTGTTTCCAAGAAGGTAACGAGATTATTTCTAATAAATTCTTGACTGAACAAATGGTGAAAAAGAGAGTAGCAATAAGCGGAAACACAACAAAATAATAAGATAGCAAGACTAATGAAATAACATATTGTGATAAAAAAATCTAAAAATAAGAAAAAATAATAAAGAAATAGACTTTGTACCTAACTCAACCCCAAAAGTTAACTTCGGAGGCGAATTGCCTAAAATCATATAAGGAGACCAAGGACTCTTTGACTGGACATCTGAAGTGTGGACAATATAAAATGGGGGACCCAACATTGAAATCAATGAATTGGATGGGTCTGGCTCTGACACTTGGGATAAAGAAAGTATAAACAATATAAATCTCATCCTAAATGAAACTAATTACATAAGATCCCGAATTGACTTTCTCTCTCCCAAATTTGGAAAAATACATATACATGTCAATAAATTATTTCTCCTTAAATTATGAAAATAAAATCAGAGTCAATTATTCCCTTACCTTAATAACAGCAGTAATTAATGTTCTGATTTTGTGGATGCTTAAACATAGCAACTGTAATTCAAATTCAAAAAATATCCTGAAATATCTCTCTTCATCTCCCTCAAAAAAAACAACGCCGCCGCGCTAGTTTACAGTTGTCACCACCATTCACCGCTCCACTCCACTTTCTCACGCCGGTGAACACGCAAGGTCGACCAGCCTCCAAGATCGACGTCGTTTCTCGTTCCTCTTCCACTGTCGCCACAACCGGCGCCATCACGAATAGTCAACGACGCCTTCACCACTCTACTCTTCTTCCTCACGTCGGTGAACACGCAATGGCGATCAGCCACCAAGATCGATGTTGTTTCTCGTTCCTCTCCCACTGTCGCCATCACCGGCGCTATCACAAACAGCCAATGACGCCTCCGCCCCCTCTTAGTGTATATGTTTTTTAGTAAAAACTTGCACAATATTGTATGTGAAACTATAATACATTACCCAGTTTGAATGATATTTTGACATTATTTATGAAATTTACACGTATGAGAACGTATTACATATTTTTTTCTTTATATGATGTCAGTGTTATATGTATGATTTACACTCCAACAACAACATGCTCTATATGTATGTGAATGTACTATACTTTACTTTCTATGTATGATTTATATTTAAGTAAAACATTTAACAGTATATGTATGAGAACGTATTATACTTTACTTTCTATGTATGATGTCAGTGTTATATGTATGATTTACACTCCAACAACAACATGTGTTATATGTATGAGAATGTATTATACTTCATTTTCTATGTATGATGCAAGTGTATTTGTTTTTATTATACTTTACTTTCTATGTATGACATTATAAAAGCAGATAATTTGGTAAAATCATACATGCAACCAAAAAGGAGAAATAATTTGAATATTATAGTTCAAATCAACTTTTAAGTTGTTGACTATAGAAATAATTGGATCTGATTTTATTTCCATAATAATTTGAAATGCATGTTATAGTTCAAATTAAGGTATAGAAGAAATAATGGATCTCTCTTCTATAATATAGAACAAATTTGAACGACTTAAAATAAAATGCATTATTTGATTTTCTGGAAATTTATTATGAAATAAGTTATTTCCATAGTAATTTGAAATAATAAACCAACTAATATTTATGGAAATTTATTATGAAATAAATTATTTCCATAATAATTTGAAATAATAGACCTTATTTGAATAAATTTGAAACCCGTCAGATCACGTAACTTGAAATTAGGCGTAAAATAAGGAGTGCAATAATGAAGCAAAATTCAGATTAAAAATAGAGCAAAAATCAGATGTTTTGGGATGTATAAGACATAAGAGAGAGAAAGTCTAAAAGGAAGGGATTTTATTTAATTAATATGGGATTTTTGTAATTACTTTTCAAATAAGGAATTTTATGTAATAAGTAATAGTTACCTTGTGTATATATGTAATTTTTTCATAAAGAAATGGACCTTGGACCTAACTCAACCTCAAAAGTTAGCTCGTGAAGTGAGGATTGATCAAATCCATACAAGGAGACCAAGGACCCTTTAACCCACCGGTGTGGGACTCCAAAAATATTAAAATATTGTTGCATCTGTTCATTGGACCGGGTTGATTCATCTATTTTATCTCACTGTATATTCATCTGCCTGCTACAGTATATAGCTTGGGCCAGCTTTGGTTTCAGCCGCCTCAACATGTTGATTTCATTCCAAATTTTTAAAAATCTTATATATTATTTTATTCCTTTTGTACATCCTAGATAAATCTTTAGTATATATCTCTAATATTTTGTACGTTATTTAAGAGTATATCCTACCTTATTCAGGAGTGAATCTCTTTATTATTTTGTACCTTATTTAGATGATTTGAAGTCGATTTAGTGTTGGGTTTTAATTAGGTTTATTTTGTTTTTATAAATAAGATATTGTACCTCATTTTTATTCATTCAATAATTCAAGAAACATTCATTTTTATTATTGAATCAATCAAAACTCAATTCTCTTTCAATTTTCCACAATCTCTCTGTCAAACTTCTTTTAAATTTGTAATAATAATACTAATACTCTAAAAAAAGGAAATGAAATATCTTTGACTAGCTACTAACCTTTTATCCTAAGTAGTTATAGCCTAATTAGCTTTAAAGATTTATATTCAGAGAGAGAAATACCAACCTCTCTCTAAATTTCCACATCATCCCTAATTCTTCGGAGTTATGACCACCTCCTTTTCCCAAGCTCGGACCCCACTAGAACCACCAGATATCCCCAGCAGCTATATGGCCATAGACCCTTATTGTAAGCCCATCTCTAGCGATATAGTAAGGGAGAAAAATTCTTCCACCTCTCTCTCTGAACTCGAAACTGTATTGAGTTTTAACTCAATTTAAAATGAAGGTGAGGCTGACGGCCCAATCATACTATCCTTAGAGGAGAAACGGAGAATCTACTCCCATTGGAAATACTCGGTTATCATCAAGCTACTGGGAATAAAACTTCACTACCAGTACTTAAAAAAATCTAATTGACCTCGGGAAATTAAAGGAATCTTTCCCTTTGATTGATTTGGGGTTGACTACTATACAGTCAACTTATCAGAAATAGAGTTGCAAAAGAGGATTTTACAGGAAGGGCCCTGGTTTATGGCCGGCTCTTACCTATCAGTCTGATTGTGGGAACCTAATTTTGTCCCCAAGAATTCCCTAATCCAATCCATGGCGACTTGGATCAGGTTGCCCCAATTACCCACTGAGTTCTATGATAACTCTATACTAGAGAGGGTGGGGCACAGAGTGGGTAAATTACTCAACATCGATGCATGCACCCCCTCAACGCTCAGAGGAAGATATGCACATATTTACGTACATGTTTCATTGGAAACCCCACTAAAATCTTCAATCAAGATCTAAAATTACCAATAAATAATCCACTACGAGGGCGAAAGTTGTCTTTGCAAAACATGAGGATGTTTGGGCCACACCCTAAGCAATTTCACAATAATCTACTCCAGCAAGGAGGACAACTCCTCAGATGTTTGCGGCTCACCAGGACCAACAGAGGAGGAATGGACGACGGTCAGTTTTAATCGCAGAAACAAAGATAGAGTTCAATCAAGCCAAAAAGGTAAAGCAAGACAAAATAACATCAAGGTTAAAAGGTTTGATGTTACTTCTGGTAAGTTTCTAGACCCCAAATCCTTTAATGCACTAGATGAGTTGAACGTTGACGATCTCTCATATGCGACTAAAGGTAAGTTCCCGAAACCCCTTCTAAACCCTAATGGACCGGGTCCTTCAAGACCTAAATATGCAGTCGGGCCTAAGAAGGGCACAACAAATAGTCAACCCAATTCTAGTGGACAGCTGCGGCCAGCTCCCCCTCCCTTTGGGCTGACTAATGTTGAATGCCCTACGAATAGAAAAAAGGCCCATCAATTTGGGCCATCTAAGTTCGGGCAAAACCCGTGGCCCACTTCTAGCCATTCCAATAACCCAACCTTATCCCTCTAGCTTAGAGAGAATTCCTTCTGATACTGAGCTGGAAAAGAAGCCTAGCTACTCTCTCTCTCCAAACATTTGATATCCCATCTGAATGTGCTTTGTCGGCGCACATCAATCAAAAAACTGAGAGTATCTTTTCTAATAGACACTCATTAAATGCTCAACCAGTCATTAATGATGGAAGACACATAGTCCGTCCATCAGACACTCTTGAAAAAGACTCTCACAAGTCTAGTAAATTGGATTCTATTACTTTTATTTTCTCTCTCTCTCTTGCTCACTCTCTCAATGGCTTCATCGAATCAAGACCACCTTCCACCTATGGTCTTCTTCACCAAACCACTGGACCCAAATCACTTCCCAACATCATGGTTGGAGATATGCCTATCCCAACAGACTATCCTCTTAAAGCTAAATGTGTAGGGGAGGACACCCATTCTCTTAATATAAGACCCTTACTACCTAGCTCAACTGATAAGAGAGGGCATGAGTCAGGGTCTGACCAATTACGGTCAGAACGTGTGGATGGCTACAATGAAAAGCATCTTCAGCCAAGGTCTTGCAACTAGCTAGTCAACGGACTTGATTACTTCGTAACTCTCCAACATGAGCCAAAACTTGCCATCCTTCCCTCCCAAAATGATGGAACTATTTTCGTAGGGTTCTCTTTTTGTGAGAAACTCTGGGACCCCTCCCCCCCAGCCTAGGCCCACTCAAACCCTCCACTACCAATGTCAACCTTATTATCACTCAAGATGATGGAATGGAAAAAGAGCCTAGAAGCCTTGAGAGAAAGTAACAGGGAAATGAAAAATATACTAGCCTCCCTGAAATCTCTTCATACAGAGGTCATCACTATAGAAAAACCTTTTTTCCACTTGTTCGAGGGCCTTATCAGCGAGCTCCTACTAATTCTCATACCACTGGAGCTCAATAAGTTCGATCTAGAACTAAAGCTTCCAAAAGCAGAAATATTTTGTTCCACAAAGCTGACCCACTCTCCAAGAAGAGGAAAGAACCAATAAATATCTCTCCTCCCCTCCTAGAGAAGGGCAAGGGGCTAATGGAGAATATCCAACCAACCCAAATCAATTCCATGATGAACATCATAATATAGAATGTTAGAGGGACAAATATGTCGAGTTTAGGAGACATTGTCAAGCCATGATCAGCATTCACAAGCCCACCCTCTTAGCTCTTCTTGAAACTCTCATGGCTGACCACAAATTTATTACTCAAACTCTTGGTTTTAACAGTCAAATCCAATTCCCAGTCACTGAAAACTCGGGGGGTATTTTCATCATGTAGGATAGTGCCTCTCTCACTCCATCTAGGATATTACTGTTCACCCACAGGGCATCCATGTTGTTGTGAAGGTAAGCAATCCTCCCTTTAATTGTTTTTTTAGTTCCATTTATGCTAGTACTGATTTCCATGCTAGATAGTCTTTATGGGAATATCTCATTAACTATGCTCATTTCCATAATACCTCCAATAATACCCTATGGCTCATTGGGGGCGACTTCAATGAAGTCCTCAGGGCCTTAAAGAAGTTTAGAGGTGATAGTATTAATAGGAATAGAGTCAATGCCTTTTGGAACTATATCAACTAGTGTAAACTAACTGACCTTGGATTCAAAGGTAGCAAATTGACCTGGACCAATAAAAGATAAAGAAATAGGAGGTCTCTGATCTTAGAAAGGTTGGATAGATATTTTAGTAATCCTTGCCAAAAAAGTGGGCAAACCAAAATCGTTTTCATCTTCAGGTAAATCATACACATTTTTAAAATTTGTCCCTAATAAAGCGTATAGTATTCAAATTAACCCAAACTATTCAACTACATGTAGGCTTGGCGAATTGATTTGGTAGAACGATCCATATCAATCCCCCATATTCACAAGTTGTCGAACTAAAGACATAGTATTCAAGATGCACCTCTTATTATGAATAAATATACCCACACAAAAATAAACTCTTAATATTTTAACTTACATGCAGGGCAAACGAAATCAAACCACTACCTAACTCATACACAGCAAAAAACACAACAGTTACAGGCTCTCTTCTGTTTATTCCATTTGAAGAACACATCATACTTATTACCAATATCCATGAATCACGTTCGGTATATTCATTATTCACCTCCTCAATTTACTTTATTACTTGAACTTTTAATAAAATTTACCTTTTCACACACTTGCCAAGGGCCAAATATTTTATGTCCAAGCTCAGTTGTTAATACCCAATGAGAATCAACGGTTTTACATTTTACTCTGCCCTGACTGCAAGCAACTTGCAGCACTTTCTAAGGAACTGGTCGCTGATAAAATTCTATTGCACAATCTATCATCGACCAACACATCTTAAATCTAGGTATATATATTTCTTTATTTTACCAAATATCTACTTACGAATTCATAATGATCAACATGTACAAGTGGTGAAATAAATTATTTTTCACATGTATTAA
This sequence comes from Capsicum baccatum var. pendulum, assembly GCA_030864225.1. NCBI lineage: Eukaryota > Viridiplantae > Streptophyta > Magnoliopsida > Solanales > Solanaceae > Capsicum > Capsicum baccatum. The sequence goes on from CM061551.1 coordinate 63,702,981, forward strand.
CTTTTTCCACCATAACAAATGCCAATTTGACGTTACCATTCGAGATGATACTGGTTCTACAATAGCAACAATTTCAGAAAAAATTGGAGAAGAGCTCCTACGTCTCACCGCAGCCGAAATTTATGACATACCTTTCACCAAGGTGAACTATTGTTTACAAAACAGTGTATTGTAATCTTTTAATTCATATTTTGAAAAAACTGTCTTTCATTGTTTTTTTCCTTTTCTCAGAATCAATTGTTACCACTCTTACCTGTGCAACACAAATTGCGCGGGAAGATATTTACTCTCCAAGTAAAGAGGCTTGGAGAGACCGTACGCAAAAAATCAAGATACATCTTAAGTGAAATTGTTCATCATGTCAATCATCGATAAAGACATCGCTAACAATCCACCAATACCGACTGTTGCACCAGCTACCAGAAAGCAGTAAACGTAAGCTCAAACAGATTATGACAAAGGAAGACTGAAAGGTATCTCATCCAGTCTTTCATATTTCCAATAGAATATATATATATATATATATATATATATATATATATATATTTACCTCATTATCAATGCAGTAGCCCACATCCTTTTTATGGCCTGCTCTACCAAATTGAAGCTGTAATAGTTGAAAACAACAACATTTGGCTGCAAATTATCTTGAGATGTCTAACCAAAGCATAAAACTTGAAATATATTCTTTTTTTAGTTCTGTGTTTTAATGGTAATTTTGAATTTTTACAACAATGGCTTAGTTTTTGCTGCTGGTGAGTTTCTGAACTTTTTATCTAAATATTCCGAGTGACTGGTGTGTCTGATCTTTGTTTTGTCTTCACCTTTATCTGTATCTAAATGTTTTTCTAATGGTTGTCAGGGTATTAGTAGTACTTGTGCGTTATCTGCAATTAAGGTATCTAAATGTTTTTCTAATGGTTGTCAGAGCATTAGTAGTACTTGTGTGTTATCTGCAATTAAGATGTCTAACTTTGTAGAAATTTATGGACAATGAAATAAACATGGTTGTTATCATGCAATTCAGATTTTACACTGATAGTTAGTGCCCAGGAATTCCGTCTCACCAGTAGAAGACTATGAACAATTAGCCTCTGAAATAGAAAACCTGTGAAATCTTATGTTTTTGTGTCTTCAGACATTGATAGCCAACTGAACTTATAGAACATGTAAATGCATAACCCACAAGTGACAAGCCTAAGGGAATATAATTCTAATCAGTGCAACACAAGGTATATATATATTTTTATTTTAAACTTGGTATTGGAAAGGTTTAGAGAAGGTGCAGAAATCAAATACATCATTTATTCTCTGTGATAAGTACTTAGTGTCTTATAAACTATTTGTTAGTTTTGGATCATGATGCATTTCGATATGTAAAGTGATTTTGTTGATGTCTGTTGAAAGCTAACTAGACAGAGCTTACTCCCATACTTCACAATTCACACAAAGCAACTTATAGATCTTCAAATTAGTTTTGCTGATGTTTGTTTTGCCTTCATTTGAATTTTCCTTTTTCCTGATTTTCCCTATTTTTACTTCATCTACTTTTTTGTTTGTTTTTTTGAAGTCTTTTTGTGTTTTCTGACTACTTCTCTACCTAGACCCCGTTTGGTCCGGAGTTGAAAATAGAGTTGGAGTTGATTGTGACTGACTATTATTTCTTGATTTTGGTGTCATTAAAATCTCTGTTGTTTTGATTGTGATGCTTTCATTGCGAATACTTTGGCAATTATTACGCAAAATGTGTAGAGACGATGAATTGTAGGATGTTGTTTGGGAAAATTTCGGAAAGAAATGTTGTTTCTTGAAATGTGTTTTCTTGTTATATGTCGAAGAGAGAATTATCGATTACCCTCTAAACTTGTCACGTTTTATTCATGGTACAGAACTTTCATGGTACATCTGAACTCTGACTAGTCCTAAGTACCCCCGAACTTGTTCTTTTAGTATGTTGCGTGACCCCTTTATGCTGATGTGGTAAAATGTTTGAGTTCAACCTCGTTCACGCGTATGATGGAGGTATTTTTTATGTCAAATCAATATTTTTAATGATAAAAAAATGAAAAAATTCATTTTCCTTCAATTTTTTCAAAACATTCAATTATCCTTCTCCCTATTTATTATCCCTCTTCCCCCATTACTTCCAATCTAAAAAAAATTTCTTCATTTATTAATTTTGTAAAACTTCAGTTTATTAGTTAGTTTATGAAATAAAAATTTTATCCGTTTATTAATTTTGTTAAAATTTTGTTTATTAATCTAAAAAACAATCATCCGTTTATTAATTCAATCTAAAACTCTAGTTTCCATTCCTATGAAACTCCTTCAATTTTTTAATCTTAATTATATGTATCATATGAGTTATTGTAACTAAAAAAATGAACTAAATATCGAAGTAGATATTTTAAACAATACTAACAAAACAAATACTAAAAAAACTATGACACATACTTATAATAAATATAGTTATATTAGTTATCGGTTTTTAATCCCTTACGATTTGATTTTTGATTTAACCGATAAGAAATACTCATAAAATAAAAGTAGTAACTAACATAAAAATAAAAAGAAATTGAATTTTTGTTGCAACAAAAATTCTACTTATATATATATATATATATAAAATAATAATTTCATATAATCTTATTGGGTTATCGATTTACCCAATAACTTAATAAGAAAATCAAAATCGAATCAATAACTCAATAATTTTTTTTTACAAAATCATTAAAAAATCGTTAACCTAATAACGATAAATTAATAACATTTTTATTGGTTCGATTTTTTTACGCCTCTAACTTAAATTACAATTTCTTAATCCATTAATTATAATAAGAAACGTATTTGTGCATGTGAGTCTCCTCAAAATTCTAATCAAAAACTACTATGAAACGGTATTATCCACGTGGATAACCACATCAGTATTTTTATCCACGTATCTGCGCGTGTATTACACGCAGTGGACAGTGGGCCGAAAAGGGTGGTGCATCATACTAAAAGAACAAGTTCGTGGGTACTTAGGACTCGTCAAAGTTCAGGTGTATCATGAATAAAACGTGACAAGTTTTGGGTGGTAATGTATATTTCTCTCTATGATTTTTTTAATGAGGCAATGTGTGTGTTTTATGATATGATTGATAGTGGAGTCAGAACATAGTGTGTTAAGACACCTTTAAGTTTACCTACTATAGATGGATGGAGTGGATTTAGTGGGTGTTTGGATTAGCTTATAAGTTGGCAAAAATAACTTATAAGCTATTTTTTGCTTAAAATGGTGTTTGACAATATTTATAATAACTTAAAAAAAGTTGATTTTGGCCTTTTTTAAGTAAAAAACAAGAAGCTATGATTTTCTGCTTTTTTTTTTTTGGAGCTTAAAGTTGACCAAGTAAATTACACTTGTGTCCCTTATAATTATTTCTTATTCCAGTTTACCCTTTAGCCCTAATTCTCCATCACTACTAACACAACACACTTCATAGCAATTCCATTTTTCCCAAAAAAAATAACCACGCCGCTGCTTTCAAATTGCTTCAAGATTCCCTCAAAGTGTATTGAGATGGAGGGATAGAGTAGTAAGCAAATAGGGGGACTAATGGGAATCTCATACTCCTTTGATATACTAAACATATTTTGAGTCTAAAACTGCACAACTAAAAGTTTCTCTCACTTTCACTCCTCTGGTTAAATTTATGTTATTATTTTTCTTTTTAATCCTACTTTAAAAAGGATTTACTTTTATATTTATCAACTTTTCAATTCTAATAATATATGATATATTTAAATCACAAAATTCAAATAATATTTTGATATACTAAACATATTTTGAGTCTAAAACTGCACAACTAAAAGTTTCTCTCACTTTCACTCCTCTGGTTAAATTTATGTTATTATTTTTCTTTTTAATCCTACTTTAAAAAGGATTTACTTTTATATTTATCAACTTTTCAATTCTAATAATATATGATATATTTAAATCACAAAATTCAAATAATATTTTGATATACTAATCATATTTTGAGTCTAAACTGCACAACTAAAAGTTTCTCTCACTTTCTTAAAAATTCCTTTCCAATTAATTAAGCTACATAAAATAAAATGAAAAAAGTGTATTTTTTACATGAAATAATTTAGTGGTAAAAGTCATTAAATTCGAACTTGTGACATTACGTTTTCCTCTTAAATGGAGTTTGTTTGTTATTCATTAAGTTGAATTGAAATTTTAGGTAACGATAAAGTTATTTTTGTGTGATCTATAAGTTACATATGAGTTTAAATGTAAAATTAATTATTAATGTGCATTGGGTGTGGCTTCGTGATATGATTGCTAATGATATTTGTAATGCTTAATGCTTGTACTAATTGAATATTTTTACTTTTTGCATTTAATGCGAACTTAACTCTAGCCATATTAGTACCTCTTTTGTATGAAATTATTTATCTATTAATGTAATTATAATGATTAGTAACATATATATTTTGCTTAATGATAAGCTTGACATATATATTAATATTATCCTCGAAGATTAAAAGCAACAAGTCCAGTTTAATAAGAAAATGAAAGTGTCGTAAATTGCACCTTAATGATATGAAATCTTAACGTAACCAAGAAGAAACAAATAATCTTTTAATATATAACTATTGTAACGCTCTGAATCTGACACCCGGAATGTCACACGGTGCTCATGACCCCGAAGGACCACAAGCTAACCCATGACTGATATTTGTACCTGAGCACTGCATAGTATACTGTATAAATGCGGAAGTACAGGCTGAAAGACCATAAGGTTCAAAACTGATAAAACATAACATCTGAAAGTACGGTATATCAATACCAAAACAAACTGAAATAAGACTGTCTGAACGTATTGTGGTCTGAAAAACCTCTAAAATTGAAATGTCTGAATAAGGAGTTGATGGGACATGTCCCCAACTAACTCCAACTACTGAAATAAACTAAGTAATGAAGAAATAAAGTAATGACCATGTCCTCAAAGGATGAGGACTCACTGCTGACTCTAACTGCTAAGACTGGAATGCTACTAATGCTTTGGAGCTCGTGCTTCTAAACCTATGGTATAAAAACACCATAGCTCAAATGCGTCAGTACGATTGAATGTACTGGTATGCAAGTGAGGTAGGCTGAATGGAAAGGGTTTAAATGCATGAACAATGTTAACTGACTGTATAACATGAATTTGAGAACACATGCATGAATGAGTGATTGTAACTGAATTCGTGATGATACTGATTGCTGATTCTGAATAATGATAACATGAGTTACTGATAACTGATATAACTGATACTGAGTGACTGTGTCTGACAGTCTAGGTTCTAATGGAACTAGCTGGGTTAATGAATTGACTATAGCTGACAATCCTGAATTCTGTAGAACTATTTGAGTTTTATTACTGAGACTGTAACTGTGGGGAGTAGTCATCTAATCGACATGCCCCAAATAACACATTATAGCTGAGTTGGGATCTAATCTGTAACCCAATTGGAAGGGTGTCACTACCGCGCTACTAGTAAAGACAGGCTGTGGGTGACCCTCATCTCGCAGTGTCTTCAAAAGAGAACGTTGGGACCCTTATCTAACAGTGTTTATCCACCTCATCAACCCTCCTCTGTCAGTGTTAATGTCTCAATCTATGTTGGCTACATAGTTCTGGAACGCAAGGATTGCTTCTAAGGATCACACCCTCAACTGTCAGTGTGTGTCCTCATCCTTGGGTTCACTCGGTGCTAAATCCTACTCCCATCTGAATAGAGACTGAACATGATTAACTGAACTGAATTGAACTGAACTGGACTGAGTTCATTGAGTTCCGTTGACTGACGGAATACTACCAAGATTACTGGGATTACTGAGTTTTTCTGAGTCACATAACTGACTGAATTCTACTGAACATGACTTGACTGAGGATTGAAAACATGACACTGGCTCTAGGCACACAGCTAAATTGTCGGGTACAAGTACCCCCAGGACTCGATAGAAGGAAACTAACAAGGCATGACATTCTTGAATACATAACCAACATCAACAATCCATAATACAATAAGTTGGGGATTTCATGAAGTACATGGTTATCATAATCTTGTACATAATGGGAAAGCATATAAACATGTCATAATTTCATCAACTAGTCTCATGAGTATTTTATAAAACATTTCTAATGCACAACAATATCATAGAAGTCATTGTGATCATAAGGGTAAAGCATGTACTTATCATTTTGGTCACAATTGAGTTGTGATGCATAATTTCTAGTCCCTTAGGCATTTTATCAAACACCTTGCATGCACAACTTAAGGCATAGGCATAATCATCAAATTATCACTTCAAAACTCCATGAATCGACTAAACTTATAGATTTCAAGCCACACATTAACATAGTTTCATGAACAACACATAAAGATTCCAGCTTGGGAATTACATCATCATAATCTCATGAACATAATCAACCCACAACAAAATATTTACAATACATGATTTAAAACCTGATTCTTGAACTTCATGGATGGAAGGAATCCATGAATGAACACTTTGCATACCGTAGTTCTTGATTCTACGAAGTTTGATGGTGAAATTTCCTTGAATTTGAATCCCCAATTGAAAACCCTAAACTCACAATACATGATTTAAAATTTGATTCTTGAACTTCATGGATGGAAGGAATCCATGAATGAACACTATGCATACCTTAGTTCTTGATTCTACAAAGTTTGATGGTGGAATTTCCTTGAATTTGAATCCCCAATTGAAAACCCTAAACTTGTTCTTAAGGAAAATTGGGAGAAACTAATATATTGTGGGTGAAAAATGGTTGAATTACGTGATATAGGGGTGGGAAATTGACCCTTTTGCCCTTAAAAACGTGGACATTTAATGACTAAAATTAGACATTAACGCGATACCCGACGCGTCGCGCCATGATCGCGCCAAGCCTCAACAGTTTCACTGGCAGTCCCTGCAACAATGTTAACCAACGCGATGGGCGACGCGCCAAGATCACATTGATCCACTGTTTTGGGACACCAAACGTGGTCTAATCGAGGTTTGAAAAATTTAAAACTTGTTCGAAAATACCTATTGACCTCTCTGATCATGAATTAACAAACATACGGACCATTAAGGACATTAAGGTGGCGAATTGAGATTGCCAACTTTCGAAGGCCAAAAATAAGTTAAGTGTAGGAACTTAGCTAGAGTTTTCAAAGTCTGGGACTCCTTGACAAGCTTAAAGGACTGAATTAAGCTTAGAAATTTTGCGAGGCCTTACAACTATTTTTTAAACACAAACATTCAACACTTAAACTCTTAAAAAAAAATATTTTTTTAGTGCACAAATTAATAGTCATTCATGAAAATATTTTTTTAATATATATATATATATATATATATATATATATATATATATATTAAAATACATATTAATTTTAATTTGAATCATTTTAACAATAAAAATTAATAATAATCAACTCTATATATTATTAACAGCTATAAGGGTATTTCAGTTATTTTAATTAAAAAAAAGTGCTTAAAAGCATTATTTACGAAACATATTAATAACTTTTTTTTAGTTTCAGCACTTTTATCTAAACACTTGACTGCTTATTTTTAAAATAAATTCAACACTTTTAAAAGCGTTTTTAAAAAGAAAAATTTCAGCCGCTTTTTTTTAACTTATCCGAACAGACTCTTATACTTCTTTTTCTGTGAATCTTCTGCCGTTTGTCTATTCATGGCTCTGAATAAATAACATTACATATGCATGACACTTTGTACCACTCTTTTGTTTTGCTAACAGTGATATATGTACCATCTTCTTGAAATTGATTATCACTACTCTTTTATCTACTCAACTGCTGCAAATGTTGATGTCGTACACTTGGGCTATTTTTTGAACAACATCAGGTATTACTTAAAATTATTACTCCTTCCGTTTTATAATAAATGAATTGTTGGATTTTGACACAAAGATTAAGAAAAAAACATTAAAGACATAAATTTAACACAATTTTTTATTTTTACCCTAAAAAAAAAGTTGACCTTGTAATACTTTTTCAAAAGTTAATTGGTTGTCAAATCATAAGGGTAAATTTGAAAAAAAATTCAATGATTCACTTATTTTGAAATACCAATAAATACCCCAACAATTCACTTATTCTGAAACGGAGGGAGTACTACATTATCAGGTACTCCATCTGTTTCATAATAAATGAATTGTTAGATTTTGACACATAGATTAAGGAAAAAACATTAAAGACATAAATTTAACACAACTTTTCACTTTTACCCCAAAAGAAGAAAAAATTGACCTTCTAATACCTTTCAAAAGTTAATTGATTGTCAAATCATAAGGGTAAATTTGGAAAAAAATTCAATGATTCATTTATTTTGAAACACCAATAAATACCCCAACAATTCACTTATTTTAAAAAGGAGGAAGTATTACTTAAAATTATTACTACACTATCAAGCTATACACCTACATCAGTTTACAAATTCTATATACACATTATACCTCCCCCTCTATTTAAAAAGATGCCATATCAGTTCCTTTGATTTAGCTGTTTATTCAAATTTGGTGTCCTTTTTGTACTGTTCGAGTTTGCTTTGCTTTTTTCATTATTAATGGACATCACTACTTTACGTTACCGTCTAAAAACTTATTTTAACTTCGATTTGTCACAGGTACTTTTTGTCAAGTGCTGACTCACAACATAAGAAGCCAAAGCACAACAATCACATCGCTATGTAAATAGCATCAAATGTTTAGTAAATATTTAGTATAGGATGTAAATATCTGATGTAAATAATGCAGCTGTAACTAATATAAATTCTTGTCAATCATATATAATAGTTATAATATAATAGTTATATTTATCTTATTTATTGATACAAGTATGATCATGATCATGACACTTTTGAGTATTTTTGAAGACTAGTCACTAAAGGGCCCTTTTGTGATTTTATTTATTATTATAATGTAGTATAAATAGAACATTGTAGGGTTTATTTCTTTAGTTGATCATTATTATTGAAGAATACTTCTCTTAGAGTGAGAGAGAGTCCAATTGAAACTAGGGCATAACATAATGATGGATTCGGGCATAACATAAGGATGGATTCTCTTGTATGTTGTATTTTGCTTAATACGTTGGTGCTTGGGTGGTGGACCCCTCTCTTGTGTCAATTGTAAGGGTTACGTGTTTGTTGTGTGAAGTTTTAAAGGTCCAAGAGTGGAATATGCTCTTGGGTTGTTAAGACTACATTAACACTTGTCTAACTATCTATCTTGTATCTTGTTTTAGTTTCAGCTTCTTGTGTTGTTAATGTAACCCGTTTGTTCTTGTTGCTATTGTAATATTGTGGAGCTTCATCTTGTGTTGCTAAACTAGTTGTTGGCTGGTTGTTTTGGTGTATTAAAACCTTGTATCCTCTTTTTTCTTTTTCTAGATAGTGAATCCGAGAGAGGTCCCCATTTGGTCCGCAATTTGTTATGATTTGTGGACTGTTTTGGGGTGTGATTTCGTGTTCCCTTGTTTGTTCCGTATCATTTGGTATCAGAGCAAGGTTTGATTTTATTCCAACAAAATCAATCTTGGGATTGTTATCTTGAAAAGAAAAAAAAATTACTGTTCACGTTTTTAGGGTCTTTAAAACTTGATTTTTGTGTGTTTCTAGTGTTAGATCTTGTTCTCTAACACTATTAGAGTATAGAATTTTAAAATTCCAACAAAAAAGAAGTGTCAAAATCGAAAATCCCCCAAAAATATACTAAACCGGTTTTTTACCCTAGGTCAAATTTTGAGTTTTTGATTTTGCGTTTTTCTTGTGTTTTTAGTGTTAGATTTGTGTTCTCTAACACTATAGGAGTATAGGGTTGAGCTAAATTGGAGGTTATTTGAGTCATCCACCAATGTTGAACTTGAGTTTGAAGAAACTTGAAGGTGGGATCTCATTGTGGGAGGTTGTTTTGAAATACCATGTGTTTTGTGTTGTAGGTTTTGGATTGTATTGTTGTGTGTGATGTTGCAGACTGATTTGCTATCTTGATTAGATCATAACTTGAAGGGTTATTTTTGATATCACCACAGTGGAACCCGAGGCTTCAAATGCTCAAACAATGGATAATAATGCCATCAATCTCATTTTGGCTCGCCTTGAAACTATGTCCCGAGATGTGGCTAGGTTGAATATGGGTCTTGAGAAATTAGATACGGATGTGACATCAATGAGTGGGAGATTAGAACGTGTGGAAAACCAAAGAAGTTGACCTTCTACCCCTCAAAACATTTCCCCAACTAATACTCCCGAGACCTTGCACCAAATTCAATATACATCAATTGTCATAAATCAAACTAATCTTTACTCCCGAAGCCGAGAACAAGATAGACCAAGTCATCCTCCACTCCACCAAGTCCAATAAGAAGGGCTTGGAACCCAAATACTATCACCAAACCCGAACCCTCCCATCTAAACTCCACTTTACCAAAGACCTCACTATCCAAATCCAATCCCGCCACTACAAACTCCACTTAACCCAAATAGACCCATCCATGTTGAGGGCTATGGTGGGGGAGGACAACATGATGGTTATGGATCGTATGATGATGTTTACTTGAGGAAAGAAAGAATGAGGTGTAGACATGGGAAGTTAGGCCGAGAGGTGAGAGATAACCACCCAAACTGAGATGTAGGTCTCAATTCCATCAAAGTGAGCCTTCCCATTTTCAAAGGTGAGAGTGATCCCGAAGCCTACTTTGCATGGGAGTCATCTTGTGACAAGATCTTCCAACTTAATGATCTCACCGAAGAAAAAAAAGTTGTTATGCTATAGCTCACTTCGAAGGGTATGCTAATACATAGTGTTGAGGGACAACCTCCTCCTTGGTTTTAATTGAAGAACCTTATGCGACAAAGATACTTGCCCGAGACTTATAGGCATGAGCTCCTTGCTAAATTGTATAATTTGAGGCAAGGGAACAAGAGTGTCATCTTACTACGATGAATTTCAACAATTGATGTTGAAAACTTGACCACCGAGGTGATCAAGTAAGTCATGACATTATGCGCTTCAAGGTTGGGTTAAACAAGGACATCTCCACTCACATGACGCTTCACAAATTCGACACCATAGATGGCATCTTTCATGCGACTTTAGAGGTTGAGAGGGAGCTCAAAAATAACTCATTCATAGCTACCTAACCCGAGGCCACCAAGGTTGTCCAAAAACATCCTCCAAGGTATGAAGGTAAATTGAATTTTACTTCCAATTCCAAGGGATTTCAACGCTTCAAATGCCAAGGGTGGGGGCACAAGGCTAGTGAGTGCCCAAATCGGAGGAACGTGATCCTAAGGGAGGGAAAATTGTACTATATTGGGTAAGAAGTAGTAATTGAATTGTCTAAGGTTGATGGCAAGCCTCAAGATGGAGAGCAAAAAGAGGTTAAAATGCAAGACGAGAAAGATGTAGAAGATATGTGGCCGTGTGAAAGAGATTATGAAGTGCCTTTGTAAAAGAGGTGAAGTTATGAATTTGTGGGCAAATTCCTCTCAAGATGGAGAGGATGATACAAGTATAATCATGATCATGACACTTTTGAGTATTTTTGAAGACTAGTCACTAAAGGGCCTTTTTGTCATTTTATCTATTATTGTAATGTAGTATAAATATAATATTGTAGGGTTTATTTCTTTAGTTGATCATTATTATTGAAGAATACTTCTCTTAGAGTGAGAGAGAGTCCAATTGAAACTAGGGCATAACATAAGGGTGGATTCTCTTGTGTGTTGCATTTTGCTTGATACGTTGGTGCTTGGGTGGTGGATGCCTCTCTTGTGTCAATTATAAAAGTTAGGTGTTTGTTGTGTGAAGTTTTAAAGGTCCAAGAGTGGAATATGCTCTTGGGTTGTTAACTACATCAACACTTGTCTAACTACCTATCTTGTATCTTGTTTTAGTTTCGGCTTCTTATGTTTGTTAATGTAACCCGTTTGTTCTTGTTGCTATTGTAATATTGTGGAGCTTCATCTTGTGTTGCTAAACTTGTTATTGGCTGGCTGTTTTGGTGTATTAACACCTTGTATCCACTTCTTTCTTGTTCTAGATAGTGAATCCGAGAGAGGTCCCCATTTGGTCCACGATTTGTTGTGATTTGTGGACTATTTTGGGGTGTGATTTCGTGTTTTCTTGTTTGTTCCGTATCATATATATATACACAAACTCACAAAATCTTTCAATGTTGGGCCTGTGCTTCAGGGTCTATCCTCACCTAGTAATAATAAGGAAAATTTTCAGAAATAGCAACTATAGAGCCTTAATTGTAACTTTTATAGCAACAATTTCATAATTACGAAAATAGCAAATTGTATTTTGTATTTAAGTAAATTTTTGTTATAAAAATACATATACAAAAAGATTTATTGCCCTTGTTTTAGTCAAATTAGTTGAGTTAAATAAGGAATAATTATTCCATCTAATTAAATTCTCATAAATTACTCTTATTTAAATTAATAGATTCTATTTTCGAATCAAACTCAAATATGAAGATTATTATTTTCATGGTCTTCAAAATTTCAAAATATCATTCTCTTATATCTCTAACTATTTCTTCTTGTTAGTTTTTTTTATTTTTTTAATTTTTTTTATTTTAATTTTTTTCTTTCCACTTTATTTTCTCTCTTCTACTTCTCTTTTTTTTTCCTTTTTCCTTTTTTATTTATGTTTTTCCTTTTTTTTTCGTTTTCTTTTTAAAAAAAAAAAAATCGCTTTTGTTTTTACACTTCTATTTCTAGTTTCTATTTCTCTTTCTTCTTTTTTTTCTTTTACACTTCTTTTTTTTTTTAATTTTTCTTTTTCTTTTTTCTTTTTTCTTTACTCTTCTATCTCTATCTTTTATTTTTAAAAGACAAATATATATATCATATATACATATTCAAAAAATATACAAAATAACTAGACATACAAATCTGCATATGTATTTATGGTAAAAAACATACATATATATCTGCATATGCATTTACAAAAATACATATCTGACTCACATGTATATATAAACATATAGGACACAAAATCTCTATAACAAAATTGACAATTATATGCATATACATATAGGTAATAAAAAAATACATATACATATCTTAAAAAAGTAAAAGAAAACAAATAAGTACAAATGTTACCCTCTAAAATGACATCAAATGTACAGTTCAAAGGCAAATTCAATACCGTATAAAATACATATAGCTCTGCATATGTATTTACAGAATACATACCTGATCAATATGTATATTCCTATTTTATATGAGACCTTTGTATTTCACAAATACATATGAAGATATATAGTATAGTTATGTTTGTTACTGTTTAATATGAGTATGATATTTATTTCGTAAATACATATGTATATTTTGTACTGTAAATACATATCCAGATCTGTATTGCTGTTAGGCTATGTATTTTATATGTTTTTTGAATATGTATATGTGATATACATATTTGTATTTTCAAAATAAAAGTTAGATATAGAAGAATTAAAAAAAATATAAAAAGAAAAAACGAAAAAAAGAGAAGTGAAAAAGGAAAAAAAAAGGAAGAAAGAGAAATAGAAGTGTAAAAATAAAAGAAAAAGAAAATAAAATAAAAGAAAAGAAAGAAGAAGAAAACGAAAATAGAAAAAGAAAAAAAAAGATATGAAAAAGAAAAAAAAGAGAAATAGAAGAGAGAAAATAAAGTGGAAAGAAAAAAATGAAAAAGAAAAAATAAATTAAAATAAAAAATAAAATGATAAAAAAATAAGATGAAAAAAATAAACAAGAAAAAAAAAGTTAGAGATATAAGAGAGTGAAAGATAGTAATAATATTTTATTTTGAAATTTTGAAGATTATGAAGATAATTTTCTTCAAATATGAAAAAGGAAAAAAAAAGAAAACAAAAAATAAACAAAACGAAAAAAGAAAAAAAAGAAGAGAAATAGAAGAGAGAAAATAAAGTGGAAATAAAAAAAATAAAAATAAAACAAAATAAAAAATAAGATGAAAAAAAAAGGGGTAAAAGAAATGACTATATTTAGGGGAGGTGAAATAGAGGAGTGAAACTAGAAAAATGTAAAGTAGTGAGAGTAAATCATGCACTTGCCTAGTTAATAAGTAAAATAATGCAACTCTTGCTATAAATTGTAATTTTATAAAAGTGTTGCTATTTATTGTAATTATAATCTTAAGTATGCTACTTTTTGTAATTTTCCCTAATAATAATACACACGTAATTGTAGCGATCTTAATTTTTTTAAAAAACTTAGTAGTAATAATAATAAAAGCAAAAAGATAAAATTAAAAAAAAAAAAGTAATTTCTCAATTCCTATTTTTCCTCAAGCATACACCCAAAATAAAGAATTGAGTTAGCACTAAAACAAAAGATAAGGATGAGTAACAAACTGATCATCTTTTATTTATTATTGATAATTATAAAAAATATTTAGATAAATTTTATTGATTTCAAATATTTCTTTCAATTTAAATACATAAATTATAAAAAAATATATATGTACATTGTATTTAAAAAATCAAGGATAAGGAAAAGTAAAAAAAGATCTTTTTTTTTTAAAAAAAATGAATTGATATTTGAATTAAAATTTAGATAACGTTTGAGTTGAAATGAAATTCTAGCTTTTTGACCTTTCTTATATATACTTCTATAATGATATGCTATCTTCACTATTTTTTTCTTTGTTATTAAATATTTTTACTGCTTTCCTTATACCTTCCATTCTTTAGAAATTGTGTTTATTTTAATATTTTATTCATTGACTTTTCTATATGCAGATAGTAATGATTGTATAACAGGTTAAATTTATTTTACTATAATTAAACTTTGAGTTCAAGTAAGTAATTATTTTTCATAATATTTATTCGTTTGATTTTTGATAAAATAAATATACTTTGTATCTAATGATAGATAGAAAATTATTTTTTATTAAAAATTTTAGTCAAAAATATTTAGCTTGAGTTTATGGTATTTTGAGATAGCTCTCCCACTTTTATTGATACATGAATGTGAGGCTTACATTAGTAACCACAAAGATACAAAGGAGTAAATTTTTCATCAGATTATAATCGGGAAGAATTTACATTAAATTCATCTAACTATGAGTAGTAACAAAAAGATACTGACAAAGATACCAATAAGAGGTAACTTTTGACCCAAAAAATAGCAAATTATTTGATAAAGAAGAAGTTCGTAAGGAAAATGAGGATGTCTTCAAATTGTTAGTTCGCAATTGTTGTTCCTTAGGTAAACTTTTTTATGTTATGCATGCACAAATATATTATAGGAAAAATTCAACTAAACTATGATGTTTTGAGGTTGAACTTTGTTTGGTATCAATGAAAAAAAGCATTCGGTAGCGAAGAAAAATATATTTTTCTATTCTCTCATGTTGATTTGATTAAGATTTTTAAAAATTATTTTGCTATCAATGATTATGGTGTATGTGCAAAATTAGTAACTCATTCTTTTTCACTATAAAGATTATGTAAAGTAGTAAATATTTATCCATCTTTAATTAGAAATTTTCTATTTAAACTCTCTAAAATCTAATGAATTTATTAAACATGTGTTCAAACTAAAAACAAGCTTATAATATGAAAATGATGAGTATAAGTCATTCATAGTTGATGTTTAAACAATCAAAATTTAAATCGCATATCAGTTGAGTACTTATTTACTTTTTAATTTTTAAAACTTTTTTGCTGCTTAATTAAAGTATTTTTCTTAATAGTATAAAATAATTTACTATATAATATGTGTTTAGTATGGAGGAAAATATTTTAAAAAAAAATATTTTCTAAGAAAACAAATTGTTTCTTACTCTTTTTTTGTGTTTGATATACAAGTAAAATATATATTTTTAAAAGCATTTGTGTGTGTGTGTATATATATATATATATTCAAAATAATAAAATTTGATAGGGATAAAGTGATGAATATTTTGATTGGGAGAGAAAGGGCAGAAGATTATGGTGTGGGAGTAGAGATGAGTAGGAAAAATATTTTTCTAAAAAAAATATTAAAAAAGAAATCCAGGTGTGTGAGTGTGTGTGGTGGTGGGGGAGGGTGGAGGTGGGGGCGGTGTGACACAAGGGTAGCGGGTGGGGGTAGGAGAGAGTTTTTTCTTTAATGAGGAAAATAATAAACTGTATGTGCTAAGTTTTTTAACTTATGGGTAAATTTTAAAATTTGAAAAAAGAAATTTTGAAATTAGACACAATTGAATAATTTTAGTTTAGTTGTAAATTTTGAATTGATAGACATAAAAAAGTAAAATTTAAAATAAAAGCTAAAAAATATAATCACATATCTTAATGATTACAAATATATAAAATAAAAATTATTTTATATTTATTATTTCATACTCATTATTTTTTAAAATTATTAATAGAATATGCTAAAAATACTAATTATATTATTTTCATATTACAATACCTAAAATAATTGAGACTTTAATTATATATTAATGATTAATTATAATTATACCATGAATAATTATTTTTAATATTTCATAATCAATTTAAAATATATTAATATGATACAATAAGAAAATTTAAAATTTAAAATTTAAATTATTATTTCAAAAGAATAAGTTATTATTTTTTAATGATAATTTCATACAAAAAAGTATTTGCGCATCACATGGGTATTTATACTAGTCCATCTATATATAATAGGGGAGGCAACACTGCCATGTGTTAGCACCACAAAACTAATCATTATTAACTTATTAAAATAAACTTATAATTCAGTTTCAATTGTTGCCTATTTCTATGGAAATGACACCAGAAAAAATCACTAATTTTTTTTTTAAAATCAATTTAAAAGATCTATTTAAATCTTTTTGTAATAAATAAAACGAAAATAAAAAGAAAGGAATGCAAATGACATCGTAATACTTACACACCTGATATTATCATTAACTAAAACTAATCATTATTAACTTATTAAAATAAACTTATAATGCAGTTTCAGTTGTTGCCTATTTCTATGGAAATGATATAACTATATTTTCACAAATAAATACGCTTAGAAAATAACTGCACTTTTTTTCTCCAATAACTGCACATGCAATATTCAAATAACATCAGGTTTTAAATTTATGTTGCTTAATTTACTCAACTTTTATACTATTCTCAATTTTATATAATGGTTATTAATTTATTGCAATTTTATCACATATTTAATTTAATAATTGATATACTATTTTTAAATCAAAAATATTTTCTTTTATTTGCAAGTCCTATCCTTTTGAGACTTTAAATAAATTTGTAATCGTAATATAAAGAATAATCAATTTAAGAATTTAAGTATTTTTACATTCAATTTTTAAAATCAAAATTAACTTCTTATATCTAAACTAAACCCCAAATCGTCACCCAAGTTCCTCATTTCTCTGTCTATTTGCTCTTAGAGTAGAAAAATAGAAAAAATAGAAGTTATACAAAAAATAATTCAAAATTATTTAGATAGAGCCAAACAATTAGAAACTGTTTATTTGAAAACCGTAACATAGATTTTTTCTGTATCTGTTCACAAATCTTTTGCCTTAATCTATGATTTGCATTTTATCTTCTCCTTTGAACGTTGATGAAGAAACACCAAAATTCTCACTCATAGATAAACATAAAATTTTCTGTAGACTATATATCTTCTCCTAATTTTTTGATATTTTCAACCACAAGGTAAGAATTGAGATCAATCGACTTATTTTCATTTCTATTTGTTGTGGAACATTGATTTTCATTCCGATTTGGTAAATTTTCTTTCACAATCATTTTTTCTGTGTAGTAACTTCATTATTTTTCTTTAGATTTATCTTTGTCTGCTATAATAAAGTGTGTGTTTGTGTCGATTTTTCGTGTAGGAAAGAAATTGAACATGGTATGATGATTGCATAAAATTATAAAAGTGCTACAGAAAAAAAAAGACAGGTGTACGGCATCAGAAGACGACAACATTACTCAGTGTTCTCTAGATTGGCCGATTGTAAAATTCAAGAACTCCCTTTCCTTTGATTATTCAATTTTATATGCATTGTTGCATTATAAAATTTCTGAGACATCTTTTTTCAGTTTAGATGTGTTTGTATTTTTGTGATTCCTAACAAGTGAGATGCTTTGGATGTATTTATAGCGTTCTCTGAATTTATTTATTCTTTAGCTCAATTTTTATGAGTTGTTTGATTTTCATGGTGCAATTTTAATGTGTACAATAAATTATAATGCGGATGAAATATGTGTAATGTGATATTTCATATTGATCGACCCTCAGTATTTATGTCAAAGAGGGCTAAACTGTTATGATCGATTTTTTTCCTGCACTATTTAGTTGTGTAAGGTTTTATTTTCTTTCAGAATGTATATAGATGATACAAATTATATTGCCATTTATACTTGAAAGGAAGTATATTTTGTGGGCGATATTTATCATATGATGTTCATTCTTATGCAAATGTCGAAGTAGAAAGTATAGTAAGGTTTAGTGAAGCATTAAGTAGTGTAGCGCTATTTGTATGTAACAAGAGAACTCGACGGATATCACATGGTAAATGATACTGTTGGAATGTGAATATTCACTGCAAATTTGGGTAATTATAGGTAGTGGTGTATATGTTAAATCCTTATGAATTTTTTATTTAGTTGTCTTATTTAAGTACTTTAATGTTTATCTTATGTAATCACTTTTAGAATATTAATTTTTTTTAATTGACAGATGTTACAAATAAAATAAGTGGAAGTGTTCCTTCAATGATCTACTAATGAGACATTGGTAAATGTTTACAAAAATGTTTCTCTTGAAGCAGAGATTTACGAGAAATATTACTCTTAAAGCACTCAATATTATGTTACAATACATGTCCAATGAAAAACTTAGTAGATTACTTTGGGACAACACTTGTCATCAAGAGTTTGCAAAATTAATTATTTATGGTGTGCAAATACGAGATTTAATGAGTCTTTAATTGTTCATCCATCATTAGTTATTAATTATAACACCACATCATCTAAAGTCACATTTGTTTTTCAAGATATTTCAATTTTTCTGAAGATTTTTTAAAAATCTTAGCATAATGAACACTATATGAACATGTTTATCATGTTGCTTTGAATTTTGCAGCGAGAAGAAGTAATTCAAGCCTCAAAAAAATTGAAGGTTGCTTATATCGTTGAGATCTATTATGAACAGTATTACTGCTGAGGAACTTTGTATTGGAGGTAAGATTATTATTTTTTGTTCTACCTTTTATAATTATTCTCTCTCATTCACATTTTTCTATTAATAGTTTTTTTCTTTTCTTTTCTGCACAGGGTCATAGTTTTTGTAGGAAGTGCACACTTTAGTTGGTCCATATTCAGTTTTTCATTTAATTTTTACAAAATTTAAAGATCTTGTGAAAATACTTAGTGAGTTTTCTCTATCAATTTTATATGTTAAGTATATGTTATTGTACTTTTAATATGATTATTTTTATTTTACTTATTTTATTAAGGCTGTCAAATGATCAAGTTATCGTGATGATGTAAAAGTATTCGAATTTAATTGAAGAATATTTTATATTTTGTATGCATATACACACAGTTTAGTTCTTTTTACTTTTAGTAAAATCACGAATGTATATTGTATGAAGGAAAATCTTAATACAAATCTTACTTTGTAATAATCTGTTAAGCTTAATTATTTTTTTATGTTGATATTTTCACTGCACACAAATTTGATAAAATTAAATTATGAAAGTAAAAATGACAAAAATTGAGACATATCTCAACTCAAACAATTAAATTATGAAAGTGAAAATGACAAATATTGAGACGTATCTCAGCTCAAACACATTTTTGTTTTTTGTACATAGTGCATTTGCATATAAATCATAATTTTTTAGTAAGACTTTAAATTTTTACCTTTTAATGCATAAGACTCTAAAATTATTCAATATTCTTATTTGTAATAACCGCGCATCGCGTAGATACATAAACTAGTTAGTTTAAAACTTGAAAGGGATATTTTCAGGTTAACTAAATTCGGTCATTTGTAAAAATCGCACTGGACATTTTCTTCTCTGACAATTAGCTTGTCGTCCCCCAATTGTTATTCGTGCCTTCAAACTGTTATTTCTGACTTGTTGTCCCCACCCCCATTAAGCTTTAACATTGTCGTTGATTCTAAATTAGTTATTGAATTTGTAAATAAAAAGAATGAAATATTAAGATTTTTTTTTCTCATCATAAAATATTAAATAAGTTTATATTAAAGTTTAGGCTTTTTGTGATTTTTTTTCTATAAAGAGTTGAAAAAGATAGGTAATATGATTACGTATACTTTTCTCACTCATCGATTGTTATCTTAATTTTTAAACTAGAATTGGATTTAGATGTTATCCAACAATTGACTTGGTTTATCTTAATATTATTTTAATAAAGAAGAAGAAATGAAGGAGCGAGGCTGATAATGAAGTAAAGAAAATTTTATTAGAGAAGAAATAATGAAAAAACAAAGAAGAATGGGGAGAAGAGAGTGTTAATTAAGCAGAAAATAGCAAGAGAAAAAAAAATTAGCTAGTTGACTCATTATAACTATTGTACATGTCACGTGGACGAAATTTTATGACAAATTAAGCTTCCACGTACCTTTTATGATTGTTTTCAAATATTTGCCTAGTCAATTTTGAGGTGTGTCTTAATATATAGATGATGATATTTCAGATAGAAAATGAGAACAACTGATAATTGAATATAAAATTCGCAAAAAAATAACAACTTATATTATTTTTAACTGATAATATATACTAAGTGTGTAGAAATTACATCTCTTAGCAAAAAGTAACACAATCTTATTTTAGGAAAAAAAAGATAGAATATGAAATAAGATATATGTTCTTTGCCCCTTTTCATATTTTTAATCTTCTTAAAACAACCAACTTCAATTTTTTAAAGTTATATTGATCAATTTTAAAAATGATATTGTTTAGATTGACTAAAGCATTTTTTAGTTTCGTCTCTTTTTTTCCTTTTTCCTTTTTATTTGATTCTTGTTCTTTATATTTTTTTTCTTTCTCTTTTTTCTCTTTCATTTTTTTCATCTTTTAAAATTTTTATTTCTTTTTTTTAAAGTATTTTTTTGGATTTTTTTTTCGTTCTTGTTTCATTTTTTCTTTTTTCTCTTTTTTTTTGTATTTCTATTTTGTTTCTTTTTTTTGTTGTTGTTATTGTAAAAAAATGAGAAAAAATGAAAGGAAAAAAATGAAAAAGAAAAAAATAGAAAACAAAAAAAAAGGAAAAGAAAAAAAGAAGGAAAATTTTGAAAAAGAAAAAAAAAGGAAGAGAAAGAGAGAAATTAAGGGATAAAATAAAGGAGATGAACTATGAATGTAATTAATTGAAACTTAGGCTGAATAGGACCATTAGGAGCTCATGTTTGTTAAGTCATGTAGTAATCCCTTAATTTTATCAATGAATGACTCGTCATCACTCACCACACCGCCAATCAAGTTAGAAATTAATCATCTTCTATATATGACCCAAATTACATTTTATGCTCTTAAGCATTGTCTTCATAATGTTTTTCAAAAATAGGATGTATTTTTCTTAGGTAACCAGAGACAAAGAATTAAGAGTGACAAAAAAGTTTTAAATTAGGTGTAGGTGACTGAAATGTTAATTATTGAGTGTGAGTGACAATTATTAAATGATGGATTAAGAAAGTTTGACTCATGTGTGATAATTGCACTTATGTTCTTTATTTTACACTTTGGCTTAATATAAAACCCTAATAACTAAAAATGGAGGGAAAATGCGATTGTTGCTCTTGTTTTCTCTCCCTTTTCACGTGGATTATTGTTGTTCATTGTTGTTGTTGCTTTCTTCTTCTTCTTCTTCTTTATTTGTCGTACCGTTGTTGTTGTTGTTGTTGTTGCCGTTACTACTGCTAATTGACCAAATTCTTAGGTCAAATTTTGTTCATATATCACTGGGCATTACTTCATAGGTGATTTTGATAAGTAAAATTACGATTTTTCATTTAATTTCTCATCTGGGTATATCAGCTGCTGCTGTTTTTTCAACAATACTACTTATCCCACAGTTGTTGTATTCATTTACAATAGTTATTGAATAGTTTTCATTACTTACGAGAAAAAATGAAAGGAAAAAAATGAAAAAGAAAAAAATAGAAAACAAAAATGAAAGAAAACAAAAAAAAAGGAAAAGAAAAAAGAAGGAAAAAATTGGAAAAGAAAAAAAAAGGAAGAGAAAGAGAGCAATTAAGGGATAAAATAAAGGAGATGAACTATGAATGTAATTAATTGAAACATAGGCTGAATAGGGCCATTAGGAGCTCATGTTTGTTAAGTCATGTAGTTATCGCTTAATATTATCAATGAATGACTCGTCATCACTCACCACACCGCCAATCAAGTTAGAAATTGATCATCTTCTATATATGACCCAAATTTCATTTTATGCTCTTAAGCATTGCCTTCATAATGTTTTCCAAAAATAGAATATATTTTTCTTAGGCAACCAGAGACAAAGAATTAAGAGTGACAAAAAAGTTTTAAATTAGGTTTAGGTGACTGAAGTGTTAATTATTGAGTGTGAGTGAAAATTATTAAATGATGGATTAAGAAAGTTTGACTCATGTGTGAGAATTGCACTTAAGTTCTATATTTTACACTTTGGCTTAATATAAAACTCTAATAACTAAAAATGGAGGAAAAATGCGATTGTTGCTCTTGTTTTCTCTCTTTTTTCACGTGGATTATTGTTGTTCATTGTTGTTGTTGCTTTTTTCTTCTTCTTCTTCTTCTTCTTTATTTGTCGTGCCATTGTTGTTGTTGTTGTTGTTGTTGTTGCCGCTATTACTGCTAATGGACCAAATTCTTAGGTCAAATTTTGTTCATATATCACTGGGCATTACTTTATAGGTGATTTTGATAAGTAAAATTACGATTTTTTATTTAATTTCTCATCTGGGTATTTCAGCTACTATTATTTTTTCAACAATACTACTTATCCCACAGTTGTTGTATTCATTTACAATAGTTATTGGATAGTTTTCATTACTTACAAGAAAAAATGAAAGGAAAAAAATGAAAAAGAAAAAAATAGAAAACAAAAATGAAAGAAAACAAAAAAAAAGGAAAAGAAAAAAAGAAGGAAAAAATTGGAAAAGAAAAAAAAGGAAGAGAAAGAGAGCAATTAAGGGATAAAATAAAGGAGATGAACTATGAATGTAATTAATTGAAACTTAGGCTGAATAGGGCCATTTGGAGCTCATGTTTGTTAAGTCATGTAGTTATCCCTTAATTTTATCAATGAATGACTCGTCATCACTCACCACACCGCCAATCAAGTTAGAAATTGATCATCTTCTATATATGACCCAAATTACATTTTATGCTCTTAAGCATTGCCTTCATAATGTTTTCCAAAAATAGGATGTATTTTTCTTAGGTAACCAGAGACAAAGAATTAAGAGTGACAAAAAAGTTTTAAATTAGGTTTAGGTGACTGAAGTGTTAATTATTGAGTGTGAGTGACAATTATTAAATGATGGATTAAGAAAGTTTGACTCATGTATGAGAATTGCACTTAAGTTCTTTATTTTACACTTTGGCTTAATATAAAACTCTAATAATTAAAAATGGAAGAAAAATGCGATTGTTGCTCTTGTTTTCTCTCTCTTTTCACGTGGATTATTGTTGTTCATTGTTGTTGTTGCTTTTTTCTTCTTCTTCTTCTTCTTTATTTGTCGTGCCATTGTTGTTGTTGTTGTTGTTGCCGCTACTACTGCTAATGGACCAAATTCTTAGGTCAAATTTTGTTCATATATCACTGGGCATTACTTCATAGGTGATTTTGATAAGTAAATTACGATTTTTCATTTAATTTCTCATCTGTGTATATTAGCTACTGTTGTTTTTTCAACAATACTACTTATCCCACAGTTGTTGTATTCATTTACAATAGTTATTGGATAGTTTTCATTACTTACGAGAAAAAATGAAAGGAAAAAAATGAAAAAGAAAAAAATAGAAAACAAAAATGAAAGAAAACAAAAAAAAAGGAAAAGAAAAAAGGAAGGAAAAAATTGAAAAAGAAAAAAAAAGGAAGAGAAAGAGAGAAATTAAGGGATAAAATAAAGGAGATGAACTATGAATGTAATTAATTGAAACTTAGGCTGAATAGGGCCATTAGGAGCTCATGTTTGTTAAGTCATGTAGTTATCCCTTAATTTTATCAATGAATGACTCGTCATCACTCACCACACCGCCAATCAAGTTAGAAATTAATCATCTTCTATATATGACCCAAATTACATTTTATGCTCTTAAGCATTGTCTTCATAATGTTTTTCAAAAATAGGATGTATTTTTCTTAGGTAACCAGAGACAAAGAATTAAGAGTGACAAAAAAGTTTTAAATTAGGTGTAGGTGACTGAAGTGTTAATTATTGAGTGTGACTGACAATTATTAAATGATGGATTAAGAAAGTTTGACTCATGTATGAGAATTGCACTTATGTTCTTTATTTTACACTTTGGCTTAATATAAAACCCTAATAACTAAAAATGGAGGAAAAATGCGATTGTTGCTCTTGTTTTCTCTCCCTTTTCACGTGGATTATTGTTGTTCATTGTTGTTGTTGTTGTTTTCTTCTTGTTCTTTATTTGTCGTACCATTGCTGTTGTTGTTGTTGCCGCTACTACTGCTAATGGACCAAATTCTTAAGTCAAATTTTGTTCATATATCACTGGGCATTACTTCATAGGTGATTTTGATAAGTAAAATTACGATTTTTCATTTAATTTCTCATCTGGGTATATCAGCTACTGCTGTTTTTTCAACAATACTACTTATCCCACAGTTGTTGTATTCATTTACAATAGTTATTGGATAGTTTTCATTACTTACGAGAAAAAATGAAAGGAAAAAAATGAAAAAGAAAAAAAAAAGAAAACAAAAATGAAAGAAAACAAAAAAAAAGGAAAAGAAAAAAGAAGGAAAAAATTGGAAAAGAAAAAAAAAGGAAGAGAAAGAGAGCAATTAAGGGATAAAATAAAGGAGATGAACTATGAATGTAATTAATTGAAACATAGGCTGAATAGGGCCATTAGGAGCTCATGTTTGTTAAGTCATGTAGTTATCCCTTAATATTATCAATGAATGACTCGTCATCACTCACCACACCGCCAATCAAGTTAGAAATTGATCATCTTCTATATATGACCCAAATTTCATTTTATGCTCTTAAGCATTGCCTTCATAATGTTTTCCAAAAATAGGATATATTTTTCTTAGGCAACCAGAGACAAAGAATTAAGAGTGACAAAAAAGTTTTAAATTAGGTTTAGGTGACTGAAGTGTTAATTATTGAGTTTGAGTGAATATTATTAAATGATGGATTAAGAAAGTTTGACTCATGTGTGAGAATTGCACTTAAGTTCTATATTTTACACTTTGGCTTAATATAAAACCCTAATAACTAAAAATGGAGGAAAAATGCGATTGTTGCTCTTGTTTTCTCTCTCTTTTCACGTGGATTATTGTTGTTCATTGTTGTTGTTGCTTTTTTCTTCTTCTTCTTCTTCTTTATTTGTCGTGCCATTGTTGTTGTTGTTGTTGTTGCCGCTACTACTGCTAATGGACCAAATTCTTAGGTCAAATTTTGTTCATATATCACTGGGCATTACTTCATAGGTGATTTTGATAAGTAAATTACGATTTTTCATTTAATTTCTCATCTGTGTATATTAGCTACTGTTGTTTTTTCAACAATACTACTTATCCCACAGTTGTTGTATTCATTTACAATAGTTATTGGATAGTTTTCATTACTTACGAGAAAAAATAAAGGAAAACAATGAAAAAGAAAAAAAAAGAAAACAAAAATGAAAGAAAACAAAAAAAAAAGGAAAAGAAAAAAGAAGGAAAAAATTGGAAAAGAAAAAAAAAGGAAGAGAAAGAGAGCAATTAAGGGATAAAATAAAGGAGATGAACTATGAATGTAATTAATTGAAACTTAGGCTGAATAGGGCCATTAGGAGCTCATGTTTGTTAAGTCATGTAGTTATCCCTTAATTTTATCAATGAATGACTCGTCATCACTCACCACACCGCCAATCAAGTTAGAAATTGATCACCTTCTTTATATGACCCAAATTTCATTTTATGCTCTTAAGCATTGCCTTCATAATGTTTTCCAAAAATAGGATGTATTTATCTTAGGTAACCAGAGACAAAGAATTAAGTGTGACAAAAAAGTTTTAAATTAGGCTTAGGTGACTGAAGTGTTAATTATTGAGTGTGAGTGACAATTATTAAATGATGGATTAAGAAAGTTTGACTCATGTGTGAGAATTGCACTTAAGTTCTTTATTTTATTTGGCTTAATATAAAACTCTAATAATTAAAAATGGAGGAAAAATGCGATTGCTGCTCTTGTTTTCTCTCTCTTTTCATGTGGATTATTGTTGTTCATTGTTGTTGTTGCTTTTTTCTTCTTCTTCTTCTTTATTTGTCGTGCCATTGTTGTTGTTGTTGTTGTTGTTGCCGCTACTACTGCTAATGGACCAAATTCTTAGGTCAAAGTTTGTTCATATATCACTGGGCATTACTTCATAGGTGATTTTGATAAGTAAAATTACGATTTTTCATTTAATTTCTCATCTGTGTATATCAGCTACTGTTGTTTTTTCAACAATACTACTTATCCCACAGTTGTCGTATTCATTTACAATAGTTATTGGATAGTTTTCATTACTTACGAGAAAAAATGAAAGGAAAAAAATGAAAAAGAAAAAAATAGAAAACAAAAATGAAAGAAAACAAAAAAAAAGGAAAAGAAAAAAAGAAGGAAAAAATTGGAAAAGAAAAAAAAAGGAAGAGAAAGAGAGCAATTAAGGGATAAAATAAAGGAGATGAACTATGAATGTAATTAATTGAAACTTAGGCTGAATAGGGCCATTAGGAGCTCATGTTTGTTAAGTCATGTAGTTATCCCTTAATTTTATCAATGAATGACTCGTCATCAGTCACCACACCGCCAATCAAGTTAGAAATTAATCATCTTCTATATATGACCCAAATTACATTTTATGCTCTTAAGCATTGTCTTCATAATGTTTTTCAAAAATAGGATGTATTTTTCTTAGGTAACCAGAGACAAAGAATTAAGAGTGACAAAAAAGTTTTAAATTAGGTGTAGGTGACTGAAGTGTTAATTATTGAGTGTGAGTGACAATTATTAAATGATGGATTAAGAAAGTTTGACTCATGTGTGAGAATTGCACTTATGTTCTTTATTTTACACTTTGGCTTAATATAAAACCCTAATAACTAAAAATGGAGGAAAAATGCGATTGTTGCTCTTGTTTTCTCTCCCTTTTCACGTGGATTATTGTTGTTCATTGTAGTTGTTGTTGTTTTCTTCTTGTTCTTTATTTGTCGTACCATTGTTGTTGTTGTTGTTGTTGCCGCTACTACTGCTAATGGACCAAATTTTTAGGTCAAATTTTGTTCATATATCACTGGAACATTACTTCATAGGTTATTTTGATAAGTAAAATTACGATTTTTCATTTAATTTCTCATCTGAGTATATGAGCTATTGTTGTTTTTTCAACAATATTGCTTATCCCACAGTTGTTGTATCCATTTACAATAGTTATTGGATAGTTTTCTTTACTTACGAGAAAAAATGAAAGGAAAAAAAATGAAAAAGTGAAAAATAGAAAACAAAAATGAAAGAAAAAAAAAAGAAGGAAAAAATTGGAAAAGAAAAAAAAAGGAAGAGAAAGAGAGCAATTAAGGGATAAAATAAAGGAGATGAACTATGAATGTAATTAATTGAAACTTAGGCTGAATAGGGCCATTAGGAGCTCATGTTTGTTAAGTCATGTAGTTTTCCCTTAATTTTATCAATGAATGACTCGTCATCACTCACCACACCGCCAATCAAGTTAGAAATTGATCACCTTCTATATATGACCCAAATTTCATTTTATGCTCTTAAGCATTGCCTTCATAATGTTTTCCAAAAATAGGATGTATTTTTCTTAGGTAACCAGAGACAAAGAATTAAGTGTGACAAAAAAGTTTTAAATTAGGTTTAGGTGACTGAAGTGTTAATTATTGAGTGTGAGTGACAATTATTAAATGATGGATTAAGAAAGTTTGACTCATGTGTGAGAATTGCACTTATGTTCTTTATTTTACACTTTGGCTTAATATAAAACCCTAATAATTAAAAATGGAGGAAAAATGCGATTGTTGCTCTTGTTTTCTCTCTCTTTTCACGTGGATTATTGTTGTTCATTGTTGTTGTTGCTTTCTTCTTCTTCTTCTTCTTTATTTGTCGTATCATTGTTGTTGTTGTTGTTGTTGTTGCCTTTACTACTGCTAATGGACCAAATTCTTAGGTCAAATTTTGTTCATATATCACTGGAACATTACTTCATAGGTGATTTTGATAAGTAAAATTATGATTTTTTATTTAATTTCTCATCTGGGTATATCAGCTACTGTTGTTTTTTCAACAATACTGCTTATCCCACAATTGTTGTATTCATTTACAATAGTTATTGGATAGTTTTCATTACTATTTAAGTAGTTCCAACAGGTAAGTCATTTGTTGCAATAGATGACCTACTTGTTGGACTAAACTACTGGTTATGTAACATGAATCCAACAAATGGGTCATCTGTTGCAATAGATGACTCATATGTTGGATTCATGTTGCAACACTAGGATAGAACCTGAAGTTGAATTTCAAAATATAAGTCATCTATTGTAATAAATGACTCATCTGTTGGATTTATATTACAACACTGAGACAAAACCTAAAACTAAATCCAACAGATGTCTCAGTCATTGGAATTCATGTTATAGCACTGGAACAAAATCTAAAGTTGAATCCAACAGATGAGACATCTGTTACAACAGATGAATTCTATTGGGACATTGATAATAATAGTGCATATATTTTTTGTTGTTGTATATACTATACTATCATTATTAATTTTACTACAATATTATTATTAAATTTTTAATATTTTTTTAGGTATAATTAATGAAGGAATCAATAATAATAGGGGTTGATTGTCAAGGTGAATGAATCGAGAAGAATGGTGAAATGTATATATTTATTTGGCGTTGGAAGGATGGTGAAATATTAGAGGCGATAGCAATAGCAGTCCAAAGAGATGTTTTGTATGATGATTTTGTGAACTTAATCATCAGTTATTGTGGACTAAATTATCAATCGAAAGATCTTGTCATCAGTTACATGTACAACTCTTTTGAAAATCAGAGGATCCTACCTTTTAAGATAAGCGATTAAGTTGTGTGCTTACTTAAGTGATGTAGCTAGGCCCATTTTAAGGTTTTGCGTGGTTGAAAACCCGATAGAGAATTAGAATGTAAAATAAGATATGTTTAATGATAAATTGGATGATGTGACATAAATATTTCAGATGATGAGAGTGGAGATAAGGTGGAGGAGGATTAAACACCTACGCTTGTTATTGCGAGCTATATAGTGGGCAGTTCTCAATCAATGCAGTCGAGCTATCTTCAAGATGATGAAATAAGGTTTTATAAGGAAATGAAATTCAAGAACAAGAAAGAACTAGTCACTTTATTGCATATTGTTTGCTTGAAAAAAGATTTTAAATTCAAGAAGATGATTATTTCACGTAGTGTGTATCATTTTAGATATGCATATTCTGAGTGCAAGTGTTAGTTGGGGACTATGAAATTCATAAGTTCTGACAGATTCTACATTAGAACTAATGAAAAGTATCATACGTGTGGTTTGGAGCATATTACAAACCATAATTTACACGCCACAACAAAGGTCATCGGTAAATCTTTCAAAAATAGATTCTCCAATTGCAAAGGTCCATTTACAAGAGATATGGTTAATTAACTCCACACATAATTGGATTGTAAGGTGAGTTAGTGAAAGATTTATAAGGGCATGGAGATTGCAAATTCTTTTCTTAGGGAAACACATGAGCACGAGTATGCAGTGTTTGATGCGTACCATTTTATGCTTGAGTTCACAAATGCAGAAAGTAAGATGGGATTGCAGGTTGACGAAAATGGAAGGTTCAAGTACTTTTTGTAGCCTATGAGGCTTAGATTCTTGGTTATCAATAAATTGGAAAAGTTATAGTCGTTGATGGGACATTCTTGAAGAGCAAGTATTGTTGACACTTAATTTTGGCTCTCCATGCTTAAATTAACGTCTTCAGGCTTCATGATCATTAAAGGTCACAAAATATAATTTCATATTTTTTTTACAATTGTTCACAAATTATTGATAATCATCCTTACTTTAGGGTTTTATCAATTTATTATCATATTTTTGATTTCATAATTTATTAGAATTTTTATCAATTCATTATTGTTTTAACATTGTTCATAATTATTTGCACACATACACAATATGACATCACATTTTTAATTTTTCTAAGTTAATTTCTTATAATTACATATCGATACCTACATTTGTACATTATTTAATACAGTCCACAAACGCTAAATCGGATCATTTATTTAAATACACAGCATAATACTCTGGTATCTTATCACATCTGTCAAAGATCACATAATAATGTCACGTTATATCCGACAACAATCACATAATAATGTCTTATCATATCTGACAATGACATCTCAATGACATTATTCTTTGGACAATAACTTTGCTTATTGGTCAAAAGAATGAAAATTCTTTGGTCAATAACTTAAGGACCAAAGGGTGTCCTATAATAAAAAAAGAGAACATCCCTTTATCCATTGGATAATAAGGGGTGCCAATTTTCATTATAAATAGTGAGGAAGGAGGACAAAAAATTTCATTTCTTTTCTTTTGTTCCTCCCCTCTCTAAAAAATACACACATATATTTTTTCCTCTTTTCCCACTTTCTTTTCCAAAAAACACAAAAAATAAATATACAAAAAATTACACATATATTTTTCTCTTCCCACAATACACAGTTTTATTCCCCCTTCTCTCTCAAAACACATACAAAATAAATACAAACAAACACACACAAAAAAATATGCGCCTCTTTCTTCTCTCCTCTCTATCTCACACCTCTGTCTCCCTCCCTTACCACCGCCACGCCTAGATAGAGTTAATCGTGGCAGGCAAGCTTCACTCTTTTCCGACTACTACCACCACCTCACGGATGTCTCGTCTCCCTCTTTCTCCTCTGTCACTCTACCGTTGGCTTGCTGGAGGTGACGATCGATGAGCTCAAACAGTTTTGCCGCCCCTCTCTCTCTTATTCTTTTCCACGCCACACTGGAGTTGATTACTGACGGACGAGATTCGATCCCCGATGCACCAAACAACGTCGCCGCTACATCTTTTCCCATTTTCCTCGCCACTGCTGCACTGTGGCAGGCCAGATCTGGCCAGATTTGACTATCCGACGTTGCTTCGGCAAATGCCATTGAAGTAATGCCATTGTTTTCTTGGCTGTCTCTGATTATACCATTCATTTGATTTCTTTGTGTCTATTTGCTAATTTATCCGACATTATATTCTCCGGCGAGGCTATTGCTTGCTTTATGTTTTGTACAAAGTTGTTATATCCAAGTTAATGTTGTTTTGCCGGAGTTTGATCGAGATTTAGATGAAAAATATTTTCCAAAGGCTGTCACTTTTGCTACTTTATTTCTATTGTGGAAAGTTTGAATTATTGTTTAATATTCTGCTTGTTTACTACTCCTTTACAATTTCCTTGGATAATCTCGTCCCTCACATTTATTTACACTGATAATGGACATACACTACATTACATCGGCCGATGACAATATCTCTCCATCGTATTTGTGAGGCCACCCCATAACAAAAGACGGATTTAATTTCTCAAGTTTACTTGTCTGTATCAAAATAAATACATGACCAATGACAATATCACTCCCTTGAATTTTCGAAGTTGCCCCATAACAAAATACGAATTTTGTTTTCTCAAATTTACGTATTTTATGTCAAACATCATTACATGGCCGATGAAGAAATTCTCCATCGATTTTCGAGGCCTCTCCGAATAAAAATACGGACATTACGTATATAAAAACATAACAAAAATAAATAAATTTGAGCGATGACGAAATCTTTACAATATCACGATAACACAAAATTTTTTACAATTCGTATCTTGAAAAGACGATTTAGGATGACCGATAAATCGAGTAATCACTCGTATCCATGACGCATCTAAAACTTAATCCGAGCGCATGTTATAATAAAATTCTATTTTTATTTATACATCTATATATATATATGTGTGTGTGTGTGTGTGTACACTTGGTTTTAATCTACTTTAATAATTATTTATTTGTTCTTAATATTTCTATCAAGTGATTATACATGTTCTCGATAATACGCCCCGAGGTGATATTCAGAAGGGAGTTTCCGAGCCCTGTGTTTGTACTTTTATTTTTCATTTGTATGATTGTACATAAAGATAAAAGTATAGTGAAAACTTTACTTTTGGAGTGTCGGGTAGGGACGTTCTTTACTTACATATTTGTTAACACATGTTTAGGCAAACTTAGGTCGTTTACACAAACAAATTAAATTAATTAATTAATTAATTCATACATTTAAATCATAAATATTGTATAGTTTTCCTTTTCAAATAAAATCTTTATTTTTCTCTCCGTAATTTCGGTCAAGTAGATAGTATTATTTGTAAAATACCGTTTCTTATTATAGTACATAAAAGACACCTTCTGTTCAAATCACAAAATACATTCTTTTCACATGAAATCTGTACATTTTTATGCATACCTTTTACATATTTTCATAACAATAAATTTTTTCATATACTTAATATACATACACCTTTGCATTATTTGAAATATTTATACACCCTCCCTCATTGATAAATTAAGTCTAGCCAGATACCATATTTGTGGATTCTGAAGGGTGCCTAACCCCTTTTCTTAGAAATAATTTGAACCCTTACCTATAATCTAAATTGATTTTCGCAAATTGAAACATAAGTCATATGTGTTAATAAATAAATAGATTTTCTTATTTTCCTTTAAAAATTAGGTGGCAACTCTGTACAAAAATTTAATTCTTTTAGAGTTCGTAAGTCATGTTTTGTTTAACCTTGATAAAAAGAGGGCATGACAAGTATGAAGGAGTTTTGTTATTGGCGGTGGCACAGGATGCAGAGAATCACATCTTTTCGGTGACTTTTTGTATAGTGGATAAGGAATGTGATTCCTTATATTAATATTTTTTAAAACAAATAAGAAGCTATGTAGATAATATCGTTGAGTTGTGTATAATTTTTTATGGGCATCCAAGTATCCGAAAGATGGTTTTAATTGTCTATCCTTCAACTCAATATGGTTGTTGCATGAGGCACCTTGAAAAAAATATTCGAAACAACTATCATAATTCAAAGGTCGTGTCTCATTTTATAAAGCAGCTAAAGCGTATGATAGAGTCGAGTTCTTTGACCATTTCAATCAAATAAGGGATACGGTACCCAAGGCAGCAAAACATCTCGAACGTGTCGGATTCGACAAATGGAATCAGGTATTTTGTCCGAGAAATAGGTACATTATTATAAATTTAATATCTTGTTTGAGTTTATTGTAATACTATGTCTTACTAAGTAATTTTTTATATAGGTATAATATTATGACATCAAATATAACTGAATCGGTGAAGGTAGGGTTTGACATTGAAAGAGAACTTCCCATTGCCGTTCTATTTGATGAAATAAATATGATGTTTGCAAAATTATTTAATGAGAGGCGTATGGAGTTGCTCAACTCACTAAACAGACTTTTTTATTCAATGAAAAAATAAATATCAAAGTACATTCATTCGGGAAATAAGTTATTGACCCATCAAATAGTCAATTGTACGTTCAGCATCAACGGTCATAATGATGTTGTCATGGCTGATCTTCAAAGAAGAAATTATACATACAGAGTTTTTGACTTAGACAAAATACCTTGTCCACATGCTATGGCAGTGCTTCGATCCCAATATTGTAACTCCCTGATTCTACACCCTGGACG
This sequence comes from Capsicum baccatum var. pendulum, assembly GCA_030864225.1. NCBI lineage: Eukaryota > Viridiplantae > Streptophyta > Magnoliopsida > Solanales > Solanaceae > Capsicum > Capsicum baccatum. The sequence continues at coordinate 63,737,104 of CM061551.1, forward strand.
TCACACTATGCTTACGACTCCGAAAGATCACAAGCTAACCCATAACTGGTACCTGCCATGAGCACTAAATAATAATACTGAAAATATATGCAGAAATTAGGCTGAAAATGCCATAAGGTTCATAAACTGAAAACAAATACTGAACACTGATAATAATACTGAAAAACTAAACAGCTGTCTGAAGTAGTCTAGTCCGAAAGCCTCTAACTGTCTAAATGTAGAGTTGATGGGTCAAGTTCCCAAATAACATCGACTACTGAACATTCTAAATCTACAAAAAATGTTGAAATAAAATAATGTCCTCGATGGATGAGGACGCACTACTGAATCTCCACCTAATATCCTGAGCTACTAAGTACGGTCAGGACCCTAAGCGTCCAAACCTATGATATGAGACATCATCGCGCAAAAGAGAAAGTATGCATCAGTACATGGAATGTACTGGTATGCTAAGTGAGGTAAGACTGATATACATTTGTTCATATGCATGAGATAATAACTGACTGAATAAACATCTGAAGTAACTGGATGTGCCTATGTGCAAAACTATGACTGCTAAACATGCAATACTATGCATGTAGATATACATCATGTATCTGAGATTATACTGAAAATGAGTACTGAATTTTGATGACTGAGTAACTGATATTGATATCCATGGTTCTGTAGAACTGACTGAGCTCTTTATTGAATACTGAGACTGAAACTGTGATTGTGGGACTGTTCATCTTACCGATATACCCCGATATAAACTGATTTGGGGTCCAACCTGTGACCCCAGTTGGAAGGGTGTTAGTACCTTACCACGGGATACTAACAGTGCTGGGTCAACCCTAATCTGGCAGGAAGACTCATGAAATATATATATATGATGGCATCAACCCTAGTCTGGTAGGAGGATGACTTATCCTATGCTGGCTACGTAGTTCTGTAATGCAGGGGTTGCTACTAAGGGTTAAACCCTCTGCTGGCAGGAATAACCTCATCCCTGGGTTTGCTCGGTGCTAAATCCTACTTCCAACTGAATCGACACTGAACTGATCACTAGACTGTACTAGGCTTGACTGAACTGACACTGATTGTGTCGACTGATTGAACTAGACTGAGTTCACTGAGTTCTGTTACTGACTGAGTACTACGATTTTTTACCTTTACTGGGACTATTCTATAGCTACTGCAACTAAGTAAACAAATAGATTTCGGGTAATAAATACCTCCAGGACTCGATAGCATAATAGATAAAACATAGCAAATCTTGAAAGCATGTCAATAGTCAATTGTTCACAATTCATTCACTGAGATATTTTGTCAAACACTTAGAGGTCATGAACTTGTACATGAATGAGTTCACATGCTAACATGTCATGATACCACTATTCAATTCACATAGATATTCAATCAAACACTTGGGGAGCATAATTAATGCACATGGTAATGAACAATACATAAGCATCATAACTACAAATTAAACTTGCAATTTTAAAGGTTTTAACATGGGAATTACATCAAACAGCATACATGCTATCTTATGTTCATGAAACTTATAGTTAAATTTTGAATTGAAACCCATACAATAACACAAATATGAATACAACTCAATTTGTGCATGTAAATCATGAATCTAAAAACTTGTTATTTTAAAAAGGGTTCTTGAAATCTAAGGGCGAAAGGAAACCCAAGGATGAACACCTAACATACCTTGATTATTGATTTCGTGAAAATAGTTGTGGATTTCTTAGAATTTGGACTTGAATTTGATGAACTAGGGTTTATTTCTTGAAAGAATTTTAAGAAGAATGAATGTATTTTGCCCTTTTGGGAGCTTAATTTAGTGTTTTGGCTGAATAGGGTGAGGGGAAAAGGACCTAAATACCATTAGAAACTCGTAATTAAGTGAGCAAAGTATGCCTAGTGACGCGATACCCGACGTGACGCGTTGATAGATATCCAACCCATCACATCGATGGGGCCAATGTGATAGCCAACGCGACGTGTCAAGATTGCATTGGCTTGCTATTTTGGCCATCCAAACACAACTCAAACGATGTCCAAAAATTCTGAAACTCACCCAAGATGACCTACTGCCATACTTGACCATGAATCAATTTAAAAATCGATAATCTAAGGCCGAAAAGATCGTAAATGATGTCATTTAAATATCGAGGCCAAAAAGAGACTAAGTGTCAACACCTAGTTGAAATTTTTTAAGTCTGGAACTTCTTTTGACATGCTATATAGGACTGAAATGACTAGGACTTTGCGGGGTCTTACAAATATGGGGCACAATTTGGAAATCAAATTTATGAGTCCTTATCTTCATATTATTTAGTGGAAAAATAAATAATTACATATTGTGAGGATATTAATTCGCTGCCTCCTAAATATTCTTGGATTGTTTCTGTGAAGATTATGGAGAGAGAAATACCTCATTCATATGTCAACCCGAGCAAACCAGGATGAAAGTGAATAAAGAGGAGGCGTGGAGTCGGAGAATAATTTCCAACAAGAAAAAATAAGTACTTCATATGTAAGACAGTCAACCAGAAAAGAACTACATATCCGGATCGAAATGCGCCATAATTGTTGTAATAGTAAATAGTCTTGTTGTTGGTTTAGTTATGAACTTGATAATTTTAACTCATTGTTGGTAATGTATGTTATTTATCATATAAAATATATTTTTTATTATGATCCAACAATTAATTTATGCACCAATAAAAAAAAGGTAACATAAAATTAAATAAATACAACAGAGTACAAAAGTAACAGATGACTAATCTAGTGCAACAAATCAAAATAGTTCTTGCTACTGGACTGAGTTCTCCCACTAGATAACATATCTGTTGTAATAGATAGGTCATTTGTCGAAAGAAATCAAACCTCTTGAAAACCTATTTTGTTCTCTTCCAATAGATAACCTATATGTTGCAACAGATGAGTCATCTATTAAAAGAAATTAAACCTCTTGAAGACCTATTTTAATATTTTCCAACAGACGACCCATATGTCGTAATAGGTGGATCATCTATTGAAAGAAATGAAAATAGTTTTTTCTACTGGATTGAGTTCGTCCAATAGATAACTCATCTGTTGCAACAGATGAGTCAATTGTTGGAAGAAATCATACCTCTTGAAGACCTATTTTGATCTCTTCCAATAGATGGGTCATCTATTGAAAGAAATCAAACCTCTTGAAGACTTGTTTCAATCTCTTCCAACAGATGACCCATCTATTGTAATAAATGATTTATTTGTTGACAAAAATCAAACTTCTTGAAGGCCTATTTTGATTTCTCCCAACAGATGGGTAACAGGTCTTGCTAGTTGTTTGATTTCTCCCAATAGATGGGTAATATGTTGCAACAGATGACCTATTTATTGGAAGAAATCAAACAACTAGCAAGACCTGTTTTGATTTATTTCAACAGATTAGTTATTTATTGCAACAAATGTCTATATTTATTTGATTATTTTCAATAGATGAGTCAGCTGTTGTAATAGGTTAGTCATTTATTGCAAAATATATCTATATCTCTTTGACTAATTTGATGTGAAGTTATTTATATTAAACCATTATTAGGAATAAATAAATTGATTTAACTAATATTAGCTTTCAATCAATAAGTTCAATTACAATTTTAATTAATTTCATAGTAATTACATGATCAACTAAGTGTATTCGTCCTGAATAGAGTGATTAATTATATAATTTAGTGTGAAATTATTCATATTAAACCATTATTAATAACAAATAAATTAGTTTAACTAAAATTAGTTTTCAATTAATAGGTTCAATTACAATTTTAATAAATTATATATTAATTACATGATCAACTAAGTGGATTCATTCTGAATAGAGTGATCAATTGTCTAACTTGATGTGAAATGATTCATATTAAACAAATATTAACAATAAATAAATTGATTTAACTAAAATTAGCTTTCATTTAATAAGTTCAATTGCAATTTTAATGAAATACATAATAATTACATGATCAATTAAGTGTATTCGTCCCGGATAGAGTGACCAATTAATTAATTTGATGTGAAATAATTCATATTAAATTATTATCAGTAATAAATAAATTGATTTAACTAAAATTAACTTTCACTTAATAACTTCAATTGCAATTCTTATTAATTCCATAGTATAAATGATAAACTAAGCGTATTCGTCCCGAATAGAGTGATCAATTGACTAATTTGATATAAAATGATTCATATTAAACCATTATTAATAATTTATTTAACTAAAATTTTCTTTTAATTAATAAGTTTAATTACAATTTTAATGAATTACATAATAATTACATGATCAACTAAGTGTATTCATCTTGAATAGAGTGATCCATTGACTAATTTGATTTAAAATAATTTATATTAAATCATTATTAGTAATAAATAAATTAATTTAACTAAAATTAGCTTTCAATTAAAAAGTTTAATTACAATTGTAATTAATTTTATAGTAATTACATGATCAACTAAATGTATAATCTATTGCAACACATTATAACCTATTACAAATGATGTCTATACTTATTTGATAATTTCTAATAGACGAGACATCCATTGTAACAGATAAAACATATGTTGTAACAAGTGTCTTTATCTGTTTGCTTATTTCCAACAAATAAGTCATCTGTTGCAACAAGTTAGTCATCTGTTGCAATAAATGTCGATATTTGTTTGATAATTTTCAACAGATGAGACATCTATTGCAACAAATGAGTCAACTATTTCAACAGATAATGTATCCGTTGAAACAAATGACTCATCTATTTGATAATTTCCAACAGATGAGTCATTTGTTGCAACAGTTAATCATCTATTGCATTATGTACGTCTATATCTGTTTGATTATTTTCAACAGATGAGACATCTATTATAACTGATGATACATCTGTTAAAACAGATGACTTATCTGTTGTAACGTATGTCTATATTTGTTTGATCTCTTTCAACAGATGAGTCATCTGTTACATTATACAGATGTCTATATCTATTTGATAATTTTCAATAAACGAGTCATCTGTTGCAACTGATAATGCATTTATTGCAATAAAAGGATATCTGTTTGATTATTTATAACAGATGTGTCATCTGCTGCAATAGATAATGCATTTGTTGCAATATTTGAACTTAGTAATCTATGTTTAGTAATCATTTATAAGTTTCAAATCTAAGAATAAAATAGAATTCATGACAACAAATGGACTTCAATTTAAATTGCTAAACTATTGTCATCATCAATTAAATAATGCAATTAATTAAAATACTAAAAATAAAATATTATCATCAATAATATTTTTACACATCCAGATAAATAAATAACAATTCAAATCAGGGCTCCAAACTTTTACAGGCTACCCCAACCGCCCAAACCTCTTGCATTCTTGCCATTGTGTTGTCATTTAATAAGGTCCTTGGAGTTGTCATAATAGTACCAGCTAGCAAACATTCAATAAATGCAAGTGAATATCACCCGTACGCGACACCACTCTCATTTTTGAGAAGGTCCTATTTTCAACCTTCAAAAGACCATCTTTCATTGAGAAACTTCTCTAGAAAGTGATTCATTAGGCCAATTTGCTTCAATAATTTTGAAAACAACTCCAACAGTAGATCCATACAAATTAAAACTTACCATTCTTCAAAGACTGGTAAGTTATAGTCGTAAGCACTTATGACTTCCTCATTCATAAGGATCTCAACAGTCATAAAATATTTATTCTTCAAGTTCATCACTACAAAAATCGTCTTTTCCCCAATCCAATCCATGACACCTGAAAATGGCCTCTTTCTCTACAATAGTCAATGATATCATCAACCCATACAAACTCAACAATTAACTCCTAAATTTTTCTGCCACGGAGAGTTGTCGCTTCTTCACTGAGTTTATTGTACCTACTTAAGAAGTTATTGTAGAAGTTGAGGTCTATGATCCTATCACCAAGATCATAGTGCTCTGTGAAATTAAGGTTCTCCCTCATGAGGTAAAGAATTTATCAATATACTGATATAAGAATGCAATTTAAATAAGTTAGTAACTTATAATAAAAATTGAAAAGATATAATAGATGGGTAATCTATTGCGTAGGTTTTCTGAACCTGTTAATAAATTGCCCATATATTATAACTTATGCAAAAGATGAGTAATTTGTTACAATAGATGGACCATTTGTTGTAATAGATGGACTATTTGTTGCAATAGATGGTCCATCTGTTGTATAGGTTCTCTGAACTTGTGTTAACAAATTACTCAATATGCGGCAACTTATGCAATAGATAAGTAATTTATTGCAACAGATAACTTATTTGTTGCATAGGTTTTCTAAACCTATTAGTAGATTACCCAATCTACTACAAACTAATGCAATAGATAGGTAATCTGTTGCAACAGATGATTTAGAATATTAGAAATAAAATATATAAGAAGTTGAAAAAAGTAAATTTACCTAGTCCTCATACCACACTTTCATATCTATCATGTTCTTGAAGTCTTTTGGCCTAAATTCATGCATAGATTAGAATTTTAAGGCCTTTTTGGATCTAATTAGTGTGTTCAACTTAGACTTCTTGGTGGCTTTCACAACTTATAGATATTCACCTTCTTCAGTTGTCCCTACTCTCCAGTTGCCCCTTAAACTTGCTCAACATTGAAAGGAGGAAGAGTTGAAATTTTTCTTGATTTAATACCTGATAGTACCTTTGAAATTGATTTTTTCCTCCTCTTAACTTCCAATAGAGTGAATGGCTCTGTCAGCTTCCTTGATGGTATGACACAGCTCTTAGATTTCGATTCCTTGGAAACAATAGTCAAAGCATCAATACTATTAATCAAATTTTCATGTATATCATTGTACTCTTGGCATTCACAAGTAGAACATATGCTTAAAGAGGAACCAAAAGAGGTGGTATGCCCACTAAAAGAGGTGAATCTACCATATCCACCGCCAGTGTGACCATCATCATGGTCAACTCTTTTTTTAAATAAATTTTTATAAGTATCATCAATATGCTTATCATCATTTCTGACACCAAGAACACCAAGTCCATTACCATTAGCACCACTAGCACCAACACCACCATCAACACCATCACCATAACAATATTAACATTAATAGCCAAATCTGTTGCAGCATCAATAAAAATCTCAACAACAGGCTCAGCAAGAACAAGCTGACCTTCCTTAGTTGCTTCTCTTTTGATGGTCATTGCTCCAGCTAATTCTTTCTTTATCAAGTCCACTTTTGGGTCTAGTTTAGTTTCAACAATACCAAGAGTAAGAAAATAAGGCATCTCTAACTCTTGCTCAGTAGGTACAAACCAGGGATGCACAACTTAAAAATAAAAGTAGATCTATTAAAATCAAATAATAATTTGCAAGACATTTGCAAAATATTAGTCATCTGTTGCATTAGTTTGCATTAAATTAGGTAATCTATTAACAGGTTCAGAGAACCTGTGCAACAAATGGATCATCTGTTGTATAAATTGTAGTAGATGGATAATCTGTTAATAGGTTTAGAGAACCTATGCAATAAATGGGTAATTTATATGTTGCATAAGTTGCAGTAAATGAGTAATCTGGAGAGATAAGTTGCAACAAATAAATAATTCAGTGTAATAGATAATTTATCTGCTGCAATATGTTAACTTGAGTTAAATTATTATATTTAAAAGAAAACTTACTGCATCATTGATGTTGGGTGTATTTATGCATTCTAGTGCTACTATTCTAGCCTCTTTAGCCTTGTTTTAAGGATGATTCATGTGATTAATGAGGTGAGAATGATATAAATGAGCATTTATGTGTCCACATATGTATTTACAATGTTTAATGGTGGTTTCACATGAGTTTTGATTCAAGTTGAGCATTTAGAGTTCAACCGAGAAAACTAGTATAACTAGCTTGAGCTAGGTGTTTTTCTAGTCTATTGTGTTGGGTTCTAATGTATTTTAATGAGTTAATAAGGTTTTTATTATTTATTTATATGTGAAAAAACTTAGTTATAATGTTCAATGGTCAATTGGATTGAGAAAAGAGTCAAAACAATAAGTTAAAGCTCAATGTGAATTTAGCCTACGCTTAGCTCGTATTTCTAGTTCATCGTTGAGGATGTGTTGTTTTGAGCTCTAAATTGTTGTGTTTAATGATATAGGATTCTTGATGAATGGATAATGATGATATATGAAGGATATAAAATCTTCAAATCAAGTGGAAACAACTCAAAAAGGCTTGGAATGGATCACGAAAGCACAAAACACAGCTTGACGATAATTTGTATACCTGAAAAGTATTGGGAGAGTGTGGACGTGTGAGAACGATCCTTGGTGCGTGAAACACATCAATGGATTCAGAAGGAACCTAAAACAGTGAAACGATGTGAAGTTGATGCATCGCGTCGATGTGTTCAACGCTATAATCAACGCGACGCGTCACTGGGTTCGCAGACGACCAGAAAACTGTTTCCTCGTTCAACAAGGCATGAGATTTTTATTCCACTATAAATAGGACATTATTCACATTTTTTAACTTACTTTTGGACATCCTTGGAATATATTGGAGGCTACACAACTTTTTTGTAGGGTTTTTATCATTCTTTTATTTTAGTTTCTTTCATGGTTTGTATCATCAATCCAAGGGATTGGATAATGAATATTTCCATTAAAGGCTAAAACTCCTATCCGGGGTTAAGGCCACGATCATGATTACTTTCATTTTTAATTAAGTTTTTTAATTTGCTTATCATTATTGGTTGTTTGTTTATTCGTGTTTTAACTATTTTAAGGATTAGCTACCCTTAGAATGCATCAATTGTCAACCTTATGATCTTGGGAGAGGAAATAGGGAGACAGAATATGGGAAAAAGAAAAGTATGGTTCTTGTTTCTTTATAAAATAATAAATTTAAATTAGTATCTAGGACAGGGATGTACTTAGATACCTTACTTGATTCACACATAGGATGATATTTGTAAAGAATTTAAGTGAACAGTTACATCCCCGCTCAGCGATATAGTTGTAAGGTTTAACTTAGGTAAAATATTAGAGGTTGAAAAACTATGATCATGCAATTAACCCTATGAATCAATAACCAAGATAAGCAAGTTAACGAATGAAGTTCAATAACGTAGTATGATTGTTCGTAAGCCTTAACCCTAGGTTTTTATCCTTTGATTGTCCAAAGTCATTTATTTTTCCACATTAGCTTAGTTTATTTTTAATTTACAACTCTAAAACTTTATTTGTTACTCTTCTCAATTTGGTAAACTAAAATTGGATAGTCGATGAATGCAAGTCCCTGAGAGATCGATACTTAGGATTTCTTGAAGTCACTTTTCTACTTGATAAGACCACGTATACTTACATATGCGCTGCCAAGTTTTTAGCGCTATTGCCGGGGACTTGTTGTTAGGCAACTATCTTATTTTTAGTTTTTCTATATTGAGTTGTAAATAGTTTTTGTTTAGTTTATTTTTATTTTCTTTTCTTTATTTTTTTTATTACACTTCTTGATATGCCAGCCTGAGATAGATGGTTTTCAAGTGATGATGATTCTTATTATTTCTGTAAGGGACCACATCAAATGGTTTATTGTTCAGATTTTGATAGAAGTGCATGAACGGGACCTTCATAATATGATGTGAATAATTTGAGGAAGTCTGGGTACTCGAAAACTGATATTATGGAAATTATGATGGAGCCACTGCCACCATGTTTATAGTGGCTAAGCAAAGAAATATATTGGAAGGATATTAGCCAATGTGTAGAGTAAACACAAGAATCACAACCACTCGATTGTCATCCTGATCTTGAGACTGAAATTAAGAAGGTGAATAAAAGTGAGTGTGTAGTAGATTGTGTAAATTATGAAGTAGGATTGATTGGGCCTCACTCGAAACACTTTTCTACATTATGTTTAGATGATGTCTTGTCTGTGAAATCATTAAAATAGTAGAAGAGTGTGAAGATGAGGAACAAGAATCTTATATTCTTGATTTTACACTGTTAAGCGACATAAAAACACACCTCACTTGAAGGCCGAGTGGTTTATCATGCATATTCTATTACTCGGTTCATTAATTTTTATACCATCTCCCTATGATCGAGGATAGAAGATGGATGCGATGTTGGGGGTGAAAATTATATCCTCAAGGTAGAGGAAAAAGTTGATTTGGTCGTGCCACGATACTAAATTAGGTGCTTTTTGGGAGGCAACCCAAGTTAATTAGGTATGTTTTCTTTTTAGTTTTTCGTAGTTTTTATTTCACATGGTTTTTGTTTTTGGTTGAGTCACAGGTTAATGGGAAGTCTGAGTACCATAAACTTGAGCTTGAAGCATAGCAAAGACTGAGTGCGGGGTCCCATGGATCCTCTTTTTATGTGAAGATGCTAGTAGCTAGGCCTAGAGGCCTCAGGGAGTATTTTTATCTCTTACCTTTAAATTTACTTTGGGAACAAAGTAGATTTGTAAGTGTGGGGTGGGGAAATTCTCCCTGAGGCATATAGGCCTTACTAGCCCTAATTATACTAGACACTTAAACATATTATCAAAAACTTGACAGCGCCCAAGCGCACATGCAAGTGTACGTGGTCTTATCAAGTAGTAAAGTGGCTTCAAGAAAGCCCAAGTATCGGTCTCTCAGGGACTTACGTTCACCGACTATCCAATTCTAGTTAAACAAATTGAGAAGAGTTACAAATAAATTTTTAGAGTTGTAAACTAAAAATAAACTAAGCTAATGTGGAAAAGTAAATGACTTTGGACAATCAAAGGATAGAAACCTAGGGTTACGGCTTACGAACAATCATACTACGTTATTGAACTTCATTCATTAACTTGCTTATCTTGGTTGTTGATTCATAGGGTTAATTTCATGATCATGGTTTCCCAACCTCTAATCCTTTACCTAAGTTAAAACTTACAACTACATTGTTGAGCGCGGATGTAACAGTTCACTTAAGTTCTTTACAAATATCATCCTATGTGTGAATCAAGTAAGGTATCTAAGTACATCCTTATCCTAGATACTAATTCAAATTTCTTATTTTAAACAGAAACAAGAACCATACTTTTCTTAATCCAATGTCTGTCTCCCTATTTCCTCTCCCGAGATCATAAGGTTGACAATTGATGTATTCTAAGAGCAGCTAATCCTTAAAATAGTTAAAACAAGAATAAACAAACAACCAATAATGAAAATCAAATTAACAAACTTAATTCAAAATGAAAGTAATCATGATCGTGGCCTAAACCCCGGATTTAGCCTTTAATGGAAATATTCATCATCCAATCCCTTGGATTGATGATACAAACCATGAAAGAAACTAAAATAAAAGAATGATAAAAAACCTTAAAAAAAGTTGTGTAGCCTCCAATATATTCCAAGGATGTCCAAAAGTAAGTAAAAAAAACGTGAATAATGTCTATTTATAGTGGAATAAATAGCCCATGCCTTGTTGAACAAGGAAACAGTTTTTTGGTCGTCTGCGAACCCAGTGACGCGTCGCGTTGATTATAGCGTTGAACACATCGACGCGACGTATCTACTTCATATCGGTTCACTATTTTGGGTTCCTTATGAATCCATTGATGTGTCGCACGCGCCAAGGATCGTTCTCACGCATACACACTCTCCCAATACTTTTCAGGTATACAAATTGCCGTCAAGTTGTGTTTTGTGCTTTCGTGATCCATTCCAAGACTTTTTGAGTTGTTTCCACTTGATTTGAAGCTTGTATAGCCTTCATATATCATCATTATCCATTCTCCAGGCATCCTATAGCATTAAACACAACAATTTAAAGCTCAAAACAATACAACATCCTCAACGATGAACTAGAAACACGAGCTAAGCATAGCCTAAATTCACATTGAGCTTTAACTTATTGTTTTGACTCTTTTCTCAATCCAATTGACCTTTGAACATTATTACTAAGTTTTTTCACATATAAATACATAATAACAACCTTAGTAACTCATTAAAACACATTATAACCCAACACAATAGACTAGAAAAATACCTAGCTCAAGCTAGTTATACTAGTTTTCTCGGTTGAACTCTAAATTCTCAAATTGAATCAAAACTCATGTGAAACCACCATTAAACATTGTAAACACATACTTGGACACATAAATGCTCATTTATATCATTATCACCCCATTAATCACATGAATCATCCTCAAAACAGGGTTAAATAGGCTAGAATAGTAGCGCTAGAATGCATAAATACACCCAACATCACCACCCCACACTTAAAGCCTTGTTCGTCCTCGAAAAAAATATTAACTGAAAGCATCATGAGATGAAAAGACTCTACCCTTATTCTACATGTAAGAAATTCAAGATAGCACTACATTGACTACATGGCATGCACGTTTACAACACTAAGCATGTTATACACAATTGAAAGCTCAAGAATCCTACTCCAAAACATCATATCCTCAAGAATTTACTCAATACATGGAAAACTCATGCATATTGCTCAATCAAGGACATCATACAAATCACCCACATTCATCAAACATGTGCCCTCACAACAAGAGTTACCCATAATCACTCACAATAATGCAATTTATAACATTATGGGTACAAGAATCAAATTACGCTCACTCTCACAAAGAATTCACAAGTTACACAAAATGAACCATAGGCTTGACCTTAGCATAATGCTCTACTAATAGTCGAATGTAAATCTTAGGATCAATTAGGACTTTTTCGAGTTGTAATGTAGGCTAAGGAATGAGTAGAAACTATTTTGGCCAAGAATAGTGAGTAACCTCTCTAAGCGCTTTAATACACTACATCATACATTTAAAACAAATCTGTAACAATCAAATTACACCATTTTTGTATACCATCTCTTTTATTTTTGCCCCATCTCTTTTAAGTACTTTCACAAACACTTGGTGGACGCATAGTTTACTACCACATGTAAACATTTTTCTCTTTTTTTACAACCATGGAAATATTTCTATAAATTATATCACACTCATCCACCAAACATCAATTATAAACACCAATAACTATTACCTTGGGGCCTCAATTTCACCTTTTTCTTCTTTAATTTCTTAAACTCCTTACTAAATCAATTCTTTTTTCAATTAAAGCACTTAGGAGCTTTTTGGATCAAATTATAGTTTATCAAAGAAGGGGATTAGGCTACATATGAGGCTACCAAAGAAAATAAGCTAAAGGCTCAATGGAGTTTAACTAGGATAATACACAAAGGGTAGGACAAATAGAACGTATAAAATAAGGCTATCAAACAAATGCCTAAATCATCTCCTAAATCCATATTCTTTATTTCGCTTCACACACATACCGGGAAAGTTCTAGATATCATATGCAATAAGGAATATACAAAAATTCTCAAACACACATGGCACATGCTCAACTCAATAGGATCATCATAGAGTCCCGACCAATAATAGCATAAATTCAAAATTAAGCCCTTAAAGTACAAGAGTCATAAACTTGATTCTAAGAGTCTCAAAAATAGCAATTCACTCAATTCAACATGCTTTTACAAGCAAACCCACTTGCATCATGTAATAAAAAATAGCATCAATAAGACTATCTCACTTATTCCTAACCTAAAAATTTTTAATTGAGCCAAAATTTGAGAATTTTCCCACCCCACACTTAAAAATCTACTTTGTCCCCAAAGTAAATTTAAAGGTAAGAGATAGAAATACTTCCTGAGGCCTCTAGGCCTAGCTAGTAGCATTTTCACATAAAAAGGGGATCCATAGACCCCACACTCAGTCTTTGTCATGCTTCAAGCTCAAGTTTATGGTACTCAGACTTTCCATTAACTTGTGACTCAACCAAACATAAAAACTACATGAAATTAAAACTACGAAAGCTAAAAAGAAAACATACCTAATTAACTTGGGTTGCCTCCCAAGAAGCGTCTAATTTAGTGTCGCGGCACGATCCAATAAACTTTTTCCTCCACGTTGAGGATATAAATTTCACCCCCAACATTGCATCCATCTTCTTTCCTCGATCATAGGGAGGTGGTACAAAAATTAATGAACCGAGTAACATAATGTGCATGATAAACCACTCGGCCTTCAAGTGAGGTGTGTTTTTATGTTGCTTATCTGGTGTAAAATTAAGAATATAGGATTCGTGTTCCTCATCTTCACACTTTTCCACTATTTTAAATGACTTCACAGACAAGACATCATCTAAACATAATGTATAAAAGTTCTTCGAGTGAGGCCCAATCAATACTACTTCATAATTTACCTAATCTACTACACACTAACTTTTATTCACCTTCTCAATTTCAATCTCAAGATCAGGATGACAATCGAGTGGCTGTGATTCTTGTGTTTGCTCTACACAATGACTAATATTCTCCCAATATATTTCTTTGCTTAGCCACTGTACACATGGTGATAGTGGATCCATCATAATTTTCATAATATCAGTTTTCGAGTACTCATACTTTCTCGAATTATTCACATCATATTGTGAAGGTCCTGTCCACGCACTTCCATCAAAATCTAGACAATAAGCCGCTTGATGTGGTCCCCCACAAAAAAAACAAGAATCATCATAACTTGAAAACCATCTATCCAAGGTTGGCATATCAAGAAGTGTAATAAAAAGAGAAATAAAAGAAAATAAAAATAAACTAAACAAAAACTATTTACAACTCAATATAGAAAAACTAAAAATAAGATAGTTGTGTAATAACAAGTCTCTGACAACGGCGTCAAAAACTTATTGCGTCCCTACGCACACGCAAGTGTACGTGATCGTACAAGTAGTATCAAGACTTAGACAGTTAGATATCATTCCTACGAGGACTAATAAACTAGAAATTTAATCAATCTTTAGTTTAAGACAATTAGGTATTAAGTATTTGAGAGTATCAAGATGATGTTGAATTTATGAATAAAAATATAAATTATTAAACAGTGAATAACTAGTGGTGACTAGAGTAAAGCAAGCAACGGTTTTAATCAATAATGATGAGGATTCCAGGGTTGAGGCATTTCGAACAATCATACAATTCTCTATTCTTATCACAGTCTAATTGGTTATTGGGTTGTTGATTCGCAAGGGTTATGTCACGATCTGGGTCTCCCGACCTCAAATCTTCTACCTATTGAACATTGTAGCTACAACTCTCGCAGAGATACAACAATTCTTCTAGATTCATAAAGTTATCTTCTTGCATTTGAACCAAGCAAGGCTTCTAGATATATCCCCATCCTAAATGCTAATTCAAACCCTTTATTTTATAAATGGATAAGAACCTTGCTCCTTAATTTCTTTGTTCTATTCTACGATTTCTCCCGGATGCACATAGAAATATAGATTTATTCTAATGGTGGACACTCATCAAAATAGTAAGCTCAAGAAATTAAGAACAACCCAGATGATAATCCAAAAAGAAACTATGAATAGGAATATAAAAGAGTAATCATGTTCTTGGACTCAACCCCAGAATAAGGGTGTTTAGCCACTCATGTTTGAATTCAACATCCTAAATAAGTAATTAACCATACCCAAAAATAATTCTTGAAGTAAAGAAGTTCAAAAGAAATATTAAGAACCCTAAAAGAAAGAATTTTGTATTTTTTTCGCCGCTGCTATGCTTGCCCAAAAAGTCCTTGGAATTGTGCTCACGTGTTCCTTTTATACTTAAGAAAATTTCACCAGATCTGCAGTCATGACACGACGCGTCGCTAATCACATTGAACCAACCAACGCATCACGTCAATATCGCGTTGTCACACTTTAATTCATCTTTAAAAATCAAGCTAAGTCAATTTATTCACCACACGATGCGACGCGTTGACATCGCATCATGTCACTGGAACTTGTTCCTCAAAATTTGGCTAAGTGTCAAAACTTTAGGCATCGACGTGACGCATTGACATCACATCAATGCACTGGAATTTGATCTTGAAATTTCTTCTAAGGCACAAAAATCACACACCGACGCGACGAGTTGACATCGCATCATTGCAGTGGAAGTTGTTCTTTAATATTTTTCCTAAGGCACAATATATTACTAGTTGACGCGATGCGTTGAGATCGCATCGTGTCACTGGTATTTTTCGCCAGTTTTTTTCTTTCTTCTCGTCAACCCTCTAGATGTTTTAGCCTTCAATCCACATGGTCTTTCGCCTTTTCATGATATGTATCCCATTTTCTTCTAAATCCATGAAAAATTAACCCTGTATCTCTAATCACATTGGTTAGTCATGAAACACAATTTAACCTGTATCTCTAATCACATTGGTTAGTCATGAAACACAATTTAACTCACAGTTTAAAATATTTAGCACACTTTTTATTCTCAAAACAAGTCCAACTATGGGTTAATAGAGGTATTTGGACATATAAATACGCCCAAGATCAATCATCGGGAGGGATGAAGAGATCAAGGGGATTCATCTTTGAGTTATTCTTGGCAGACAACCACCTAAGGATTCTTATATGAGAAACCTCATTAGAGTAGTTCTTGACTTGTTGTCGGAGGTGAGGAATGACTTCAAATGACCAAGACTAAAAATATAAACATGATGCAATAAAAAAGTCAGAATAATTATTCAATAGCATAAATAAATGAAAGACAAAAGAAATAGTGATGAAGTTTATCATGAAAGCCTAAGGAAAGCCGTATAAGTTGATCGTCTTTGGAGATAGCTTTGTTAGTAAATATTTGATAGTCAAGAAATAGCTTTCAAACTAAGAATGCATAAATCAAACTAAGCACAATGGCTCCTTGTGCTTCATAAAAATCTTTTATTCTATAGATCAACCATCAACTGTCTGGCTTTATAGCTTGGTCCAATAATGACCAACAACTCATTTGCTTTTCTTTACCTTTGTTGGTTTTGTTGGGTAGCTTGGTTAGTGTCTTACCTTTCTTTGATGCTATTGAAGTCCTACTTGCTTTTGACTTTTTCAAGGGTGTTACTGTGGGAAGTGGTTCAGATATTACAACAGATGGATCATCTGTTGGAAGAGATAAAAAAAGATCTTCTAACAGATGACTCATCTGTTGAAAGAAATCAAACCAATAACAGATCCTATTTTATTCTTTCCAACAGATGATCCATCTGTTGCAACAGGTGGGTCATATGTTGGAAGAACTGTTTTGATTTCTTCCAACAGATAACTCATCTATTGCAATAGATGGGTCATCTACTAGAAGAAATCAAACTAGTAGCAGAACCTATTTTGTTTTCTTCCAACAGATAACCTATCTATTGCAATAAATTGGTCATTTGTTAGAATAATTCAAGCCATTTAACCAATGGATATTTAGTTGTTTCCAACATATTACACATCCGTTGGGCAATATTATATATCAATAAGAAAAAGAACACCACCACCAACACCAAACTGCTATATCACCACACACACATACACTAGAACAACACCAATATTTTTGCCAATACACCAACACTGCCATCGACAATACCAAAATACCAACACCATCACCAACAACACCAACAAACAAAATATACCTTGAACAAAAACAACACTAATAAAACAACCAAACAATACCACCAACACCCACCACCAACACCAAAATTCACCAACAACACCATCAAATACCAAGTGAATTGATTCAATAACAGATAACCCATCTATTGCAACAAGTGGGTTATTTGTTGGAAGACCTATTTTGATTTCTTCCAACAGATGATATTATTGCAATAGTTGGGTCATTTGTTGAAAGAAATCAAACCAGTAACAGGACCTATTTTGATTTCTTCAAACAGATAACCCATATGTTGCAACAGATTGGTCATGTTGGAATAAATCAAGCCAGCTAACCAATATATTGAATATCTATTGGGCAACACTGTATATCAACAAGAATAAGAACACCACCATCAACAACACCAAACTCCTATATCACTACACACACGTGAACAACACCAGTGTTTTTGTTTTTGCCAATACACCAACATCAACACCACCAACACCAACAATACTAACAACACCAACAACATCAGTAAAATAAAACATACTTGAACACAAACAACACCAACAAAATAAAACAAACAAACAACACCAACAACACTAATATTTACCACCAATACCAATAAATACCAAGTGAAGTGATTCAATACAATAACACAAACAACAAGATAAAATTATTACAATAGATATCTTCAAAAAAGATCAAACTTCAAGTTTGTGCTATTTTTACAGCAATGTACGGGAACAAAAACAACAACAATAATAAAAAATTATATTTCATACAAAAAAGATACCCATTTATATCAACCAACATATTAAGAGAACAACTACCACAAATTAGGGCTTTCTTGGGTTCTTCTTATTTTTTTAAGTATTAAGACTCAAAATTATTAACCCATACTTTAAGATAATAAAACTTAAGTTCTTTTTTTCTCCATTATCTAAACAACCCTAAATTTTCAAAAAACAAGAAATATAGAAGACCATACCTGCAAAGAGAGAGAAAGTGATGAGCTACAAGGAAGAAGAAAATTGAATGTGGGTTCTCTTAAGCACTGATGTGTTCGAAAATGACAGAAAAATCTATCTGTTATGAAGGTTTGAGGCAATCTGTCGGAAAAAACTGAGTTGATGAGAGAAGAGACAAGGAAATATTTCTTAATAAAAATTAATGTGTTTATTGAGATTGTCTGATGAAAATAATTGATCCCTTTAATTTAATTGTCTAATAAAAATAAAATTGAGGAAATTTTAAAAATATTAATCTGATATCAATTATTTTAATTAATTTTTTTTAAAATTTTTTTGACTTTGATCAATGTCACCAATATTCAAAAAGGAGACGTAAAAAACTCCATTTGTTCAATTTTGTCAAGTAACCATTTGGATATAGGCATCATGAAAAACACTTACTCGTAACTATATAATTCATAAAGTCGTTTAAGTTCATTGTCTGTTTAGATCCAAATTTTATAAGCATTGCCAAATTTGACTTTTTTGCACTAATGAATGTCCAGTCATCTTTTCTTTTGCTCTGACGGACACTATCGTATAATTTCCTTTTATCCTCCGTATTTCTAATATAATTTTTACTATATATAAATGTGAAGCAAAGAACAATCAAGGGCAATGCTGTAAATATCTCTATTTTCAAGGGTGAAATGATAAAATTAACTTTTAAACCTTCCCTTCCAGATCTTTCCCATTGTCTCTTTCTCTTCGCATACAACTTACTCCTCTTTCCCTTCTAGATCTTTCCCCCCCTCTCTCCTCACATAATCATATGACCTTCAATTATCTTCTTCCCCAAGCTTTCCAAACACAAATTTCAATCACGGAACCAAACAACAACAAAAACACTAAATTCTCAGGTGTGTTGCTTGTTTACTTCTTCTCTAAGCTTTCCAAACACAAATTTCAATCACAACATGCTCATGTTTTATCGCTTAGTATGGGAAGTTCTTGTTGATGTGATTTCGAGTCCTTTCTCGACTTATGTATTTAACAAGGTTTGGATATAGCTTAGATGGAGGGACATAGACAGTGAAGATTCATATAGCTAGCCTCAACTTAGTGTTGAGATTAAGGAGTGATGGTAATTATTGGTCCTATAGTTTACCCAAATTTAGATTTCAAACTTTAATTAGATATTTTCATGTTCTTCAATACATTGATCTTGAAGTCGCTTTTGTTCCTGAAACATTTATATTAATCAATCATCCAAGCATCCAAATCTAACTACCTATACTATGCACTATTAAAGTACCAAGGTACAACAATAGGTTTGGATATTCAGATTTGGTACTTAATCTACTTTTCTTTTGTTGGGGAAGCGGTTGGATTATTTGATCACTTGGGAGAGATACAGAGTATGTCATAGTTAAGGTTGAGATTCCAATTTTTTGCAAGTGCAATCCAGTTTATTCTGATGCCAGAAGAGTAGTTGTTGGATGCCCAAGGAACACTAAAAAGAAAGATCAAGGACGCCATCCTCCGTTTGAAACTCAGATATGGGTTTGGTCTACCATTCAAAAAGCTTGAATCCAACCAGGTAGAGGCGAACAAATTTGCCTTGATTTGGAATAAGATAATTACAACTTTTAGAGAAGAAGATATTCTGAATGACCATGAGGTTGAGTTGTTGGAGCTTCCCCAGAACACGTGGAATGTTAGAGTGATTAGATCTAGAGAATGAGATATTTTATCGTCATGTTCGTACATCTCGAGACTCTATGAGTAATATCCCGAGAAATCTTAAGGCGAGATGTCTTGTCTTTTTTAGCAATTCTCTGTTTATGAACATGCCACATGCGCCTCAAGTTGAGAAGATGATGGCTTTCAGTGTTTTGACACCTTACTATAATAAAGAAGTACTGTACAACAAGGAACAACTTAGAACTGGGAAAGAAGATGGGATTTCTACATTATATACAGCGAATGCGTAGAGAAGGAATGGTTGATGAGAAGAAAGAGTTATGGAAGACGAAGCTAAGAGATCTTCATCTCTGGGCATCATATAGAGGACAGAATCTTACTCGCATAGTTAGGGGGATGATGTACTCCTATCGAGCTCTCAAAATGCTGGCCTTTCTGGATTCTGCATCTGAGAAGGATCAGTGGAACTTGGTTCTATGAGGCATGATGGTAGCATTGATGGTTTAAGCTCAGAAAGGTCTCCGTCTTTGAGAAGGTTGAGCAGAGCTGACAGTTTTGTTAGTATGCTGTTTAAAGGCCACGAGCATGGGACTGCTTTAATAAAATTCACATATGTGGTAGCTTGTCAGATATATGGTACTCAGAAGGCCAAAAAGGATCCACATGCAAAGAAAATTTTGTATCTGATGAAAAATAATGAGGCCCTTCGTGTAGCTTATGTTGACGAGGTCCCCACCGGAAGGGATGAGAATGGTTATTATTCTGTGCTTGTGAAGTATGATCAAAAACTTGAAAGGGAAGTTGAGATCTATCGAGTTAAGTTGCCTGGTCCGTTGAAGCTTGGGGAGGGGAAACCAGAAAATCATAACCATGCCTTTATATTTACCCGTGGTGATGCAGTTCAGACTATCGACGTGAACTAAGATAATTACTTTGAAGAGGCACTGAAAATAAGGAACTTGTTGCAAGAGTTCAAACGCTACTATGGTATTCGCAAGCCTATGATTCTTGGAGTTCGGGAACATATATTTACTGGTTTCGTCTCATCCTTTGCTTGGTTCATGTCAGCCCAGGAAATGAGTTTTGCAACCCTGGGATAGCGTGTATTAGCCAACCCCCTGAAAATCTGAATACATTATGGACATCCAGATGTCTTTGACAGGTTTTGGTTTCTAACAAGGGGAGGAATAAGCAAGGCATCTAGAGTAATTAACATTAGCGAGGACATTTTTTCTGGCTTCAACTGTACACTACGAGGTGGCAATATCACGCACCATGAGTACATACAAGTCGGCAAAGGAAGGGATGTTGGGTTGAATCAAATTTCTATGTTTGAAGCCAAGGTTGCCAGTGGCAGTGGTGAATAAGTTCTTAGCAGAGATGTCTATAGGTTGGGTCATAGGCTGGATTTCTTCAGAATGCTTTCTTTCTTTTATACAACTGTAGGATTTTTCTTCAATACAATGATGATTGTCCTCACTGTATATGCATTCTTATGGGGACGACTTTACCTTGCACTTAGAGGGGTTGAGGACTCCGTTGTGGCAAATACCACCATCAATAAAGCACTTGGTGCCATACTGAACCAATAATTTATCATCCAGCTGGGTCTTTCCACTGCGTTACCAATGATTATGGAGAATTATCTCGAGCATGGTTTTCTTACATCTATCTGGGAGTTTATAACAATGATGCTTCAACTTTCATCTGTATTTTACAAATTCTCAATGGGAACTCGTGCTCATTATTTTGGTCGTACTATTCTTCACGGTGGCGTAAAATACCGGGCAACTGGGCGTGGTTTTGTCGTGCAGCACAAAAGTTTTGCTGAGAATTATCGGTTATATGCTCGTAGCCATTTTATCAAGGCAATTGAACTTGGTCTGATACTCACAGTGTATGCTGCACTTATGATTTTCAGTATTGTTTTTTTTAATGATATCATTTCTCTTAATTTTTCCTATACTTGAGTTATTTGTGAAGTTGAAACTGTATATTCTTTCTCCCAACTTGCATATAGTTCTTTTAAACTTATTTATCAAAGAAGGAAACTTAAGACTTCATTTACAATCATTTTGTTTTTTTAGGGTTTATGAAACATGCTACTCTTATTATAAACATTTTTTCCTTTTTCTTTTTAAAGTAACGATTTAAATGTGGCATATCGTGTGAGTTTGTGACACCCACAAAAAGAATATGAAGAATAGAGTTTGTGATAGCCACGAAATTACAATGGTATTTACAACAACAAACCCAGTGTATTCCCACACAGTGAGGTCTGGGGAGGGTAAGATGTACGCAGTCCATATCTCTACCTCTAAAGAAGTAGAAAGGTTGTTTCTGATAGATCCCCGGCTCGAGACACGGAATACTAAATAAATTCATAGTAAAACATGGAACAAGATGGCATAACATAAATACGACACCCACAAGTAATAGTAAACAGAGAAAAGTAAACAGATTCGTAATAAAGTATGAAACAAGGTATCATAACAAGAATAATACCCCCACCAAGTAATTCCCTATACTAGCGACCCAAATTGACCCTAGCCTTCTGCCCTAATTCGCGTTCTCCAGATCTTCCTATCTAGGGTCATGTCCTCAGTGAGCTGTAACTGCTCCATGTCCCGCCTAATCACCTCTCCCCAGTACTTCTTCGGTTTACCCCTACCCCGCCTAAAACCATCCAAAGCTAGCCTCTCACACCTACGAACCGGGGCATCCATGCCCCTCCCCATCACATGTCCGAACCATCTCAATCGAACTTTCCGCATCTTATTCTCCACTGGAGTCACACCAACCTTCTACCTGATAGTCTCATTCCGAACTCTATCCCCCCTAGTCAGCTCACACATCCAACGCAACATCCGCATTTTCGTCACCTTCATTTTTTGAATGTGGGAGTTCTTAACTGGCCAACACTCCGCTCCATACAACATGGCCGGATGGACTGCCACCCTGTAGAATTTGCCTTTAAGCTTGGGCGGCACCTTCTTATCACACAACACTCCCGAAGTGAGCTTTCATTTCATCCATCCAAACCTAATACGGTGCGAGACATCCTTGTCAATCTCATCGTTACCCTGAATCACGGACCCGAGATACTTGAAACTATCCCTCTTACATACCACCTGTGATTCCAACTTCACTACAACCTCATTCTATAACCTCACGTCATTAAACTTGCATTCCAAATACTCTGTCTTGCTCCTACTCAACCTGAATTCTTTAGACTCAAGAGTTTGTCTCCACACCTCTAATTTATCATTCACCCCCCCCCCCCCCCCCCCCCCGCATCTCATCAATCAAAACTACATTATCTGCAAAAAGCATACACCAAGGCACCTCTTCTTGAATACGCCGTGTCAACACATCCATTACCAAAGCAAACAAAAAGGGACTAAAAGTAGATCCCTGATGCAATCCTGTCAAGACAGTGAAATGCTCTGAGTCTCCTCCTGCTGTCCTCACCTGAGTTTTAGCTCCATCATACATGTCCTTAATTGCTCTGATATATGCCACCGGGACTCCACTCACCTCCAAGCATTTCCAAAGCACCTCCCAAGGGACTTTGTCGTATGCCTTCTCCAAGTCGATAAACACCATGTGCAGGTCCTTCTTCCTTTCTCTATATTGTTCCACCAGCCTCCGTACCAGGTGAATTGCCTCTGTCGTCGAGCGTCCAGGCATAAATCCAAACTGGTTCTCTGAAATAGACACTATCCGTCTCAGCCTTACCTCGACCACTCTCTCCCAAATCTTCATAGAGTGACTCAATAACTTAATACCCCTATAGTTATTGCAACTCTGAATGTCACCCTTGTTCTTATAAAAAGGGATCATAGTACTCTACCTCCAAACCTCGGGCATTTTTGTCGTCTTGAAAATTCCGTTAAACAATCCAGTCAACCACCTTAAACCAGCCTCTCCAGAAAACTTTCAAAAATTCACAGGTATCTCATCAGTCCCCGTCGCCCTACCCCTTCGCATCCTGCGAACAACTTCTCTAACCTTCTCTACCTTAAAATGTCTACAATAACTAAAATCTCGACACTCCTCTGATTGCTCCAGTTCCCCTAACACAATAGCTCTATCCCTTTCGTCATTCAAGAGCCTATGAAAATACGACTGTCATCTATTCTTAATGTGGCCGTCCTCCACTAACATTGTACCGTCCTCCCCCTTAATGCATTTCACCTGATCGAGGTCACGACCCTTCCTCTCCCTAGCTTTAGCGAGTCTAAATAACTTTTTTCCCCTCCTTTCTCCTGTAACCCCGCATACAAGCTCTCAAATGGTGCCGTCTTAGCCGTCGTAACTGCTAACTTAGCCTCCTTCTTAGATAACTTGTACTCTTTCCTGTTTACCCGCTTCTCTTCTTCGTCCTTACTCTCAACCAACTTAGCATACGCCCCTTTCTTGGTCTCCACTTTCTTCTTAACCTCTCCACCACCAATCCCCCTGATGATGCCCAGCCCGGCCCCTATAAACACCCAATACCTCACTAGTATTCTCCCTGATGCACCTAGCCACCCTATCCCACATACTATCTACGTCCCCCCTACACTCCCACACCTCAATTTCCGCCAACTTTTCCCCTATCTCCTACACATTCACTAGCGTCAAGCCGCCCCACTTAATTCTAGGTCTACACTCATCACCCCTTCTTTTCCTATCCTTCTTTATACCCAAATCCATAACTAAGAGCCTATGCTGGGTCGAAAGATTCTCACTCGGGATGACCTTACAGTCCTTACACAACACCCTATCCCCTTTTCTAAGTAACAAAAAGTTAATCTGGGTCTTGGCTATCGCGCTTCGAAAGGTGATCAGGTGATCGTTCTTCTTCGGAAAGCCCAAGTTCACCACCACCAGCCCAAAGGACCTCACAAAATCCAATAGAGTAGCCCCCTCTTCATTTCTTTTGCCAAAACCAAAACCAAAACCACCATGCACATCACCAAAGCCTCCCGGTAATGCCCCGGTGTGCCCATTGAAATCTCTTGCTACAACAATTTTCTCCGAGCTAGGAACGCCTCTTACCACCTCATCCAAAGCCTCCCAAAATCGCATCTTCTCCTCCCCATCCAAGCCCATTTGCGGCGCATAAGCACTACACACATTCAGGGTAAACCCCCAATGACCAACTTAATAGTCATCAACCTATCGCTGATCCTCTTTACCTTTACTACCTGGACTTTAAGCTCTTCATCTACTAAGATGTCAACTCCATTCCTACGCCTCTCGCTCCCAGAGTACCAAAGCTTGTAACCATCCACATCGTTAGCCTTAGACCCTACCCACTTGTCTCTTGAACACACGCAATATTAATCCTCCTCTTTCTAAGAATCTTCACAAGCTCTATGGACTTACCCTGAAGAGTCCCTATATTCCAAGACCCAACCCTTAGCCTACCAACTCTATCAATACGTCTTCCTCTACCGCCCCTGAGGCTAAACCTTGGCCTCCCTCCCACCCCTGCCCTTTCCTCTTCCCTTGCCCCCACAACAGCCCCCCGCCCCAACCCCCTTGGACATGACCCTATCCAACCATCAACGCCCACAGCCACTACTACAAGAAAATATAAACAATGGTAGTAACAAAGCAGCAGCAGGAAATACAAGGCTTATAAATTAGAAGAAATAATCAAGAAACAAAACTAAACTCAAATAGGGAGAAAAAACAAAACCAAGGTAAGGACAAAACTAACAGTAAGAAAAATAGAGCACACTAATGGCCTGGCACCAAGGACAGCCAAACAAATAATAAGGAGCGGTGCAAGTCACGAATATACTACAACAGACACGCAAGTCAAGATATAGGAGAAATTGCGTATTTTCTTCATGGAACTCTTTGATGTAGAAATTATGTATGTAAATTTATTTTATTTTGAAAGAAGATACATCTTCAGTTCAGTAGATAAAAAGTTGGAAATAATTGTTCACATATAAAATTAGGCTATCATATTTTTATTGCCGTCAGGATTGAAATACAAAAGTAAATCGTAATACAACTAGATACAGGAACATAATGGTAATGATATGGCGTTATAATAAGATGAACTATGTTGCCATTTATATTCAGTGAGATTAAAGTTTGAATTAAATGCAAGAAGACAAGTGTGTCATATCTGCAATACTATTTTGTAACACTTTATTAATTTCATGATTTTTTTGTGTGAAAATCACAAGAAAAAAAAGGAAAAATATAGCTTAATTATTCATTATTTGATGAGATAAAGGTGGTGTGAACTCCCACTCATCTAACCATTGTTATGAATATAAATGTGGTGGAGAACTCTTTGAGCGCTGCAGGAAAGTTCAATGAAGATGAGGTAGAGTTAAAAAAATATTAATGTTGTCCATAATTAGTCTCATGTTGACAATTGATATAAATTATTATGAAGAATAAATAAACTGTAATGGATGGCTTCTTTTACACTCTTTCCATTTCATATTAATTGGTCATTTTACTAAAATTAGTTGTTTTACCTTAGTTGATCACCTTACTAAATTGAGGAAGCATTTTTTCTTTATTTTTTGAAGGCCACACTTGAATTTTAAAAGCATTAGTTCCCTATTTTCAATGCTTTTCTTATTTGATTTTTTGTATTTCGTTATTTTTGACTAGATATTTGTTTTTTGCTTTTCTCTGAATTTTTTTTATGGTGGGTATTTTCTTAATTCTTGAAGGTACTCCAAAGCTTTTCCTTGTGATTTTTGAAATGGTAAAAAGTTTGATTACCAAGATAGCTCCTGCCTCCTGAAACAGGAACTGATGATTTCATGTACTTGTGATGAGTTTTAAAATTCAAAAATATTATCAATAATTTTTGAATATTGTTTATGATGTATTTTTAGGTATTACAACTATTACCAAGATGTATCTGAAAGTCTTTTGATAATTGTTTATCTATTTCATACATGTACATGAAAATGTCATATTCCATCATGTTGCTTTGTACTTTATCAAGTACAGTGATTGCCTTAGGCTTTTATCTTCATTACCAATACAAACACTATAATAAAAAATTATAAAAGTTACCTAACTCTCAATCCTTTTAGAGCTAATTATTCTCAATCTCAATTTGTTTTTCAAAATTATTAAAATTTTTTGATTTAATCTATATGAGTACATCACATTCTTTCGAATACTACACTTAATACATCACATTTTTCAAATATTTTACTTAATTTTACATGGATATATCACTTACTTTTACACAAATACATTACATTCTTCTGTGGTATATTTAAGCTTTTAAGTAAAATTGAAGATTTATGTAATTATTTATAAAAAAAAAAGATTTTAAATAGTTATGATAATTTAAGTTATAGAATGATTCTCATAAAAAATTATATCAAAATTCAATGTGTTGGACCGTGCTCAGCATGTCCAATACCTATCTAGTAATATATAGAAGAGCCTTGGAAGCAGGTCAGGGTCGTTATGTGTAATACCCCACAAAATTGCGTGTCAAATTCAGCTCGTAAAGCTCCATGAAAGATCCCAAGACTTAGAAAATTTTTGCTAAGTGTTCAAGATTCAACACTTAGTCTTAATTTAGACCTCCAAACTTTAGAGATTTATTTGGCGACCTTCCCGACATCTATTTTTCAATTTTTAAGTTGCGTTACTATCGAAAAAGCTCGTAGGATATACCGGGTGAGTTTCAGAATTTTTTGGGTAGCGTAAGGGCACGTTTGTGTGCCCAAAATAGAAGCCCCGGGCGATTAGCCCGCGCCGCCTGCTAACTCCAGTGCTTGCCCAATTTTTTTTCAGCATTTCAGGGTCAACTTCAAACGATCATAACTCCCTGTATATAATGAACCGTGAGAGCTACTATATATTAAATGAACGCTATGAGAGTATTCTTTCTAATTCAATTGGTTTCATCCAATTTGGGCATTTGGGTAAAAAGTTATGATCAATTTACTTCAGCCTGTCAGATAGTCAACAGAGGGACAGCTGCGTCTTTTTATCTTTTCTTAAGGGCATTTTGGTCATCTCCCACCCCATATATACCCATAAACACGGAATTAACCCCATTTTCAACTAAAATACATTCTTTTCTTCCATTTTCTCTCAAGAACAAGAAGATGGTTATCAATTGGGGATTTAATTTCAAGAATCTTTCCATCAATCTTCAAAGAATCATGAACTAAGGTATGCATATGTTGATTTATGGATTTCTTTCACCCACAAAGCTCAAAAAAATCATCTTCTAAATTATGTATTATGATATTTATGATGTTTATGGTTGATGATCATGTTGTTGAAATTTGATGATGCCCAAGATGGGATCTTAGTATGTTTGTATGAAACTATGGAGGTATATAATGTATAAACATGTGAAATTGGTGGTTGAATACTTGTAATCTTGATGAATCCACCTATGCTAAAGATTTGCATGTAAGGTGTTTGTGAAAATACCTAAGAGACTAGAAATCATGCTTTTATGACATAATAGGTCCTAAATGACTAGTCCATGTTCTATGCTTATTTTCAACATGATTTCCATGCAAATTGTTACGCATTGTTGTTGTAATATGGAATGCTCATGAAATTGAATTTATGCAAGTATTTACATGTTATATGCATTCCCTTTTCATGATCAAGAATATGATAGCCATGTGTAGTATAAAATCCCCTACTTATGATATTGTGAATTGTGGACTCTATTCTTATGATCAAGTTAGTCATGTGTGTCAGTTTCCTTCCATCTAGTCCTGGGGGTACTTGTACCCCAAAAATATAGTTGTGTGCCTAGAGCTATGTCATGTTGTCACGATATCCTCAGTCAAGCCATGCTCAGTAGAATTCAGTCAGTCATGTGACTCAGGAAATCTCAGTAATCTCATGAACTCAGTCAGTTACCAGACATCAGTAGTAATTCCGTCAGTCAATGAAAATTTAGTAAACTCAGTAATAGTCCAGTTCTACTCAGTAACTTCAGTTCTCTCAGTCAGTCCTCAGATCTTAGTAGATCTTAGTAGTATTTTGTCAGTCAACGAAACTCATTAAATTTATCTTAGCTCAGCTAAGCAACACTATCAGTCCAGTTGATCAGTTCAGTTAATCAGTTCAGTCAGTCATGCACAGTGTCTATTCAGATGGGAGTAGAAGTTAGCACCGAGTGAACCCAAGGATGGAAAAACACACTGTCTGATGAGGGTGTGATTCTTAGCAATCATCCTTGCATTTCAGAACTATGTAGCCAGCATAGGTTGAGACATCAACACTGCCAGCTTGAGGGTTGATGAGGCGGACATCTGCCGTTCTCTTTTGGGGACACTGCTAGATTTTAGGGTCACTCACAGCTTGTCTTTACCCGTGGCATGGTATTGACACCCTTCGAATCAGGGCAAG
Organism: Capsicum baccatum var. pendulum; assembly: GCA_030864225.1. Classification (NCBI taxonomy): domain Eukaryota; kingdom Viridiplantae; phylum Streptophyta; class Magnoliopsida; order Solanales; family Solanaceae; genus Capsicum; species Capsicum baccatum. Next base: position 63,766,599 of record CM061551.1, read on the forward strand.
GATTGGACCCCAGTTCAGCTACATTCGCATACATGGGGCATGCCGGTTAAACTACTACCTCCCACAGTTTCAGTCATTCAGTCTTAGTAAAAGAACTCAGATAGTTCTTCAGAATATCAGGACTGTCAGATATAGTCAACTCAGATATAGTACGAAACTCAGATAGTTCCATCAGATTTAGGGCTGTCAGCTATAGTCACCCATGTTATCAGTATCCAGTATCAAGGCTATCAGATATTATCACTCATGTTATCAGCTATATCAACTATCAGAAATCATTTGCTAGTCATATTAGATTTTAGTAAACTCATGCTATAAGTACTCAGTTTCAGGACTGTCAGATACAGTTAATTAGCCGCGTCCTTCATAATCAGAACTTTCAGAAACAATCATTCCTTTATCAGTAATAAAGTATCAGTCTCGTAGTATTCAGTAATACAGTATTAGTTCCTCACTTATTAGTGATTCACATATCAATATCAGTAAATGCAGTCATTTAGTATCTCAGAACCGGTAAACTCATGTTGTCAGTATTCAGACTCAGTAGTCAGTATCGTCACGAGTTCAGTAGCAGTTACTTATGTATGTATGTGTTCTCCCGTTTATATCAGTTAGCATTGTTCATTCACACAAACCCTTTGCATTTAGCCTACCTCACTCGTATACTTAGTACTCTCAGTTGTACTGACGCATTCGCGCTATGGTGTTTTCTTTTATGTTACACCATAGGTTCAGATACATGATTTCCAGACCAGAAGTAGCAGTAACATCTTAGCTGTCAGAGTTCCAGCAGTGAGTCCTCGTTTCTTGAGGACACGGTCATTACTTATGTTATGGTTTATTTCAGTTCAGTTTTGCTAGTCGGAGTTAGTTAGGGACATGTCCCATTAACTCCCTATTCAGACAGTCATGTTAGATGCTTTTCAGACTAGTATGTTCAGACTTCAGATAGTATTACAGTTGTTTTGGGTATCCTATACCCCGCTCTCATGTTATGATTATTCCATTTTTGAACCTTATGGCCTTACAGTATTACGTATTCCGCATTTATTTTCTATATTATGCAGTGTACAAGTACAGATATCAGCTATGGGTTAGCTTGTGGTCCCTCGGGGTCATGGGCACCGTGTAGCATTTCGGTTCAGCAAATTGGGGCATTACAAACTTGGTATTAGAGCCTAACGTTCAACAGTGTCCTAGGAAGTCTGAAAGCCGCATCTAGTAGAGTCTTGTACATACGTGTATTATACACCACACTTATGTGCAGGAGGCTATGAGGTGTTTAAGAAATAGTTTCCCTTCTTTCATGTCTCAAATCGTGCTAAAAGAAGGTTTTTTAAGAAATCTCATGTAGATTCTCATCATGCTCCACGAATGTCAACTCCACCTTACTTTCAAGGTAACAGAAACAGTGAACTCAAGGTCCTAAAGACAGGGCTTTCTCAGACAGTCCCTACCATCAGTTATGGGATTGGCTACAGACTCGGCAATGCCCTATCAGTCCAGTTCTATTTCAAAGTTATACAGATTTCCTTCATGATCATGAGAACTTCTTCTCGCACCCAAATCTAGATATGCCATCAGATCCCTTCTCAGATTTCTATGATAGCATAGACCTAGAGTTAGAAGCTTGAACTTAGAAGCTTAGCAGTAGTAGAGTTGGGATAGTATTATTCAGATTTATCAGATCATGTATTCATGGGGATAGTTATACCAATCAGTAGGCTTGAACAGTGCAAGCAAGAATATAAGTCTATGACTTGAAATTAGGTATGAAAGTATGGATGTGATGTTAGTAGTATATGAGGAAACCACAGCAGATGATGTATTTAGTTAGACAGGCAGGTGTCAAACAGAATGTAAGTATGTGATAGTAGATCAAGTAACCAAGTCAGGCTCTCAAATTCCAGTGATAGTGCCAGTATGAATAGAAAGCAGTAAGGGCAGACGATTCCCTACCCATTCTCATCTCAGTGTAGAGTTTTGCACCTCAGCTATCATAAAACCCACTCAGGAGTTGCATGTTAACTCTATGGTCATGCTCATTCATTTTTTTTCCCATAAATCATGTATGATTTCCGTTCCCAGCATAAGGAGTCCCAGTTTACTCCGTAGTATGAATCATGTTTCATGAACACAACTTACTTTCATGTACTTTCCACGGGATCATGTACGCCTTCAGTTCTCAGCATAAGGGGTTCAGTTTCAGCTCCCTCAGTGTTACGAATCATGTCCCACGAAGGCAAAACTCCAAACTCAGGTCATGCAGCTCATGACTCATGTACACATGTCACGCTTTACAGTATACTCAATTTCCACGACTCATGCTTTTCCCCTATAGATCAGATAAATTCAGATTATGTCATGTATACTCTCAGTTCATACCTTCTTGGTAAAAAATAACATGTTTTTGATATTCTATTTCTCAAAGTTTCAGTCATGTTTCAAGATCAGCTAGTATCCATTCATACTTCAGGTCCTCCTGATTTAATCCTTCAGAAACCTCTTCTTGTGAAACAGTGTAGTGATGAGCAGTTGCTTAGATGAAGGAGAGTAAATGTTTCATGTTAAGAAAAGATTGTTACATGCTTGTTTTACACGAGGGTGTAGTTATGCAAATAGGCTTGAATGTCATGTTAGTATGCAAGAAATTGGCTAACAAGGGGTTGTACTTAGAAGTTGTGAAACTGCAGAGTATGATTGTACGTTCAGATCCTTGTCTTATGTCAGGACCCCTCACGTAACTATCAACAATTCAGTTACCAGTTACTCAGCTATTAGTGCTTCAGTATCTCAGTCTATAGAATGCTTCGCCCTCGTGATCCATGTTACGCTCCTAACGATCACATAAATTCATAATGTGTCATGCATACTCTCAGTTTAAATTCCTCGGTGAAGCCATGGGGTCGATGTTCCGTCCCTCAATCCTCAGATACAGCGTCAGCTCAGTAATCAATATTCAGTAAATGACTCAGACGGTCCTACAAGACTATGATTATCAGTAATCAGTTACTCAGCCATCAATATTCAGTACTTCAGTATCAGACTAAACTTCAGTTATCAGTATTCAATTAATCGAACCCAGCACCAGTATGGGTTCCAGTTATAGTATTAGTTAGGATGTCAGCTTCAGATCAGTGCTCATCTCAGAAACTCAGTTTGGTTTCAAACTTGCTTGACCACAGCATACAATTATCAGCTACTCAGTTATAGGTATTTCCATACCTCAGTCTATGGAATGTTTCCAACTCATGTAATGCGTTTGGTCCTGCATTTTCAAACAATATAGCTTTCAAGAAATCTATGTTCAGTTACCTCATATTACTCCGTCAGTCCTTTTTTATACCTATGATAGCCTAGCTATTCAGATTAAGTACAATTCAGTCTTTCATACCCAGTATTCAGCTATCAGTCCTTCTGTTAATCAGATAAGTTAGTGTATTTATGCATTCGTGTTCAGCTCAGTTCATGCATCATGTCTCAATTTTAAATCTCATATATTCAATCACGACTCAATTCGTAAATGCCTTGTGCATCGCCTCAGTTTTCCTTAGTATCTCAGTCAAGTCAGCATTCTTCAAGGGACATAGTGTCCCAAGGGGGAGATACACTATAGCCCCCGAGCTTTCATGATTTAAACATGTCATTTTCTTTGATGAATCTATCTTGGAGGAAGGGTTACTTATGAGCTGACATTCTAACTCCAAAACTCACCAGTAAGCCATGTAATCAATGGCTCAGTTTAATCCACGATACGATACTCCATCTATGTCATGCATTACAGACTCAGTTCAGTTCATGTATCATGTTCCAGGCTCAGTTACGTCCTCATGTTCCCACTCTTGCATATTAAGTAATTGATCTCAGACTCATCGGTATTTTCAGTTCAAGGTAACAATCTTTCTTGAACTTACTCGTTCTCATGTTCAGATTTTAGTACCAAACTTGGTATTTAGTTCCATGCCCAGTTTTTAGTTCAAACTTGGTATCCTTTACCATTGCATGTTCAGTCACATGTTCACGAGCCAGTTCAATCATATATTCACATATCAGATATGTCTAATCAGCTTATCAGTGCTTTCAGTCATGCATTCGCATATCATGTCGGACATATAATCATGCATCAGATATGCGTGGATTCAGCTTGTCAGTTATGCATCAGATATGCATTCTCATTTTGACAAACTCAGTTCATCAGAGCACGCAGTCCTTCATTCATAAACCAGTATAGTATGCTCAGTTTTCAGTCATGTCAGTCATGAACTCATGTCTCAGTAGTGAATATCTTGTACGTACTCTACTTTATTATTTTCCCCTTCTCAGTTAGTCTCATTCGAGGACGAATGTTCCCAAGGGGGAGATACTATAGTACCCCACAAAATCGCATGCCAAATTCAGCTCGTAAAGCTTTATGAAAGATCCCAAGACTTAGAAAAATTTTGCTAAGTGTTCAAGATTTAACACTTAGTCTTAATTTAGACCTCCAAACTTTAGAGATTTATTTGGCGACCTTCTCGACATCTATTTTTCAATTTTTAAGTTGCGTTACTATCGAAAAAGCTCGTAGGATATACCGGGTGAGTTTCAGAATTTTTTGGGTAGCATAAGGGCACGTTTGTGTGCCCAAAATAGAAGCCCCGGGCGATTAGCCCGCGCCGCCTGCTAACTCCAGTTCTTGCCCAGTTTTTTTTCATCATTTCAGGGTCAACTTCAAACGATCATAACTCCCTGTATATAATGAACCGTGAGAGCTACTATATATTAAATGAACGCTATGAGAGTATTCTTTCTAATTCAATTGGTTTTATCCAATTTGGGCATCTGAGTAAAAAGTTATGATCAATTTACTTCAACTTGTCAGACAGTCAACAGAGGGACAACTGCGTCTTTTTCTCTTTTCTTAAGGGCATTTTGGTCATCTCGCACCCCATATATACCCATAAACACGGAATTAACCCCATTTTCAACCAAAATACATTCTTTTCTTCCATTTTCTCTCAAGAACAAGAAGATGGTTTTCAATTGGGGATTTAATTTCAAGAATCTTTCCATGAATCTTCAAAGAATCACGAACTAAGGTATGCGTGTGTTGATTTATGAATTCCTTTCATCCATAAAGCTCAAAAAAATCATCTTCTAAATTATGTATTATGATATTTATGATATTGATGGTTGATGATCATGTTGTTGAAATTTGATGATGCCCAAGATGGGATCTTAGTATGTTTGTATGAAACTATGGAGGTATATAATGTATAAACATGTGAAATTGGTGGTTGAATACTTGTAATCTTGATGAATCCACCTATGCTAAAGATTTGCATGTAAGGTGTTTGTGAAAATACCTAAGAGACTAGAAATCATGCTTTTATGACATAATAGGTCCTAAATGACTAGTCCATGTTCTATGCTTATGTTCAACATGATTTCCATGCAAATTGTTACGCATTGTTGTTGTAATATGGAATGCTCATGAAATTGAATTTATGCAAGTATTTACATGTTATATGCATTCCCTTTTCATGATCAAGAATATGATAGCCATGTGTAGTATAAAATCCCCTACTTATGATATTGTGAATTGTGGACTCTATTCTTATGATCAAGTCAGTCATGTGTGTCAGTTTCCTTCCATCTAGTCCTGGGGGTACTTGTACCCAAAAAATATAGCTGTGTGCCTAGAGCCATGTCATGTTGTCACGATATCCTCAGTCAAGCCATGCTCAGTAGAATTCAGTCAGTCATGTGACTCAGGAAATCTCAGTAATCTCATGAACTCAGTCAGTTACCAGACATCAGTAGTAATTTCGTCAGTCAATGAAAACTCAGTAAACTCAGTACTAGTCCAGTTCTACTCAGTACTCAGTAACTTCATTTCTCTCAGTCAGTCCTCAAATCTTAGTAGTATTTTGTCAGTCAACGGAACTCATTAAATTTAGCTTAGCTCAGCTAAGCAACACTATCAGTCCAGTTAATCAGTTCAGTTAATCAGTTCAGTCAGTCATGCATAGTGTCTATTCAGATGGGAGTAGAAGTTAGCACCGAGTGAACCCAAGGATGGAAAAACACACTGTCAGATGAGGGTGTGATTCTTAGCAATCATCCTTGCATTTCAGAACTATGTAGCCAGCATAGGTTGAGACATCAACACTGCCAGCTTGAGGGTTGATGAGGCGGACATCCGCCATTCTCTTTTGGGGACACTACTAGATTTGAGGGTCACTCATAGCTTGTCTTTACCCGTGGCACAGTATTGACACCATTCGAATCAGGGCAAGGATTGGACCCCAGTTCAGCAATATTAGCATACATGGGGCATGTCGGTTAAACTACTACCTCCCACGGTTTCAGTCATTCAGTTTCAGTAAAAGAACTCAGATAGTTTTTCAGAATATCAGGACTGTCAGATATAGTCAACTCAGATATAGTACGGAACTCAGATAGTTCCATCAGATTTAGGGTTGTCAGCTATAGTCACCCATGTTATCAGTATCCAATATCAAGGCTATCAGATATTGTCACTCATGTTATCAGCTATATCAACTATCAGAAATCATTTGCTAGTCATATTAGATTTCAGTAAACTCATGTTATAAGTACTCAGTTTCAGGACTGTCAGATACAGTCAATTAAACCAGTCCTTCATAATCAGGACTTTCAGAAAAAATCATTTCTTTTTCTGTAATAAAGTATCAGTCTCCTAGTATTCAGTAATACAGTATCAGTTCCTCACTTATTAGTGATTCACAGATCAATATCAGTAAACGCAGTCATTTAGTATCTCGAAACCGGTAAACTCATGTTGTCAGTATTCAGACTCAGTAGTCAGTATCGTCACGAGTTCAGTAGCAGTTACTTATGTATGTATGTGTTCTCCCGTTTATATCAGTTAGCATTGTTCATGCATACAAACCCTTTGCATTTAGCCTACCTCACTCGTATACTCAGTACTCTCAGTTGTACTGACACATTCGCGCTATGGTACTTTCTTTTATGTTACACCATAGGTTTAGATACACGATTTTCAGACCAGCAATAGCAGTAGCATCTTAGCTGTTAGAGTTCCAGCAGTGAGTTCTCGTCTCTCGAGGGCATGATCATTACTTATGTTATGGTTTATTTCAGTTCAGTTTTGCTAGTCGGAGTTAATTGGGGACATGTCCCATCAACTCCCTATTCAGACAGTCATGTTAGAGGCTTTTCAGACTAGTATGTTCAGACTTCAGATAGTATTATAGTTGTTTTGGGTATTCTATACCCCGCTCTCATGTTATGATTATTCCATTTTGAACCTTATGGCCTTACAGTATTACGTATTCCGCATTTATGTTATATATTATGCAATGTACAGGTACAGATATCAGTTATATATTAGCTTGTGGTCCCTCGACGTCATGGACACCATGTAGCGTTCCGATTTAGCAACATGACACCATGTAGCGTTCCGATTTAGCAAATCGTAGCGTTACATCATGCCTGCTTCCAAGAACAAAGAAGACTTTTCACGAATTTTTTACTCTTTGTTTACACCGCCTTTTTCAAAAGTCTTTCTCACCTTTTTCGAAAGCTTTTCTCACCCCCTTTCTCAAAAGCTTTTCTCACAAGATTATTTATTCTTTACACCGCCTTTTTTCACACTTCCTGGCTTTGACTTCACTTGAACTATCTAAAGAAATGATGCTAAAATACAGAAAGGATCTTTATGCGTCTGAAGCAACTCGTGCGGGTGTAGCAAGTGGGTTCGCTTTCATGGTCTCAAATTTAATCTCATGCGTGTACTTTGTGCCTCTAGATGTGGTGAGTAAAACTGATTTTGACTAATTTGTGGAGTCTTTTTGAGAGGTGTTTGAGTTGAATGTTAAGTAATTCAGTGTCGAGTTTCTTTGTTGCTTTGTGTGGGTCTTTTCTCCCTGTGCGATTTAGGAAGAACTAAATTTCTGAGTTTTGTTGAGGTTATATTTGGAAATTGATGTTCATAATTCTCTGTGTGATCTGTGTGATTTGAAAAATTATTTTTGTGATTTGAAAGTTTATTATTTGGATGAACTTTTGCCCTGTAAGTGTATCTGGAAATTCTCCAAAGAATTTTAGATTTGCTTTTACTTTGCTGAGTTGCTACGGAGATTATTTCTTTGGTATAGTAATTGATACCAACATTTGCATCATTAAAGTAGTATGTGTTGCTATAGTAGGCTGAGTTGTTTGCGCGCACAGACTTTTTGGGGCTTCTTTGCATTCTTGGTTTGCCCTTTTCATTCTTACTGGTTTTTTATTTTCTTGGGGATTTTTCGAGGGGGGGGCGGGGGGGGGGGATTTTTCAGATTTTGAGGTTTAATCCTGGAGTCAATGTATAAGCTTTTACAGAATCGTTTGGAGCCTCTTTAGATCATTTATACAAGTTTGAAAACTGTTCTTTCATTGGTTTGTTTCCTTATGAGTCATTCCAAACCACTATGTACATTTACACTTGTCAAACTGTGGATTCTAGATGAGTAAATTTCATCGATAAACACTTAGCTTTATGTTTATTAGACAAAAGTCATCTTTTGGTGAACACTGATCAGGATTCTTATTTAATTGTGGCATTCAGGTTAAATATGAACTTTGCACCAAACAACAATGACATGACAAAAGGAATCGTGAAAGTTGGAACAGGTAACTTTCGTTGATCTTTTTCTATTTTTTTGTTCCGAGTCATCTGTTTGATAAAGTCGAAGTTTATTTAGCATTGGGATGATGTTGTATGTGAATTATGGCTAATGGAATTCTGTAAATTCATATACAATATTTCTGAGCTTCTTTTTCCCCAGCCGCAAATTGTATAATGACCAAAAATAGACTATCTAATGAAATTCATTAGAGTTTCTCTCTTCCAGCTTTTGGTTGATTTTCGTCACCTTGTACTTTATGTTGAGGTGTTTGTTTCCTCTTTGTATTAGAACACCATGTATTGTTTGTGGTGATGTGGGATGAATAAGGGGCATCAGGTTATGTATAGCAGTAGTGTCATAGAAAACGGCCAATTTAAGTTTTCTAGTTGGTTAATAACTAAAACAAAAGCATAAAAGTTTTGGTAGAAAAGGTCCACATTTGAGGCGTAAAAGCGATGTACCATTCTGACGTCTGTTAATATACCCTGTTTTTATGCCTTAACATGGTAATTATGAATACTCTCTTCATTACCATCTTAAGACATCAAATTGGGTGTAATAAGAAATATCCATAGTTTTCACTATTAACTTCAATTACTAGCGACAGAAAAATAATGACAACATAGCCAGTTCCCCCGAGATTATAATTTTTTTGATTTGTGTAATTGGATGCAAATGTCTTTTTCTATTTTTAAAAATAATTTGTTTTTACAATTTTCATTTTATTTTATCTGATATTAGTTAGATTTCGTTCTCTCAGAGTTAGATTCTTTTGTGTGATTGTAGCTAAATTAATTTTACTTACTTGGTCTGACTTTTTGCAGAGATATGATGGAGGCCTATTACAACGTATATCTGAGGTTACATATGAAGATGACACAACTATTTGATTTCAGAGTTTAGTGAGAATGATATCAAAAACTTTCCATTTTTCTTCAATGACATATGTTAGAGTTTCATGACTATCTCAATATGGATGGTAAAATTTTGTGCCGTTAACGAAAATTTATGAATAGTTATTTGAGAATACATTATTTACTGGTCAGGATGAACCTTCATCTGTAAACGGGAATAAAGATTCACTTCGATTTGATGGAATGGGTATGTATCCACACATTTCATGAGGTTCAGGAATACTGAATGTGGTTATTCTGCTTTATCTTGATAATTCATTCCATTGTACAGTTTATTGTTGCTTCTACCATATAATGGAACATCCGTTTTGTTTGTGATAGATGCTGTAGTGTAATCGATATGATGAAATGGCTGATAGTGAGGTCGAAAGGAGACTAAAGGTACAATATTGTTATGCTTGAGTACTTATACTCAGTTTGGGTATGTATCCTCACATTTCATGCTGCAGTGTCATCGATTTGTTGGAATTGCTGACAATGAGCTAAAAAGGAAACTAAAGGTACAATATTGTTATGTTTTTTGGTGTTTGGTATCTACATTGAAGCCCGACCAATTTAAACTCGCGTTGGGTAGGGCCACATCCGGGGGTTAGCGCTCCCAATACTTTTCCCATTATCTTTTTACCACTTCGTAAAAGGTCCCACCGTTTTTTATTACTGGACCAAAATGGAGGGAATTAATATATTCACATAGATGTTGTAGTGTAATATTTACTTATCTTGACCTTTCAGAAAGCACTATTAACTTCAACAGGTGTTCCTTCTCAAATGACAAATTTTGATCCAAGACTTGCATGAGCTCTCCAGTACTCTGTCCCACCTATTACTTCACAGCCCAGTAGTGCCGTTTCCTGCTCAACATCAGCCGTGACTCAAATTTAAGTCCTCAGGACACAAGCTTGCAAAGTTCTGCTTCTAGGGAACAGGTTGAGGTACCAGAATTTGAATTAGATCCTGATACAAGGAGGAGATTACTTACATTGCAACATAATTAAGATACAACAGATCAAACATCTAGCTGAAGAAGAGACGATTCTAATATTCTGTGTCGTTGTTGTTTGACTATATGAAGACTTAAAAGACAATCTTCTTCTTTCGCAAAAAGACGGATATTTAGTGTTTCTGTATATTTAGCTTGTCTAATACTAATAGCTGCGTCACTATTATAGCGCGGGCCTCACCATCTAGTCACCTTATAAAAAAAAAGCTCTTTTATTTCAATCTACTTTTGTACATATCTTAATGGGCGAAGCATTAGTAAACATTGCATATATTGGTAGAGCATTTACCATATAATTTATAAGAATAGTTCTACCTGCAATAAACAAAATTTTGGCTTTCCATCCATATAATCTGTTTTGAACTTTTTCAATAATATAATCAAACTGGAAAGAGGAACACCTAAATACCTACTCAAATCATTTGCGTAGGAAATACTCATTACTAAGGGGTCGTTTGTTTGCGGGACTAGAGTCAATAATTCCGAGATAAAATAATAATTTTGGGATAAAAATGTAATTCACTCGTTTGGTTGTAAATATTTGGGATAACTTATTTCGAGACTAATAATTAGTCTCGGGATAAGTTATCCGTCTAAATGGTGGGATAACAATCCCAAAACTATTTTTCTTTGGTATAAAATTATACAAGGACAAAAGTATCCTCATTTTCATTTGTGTCTCTCACTCTCTCTCTCTCACACACACACACATATATATATATATTCATAAATAATACAACAACAACAACAAACTCAGTGTATTTCCATCTGGTGGGGTCTGGGGGTAAGATGTATGCAGTCCATACCTCTACCTCTAAAGAAATAGAAAGGCTGTTTCCGATAGACCCCCGGCTCAAGGCACCAGATACCACACAAATACCATGTAAAACACATAACATAAATACGGCAGCCATAACAAGAATACATAACATAAATACACAAATACCATGTAAAACACATAACAAGAATACATAACATAAATACGACAGCCATAAGTAAAAGAAAACAGATGAAAGCACCCAGATTCGTACTAAAGCAAGGAACACGGAATCATAACCAGGATAGTACCCCCAGCCAGTAATTCCCTACACTAGCGGCCCAAACTGGCCCTAGTCCTCAGCCCTAATTCGCGTCCTCCAGACCTTTCTATCTAGGGTCATGTCCTCGGTGAGCTGTAACTGCTCCATGTCCCGCCTAATCACCTCACCCCAGTACTTCTTCGGCCTACCCCTCTTAAAACCATCCAACGCTAGTTTCTCACACCTACGAACCGGGGCATCCATGCCCCTCCTCTCCACGTGTCTGAACCAGCTCAATCGGACTTCCCGCATCTTGCACTCCATTGGGGTCACACCAACCTTCTCCCTGATAGTCTCGTTCCGAACTCTATCCCCTCTAGTTAGTCCACACATCCAGCGCAACATCCGCATCTCTGTCACCTTCATTTTTTGGATGTGGGAATTCTTAACTGGCCAACACTCCGCTCCATACAACATAAATAATAAATTATGTTTAATTAACGTATAATATATTCATAAATAAATTATATATATATAATAATAATTAACGTAAACTGGTAAACTGTATAATAATTATGTTTTGAGCATATAATATATATTATTAACAGTATAATATATTATGAATAACGTTTAATATATTCATAAATATATATAAATTAGATATTCATAAATTATGTTTAATTACTGTATAATATATTCATTAATTATGAATATAATATATTACGTAATATATAACATAATTGCGTAATATATAACGTATAATATTATGAATATATTATGAATATATATACGTTAATTATGTTTAATTATATATATTATGTTAATATATTGAATTATAATATATTATGTTAAATTATGTTTAATTAGATATAATTTAATTATATATAACATAATATATAATGTAATGTATTCTCACACACACATAAATTATATTTAATTAACGTATAATATATTCATAAATAAATAAATTTTGAACAGCTTACTGTTCAAAATGGTTGTAAAATATATAAATTATGTTTATTTATATATTTTAATTTTTCTAAAAAATAATAAAAAATTTTGAGAATGAATATTTAAAGCTTAAAAAGAAATATATATATAAAAAGTTAAATAAGATGGAGGATATTTTGGTAATCAATCAATTTATTCCTAGAAATTATACCATGCATATTACTTTGAATACAACAAACCAAACAATCAATAAAAAATAATACCAGTATAACTAATCCTAATATAACTTATTCCATCGTAACTTATCCCAATATAATTAATTTCGATATAACTTATTTTCAAACCAAACTACCCCTAAGAACAAGCCTGTTAATATCAATCCAAACCTTAATTTACATTTTTTTTTCTTCACAATGATGTCTTTTCGTACAACATAACACCAATATATTAGGGGATAATGGGGTCACTATGCCTAAACTCTCTGCCCATTTTAAAAGCATATAGTGTTTGAAATGATCCAAGCACTACACCCAAGACTCAGAGTAAGCGTGTTAATATTAATCAAACCTTAATTTACATTTTTTTTCCCTTCACAATGATGAGGCTTTTTCATACAATATAACACCAATATATAAGGGGATAGTGGGGTCACTATGCTTAAACTCTCTGCCCATTTTAAAAGCATATAAAGTGTGTGAAATGATTCAAGCACTACACCCAAGTGTCCTCTCCTCCTCCTTCCTTCGATTATTCACAACTCTCGCTCCTTCAGAATTCAATTCCTCCCTCCAAAGGCTGCGAGCGCAACCCACACACCACCGACTAGAACAACTCATACTCTCTTATTTCTCCACTACAAACAATGCCCAATATTCTTCACAGACATACGCCACACTCTTCCACGCTTGCGCCCGTCTTCATCGCCTTGATATTGGCCGAAAAATCCTCCACCACCACCACTACACGCATTCCCACGCACCTCAACAACTCTACGCTATCAATCATCTTCTTAACATGTACGCAAAATGTGGTGATCTCGAATGTGCGCGTCAACTGTTTGATCATACCCCCCAAAGAAACATTGTTTCTTGGACTTGTCTTGTTTCGGGCTACGCTCAATATGGAATGACTGATCAATGTTTTCGGTTGTTTTCTAATATGTTAGCTCATAATTATAGACCTAATGATTTTGCTTATGCTAGTGTTCTTTCTGTATGTGATAGTAGTTCATCGCGTGGTAGGCAAGTGCATGCACTTGTAGTCAAAACAGGTTTCGATACATGTGTTTATGTGGGTAATGCTTTGATTGCAATGTACTCGAGAAATAGTTCGATGGGTACTGGTCATTGCTGTGAGGCGTGGAAGGTTTTCAATGATATGGAATTCCATAATCTTGTTTCGTGGAATACAATGATAGCATTATTTCAAATGTGTGGACAAGGCGATAAGGCGATGAGATTTTTCTCCTTAATGCATCGTGATAGTTTGGGGTTTGATCGCGCCACTCTTGTCAGCGTACTTTCTTCTCTCTTAGGAGTGGATGAAGTTGATTTTTCTTGGTCTCTTCAAAGTTGCTTCCAATTGCATTGCGTTTGTGTGAAAACGGGGCTTATACTAGATGTTGGGATTGTGACTGCTTTGGTGAAAGGTTATTCAGTTCTTCGAGGAGAGGTTAGCGATTGTTACAAATTATTTCTGGAAACAAATGGATGTCAAGATCTCATGTTGTGGACTGAAATAATTGTGGCGTTTTCGGAAAGAGATCCTGAGAAAGCTATTCTCCTTTTTCGTCAGTTGCTCCGAGAGGGATTAAGCCTAGATAGTTCTGCTTTTTCTATTGCACTGAAAGCTTGTGCAGGACTCGTGACAGATAGAAATGCCTTGATGGTGCACTGCAAAGTGATTAGATCTGGTTTTGTGGATGCTGTAGTGCTTGGTAATGCATTGATTCATGCATATGCAAGGTGTGGCTCGATATCTCAGGCCAATCAGTTTTTTGAGGAGATGATATACAGAGATATAGTGACATGGAATTCAATGTTGAAGGCCTATGCATGGCATGGCAAAGCAAATGAAGCATTGGGACTTTTTGGTAAAATGGATGTGAAACCTGATGCGGCCACTTTTGTTGCTTTGCTCTCAGCTTGCAGCCATGCTGGAATGGTGGAAGAAGGGATTCAAATTTTTGATGCTATGTTTGAAAAACATGGTATTGTTCCTCAACTCGATCATTATGCATGTATAGTCGATATTGTTGGCCGAGCAGGTCATATTTTCCAGGCAGAGAAAATAATAAAAGAAATGCCCATGCAGCCAGATTATGTAGTGTGGAGTGCATTTCTTGGAGCATGCCGCAAACATCGTGAATCTGGGCTGGCCCAAATAGCTGCATCTTGGTTGAAGGAGTTAGATCCAAAAAATTCATTAGGATATGTACTAATGTCAAATGTATACTGCTCAGCTCATAGCTTCGATGAAGCAGGTCATCTTAGGAAGCAAATGAGAGGGCTTGGTGTTTCGAAGCAGCCTGGATTGAGTTGGACAGAAGTTCGGGGTTTGGTGCATGAGTTTGCTTCTGGAGGCCTGCAACATCCAGACAGGACAGCTATATATACTAATCTGGAGGACTTTGTGAAAGAATTGAAACTTATTGGTTATGTCCCTGAGACAACTTCATCTTTACATGACATAGAAGAAGAACAAAAAGAAGAGCAGTTATATTATCACAGTGAGAAGCTTGCACTGATATATGCTTTACTAGATTCCACCAAAGCTCCTTCCAGCTGTTGTGCCATTAAGATTATAAAGAACATCCGTATTTGTATTGATTGCCACAACTTTATGAAGCTATCATCAAAGCTAATTGAGAGGGAGATTGTTGTGAGAGATTCAAACCGTTTCCATCATTTTAAGAATGGAGCCTGCTCTTGCATTGATTACTGGTAAACTCAAGCCGATTACTGGTAAACTCAAGTCAACTAATTTCTACCTGCTTCAAGTCCAGGAACCTTCTTTGGTGTTCATCTTTCTCATGCTATCTATCCAAGTGAATCATCAAAGATTGTATCACACTTAGATTACATAAAATTGAAAGAGGTTGGATTAGGAGCATCAAGGGTGAGTATGGGCTTTCCTTTCTATCACAGTACAGTTATGAAGAAAAAAGGTAGAAGAATTGAGGAGGCACTACCACAAAAATCACTTTTACCCTGGTCGGAGGGTGTTTTCTGATGGAGCAGTAAATTTCAAAGGTTCAGAAATTGGAGCAGCATTAGTATCAGATTTCTAATGATCAAATATTACCAGCAAATATTCATTAGCCTAGAAAAGGTACCTTTTTGCCGACAATCATATGAAATTGCCACTATAAAGATCAGTAATTGAGAGAAGAGTTTTACTTTTTCATTTCACCCAATCTTTTTTCACTCTAAATATTCCCTCCCTGGATGAAAAGAAAAAAAATGTTCCCCTGTCACTGCATCAGAGACCTCCATGTTCGTTCCACCCATTCACTCCCTGGATACTACGAAAAGACAAAGCCCAACATCACATGTTCCTGTTCAGTCTCGTTTTGAACATTCTACGACTCAAATCAGGTTAGGCATACACTCCTTTTTCTGTTATCTCTGATTGATTTCCTGCTTCCCGTCTGCCTATCCAGGTTGTATTCCTTTTTTTAAAAAATTGTTTATATGGACATGTCTATGCAGAGCACAGACCTAAATGTAATGCATTATTTTCATATTGTTTACTTGAAACTCTGTCAGATCGGGCAGCAAAATCGTGAGCAATTATGTTCCAAGGTTTGAAATTAATGTTTGTGGAGTCAAGTCCATCTCTTTTGAAAATTTATTATACCCAAACCTTGTATCAAGAAATTCCACATCTCGTCGTTTCTCTAACAGTCAAAAGACTCCAAACAGTTACTCCGCTGTGCCTGGTAAGGCGTTTGATGTCAGGCTTTAGGTGTCAATACACTTGAGCATCTTTGCAACTAACTTATTTGTGAAAATTCCACACAAATATTTATTTAATAGTAGAGAATAACTTTCCACATACTATTTAAGAAATACGTAAAATTATTAGTTGTGAAAGCTTTTGTGTTCAAGAACATGTTGCTAATTCTTTTGGCAAGAAAATGAATTATTACGTTCTAACAACAATTTTGGCGGCTTACCATTGCAGTTTTTTTTTGTTCTGAAACATGACAATTTCTAGGTTTTATCAGGTACCACATCAAACTTTAAATGTGTTTTGAATTTGTTTTAAATTTAAGACTTGAGAATGACAGTGAGGTTGACCTCCAAGTGTATAATGACCTAAGCCGTTGTTACTATGAAATGCCTCGATATTAGTGGGTGGGGGTGGGGGCGGATATTATTGGGATTTCATTAGTAAAATTACGCGGGGCCGCATGTGTTAAAAATTTTGGAATTTAAAGGAGTTGGGTCGGGCTAACATCAGGCTACTATAGCGGGATTTATTTTGCTATAGCAGCATTGCTATAGCAGTGCGCATGCCGCTATAGCGGGATGACGCAGACCAAAATACCCACTTAAGCGGGATTTGTTTCTTTTCTCCACTGTGGTTGGTATAAACGACGTACACTCTACCCTCCCCAGACCCCACCCCACTAGGTGGGAATACACTGGGTATGTTGTTGTTGTTGGTTGGCATAAACGACGTGGGAGGTTCCAAAAACCCTTAGGGTTGCCTCCCATATCTTGGAACCACGGAGAAGGGGAGAAGGGGTACAAATGGATACAAACCCTTGGATTTCAAGGATTAACGTGTTCGCGATCTTGGCAAGGTTGGATTTCGCTTTCGTTCGTCCTTCCTACAACTGGTTGACATCCAGGTAAGTAAGGTTGATTGTAGCATAGTCCCGTGTTAGAGAGCATGATTGTAACGTAGATGGACATGAGATTTCATGTCAAGGCCTTCGAGCACAGAGTCGGGATGGCTAAAATTTGTTAGGGTTCGGATAATGTACAATTATGAATTTTTTATATACATTGTCCTGTCACGCTATAATTATGCCTTGATATGACTGCTTCTCTGTCGTAGACTCATAAGTGGGATAGTGGGATGCACGAATTACCAGTTATTAGTTAGTTATTAGTTAAATCGTGAGGAAAGGCATAGCACCGTGCACAAGTGGGGATGAGTTTCTAAATGATCTAGGGTGGTAATCCTTACTGTAGTTTTCAAGACATAGTGTTATAGATGTGTTGTGATTAAGGCCTTAGCCAGTAGCGTAGGTGATGGTAGTGTAGTTTAAATCCAATTTGTGCTATATGTGCGTGTTAACTACTTTGTAGTGGGGCTTGTTAGTGCATGTTATTTGGTATGGTCAATGCAAATGCTTTTTTTTTTACGTTGTATGATTATGACCTATCTCATTGCTAAATGTGGGATGTTTCAGTATTTGAAAGGTTCCCACGGGGTATTGGTGAAACAAGGTTGGTAGACACTTGTGTCTGGGATTTAGTACATGGACGAAAATTATCCCCTGTCGGTCATGTCTAGAGGATGGATGCGTCACTCATCGCGTATGTACGAGGGTCAAGTGAGCTTGATGGTTCCACGAGAGAACCGGGGATTATGCTTACATGTTGATATAATTGGAATTCTTATGTGGTCCGATTGCTTGTTATATAAATTGGGATTATTGTCGTTAGGGAGAGAAAGAAGGACTTGTACATGGTGTTTATCGATCTTGAGAAGGCATATGACAAAGTTCCATGGAGATTTTGTGGAGGTGCTTAGAGGCTAGAGCGGTGCCCGTGGCTTACGGTAGGTCGATCCAGGACTTGTACGACGATGCGAAGACTCGTGTGAGGATGACAGGAGGGGATTCAGAGCCTTTTCGATTTTGACAGGGTTGCACCAGGGATCGACTCTTAGCCCGTTTTTATTTGCCTTGGTGATGGATGTTTTGACGCGACATATCCAAAGGGAGGTGCCTTGGTGTATGTTATTTGCCGATGATATTGTACTGATTGATGAAACACGAGGAGTTAATGATAAGTTGGAGCTTTGGAGACAGACCCTTGAGTCTAAAGGATTTAGGTTGAGCAAGACTAAGATCGAGTACTTGGAATGTAAGTTTTGTGATTTGTCGCACGAGGCGGCCGTGGTAGTGAAGCTTGATTCCCAGGTCATCCAGAAGAGGGAGTGTTTCAAGTACCTTGGGTCTATGATTCAAGGGAATGGGGAGATTGACGAGGATGTCACGCATCGTATTGGTGCAGGGTGGTTGAAATGGAGGCTCGCTTCGGGAGTTTTGTGTGATAAGAAGGTGCCTCCAAAACTCAAAGGTAAGTTCTACAGAGTGGTAGTTCGACCGACTATGTTGTATGGCGCAGAGTGTTGCCAGTTAAGAACTCTCACATACAGAAGGTGGCGGAGATGATAATCTTGCGATGGATGTGTGGACTTACCAGGAGGGATAAAGTTAGACATGAGATTATCCGAGAGTAGATGGGAGTGGCTTCGGTGAAGGATAAGATACGGGAAGTGAGGTTGCGATGGTTCAGACATATGATGAGGAGGGGCCTGGATGCTCCAGTACGAAGGTGTGAGAGGCTGGCTATGGATGGTTTTAGGTGGGGTAGAGGTAGGCCTAAGAAGTATTGGAGGGAGGTGATTAGACATGACATGGAGCAGTTTCAGCTTACGGAAGAGGCTGGCTATGGATGGTTTTAGGCGGGGTAGAGGTAGGCCTAAGAAGTATTGGAGGGAGGTGATTAGACATGACATGGAGCAGTTTCAGCTTACGGAAGAGGCTGGCTATGGATGGTTTTAGGCGGGGTAGAGGTAGGCCTAAGAAGTATTGGAGGGAGGTGATTAGACATGACATGGAGTAGTTTCAGCTTACGGAAGACATGACCTTTGATAGGAAGGTGTGGAGGAGGCGGATTAGGGTAGAGGGTTAATGGGTAGGAGTACGTCTGTGGTGTATTGGTGATATCTATGTTTTTCGAATAGATATTTTTTAGTATTACCTTGTGCGTGTCTTATTTTTGATATTATCCTTTACTATCTGTTATTATAGTATTACCTTGTGGTTGCATGCTTTTATGTGTTTTGTTTGTTATATTGTTACCTGTCTTGAGCTGGGGGTTTATCGGAAACAACCTCTCTACTTCATTTGAGGTACTGGGATGGACCGTGTACCACTTTATCCTCCCCAGACCCATTTGATGGGAATACACTGGGTATGTTGTTGTTGTTGTTGTCGTTAGAGTCGTGGCTTTCGGACTTGGATATTGTTAGAGTCAGGGGGTTAACTAGGTTATGACTGACTTGACTTTTGTCTCTTAACTTATTTCGATTTAGCTTCGCTGAACTTGATTCGGTGATAATTTTGTTAACTTGTTGATTGAATACCCTATACCGCTTTTTGATACGGGGTTTGCTAAACGTATGTTGGTTGAGTGTGTATTAACTTGTGGTGTCGTATTTTGTTTAGTCTTGAGCGCTTATAAATTGGCTTGTAATTCTTATTGAGGCCGGATTGGTTATATTACCTCGGGTGATGAGTTGACCAAGGAGGTTAAGCTTGATTAAGAGTTCTAGGTTAGCGGGATATAGAGAAGGATAGGTGTAAGTTAGGGAATAAATCGAGCTAATGTTCGGGGAATCGGGTGGACAGGTCACAGGTTCGATTGGGTCTCCTCCAGGTATGCTAGGTGACTTATTAGGATCTCGACTTAGGTCTAGGGCTTTCCTTGTTGTGGTTATCTTTAAAGGTTATGTTGATCCTGGGTGTGGGGCCAGACTTGGTGGTTCGGGGTGATAGAGAAAGACGAGTGTAAGTTAGGGAATAAACAAAGCTAATGTTCGGGGAATCGGGTGGACAGGTCACAGGTTCGATTGGGTTTCCTCCGGGTATACTAGGTGACTTATTAGGATCTCGACTTAGGTCTAGGGCTTTCCTTGTTGTGGTTATCTTTAGAGGTTATGTTGATCCTTGGTGTAGGGCCAGACTTGGTGGTTCGGGGTGATAGGGTCATAAGAGGAAGAACGGTGTCTCGGGAATCACAATTGAAAGATAGAAAAAAGGGTAGAAGGGAACGTTTGAGGGTTGGGAAATGAGTGAAGAGAATGCATGTTTTCCTCTACTTATTTATGTTATATTTGTGTATTCGATTCGGGTCGACCGATGAGGCTTACCAGTACGTGTGGTTTGTATTGATGCTACTCTTGCTATACCCTTTTTGGGATAGTCTTTTGCAGGAATCATGTTGATTTCTTAGCTGTTGCTATAGTGATTCTTCAGCAACTCCCACTCTTCTCACTCATGGTGGAAGTATTGTCTAGTCCTTTTTTTTTATTAGCAACACTTGTACCTGTTTAGACTAAATCCTAGGATAGTTATAATTGCTTACTATTTTACAAGGATTTTTCTATAATAAAGATTGTTTCATTAATTAATTAAAGACTTCCATTTGATTTCTTAAAGGAATGGTAATAGGTTCTCCTATCTAGGTGGATTAGAGTAGGTGCCCTCACGATTCGGTAATTTGGGTCATGATAATTTGGTATCAAAGCCTAGGTTACAAGTTTTCCCATACAAGAGCAAGTGTCGAGTAGAGTCCTGCGGATTGGTGTGTTGACATTCACATCTAATTTTCGGGAAGTTAATGAGGCATTTTAGGAAAAAGGTTCCATTTCTTTCTTTCCTCTCGTGCGGTCATGTGGTTGATGTACAATTTGAGCCTAATTGGTATCTTAACAAGGCAAGTGGATGTCACTTGACTCCGCTTGGAAGGATACAAGCAACAGAAATTGGAATCGGGAAGGTTCCAATTAGTATCTGGCCTAATGGCTATGTAAGGCATACTAGATGACCTACTCGGGTCACCACAGGTGCTATTAGAAGATCTTAATGAGGCATGAACAAATGATGATTGATTTGATTTTTTCCCTGATTTCATATTGTTGGAGTCCCACATCGGTGGGTTAAAGGGTCCTTGATCTCCTTATATGGTCTTGGGCAATCCTCCCTTCATGAGCTAGCTTTTGAGGTTGAGTTAGGGCCCAAGGTCCATTTCTTTATCATGGTATCAAAGCTTCCACGATCTTGGTAAAGAATCAAAGAGTTTCAGCTGCCGCCGGGCGGCTATAATCCATATATGCCGCCCGTCTGACCAATGATTATGTTAGCAAAAGTTGGGACACTGACTCACTGTGCATCTTTCTAGTGACTATTTTCTCATATCTTTGCGTAGCACCATGCATCTGTCCGGTGACTACTTTTTCATATCTATTTTTCTTAGCACCGTACTTCTTTTCGGTGACTATTTTCTCATATCTGATTTGCATAGCACCGTGCATCTTTTCGGACTACTGTCTCACATCTGAGTTGCATAGCACCATGCATCTTTCTGGTGACTCCTCAGATTTAATTTACATAGTTCCGTACGTCTTTTCGGTGACTCCTTAGATCTTTTTCAGTAGGGTCGTGCCATCATTCCGACCCTGCCCATATAATTTCTCTTTTCCAGTAGGATCGTGCCGTCATTTCGGCCCTACTCATATAATTTCTATTTCTCAATAGGGTCGTGCCATCATTCCGACCCTACACATATTTCTTTTTTTAGTAGGGTCGTGTCATCATTCCGACCCTACCCATATACTTTTTTTTCCTCAGATTGTAGTCATATTTCAGCCATCAAATCTAATAATCCGGCGTGTGAGCATGTTTCGACTAAGTTTCCGGTGACTTTTATGTTCAAAATCTACTCGTCTCTTGATTTCGAGATGACCCGTATATTTTATACCAGTTTTCGGCAATTTTCCAGCGACACATCGACTTTACGACAATATTTACTACTTTTCGGATCATTTTTCCAGTTTGTTCCATTTCAATTGAGGTCTCCCAGACGTCCAAAGCAGTCCTTATCAGTTTTATTGCAGATATCTTCACCAAGTCCCTCACCGATTCTCATATTAGTTACATCCATAACAAGCTTGGTACATATGTCTTCTATGCACCAGCTTGAGGGGGAGTGTTAGAATATGAGTAGGAATAGGAATAGCATATGAAATCCTACTTGAAAAAGGATTGTAATGTAGTGTCCTATTAGGAAAAGGATTGGAATGTATTGTCTATTAATAGGGCCTCAATGTAATAATGCAGTTACAACAAATCAATAATATTCTTCTTATTATATTTTCTCACACATATATTATGATGTAGTTGTTTGATTTGCGTGAATTTATGCTATGTAAATGTTATGAGTTTCCATGTGTTGTGGGATGTAGGTAAAGCTTTGAGTATGACTATACTGTGGATAATGGTAAGTAAAGGTTTAAGCCGGTGCCAAAGGCTAAGAGTGTTGAGTACTCATGTTTCATACCTATTTGAATAATTGTGAAAAGGTGCAACTATGCTGGGTCTGACTTCTAGTTGTTGCTGGAAAATCGGGAATCTGTGCTAAGCCTAGTCAAATGCATAGAATTTGCGTGGTTATGTCTATTGACAGGGCTAAAGTTTACCGATTGTGTAAAACAAGGTTTGAATCCACAATAGCGAGGTAGTTTAAAAAGGAATTTCTCTTGTAATTATATTTTCGTGAAACTTAGTGTGTAATAAAGTGGTGTTAGTGGTTTGTTATAAAGTGTCTGAACTCGTTTCTAGGCGATTAACAAGGTATAAATGTGACTGAAATTGCAGTACTAGTATTAAGGGGGTTCGAAAAGAAACGGTTATGACAAAAATCTGGGCGACCACTATCTGTGCTACTATAGCTGCCTACACACGAGCGAGGCAGTGGCAGTAGCCTGTTTTGACCCTTGCGTTTGGCTTTTTTATTTGGACATTTTGAGTAGGGAACATTGCTTGAATATAAAAAATTGTGTAAATCCCATACAAATAGGTTATATTATTAATGCGGGGAAGGGTAAGATTAGTATCCATGTGCAGGAAATTAAAAAAGGAAAGTATAATGTCTACTACATGCCCCAAATGGGGGCAAACCAATCACCATCAAAAAATAAGTGGGGAGGGGAAAAAGGAACCTAGTTGGGTGCCTAGTCAGTTGCGGGCTGCTGGGGTAGGGTCGTTTCCCTTTGCACTACTCAGGAAGGGAAACGTCTTCGTGTCCTCCGGCTCTAATTGGGAAAGCTCTTGGTTGGGTGCCACACACCCGAACATGACCTTTATGGTCTTTTATATTCGGACAAGCAAGTGATCCCAGGAGCGTTTCTTCCTCTTTCGTCAAGCTCTTAGCGGAGCGTTGACATGGCAATGGAAGGGGCGGTGGAACCTTGCTCCATGGACCTCCTAACTGCGGCCAAATCTGCCTCCAACTAGCTGCTAGGGATCGGGGGCTGGGGCTGGGGCTGGGAGGGAGGGGTATCATCATCATCATCCTTGTCTACCTCAAAGGTATCTTCCATAGCTCTGTTACTCTCCGCCCCACCTGCCTTTTTCTTCTTTCTCTTCTGGGACGAGGGCGCTCTCACCAAGAGAGGGTGAAAGGGGATGTCCATCTGTCCACCACATCATTAGGCTCCTTTGGTACCCCAACGTGCCTGCACAACTCAGATGCCAGTCCAGGGAGGTAGGGACCCTTTTTAGTGCCTCGGTAGAAGTCCTTCCACTCCATCACAATCTGGCCCAGCATTCAGTCGAATGCCTCAATAGCGCAGGCCACCACCAAGGCCCAAGGATAGGTCACGTCAGTAGTGTTGTTCGACGAACGATTCCTTCGGATCACCGGGTTTAGCCACGTCTTAGCTCGGCTTAAAAGTAAGTACTGGTGACACCCTCAGTCGAAGTTCAGTAGACCTGCTCCATAACTCCTCCGGAACCGAAGTGTCCCACAGCCATACCATGTCCATCTCCTAGGCCTTAGCTATGTAATCGACATTGGAGGCGTGGGGCACTCCGAGCACCTCATTAATAGTGCGAGAGTCAATCGGGACGTCCACTCCTCGGATGCGGATGGTGAGGCAGGGGAATCCCAAAGCATAGTACGGAGTATGGCATAAAACTCCCTCACCCAGCTAGAGACTCGGTCGGGGGAGCTACCACCAATGGGTCCCAACTGAACTCCTGCAGTCGGTTGTAGAATTTAGGCGCTATGTCGAAGCCCTGTTCAAAGCAAAGCCCCATTGGCCGGTACTCACGGTATCGTTCCCGACTAGCTTCGTCGAGAAATCTTTCGTAGGCAGGTGTTTCCTTGATTACCAACCATTATAGATGTTTAACCTACAAATTTCGACAAGGGAACTCGTTTGAAATCATCAAGCGTCAAGAAAGTATCGAACTAAAAAGTTTAATAAATTTCAGCTTTTAGTTGGGAATTTCTCCGCTATAGTGGTGCCCCTATACCGATGAAGGCCGCTATAATGACCATCTTCGTCCCCAATAGTCAGGGGGTGCAAAAATGGCTCCCCTTAACTCAAGTTCACCTGTTTCCAATTTCGAACTCGGATTAGTTCTCCAAAAGTATCCTAGAACTATTTTACACAAATTCGGGCATGATAACTCCTAAATCATGCTCAAATCGTCAATTCAAAACCAAAAAGGACCCTTTGCATTCTCCTTTATTTCGGCTCACTTTAACCTGTAATTTTGGGGTTCGACATTTTCGGGAAACTCAAATAGGAAAGCACCAAGAGTAGAGTTTCAGCTTTGTTTGTTGAAACATTTGAGTTGTTAATTCTTTAGATCTGAGGATAATCTATCATCCAGATCTGTCGATTTCTGCAGTTAGCAGATTCCGACAGTACCGGCGCTGACTCCGGTGGCACTTCGGCAAAGCTCCGGCGATAATATTCCGGTGATCAGCTTCGGCATCATTTTGCGGGGATCAAACATACCTCGCAGGAAAGGAGAGCTTGCTTTACAAGCGTAACCCGATGACTTCTAACCTTTGTTATGTCATTCTTTGTATTATTCTAGCATTACCTCCTGTATCTTGACTTGCGTTTGATTTGTTGATATTGTCTGTTGTCGTTTCTTGCACTGCTTTTATTGGGTGATCGGCTTGGGGCTCTGTTTTTGGGGTTTTGGGTGTTGAGTCCATTGGTGTTTGCTCTCTATTTGAGTTTAGTTTTGTTTCTTGATTATTTCTTTGAATTTGTGTGAGCCTTGTATTTCTTGCTGCTGCTTTGTTACTACCATTGTTTATATTTTCTTATATTTTCTTGTAGTAGTGGCTGTGTGCGTTGATGGTTGGATAGGGTCATGTCCGAGGGGGTTGGGGCGGGGGGCTGTTGTGGGGGCGGGGGAAGAGGAAATGGCGGGAGGGAGAGGGAGGCCAAGGTTTGGCCTCAGGGGTGGTAGAGGAAGACGTGTGGATAGGGATGGTAGGCTGAGGGTCGGGTCTTGGAATATAGGGACCCTTCAGGGTAAGTCCATAGAGCTTGTGAAGATCCTTAGAAAGAGGAGGATTAATATTGCGTGTGTTCAAGAGACCAAGTAGGTAGGGTCTAAGGCTAGGGATGTGGATGGTTACAAGCTTTGGTACTCTGGGAGCGAGAGGCGTAGGAATGGAGTTGGCATCTTAGTAGATGAAGAGCTTAGAGATCAGGTAGTAGAGGTAAAGAGGATCAACGATAGGTTGATGACTATTAAGTTGGTCATTCGGGGGTTTACCCTGAACGTGTGTAGTGCTTATGCGCCGCAAGGGGGCTTGGAGGGGGAGGAGAAGATGCGGTTTTGGGAGGCGTTGGAGGAGGTGGTGAGAGGCGTGCCTAGCTCGAGAAGATTGTTATAGCAGGAGATTTCAACGGGCACATCGGGGCGTTACCGGGAGACTTTGGTGATGTGTATGGTGGTTTTGGTTTTGGGGAAAGAAATGAAGAGGGGGCTACTCTATTGGATTTTGCGAGGTCCTTTGGGCTGGTGGTGGTGAACTCGGGCTTCCCGAAGAAGGACGAACACCTGATCACCTTTCGAAGCGCGATAGCCAAGACCCAGATTGACTTTTTGTTGCTTAGGAAAGGGGATAGGGTGTTGTGTAAGGACTGTAAGGTCATCCCGAGTGAGAATCTTTCGACCCAGCATAGGCTCTTGGTTATGGATTTGGGTATAAAGAAGAATAGAAAGAGGAGGGGTGAGGAGTGTAGACCTAGAATTAAGTGGGGCAATTTGACGCTAGTGAATGTGTTGGAGATAGGGGAGAAGTTGACGGGAATGAGGGTGTGGGAGTGTAGGGGGGACGTGGATAGTATGTGGGATAGGGTGGCTAGGTGCATCAGGGAGAATGCTAGTGAGGTGTTGGGTGTTTCTAGGGGCCGGGTCGGGCATCACCGGGGGATTGGTGGTGGAATGAAGAGGTTAAGAAGAAAGTGGGGACCAAGAAATGGGCGTATGCTAAGTTAGTTGAGAGTAAGGACGAAGAAGAGAAGCGGGTAAACAGGAAAGAGTACAAGTTAGCTAGGAAGGAGGCTAAGTTAGCAGTTACGGCGGCTAAGACGGCAGCTTTTGAGAGCTTGTATGCAGGATTACAGGAGAAAGGAGGGGAAAAAAGTTGTTTAGACTCGCTAAGGCTAGGGAGAGGAAGGGTCGTGACCTCGACCAGGTGAAGTGCATTAAGGGGGAGGAGGGTACAGTGTTGGTGGAGGACAGCCACATTAAGAATAGATGGCAGTCGTATTTCCATAGGCTCTTGAATGACGAAGGGGATAGAGCTATTGTGTTAGGGGAGCTGGAGCACTCAGAGGAGTGTCGGGATTTTAGTTATTGTAGACGTTTTAAGGTAGAAGAGGTTAGAGAGGCTGTTCGCAGGATGCGAAGGGGTAGGGCGACGGGGCCGGATGAGATTCCGGTGGATTTTTGGAAGTTCGCTGGAGAGGCTGGTGTAAGGTGGTTGACTGGATTGTTTAACGAAATCTTCAAGACGGCAAAAATGCCCGAGGCTTGGAGGTGGAGTACCATGATCCCTCTTTATAAGAATAAGGGTAACATTCAGAGTTGCAATAACTATAGGGGGATTAAGTTATTGAGTCACGCTATGAAGATTTGGGAGAGAGTGGTTGAGGTGAGGCTGAGACGGGTAGTGTCTATTTCGGAAAACCAGTTTGGATTTATGCCTGGACGCTCGACGGCGGAGGCAATTCACCTGGTATGGAGGCTGGTGGAACAGTATATGGAAAGGAAGAAGGACCTGCACATGGTGTTTATCGACCTGGAGAAGGCATACGACAAAGTCCCCAGGGAGGTGCTTTGGAGATGCTTGGAGGTGAGTGGAGTCCCGCAGGCATATATCAGAGCAATTAAGGACATGTATGATGGAGCGAAAACTCAGGTGAGGACGGCGGGAGAAGACTCAGAGCATTTCACTGTCTTGACAGGATTGCATCAGGGATCTACTCTTAGTCCCTTTTTGTTTGCTTTGGTGATGGATGTGTTGACGCGTATTCAAGGGGAGGTGTCTTGGTGTATGCTTTTTGCAGATGATGTAGTTTTGATTGATGAGACGCGAGGGGGTGTGAATGACAAATTAGAGGTGTGGAGACAAACTCTTGAGTCTAAAGGGTTCAAGTTGAGCAGAAGCAAGACAGAGTACTTGGAATGCAAGTTTAATGACGTGAGGCTGGAGAATGAGGTGGTAGTGAAGTTGGAATCACAGGAGGTATGTAAGAGGGATAGTTTCAAGTATCTCGGGTCCGTGATTCAGGGTAACAGTGAGATTGACGAGGATGTCTCGCACCGTATTGGGGCGGGATGGATGAAGTGGAAGCTCGCGCCGGGGGTGTTGTGTGATAAGAAGGTGCCGTCCAAGCTTAAAGGCAAATTCTACAGGGTGGTAGTCTGTCCGGCCATGTTGTATGGAGCAGAGTGTTGGCCAGTTAAGAACTCCCACATTCAAAAAATGAAGGTGACAGAAATGCGGATGTTGCGTTGGATGTGTGGGCTGACTAGAGGGGATAGAGTTCGGAATGAGACTATCAGGGAGAAGGTTGGTGTGACTCCAGTGGAGATTAAGATGCGAGAAGTCCGATTGAGATGGTTCGGGCACGTGATGAGGAGGGGCATTCGTAGGTGTGAGAGGCTAGCTTTGGATGGTTTTAGGCGGGGTAGGGGTAGGCCGAAGAAGTACTGGGGTGGGGTGATTAGGCGGGACATGAAGTAGTTACAGCTCACCGAGGACATGACCCTAGATAGGAAGATCTGGAGGACGCAAATTAGGGCAGAAGGCTAGGGCCAGTTTGGGTCGCTAGTGTAGGGAATTACTTGGTGGGGGTATTATCCTTGTTATGATACCTCGTTCCATGTCTTATTACGAATCTGTTTGCTTTTCTCTGTTTTTATTACTTATGGGTGTCGTATTTATGTTATGACACCTTTGTTCTATGCTTTACTATGTATCTGTGTAGTATACCGTGTCTCGAGCCGGGGGTCTATCGGAAACAGCCTTTCTACTTTTTTAGAAGTAGAGGTATGGACTGCGTACATCTTACCCCCCCAGACCCCACTATGTGGGAATACACTGGGTTTGTTGTTGTTGTTTAACCTGTAATTTTGAGTTTCTTATGCCCAAAACGCAATTGAAGCGTTCTAAACGTAAGAAAAGTAGCCATGCTTCGAATTTCGATTCAAACAAGCCCCAAGAATCGAATTTTAAAACTCAACTCAAAAATCCCTTTATTCGACATGATTCTAGCCTAACGCATGCAATTTCGCGAGTAATGACGTATTAGAGAGTAAGGGAGTTGAATGTTACCTTGTTTCAACGACGTGAGTGAAGTGATTGGGTGAGGGGGGAGTTTAATTTTCGAGAGGAGGAGAGAAATAGGCAATGAACCCATTTCTCCCCTCTTTAAACTGCTTTGGGCCGCATGCGCCGCTATAACGGGGTCCCTCCTCGAGTTCCACAAAATTTTTGGATTTCAAAATTTTTAAGTACCCTGTTCGATGTTTGTAGTTGACGAGTTTTCGGGTGTCTGGAGAATAAATTCCTTGTTTCGCGTTGTGCCTTTTGCGCACGAAATATCTCTTTTAGTTAGATCGGTAACAGGGATTCAATACTAGAAGTCTAGTGATTGGGTTTAGGTATTTGTATTATGTGAATTTGCCGAGTATCTCAATTACAAAATAGGGTCCAAGTATCAGTAATTAGTTGCGTATGACCTCACAGGAAGGGTGCTAAATTCAAAAATCTAGATCCAGACGATTCATTCTTTGACATTCCGGGGACGAACATGGGTAAATTGATATTTGTTGTAATGACCTAAGCCGTCATTACTAGGAAACGCCTCAATATTAGTACAGGGTGAGGATATTATCGGGATTTCATTAGTAAAATTATGCGGGGCCACGTGTGTTAAAAATTCAGAACTTAAAGGAGTTGGGTCGGGCTGAAGTCAGGCTCCTATAGCGGGATTTTTTCTACTATAACGGTGCGCATGCCGCTATAGCGGGATAATGCAGACCAGAATACCCACTTTAGCGGGTTTTATTTCTTTTCTCCATTGTGGTTGGAATAAACAACGTGAGAGGCTCCAAAAACCCTTAGGGTTGCCTTCCATATCTTGGAACCATGGAGAAGAGGAGAAGGGGTACAGATGGGTGCAAACCCATGAATTTTCAAGGATTAATGTGTTAGCGATCTTGGCAAGGTTGGATTTTGCTTTTGTTCGCTCTTCCTACAGCTGGCTGACATCCAGCTTATCTGAGGTTGTAGAGAGCATGATTGTAACGTAGATGGACATGAGATTTCATGTCTAGGCTTTCGGGCACGGAGTTAGGATGGCTAAAATTTGTTAGGGTTCGGGTAACGTACAATTATGGATTGTTTATATACATTGTCATATCACCCTATACTTATGCCTTGATCTGAATGGTTCTGTGTCGTAGACTCATAATTGGGGTAGTGGGAGGTACGAATTACTGGTTATTAGTTAAATCTTGAGTAAAGGGATAGCACCATGTAAAGATGGGGGCAAGTTTTCAAATGATCTAGGGTGGTAATCTTACTGTAGTTTTCAGGACATAGCGTTATGGATGAGTTGTGATTAAGGCTCTAACCAGTAGCACAGGTATTGGTATTGTAGTTTAAATCCAATTCGTGCTATATGTGCGTGTTAACTACTTTGTAGTGGGGCTTGTTAGTGCATGTTGTTTGGCATGGTCAATGCAAATGATCTTTTTTACGTTGTATGATTTTGACCTATC
Organism: Capsicum baccatum var. pendulum; assembly: GCA_030864225.1. NCBI lineage: Eukaryota > Viridiplantae > Streptophyta > Magnoliopsida > Solanales > Solanaceae > Capsicum > Capsicum baccatum. The sequence continues at coordinate 63,797,273 of CM061551.1, forward strand.
TCATTGCTAAATGTGGAATGTTTCGATAATGAAATGTTCTCACAGGATATTGGTGAAACAAGGTTGGCAGACACTTGCGTCTGGGATTTAGTATATAGACGGAGATTGTCCCCTGCAGGTCATGTCTAGTGGGTGGATGCATCACCATAGCGTGTATGTACGAGGGTCAAGTGAGCTTGACGGTTCCATGAGAAAATCGGGGATTATGCTTACATGTTGAGATAATTGGAATTCTTATGTGGTCCAGTTGCTTGTCATATAAGTTGGGACTGCTGTCATTAGAGTCATGGTTTGCTGACTTGGATATTCTTAGAGTCCGGGGGTTGACTAGGTTATGGTTGAAATTTGGTGATAACTTTGTTAATTTGTTTGTTGAATATCCTATACCGCTTATTTGATACTAGGTGTGCTAAATGTATGTTGTTTGAGTGTGTATTAACTTGTGGTGTCGTATTTCTGTGATGTCTTGACCGCTTATAAATTGGCTTGTAATTTGTTATGTAACTTATGCACTAATCGAATAACGAACGAAATTGGGAATTTTATTGATATATCGAATTACAACTCCACTAGCTATTACACTGAAATTCACCACTAAATGGGAAGTTTAAGCTAATTGGAAACTACTAAGAATATCCGACGTCCAAGCTCCATTGTCACTGTAATGGCGGAACTGGGTGGTAGAACTGGGAGGGAGAAGAGAGAATTTAGGTTAGAATGAGAAGAGAAGAGGAAGAAGAAGAGAAGAGAGATAAAGAGGAGGGAAAGTTTGTTAGGAAATTTATGAGTCTTGTCATAATCCCCAACTGCCAAGTAATGGCCATTTTAATATCTTCCTGGATTAATCTTCACCGTTGGATCTTCCCTAATTGAATTGATCTGGTCCACTCATCTATTTCTACTGATCAGATGTGATGCTCCCACGTGTCCTTCTAGATCCCCCTAATTCTACAAAATCAGCAAAACCCTTATTCAACTAACTTCATAGGATCCTTACAGTACCTCCCCGACAAAAAGCGACCTTGACCTCAAGGTCGAGATGGGGTCAACTGAGCCACGAAATCTGGAAATTGACTACGAACAAAGCCCCAGTCTTCCCAGGTCGCCTCGTCTATGCCCAAATTTGCCCGCTGCACCAGATGCTTGACTTGGGCTGAGTTGTTCACCTTGACAAGTCGCCGATCTAAAATAGCAATGGGTTGCGTTAAGATGTTGCCATTAGAATCGCAGGATGGGGGTTGTTGCTGAGGTTGGATTGCGGGACCCACCCGACGTTTCAGCTGAGAAACGTGAAAAACAGGATGGATTTGGGAGTCAGCTGGAAGTTCAAGACAGTAAGCCACTGATCCGATTCGCTGCAAGATTTTGTAAGGTCCATAATATTTTGTACTCAACTTCAAATTTCTGTGAACTGACACAGATGTCTGTCTATAGGGCTGGAGCTTGAGGTATACAAGATCTCCCACCTCCAAGGTACGTTCCGACCTATGCTGGTCTGCAAAAAATTTCATTCGAGCCTGAGCGTGACACAGGTTGTCCTTCAACTGCTGTAAAAGTAACTGCCTTTGAGCTAAGAATGATCCAACCGTAGTGCTTGTGGGGTAGGGTAGAGACCCTAGTGGAACAACTGGGGATGGTAACCCATACAGAGCCTGAAATGGGTTGGTTTTGAGGGCAGAGTGGTGCTTAGTGTTGTACCACCATTTGGCTAAAGGCAACCATTTAGATCATTGTGAGGGATTAAAAGAGGTCATAACCCTTAAGTAGGTCTCTAGACATCTATCCAGTCTCTCCGTTTGACAGTCAGATTGGGGGTGGTAAGAAGTGGATAATGACAGAAGTGGATTTAAAGAGTTGTTGCCAAAATTGGCTAGTGAAGATAGCATCCCTATCAGTGATAATTGTGTAGGGAAGACCATGTAACTTTTAGATTTCTTTTAGGAATAATCCAGCAACAGAAGCAGCTGTATAGGGGTGTTTTAGTGCTAGAAAATGACCATATTTGGTCAATCTGTCCACCACCACTAGGATCACATTCTTGTTGGATGAGGTGGGAAGGCCATCAATGAAATCCATGGCAATGTCTTGCCATGGTTGCTCTGGAACAGGAAGTGGCTGGAGCAGGCCTGGTGTCATCACTTTCTCAATCTTAACCCTCTGGCATATATCACATTCTGCAACCCATTTAAACAACTCCTCTTTCATTTTGGCCAATAGAAAAAATTCTTAACTCTTTTGTAAGTACCCATCTGCCCTGAATGACCATCAACTGGTGCAGCATGCAAGGCAAGGAAAATCTTCCTCCCGAGATCAACACCTCTACCAACAAAAATTCTTTGTTTGTACCTGATCACCCCTTGCTGGAGAGTGTAATGTTGTTTAGAGTCTGGGCTGGTGATGGGTTCTGTCAGCAACTGTGAGGACATTGGATCAGGTTCATAGCTATTCATTATTTCCTGCATCCAAGTAGGTTCAGAGGAGGTGATGGCATTAAGAGAAGACCCTTCAGATTCTAAATTTCTTCTAGATAGTGCATCTGTAACTCGATTATCCACCTTTTTTTTTATTGTACTTCATAATCCAGCCCTAGGATCTTAGCAAGTCCCTTTTGCTGCGAGGCAGTTATCACTTTCTGTTCAAGGAGGTATTTAAGGCTGTGATGATCAGTCTTGATAATAAAGTGACCCCCTTGTAAATAATGCCTCCATCTGTCCACGGCAGCTAAAACAACCATATATTCCTTCTCATATGTAGACAACCCCCAATGTTTAAGTGTAAGAGCCTTGCTGAAAAAGGCTAGTGGCCTACCCTCTTGCATGAGAACTGCACCAATGCCTCTGGAGCCTACTTGAGTGTCTGAAAGGCAGAATCTGCTTCTAGACACCATTCATAAGCATTTTTCTTGAGTAAATTTGTCAAGGGCTTACTAATGAGCCCATATGATCTAATGAACCTCCTGTAATACCCTGTAAGGCCCAAAAATCCTCTCAAGGATTTAGGGGTGGGCCAATTCACCATTGCCTCAATTTTAGAGGGGTCAGTAGAAACCCCATCACTAGTAATAATATGCCCCAAGTACTCGACTTGAGACTGACAAAAGGCACATTTTGACCTTTTAGCAAACAACTTCTCCTTTCTTAAAATGCCCAAAACCTTCTTCAAATGTATAGTATGAGCATGAATGTCGGGACTGTAGGCTAAGATATGTAAAAAAAAACTAACACAAACAGCCTCAAATAGTCTTGGAATATAGAGTTCATTAGGCTTTGGAAGGTGGCTGGAGCATTAGTCAAGTCAAATGGCATAACCTTGAATTCATAGTGGCCTAAATGAGTTCTAAAGGCTGTTTTGGGGATATCTGCTTCATTCATTCTTATTTGGTGGTAGCCAGCCCGAAGGTCTATCTTGGAAAATATATAAGAGCCATGCAATTCATCTAACAAATCATCAACCAAAGGTATAGGAAACTTGTCTTTAATAGTAAGTTTGTTTAATTCCCTATAGTCAATGCAGAATCGCCAACTTCCATCCTTCTTTTTAACTAGTAAAACAGAGGAGGAGAATGGGGAGTGACTGGGTTGAATGATACCACTGCTGAGCATTTCTTTGACTTGTTTTTCAATTTCATTTTTCTGAAAAAAGTTATATGGTCTGATACTTACAGGTGCTGCTTCAGGTTTGAGAGGGATAAAATGATCATGTTGTCTTCCTGGTGGTAAAGTTTTAGGCTCCTCAAACACGTCCTCATGCTGTTGCAGTAACTCAGTGATCATTGGAGGTAAGTCATTTGACTTCTTTTCCAAGTCCTCTGCGGTAATTGTGAACAAATGCCCCCAAACCTCCTTTCCCTTCTTGAACAGTTGTCTTAAGTGGCTCCCTGACGTACTCTGTAATAAGGCCTTACTGTAGATTCCTCTTAACTCCACCCTTTTTCCATTGTGTGTTACCTCAGCCTTGTAAGCCACAAAATCTAAGAGTACAGGGTTGTGTGCTCTCATCCAATCCACACCCAAAATCATATCAGATCCTCCCAGTTTAATCAACCTAAATGAGTCTTCAAATTCAATGCCCTAGGGGAATCTTAGTAGCTTAGTTGGTTAGTTACTAGACTCTCACCTTGTTGGTGAGGGTTCGATTCCCCACATTGTAATACCCTCCCCCATTCCCCTTCCGCTACCCCCAATTTAAAAAAAATAAAATTCAATGCCCTGAATTTTCCACCTTAGCTTGGGGCAAGAGTATAAGCTCATCACTCTCCATTAGCCACCGTAGCTCTCATAGGTCTGTCTTCCCTAACTACACAACCTATCAGTTTTGCAGTCTCCATATCCAAGAAACTATGGGTGCTTCCGGAGTTTAATGGTCAAGACTCTTTTCTTGGCTGTCCCATTGAGTTTGATGGTGTTTGGGTCCTCAGTCCCTGATAAAGCATTCAGGCTAACGGCCTCATCTATAACCTCTGTATCTGGCAATTCATCAATGTTCTCTATCACCCCTGCTGCATTAACTGTTGATTCTTCTTCAACGCTTTCTATCACAGCTTATATGGTATTAAACTGCTTATTCTTACATTGATGGCCTTGGAACCACTTGTCTCCACATCTGTAGCATAGGTTGTGATTCCTTTTAACCCCCACGTGTGCATTTCCTCCATTTCCTGGTCCTCTTAACCAACCACCAGGATTTTTGCAAGCAAGAGTGCTAGAGCCATAGCTCTGAGGTGTCCCCCTATTCCAAGGCCTTTTACCCTTGTTATTCCAACTATCAATCACCTTCTCCTGGTGTCTTGCCTTGTTGATCGCCTGAGTTAAAGTGAATGGACTTAACATTCGTACAGTGTGTTTAATGTCTTCCTTCAACCCTTCCACGAAAAATTCTAGGAAGAAACTTTCAGGAATAGTAGGGTTCCTAATCAACACCCCCACTTTTAATTCTTCAAATTTCTCTAAGTACTCGTTCACTGTACCCGTCTGGTCAATCTTCTTAAATTCTCCAATTAAAATGAGTTTACTATTATCTGCGTCCTCAAATCTCTTTCATATTTCTTCACTAAATTCTCGCCAACTAACTGTTCCTTTGCTTATATGATAGGAGAAAAACCATGATAGCCTTACCATTGAGGTGGAGGACAGCTGCATCAAGTTTATGCTGCGAATCCACAATGCCATTTATACTGAAAATTGCGTTCACACTTGCGCAACCATGAACAAGGTTCATCCCCATCAAAATAAGGAATTTCGAACCGAGCTGCTTGGTGATTTCTTCCCCTTGCGCCATCAGGCCACTCCTGGCCCCTCGGTCTATGTGATCCTTCAGATGGACCCGACTCACCACCATTGCAGGCAGTGGCGGAGCCAGACTTTTAGTTAAGGGTGTTCATATTTTTTCTTGGGCAAAGAATTGTTTAAAAAACAAAGAAAATAAAGAGGGAAAGTTTGTTAGGAAATTTACGAGTCTTGTCATAAGAAGAGAATAGGAAGAAAAAGAGAAGAAGAGAGATAAGGAGGAGGGAAAGTTTGTTAGGAAATTTACGAGTCTTGTCATAATCCCCAACTGCCAAGTAATGGCCCTTTTAGTATCTTAATTTACCAGTCTTGTCATAATCCCCAACTGCCAAGTAATGGCCCTTTTAATATCTTCCTGGATTAATCTTCACCGTTGGCCCTTTTAATATCTTCCTGGATTAATCTTCACCATTGAATCATCCCTAATTGAATTGATCTGGTCCACTCATCTATTTCTACTAATCAGATGTGATGCTCCCACATGTCCTTCTAGATCCCCCCAATTCTACAAAATCAGCAAAACCCTTATTCAACTAACTTCATAGGATCCTTACATAATTCTTGTTGAGGCCTGACGGGTTATATTACCTCAGGCGGTGAGTTGACCAAGGAGGCTAAGGTTGATTAAGGAGTTCTATGTTAGCAGGATATGGAGAAGGGCGACTGTAAGTTAGGAAATAAATTCGAGCTAATGTTCGGGGAACCGGGTGGACAGGTCACAAGTCTGATTGGGTCTCCTCCAGGTATGCTAGATGACTTATTAGGATCTTGACTTGGGTCTAGGGCTTCCCTCATTGTGGTTATCTTTAGAGGTTATGTTGATCCTTGGTGTGAGGCCAGACTTAGTGGTCCGGGTGATAGAGTAAAAGAGAAAGAGCGGTATCTCGGGAATCATAATCGAAAGACAGAAAAAAGGTAGAAAGAGGGAACGTTTGAGGGTTGGGAAATGAGTTAAAAGAATGCATGTTTTCCTCCGTTTATTTATGTTATATTTGTGTAATTCAATTCGTGTCGACCGATGAGGCTTACCAGTACGTGTGGTTTGTACTGATGCTACTCTTGCTATACACCTTTCGAAATATAGTCTTTTGCAGGGATTAGTATTGGTTTCTTGGCTGTTGTGGTAGTGATTCTTCAACAGCTCCCACTCTTCTCACTCATGGTGGAAGTTATGTCCGATCCTTATTTCTAATAGCTTCTCTTGTACCTGTTTAGACTAAGATCCTAAAATAGTTATATTTACTTAATGTTTTACAAGGATTTTTCTGTAATAAAAATTGTTTTGTTAGCTAATTAAAGACCTCTGCTTGATTTCTTAAAGGGATGGTAAGGGTTCTTCGATCTAGGTGGATTAGGGTAGGTGTCACCACGATCCAATAATTTGGATCGTGATACCAATTTTTCTCTCTGCCACAGTTTTATCGAGTCGCGGAACGGTTCCATTCACCAGAACTTTTGCTTGGTGACTCTTCTCTAGCTGATGTTAGTTTGAGGCCACTGTTGAGGCAATGATGAAAATTTCCTTGAAAATCAGCAGGGCAAGAGAATGGTGACTCGTATCTTGTCAGGGAAATCCAGTTGGATGGCGACATTGATGCAACTGAAGCGTGGAAACCATGGCAGTGTTCCATCTTCTTTGCTTCTAATGGCACTACCATGAATCAGAGCCTCAATTTTCTGTTATTGTTTTGGCTTGTCACTGCTTCCTTTGGACTTGGATTCATGCTCACTTGTAGTCACACACTTAAAAGGTAAGGTAATTTTTCTTCTCATTTTGGATGGTTAGCTGATTCAATGACTGCAATTTCAATGTGTTTTTCTTTTGTAAAGTTCAGTTTTTCACCTACCCTATATATGTAATATCTTGCTGCCTGATTTGTTTTAGTTGAATGCCTATGCTCTGTTTTGTTGTACAACTTGTGTTTTAGGAACCATGTTTTGATTTTCTATTCTTCTATGTGAATTTGGTCCAGTTATCTCTGCTATCTTGAAAATAATTGTTTGAACTCCCAGTAAATATGCTTAGAATAAGTTTTTACTCAAAGCTACTAGTTCAACATATTCAATTATATTATAAACATGCGTCTGAGGTACGTCAAAGGGTGATTCCTTAAATATAACTTATTTTACGCTTAGCTTAGTAATTCTGTGTTAGTCCATCTTTAAGGATGTGTACTGCGAAACATAGATATGATCATACCAAATTCCAATTTTCTGGCTTTTCTATTTTTCGTGAACATCAGGTTTTCTGAATTTTTCTCTTTTTTGTCACGACCCAAAAAATCTGAAGGGTCATGATGACACCTACAGTAACCTTCCGGTAGGTAAGTCAAACCTTTCCCAAAATACCAGAAGAACAATAATCATGCGGAAAGAAAAGGAATTGCAGAAACAAGTCATCACTTAGCTTTCATATAAGTATATAACAACATATCCAGTATAGTTCCATACATCAAGGCACTCGATCTTTGACCTGAAGGTAACAAGCCGTCTAACCGTCTAATCACCATGCCATGTGAGGGGATGTCACTAGCTGACATCATGTACTTATAGCAATTACACACATACTAACAGACATTTAATCACAGAGCCGTAGGACTTCGACCTAGCAACTTAACTGTATACGACAGGACTTTAAACCAAGTTAGCTTAACTGGATGCAACTTTAACCCAAATTGGATTAACTTACACTAACATGTGTTGTTTGGGGCAATTATCATAGACAACACCCTCTAGGCAATCTAAGTGGTGCTCCCAAAACATGTATTGTATCATTGGTATCATATTAGGCTCATTGTCCCCTTCATAATATTTGGCCCATTGAACTTTCATAATCTTTGGCGTATTGGCCCTTTTTCATTAAGTCAATATTTGTCTCATTATCCCTTGTTCCTCAAATCATATATTTGTCTCCTTAGCCCTTTTCATATTTTTAACCTCATTTTATAAGTCATGGCACAAGCAAGAATACTTCAAGCGTGATGCAAGCATTTTAAGGAAATCATGGACTTCATCAATTCTTAGACATTAGGATGTCATAAGAGATTTCATAAGACTCTTCGAACTTGAGACATTGAGAGCATATGTATGACATGGAGAGTACATGACTTTGAGGATGATTACCATGAAGATTTCGGGAATTTAGAGTACTTGGCATTGAGGACACTAGTATTTCATACTTAAGTGCATATCAATTCATACGGGGAACACATCGAATAGGAGAACATATCATAGAAGAGGCTCATCTAGGATTTCCTGAATTTGGGAGGTCAGCTTTATATGCCTTGATTCCAACACTTGACGTACAACGACAATTAAATACTCCTTGACAACTTTAATTTACATCCATGGTTATGATGAAGACTAGTACAAGCAAGCAAGCATCGATCCCAAGACATTAGGCAATTTATCGAACATCCAGTGACCACTGAGCTCCAAAGCCCTCCAACAATGGTGTTTTCTCTATCCTCAACCTTCCTTCTTGCCAACAAAGCCACATAAACCTCCTACGAGGTCAACCAATAATTCCCAAGGCACCAAAACAGCTAAAACAATCCCACACACCCTCCATCCATCTCATACAATTATCAACACTTGGACCGACAACTTTTGATCATTATCTCGTGAGTCCTGACTGTAAAACACGCTTAAATTGCTAAATTGTACTCATACCCGAAGGTAGAAAGAAGACCTTACCTCAATCGATGAAACCATTACTTCCTCACTTGAATTCACTATGAAGAAATCCTTGATTTTAGAATCCAAAGGTTAACTAAAGGTGAGATTGATGTACTTGATGAAGCATTTAACTAGGAAGGTCATGGAGTAGCTTACTATGATCTTGGAAGTCTTGGAGGAGTGAAAAATTGAGAGAAATCAGTCGAGGTTTGCTCAAATTAAAATGAGCAAAACGAACTTAAATTAGCATCAGGTGTCGCAGACCACTTTGGCATCTCACGCCAAAACTTTACTACTTGGCACTAATAGTAGAACGTACATAACTTTTTTACATAGCTCGGGTTGACAAACGTTTTGATGAGTTGGAAACTAGAGCTGAACACCATTAATTTGATAGGTAATTTACCACATTAAACTTTATACACCAGAAGATTTGCTTGTTTGAAATTGGACCATATGTGAGCTTATTCCAAAACTTGGTCCATGGAGAAGCTTCCAACTCGACTTTGTGCTAGGGGTCCCTCTAGCCTTTTAATTTACTTCCAACACACCCTATCACTTAAAACCTAGACCCTTACATCAGGTACAGTCCAATTTCTAGGATTTGGATCTAATTACCAACGTCAAATGGGTCAAACCTTAACCTGAAAGCACGGGTATTGCAGTGGCTAAAGTTTAATTTAGAAGTCATTTTCAATTGCAATCGTAACCAAACTTTAGATAAAACTACCCAAATTAGAATCAATTTGAAGTTAACCATCTTCAGTGAAGATCAGAGTCTTAATCCAACCAAATTGGGATAAAATTGAGATGAATTAATTATCCAATTAATTAATTAAACTTCTTGACGTTAACAAGGTAAAATCTTTATATTTAAAAACTAACTAATTGATCTTATTTCAGTTTATATCATGTTTTCATTTGCAATATGCAATTGATCTTGTTTCAGCAGATAATCTACTGTTTTTGAAAACACTTAAAGAGTTCCAAATCAAAGCCCATCAATTTTAAGCCAGGGGTCCATCAGGAACAATCTCTATATCTCTATGAGGTAGAGGTAAGGTCCGCATACACTCAACCTCCCACTTGTAGGATTACACTGGACATGTTGTTGTTGTTGACATATCCATAGAGTCTCCCTATCCAGATCTTGAAAACTAAGCTAGCTAAACTAACTGCTCTTTTGAGTTATGACAGTGAAGTAAGATTGAAGGCTTGGAGACTCTTGACTTACTACCTTGACAACTTGTGCAGCAGAGAACGTTTCACAGAGCAAGAAGGTGCCTTAACATTTGAATTCGAGGTAAATAAAAATTATACTATTTGATCATGTGAGGAGGTAAATTTCAGCATATGTCCTATCAAACTCACATAGCATAATTTAATAAGGTGCTCCCGACACGTTTCAGATATTAGGAGATGGAAACTTAGGAATACCACTAAAAGTGACCAAGCATATGCTGCATATATCTTATTGGTCTGCTGAAATAGTGTTCTTAAAATGAGTAATGCAAAGCAAATGGAGCACCTGCAACAGGACTAGAAGGTCCGAGCGTTTGCATAGGTTGTTTTGTTTATGAAGCTAGAATAACTGGTTATCAATCTTCATGATGTGAAAAATCTTTGTTTTCTTATTTGCTTCTCTAATTCTCTCAATTTTTTGCCATTTGATTTTGAGCATCAATGGGTTAGCATATGTGCTCACAGGGGTGTTTTGACAGTTGTACCATAATGAGCTATTTTTATTGATTGTGGAAGCATTTTACTATAAACTTTCAGGTGCCTTGACCAATTTATAATTTGTCATCACTAATCTGCACTTCTCTTTCACCATCTATGACAATGCTTTATTCTCTGTGCAGACAAAGAGATCACGATCAATCATAATGTATTAGGAAGAAAAAGGGATTACGAAAAATGGTTGGCTAACCTTTTGAACATACTAGTTTATGAGGCACGCAAGTTGCGCGCATATAGTATATCAAGGGCAAAATTCACAAATAGCATATTTAAGACCTTAATTATGAGATTCATAGCAACACTTTTATAATTACAAAATATAACAAATTGTATTTTGTATTTTAACAAACTGTTGCTATAAAAATACAAATACAAATAGTTTTACTGCCGTTAATTAATTGAAATCAGTTGCGGTAATTATGGTAAAATTACCTTAAATTAATGTGCAGATTCCTTTCCCATAAAAAAACTCATAAATCACGTGATTTTCGTTATTTGTTAGCAACAACAATCAAATTCAAATTTCAGTTTCAAAAAACGTGTTCAAGCAAAACAAAAATCAAAATAAAAAATAAAATTCATTAAATCATTTTCTGTTCAATTTCTTCTAGTTGTACAATCAAATTAAAGTGTATCTTCTTCTGTTCAATTTCTTCAAATTGAACGATCAGTTTCTTCGAATTCAATGATAAATCGTACCTTCTTCTAGATAATTTGTTCGAATTCAAACATCTATTGCAAATTCATCCTTTACTATTGTTGAAAGTATTCATTCATAATGTATTTTCTCATATCAATTTCATCAGATGTTATGAAATCGAAAAAATAAAATTTGTTATTAATTTTTTTTTGCATCGTTACAGTTATTTGGTTCGAATTTTTTTTATTGATCCATTACTGCTGCTTCGTTCAAAATTTTCACGGCGTCGTTAACTTGTTTTGAATATTTTGTAAATGAATTTCGAGTAAAAGTTAATGCTACACAAAATAGATTCGGTAGAACAAAAATATTGATCGAAATCAATTTTTAAAGATGATAAAATTTAAATTTTTGGAGTTCTGATTCTCGAAATTTGATAGTGTATCTGTATATGTGAAAAATTTATTTGTAGATAATTTGGTTGTGTTCGATTATGGAGGATGTAGCTTTGATGGTATTTAACGTTGAACATCTAATATGTAATTGTATTTTGGCTGAAAAATTTTGCTGTGTTTGTATTTTAAGTTTAACCAATGTTTCGTAATTGTATTTTTGGATGTAATTGTTGGCTATGTAAGTATATATTATTTACGTTTATAACTGCAGAAATTTGTTTGAATTTGTTTTGTGTAAGTGTACGTTGTAATTATTGATAGGTTATAGATGTGTATATTTGTGTATTTTAGGTGAAATAAGTTATCAGTGGAAAGCATATCAGTTCTCGTGAAGCACTTCAGAAGGTGGACGTATGAAGAAAACTATGAAAAGTGCGTCAATGATGCAATATTATTGAGCACGACGGCATCGTTCAATGAACTACACAAACTTTTGGCATCTCACCTAAATATGGATTTGAGCAGAAAACATACTATTCAAGTGGAATATCAACTACGCACAGTGCATATGTATTTTGAAGTGTAATCTGAACAGTGTACCAAATCTTACTGAACACTGAAAAATAAACATGTACTATAAACTTATCGAAATCATATTCAACATGTATGAGTAAAATGAAAAACTTTCAATCACTTCTCAATTTATAAGTTTAATTTGATTCACCACAAAACATAAGATAAGAAAGAACAAATAGTAAAATTGAGAAAGTGATATCAATATGTATTTGTCAAAATTTTTTAGAAATTGATACTAATATGTATTTGTACTATAACTCACGTTTAATAACATATTTGTTTATAAATTTTGGCTAGATGTATTTGCCAATCTATATACTAGAAAAAAACATAGTATATGAACACATACTAAAAAAATAAATATGTATTTGATAGTAAACAAATAAATATTAAAATACATATGATATTAACTGCATATATATTTTTAAGTTAAACATGAATACTGTATATGTATATGTGGCAAAATCTAAAAAGAGCATATGTATTTTTGAAGTAAATCTCAACGTAACAAATAAAGTTAAATACTGAAATAAAACACATACTATAAAATTATTGAAAATATATTCAACATAAAAGACTAAAATAAATTTCTTTCATTCACTTCAAAATCAGTGAGGTTGATTCACTTCTAAACATAAAAAAAGTTTCTACAATGAATACCAACATCCAAATTAATCTTGACAACTACACAATGTAATAAAATCATGAACAATCAGACATCTAAAACTCCCGTGACACTAGTTATCTTGCTTTTCCTAACAGGCCTCAATGGTGCTTCGTCATCACTTTGAGCTTTTGCTTCTTGTTTTCTCATGCCGTAGTCCCACAATATTTCGAGGGACATAACACATCTTCACAACCGTGCTTGAACAACACAGTATTTCTTCTTCATAGCTGCATATGTATTTATTGTAACTCTGCACAGTGCATGGGTATTTTTAAATTTAATTTGAACAGTGTATCAAATCATATTGAACATTGGAATAAAACACATACTACAAACTTATAGTTTACATATTCAACATAAAAGACTAAAATGAATAACTTACATTTACTTCACAATTAGTAACTTTGATTCACTTCAAAACATAAAATAACTTTTTAAAAATTAATTTCAACATCAAGTTTAATTTTATCACTACACAATGTAATAAAATCATCAATCATCAGACTTCAAATATTCCTGTGACACTTGTTATCTTGCTTTTCCTAACAGGCCTAGATGGTGCTTCGTCGTCACTTTGAGCGTTCATAAATTTCTTTTGATGGTGGATCCTTAAAATCATAATCTGAATCAATTGAACGTTCATCATCAACTTCATCCTGCTCTAGTATTTCAAACTTTGACATTTTTCTTTGAGTTGACTCAATGTTCTTAAATACAACCTAGGAACATAAAAAAAAATATGTTTAAGTATCTGTTAAACAATTGTAACGCAAATGTATATATGTAGACTATAAAATGTATATCTAGTCAAAAATGAAGTCATATCTATTACCGACACAAATATAAATACGTCCATAACCACAAATGTATTTGTATATTTCAACATTTCAATATACTGAAAAATACATATCAATTATAATAAAAATACATATAACCAAATACCTCTTCATGAGTAGTTCATATATAAATATATTTTTTCATACATGCAATTAGTTAGCAAATTCATTTAACATACAAATAAAACTAAATATAGTAGCTTTACAAATAAATACATGTTAACCCAAAATGTATATTTAACCTATCATCTTCACAAATCAGCTTTACTGAAATTCCTAAATACATATCAGCTGATCAGTAAATACATGTTAGCTTCACAAAAAAATACATATTACCCAATTGATAAAGCTTTACAGAAATCCCTAAATATATAATAGTAAATAAAAATACATATACAACGACAAATACCTCTTCCTCAATGTCTTCTTCAGATTCATTAGCACAAGAATTCACAACATCGTCATGAACATTGCTTGACTCTGCAATTTCTTTTGCTTTTCTTTTCTTCTCACATTTTTTTTATTTTTTTGTCTTTTGGAGAAGAAATTTTTTTCAACCATTTTTTTTTTCAAAATATCAGCCATCTTCAAAAAAATTCAACCACCACCACCAACAAATCAACTCAAAATCATCTACATATCCATTCAACTCCGATTATCCTCCATTAATCGAAACAAAATATAACCCAGTTTCAATTCTCATCCAAATTTTATTTTTTTCAACTATATCAACTCATAAAACATCAACTTTTAATTAAAAATAAATAAAACATAATTCAGCAAATTCGATCACCTTGATTCTCCATTAACAACTACAAAAATCAAAACCTTAAAGATGAAGTGGAAAAATTGTTTACAATACAAAATTTAAAAAAAAATATTGGGAAATTGATAAAATGGAATAACTGAATTAATTAGTTACCTGAAATTGTGGAACAATATCATTATCAGATCGTGCAAAAGATGTTATAACATTTAAATTTTAATAGAAATAAGTTTGAAATAGTATATGTCTAGTAGAACTCTTTAATTATGAGTTTCTATTTTTAAGATAACAATCTTTTTTTAAGGATAATGTACTTCAAATTCAAGTACTTAATCTTTCAATTCAAAATTTTTGTTATAATATTTTTTAATTTTGTCCTAAAAACTACCACATGGCTTTTTAATATCTTACTTCTTGACTTGCTTTTAATTTTTCTTTTATATATATAGATAAGTTTCTTTTTTCTTCTAGTTTTCTCTTTTTGTCTTTTTTTCTTACTTTTCTATTTTTTTTTTGAAAAGTAAATGTTTGTTTAAAAGTTATTAAATTTTTTGGTAGTGTAGTTATCTGTTTCGTGTTGTGTTGGAGAATTTGCAGTATTCCAATTTGTTTGAATTAGCTTTTGTTTTTAAAATGTATTATTTGATGAATTAGCATTTATTTTTAAATTTTTACATTGAAGTTTTATTGTGATGACGCTTGTCACTATTGCCTTTCCTCATATTTATATATAGCGATTATTATTATTATTTTAATAATTTTTTATCTTTTCCTAATATGTAAATAAATTATATTTAAATATATTTTATAATATTTAAATTTTACAAGAGATAAGTTTGAAATAGTATATATCTATTAGAACTCTTTAATTATGAGTTCCTATTTTTAGGATAACTAGTTTAGGGTACGCGCTTTGTGTGTGTACCTCATTTCAATGTGTTCAATTTTATAAAATCACTTCGATATTATAAAACAAATATGTTTTGATTAATAAGTTAAATAAATTGATAATTTTATTAAATACGAAAAACACTTAAATAAAAAATTAATATATTAATAGAAAATCATATAAAAATATTAACAACCACTTTAATCTAAACTAAGAAAAACTACCAAGGCTATAGAACGATCCAAAAAGAAAAAAGCTTTAAAAGAAATGACATATGAAGCAATTCATATGTCGTTAGAAAGTGTTAGATCAAGGACAACAAATTAATATTTATGCTATTATAATGTAAAATAATATGCTATGAAAAACATTTACTTAAAGTATTCCTATTATACTCTATGAATTTTAAAAAATTATATTTTTACTTATCTTCACATGTCCGTTAAATGTTTAAGTTAAAACACATTTAAAAGTAGCAATATGAACACTTTACTAAGCGTTCATGTCCTGATTGAAACAAATCATAATTCGAATGTATACATAAAATTTATCAACAAATTTAAATAGTTATCAACCTATTTCGTCAATATATTATATTATTGTATCTCCTCTAATATCTTTGTGTGCTATCTCAATCATATCTATCAATTTATTTAATTTAACTTAAGGTTCATAGTTTCATTGCAACATGATCAAGAGAAGAGAGAGACATAAAACTTAATCTTTTAGGATGAACACCACTATAAAGTGATTGCGCAAGATGTAGTCATAGTTGCCACTAAAAAGTAACAAATAGGACAATATTAGAAATACTCTCTCCGTTTTTAAATTTTAAAAGTCAAATAAATTTATTTTTAACCATAATTTTATCATAGACTTTTTAAATATTTTTGAATTGTCAATAATTGAAATATCTCAACCAATTTGAGAAATTGCTCATGTATTAAGCCAATAAATAAAATTTTCTATCTACAATTAAAAGACACAACTATGCCTATCTCCAAATTAATAACGACAGGCTATATATTATATTATTTATCTCGTTCAATTCCATATGGGAAAAACTATGAATATACCAATCATGTTTTGTTTCAACTATTACTTATAGAACATCAAACTGACGTACAATGTTGCTACTCACAAAAAATTAGGAAGAAATATTTCAATCATTCACTTACCACAATTTACAACACTAAGCAATCTGAAAGCTTTATAATTGTGAGTAGAGCAAACGAAAAGAGATTGAAATCTTTATAATTTGAGGTCCGTTGTGAAGAAGGTGTGAACCCTAATAATATATTTGACATGACATGAAACTGGTCCTCTTAGAAGCTGCTATCGTTGGTTGTCATAGTTCCCATCGTTGACGAATATTGTATTTGTATGAAAATTCAAACAACAGTTAGAATAGGGAGTCAAGCTTCATAGGCTTTAACAATCAGAAAGCTTTATATTCTCTTTTTTGCGTTGTCAATAATTGAAATATCTCAATCAATTTAAGAAATTGCCCATATATTAAGCCAATAAATCAACTTTTCTATCTGCAATTAAAAGACACAACTATGCCTATCTCCAAACTAATAACGGCGGGTTATATATTATATTGTTTATCCCATTCAATTCCATATGGGAAAAATTAGGAACATGCCATTCATGTTTTCTTTCAGTTATTACTTAGAGAACATCAAACTAACTTACAATATTGCTACTCACAAAAATTTAGGAAGAAATATTTCAATCATTCACTTACCACAATTTACAACACTAAGCGATCTAAAACCTTTATAATTATGAGTAGATGTCACGATTCCAAAACAAGGGTCATAATGGCACTTACCGCGGTGTACATTGACAAGTAAGCCTATCACCCAAACTGATACAAAAAAGAAAAAGAAAAGACAGAAATACCTAAGATAAGGCTTCTAGAACGAAGTCAAACCATACATGTAATCATAACAATGCGGAAAGAACTTATCCAAAATATCAATCATGCCCAAAACCAGGTGTCAAATAGTGTAAGAACTACTAATACAATCCAAGATTCAAATATATCAGAAAAATAACCACAAAGAAATGATATTTGTCTCCAAATACTAATGAAGAGATAACTACTATAGAAAGATAGAGGTGAACTTCGGACGCATAAATGTCCAACCGCTACCTTGGAAGCTCGAACGATCACCCAAGTCAAGCAAGCTGAGGCACATTCACGATAGGACTTGCACCAAAAGGGCGCAGTAGGCATGCGTACGATCCACTTGTACTCAGTAGGTATCATAGGCCAACCAAACAAAGTAGTAAATAAAGCATACAAAATATACACTAAAGGCACGCCACGTGCAATAAAAAAATGTCCTACAACGGTAGCTCACACCGCTTTTGCACTAACAGTTCTAATGTATCACATATATTGAAACATCACAATAAAATAGAATACAAGTATGCATTATATCATATATAAGTAGAATAAGAGAGAACATGCATATACAAGATCATCAAATACAAGTAAAAGAAGATAAGACAATTACATAAATGGCCATACAATACAATATAAACACAATAAAGTAAGTGCAATGTATATGATGATGCACGAGGTTGTCGCACAACCTTCAAAATTGTCGCACAATTCCCGTATACACCTATGAAGTCAAGCCTCCCAATGCAGGATCCATGGAGGGTTCGTCAACTCGTATACAATTCACATATATCATATCTTCTTTTCGACATATCCCTAAGAAAGGTGTTATCAGGTGTTGCCAGTGTTCCTCAGATGTTGCCACGGTGGTATCAATGTTTCATTAAAGAGTATGATATGAAGATGTAATGCTCACAACCAATTACAATAAGTATTTCTACAACCAACCACGTGATATATTTTCACAATCAACCACAATGATGCATTTCCACAACTACGTGGGTCAATATCCACTCATTATTTTTATTTCATCCATTAATTTTCACTTGTCTCATATGCCAATAAAGTATGAATATAATCACAATACACCAATGGTATCAAATTAAGCATTTTAATAGCACAATACAATTATTCACATGCATTCAAGGCTATCCATATCACATAGGAGCCCACACGGTCGCACATATCACATAATATCTCAATTTTGATAATTACATCACATATAGGCCCCCACACGGGCACTACACATAGATAGACATTTTTAAAGATTAGTTCTCACCCTTAACATGTATTTTGTATCATCATTTACTACCTAACCCAGTCTGAAAGAGTTAAGCCATAACCTACCTCGAAAGCCGAAACCGATCCGCTACACTATGAACTCGCGACCTTACTTTTTATGAACGATCCCAAACTTCACTAAAAACATTAAATATGAAATATATGAATCAAAATAGAACCAACGACACCCATATTGACTACTTTTTATTTGGGGTCAAAATGGATCTCCAAAATGGATTTTCAAAAAAGGGGCAAAATCGTAACTTTACTTCAAAAATGTATTCCCCATATTTTTACGAATCTACAACTGAAAATTCAAGTCAAGCCGAGTAAAAATGAGGTTCAAATCGAAGAAAAATAATTTTTAAGCTTTACCGGGTAAAATCTTTGAAATTCGAGTTAAAATCAAGAATCAGAATTGTTTTGAAGGTTAAATTGATGAAAAACTAATAATTATAAGATAAAATATTATTCAAGTAAAAAGGAGTGAAACTTGGATTTAAAATCAAGCCTAAGATTTTTGGGTTTTTGAGAAATTAATCAAGAAATTACTAAGAAAAGGGTGAATTTTTACCTTAAATCCGTGATAAAATCAAGAAATAGATGTTAATCTAGCTATCCACACTCCCACAAGCTTCACTTTTAAGCTCCCACACTATTTTAGGTTTAACTCTCAAGAGGCAAGATGAAAAATAAGCAAAATACGCCAAAAACTACTATTTATTATTGCAGATTTTTCTGCACAACTTTTGCTAAAAAGAGGTTTTTTTTAAAAGTCAATTCGGATTTCAACAGGGTGCCCGGTATTCGTTTGAAGTCCGATATATACAAATGAACTATGCAACCACACTAAATTCAATGTTTTGACACGTTGGTAAATTCAGATTTTCGAAAAATATCATTTTCATAAAGTTGACCCCAAAAATTCGAAATCACAATTTCCAAATTGAGGGTCGAAATGAGACTAAAAAGCCATAAAATCACACCAAATATGTTACCACCCTAAAATCGACATTTCAAATCTGCTGGCGAAGTTGAATTATCCATCCGAGGTCGTTTCGACCAAATGTAGATCCCACACCCATATTTTAAATTTTCCAACTTTTCGACCAATAGGTCAAAGTAAGCTCGGGTGCGCCAGGACCTGAACTAAAAATCTACCTAGCCGAAAATCGATATTCCGGAGCTGCTAACTTTGTTCGTTCAGCCATCTATCGCACGGGTCAAAATATATCCACATAAGTCTAAAATAAGACTCTCGAAGCCATAATATTGCATAAATGGTACCAAAATACATCAAAAATCATGCCAATTATCCCTACACCCCAGAAATACCATAATGCTACTACGGAGAGGGGTAAAACACTCAAATCACACAAAATCACAAATTTCACATATTTCATTAAATTTTTAGGTCGTACATCATCCACCACTAAATATCTAGTTCGTTCTCAAACTAAGACAAAGAAATACCTGAATCAATAAAGAGATGAGAATAAGAACTATGCATATCATACTTGACCTCCTAAGTAGCCTCGTCTACAGGTCGAGTTGCCACTGAACCTTAACCAAAGGCATAACTCTAGAGCGCAACCTCCTAATATCCCTAGCCAAAATAGAGACTGACTCCTTACCAATAGACAATCGCTCATCTAACTGAACCAACTACCAACGAATGACATAAGAGTCATCAGGAATAGAGCGGAGAAGCATAGAAACACAAGAAATTGGATAAAAATCCTATAGATCAAGGGGCAAAGACAACTCATAAGCCACATCACCACAGTCCGAAGAATCTCAAATGGACCAATATACCTGGGGCTAAGCTTGCCCCTCTTTCCAAACCTCATCACACCCTTCATGGGTAAAACTCGAAGGAAGACACGATCACCAACACCAAATCTCAAGGCACGAAGTCTACGATCAGCATAGCACTTCTGCCTACTGTGAGTCTCTCTAAGTCTATCCTGAATGACCTGGACTCTATCCAAAGACTCACAAAACAAGTCTGTACCTCGAAGTCTCACCTCTAAAACCTTACACTAATTATATGGGAGCAACAACGCCTACCATACAATGCCTCAAAAGGAGTCATGTAGCTATTATTATATGCAAACTCGGCTAAATCCAAATGTTGTTCCCACAGGCCACCAAAATCCATCACACATGCGCGGAGCATATCCTTTAAAACCAGGATAGTTTGTTCTGACTAGCCATCAATCTGGGGGTGAAACATTGTGCTAAGATTAACCTAAGTAGCCAAATCACCCTGAAAAGTCTTCCAAAAGTGAGATGTGAACACATGACCTCGATCTGAAATAATGGACACCAACATACCATGAAGATGAACAATCTCATGAATGTAGATATGGGCCAACCTCTTGGCACTGAATGAGACCTGAACCAGAATAAAATGAGATGACTTGGTCGATCAATCCACGATAATCCAAACACTTTTAGAACTATGAGATGTACGAGGCAAATCAGTCACAAAGTCCATAGTGATTCGTTCCCACTTCCACTTGGGAATGAGTAACCTCTGAAGCAACCTACCAGGTCTCATATGCCCGGCTTTTACCTGTTGACAACATAGGTAATGAGACATAAAATCCGCTATATCTTGCCTCATACCACCCCACCAGTAGTGTTGCCTCAAATTATGATACATCTTAGTCACACCTAGATGGATAGAATATCTGGAACAATAGGCCTCCTCCAAGATCAACCTAATCCAATCACCCGCTTTCAACACACAAACGCAAACCCCAATCCTCAAAACTATAATTGAATCAAGTGAGGCTTTCTTAGCCTCCTCACTTAATATCTTATCTCAAATCAACCTCAATCCAACATCGTCAAACTGATGAGCTCGAATCTGCTCCATCAAAGAAGATCTAGCCTCCATAAATGACAAAACATGCCCAAGTGTCGAAATATCAAGTCTAACCATATGTTTAGATAGGTACTAAACCTCTAAGGCTAAATACCTCTCCTGGGTCAAAATATGCGCCAAGCTACCCATGCTAGTCGACTTCTGGCTCAAGGCATCTGCAACCACATTAGCCTTAAGAAACTTAAGCTAACGGTGCTGCCTCATATTAAGATTTCGCTGGGTGAAGAAGTATTAAAGGCTACGATGATCTGATAAAATCTCATAATGGACTCCATACAAGTAGTGCCTCCACAACTTCAAGGCAAAAACGACTGTGCACAACTCTATATTATGGGTAGAATAATTTTTCTCACGAGGCTTCAACTGGAGAGATGCATAAGCAATCACCTTACCCTTCTACATCAACACATCACCTAACCCAACATCTGAAGCATCACAAAAGATGGTAAAATCTATGCCCTCCCTAGGAAAATTCAAGATAGAGGATGAAGTCAATAAATCCTTGAGCTTTTAGAAGCTCACCTCATGAGCATCAGACCACTAGAAGGAAATCTTTTTCTGAGTCAACTTAGTCAATGAAGTTGCAATAGAAGAGAAACCCTTAACAAAACACCGATAATATCCTGCTAAGCCAATAAAACTCTAAATCTCAGTGGGCGAAGTAGGTCCAACCCAATCACAAACTATGACAATCTAAGATGGATCAACCATAACACCCTTCTTAGTCACCATATGACCCAAGAAAGAAACAGACTCCAACCAAAACTCAAACTTAGAAAACTTAGCATACAACTTATCTCTCAATCTCTAAAACATTATTTGAAAATACTCCTCATAATCAACGTCACACTTAGAATAAACCAAGATATCATCTGTAAACACAATAACAAAAGAGTTGAGATACATCAAAACACTCGATTCATCAACTTCATAAATGTGGCAGGGGAATTAACCAACCCCAAAGACATGACCAAGAACTCGTAATGACCATATCAAGTTTGAAAAGTTGTCTTCAGAATATTCAAAGCTCTAACCTTTAAATGGTGATAATCAAACCTCAAATCAATCTTCAAAAACACCGCAACACCCTGAAGTTGATCAAATAAATCATCAATGCGAGGAAGAGAATACTTATTCTTAACCATCACTTTATTCAACTACTGATAATCAATACACATCTGTATAGACCCATTCTTTTTCTTCACAAACAAAAAGTCACACCCCAAGGTAAAACATTAGGTTGAATAAATCCCTTATCTAATAACTCCTGTAACTGATCCTTCAACTCTGCTAGGGCCATCCTATAAGGAGGAATAAAAATAGGCTTGGTGCCCGACTCAACATCAATAGCAAAATTAATATCTCGATCCGGAGCCATACCAGGTAAGTCAGTAGAGAACACATCCATAAACTCACGGACAACATAGACAGAATCCAAGAAATAAGAAAAAATAACATTGTTATCATGAATATGAGCCAAGTAAGATAAACATCCTCTCTTAACCAATTTACGAGCCTGAAGATAAGATATAATCTTTTAGGATCCGAATGAAGTCCACTTTTCCAAGTTATCCTTGGCACACCCAGTAAAGCTAAAGTCACAGTCTTAGCAAAATAATCGAAGGCAATATGATAATGAGCCAACCAATTCATACACAAAATAACATCAAAATTAACCATATCTAACACAAGCCAGTCTAACAAAGTCTTATGCCCGACAAAAGTCACAACACAAGATTGGTGCACTCAATCCACCATTAAAGATTCACCTATTAGGGTAGATACATGAATAGGCATGGCAAGAGGCTCATTAACAAAATCAAAACCTGAAGAAATATACACAGACACATAGAAAAAAGTCGATCTAGGATCAAATAATACAGATACAGGTCTGAAACAAACGAGGATGATACTTGTAATCACAATATTAGATAAATCTGCCTCAAGCCTGGTTGGTATAGCATTAACACTAACCACGACCACCAGATTCTTGGGTAGCCCCACGACCACCGAATGCCTGAGTGTCCCCCGGCTACCCCCACGATCTCCACTATCTTTGCCACTCATACCTCTGGTAACACCCCTAGCCCTCATAGATAAAATAAGAGTAACTGTAATCACCCAATAGAGTCAGACCCTGGACACATGGCTAATCTCATCACACATATAGCAACCTCTACGACCAGTCTCAAGAGGAGAAGGTACAACTGTGCTCAAACGACCACCCTAAACTGCTGAACTAGAAGTTCCACCACCTGAACTCTGTAAATCCATTCGCACTGGCCTACCATGGTATCCATGAGAACCTCTAAAATCTCTACCTCGAGAGGTATGACTCCTGAACTCACTAAAACATCGCGCCTTCTTGGTGCCTCCCTGAGATGTACTAATAATACCCTCTTTCATTTTAGCATGATCCATAATACTCTAAAAAAAAACCCCTGACACAACCATTTAAGACGTAGACAACTGAAGGGAGACATCCAAATGCTTCACATACTTTCAAATCTTCTCAGACTCGATAGAAATGCTATCATAAGAATATCTGGACAAGGCATGAAAGTATGCCTCATACTCAGCAATTATCATGGAGCCTTACACTAAATGATCAAACTCATCCCTCATACGGTCTCTAAAATAGAAAGGCACAAATCTCTCTAGGAAAGCCTCAACGAACTGATCCCAAGTCATCTCGGGAGATTCAAGGGGTCTATAACTGACAAGCGACCTCCACCAATCTCTCATTATTTCTCTCAACTGATACGATGTGGTATAAGTCACACCATCCATGCAGAAATAGTGAAATACAACTCAGAACACAAGGTACTAAAGAACTCACAAGATAAAGAATAAAATGGGGAAAGTTTCCTAAAGACGTCCTATAGCCTCTCGAAGATAGATACGAACGTCTATATATCGATCTGTAGGACTCTATTAAACATCCTGTTTTTACACCGTTGAGACCAACAAACCTGGCTGCTGTGATACCAATTTATCATGACCCCAAAATAAGGGTCATGATGGCACTTGTCGCAGCGTACCTTGACAAGTAAGTCTATCACCCAAACTGATATAAAAAAGTAAAAGAAAAGACAGAAATACCCAAGGCTTCTAGAATAAAGACAAATTGTACAAGTAATCATAACAATGCGGAAAAAACTTATCCAAAATACCAATCATGCCCAAAACCAGGTGTCAAATAGTGTAAGAACCACTAATACAATCAATCACCTGAGTCAAGCAAACGAAGGCACATTCGATCTAGGACCTGCATCGAAAGGGCACAGTAGGTGTGATCACAGTCCACTTGTACTGAAATCATAGGTCGACCAAGAAAAGTAGTGAATAAAGCATACAAAATATACACTAAGGGAACGTCACCTACAATCAGAAAATATCTCATAATGTTAGCCCACACCGCTTACACTAACAATTCTAATATATCACATTTATTACAACATCACAACAATATAAAACACAAGTATGCATTATATCACATAGAAGTAGAACAAGAGGGAACATACATTTACAAGATCATCAAATACAAGTAAAAAAAAAAGATAAGACAATTACATAAATAGAAAGTCAATATGGCAATACAATACAATACAATATAAAAATAATAAAGTAAGTGCAATGTATATGATGATGATGATGATGCACGAAGTCGTCGCACAACCTCCAGGATCGTCACACAATCCCCGTATACATCTACGGAGGCAAGCCTCCCAACACAGGACCCATGGGGGTTACATCAACCCGTATACAATACATATATATCATATCTTATTAACAGAACATCCCTCAAAAAGGTGTTATTAGGTGTTGCCAATATTTCTCAGATGTTACCATGGTGGTACTAATGTTTCATGAATGAGTATGATATGAAGATATAATGCTCACAACCAATCACAATGAGTATTTCCACTACCAAACACATGATATATTTCCACAACTAACCACATGATATATTTCCACAACCAACCACAATGATACATTTTCACAACCTTGTAAGCCAATATTCACTCATTATTTTTGTTTCATCCATGAATTTCTACATGTCTCATGTGCCAATAAAGTATGAATATAATCACAATACACCAATGGTAGCACATTAAGCATTTTAACAACACAATATAATTATTCTCATGTATTCTAGGCTATTAATATCAAATAGGACCCCACACGATTACACATATCACATAATATCTCAATTTCGATAATTACATCACATATAGGCCCCCACACGGACAAAACACATTGATAGAATTTTTTCATGATTAGTTTCCACCCTTAACATGCATTTTGTACCATCATTTACTACCCATCCCAGTTTGAAAGAGTTAAGCCACATCCTACCTCGAAAGCCGAAACCGATCCGCTACACTTTGAACTCACGGCCTTACTTTTCATGAACAATTCCAAACTTCACTAAAAATATCAAATATGGAATCTATATTTCAAAACAAAACCGACGACACTCATGTTGACTACTTTTGGTTTGGGATCAAAACGGAACCCAAAATAGGTTTTCGAAAAAGGGTAAAATCATAACTTTATTTCAAAATGTATTTTCCATATTTTTAGGAATCTACAGCTAAAAACCCAAGTTAAATCGATTCAAATATGAGGTTCAAATCGAAGAAAAACTATTTTTAAGCTTTACCGGGCAAAATCTTTGAAATTTGGGTTAAAATCAATAATCAGTGTTTTTTTTAAGGTTAAATTGTTGAAAAACAAGTAACTATAAGATAAAAATATTATTCAAGTGAAAAAGAGTGAAACTTGGGTTTAAAATCAAGTCCTAAGATTTTTGAGATTTTGAGAAATTAATCAAGAAATTACTAAGAAAACAGTGAATTCTTATCTTAAATCCATAATAGAATCAAGAAATAGATGTTAATCTAGCTATCCAAGCTCCCACAAGCTTCACTTTTAAGCTCCCACACTATTTTAGGGTTTAACTCTTAGAGAAAACATAAAAAATGAGCAAAATAGATCAAAAACTGCTATTTATTATTGCAGATTTTTCTGCACAACTTTTGGTAAAAGCTGATTTGTTTAAGTCAATTCGGACTTTGACGGGGTGTCCAAGGTTCATTCAGAGTCTTATATACACAAACAACTATACAACCACATTAAATTCGACTTTCTAGACGCGTTGACAAAGTCAGATTTTCAAAAAAATATCATTTTCACAAAGTTGACCCCTGAAATTCGAAATCACAATTTTCCAAACCGAGGGTCGAAATGAGATTTAAAAGTCGTAAAATCACATCAAACATATTAGCACCATAAAAACAATATTTTGATTTGCTGGCGAAGTCAAATTTTCCATCCGAGGTCGTTTCGACCAAATGTGGGTCCCACACCTATATTTTTAATTTTCCAACTTTCCGACCAATAGATCAAAATAAGCTCGGGTGTACGAGGACCCAAAACAAAGGTCTACCTAGCCTAGAATCAGTATTCTGGAGCTGCTGGCACAGTTCGTTCAGCCATCCATCGCACGGATCAAAAGATATCCACATAAGTTCAAAATAAGGCTCTCGAAGCTATCAAAAATCACAATATCGCATAAATGGTACCACAATGCATTGGAAATCATGTCAATCAACTTCACACTCCAAAAATACCATAATACAACTACGGAGAAGGATAAATAGTCAAATCACACAAAATAATAATTTTCACATATTTTATCAAATTTTTTTGTCGTTACGGTAGAGCAAACGAAAAGAGATTGAAACCTTTATAATTAGTGTTGCTTGGATTGTGTACACATACCTTCAAATTCTTTGTTAATCAGCACAAAGCCTCAATCACACACAACACATGAATCTTCCTTCACCTGCTCAAGAATATTAAAAAATCAAAAATGAATCATACATACTTGTTCGTTTATTGTTTGGAGAAGATAAGAATATCTAATAACTTTATCAAACGAACAAACATGAATTATTGATGAGGAAAACTAATTAAGAATGGAGCAAAGCGAGACAAAGAAGAGAAAATATTTTTTTTGATGTATCTTCTACTAAAAAGGAAAATAAAGACTCCTAAAAAGCTTATGGATTACAAATCTTATAAGGAGTCCTATTAGCTACTACGATGAAGGAACCTATTTTTTTGGACATATTGGAGAGTTTAAGGGAAAAAATCACCATAAATAAAAATTATCATAAGTTTAGAATTTAACTATAATAACAAAATCTTCTCCATTTAATTTTGAATATATTTATTATAGTTAATATTTAATATTTTAATAATTTAAGTAAAAAGGGTGAAAAGACAATTTTTTCTAAGGTGAATACTTTTAATAAAGGGTAAAAAGTTCAAATCACTTTTCTAGGGGTCTTCCCACTTTTAATATATTATGGATATGGATATGGATTACAAATCTTATAAGGAGTCCTATATGATGAAGGAGCCTATTTTTTTTGGACATATTGGAGAGTTTAAGGGGAAAAAATACCATAAATAATAGGCCAAACCTATCGTCAACCCCCTCAACTTGGCACCATCTTTCACTTTGGCACCTCAAGTGAACATTGTTCACTTTTAACACCTCAACTAGCTATAAAGTGTGTTATTTTGAAACTTTTTGCTGAATCAATAATGGACATGTGACTCACACATTTTGAATGCATTTTGAGGGGTATTTTTGTAATTTTTTCCTCTCTCTTCTCCTTCTTCCTCATTCTTTCTTCCTTTTCCATTATTTTTTTGCTTCACAAGCTTCCATTGTTGAAGAATTCATTTTCTTCACCATTAATTCCAATTTTTGATATTAATGGATTCTCTCATTCATTCCTCAAACTTTTAATAAATTTTAACGATATTTTATTAACTTATACTATTATTTCAATTTTTTCCAATTTAGTATTTCTCAATTTGATCCAATATACATAATTTGATTAAAGAATCCACATATATAGGCATTGGGAAGAAGATACCTAACATGTAATAGTTATCTTAACAACGACGACCATCACCGGCGAGGTCGTCTCTACCATAACCGCTATGGAAAAAGACAATAGAAATATATGAATTTTTCCCCAATTTAATTTGATCGAAGAATTCATTTTTCTACACATGAATCATCACAAAGAGGAGGAAAGAAATTGTGTGTGTGTTTAGTGAAGGTCCATCAATGGCTTCCTTCTCTGAGGAGTTGAAATTTAAAATTTCAGAGATTTAGAATTTTATAGGGTGGGTGAGTTAGAGAAACAATATTGGGGGTAGGGTATGAGAGTGGGAGGGGAGGCACTGCTGCATTCAAAAGATAATTTTGGGGGTTGGGAAGGGGGTGGGGAGGGGGTGTGGCGGCATTATTGCTGGACATTTAGAGAAGATGATGTTAGGCTGGGGGGTTAATTATTGATTTCTTTTTAATTTAAATTAATGATTTAAAAATTATTTTTTAGAAAAATGACAAATGTCGGCATGCTATTTGTCACTTTACACATCAGCAGCGCGTGCAATATACGCACCTTGTATATTTTTGTTGATTCAGCAAAAAGTGCCAAAATGACACATTCGTATGCTACTTGAGGTGTCAAAAGTGAACAATGTCCATTTGGGGTGTCAAAGTGAAAGATAGCGCCAAATTGAGGGGGTTGTCTATGGGTTTGGCATATATATATATATATATATATATAAATATATATATACACTTAAAAGCAAGATAAGAAGTCAAGTGGCAAGATATTTAAAAGCCACATGATAGTTTTTAGGACAAAGTTAAAAAATATTGTAATAAAATTTTGAATTGAAAGATTAAGTATTTGAATTTGAATTACATTATCCTTAAAAAAATCATCTATATCTATATCTATAATCTATAATATATTATAAGTGGGAAGACCCTCAGAAAATTAATTTGAATTTTTTGCCCTTTATTAAAAGTCTTCGATTTAGATTAAATCATTTTTCACCCTTTTTACTTAAATTATTAAAATATTAAATATTAACTATAATAAATATATTAAAAATTAAATGGAGAAGGTTTTCTTATTATAGTTAAATTCTAAACTTATGGTAATTTTTATTTAGGCTTAAGTCATCGACGGACCCTTAAAGTTGTCCCGAAAATTCACTTAGACCCCTCAACTAAGGCCTTTACCTATCAGGCCCCTAACCCACCTGAATTTTGATCCAATCAGGCCTTTTTTACCTAATCAGCAATAAGTATAGAGTGTGTGTAACACACTCGCGTGACATGGCAAAAATAACCAATTAAAAAAAACGTGGCAAAAAAATAATTAAAAAGTGGAGTTGCTGATATGTCTATTTTTCTATTTAATAATAATTTTTAATTAAAAAAAGAAAAAAATGACCCCCCACCCACCCAGTCGTCATCTTCACACCCCCTCCCCCGGCGTCTTCACAGTTCACACACACACAGAGTTCACACATAGACAGTCGTAGCAACAATATAAATGGGGTTCTTTAGGATTTAAATTACCTTTCAAATTCGTATGAGTCATATATATAAAAAATGGAGACTCGTCAAAAAATTTAAAAACAAATCTAATGGAAATCTTTGTTAGTCTAACTCTTTTGATGAAAAGCTTTAATTAATGATTTGTTTAATTATTGTTGTCCTGAAAAATTTAACGACAATGGCGACATTAGCAATGACGTAATGAAGGTGGGTTGTTATGAAAAAAGAATTAACAATAATGGGGTGGGGGGTTGAAGATGACGATGATGAGGTGGGGGTTCTGTGAAGAGGAGAAACTAGGGTGGGGGTGGGGTACTGTGAAGACGACGAAGATGCGGGGGTGGGGTGGGGTTGAAGACGATGAAGATGCGGAGGGTGGGTTGCTTTTTAAAAAAAAAATAAAAAATTATAATAATTAAAAATTATATTAATAAAATAATTTAAATATAAATTTTTTAATTAATATTTTTTGGGGGCCCTCAGTGCCACTTGGCACCTTTTTATTCTTGATTTAGTAAAAAAAATATTCTTCACGCGCCCCCCATGAGTACATTGCATGCGGTGTGCCATGTAGGAAAAAAAGGCTTGATTGGATCAAAATATGAGTGAAATAGGGGCCTGATAGGTACAGGCCTTAGTTAAGGGGTTTAAGTGAATTTTTGGGACAACTTTGAAGGCCTGTCGATGACTTAAGCAAATATATAAATATACATATATATATATATATATACATAAATATACATATATATATATATATATACATATATATATACATATATATATACATATATATACATATATATGTATATATATATATATATATATATGTATATATATATGTACATATGTATCTTTACCTCATTATCAACGCAGTAGCCCACATCCTTTTTAGGGCCTGCTCTACCAAGTTGAAGCTGTAATAGTTGAAAACAACAACATTTGGCTGCAAATTATTATGGATTAAGAAAGTTGTAAAAGTTTAAAAATAACCCACAAGTTTTTAAATTTACACTTTGATCCAAATGTTAGCCTATATAACGAAAAATGAAGGGAAAAAGGGCTCATTTCTCTTTCTTCTCACCCATTGTTGTTTTCTCTCTCTTAATGATTTTTGTTGTTCATTATTGCTGCTGGTTCATTCATCATCTTCTGCTTCATTATCATCATCTTCTACTTCATTATCATCTTCATCTTATTCTTGTTGACCATTTGTTATTGTTGTTGTTACCGCTACTGTTGCTATTTGACCAATTTCTTAGGTCAAATTTTATTTCGAACATCAGTTTCCATTTTGGCATTACTTCATAGGAGACGTTGGTAAGTCAAATTATGATTTTTAGTTGAATTTGTCATCTGGATAACTTCTTCTATTGTGTTGCTGTTTTCCAACAATGGATAAAACCCAATCATGAATCCAACATAAGATCCATCAGTTTAAGCAGATAAATCATCTATTGCAACTGATGAGACATCTATTTCAACGGAAGACTAATATGTTGGATTCATGTTTAAACAGATGGGTCATCTATTGCAACATTTCCCACATCTGTTACAATAGATTAGTTACCTGTTGCAATAGAACCTTAACATGATTCCAACATCTGTTATAGCAGATTACTAACCTGTTGCAACAGGTAAGTCATCTGTCACAACAGGTTAATTATCTGTTGCAACTATCACTCATCTGTTGGAATCGGCTTTAAAGGTGATTTAGTACTGTAACATCAATTCCAATAGGCGCTTTATCTGTTGCAATAGATATTCAGAAGCGTAACATGAATCCCAATAGGTAAGAATCTGTTGTGACTGATCACTTACCTGTTGCAATAGATAACATATCTATTGGGATTCATTCAACTCACTATGAAATCACTATCATCCTTTTTTAACAAATGACTTTATTTAGGTATCACTAATAGAGGGATAAATAACAATATGGGTGGATTGTCATGGTCAATGGGTCGAGAAGAGCAATCGATATGTATGGCATTGGAAGGAGGGTAAAATTCTAGAGACGATAGCTATGGTGGTCCAAAGTAATGTTTCGTATGATGATTTTGTGAACTTA
Organism: Capsicum baccatum var. pendulum; assembly: GCA_030864225.1. Lineage (NCBI taxonomy): Eukaryota > Viridiplantae > Streptophyta > Magnoliopsida > Solanales > Solanaceae > Capsicum > Capsicum baccatum. Next base: position 63,829,348 of record CM061551.1, read on the forward strand.
ATCATCAGCTTTTGTGGACTGAATTGTCAACCAGAAGAATTCGCCATTAGCTACATGCACAGCTCCTTTGAAAATCAGAGGGTACTGCCTTTCAAGATAATCGATCAGGTTCGGTTGCGTGCTTATCTAAGTGATTCAACCAGGATGGTGTTAAGGGTTTACATGGTTGAAAAGACTAGAGGAATGAGAACCAGAACGTAGAAAAAAAAGAAAAAAAAGACTTCTTTGATGATAGGTGGATGATCTATACATGAATATTTCAGATGATGATCAAACACCTACACCCATTGATGCGACCAATACGATGTGCAGTTCTTCTCAATCAACACAGTCTGGAAATCTTCAAGACGATGGTACCGACTTTTTAATTGGAATGACATTCAAGGACAAGAATGAACTATCTAACACTTTGTTTATTTCTTAATTGAAAAAAGATTTTAGAATAAAAAAGGTAATTAATTCGAGCAGTGTCTTTTGCTTCAAATATGCTAATTCGGACTGCAAGTGGTGGTTGAGAGCGATTAAGTACGGAAGTTCTGACAGATTCGTCATTCATAAACATGAAAAGCATCACACATGTGGTTCGGAGCACATCTCGGGCCAAAATCCTCACGCCACGGCAAAGGTCCTTGGTGAATATTTCAGGAGCAGTTTCCCTAATGGGAAAGGCCCTTCAACAAGGCTTATGGTCAACTAACTCCTTATGAATTTAGGTGTCCTGGTCAGTTATTGGAAAGTATATACAGCCATGGGGATTGCCAAGGACCTGGTTAGGGGGATACTCAAGCATAGGTGTGAAGTCTTGGATGCTTACCATTACATGATTGATTCCACAAATCTCGAAAGTAAGACGGCATTGCATCTAGATGAAAACGAAAGGTTCAAGTAATTTTTTGTATCCTATGGTGCTTGGATTCAAGGTTTTCGACATTTGAGAAAAGGCATAGCCGTCGACGGTACTTTTTGAGGAGCAGGTATAATGGAGTTCTTCTAGCGGTGGTAGTGCAAGATGCAGAGAATCACATCTTTCCTATCGTATTTTATGTAGCGAACAAGAAATGTGATGAATCTTATGGATTTTCTTTTGAACAACTGCGACGCTGCGTTGAAGATACCAAAGATTTGTGTTTTGTATCGGATAGGTATCCAAGTATTCCAAATATGGGTTCACTTTTCTTCACTTCAGCTTACTTTGGTTGTTGCATCAGGCATCTTGGAGAAAACATTCAAAACAACTATAACAACGAAAGGGTCATCACCTTTTTTTTATAGAGCAGCTAAAGTATATTGTAGAAAGGAGTTTTTAGACCATTTCAATCAAATAGCGGATGTGAATCCCAAGGTAGAATAATTTCTTGCACATGTCGGTTTTGAGAGATGGATTCGGGCATTCTGTCCAGCAAATTGGTACATTCTTATGAATTTAATGTCTTGTTTAATTTACAAGTTTAGTAGGATGTCGTACTAAGTGATTCTTTTCTATAGGTACAATATTATGACATCAGACATAGATGAATCGGTGAATTCATTGTTTGGTGACAAAAAAGAATTTCCCATCAAGGTTATGGATGAAAAAATAAGCGAGAAGTATAGCGATTTTTTTAACGAAAGGCATATGCAGTTCAAATGCCCAGAAAAAAAACCCAATTTGTTCTCAAAATTGAAAATAAAATATCGATGAACATCAGTTTGGGGAATAGGTTATTCTCTCATAAAATAGCAGATTACAAATTTCGTATTACCGGTCATGGTGATGCTACCACGGTCAATCTTTAAACAAGATCTTGTACGTGTAGAGTTTTTAACTTGGAAAAAATACCTTGTCCACATGCTATGGCAGCGCTTTGAGCTTAATATGGTCATAAATATGGACCTAAAGTTTATGAGAACTCCTCTCAATATTATTCAGTAGAAAAATATAAAATGGCATATAGTGGGCATATTACTCCGGTGCCTCCCGAAGAATCTTGGGTTGTTCTAGTAGAACTTATGGGGAGAATAATACCTCCTCCATATATTGAACCGAGCACTATCAAACCGGGAAGAAAGCCATATAAGAGGAGGCATGGAGTTGGAGAATTATTTTCATCAAGAAGAAACAAATGCTCCATATGTAAGTGTGCTGGCCACAAAAGAACTACATGCCCGAATCATAATCCACCATGATCGTTGTAATTGCAGAAACTTGTGTTGTTGTTTGTTTGTTTATTGTGGACTTTTATATTTTAACTCATTGTTGTGAACCTAATGTTATCATTTATTATATATAATTTTTTTTTTTAAAAATAACTTGTGCATTAATAAAATGAGGCAAAACATGAACTAAATAATACAACAGACCACAATTATTCTCAATAGTTGGACAAACAGCGGGAATGTTTTCCTCTAACAGATAACAAATCTATCGAAACAGATAGATAATTTATTGATAGAAACCCAACAGATGACCAATCAGTTCCAACGAATGGTCCATCTGCTGAAAGAACTCAAAATCCAAAATTGCTAGTGTTACTGGATTCAATATTGCCTCCAACCGTCGACATGTTAACGTGTATTAGATTAGAAGAAATAGACAGAATAAAAATTGAATAAGAATTAAAATTCCAAAGTCTGACTAAAAGTAAATTTTTTACTAAACTAAAAATAAAATACATTAGGTATAGATCCGATATAGAAAAATTAAAATACATACGCTAAAAGAAAAAACACACTCTAATTATTATTATTATCATCATCATTATCATTAATGACAGCCAGCCAATCAACTCGTAGCAGCAGGGCTCTCATCAGCCTCTGCATCTCTCTGAACATCGTCGCTCTCATAGCGACCAACTCGCTCTGCAGGTCATTAACCTGTCTCTGAAGTTCCCACACTGTGTCGCGTAGAAAAGCAATGTACAGAAAATGATCAGCCATATCTAGAACACACATGAATTGATAAATGTAAAGAAAAAAGTCCAAAATGTAATACAACGTATACGACCAACTAGTAAATCTACACCAGAAAAAAATTACCTCAACGAGAAAGAAATATGCTTTTTGAAGAGAAGTGGTTGAAGATGTCACACGAAAAGAAGAAATGCAAGAAATAAATAGAGTTGAATAAAGATTAAGGAGGGACCTATTTATAGAAGATTGAATCTGGACGTGTCAGGACAAAAGGCAGGACTGTTCAACTCCATTGTATTAATTAAATTCAAACTGGTGGCATTTTCTTTTCTGTGAAAAGTCGCGACTTTTTCTTTTACATTAATTACTTCTCACCTTTTCATAGCGGTTTGAGACTCGATAAAAGCCGTTATTATTGAGTTGTTGCAACAGATGAATTGAATGTGCAACAGATGGTCTGTCAAAACAAATTTACTATCTGTTACAATAGATGGTTTGTATATGCAACAGATAAAACATCTGATGCAACTTATGTATTATCTGTTGTGACAGATGGATAGTATGTTGGAGGAGATGTTTTGATATCTTCTATCAGCTGATTCATCAGTTTCAACAGATGGAGTATTCATTTCATTAGCTGTTTAGAATGTGTTAGATAAAAAGTAGCGACTCTTCACCTCTTTTTAATAGTCCCTCCGTTTCACCAACTAATATGAAATGGAGGGACTATTAAATTAGGTGATTATTTTACCAAATTAGCCTTATTAATTATGATTTGAAAGTATAAATGTGAATAATATACTTTATGTAGTCATTTAATAATAGGGGTAATCTTGAAAGAATATAATAAAATTCTCTTGATTTTATAAATAGGAAAACTAAATTGAAAAAAATATTTTTAGCAAGAAGTAATCGCATGCGTGTAGATGAATAAAAAATAGTCTGGTCTATCGCAACAAATTTACCATCTATTGCAACATATGGATTATCTGTTGCGACAGATGGACCATATGTTGGAGGAGATATTTTGATTTCTTCCAACAACTGATTCGTCAGTTGCAACAGATGGAGATTTCGATTCATCAACTGTTTTGAATATGTTAAGATAAAAAGTCACGACTCTACACACCTCTATTTTAATAGTCATCACATATATACAGATGAATAAACAACACTATCTGACATATCCTGATGGGGTAAGAAGAATAAGGTACGTGCAATGGATCCCATTTTTATGGATGCGAGTTATGTATATCATTGATCAGGCTACCGTGAAGACACACATAAAGTGCAATGATTTTATGAATGTAGTTTTTTACCGATTAGACACTGATCCTTCAAACAAGATCCTTTATTGTATAGTTTAGTTTGATAGGTGTAAGCTGATAAGGCCGAAGGGTTCCAAGACGGTGGTGTCGATACCCCGTTATAATTTAATAACAGTTTATACTCATGCTTTTGTGTCATGTTTGGGGAAGGGTTCATGTTTTTGGCGGCAGTGTAAATATCCAGTAGTGATTGGACTGGTTTTAATGGCGCAATGGACTTCTTGAAAGGCCTCCAAAGCCTCATAATGCATAAAATAACGATGGAACCAATATAAATTCTCCTGGTCTAAATTTATATGGATTGATTGCTGGATGAGATTTTTTTACAGCAGAAGGTGCTTGGGAGAATACCTGTACACGAAGGAGGAGGTGGAGAAGGCCATATATTATTTCAGACCTTGTTTAAGAAGAAATACAAGGTAGGAAGGAAAGTGTAGTGAAATTGGACAATGAAATTCACATGAGAAACAAAAAAACTGGATGAGCTTCAAATGTGGAAGTGTATCAAAATATAAAAATCCGCCAGTCGATGAAAAAAAGAAGAATGGCCAACAGGACTGGAGCTGGACACTTTGCTCAAGAATGCAACTAGTGAGCATGTCCTCAATGAAATCTCTCACAAACTGCAGGACTAGAACTCCAAGAAAACGCTTCGCGAGCACGGAAGGTGGTAAGATTGTCGGTCAAAATTGAAACCTACATGTCAATTTAGACCGACAATCTTACCACCTTCCATGCTCACGAAGTTGTTTCCTTAGAGTTCTGGTCCTACATTTTGTGGGTCTTCATTGAGGCCGCGCTCGCTAGTTGCAGTCTCTAGCAAAGTGACTAGCTCAATTCCTCTTAACCATTCTTCTTTTTCTTCAACGACTGATGGATTTTCATTTTTGGATACACTTTCACTTTCGTAGCTCATCCAGTTTTTTCATTTTTTATGTCAATTTCATAAGCTAATTTCGCTACACCTTCCTTCCCACCCTGTGTATCCTCTTAAACAAGGACTAAGATGATATATGACCTTCTCAACCTTCCTCTTCCCGTACAGGTTTTCTCCTAAAAACCTTCTATTGTATAATAGTCTTCTTCAATAACCCATCCATATAAATTTAGACCAGGAAAGTTTCTATTAGATCCATCATTGTTTGTTGCATTGCGGGGCTTCAGAGGCCTTTCAACAAGTCCATTGCGCCATTCAAATCGGTCCAATCACGATAGGATATTTATACTGCTGCCAAAAACTTAAAGCCTTCCCCAATCTTGACTTAAAAATATGAGCATGAACCGTCATTAAATTGTAATGGGGTATCAAAACCACCATCTTGGTCCCTCAGCCTTACTAGTTCAAACCTAACAATCTTAATTGTAAAATTCCATATCTTGTTTGAAGGATTAATGCCTAATAGGTAAAGAACAAACATTCAGAAAATCATTGTACTAGATGTGTGTTTTCATGATAGGTTGATCAGTAATACGTACCTCACACATATAAAGTGGTTCCATCTGCAAGCAGCTTATTCCTTCGTACCCGCTTTTACTCTAGCCTTTAATGTTGGCCGAGCAAAGGTGGATCCAGTTTCACTTCCTTTTGTTTGCAAATAAGTGAAATACATTTGATGTCAAACAAAAGAAGAACAAAAAGAAAACAAAAAGAACATTACAAGACGGTAACAAAAATTGAGTGAATCAATAGATAACCAATATGATGCAATGGATTACCCTTCTGTTCAACCGAAGAGGCATCGTTGCAAAGAATGGATGACATATTGCAACAGATGGGTCATCTGTTGGAATAAATCTAACCAGCCTTGCTACTGGTTTGATTTCTTCAAACAGTTGCTCTATGTGTTCCAACAACTGATTCATCAGTTGCAATAGTTGAGAAAATTGTTACATCACCACCACCAACAGCATCAACAACAAAGAAACAACACCATATGTTCTAACACCATCCACAACATAAACATCATATATTCCAACACAACCACCAACCCTAACAACATCACCACCAAATTACCAAATAAAAGACATTAAAAGAAAACTATACTGACAACAAGGCTTTTTAAGTTCACCCAACATATAACTTTTTTTGCATATTTTAATAAAAACAATGGTTCATTCATTCAAGACTTAAAATTTACCTTTATTTCAATTTTTTAAATAAATAGAAAACTGGTAATGGGTAAATCATTCATAGCAACAGATGTAAATATCTAATTTAAATACATACAAAGAAAAAAATGAGATGAAAAGAGCAACAAGGAATCGTACCTGCAATGTCAAAAAAGTAAACGGATCAGAACATCTAGTTCAGTCAAGAAAAGATATTGATTGGTTGAGATCCTAAATGATCCTTATCCGAAAGAAGAGAGAAAAGAGAGGAAAAAAAACCAAAGATAATTGAGAATAGAGAATAAATAAAAGTGATGTGTTGAGTCTAGACTTACTTTATGGATGAAGGAGATAGAGTTCTAAATATGAGGGTTTTTAAATATTCATTAATAAATTTTGAGGGGCATGAGAAGACGATGACATTGAAAAGGCCAGATAAGACTACTCACTCAGGAGATTTTTGAGTTATCCAAGTAGTACCAAGTAATATTTTTACCACCTTAGTATTTTAACTATTTTATCTCGGACAGGAAATACCTAATTGCTTTAAAAAAGGATTTTAAAATATTTAAGTGCAATAAATGACTTAATCTATTTGATAGTTTAGAATAGATTCGTGATCTGTCGCAACAAATGACATAATCTGTTTAATAGTTTACAACAGATGAGTAATATTTTGCAACAAATTACCTAATCTATTTGATTTGATCCAACTGAAAAGACATTTATTATAATTTTTGAACATTTATTTATATATAATTTCAATTGAGTTCATATGATAGACTAATACCTTATTTGAGTGTGAGTTCTCATTGGGTCAACTACAACTTCAATTAAGTCTTTTGGCAATTTCATGATGAGACGGTATTGTGTTTCTCCTGACCAGAGTCGTCGATCGATCACTCTGAGCCGAACCAATTCTTACTACCTCATATGTTAGACTAATACCTTAATTGATTAATCTAGGACTAGGGTACTAATACCTTAATTGAATAATCTAGGACTAGGGGTGAGTTCTCATATGGTCAACTATAACTCTAATTGAGTCTTTTGACAATTGCATGATGAGACGACACTGCATTCCTCCCGGCCAGAGTCGTCGATCGATAACTCTGAGCCGAACCGATTCTTACTACCTTATATGTTAGACTAATACCTTAATTGATTAATTTAGGACTAGGGTACTAATACCTTAATTGAATAATCTAGGACTAGGGGTGAGTTCTCATAGGGTTAACTACAACTTCAATTGAGTCTTTTGGCAATTGCATGATGAGACGATGCTGCGTTCCTCCCGACAAGAGTCGTCGATCGATCACTCTGAGCTAAATCGATTCTTACTACCTCATATGTTAGACTAATACCTTAATTGATTAATCTAGGGCTAGGGTACTAATACCTTAATTGAATAATCTGGGACTAGGGGTGAGTTCTCATAGGGTCAACTACAACTTCAATTGAGTCTTTTGGCAATTATATGATGAGATGGTACTACGTTCCTCCCGACAAGAGTCGTCGATCGATCACTCTGAGCCGAACCGATTCTTCCTACCTCATATGTTCAACTAATACCTTAATTGATTAATGTAGGACTAGGGGTGAGTTTTCATAATGTTAACTACAATAGATGACAATGCCTATTTGATAATTTATAATAGATGGGTAATCTATTGTGACTTATGACTTAATCCATTTTATAATTTATAACATAAGGGTAATCTGCCGCAATAGATGACTTAATCTGTTTGATAGTTTACAACAAATTCATGTTCTGTCGCAACAAATGACGTAATCTATTTGATAGTTTACAACAGATACATAATATGTTGCAACAGATTACCTAATCTATTTGATTTGATCCTATAAAAAAGACATCTGTTGCAACAGGTTGAACATTTATTTATATGTAATTTAATTGAGTTCATCTGTTAGACTAATACCTTAATTGAATGTAAGTTCTCATAGGGTCAACTGCAACTTCAATTGAGTCTTTTGGCAATTACATGATGAGACAGTACTGCATTCCCCCCGACCAGAGTTGTTGATTGATAACTCTGAGCCAAACCGATTCTTACTACCTCATATGTTAGACTAATACCTTAATTGATTAATCTAGGACTAGGGTACTAATACCTTAATTAAATAATCTGGGACTAGGGGTGAGTTCACATAGGGTCAACTATCAATTAATCTAGGACTAGGGGTGAGTTCATAGGATTAGCCACAACAGATGGCAGCGCCTATTTGATAATTTACAACATATGGATAATCTGTTGTGACATATGACAATCTATTTGATAATTTATAATAGATGGGTAATCTGTCGCAAAAGATGATTTAATCTATTTGATAATTTACAACAGATTCCTAATCTGTTGTTACCTAATCTGATTAATAATTTACAATAGATGAGAATTCTGATGCAACATGTTGAACATTTGATTTTTACAATTTCAATTGAGTTCATATGTTAGACTAATAGTACATAAATTGATTAATCTAGGATCAGGGGTGAGTTTTCATAGGGTCAACTAGAGTACTCGATCAACTACAACTTTAATTGTTTTTATATAATTTCAATTAAATTACCCTTTTGGCAATTGCATGATGAGAGGGTTAAAAATTACACATATATTTTATGATTTTAAAAATAATTAAGATCAATTCGGACCAAATTAACATTTTCAAAACTTGTCATTCTTTTCCAAAATACAAATCAACCCGTACAAAATGTTCATCATTTCAAATATCGAGGTCTCACACTTTCTCTCTCATTCTCACTCAACAATACAGTACAGACAACAACTACTCAATAAATTTGCTTAACCCTCCATAATAAATTGTTTTTCTTCTCATTTCCGACCACATAAGTATTATTTTTGACTTCATTCTTGCTTGTATCAGTTATTTTCTTGGTCTTCATAGGCAATAGAGTTTGATAAGATCTCTATATTTGTTTTTTTTTTCTAAAAAATAAGGAATTTTAAGTTAATGATTAAAAATAAAACTTTTAGTTGTATTATCTTTGAGAATGAGTTTATAATTTTGAGTTTTGATAGTAAAATCATAGAAAGAACTCGAGAAATCCCTAGTTTCCATTGCAGTGTTCCGTCGACTATCGTGGTATTATTAGATGGTGTTTATGGTGGTGGTGGTGGTGGTGGTCATCGTCGTAGTGGCACTGGTGGTGGCATTGGTTGGTGGTGTTCGTGGTGGTTGTCGGTGGTGTCGGTATTTGTGGTTTTTGTTTGTTGGCATTAGTTGGTGGTTTTTGTGGTAGTGGTTGTTGGTGTGTCGGTATTCGTGGTGTTTGTAATGTATTTTTTTAAAATTTATGCATACATCAATTGTAATGTAATTTTATTTTTCTTTGTTTGTAGGTAAAACATGTCTCCCAAAAGAAAAGAAAGTGAAAGTGGATCAACGTCTGACCACCCAAAAAAAAGGCTACAGTATAGAGGGATTCGGAGAAGCTTCCTGAACAATCTCAATCAGGGAAAAGTAGAGCTGGGGAGAGATGTGAAAACAACATTGAGGGAGGTAGACATGGGTCTGTAGATGGTGATGAAGAAAATGAAAGTGAAAAAGAGGAGGAATTGGAGAGTGAGAAAGAGAAAGAGAATGATCATCAACATGATGATAATGCATCACCAATGGGGCGTGAATTAATATCAACATCCCATTATGATCTTGTCAAAATTTTTAGTATTGACAGGTTTCAAGTTGCAATGCCGATAAATGACCTAGAAGCAAAACAACTAACTGGTCAAATTGTGCTTAAATGTCAGATGGGGAAATTTTTTGAATATTTTATAAAAATTATGAAGAACGAAAACATAGGCGTACTTTTTAAGAAGAGCTGCTTTGGAAGATTTATTGAGCTGCCTGAGGACCCCTCTGCCCGTATCCATTTCCCTATGACAATGATATATGGTCTTCTCAAGCGCAAGATCAAGTACGTAGGGAATAATAAAGATCCAGAGGAGGGGGCAAAAAGAAGATGGATGAAATCTGGATCAAATACTGTCGTATGCCTATTTATTTTGGCTTGCAAGAGTTTGCCATAGTGACAGGCTTGAGATGCCATCGTCCAGAAGGATCACCACCCCGCAAAAGATCCAAGGCAAGAAAATTCAAGGAAAAAATAGATGGGTTGTTTGAAATTGCTCGATGTGGCTACAAAGCATCAGATTTATTGACAGATCTCAAGGATAAAACCATACCAGAGCAGTACAGTTGTGCTTAGTTTGATTTACCCATTTGGTTTTATTAGCAAGAGACGTCAACAAGGTCATAGAAGATGATTTGTTGGCGAGTGCTGAGGATTTCGATAAATTCAACAATTATCCTTGGGGATATACAGCTTCTACTTGACTGTCCAATATTTACTAACAAAGCTATCCTCAGGGATGACCACATTATATGGCTTTCCTTGGGCTTTCATGGTAAAATTAATCACTAATTTTCCTCATCCATTAATTTATATTGAATATAGTTATTATGACTTTTTTTTCTTGCTTCTTATTTACATCTTTTAGGCTTGGGCATTTGAAGCCATTCCTTCCCTCCGAAAGCAGTTAATGGATTACTGAGATAAGGTTTCTCATCCAAGGATGTTTAGTTGGTTAGCTGCAAAGAGCAACACCAATATTAAGGAGGATGATCTCTTTAACCCTTCGGATGATGCAGTACGTCTTCTTCAAGTAAACTAATTTTACCCAAAGAAAGATATTGAACAGATGTTATATCTGGTGTAATAGATGTTATATCTGATGCACCAGATGGGACATCTGTTGCGATAGGGTATATCTTGCATCAGATTACCTATTTGTTGGTTTGGTTCTTTGAACCTGACTCCTAACAGATTAACCATCTACTGTAAATTATGCAACAGATGTGTAATCTGATAACATATTATTCATCTATTGCATAACAGATTACCCGTCTTGTGCAACTGTTGCAACAGATGGTTGATATTTTGCATTAGATTATCCATGTGTTTCTCTATTTCTCTGAACTAAACTCAAATGGATTTTAACCATATACTGCAAACTATGCAATAGATAGGTCTTTTTTTTAAAAAAAATATAGCCCAACTGTGGAAATTATTATATTATATGATTTAAATGCATCTGTCTTTTTTTCCTTTTTATAGGTTCTACATCCATAGATCGTGCCTACTGAGAAGGAGTCGGTAATGACTTCTTATATTACAATAGATCATTTTGATACTATAGCAGACCCAATGTTGGAGTTAATTAAGAAGGAATTGGTTGGAGCAACATCCATAAGAAGAATAGTTAGGTAAGGTGATGATAGGCGAATTTACGTGCCTATATCAATATATTTTGCCCATATGTTAGCCTAGTTTTGAGAACAAATTATATATTTCACGCACTTTTAGTCCTTTTTCCTGTAAATGAGCTAACAAATATGATTAGTAAAGTTTCAGGTATAAATGATGCAAAATACAACATTTTATGGCTTACTTGACGCAAAAGAAAGCTCACGAACGAAGTGGGAAGGAGCTGGACGCCTAAAGGACCAAATTTGCTGCATGGAAAATCTGTCCTGGGCTAAAACAACAATTCTGAAGACTTTGGGGACTTACAGACACAAAGCTGGATTTTTACAAAGATACATTAACCTAGTACAATTAGGTTATGTATTTCACTATTCTATTTGGATTATGATATTGTAACCTTACCCTAGTACATTTGGGTCAAGGATTTCATTATTATATTAGGATTTGGTTATTTATTTCATTAGCTTAGTAGGAGTAGGATAGGAGTATTATAAATACCCTATCATGCTAGAGATTTTTATTCATCTTCTTACAATGCAATTCTTACATCTTTTTATTCTTCACTTAATTCAACAATTAATTTTCTTCCATCTCTCTCATCTTCCACTACAAACACTTCTAATCTACTCTTCTATCCTTAAATTCCACAACAAGAGAATCGTTACTTGCTAGGGAATCACCAAAACCACACGCCTATCACCTACTTCTCACGCCATCAACCATGCAAAACGTGATATCCTTCGCATTCATGGGTAACTAAACCTCTTAGTTGGGGTTATGGAAGCCGAATGAGTTACTATCTATAGCTGTGAGTTTGTGAGTCCAAGACAAGTATATTGCTTATATCATTACGCTCTTCATCTTAATCTACATTCTTTGCGGTTGCAAACGCAAGAATACGCTAGTCTAACATTTAACTTGTTCGCGAGAAAGGTTATTTGTCTAGAAAAGAGATAATGTCAAGGTAGTAGGACACCCTTTCCTATTAAAAAGCTAGTGCCGTAACTGGACTAACCTCTTGGAGAATTCGTACCGTTAGACATGCTTTAAGCTCGCGAGAGTTAAAGTGAAATAGTCCTTGTTTAGGTCGCGAGACGCTTGGATTTACCATCGACTACAATTCTCTATAAGCAATTGCATGTCAAGACTCTACACACTCATAGCCAATAGAGACGTATACCTCAGAAGGTGGACATAATCCCAACGCCTCAATTCTCATTGTTTCACAACCTACGAAATACTCTCTTTTTACTTTTCTATTCTCAGCTTTTATTTCATTATTTTGGTTACTTATTACAATCCCCCCTTTTTACGAGACTTGCACCAAAAGTCTATTAATTTTGCTTACTTGTTGACCAAGCTATTCCCTGTGGGATCGACATCCAACCCAGGTTGGGTTCTATATTTGCTATCGACCGCTTTACACTCAAACGAGAGCTGTAGATTGAGCGTTATCAAAAATTAGCGCCGTTGCCGGGGAATACGAGTGTCAATCAAGTTCGTGATAATTACTAGACCCTTTGGTCAAAGATTCTTGTACTTTTACGTTTAGTTTTTACTTTTGTTTATTGTAGGTTTTTCTTTTAGTGCATGCCCCATACTAGAAGTTCTGGTCAACCGTTATTACCAATCAATCCGGAACCACAACGAATTAGAAGAATGGAAGCACAAGCTGAAATCGACAGGATGGCTGCTCAACACGAGCAAGCAAGATTAGCTGCTCTTGCCGCTGCTCAAGTCCAACAACAAAACATTGATAATCCTGGGTGAGCAACAAATCCTGACGATGAAGATTTAGGTGATGATGAGTTACTAAACCCTAGGCGTGATGCTGAAATTATAACACCTGCCAACAGAAGAGGTCGACAAGCTCGGTACAGATATGATCGCCAACCTTTGCAACCAGCTTTCGACGATGATGATGATGATCTTGATGGTGCCGGAGCCACTGGAGCTATAATTCCACCACCATTAGCGCCCGGAGCCAAATTCAACATCACTAGCACCATGATTCAGTTATTGCAACTCAAGGGATTATTTGGTGGACTAGCAGGCGATGATCCGAATATGCATCTCATCAACTTTATTTCTACATGCAAGTCTTTTGACAATCCTGGTGTTGGTCAGAATGCTATTCGATTACGTCTATTTCCATTGTCTCTGTCTGGGGAGGCAACACTTTGGTTGAATGGGCTGACTCCTGATTCAATTACAAATTGGAGGCAATTGAGAGACGCTTTCCTAGAAAGATTCTTTCCGCCATCCAAGAGGGCTCAATTGAGAGATGAAATCAGCAACTTTCATCAGCTTCCCTCTGAAGCTCTTCACGAAACATGGGAGAGGTTCAAAACAAAGCTAACGAGATGCCCAAACCATCACATGACTAATGTTCACCTCATGGAGATCTTGTATAGAGCCTTGAATTCAGTAACTAAACCAGTGGTGGACAACGCAGCTGGAGGTTCTTTTATGGACCTTACCTTTGGTCAAGCAAGCAATATGCTAGATCGCATGACGAAGCAAAGTAGAGCTTGGCATACCAGGGATTCTGAGGTAGCAAGCCCCACTTTATCTATTGGCATGTCTGCAGACCAAAGAAGAAGAGAAGAAGAACGTGATCAAGATATGGCGCACATGAAAACCCAAATGGATCTTCTTACAAAGCATCTATTAGGGAAGACTGAAAAAGTGAAAGTTATTGCGTCAAACGAAAGAGACGAATCTGATTCGGAAGAAGAGGCCAACTACTTGAACAATCAGGGGGGTTTCCGTGGGAATGCCTAAGGAAACCAAGGTCGGAACTATTATGATAAATCTGGAAACAAAGACCAAGGTAGTTAGAAGAACAAGAATGAAAAGAGTGGTTTGTACGTTCCCCCTGGTAAATGTGACACCACCACATCTAACTCTATGGAAGACATGATGACTAAGTTATTGAAAGGAGTGGAAGCAACAAGCGCGGGAGTTAAGGAGGTAATTGACGATTTGGCCTCCATGAAGCAATTAGTTGATTCTCATTCCACTTCTATCAAGCAAATAGAGCATCAATTAAGCCAACTTTCAGTAGCATTCAATCAAAGAAAGGCTGGCACCTTACCAAGCGATACAGTCCAAAACCCAAGGAATGATGGGTCATGCTTGGCCATCACTACCAGGAGTGGTAAGGTGCTGGAAACTTTAGCAAAAGGCAAGCAAGTGGTTGACGTAGCAACAGACATTGACGCCACACCCAGTGACGTTACAAGAGAAGAAGCCGCAACAACTACTTCAAACGTCAAGGATGTTTTACCTAGTGACGTGTAGCCTGAAAAAAATGATAAACGGAAGCAAGAGGAAAAGAAATCCATGGAGAGAACACTTCCATACCCACCACCACCTTTTCCACAAAGATTGAAGAAGGCGGCCGATGACACTAAGTTCAGCAAATTCATGACTATGCTCAAGCAGCTGACCATTAATGTCCCATTGGTAGAGGCACTTGAACAAATGCCTGGGTATGCGAGGTTTATGAAAGATCTTTTGACTAAGAAGAGGGCAGCAAGTTATGAGCTGAAAGAAGATGTGCATCATTGTAGTGCAATTGCTACCCAATCGATAGTTCAGAAGAAGGCCGACCCCGGAGCTTTCACTATTCCTTGCACAGTCGGATCTTTGAACTTTTCCAAAGCATTGTGTGACTTAGGAGCCAGCATCAACTTGATGCCATTATCAATCTACAAGAAGTTGGGGTTAGGAGATCCTACACCAACTAATATGAGGCTTGTTATGGCGGATAGGTCGGTAAAACGACCGGTTGGTATCTATGTGATGTCTTGGTAAAGGTATCTTCATTTATCTTTCCAGCAGACTTTGTCATCTTGGATTGTGAAGCAGATTCAGAGGTTCCCATAATCTTGGGACGCCCCTTTCTTGCTACGGGAAGTGTGCTCATAGATTTGAGAGCTAATGAGCTTTCATTCCGAATAAATGATGAAGTGGTGCGCTTTGATGTTTGCAAATCAATGAAGCAACCCAAAGATCTAAGTGTATTTTCTGTGGCTGATGTTGTCTTTGATGATGAGAAAGAGTTACTTGCTGAAGAGCGAATTCTTGATGATCCTTTGGAGGTTTTGCTCATGAAAGGAGAGAATGATGATGCTGAAATTTCTGATGAAGATATTTGTGCTCTATCAGGATTAGGGACATATCGCTATACCCCCAAGAAGCTGGATCTTGATCTCAAGAATTGACCCACACCACCAGCTAAGCCATCTATTGAAGAATCACCCACGTTAGAATTGAAGGAGCTGCCAAGCCATTTGAAGTACGCATTCTTAGGAAGCGGAAATACTCTTCCAGTCATAGTGGCAGCCGATTTGGGTGAGCAACAAGTTGCAGCTCTTATTGCAACTCTACGCAAGTATATTAGAGCTATTGGATAGACCATTGCGGATATCATTGGTATTCCACCTGGGATTTGCACTCATAAAATTCAGCTTCAAGAAAAGTGCACACCCACCATTGAACATCAAAGACGTCTAAACCCACCAATGCAAGAAGTGGTGAAGAAGGAGATTATCAAGTGGTTAGACGCAGGAGTCGTGTATCCTATTTCTGATAGTACATGGGTAAGCCCAGTACAATGTGTTCCCAAGAAAGGAGGTATGACGGTGGTTGCGAATGCAAAGAATGAGCTTATTCCACTCAGGCCCATTACTGGATGGAGAGTATGCATGGACTACTGCAAGCTGAATTCTTGGACGCTCAAGGATCACTTCCCCATGCCATTTATGGACCAAATGCTAGATCGATTAGCGGGGAAAGGATGGTTTTGCTTTCTTGATGGGTATTCAGGTTATAATCAGATTTGTATTGCACCTGAAGACCAAGAGAAGACAACGTTTACATGCCCATATGGTACGTTTGCCTTCAAACGCATGCTATTCGGGTTGTGTAATGCACCAACATCCTTTCAACGTTGTATGATGTCTATTTTCTCTGATATGGTTGAAGACACTTTGGAGGTATTTATGGACGACTTTTCAGTTGTTGGTGAGTCTTTTGAAGCATGTTTGGCAAACTTGAGCATGGCATTGCAAAGATGTGTAGAGTTCAACCTTGTGCTGAATTGGGAGAAGTGCCACTTCATGGTAAAAGAAGGAATCGTTCTTGGGCACAAGATCTCCGAAAGAGGAATAGAGGTTGATCGTGCCAAAATAGAGGTAATAGAGAAGCTACCGCCTCTAATTTCAGTGAAGGGAGTTCGTAGTTTTCTTGGCCATGCTGGGTTTTATCATAGATTCATCAAAGACTTCTCCAAAATTTCTAGTCCATTGTGCAAACTATTGGAGAAAGATGCGAAGTTTGACTTTAATGATGATTGCTTAAAGGCATTCGAATGCCTTAAAGGAAAACTCATTGAAGCCCCTATCATGGTAGCACCAGATTGGACGCTCCCATTTGAAGTCATGTGTGATGCTAGTGGTGTAGCCGTTGGTGCTGTTCTTGGGCAGAGAAAGGAGAAATTGTTTCATCCTATCTATTATGCGAGTAAGGTCCTAAATGAAGCCCAAAGGAACTACACCGTTACTGAACAAGAGCTCCTAGCAGTTGTGTATGCGTTTGAGAAGTTTCGTGCCTATCTACTGGGTACTAAGGTGATCGTTCATACAGACCATGCAGCTCTTAGGTATCTAATGACGAAGAAGGATGCAAAACCAAGGCTGATTCGATGGGTGTTGCTGCTGCAAGAGTTTGATTTCAAAGTCAAAGATAGAAGAGGTTGCGAGAACCAAGTGGCTGATCACCTATCTAGACTTGAGAATGAGTATGTGGCACAACCAGAAAATCAGATTGATGATGCATTCCCTGACGAGGAGATACTAGCGACAACAATGGAGAAATTACCATGGTATGCCGACTTTGCAAATTTCGTGGTGAGTAATGTGTTACCTTCCAATTTATCTTACCACCAGAGGAGGAAGTTTATGCATGACGTACAGCACTACTATTGGGATGAGCCTTATTTGTTTCGAAGATGCGCGGATGGTATCATTCGACGATGTATATCCCATGAAGAAGTGCCTACTATATTGGAAGTATGCCACACTTCGCAAGTTGGAGGACATCATGCAGGGAATCAAACGGCAAGGAAAGTCTTGCAAAGTGGTTATTATTGGCCTACAATATTCAGAGATGCATACGACTATGTGAGAAGGTGTGACCAATGCCAACGTCAAGGTGCTATTTCAAAACACCATGAAATGCCCATGTCCAAAATTCTGGAGGTAGAACTCTTTGATGTGTGGGGTATTGATTTCATGGGTCCATTCGTGAATTCGTTTGGAATGAAGTACATCTTGGTTGCTGTGGATTATGTGTCGAAATGGGTGAAAGCTGTAGCATTGGCCGACAACGAAGGAAAGCGTGTTGTAGCATTTTTAAGGAAGAATATCTTCTCTCGCTTTGGAGTACCTCGTACTATCATAAGTGATGGAGGATCTCACTTTTGCAACAAACTATTCAAATCTGTATTGGCCAAGTATGGAGTCAAGAAACACAAGGTAGCTACGCCTTATCATCCCCAAACCAGTGGACAAGTTGAGGTTTCCAACCGCGAGATAAAGCAAATCCTTGCCAAGACGGTTAATGCGAATAGGAAGGACTGGTCTCGAAAGCTGGATGATGCACTATGGGAGTATAGGACTGCATTCAAGACACCCATTGGCATGTCACCTTATCAGCTAGTTTATGGGAAGGCTTGTCATCTACCCATCGAGCTTGAATACAAGGCGTTGTGGGCATTGAAGCACTTGAATCTGAATTGGGATGATGTGAAGAACCTGAGGTTGGAGCAGCTGAACGAACTAGATGAATTTCGTCTCCATGCATATGAAAGATCGGATTTATACAAGGAGCGGATGAAGAAGTATCATGATCAGCTGATTGTTCGACGAAACTTCCAAAAAGGTGACATGGTACTGCTTTTTAACTCCAGACTCAAGCTCTTCCCAGGTAAGTTAAAGTCGAAATGGTCTGGTCCATTTAAAGTCATCCAAGTCTACTCATCTGGAGTAGTCGAATTGGAAGACAATGATGGTGTTGTCTTCAAAGTGAATGGCCAACGTGTTAAGCCATATATCGGTCCTCTTGACTCGATAAATGACATGGCCATCACTTATCTCGACGAAGTCTAAGTACTCGAGATTACTACGTCGAGCCACGACAATAAATAAGGCGCTAGATGGGAGGCAACCCATCATTTTATTGTTTTATCGTTTTATCGTTTTATCATTTCGTCATTTTAGTATTTTTTTCTTTTTGATAAATGAAAATCCAAAAATAAGAGTCGTGCCACGACCAAAACTAAGGCGCTTGGTGGGAGGCAACCCATCGTACTAATCGTTTTCATTTTGTTTTGAGCTAATATAGGTGCAAGAAGTATGCGACGAGGAGATCGATTTCAATTGATGATTTGGATGCATTGTATGGTAAAGTCGGTAAGTTAGGAATGGTGATGCATAAGGCTATGAATTGAGCCTTTCTCACGTCAAAATAGGCTTCGAGGAAGGCTAGGCCTTGGTAAAAATAGGCCACGAACGATGCACAACCTATTCTATAGCCTAAGGACTCGGAATCTAGTGTGCTATACACTATGCGCCGCCTATTCCTAGGTATGCTTTTGACTATGCGCCACCTATGCTATGGCATTTGAGATACTGAGACCAAATGCCATAGACTATGCGGCGCATATGTCTACAAATGCCATAGACTATGCGGCGCATATGTCCCATTATGCCATGGACAATGCGCCGCATATGCCATTGATATGCCGAGAGATATGCGCCGCATATGTGGTGATCTTGTCCCCAAATCCGATTGTAAATGGGTCATAACCCGACCCATACTCTTCCTATATAAAGGGGACTTGGTTTTATAACACAACCACATTAGAAATAACCCTAAAGGCGCCGCATAACACTCCAAATCCTCTCAAAATTTTCTTCCTTTGTTCTTCCAATCCACAACAACTTCTCCACAATCTTCAAGCAAGTAAGTACTCTCTTATTCTTCATCTATTTATCGTAAGTACTACGTTGCTATGCTTATTATAATTTGCTAAATCATGTGAGATTGGTGGTGATGTTCATGTGTTTGGATAATTGTTGCAATATCGTGTGATTGAATATATACGTAGGGAATTCTTAACTTGTTTCCGCCTTAAATTTTGTTTCGATAGCATTGTTATGATAATTTCTGAATTGATATGGATATGAATAGTGCTTAAGATTGTTGTTTGGATGCTTACATGATAGACTATCCCGGCCATCGGGATAAGGTTATAGTGCCTATCGACTTAGGAGGTTGTGCTTATTGTAAGAATAACGATTCCATGTGGTAACCCCTATGTTGTAGTGTTGCTATATCCACCATGAAAGTAGTCCAATGGCTACAAATAAGTGATGCAATGCTGATTTTCTTATCGGAATACAATCCTAACACGTATGTCGACGAAATCTGAGTACTCGACCACTTTCACTTCACTGATTTGTGCTAACAAAACTAAGTGTGGGGTGGTACCCCTAGTTCTTGCATATAGATTGTATCATGTGAGATTGTGCTGCAACTTACGTTATTTCTAGTCTCAGGTACAATGGCACCTAAGGCAAGGCAAGGCAAGGAGAAGGCTACCACGTCCCAAAAGGGCAAAAAGAGAAGTCGAAAAGACCAAGGAGAATCATCCTCAGCACACCTACCACGCAGAATATTCGGAATAAAATGGGTTCTTGAGGAAGAAGCCAAAGAATGGTACAGCAGCAACAAAGAAAAGAAATATGTGCACGTCGATTTGATCAACAAGGAGACCTTAGCAAAGAAGGAGCCGCAAATGTTGGCTAAAATAATGGCTTTGAAGCTAGATTTCATCTTCCGCGACATGGGAGAGTGCAATCTTGACTTGACAAGAGAGTTTTACGCCAACTGGTCGCCAAACACAACAGGCAACGAAGTCAAAATTCGAGGCCAAGTGTTACAGCTTACAGCGGATTGGATCAACTCTTTTCTTGGCCTACCTTCGGTCGACACTGCACCATACAAAGAGCTGTACAGCAGGCCTCCTTACAGAGCGATACGACACACGCTTTGTGGAAGCAGATCGATGGCAAGATGGGGAAGACATAAGGAAACAGGTCGTCACAACACCTTCCCCTATGCTCCACTAAATAGGGAAGCACGAATCTGGATGCGCATTGTCAACTCATGCCTTATTCCTGGGATGCAATACACAAAGATATCGAGAGATAGAGTGTGTTTGGTTTATGCGTTGATGACGAATGTCCCTATCAACTTTGGGGCAATCATTCGATCTACCATGAGGAAGGCCAGACTCCACAGCAGGTCCCATTTCACATTCGGCAATTTGTTGACAGCAATGTTGCGGAAGGAGGATATAGAAGAGGAACCAGCTGACCACAAACTCCCACATAACCCAAAGAAGGTTGACCTCACCAAGGTCAAAGATGCTGAAACAACGCATGAAGTCAACCTTACTACTGCGGAGAGACATGCTCGTGAAGAGAGTTTCTTCCGTCATCTTTATGGCATGACACGATTCACTATGATGAGTGGTGGACGTATTCCAACTGCTGAAGAGCTCCAACAGCTGGACCACGACTACCCAATGAACAGGCATGCACGGGAGATGTGTGGAGTGGGCGTATATTTTGAGGAACCTCTTGACGATGATGTGCCGACTGATGATGATAGACGCTTGCCTGATTCTGATGAAGAGGAGAACTCTGACGATGACTCTTATGATGATTCCGACGAAGGGGGTATGGCCCCCGACATTGATGAGGAGTCCGACTAATCAGGTTCTTCGACTTTATTTTCCACTGAGGGCAGTGTCCCATCTAAGTGTGGGGTGGCAGAATCGCATGCTATACTTCTTTGTTTGCACCTATGTTTGTATGTTTGCTTGTTTACTTCGTTTTTTTATTTTTTTTTTCGTTTGACGTTTTTTGTTTTTTTAGGAGTAAAATTTTTTCTAGCTTCGCATGAAATTATTTTGATAGGCATCATGAGATTATAACAAGAGTATGTGCTACAATTGTGACTATTGAGACGTTTAGGCTCTAGTTGTGACTTATTATGTGATATTGTGTGATTCAATTCCTTCAATTGTTGGGTTGAAAGTCTATATTACTTCCAATCAAGTCGACCATGTGCCTTGTGTGTGCGAGATAATAGTATATTCTATGTTTGTGGCTAATGCTAGAACTTTCCTGGTATGTATGCAAAGCGAAAATAAGGAATGTAAGTTTAGGATATGATTTAGGCATTTCTTTGGCAACCTATACATGTTTACTTTCAGTTTTACCTACCCATGTACATCATCCTAGTTAACCCTTTTTGAGCCTTTAACCTATTTCTTTGACAACCTTGTATGTAAGCCTAACCCATTTTTTTCAAGAACGTAATTTGATCCAAATTCCTAAGTGCTTTAAAGTGAAAAAGTCATGTGACAACATAAGAGGAAATTGGGTGAGTATGATGCTTTAAATTGTAATGGTTCTTGAATGTGTTATGAAAAAGAAAGAAAGTGCTATCATAAGAGGTATGTTGTGAAAAGAAAAAGGAAAAGAAAGCTGAAAAGTGAGTTGTGCTTAAAATTGAAAAAACAAAAGAGGAGAACAAGGGTGGTAGAACAAAAGAAAGAAGAAAGGTTGAAAGAAAAAAGTGTCAATGATACAATGTGATGTATTAAAGTGCTTAGGAACTTAGTCACTATTTCTGGCCAAAATAGTTGATCCTACCCGTCCCTTAGCCTACATTACAACCGTCTAAAGGCCTACTTGATCCTAATCTTAACATTCCGACATTTAGTAGAGTACTATATTAAGGGCAAGCTTATGGTCATTAGTTGCTACATATGAATTCTTTGTGAGAGTGAGAGCAAGGACATTTTGATATCCATGTTTGAAAAATATGCTATATTTGTGAGTAATTATGGGTACTATATGGTGAGACACACATGGTTGATGAGTTTTGGATAGTTGTATATGATTCTATGTACCTTAACGTTTGCATGCGAATTGATCACCATCACGAGTCTATGCTTGAGGTTAAATTGTTTCTACTTATAATCGGAAAGCTACTCTTTGTTGATAATTGTTGTGCTTGTCTTGATAAATGTTTTGTGTTGTTGCTGTAAAACCTTAAGTTGATGTTTAGAAGGACATGATATTTTGTTCGAGGACGAACAAAGCTTCAAGTGTGGGGTGTTGATGATAGGCGAATTTACGTGCCTATATCAATATATTTTGCCCATATGTTAGCCTAGTTTTGAGAACAAATTATATATTTCATGCACTTTTAGTCCTTTTTCCTGTAAATGAGCTAACAAATATGATTAGTAAAGTTTCAGGTATAAATGATGCAAAATACAGCATTTTATGGCTTACTTGACGCAAAAGAAAGCTCACGAACGAAGTGGGAAGGAGCTGGACGCCTAAAGGACCAAATCTGCTGCATGGAAAATCTGTCCCGGGCTAAAACAGCAATTCTGAAGACTTTGGGGACTTACAGGCACAAAGCTGGATTTTTACAAAGATACATTAACCTAGTACAATTAGGTTATGTATTTCACTATTCTATTTGGATTATGATATTGTAACCTTACCCTAGTACATTTGGGTCAAGGATTTCATTATTATATTAGGATTTGGTTATTTATTTCATTAGCTTAGTAGGAGTAGGATAGGAGTATTATAAATACCCTATCATGCTAGAGATTTTTATTCATCTTCTTACAATACAATTCTTCCATCTTTTTATTCTTCACTTAATTCAACAATTAATTTTCTTCCATCTCTCTCATCTTCCACTACAAACACTTCTAATCTACTCTTCTATCCTTAAATTCCACAACAAGAGAATCGTTACTTGCTAGGGAATCACCAAAACCACACGCCTATCACCTACTTCTCACGCCATCAACCATGCAAAACGTGATATCCTTCGCATTCATGGGTAACTAAACCTCTTAGTTGGGGTTATGGAAGCCGAATGAGTTACTATCTATAGCTGTGAGTTTGTGAGTCCAAGACAAGTATATTGCTTATATCATTACGCTCTTCATCTTAATCTACATTCTTTGCGGTTGCAAACGCAAGAATACGCCAGTCTAACATTTAACTTGTTCGCGAGAAAGGTTATTTGTCTGGAAAAGAGATAATGTCAAGGTAGTAGGACACCCTTTCCTATTAAAAAGCTAGTGCCGTAACTGGACTAACCTCTTGGAGAATTTGTACCGTTAGACACGCTTTAAGCTCGCGAGAGTTAAAGTGAAATAGTCCTTATTTAGGTCGCGAGACGCTTGGATTTACCATCGACTACAATTCTCTATAAGCAATTGCATGTCAAGACTCTACACACTCATAGCCAATAGAGACGTATACCTCAGAAGGTGGACATAATCCCAACGCCTCAATTCTCATTATTTCACAACCTACGAAATACTCTCTTTTTACTTTTCTATTCTCAGCTTTTATTTCATTATTTTGGTTACTTATTACAATCCCCCCCTTTTTACGAGACTTGCACCAAAAGTCTATTAATTTTGCTTACTTGTTGACCAAGCTATTCCCTGTGGGATCGACATCCAACCCAGGTTGGGTTCTATATTTGCTATCGACCGCTTTACACTCAAACGAGAGCTGTAGATTGAGCGTTATCATAAGGTCAGCCTAATGTTGAGGCTCTTTCTGACCAACCTTTTACTATGGCAGATTCGGGTACTTCTTCTGGTGGAGTTGTTGGTGTTGGTGGCAGGCGTGCTGATGCTACTACCACTCATGATGATGAGAATATTTATGTTTAAGAAAGAATAAATATGTTTGAAAACACCCCTTTTCTCCCTTACACAGGTCCCTCTCACCCCCTCTTCGCCCTTGTGTTCTTATTGCAAATGCGAAGAGTGCAAGGACAAACAGGATAAACTCTTTGAAAAAGTAGAGGATATCTCTAAAGATATCGAGGAATTCAAACCCAAGATGTGTGTCATACCATTAAATAAGGTGAGGGAGCCACACACTCCTATAGTATTGGTTAGGAGAAAGAAAAAAGCAATTTGAGACGTACTCTCCGGTCGAAAATCAAAAGAAATTGTAATTTCTCCCTCTCCAAAAGCTGTTGAAGTTTAGGGGCCAGTAAAAAAGGTGGACACATACGCGGTACTTGGCACTGAAGAGAAGAGGGATCTGCGATAGGCCAAGAATGCCAAGCCAGGCGCACCAGATTACCCCAGGCCTCCCTTTTTCCCCTAAGACTTCCAAACTATGACTGATATGCGTATGTCATATGAGGACAAGTCAAATTTACTTTTCCTAACCTAGCCCTTCTAATCTACCCCATGAAGAAGAAGCTACACAACAGATTTCACATCTGTTGCAACAGATGGGTATACCGGTACAACTGGTAGTGGTCTATTGCAACTTATTATCCATCTGTTGCATAAGTTACATTGGATTATTGATTTAGAGAACCCTATACAACAGTTAGACCATCCGTTGTATCTTTACAATTACTAACCTATTTAAAAATTGACTTCTTATCTCACATCATATTGACATAATTCTCCGCCTCATGAGGAAAAGGCAGTTAATCCACCGAAAAGTTTATGACGTTGCCGATAAGATAATGAACCTAGACTTTTACAAGAAGCTCAAGGATAGGTACGATCAACTCAATGGGGAGGCGTTAGACCTTGGAATGGGACTTGATTTCCTAGTTCCTACATTGGTCTTGGATAAAGAAGAAATGATAAAATATGTTGGAGGGGAGAGGCTAAATCCACACGGCAAGAGCTGGACCAGGGGAAAAAGGATTTTTGCAGTCATTAGCGTGAACGGCATGCATTATCGAGCTATTGAGTTACTACACGAGGAGGGAAATATCAATGTTTATGACTCCAACATACCTCTCATCGATGATTTTGATCTTTTTCTCCTCTTGGAGCCACTGATGGTGCTGTTGCCCATCTTATTGAGTGAGAGTAAACCAATGAATCATTTTCCAAAGAAAGTTTTGATGAAGAAATCATGAGATTTTGAAGGTTAAAATAATGGAATGATCCTTCCAGAAGATGATGCCGCTAAAGCGAGTGGTTCGCACGCTCTTGCACATATCGAATGTTTGCTGACCAGCACAGAAATGGCTGAGCCAATGACTTTTCTCTGAGATAATGCTGTGGTAAACCTGCAAGGGGTCTGGGATTATGGGTTACTAACTGGACGCTTGAAGCCTGTATATATAGAAGAGCCTGTGAAATAGAAATTTTTAATTTCAAGTCACCCTTCACTTTATTACATATACATGTAGTGGCAATAATTTTTTTTTGATGAAATTTGAGTGTTTTATAATGCAATAGATTGTCAATCTGTTGTAAAATATATTTAATCCATTCTGGCAGATAGTTTATCTGTTGCAATAGGTTGGTCATCTGTTGCATTACGCCGATACTATTTCAATGAATAATCTAATAATTTAAGTCTAATCTGTTACAACAGTGGGAATACCTATTTGATAATTTCCAATAGATGACCTAAATTTTACAAGATATGACTAAATCTTTTTGATATTCTTCAACAGTTATGCTTGACTATCCATGTGCTCGACAACACCAAACCAGTAGCAAATACACACACCACCATGAAAATTTCAGCAAGTAGGCTTAAATATCCATGTGCCCAACAACACCAAACCAGTAGCAATAACGGCAACAATATAGTATCTTCTTGCTCAATTTTATTTCTCTTTAAAAGCCTTGACTTTGTTCAACAAACCCAGGATTACACAATTTTCTTGTGAAGGGTGTCATTCTTCATATCAATCAAAGTAATCTCATCCACCCAATTTTTATAAAAAAATAACACAATTACAAAACAATTACAAGTCAATAATTAATCAACTAATTAAATAAAAAAATATTATCTTTGAAATCTTACAAGTAAAATACCTACGACCCAGATTTTATTGAGTCCAAGAAGTATTTAACAGAGCTTCATGACTTCACTTACAATATCGAAAATCTTTATCATAAAAAATAGTGGAAGATGTGCTCGACATTGTCAAGCTTTGTTGGAAAAAATGAAAGAAATAATTTGAATAATTTGGATAGATAAAAGAAGATGACGATGAAGAAGAAGATTTGAGAATTTAGGGTTAAATTTTAGGAGGAAGATGAATATATAAGACAATGGGGGTGGGGGGAATGACCGTTAGGGGCCAAGTGACGATGACGGTAAGTCAGCAAAATGTGCTAAACTGACACATTTGATACCTATTTTATTTTTGAACACTGTCTACTTGATGCCTATTTATTTTGGGTGTTTGAACTGAACACCGTCGATGGGTTCCACCTTTTTATTTTAATTCAATTCACTTTAACCTTTTTACACGTAGTGACAATTTTTTATGTCCAACGAAAGTTTAATTTTTATAATACAATAGATTCTCCATCCGTTGTAATAGTTATTCTACCTATTCTGACATATAGTTTATCTGTTGCAATAAGTTGGTCATCTATTGCATTATCTCGATGTTTCTATCTAAGTCCATCTGTTGCAACAGTGGGAAGACCTGTTTGATAAATTCTAACAGATTACCTGTCTGTTGTAACATATGTCTAAATCTATTTGATTTTTCCAATAGATGTGTCGTCTGTTGCAACAAATAAATTATCTGTTGCAATATTTAAATCTAGTATTCCTTTTCAATTAATAAGTTCAAATCCAAGGAATAAATAAAATTCATAGACAAAATAAAATAAATCAAAGCCTTCATAAATTAGCTGAAATAAGTCAACGAATAAATGAAATGTAAAAAAATTGCTATGGGTACAGATCTCAACAAATACATCAACAACAATTTAAGTATACTGCCAAGGATTACTTTGACAGGCTCAAGCTATAAAGATCTACTCAGTATGGACAAGTTGTTCTTCATCCGGTGCTATGGAATTTGGTTTTTGCGCTTTCTATTCTCCGTATTTCCATAAAAAGAGTAGCGTATTGTCAATGTTGTTCAGCAGTAGCTTCTTCTACATCCACCTAGAAAGCTAAAATTGGTTAATGCTAATCACGAAGATATAACAAAATGAAAAAGGATAACTTATCTCTTCTAGTAAATCAAATAGGTTTTTTCCTATTTTAAATTATCCCAAACAGATTATATTTCTGTTGCAACAATGAATCAACTGTTGGGATAAATTTCTACATGAGGAAGACCCTGTATGATAATTTCCAACGGATGAACCATTCGTTGCAACATATGAATTATCTGTTGCAGCAGATAGGTCATCTGTTGGTACAAATAAAAGTGGTAGGAAGAGCTGTTTGATTTGCTAAAACAGACGAGACATATGTTGAACCAGATACTTTATCTAGTGCAATAGGTTAGTCAACTGTTGCAACAGATGTATATATCTGTTTGATAATTTTCAGCATATGTGTCTTTTGTTGAAATAGATATGTGTCTATTTTGTCAGTTGAAAGACATATATATATTCACTTTCTTCAGCTCGTGTTGCTCTTCTTTGGACATTGTATGTTGCTCAGTGCAACACTCAAACAGAGGAGTTGCAATTTTGCTTTTTTGGATGCTTGATAATGCCCTGGAAAACATTCTCTTTCTCCTCTTAGCCCTAATATCTAATGGAACAGATGGAAATAAAATCCTCTTTGATGGAATGAGACCCCTCTTAGATGTCAATTCCTTTACAGAAATAGTTGATGCATTAATAACATTAATCACTACATCATGTTTCGCCCTGTAGTCTTGACATTTGCATGCAGAACATTCGCTGGCCAGTATGATCATACTCATAATAGTTTGCTTTAAATACTATAAGAGAAGAATCATTAGCACCAGCAACAGCACCACTACCACCACCAACAGCTCTATCACCACTAAGACCATAAAAAATAATAAGCCCACTCTCCAAAATTACTTTTCTTGTAATGGTTGTTGCTCCAAATAATTTCATTTTTATTCTGTCGATAACCTTAGGGTTCGATAAAGTTTGCACAGACCGTAAATTAAGAAAAAATGACATCTTCAACTCTCGATTGGTCAGAACTAGCGACGGATGTACAATCTAATATAAATCATTACATATATTAGAATGATGATTAGGTCATTCAAAAAAATCGTTAATTAAAAGAAAAAATTAATTATAATTATACTTACTGCATCCTTCAGGGGTTTGAAGAGATTAAGAAATTTTTCATTTTTATCAGTTTTGGCCGACAACCATCTCAAAATTCTTGGACAGGAAACTCCTTCCTGGTAGTTCACTTGTTGTCTCAAATAAGGAATGGCTTCAAATGCCCAAGCCTATAAAATAACGTCAATAAATCAAAACCATTATTGAGATAAAAAAATGAATGATATCATAATAGAAGAAAGAAACATTTACCATGAAAGCCCATGGAAAGCTATATAAGTTGACTGTCTTTGGCGCTAACAGAGTCAACAAATATTTGACAGTCATTTTGAAGCTTTTATACCCCCAAGGATAGCTGTTAAACACCTTAAGATCCTCAGAGAGCTTTATTAAACCGAGGCTTATGCTGTTGTTAAAGTCTTTCGCCCAAAGATTATTATGTACAAATCAAACCAAGCACAATGACTGCTTGTGCTTCTTTGAAAGTCCTTTACCTTTCAACGCTTCTATCAAATTTTTATTTTTGAAGCTTGGACCAACAATGGACACCAGGTCATCACGATCACACGACTTGCCTTTGCCTTTTTTGGGTGTGCGGGGCATTTTTTTGGGTTAGAAAAGGTATAACTTGAGAAGGAGAATAACATTTTAGTCCAGTAACTATGACAAACTCCTTCCAACCAAAATAAATAGGTATTCCACAGTAATTTATCCACACCTTATCTATCTTATCTTTGTTTTCATATATAAACCTATGCTTGAGAAGTTCATATAACATTTTCATTTGAAAACGAACATTGTTGTCCTTCGGTAAATCAAGATATTTCCCAAAGCAGCTGTTCTTGAAATAAGCATCCAATTTTTTTTCTCGAAGTATTTTTTTGAAGGCGTCGAAAGATTTTACCATGGCTGACTTAACCACGAAATCACCCATTAAATCTGTGGAACCATCGCACTGTATTCTCAGAGGATAATGATCAATGCTGAAGGCTTTGACCAACTCTTCGGTGGAAGGGCTATTAGCATTTGAACCATCTCTTTTGAAATATTCCTCCTCTCTATGTTCACATATTCTGCACCCGATTGAGATAAGCTTGTAAAGCAAGATCATAGAGTGGTGGATGTAGCCTAGCTGCTTTACTTGTTCCTTTACTCGGACTTGATTCAATTTCTATTCTTTTGGGAACCATATTATCTAAAATTAATAAAAACATAAAAAAATATATTATTGTTGATTAATGCATCATTGAAAAAGGATAGCAGTAAATCAAACAAGCAAAATAATAAAATAACAGTTGCAATAGATCACTGATCTGTTGCACTAGGTAGTATATCTATTGCAGTATGTACCAAACTATTGCAGCGGATGAGTAATCTGTTACAACAACACAAAAAATATCACTCATCTTTTAAGACAGACGAATGATCTGTGCAATAGATCACACATTGTTATGACATATGAGTGATCCGTTGGGATAGTTAAATAACCTGTTACAATGGATGAGTAATTTGTTGTGATAATATAAAAAGATGAATGGTCTATGCAGTAGATCACACATCTGTCATAACATCATCTGTTGCAATATGTGAGTGATCTGTTGGAATAGTTAAATAACCTGTAGCAACGACTAAGTAATCTGTTGTGATAATACAAAACATATCACTCATCTGTTGAGAAAGATGAATGGTCTGTGCAACAGATCACACATCTATTATGACATCATCTGTTACAACATATGAGTGATCTGTTAGAATAGTTAAATAATCTATAACAACAACTGAGTAATCTGTTGCGATAATACAAAATATATCACTTATCTATTGAGAAAGATGAATGGTTTATACAACAGATCACACATCTGTTGCAACATATGAGTGATCTGTCAGAGTAGTTAACTAACCTGCAACAACGACTGAGTAATCTATTATGATAATACAAAACATATCACTCATCTATTGAGAAAGATGAATGGTCTGTGCAACAGGTCACACATCTGTTGCAACACATAAGTGATCTGTTCAAACAGTTATCAACGGTGAATATTGTTTAGATTTCTTCCAACATAGGGTCATCTATCGCGGAAGATGAATGATCAGTTGGAAAAATCAAGTCTTGAATATTTCTAGTTGAAAGAGTTGATAGGATTTTATCCAACAAGAGCTTCATCTATTTTATCGGATCATTAATCTGGTGGTTCTTCCGTTGTACTAGATGAGTAATTAGTCGCATCAAATTTTTTATCCGATGCTTAATCTGTTGCAATATATAGTAAATCTGTTGCATCAGATAGTTAATCTGTTGCACCAGAATTATAATCTGATGGTTCCTCTGGTGCGTCATATGGTTGATCTATTGCATCATATGATAAATTTGTTGTATTAGATGGTTAATATGTTGCACTAGATGGGTAACCTGTCGGAGGAAACAAAAAATAGTAGCACTAGTTTGTTCAGCAAAAAAATAGTAATTTTACAATTTTTATCAAGAACAAGAACAGAACAAATCAACCCAAATTATCGTTTTATTTTTATAAACACAAACAGTAAAAATCAAACTTCAAAAAAATGCAACAAACAACAAAATATCATAATTCACTTCTAAAAGAGAAGAGAAGAAATGCCAGAAATTAGGATTTTATTCAGATCGCATTTTGAATTAATGCAACAAATATTGAAATTGTTAACCAATACTATAAGAGAAGTTGGCTCAAGTTCCTCATTTTCTTCAAAACTAAAAAGGCCATAAATTTTTACCTGTGAAGGAAGAAAAGGAACGATGAAGAATTCAAAGCTAATATGGCAGGAGAGCAAGTTTGTCACATCGATTGAAGGTTGAAGTCGAAAAGGAACTCAAAGTCCAACTATTTGTAGTCGGATATTGAAGTCGTCGAGGATTGAAATGAGAAATTTGTAAAATAGTTGGTTGGGAGATAGTTGAGATAAACTGTCGAGAGAGGGATGAGAGATAGGTTGATTTTAATTAAAGAGGGGAACTCGAAGCCCAATTTATTTATTGCTGGAGGTTAAAGGGAGAAAAGAGGGGAACTCGAAGCCCAACTATTTATTGCCCGAGGTAGAAGTCGTTGGGGGTTGAAGGGAGAATTTTGTAGAACTGTTGGTTGGGAGAGATATGAGAGAATCTGACAAGAGAGAGGAGAGAGTGGTTGATTTGGATTGAAGAGGGTTGTGGGTTGGGTTGATTTGTATTTTTGAAAAGATTAAAAAGTTTTAAAAATATTAATTGAGTCCACAATTAACTTAATCAAGTTTCCTAATGATGTTTGACCCTATCTGTTGGTCAATGTCACCAATCCTTTATTCAAGACTTAAAAGACATCTTTCCTTCAATTTTCTCTAAATAGATAGATAACTAAACATTTTCAATAGCATTCAGTTTAACTGATATTTAAAAGATAGCATATGTTAACACGAATAGAGGCAATCTAAAATTTTAATTTGACGAATTTCGATGATAAAATTTAACTATAGTTTACATTGAAAAGACTATATTAAAAAGTGAACCATTTGATGAAGGTCTAGACCCACTCCTATTATATCCATGAATTAGTAATTGCCTAAAATCCCAAAGATAAATATTAATATTATTTTCCTTCCCTCCTTGTGGCTTTCTTGAGAGATGCAATTAAAAGTGACAAATAAGTTTGTTAATTAAGTGGATTCTTCAAATTTTAAAAATTAGGTAAAAATGATAATTTTTCTTTAGTTTTTTATTTTTATACTTTTGCTGTAACAACGGTAAAAATTATCGCAACTATAGAATTTGTCCCAACAACTATAGAAGATGTTCGACAACTATGCAAAGATTTTGGACAATTTAATATTTTTGGTACAACTAATGCAGTTGTCGAACAACTGTGTGTAGTTGTTTGAAGGACTTGATCCACTAATATTGCAGGATCTACTTTTCCCTTTTAATTAATTGGTGACTTGAGAGGCATTCTCAACTCTTTTTTTCCGCTTCCTCGCACATATAATACTCATTTTTTTTGCTTATTAATTTGGAAAGATGTACCAGAGAAAGTAGAGTTTCTTTACTCGAAAAACTTAATTCATACAATTATTTATGGCAAATTTTAGTTATTTTATTTAACAAATGCTACTAATCTATTCTCTAATGCTACAACTAAAATAGCAATAAGAAAGGAAAAAATCATAAAATATACTTGTGAATTATTTAAAGGCAAA
The DNA here is from genome assembly GCA_030864225.1 of Capsicum baccatum var. pendulum. Taxonomy (NCBI): domain Eukaryota; kingdom Viridiplantae; phylum Streptophyta; class Magnoliopsida; order Solanales; family Solanaceae; genus Capsicum; species Capsicum baccatum. Next base: position 63,862,388 of record CM061551.1, read on the forward strand.
ATAGCTCGGTGGATCCTTGAACATGTCCTGATTTGTAAAATGAACGCCTTTACTTGAACTTTTGTCATCTATAACCTTAAACTTAATGAATCACAATATTCTAAACCCTGTTGACTAAGTCTAGGTGGCAATTTAATAGATGAAGTGGAACAAATGCGTGATTTCATGTATCTGAAGCGTGTATTCATACAATTTTGAATTCAAAATAATTTAAATTATAAGCAAATAAAAATAATATAGCCACTATTTTTTTCTTTATTCCCCCAGCCCACCCACCCACCAGCTATAATTTCATCACCCAATCTGCTATAGCTATTTCTAGGCTTGAAATTGGGAATACGAAGAATAGGAAAAAGAAATTATCTGATGGAGCTATTTTTGGGATTGTAACTGGGGTTTTTGCTTGATTTTTTATGCTATTGTTAATTTTATTTGTGTTAGGTAAGATGAGAAGTGATGATATTGAGACAGTTAAGCAATCAAAAACAGAAGTTTTCAGGGAGAAGCGAGTTGAGAAACTCAAAAATGGAGGTGAAAAAATAGAAATTTAGCGGCTGCGATATTGAGTAGTGGTGATGAGAATTGGGTAGAAAATGGGGTTAAAAAGAATCTTGTGTTTTTCAGATTATTATAAAGCATTTGATTTGGAGGATTTGTTGAGTGCATCTGCTGAGGTTCTTGAAAAGAGACATTTGGAATAACTTATAGGCATTTTTGGAGATAGATTCGATTGTTTATTGTTAATGGATAAAAGAAATTAATACACAAAGTGGTATCTTTAATGGATGATGTATTGATTGTTATTCTAATTGTTGCGTGGAAGAGTAAAGAAAAGAAAAATGGCGTAAAGGAGGTGGGAGCTATTGTTTCTATGGTTGTGGGTTGGGCGAGGTGGAAATGGTGTTGATGGTGGTTGTGGGTTTGGGAAGATGAGAAACGTAACAAATATAAGTGTTATTTTTAAAAATAACTTTTTTATTTAATATTGTTGATTAATAATTTAAAAAATCAATTAATGATGTGGATTCTATGTGGCATTAATTTATATTATGTGGATCTACACCCATGGTAGGAGGGGTTTGAAATCTCGTGTTTTGATAGGTTAAAGGGTTCAGATGACAAAATATTAAGTAGAGGTATCACTTTACAAACTTGGACAAGTATAAGGGTCCATAATACCCTTTTTGCCTTATTTAAATGAGTCAGTTTTATACTCCCTTATTTATTGGCTAAAAAATGCACTTATCATTACGTTTTTTGCTCTCAAATATCCCAAACTAACAAAATAGCTAATGAATATCCTTTTTACTAAAAACTGCTCGAAAACAAGTAAACATAATTCAGTATTGTCCTTTGAACTATTCAAAATAGAATAAACTTGCCCTCCATTTAAAGTTCGAGACAAGTGCTTTTAATTATAAAGGCTTAGCAACAACCTATATTGGAGATTGCAAGGTTAATTTAACTATTTTAACCAATACTTTTTATATAATGTCAATTTTATGTTTTATATAAAATTTAGTTATTTGCATTAATTGTGTTCAAAACTATTACATCAACCCTCGATCGAAACTTGAGATGACTTAAAATTACGATAATAAACAATATAAACACCAAGGTATAACCAAATTTAATTTCTTTACCATATAATTTATTTTAAATTAGTAAAATAAATACATTACTATTAATAAAAGAAAATATTTAAATAGTGTGTAATAAAATGTATGTAATATCATGTTTAAAATAAAAAACTCATACCTTTACAAGAAACTAAAAGAAAAAAATGTCATTATTTTTATTTATTAAAAGGAGAAGTGTTTATACTACTTATTCTTTTATGTGTTACATCAATTAATAAAATATAAGCACAAGAAGAAGAATACAACCAAAAAGTACCAATACGTAAAAATGCAACTTAAAAATATTCTGGCTCTATTTATAATATTGATACTAAATAATCGATGAACTGTAACGACAAAATTCATTGTTACTTAGAAACGTCTCGACATTATTATGGAGTGTAGATATTATCAAAATTTCTAATGAAAGGTTATGTGGGACAACGTGGAGTAAAATTTTGAATCATTAAATAGTGGGGGCGAACTGACGTCATTCCCTATAGCGGTATTTATTTCGCTATAGCGGTGTGACGCAAGGCAGAATCTCCACTTAAGTAGATTTATTTTTTCTTTTCTCCATTTGGTGAAATAAAAATGTGGGAGGCTCTGAAAATTCTAAGGGCTACCTCCCATGCTTTGGAACCTTGTAGAAGGGGAGAAAGCGATGTGGCTAGGTCCAAACCCACATATTTTTGGTGGTAACACATTCATATGGTTGGAACTTGTATTTTTTTATCCTTCTTACAGCTGGTTGACATCCAGGTAAGTAAAGGTTAAATTTGTAGCATTGACTCAGGTTAGAAAGCATGAATTTAATCGGTTAAACGGCGGGTAGTCTATATATTAAGGGTTTTTATATGATTATTTCATGTTATGTTGCATGAGGCTATTTCAGGGAGTTCTTCTTGCAGTAAATTCATTTGTGTCATAGTAGGAAGGTGATTATAGGATGTTAGCTGAACTCTGAAGAACAAAATGGTACCGGTAAGGTGCGGGGAAGGGTATTTCCCAAATAACCTAGGTGGTACTTCTGGTTCAGGTCTATCAGGGTTAGTATTGAAAATGCATCAAGGATAGAGGCCCACCAATAGCATAAAAATGGTATTATAGTTAATTCAACGTGCATTGTAAGAGCATATTAACTACTTGTAGTGCGGCTAGTTAATGCATGTTGTTTGGTATTGGTCAATGAAATGTTTTACTTGTTTATTTAATTGATTAGGTTATTTCTAAATGTGAGATGTTCTAGTATTTAAAATGCTTTCACGGGATATAGATAAAACAAGGTCGGAGACTTATGTCTGAAATTTAGTACATGAACGATAATTGTCCCCTGTAGGTCATGTCTAGAGGGTAGATGCATCACCCATAGCGTGTATGTACGAGCGTCAGGTGAGTATATGGGTTCCATGAGTGAACCAAAACTTATGCTTATATGCTTGGTTTGTGTGTGCATATTTGGACTCCGTGTGATTTGGGTATTGGTTATGTATTTTGAAATTTTTGCTATTAGTGTCAAGGTTGTTGACATGTTGTGGTTTAGTTGCATAATTATTTACCTGCATGGACTTGGCTTGATTTGATTTGACTTGGTGATAGCCTGTTATTGTTAACTGGTCTTTAAATTCTTGTTGTTGCTACATGTTTAATGTATTTGTTAGGGCATGGATTACTTTTGGATATATTAGTATGAACCCTCTCGATTTAATTCTTACTTTTAGTAGGTCTTACTATTGGGTTACTCGTGGTGGTGTAATCCCACTGGGTTGGGGATAATTTAATAGTTCTATATCGATGGGATAGGGAAGAGGTCATATATAGTTACGAGGTAAAATAGATTGGTGGTCTGTGGTAATTGTGTCATGAAAGGAGGGTAGGGTGGTGTCTCGAGACCTTTAACAAGGTTATAGAGAGGGTGGAGGGTAATCTTGGGGGTTGAGTAATGAGCTCATTTTCTTGCATGTTCCTGGGATAGCTATGTTGTATTTATGTAATCTGATTCAGATTAATCGATGAGGCTTATCAATACGTGTTGTTAGTATTGATGCTACACTTGCTATACTCTTTTTGGGATATAGCTGATACACCCAAATTACAACTCTCGTTAGAAATTGCAAGTGGTCGCTGTCAAATATAGAACCCAACTGGGTTGGGTGTCGAATCCCACAGGGAATACTATGATCACTAAGTATTGCGATTATTATTAGACTATTGATCGAAGGTTCCAAGGTAAGGGGGTTTCAGTTTAGGTGCACAATAATATTATCAGTGTAACGATGAGATGATATGTGTAATAATATTTGATCACAGAGAATGACAAGTTAGGGTTATGTCCACCTTGTAGCTTCTACTTCTCTGTTAACTATGAGTAATACGGATTTTATACATGCATGCACTTATAGAGAGACATATTCTAATTCTAAATCCAAGTGTTTTTCAACCATCAAGGATTTATTCACCTTAGTTCTCTCGAATCCAAAGTGTACAACTAATTGTACGAACTCTCCAAGAAGTTAATCCTGCTAAGGCATTAACGTGTAAAATAGAGGTTAGAAACCCTATTTTTTTGTCACACTCTCTTTTTCCAAATAGTAAATTTTCTATCGAACAAGTTATTGCTATAATGGCGCATTACCTATGTTTGCAACCACGAGAATTCAATAAAAATGAAGAGAGTAATGATATAAGTGGATTAACACATCATAAATTCAAAAACCCATAGCAATAGAGAGTATACTACAAGGTTTCCATAACCCTAACAAATAAACTTAACTACTCATGAATAAAACGGAAATCAAAATAGACATATTCATCATACCAAAACTTAGAACGATCTTGGTGATAAAGATGAATAGCGAAAATAAGAGAGAAAAGAGTTTCTCTCTCTCCGTCCTCAAGCTAGGTCGCTTTCTCTTGTTTTTCAAAATAATACAGAATGTGAATCATCCCTAAAAATTCAGCAATAATGCTTTTAATAACATCCTTCTCTAATAAATTGCTACTGCATCCTTAACTATTTAAAAATATTGAGTTTGCCCGGGAAAAAGTTCCCATACATCACATTCAGTCCAAAAGCTGCTTTCCTTTGTATGTGAAGTTTTCTTTGCTGTCCACAGGTCCCTAAAGTGTTGTAATCTTCCTCATTAGTACCTGAAAAGCATGCTAATCACATAGATCAGCTCACTTAACTAAAAATAGACTAAAAGTGCAAGAATTATGTATTTTATCCTCAAAACTTAGCTAAAACATGGGTAAGTTATGGTGCTTAGACATATAAATACGCCCAACATCAATAGTCTTTTATAGGGATCAATGATAGTTTAATGAATGTGTGGTAGTAATCTTCCAGCAGCTTTCACTTACTCACTCTCACTAGAAGTTGTGTCCTGTCTATTCCTTACTTTCTCTTAGTAAATCTTGTACCTGTAGACTAGATCCTAGGATAGTCTAATTCCGTATTTAAATGGTAATAATCAGTTGTAATAAAGGTGGTTATTTTCTGTTAATAAGGACTTCCATATGATATGGTAACAGGTGGTAAGGGATTCTCCTATATAGGTGAATTAGAGTAGGTGTCCTCATGATTCGATAATTTGAGTCATGAAATAAACCTACAAACGTTGAAAGATATATAAGGGAATTATATAATAGAATCAATAGATAAGGGAAAACGGGCCTATAGGGACTGAGTTACTACCCTTTCATTCTAGGAATGGCTCATTAGGGAACTAAAATTGAGCTGTCCTATTTCTACTGTCAACTGAGGCATAGCAGGAGTGGAGCCAATCCATACCAAGAATGACATCAAAATCTGTCATCTCTAACTCTACGAGTTCAACTGAAGTATCCTTTTGAGATACTGTGACTGGGCAATTTCTATATACCTGTCTGGCTATAATAAAACTATCAACTGGAATAGACAATGTGAGAGGTTCTATTAGAACTTATGGGCTGACGCTGAAGTCTAATGCTATATAGGGAGTCACAACGGACAATGTGGCTCCGGGATCTAACAATGCATAAGCATGAAGGAGTTACATAATAATCAATGTATGGTTATAAATAATAGTAATCTATAAAATTACATAGCTAATAATGAAAAAAAGAGAGGAACACATCATAGATGAGTCAGATTTCTATTTTCCTTATATATCTCATAACCTGCCTTTACAAATTGAACAATAGAGTTGCACAATGATCTCTTTCACCTCCTCTTCTTTGTTACTACACTCTTGTTTATCTCTTTTAAATCTAAAAATAAGCATAATGATATTCACGCAATGTACTGACCTAATTTTTGGTGATTTGTGTGGCATATTTATTTCTATGTGATTTGATCTTTGTACCCCTTCCCATGGTTGCATTGTGGTATTTCTGGACTGTGGGGATAATTGGCATGGTTTTCAATATATTTTGATATGATTTGTGCGAGTTTGTGATTTTTGATGGCTTGAAAAGCCTTATATTGGACTTCAGTCAATATTTATTGATTTGTCCGTTGGATGACAAAATAAATTACACCTGCAGATCTGGAACATTGATTTTAGCTTAGTAGCATGGTTGGTGTGATTTTACGGCTTTTATATCTTCGATCCTTGATTTGAAAAGTTGTGAAATTGGATTTTGGTGGTCACCTATATGAAAATGATACTTTTTTTATAATCTAATATCACCATTGAGTCTGAAGCATCAAATATTATAGAGTAGCATAGTTCATTTGTGTTCCCAAGATTCCAGAGGAATCCTGAGAGGTCTGTGGGGATTTGAAATTCTCCAAGTCTCCATATGGTGCATAGCTGCTGGTGTGACTGCTAAAGCGGCCCTTTAGCCACTTTGGCAGCCCTGGGCGCCTTATAGGTACTGCTAAAGCGGTAATTAGGAGCTTTAGTGTCTATCGCTAAAACGGTCTGAGGTCTATTTTAGCGGACTTTCACCCTCATTTAGGTATCGCTTTAGAACATTTGGGCGCTTTAGCGCTGACCGCTATAGCAACCCATGGTTTACTTTAGCGGTACCTAGTATATTTAAATACTTTTTTTCGTGATTCTTCATCTTTTTTTAGACTTGGAGCTTAGGGTTTGAGTTTTTGAGCATTTTCTTCCATTTCTAAGCATGGATAAGCTCCAAATCACTATTTTAATTACTTTTCTTCAATTTTTATCATTTAAAGTTTGTTAAAACTTAGATGTAAAATGGTGAAATTTGGGAATTTCGGCTTGAAAGGCCTAAAAATAATATTTCTTCAATTTAAACCCCAATTCCAACCTGTTTTCACTTGGATTTTCTCCTATGAGTTCCTTTAATCTTGGAAAATAGGTTTTGAATAAAAAATCTAATTTTACTCTTTTTTGAAAGCCCATTTTGAGCTCAATTTGAAAGTGGGTAATATCATTGTCGTTGGCTTCCTTTTGACGCGTAGATTCTATATTTATATGTTTTAGTTGATTCTAGCTCTGTTCTTGGGGGAAAAGCTCTGGATTGAAGATTTTTGTGATCGATTTTTGGCTTTTGAGGTAGGTTATGGCTTAACTTTCTTCAAAATGCGTTGGATAGTTAATAATAATGTAAAAGCATATTATAGGTATGGGGTTGTATCATAGAAAATATGTTAGGTGATTTACGTGCCCATGTAGGGGCCTATGTGGATATTATTTTGTGATCGTAAGGCACTTTTTGTTGTATGTGTGACCGTATGGGGTATTATATGATGTTGTATCCTGGTATTGAAATATGCATGTTTGGTTTAACTTTTTTTGGTGGGAAAAGCCTAGATTTTTGGATTTATGTGGTATCTATGACATTGTCTTGCATGTTTCACTTGATAGTTTTTGGACTAGATCAGATCATGGATGGTTGGTTGATTTGACTGGATTTTTAGCTCACTTGGTTGGTATATTGGTTGGATATTGAATAATAGCATTTTGATTAATTATGAGCATTACATTCTCATATCATATTCATTCATTAAACATTGGTACTACTATGAAAATACTAAAAATACTAGTTTTTTCTAATAGAAAATGTATCATCCTTAAAACCTTCTACCGATGTATGTATCAGAGAGATGGATATTGGTATTAGATATTGGATATTGGTTGTATATGGGTTGATGAACCACCCATAGGTCCTATCTTAGGAGCATAACTCGATAGGTGTATACGGAGGTTGTGAGATGACCTCGTGCATCACATCATTATTATCATCATCTTTATCGCACTTCATATATTGTTCTTTGAAACACCCAAGGTGTTGATCTCTGAGGAATTTTTGAAATTTTATCCTCACTGTCCTGACTACGACTTACCCTATGAGTCATAGGAAGTCATGACGGTTTGTTGGACCTAAATTGTAGCCTGAGCAATGTGTGCGGCTAAGTTTTCTACTCTGAGTATGAGTAGCTCACTATGAGTTGTGAGAACTCATTATGAGTCCTTGTATGCAAATCATAGGATGTCCAGTGTATTCCCAAATGGGTTCTGTGTTGACTACGACTGGACCCTATAAGTCAAAATAATCCTTTACGAGCCACGATGTATGAGTCATAAGGTCAACAGTGTGTGTGTCTGGTGACACTGTCTTGACAACGACTCATGGAGACAAGTCGTAATGAGTCGTGATGAGTCGTTATGAGACCCTTAACGATCGATGGCTTATTTTCCAACTTTTAATGGGGATATTTTATACATTTCCCTCTTATCCCGATAATAACCCATGACCTATAAACATACTTGGGGCCCTATTTTCATTGATAAAACACTTCAAGTATTCTCCTTTCCTCTCAATTCTCTCAAGCATCTGCACTTAAGGTTTCCAAGAAGTGGGTTAAGTTGAGCTTCAAGGGTTGAATTTTCTCTATAATTTGGGGTATTTCAGGCATGTTACTTTTCCTCAATTGTTATTTTGTTAAAATAATGTGTTTTAGAGTGCTATTTATATGATTTTGATGTTGGGATTTGAACATGGGTTGAGGATTTTGAATGATTGTTCTTTATGTAATATTCCATGTTTGTATATGCATTGGTTATTTTGAAATAGTGATTTTAAAACCAATTTGATGCATGGGTATGGTGAGTAAACTAAAGTATTGTGAATTCCCCAAATTTTATGAATATTGACAGTTGAAGTGGTAATGACCTCAATCCCATATAGTGAAATTGAATTTGAATATGAAAAGTATGCACATTGAACTACTTTTGAACCATTGCACAATGTGAAAAGTTAATGAAAAATAATAATTTTTAATTGAACCTTGTAGGGATATGTATTTCCCCAAGCTAATGTATAAATTAACCAAGAAGGTTGTGAATTTTGCAAGTGATGATAATTCTTTTGGCATGTTGATGTTACTTTACAAATGTAGTTGGTATGACAATACTAATAATGTATGCCTAAATGTGTATTATGGTTCAATAAATGGAAATGTGCATTAAATGTTTTAAATTAGCTTTAATGAGGGTTGTGTGGTTGTGCCATGAAAGTGGAGGTCCTGAGGGACCAATACTGAAAACAATGGTTGCGACACGGGGGTCTACATGACTAGGTGATTCGAGTCTCTCTTATTATGATTATATGATTAGAAGGTTCGAGTCCCCCACATTATATCACATGATTGGAAGCTTAATTTACCTTTGTATGCCGGGAGGTTCGAGTCCCCTATGGTGCATATGTACATCCTCTTGTTCGTTCAGCTACACACACTGGGGTCCTTCCAGCTAGGGAAGAGCTAGACCCATATAGCCCGCGGGTGCCTTCTTATGATATGAAGGTTGAGCTACACAATCCAGGCTAAAGTTTTAAAGTGCATGTTAAGCCTTGTTCCCTTTTCTTGCATGTTATTTATGTATGTATATAATGATATGCACATGGTTTTGACTCGGATTTAACTTGGCTTAGTTTATCCCGTATCCTTGAGTTACATACTAGTTCTCAACCTACTAACCATCTCTGAATGTTGTATCCCCAAGCAATGCAGGCACCAGAAATACCTCTACTTTTCCTGCGCAGAGTTAAGTGGATCAATTTGATTCATTGGTTCATTATGGTGAAGTGGCAAACTTTCATTCTCTGGAAGACATAGACATTTTACCAGTTTTTTGTCCTAGAACAGAATTAAGAGTTTTCTTTATCATTAACATTATCATTGTTAAGGTCAATGCCATGTCCCAATGCTTTATTGATTTTGGTTTTATTAGAAGGCTTTATGGATTACTGTGGACTTGGAAGATAATGGTTGGTTGTTTTGGCCGGTTATCAGTTATAGATATGTCTTAAATCCTTTGATCTTATCCTATGTAATCTTGTTATATGTTCGGAATTCATCCGATGTTAGGGGTATTGTGTTTTTTTGGTTGTGTACAGGGGGTGGTCTCCGGTCTTTATTGGAATTGAGATACCCGTCATGTCTAGGTCGTAGTTTGGACAAAGTTGTGTCAAGTAAAGTCTCTTTTAATGGGTGTATAACGCACCACACTTATAAGGGAGAGGCTATAAGTCATTTATGAATGTTTTCCTCTCTTGTTGTTCTATTTTGAGCTATAGAGTCTAAGATCTTAAAATCTCTTCTAATTCTCGTATGTTCACTTTTCAGATCATGCCTCCCAGAAGATCTGATACTCATGGAAACTCTTCTGTCCCATTTGAGGACAATGTAGATGGAGCTCATCCTACGTTAGGAGTTTAGACCTGGTCTAGGGTTATTACTTCTGATTGTCGTAGTGAGGTTCCCTCGATTCCCCCTAGCCCTCCTCAAACACCTCAAGTTGGTGTGTCTAATGCTGAGTTTTGCTAGTCGATCCATTTGCTGACCCAGTTGGTGGCCTCTTAGACTGAGCATGTTGCTTCTGTTGCTTCATCTTCTGAAGCCACTAGAGTTGGCCAATTTATGAGGTTGAGTCCTCCGAATTTTACTGGCTCTAAAGTAGAGGAAGACCCTTAAAATTTCATTAATGAGATAGAAAAAACTTTTTGTGTGATGCATACTACTGATGTGAAGGGCGTTAAGTTCACTGCTTATCAGTTGAAGGATGTGGCGTATCAGTGGTATGAGGAATGGGACTAGCCTAAGGGTGATGACGTTGAGTCTTCTTTATGAGATGATTTCTCTAGTGCTTTTCTTGATCGCTTCTTTACTTAGGAGTTGAGGGTAGCAAAGGCCGAGGAATCTGTGAATTTGAAGGTAGGATGACAGTAAAGTAGTATGCCTTATAGTTTCATCAGCTATATATGCTCCAAAATTAGTGTCTAGCATGAGGGCTAGAATAAGAAAGTTTGTTGTCCAGTTGTCCTGTGATTTGATCTTAGAAAGCAAGGTTACCTTGTTGAACAAGTATATGGACATATAGGCTTGTGGTGTATATGCAACAAGTGGAAGAGGAAAAGAATAAGAAAGTAGAGATGAGTAAAAGGCAGAATAAAAAGTTTTGATATTTGAATCAGCGTGAAGGTCAGCACTAGAGTGGTAGAGACGATGGAAAATGGTCTAAGTAGAAGTGGGGTAATTTTGATTCCTGCTCTACGTCTAGTGCTCCTTATCCTAAGCCGTTGGGTGATCATCGTTTCCAAAATAGTGTTGTTCCTAGGGTACAGGATACCCAGCCACAGGCTAGTGGGGCTCAATCAGCTCTATTATATCCCCCTTGTAGATTTTGTGGTCAGGTGCATCATGGTGTTTGTGAAGAAGGGCAGAAAAATGCTTTAAATGTGGTCATATATAGAGGGATTGTGATTCTAGGGATACTTCTGGGGCAAATAAGATCTATATTGTTACTTCATCAGCTCCGACATCAAAAGGTACTACTTCTGCTTCTGGCTCCGTTGCTGGTCGAAACCGTCTGTACGCTCTTGCCACCCGCCAGGATTCTAAGGCATCCCTCGATATTGTTACTGGTATGATTAAAATTTTATCTAATGATGTATATTAGCTACTTGATCCTGGGTCTACCCTCTCTTTTATGACCCCTTATGTGGCTATTCATTTTGGTTTTGATCCTGAGTGTATTCTGAATCCTTTCTCTATGTCCACCCTGGTGGGTGATCTATTATGGCTAGAAGGGTCTACAGGGGTTGTATGATATTGGTCTATGGTATGGAGATCTTAGTGAATCTGATAGAGTTGGACATATTAAATTTTGATGTGATTTTAGAAATGGATTATTGGACCAAAGGATCAGTTTCCACTTCCCTAATGATTTGGTGATTGAGTAGGAAGGTATTTCCTTAGTGCCTAAGGGAAGGTTCATTTTGTTGCTTAGATCCTGGAAATTGATTCTAAGGGGTGCCCCTATTATTTGGTGTATTCTAAGGATTCTAGATCCGAAGGTCCTTCCTTGCAGTCTGTCTTTGTGGTTTGTGAATTTCTTGTGGTGTTCCCTGATGATCCTCCTGGTATTCCTCTAGATAGGGAAACTGATTTTGGGATTGATCTTATTCCGTACGCCCGTCCTATTTCTATACATCCCTATAGAATGGCTTCAGCTGAGTTGAAAAAACTCAAGGAGCAGTTGAAAGATCTTCTGGATAAGGGTTTATTCACCCTATTGTGCCTCCATAGGATGCTCTCATGCTTTTTGTGCGTAAGAAAGATGGGCCCCTTCGAATGTGCATAGATTACCGCCAATTAAATAAGGTGACCATGAAGAATAAGTATCCTCTTCCAAGGATTGATAATCTCTTTGATCAACTTCGGGGTGCTAAGTACTTTTATAAGATTGATCTTCAGTCTAGGTACCATCAGTTGAAGATTAGGGATGGGGATATCCCTAAGACTGTTTTTCAAACTCGGTATGGTTATTTTGAGTTTTTGGTGATGTCTTTTGGTTTGACTAATGCCCCGGCAACATTTATGGATCTCATGAACTGGGTCTTTCATCATTTCTTGGATTTATTCATAATTGTATTTATTGATGATATTTTGGGGTATTCTAAGAGTGAGGCAGATCTACCGATTACCTCCGCCTTCTGTTGCAAACCTTGAAAGAACAGCGGTTATATACAAAGTTCTCAAAATGTGAGTTCTAGTAAAATATTATGACTTATCAAGGTCATGTTGTTTCTAGTGAAGGGATCATGGTAGATCCACAGAAAATTACATGGGTTAAGTAGTGTCCTACACCCACTACTCCAATCAATATTTGGAGCTTCTTTGGTTTAGCCGGTTATTATAGAAGGTTTGTGGAAAGTTTCTCTTCTATTGCTGCCCCATTGACTAAGTTGACTCAGAAGAAAGTGAAATTCTTATGGTCTAATATTTGTGAGGATAGTTTTGAGAAGTTGAAAGATAGGTTGAATTCAGCTCCGATTTTGACTCTACCTGAGGGCACTGATGGTTTTGTTGTCTATTGTGACGTATCCCGAGTGGGATGGGTTATGCGTTGATGCAACATAGCAAGGTGGTTGCGTATGCTTCTAGACAATTGAAGGTTCATGATAAGAACTATCCAACTCATAATTTAGAATTATTGGTTGTGGTGTTCGCATTGAAGATCTGGCGACCTTATTTGTATCGGGTCCTTATGGATATTTATTATGATCATAAGAGCCTGCAATACGTGCTTACTCAATAGGATATAAATCTCAAGGAAAGGGGGTGGCTTGATTTACTAAAGGACTATGACATGAGTCTCCACTATCACCCAGGTAAAACTAACATAGTTGCGGATGCTCTTAGTAGGTTGTCCATGGAGAGCTTATCTTATGTGGATGAGGAAAAATGATGACTGGTGAAGGATATTCACTATTTGGCTAATCTTAGAGTTTGTCTCCTGGACTTCGAAGATGGTGGTGTGATTGTGCAAGAGGTTGCAAAATTATCTCTTGGTGCGGAGGTGAAGGTGAAGTATGTCTTGGACCCTATCTTGATGTATATCAAAGAGGATGTAGGTAGGTAGAAAGTGTTATCTTTTAAGATTGGTGGTGGTAGTATCTTGAGGTACCAAGGTAGATTATGTGTTCCCGATGTTGATAGGTTACGAGGAAGAATTTTGGCTGAAGCTCATGAGTTGCATTATACTGTTCATCCTGATTTGACGAAGATGTATCATGACTTAAGAGAAATTTATTGGTGGTAACTTAAAGAGAGATATGGCCAATTTTTTGGCTAAGTGCATGGTATGTCAACAAGTGAAGGTAGAACACTTGAGTCCTGGAGAACTATTTCAAGAAATTAAGTTGTCTATGTGGAAATGGAAAATAATTAATATGGATTTCAGTACTGGTCTTCCACGGTCTCACCATCAGTATGATTTCATTTGAGTCATTGTGGATAGGATAACAAAGTCCGCTTACTTCTTGCCAGGAAAGAATAACTATTCAGTGAAAGATTATGCTAAGCTCTTTATTAAGGAGATCATGAAGTTGCAGGGTGCTCCAGTTTCCATCATATCTGATCGAGGTACTCAGTTCTCATCTCACATTTGGTGCTCTTTTTAGAGAGGTTTAGGGACTAAGGTGATCCTTAGTATTGCTTTCCACCCGCAGATGGATGGCCAAGCGGAGAGAACCATTCAGACATTGAAAGATATGCTCAGATCTTATGTCATTGACTTTAGTGGTAGTTGGGTTGACTATTTGCCTCTCATAGAATTTACCAACAACAATAGTTATCACTTTAGCATTGATATGGTTTTGTTTGAGGCCTTGTATGGTAGGAGGTATAGGTATCCTATTAGGTGGTTTAAGGTTAGTAAAAATAAGTTATTTGGTTCTGATTTGGTTTACCAATCCATGGGGAAATTGAAGGTGATTTGGGATAGTCTTAAGACCGCCCAAAGTTACCAAAAGTCCAATGCAGATGTGAGATGAAGGGAGTTGTAGTTTAATGTTGATGACTGGTGTTCTTAAAGGTGTCTCTCATGAAGGGCGCGATGCGGTTTGGGAAGAAAAGGAAGCTCAGTCCCAGTTATGTTGGTCCGCATTTGGTTTTGAGAAGGGTTGGTAATATTGCATATAAATTGGAGTTGCCTTCTAGCCTGATCTTCATTCATCCGGTCTTCCATGTTTCGATATTGAGAAAGTGCGTGGGTGATCCTTCATTGGTTGTTCCTTTAGAAGGTGTGGGCATTTTGAATTCCTCATCCTATGAGGAAGTTTGGATGGAGATCTTAGATCAGCTAGTCCATCGGTTGCGGACGAAGAAAGTGGCATCGGTAAAGGTTCTTTAGAGGAACCAAAAATTTGAGGATGCTACTTGGGAAGTGGAGGAGGACATGAAGTCCAAGTATCCGTTCCTATTCCCTAGTCTATAAAATAGTACTTAAGGTATGTGTGATCTTAGCATCTTTGTTTTCCATCTTTGTTAATGTAATGTCCCGAATCTGGTACACGGAATGCTACACGGCGCTCATAAACCCGAACGACCACAAGCTAACGCATGACTGATATCTGTACCTGAACACTGTATAATATATTGTATAAATATGGAAACATGAGCTGAAAGGCCTTAAAGTTCAAAACTAAAACATAACTGATAAATCATAACATATGGATGGGGTATGAAATATCTAAACACTGAAATAACTATCTGAACATGATAGTCTGAAAAGCCTCTAACTGACTGAACTGTCTGAATAAGGTGTTGATGGGACATGTCCCCAACTAACTCCAACTAATAAATTAATTAATGAGATAATAAATAAATGGTCATGTCCTCAAAAGATGAGGACTCGCTGCAATCTCTGACTGCTGAGACTGAAATGCTACTGATGCTCTGGAGCTCGTACTTTTGAACCTATGGTATAAAACACCATAGCGCAAATGTATCAGTACTTTGAATGTACTGGTATGCATGGAAGGTAGGCTGAATGCAAAGGGTTCACATGCATGAACTATACTAACTGACTAGACAATATGGACGTGAGAATACATGCATGAATACATAATAAATATAACTGAGTTCGTGATAACATGATTACTGAATCTGAGTACTGATAACATGAGATATTGATAATTATATTACTGAAATAACTAATACTGAGTGACTGTATCTAACAGTCTATTTTCTGATGGAACTAGCTGAGTTCAGTACTATTTTGAGTTAACTGTATCTGACAGTCCTGAATTCTGTAGAACTATCTGAGTTCTATTACTGAAAATGAATGACTGTATCTGACAGTCCTAATTTCTATAGCTGAAACTCTGGGAAGTAGTTATCTAACTGACACGCCCCAAATAATGCATTATAGCTGAGTTGGGGTCCAATCTGTAACCCCAATTGGAAGGGTATCAATACCGCATCACCGGTAAGGACAATCTGTGAGTAACCCTCATATAACAGGTAACTCTAGTGAGAACGATAGAAACCCTCACATAACAGGTTAATCCACCTCATCTACCCTCATATAGCAAGTTATAATGTCTCAACCTACGCTGGCTACGTAGTTCTAAAAAGCAAGGATTGCTTCTAAGAATTACACCCTCATATAACAGGTGAGTTTCCATCCTTAGGTTCACTCGATGTTAATTCCTACTCCCATATGAATAGACATAGAACATGGATTACTGAACTGAACTAACTGAATTAACTGAGTTATGTTGACTGACGGAATAGTACTAAGATTACTGTATTACTGAGATTTCCTGAGTCACATGACTGACTGAGTTCTATGGATCATGTCTTGATTGAGGATATCGTGAAAACATGATACCGACTCTAGGCACACAGCTATATTTTTTGGGTACAAGTACCCTCAGGAATCCATGGAAAAAAACTGACAAAGCATGACTTTCTTGAATACATGACTAACATCAGCAATCCATAATTCATTTAGTAAGACATTTCATCAAACATTTGAGATGCATAAACTTGTACAAGAATGGGGATTTCATATTGTCATACTAGTGTTGTACTTTTCTTTCACATAGGCATTTAATCAAACACATGGGAAGCATGCTTTGGTTATAAAATCATCAACACATCTAATAATCATGGATACATCAATCAACTTATAATATGAAGGGGGTTTATCATGGTTATTATGCAAATCATCACATACTAGGGTCAATCATTGGAATATGTAATTTAAACCATGAATCAAAACAACACAAAATCATGGACATGAATTTCAATTCAATTTAAATCATGAACATTCACAAATACCCAAATCTTGGATTTTAAAAGAGATTCTTGAGCTTCGTGGGTGAAAGGACCCATGAATCAACACATGGCATATCTAGGTTGTGATTTCTTGAAGATTGGTGGAGTAAAACTTGAATTCTTGACTTGGAATTAAACACCTAGGGTTTTCTTCTTCTTGAGGATAGATCTTGGAGAGAAACCCTAATTTGATATTTTGAATGAATAATGAACTTATGAGCCTTGGCATGAGATAATTAGGGGTTAAAACGGGTGAAAAAAATAACCTTTAAATATGACTTAAATTCGATGAACAGGACCTGCGACGGCTTGTGCGACGTTCTATCTCTAGCTCGACGGTCCGTCGTTTTGACCATCATACGTGGACCAAAAAAAAGACTCATTGCCTTATAGCGACGACTTAGGAGACGGTCCGTCGCAAATTCGAAATTCCGTCAACCTGTCCATCGCACCTTATCCAGAAGGTTGACAGTGCCTTGCCTGCGATGTTCTAGGCGACGGTCCATCGCTAGATCGACGGTCCGTCAAACCTGGCCGTCGCACTTGGGCAATTCTGACAACTCTGAATAAAACGTCCGTAATTTCTTACTCTGATATCGGATTTGGACGAAATTGATATCGTTGGAAAGCTAATTCAATTATCCATATGATTAAAAGTGAAAATCTTAAAAATTCTGCATGTACAAAAATGTATTCATATTTCAAAGTAAGTTTCTAACATTCTTAGAACGATTTCAAGCTAGGTAGAAGTACGGGGTATTACAATATCTCCCTCTTGAGAACATTCATCCTCGAATAAGATTGAGTAATAGGGGAGAAGATAAACTGACATACATATTGAGCATGAATGACTGGAACATGATCTCATGACTGACATAACTGATTACTGAATATATCATACTGAACATGCATATCTGATGCATGTGTAACTGATTCATGAATGCATGACTGAGTGTTCTGATGAACTAAGGTTCTCACAATAAGAATACATATCTGATGCATGATTATATAACTGAACTGACATATGAATGCATGACTGAATATGTAATGGTATTTAATACCAAGTTTATAATGAAATTCTGAACATAACATGGATGCCAAGCTTGTAACTGAAATCTGAATATGAAACTGAAAAGCTTAAGGAGAACTGTTACCTTGAGCTTGATCTAAGTTGGCGGAGAAGAGGTGAGGATACTTGGTATGCATGTTTGCTTATACTTCCCAAGTAACTCCCTCAACGGATTGATTTCGCCCAAGAACTTTGACTAGAGGGACTTCTTTGTTCCTCAGTCTAGGAGTCTGATAGTCAAGAATTTCAACTGGAATTTTTTCATACGAGAGATAGTTCTGAATATATACACCCTCAATTGGGACTAAAACTGCTGGATCACCTATGTGCTTCTTTAGCAAGGGGACATAAAATACTAGATGAACTAAATCTAGATCTAAAGGCAATTCAAGCTCATAAGCTACTTTGCCTAAGCGACAGAGAATTTTGAAGGGACTGATATATCGGTGACTGAGTTTCCTTTCTTGCCGAATCTTTTCACTCCTCATAGGAGATATTTTCAAAATACTAAATTTTATTTGATCTCAACTCGAGATCCTTTACTGAACACGTATGAACAAGAATATAAGAACATGACTAAGTCTATAACATGTGACATGGATTGACTATCATGAACTGAACTGAGCCATTAAATACATGGCTTACGATTGAGATTGGAGATAGAGGGTCAACCTATGGATACCCACTACTCTAAAATAGGTTCGTTACACAAAGAGAGAGTGGCATGTTTATGTCATAAAAGTTCAGGGAATTACAATGTATCTCTCCCTTGGACACTATGTCCCTTGAAGAATGTTGGGTTGATTGTCCCTTTTTTTTAGCTATGAGGAAACTGAGGTGATACACCAGGAAACTATGAACTGAATCATGACTGAATATCTAGATTCTAAAACTATGGCATGATACATGAACTGAGATGAAAATGCAACTACCTGGTTGATACATCGTTGAATAGTTATATTCATGAGACTTCGGATAGTGCGACTAGATGGAAAATGGGAAGCCACACCATACGAACTTGTTTGTCTGGCTGCTAACCTAAATTGATGGCTTTTCATACTAACTCATACTGAAAACTTATACTCAACTAGCGTATTTCTATGACACTTTTTCTATAGTGTCCTAGTGAGTATAGGGAGAAAACAAATCTTGGCCTGGTCTAGCAGGACATCTGAATAGGGGATCACCATATGGCTGGGATTCTTATAATAGGAGGCAATGCCTATGAACATCATCTAAAATAGAGTGACTAAGCCTTATGCACTACATAAAAAATTTTCAGGCTTAGACATATCCCTCAAATACTCCTTCCACTATAATCTCTACCTTAGTATAGCACATTACTTGAGACTACTCAAAATATTCACATGGGTGTTGAGAATGAATGCATAAACATACTAACTTATCTGATTAACTGCATGGATGATAGCTGAATACTGGGCAGGTAAGACTAAACTGTACTTAGTCTAAATAAATGGACTGAAACTATAGAGCATTATTCATAAAAGGTAATGATTGACTGAGTAACATGAGATAACAGAGCATGAATAAGTGAAAACTGTATTATCTTAAGAATGCAAGACCAAGCGTATAACATGATTCAGAAACATTCTATAAACTGAGGTACTGAAATACTAATAACTGAATAGCTAATAACCATATGCTATGGTCAAGCAAACCTGGATCTGGACTGAGTTTCTGATCTGATTACTGAACTGGTGCTGATACTATAACTAAGACTACAACTAGACTCATACTGGAACTAAATATTGGGTTCTTATAGCCGAATAATGATAATTGAGGTTTAGACTGATACTAAATTCTGATGGCTAAGTAACTGATAGCTAAAAGCCATAGTTCTGCAAGACTATCTGAGTCCTTTATTGAATATTGATTACTGAATTGACACTGTAACTGAGGCCTAAGGGATAGAGAATCAACACCATAGATTTCACCGAGAGATCTAAACTGAGGGTATATATGACATAATGTGAGTTTTGCTGATCATTCAAAGTGGAGCATGAGTCATCTGGGTTGAGCATACTATAAAGCATAATATGAGTGCATGAGTCATGTGCTGCATTACTTGAGTCTGAAGTCTCTGTACTCATGGTACATGATTCGTAACATGGAGTAAACTGGAACTCTTTATACTAGGAATTGTAAGAGTACATAATTCTTAATAATATGCATGAATATGAGCGATGATCATAGAGCTGATATGTAGGACATGAATATATATCATAATAACTGATGGGTTTTGAGGGTCTGTAACACTTTTTTGAGATGGTCTGCGTGATCACGCTCACTGCGGGAGTAGACGAGAATGTCATCTATGGAGACTATGATGAATATGTCCAGGTACTAGTTGAATACACAGTTCATCGAGTCCATGAAAGCTATTGGGCATTAGTAAGACCAAAGGACATGACTAAGAATTCAAAATGACCATACCAAGTTCTGAAAGCTATTTTCAGAATATCACATTCGCTAAGTTCTGTTGATGCCATTCTGTATGGAGAAATAGATATGGGCTAAGTATCTGAAAGAAGGTCAAAGCCGAAGTTTATTTCCCTCTCAGAAAGAACTCTGAGAAGATCTTCGAAAAAGATATCTGAATATTCACTCTCAACTTAAACTGACTCAAGACTGGGAGTTTCAAAACTAGAGTCCTTAACTCAAACAAGATGATAGACACATCCCTTATATATTATTTTCCTAGCCCGTAGGTAGAAAACAAGCAGACCTCTGAATGCTGAAATACTACCCTTCCACTCAAGGACAGGTCCATTCAGAACTAAAACTGGACAACTCTATTTCTGTAATCGACTGTGGCATGGCAGGAATGAAGCCACTCTATGCTGATAATGAAATCAAAATTAGTCATCTCTAATTTGACTAAGTCTGCTGAAGTAGCCTTCTGAGATACCATCACCGAACAGTTTCTGTATACCCGTTAGGCTATGATGGATTTACCCACTGAGGCAGAAAATAAGAAGGGCTCTGCTAGAATTTAGGGACTGACTTCGAAATCAACTGCTATATAAGGAGTAACTAAAGACAAAAAAAATCCTGGATCTAGCAAAGCGTAAACATACAAATGAAAGATCTTTAATGTACCAGTGACCACATCAGGAGAATTTTTCTGATCTTTTCAAAACTGAAGAGCATAGAGTCGGTTTGGGTGCTGCCCACTGGTTATGCTGGAAGTGGCATCCTGCTGATTTGGGCGATCGGACTAAACTGAGGAACGGTTCTACTAACCTTGAAATCCAATCTGGGGAAAATCTCTAACTTTGTGTTTGGGCTTGCCACATCTAAAACACACCTCACTGTCAGCTCTGCAAATATCCTTGTGGTTTTTACCACAAGTCTGGCAAAGAGGATTAGCTCGGGAAAATGTACACTGTCCTGAGACTTAAAGCCTGGCACCCTATCACTGTTACTAGTTCTGAACTTAGGTGCTGGGACACTGACTGGGAATGGAGTTGGAACTGAGGACTTTGGGTGGAAATGAGAACGATTCCCACCCTCTGACTTAGGTTGATTGAAATTAAAGCTACCTATTCTAGATCACTTATTTTCTCTTTTTTCTTTCTTTCTCCCTATGTTTCCCCACCTCATTCTACTGGCATGAATCATATACCTAGGTAGGATAATAGCTTGTTGATTTCTTTGAGCTACTATTGAGTAAGATAAAGTGAGGGAGTCGATTCTAAATTCACCATGAATGACATGCTCGTCTAGGGAATCTTACTGGATGGGCTATGGTTCTGACTAATTCTCGATTCTCCTTTTGTTAGCCCTTTCGGGAGGCATAATCTATAAAGGAAGGGAGAAATGGATTAGATAGAGATTTAGATTTGAGCTAATGCTCACTGGCACGACATGAATATTGAAAGAAAGGAAACTATTCCTAAAATATCTTATAGCCTCATGTACATAAATGTGGTGCGCAACACACCCATGCATAAGACTCTACTAGATGTGGTTTTTCAAATATCCTAGTACACTGTTGAACCTTAGGCTCTGATACCAAGTTTGTAACATCCCGAATATGGTACACGGAATGCTACACGGCGCTCATGAACCCGAACAACCACAAGCTAAACCATGACTGATATCTGTACCTGAACACTATATAATATACTGTATAAATATGGAAACATGAGCTGAAAGGCCTTAAAGTTCAAAACTAAAACATAATTGATAAATCATAACATATGGATGGGGTATGAAATATCTAAACATTGAAATAACTATCTGAACATGATAGTCTGAAAAGCCTCTAACTGACTGAACTGTCTGAATAAGGTGTTGATGGGACATGTCCCCAACTAACTCCAACTAATAAATTAATTAATGAGATAATAAATAAATGGTCATGTCCTCAAAAGATGAGGACTCGCTGCAATCTCTGACTGCTGAGACTGAAATGCTACTGATGCTCTGGAGCTCGTACTTTTGAACCTATGGTATAAAACACCATAGCGCAAATGTATCAGTACTTTGAATGTACTGGTATGCATGGAAGGTAGGCTGAATGCAAAGGGTTCACATGCATGAACTATACTAACTGACTAGACAATATGGACGTGAGAATACATGCATGAATACATAATAAATATAACTGAGTTCCTGATAACATGATTACTGAATCTGAGTACTGATAACATGAGATATTGATAATTATATTACTGAAATAACTAATACTGAGTGACTGTATCTAACAGTCTATTTTCTGATGGAACTAGCTGAGTTCAGTACTATTTTGAGTTAACTGTATCTGACAGTCCTGAATTCTGTAGAACTATCTGAGTTCTATTACTGAAAATGAATGACTGTATCTGACAGTCCTAATTTCTATAGCTGAAACTCTGGGAAGTAGTTATCTAACTGACACGCCCCAAATAATGCATTATAGCTGAGTTGGGGTCCAATCTGTAACCCCAATTGGAAGGGTATCAATACCGCATCACCGGTAAGGACAATCTGTGAGTAACCCTCATATAACAGGTAACTCTAGTGAGAACGATAGAAACCCTCACATAACAGGTTAATCCACCTCATCTACCCTCATATAGCAAGTTATAATGTCTCAACCTACGCTGGCTACGTAGTTCTAAAAAGCAAGGATTGCTTCTAAGAATTACACCCTCATATAACAGGTGAGTTTCCATCCTTAGGTTCACTCGATGTTAATTCCTACTCCCATATGAATAGACATAGAACATGGATTACTGAACTGAACTAACTGAATTAACTGAGTTATGTTGACTGACGGAATAGTACTGAGATTACTATATTACTGAGATTTCCTGAGTCACATGACTGACTGAGTTCTATGGATCATGTCTTGATTGAGGATATCGTGAAAACATGATACCGACTCTAGGCACACAGCTATATTTTTTGGGTACAAGTACCCTCAGGAATCCATGAAAAAAAACTGACAAAGCATGACTTTCTTGAATACATGACTAACATCAACAATCCATAATTCATTTAGTAAGACATTTCATCAAACATTTGAGATGCATAAACTTGTACAGGAATGGGGATTTCATATTGTCATACTAGTGTTGTACTTTTCTTTCACATAGGCATTCAATCAAACACATGGGAAGCATGCTTTGGTTATAAAATCATCAACACATCTAATAATCATGGATACATCAATCAACTTATAATATGAAGGGGGTTTATCATGGTTATTATGCAAATCATCACATACTAGGGTCAATCATTGGAATATGTAATTTAAACCATGAATCAAAACAACACAAAATCATGGACATGAATTTCAATTCAATTTAAATCATGAACATTCACAAATACCCAAATCTTGGATTTTAAAAGAGATTCTTGAGCTTCGTGGGTGAAAGGACCCATGAATCAACACATGGCATATCTAGGTTGTGATTTCTTGAAGATTGGTGGAGTAAAACTTGAATTCTTGACTTGGAATTAAACACCTAGGGTTTTCTTCTTCTTGAGGATAGATCTTGGAGAGAAACCCTAATTTGATATTTTGAATGAATAATGAACTTATGAGCCTTGGCATGAGATAATTAGGGGTTAAAACGGGTGGAAAAAAAGACCCAAACACCCTTTAAAAATGACTAAAAATTTGCTAAACGGGACCTACGGCAGCTCGTGCGACGGTCCATCACTGGATCGACGGTCCGTCGTTTCAACCGTCATACGTGGATAAAAAAAACTCACTGCCTTATAGCGACGGTCCATCGCAAGTTCGACGGTCCGTCAACTAGTCCGTCGCACCTTACCCAGAAGGTTGAATCATTGCCTTGGCTGGGACGGTCTAGGCGACGGTCCGTCGCTAGATCAACGGTCTATCAACCTGGACGGCGACCTGGGCAATTCTGACAGGTCTGAGTAAAATGTCCATAACTTCTTGCCCTAGTACCGAATTTGAACGAAATTGGTATCGTTGGAAAGCTAATTCAATTTTTCACATGATAAAAAGTAAAAATCTTAGAAATTTCACGTGTACAAAAGTGGATTCATATTTCAAAGTAAGTTTCTAACATTCTTGGGACGATTTCAAGCTAGGTAGAAGTACAGGGTATTACAATAAGGTAAGTATGGGTGTGTTTCTGTGTTAAATCATGTTAAGGGATTCCTTGACCTATCACTCGGGGGCGAATGATCCTAAGGGGGGAGAATGAAACACCCCACGTGTTGATCTTTGAGGAATTTTTGAAATTTTGTCCTCACTATCCCCACTACGACTTACCCTACGACTCGTAGGGAGTCATGACGAGTCGTTAGACCCAAATCGTAGCCTGACCAGTGTGTGTGGCTAAGTTTTCTGCTCTGAGTATGAGTGTTTTACCCCTTTTCGAATTTATCAAAAGGAAGACAAATTATTTGTAAGAAAATAATTTTCCACTTCTCAAATTATTTTAAAAAAATTAGAAAAATATCAAAATAATTTAAGAAATATTACAGAATCGACACTTAATTTTTATAGAAAAAACAAGAAAACTTAAGTGAATTCTAATAGTTCAAAAACAGAAATAAACCTTTGAAATTAGAGAAAATGGGTAAGGGTTCAATTAACGTTCTAAGAAGGGTTTTAAGGCAGTTACAAACATCCATTTTAAAATGGTTGACCAAAATATTTAGACTAACTTAAAAGGTTAACTTCGTGAAAATGTCAATTTTTATATAAAATATCAAACTTGAATCGAGCGATTTTGAAAATCATTTTATTTCGTCAAGTTTTTAGGCTAAAGAAAATTTCAAACAAAAGTTCATTTTTTAACAATATAACTTTAATGAAAATAATAATTCATTTCATTTTAAGGAAAATTATCATTATTTTTTTTTTTTAGAAAAATCTACTTTTATGGTCAATGATAATTTAAAATCCTAACAATAATGGAATTTAAGAGGAACTATTAAGTAAGAAATATTTAATCGATGGAAGAGTTTAAACTTTTACTTTAAGAAAGCCCGTTTCTTTTATTGCTTGAGAAAACTCACTTCAACCTAAATGAGGTCAATTATTATTTAGAACATACAAAAAGTCATTTTAATATGAAAAGGTTTGTGTTCAAAAAAGATTAACATAAAGTCCATCTTATTTCATTTATAATAATAATAATAATAATAATAATAATAATAATAATAATAATAATGACAATGATAATAATAATAATGACAATGATAATATAATGACAATGATAATAATAATAATTACAATGATAATATAATGATAATGACAATGATAATCTAATGATAATGATAATGATGATGATAATAATGATGATGATGATGATAATAATAATAATAATAATAATAATCTGGCAGAATCATCGAAAACTCAGCCTATTGGCACATCGATCCATCTAGAATATATTTCAAAGGATCATCCATTATATAAACAAATTCAATCTTAGGACTTTCTGATGAAGTGCATGACCAAGTCTATGGTTTATTATATACTTCTGGTTATGAATCTGATTATAATTGTGATTCTGCATCTGAAAATGATATTGAACTATCTAGTTCTGGTAGTGAACTAGATCAGGTTAATAAATGCAATGACTGTAATAATGATACTTGTAATTGTGACGAGATGATGTATAAACTGCAAGCGCAATTCAAAGATCTTGATTTAAATATTCAAACTCTTACTGCTGATAATGTCCTTGAATTATTGAAGGAAGTTACTAATGAAAAACTACGTGAAAAGAGCATTAATTTTGCTACTCAAAAACTTCTACTAATACTGCTAGTACTTCTAAAGATACTACTTACGTTAATTATCATATGTCTTACTCTTTATCTGAGGTAAATCGACGTCTTGCGTTGAGTCAAACTCCAAGTAGAGATACAACCTTTGATAATTTAAAAATAGAAGTTGAAAAATTAAAAAAGAAAATTAGTTCTTTAAAACAAAAACAGATGATCTCCGATCATAGGATTTTGAAAATTGAAGAAAAACTTCTTGACATTTCAGAAAATACTATTTCTTCTACTTCAAAAGGAAAAGGAAAAGATTTTGAAAACTCTGCAAATTCTGATAATGATAAACTCAGTCCAGAAGATGATTTGAAAAGGGATTATTTCTTAGGTATGATGCAATTAGTTACTGCTCATAAATGGTATATAAATTGCACTATTTTAATTAATAAAAAATTTTTTATCACTAATATAGTTATGATTGATAGTGGTGCTGATGTCAGCTACATTCAGGAAGGTATAATTCCAATGAGATATTTTGAAAAAAATACTCACATAATTAAGTTTGCATCTAGTCATAAACTTGATATTAACTTTCAATTGCCTAACACTCATATATGTCAAAATAAGGCTTGCATTCTGCATTTCTTTCTTTTTTTTGATAAAAAAACGGTTATATACTCCTATTATTTTAGGAACACCTTTTATAAATGCTATTTATCCTTATACACATATCGATGCGACTGGATTTAAGGCTACATAAAAAAATAAAGAAATCTCTTATCCTTTTGTTACTGATCCTGTAACAAGAGATATAAATGCTTATATTAGTATGAAGCAAAGGCAAGTAAATTTCTTACAATTAGAAATAATGAGTATAAATATTCATGAATCAATGAAGTCTGTAAAAGTCCAAGAAAAAATAAAAATGATTTCGGATCAATTAACTATTGATATTTGTGCTGATCACCCAAATGCCTTCTGGGATCGCCAGAAATATATTATTTATCTTCCTTGTAGATGGTTTCAGTAAGGACAACATACCCACTAAATCTCGACCCTGCCAGATGGATACAGAGTTAGTAGAATTCTATTAAAAAAAAATGATAGTCTCCTGCAAAAGGGTCTTATAAAATCTTCAAAACCTCCTTGGTCTTGTACTGCCTTCTATGTTAATAATGCTGCTGAGCAAGAACGTGGTATGCCTAGACTAGTCATTAATTATAAATCCCTAAATAAAGTTTTAAAATGGATAAGGTACCCAATATCTAATAAAAAGGACTTGCTTTCTAGACTTTATGATGCTAACATATTTTTGAAATTTGACCTTAAATCGGGTTATTGGCAAATTCAAATTGATAAAAACCATACTTATAGAATTGCTTTTAACATCTCTTTTGGGCAATATGAATGGAATGTTATGCCATTTGGTTTGCAAAATGCTCCTTCTGAATTTCAAAAAATTATGAACGACATATTTAATCCTTATATGGATTTTATAATTGTTTATATTGATGACATTCTTGTGTTCTCAAAAACCCTTGAATTACATTTTAAACACTTAAATATATTCAAACAAATAGTATTTCAAAAATGGTTTGGTCATTTCTAAACCAAAAATGTCTTTGTTTCAAACAAATGTTAGATTTCTAGGTCATAATATTAACCAAGGTACTATTGAGCCCATACAAAGAACTTTAGATTTTGCTAAAAAATTTCGGATGTAATTACTGATAAAACTCAGTTACAAAGATTTCTTGGTAGTCTTAATTACATCTCTCCTTTTTATAAAAATCTGTCCAAAGATTTAGCTCCTTTATATAATAGACTGAAAAAGGGTAATAAAACACCCTGGACTCAAGTTCACACTGATTTGGTTAAAATAATCAAAAAATGAGTTCAAACTCTTCCATGTTTAACCTTAGCTAATCAGCATGGTTAAAAATAATTGAAACTGACGCTTCAAATATTGGTTATGGAGGAATACTTAAACAAATTAATCTCATACAAACACTGAATGTTTTGTTAGATTTCATTCTGGCAAATAGTCTGAAAGTGAGAAAAAATATGCTACGGAGCTCATGAAATGCTTAATATTGTAAAACGTGTTTTAAAATTTCAAGATGATTTATATGATCAAAAATTTGTGGTTAGGACTGATGCTCAATCTGTAAAATACATGTTCGACAAAGACTTTAAACATGATGCCTCTAAATTAATATTTGCAAGATGGCAAAGTCAATTAGCCCCTTTTGATTTCGAAATACAATATAAGAAGGGTAGTGAAAATTCTTTGCTAGATTTTCTATCTCGAGAATATTTAATCGATTAACATGAATTTTTACACGTACTTCCTCTCTGAAAAAACCATAATTATTATTATCAAATGCATTTCTTTAAACGGAGATATTCATTTTCTTATCTTAGAAAAACTTATTTGTGGTATAATAGAAGAAGAATTATTACTTACCCACGATGAATTTCTTGATAATGATATTTATTGGTTTGATAGTGACTTATGATTAATATTTACAGGATTAAAAGGAATAATGAAGCTCTTTATGTACTTCTTCTCTCAAAAATTCTTAATCACTTTTATAAAGGCAACTCCTTTAAATGCGGATATGCACATGCTTATATTACGAAAGGTCATTGATAATCTTATCACAAAGAACACACTTTATGAAGATCTATTCGAATATATGTTATGGTATGCTGATCCAATTCCTGATTATTGGTGTAGAATAGATCCACCCTGGCAAATAGCCAGAGAAGGCGGAAGAGGTGGTCGAAATCAAAATTCTACTTCTTATTATGAAGGAAGACAAAATCATTCATATGGAAACAGAAATAACTCAACATATATCTCAGCAAGTTCAAATTTCCCCGTATTACAATAGGGAAACAGAACTTTGATTAATGCAAAAATTCTGAATATGGCAGAATCATCGAAAACTCAGCCTATTGGCACATCGATCCATCTAAAAGATATTCCAGAGGATCATCCATTATATAAACAAATTAAATCTTATATTTTTCATCAGCAATCAGAC
This sequence comes from Capsicum baccatum var. pendulum, assembly GCA_030864225.1. Classification (NCBI taxonomy): domain Eukaryota; kingdom Viridiplantae; phylum Streptophyta; class Magnoliopsida; order Solanales; family Solanaceae; genus Capsicum; species Capsicum baccatum. Next base: position 63,891,428 of record CM061551.1, read on the forward strand.
TCTTTTGCTTCAATAATCCAAGAAAACACTGCAGATAAGCCAACATACGAAAAGCTCGAAGCTAGAGAATTGATACTTCTTATTAGAAACTCTCATATACCTAAGCAAGACAGCCCCGATGAAGCATGGAAATTACTTTAAACATACTTGCTCACTAATGTCTACTTTGCAGGAGAATCATACAAAACAAGAACTTTTTTTGAATCAATTCTTGTTCAAACCGGCAGTACTGATATTGAGCATACCCCAATGGGAGAAACTACCCCAAGAGTACATGGATACTCCAAAATGATCATCAAAAAGCTTATTTCCATAGAAGAATGGGGAATTACCTCCATGACTCAAAAAACTATGCCAATGGGACCAATGGGACAATCGCAAATAACTTTTATGTATTGGGATTATATCAAGGCATTCACACAAATGTTATGTTATAACAACATCAAACACAAACATACTTGGTTCTTGAAAGTCTGTGCAAAAGTATTTGAAAAACCTATCCCAAATTGGTTTATTCAATCATGGTCTTACCATGGCCCCACAGTAAAAATTCTACCGTCAGAATATTCTACTCTTTATCAATCTTGGAAAAAAGCCTCATCATTCTTAACCGAATTATATCTTTCTAACCAAGTTTGTAAATTAGACACTATTGATCAGATGTATTTCTTTTTAGAATTTTCTATTCCCTGGATTCACAAGTGGCCTGTTGAAATAGGATATACCAATCAGCAAATTCCTGCCCTATATAGGGTATTCTATTGTAATTTCTGGGACAAATTAACTCGTCTTGATCCGATTACAAAAATTCCTTATGATAAGGACCAAAGAGAAAGGATTATCATGAAAATTGTCGAATATGAAAATACCCCTCAAAAGTCAATCATATTTGAAGACAAAAGATTAAATTAAATCTCTAGACGAATCTCTGCACATGAGGGTGACAAGATAGAAATGATAGAGAAATATTTGACAGAAGTTTGGAATAAATTACTCCAATCTGTAGAACAAAATTCTGATACTTCTATGAGAAGTGAAGAGGTAGACACAGAAGACATTACAGACTCACAACTTTTACCTCCAGAACATATTCTCACCGACGACGAGATTGTTGAAAAAATAGAAGCATTTCTCCGGAAGCTAAAAAGGGACAAGACAAAGAAGATGGCCCTAGCAATTAAATTTATTAAACACTTTACTATGTCTGTTTTATATGCTGTAATAGTAAAAATACTATGTGCAAGGACCCACTGTAGGGCCCATAACACTGTGCGTAGATTCCTTTTTTTTCTTTATATAGCTGCCTCATCCTTAGCAGAGAGGCATAAGTTTTTAGAAGTTTTCTTTCAGTTTCTCTCTCTAGCTCTCCTTTCTCTCTACTTCTTACCTCTTGTAATATATTTAGAAGATAAATAAAGGGCATTAGCCACCGTTTATTACTGTTCTGGCCTTGCTTCCGGCTATTAAGGTATATATTACTTTCTTATTTGTGTGCATTTAACACAACTTCTTCCCTCGTCCAGCCATGACTATGTCCGGCTAAAAGGTATTTTATATCTATGTTGAAGATCTAACTTCGTTTGCATGATAACTATGAAAAATCCAAAGTCTATCAAAATATGAAGAAATTTTTCTATAGTTTCTTGACTTGGTTCCGAAATGGTAGTACAGTCGAGTTTAATCAACTTATGTTAGCTTTGTTTTAGTGACTACTTCTAGTAAGTTGTGCCTCTTTAGCCTATTGTACTGATGTGAAAAGGGCAACTTTTGCACAATTAGAACTTCTAGACATATGGGTTTAACATAAGGTTATTAAATCTCTTACAGGCCCCTTGTTTGGGTAAAAGATTCCATACAATCATTAAACTATTTGAAATTCTTTTATATTTTGGTTGGTGCTTTGGTTTGATTTTTCGACTTTGGCGTAATCCGATATTGTTACATGGTTTGGCAGGCTGAGCGGCATACCCCAACCTAGTGAGACATGATGATGAGGATAAGAATAAGAATAAGAATAACAAAAATCCCAGAAAGAAATCAAAAAAAAAAATTATGTTCATCAGGGAGGAATCCAAATAATGGTTAAATCTACCTTTAAACAGGGAATTGACTGTCTCATAGTAATAATAAAATGAAGTTGTTCGCAAACAGGATGTGCATGCAGAATTTTTATTCACTTAATCAGTGAAATAAATTAATCAGTGAAATAACCATCATCATACCAATTGTATGGACCACCATCACTATCTACATACGAATAGTCATGTATAAACCATTGTTCTTGAACAAGATGATCTATAATTATTTCAAAAAAAATTCTTGTAAATCTTTATTTAATTTTATTACTTTTAAAATAGTAATTAATATTTTTTCATTTAAGAATATAGTATAGTAACTAATTAGGCAGTCCAAAGTATGTATTTTTATAACTTAGCCTTAGATCTTTTTAATAGATAAACCTGTGTATTTTTTAAAGCTTGATCTCTATCTTGTGCTCTAAGTAGTAGCTTCTCTACTTCATTAATTCTAGATTTCACAAGATTATTCGAAGTATTCTTTCTTAAAAGATAGATTTCTCTACCATAGTTTCTCAAATTTATTAAAGCTTCATTAATTCTTCTTATAATTATTATGGTTTCCCAAATTTTTCTTCTAAGTTTTTGTAATTATGGTTGTACCACTCATGATAATAAATATAAGCAATTCATTTATTTCAGGTGGGTTAGTGCGTATCTGTTCGGGCGGAGGCATACAATGAAAAGACAGAAAGGAGAGAATGATGTCAACCAACTCAACAAAGACATTCAGATCGTTCTGACTTACTCCTACGAAATCAAGGTCAAAAAGATTGCAAAAATCAGTCATTCACAACCACTGATGAAGGATTCCTCAAAAAGTTAAGGATTAGTAATCCTTTTTAGAAATAGAATGGATTCGATCTTATACATACGCGAGGAAAGTAATCAAAAAAGAAAGAAAATGAGTTCTTCTTTCTTTTATCACTTAGGAGCTGTGTGAGATGAAAGTCTCATGCACGATTTTGAATGAGAGAAGATTTTTCCTATGTTGTAATATGTTCAAGAAATAAAAAGGTTGTTTCATATATCTTTTGCAAATCTTTTATGCTGGTAAAAAATAAAGGTTGTGATCTTTAGCCTTAACAGAGAAAGGACGGAGCAGTAACCTGAGACAGCGAGTCACAATAGGTTAAAAAAAAATTATAGCCGGAAGAAGAAGCACTATGGTATTGATACAGCTAACATAAAAGAAAGTCGAAGCTATATGTAAAAACTCTACCATTTCATGAGCATATTAGCATAATAATAATAATAATAATAAGAATAATAATAATAAGAATAAGAAGAAGAAGAAGAAGGGGAGGAGAAAGAAGAGAAAGAGAAAAAGAAGAGGGGGAGGGGAGGAGAAGGAAGAGGAGGAAGAAGAGGAACAGAAAGAAGATAAAGAAAAAGAAAAGAGGAAGAAGAAAAAGAGAAAGGGGAGAAAGAAGAGCAAGAGGAAGAAGAGGACGAGAAAAAAGATAAAGAGGAAGAAGAAGAGGAGGAGGAAGGAGAGGAAGAGGGGGAAGAGAAAGAAGAGGAGAAAGAGGGAGAAGAGAAGGAAGAAAAAGAAGAAAGGAAGGAGGAGGAAAAAGAAGGAGGAGGAAGAGGGGGAGGAAGAAGGGAAAGAAGAAGAGAAAGAGGAAGAAGAGGAAGAAAAAGAGAAAGAAGAGGAGGAGGAAGAAGAAAAAGGAAGAAGGGAAGGAAGAAGAGGAAGAAGGAGAGGAGGGGGAAGAAGGAGAGGAAGAGAAAGAATAAGAGGAGAAAGAAGGGGGAAAAAGAGGATGAGGAGGAGGAAGAGGAGAAAGAGAAAGAAGAAGAAGAGGAGGAAGAAGAAAGGGGGAGAATAAGGAGGAAGAAGGAGAGGAAGAAGAGGAAGAGGAGAAAGAAGAGGACGAAGAGGACGAAAAAAAAAGAGGAAGAGAAAGAAGAAGAAGAGGAGGAAGAGGAGGCGGAACAAGATGAAGAGGAAGAAGAAGAGGAAGGAGAGGATGAAGAGGGGGAAGAGGAGGAGGAAGAAAAGGAAGAAGTAGAGGAAGAGGAATAATAATAATAATAATAATAATAATAATAATAATAGTAATAAATGAAAGGGAAATTCAAGTAAGTAACGAAGGGGGCAAATTAAGATAAAAGAAAAATGGTGATATCTTGGGAGATTTATTTAAATTAATTGATTAAAATTTTCAAGCAAATATAAATAAATAAGTTCGAATGGATAATTAAAAAGAGAAAAGTGAGAATTGGGCCCATTTTGGCCCATTAAAAAAGTATAATTAACAAAAATACAAACCCTTTTGGAAGTAATTACACTCTCTCCCATTTTTTTAATTCTTTTTTAATTACTTTACTCTCTCTCCCTATTAATATACATAACATAACCGACATATACATAGCATTCTGTATATATGTTGAGATTTTTGTAATATGTTTAGGGAGTTGGTATTTTTTGTAATATTGAAAACATAAGTTGTGTATTTGTGTAATTTTTAGATTAAAAATGGGAAAAGGACATGGGCTGACCTTTTTTAAAAAGAATGACCACAATTTGAAAAAATGGACAACTGGAGCCAGTCGGCTATATTTAATTCTCTTTTTTAGCCATTTGGCCCAATTGGACACATGCAGTCTCTATACTCAATTGATACACTTTTATATCAAATTAATACACTTTTATACTATATTAATACACTTTTTAAAAAAAAGAGAGAAGGAAAATTCTATGTAAGCACATGCAATCCCTATACCTAATTAATATTCTTTTATACCACATTAATACACTTTTTACTACGTTGATATACTTGCAGTGTCCATATACTCAATTGATACTCTCTTATACTATATTGATACAGTTTTAGAATGCATGTAGAAACTATATAGAGTCGTATAAAATATGTATCTAAATAATAATTGTAGTTAAAAATTATATAGAATGTGTATATGTATAGAAAATGTATCATTATTATATAGCCTACAAGAAATTGTTCTCATTAGTTACTACCAACGAAGCAATGTATTTTTTATTAAAAGTATGTGAAGTAACGAATACAGAGAGACCAATTTCTATTGCATTCAAATGATTGGTTTTGTTGAAAAATATTCAATGTGCAAACTATGTAAAGCAGAGAATAAAAATGCTATTGATCAACTGATTTCTAATGCGGACAAAGTTATAATTAGTTCAATGCAATAATTTCCTCTTATTAAATAGTAACTAAGTAAATTGTTTTCATTTCCTCCTATAAGTTTATGGTGTGACGACTTTTCCATTCAAATAATATGGGGAGTATCTATTACAATTAGCATAACTAATGATGCCCACTCCCCACACATGCCAAATGGCCATTCGGTTGGAATTATTTTCCAAAGTGGCTATTTACCGGGGTTTAGAATTTAGGTGTTAGTTTTGTAAAATTATTTTAGTTTTAAGTGTTATTTTTGTCCTTTCCTCTTAAAAAAATCTGTCCAATTTGGACCAATTCCATGGGCTTTAGCCCATTTTATGCCCATATATCTGTTGTATATCAGCAGCTTATTTCCTGTGTTTTTGGGTATACCGCTGTGTATATGGTGTATATCAGTGCGGTAAGCTGCGAATTTCAACTCCATTTATCATCATGAACCACGTTATAACGTGCAGCTGCTGCCTCCTAATGTATATCAGCTGTATACAATTGTATACCAGTGTCGTTTCTTGCACATTAGTCCCTTTTGGACTTGACATGGGTCTTGACTCTATGGAAGTAGGGTTTAGCCCAACCGAATGCGAGAAATGGGAGTCCGAGGACTCATAAGGGAGAGTTCATGCAATAAAGAGAAGATAAAGATTAGCTACTCAAGTTTCAAAGAAGAAAAGACATGGTTAAACATGATACTTTTAAGCTCATAGTTAACAAAAAAAGGAATGTTAAAATAACCATGAAACTTGGAACATCTTATTCATTACTTGTAGCTAGCAAAATGTAAGAAGAGGAAGGTTTCACCTAGATTTGGGTTGGCATTTTCAAACAATGTACACTTAAAAGGACAAAACTTGTCACTTTTATTTCAAAATCTTTTGGTCATATAATCAAACACACGCAAATACCCCACATATTTGAAGTCAAATAATTCAAAGAAAGGGAAAGCACAGGCAAGTGAGTCTTTATTAAACATTAATTGTAAAAAAAAAAATATTTGATTACAAACTAAATTCGAGACCCTTTCGACTGAAGAAGAAAGGCGTGGTGATAACGATAGCTTTGGGTAAGTAATTTATGGAAGAAGAAAGGGCACATAGCGAAATTGGAAAATAAAATCATAGGGTGTTTTGGTGCCTACAGAGGTACCTCTCTCGCGCAATACTTTTAGTCAAAACAATCTAACTAAACAGTCCAAAGAAGGTAGAGCATAACACTTTAACGATCTGAACTTTCATTAACGAAAGAAACCAAGAAACAAAAGTGGTACTTGAACACAAGTTTAACTCATACAAGATGTATATCTATTGCAAAGAGAAACTAACAACTTTCTTATACAAATCTAGGGATTGGCTAGAAAATTAATTTCTTACTAAAGAGCAAAACAAGGCAGCCACTTCTAGAGCCCGAAACGGAAGCAACAATCTCATGAGTTCGCATGATATTGCACGAGTCTATATATTATTCTCGAATTCGTCATCAACCATATTTAAAGCAAATAACTCAATGATCTATAAACGAATAATTAGTTACATAACGAAAGTAAAAAACACCATGTAACCGAATGACCCATCTTAACAGTCGCGACGTCACATTTTATTCATACACTTAATCAAATAAGCTAACCCCAAAACAACATAGAATGAACTTGAACCAAACTAAAAGCAGATAAAATGGATAGGGAAAGAGAATTACTGGATATTGCGCAGAGAAAGGAGACGACGAGTCCGAGAGCGATTCCACCACTAACTTCGACCTCAAGCTTGACGGACGAAGGAAAACTACGAAAGCGGTAGATCAGATCAGAACCAAAAATAGAGTTAACAAAAAAAAAAACAGAGAAAGCAGTGAGTGAGAGTTTGTGATGAAACTCCAAAAAATTCCTTAATTTCTCTACCACTTCCCTTGGTGTTGAAAAGGTGAACCAAATCTCGTTTTATAGTCAAAATTGGTCTGCCCAACACCTCTTTGAAATGTTTGTTTGTTGTGTAAAAGAGAAAAGACAATTGGGCTCAGGTCCGGTTCGAAATGGTTACTGATAAGGAAATGGAGAAGGGGAATTGGGTCAGTTAATTGTTGTTATGTTGCGGTTAAAGGAATGGAAATTTGGGCTGGTCAGCTAGAGTTGTTGTTGGGTCGGCTGGTGGGTATTATTGTGGAGTGGTTGGTAGTTGGGTTGAGTTGTGGGTAGATTTAGGTTATTTTTGGGAATGAAATTAAGGATTTAAGAATTTAGATTATTTATTAGATAGTCGGTCAATGAAAATTTAGATAATTATATTTAAATCGTAGCCTAATTAAAATTCTACTGACCAATTGCATTGTAATAATGGCCGAATTAATTTCAATTTAGGTCTAATTTAATAAATTGACAAAATTAAACAACATTTGAAATAAATTGACAACCAATTCGATGACAAGCTTCCTGATTAAATAAAATCAAGCAAATATTTTTCAAATAAATTATTTTAAGAATAAATTATATTCAAATCAAGATTTTAATCATTTCAATCAATTTTCAAAATAACCCCCGATTAACATTTAATCTTTCATAAAATAATTATTCAAATAGCGAAATTACATGATTTCGTATATGCAAATACAAAAATATATAATCGTTACTTAAAATGACAAAATCACCTAGATAAATAAATGTTGTAATTTTATTTTAAATCAAGAAACTCATAATTAAATTTAGTTGCGGAGGGCAAAAATTAGGTGTCAACAATGAGTGGCTCACTACGAGTCGTGAAAACTCATTAAGGGTCGTTGTGTGCAAATCGTAAGATGTCCTGTGTATACCCAAATGGGTTCTGTGTTGACTAGGACTGGACCCTACGAGTTAAGACTCATGGAGACAAGTCGTACTGAGTCGTGATGAGTCGTTACGAAACCCGTAACGACTGACGACTTATTTTTCAGCTTTTAATGGGGGTATTTTATACATTTTCCTCTTATCTCAATAATAACCTACGACCTATAAACGTACTTGGGGACCTATTTTCATCGATAACACACTCCAAACATTCTTTCTTCCCTCTCAAGTCTCTCAAGCATCCATACTTATGGTTTCCAAGAAGTGGGTCAATTAGAGCTTCAAGGGTTGAATTCTCTCCATAATTTTGGGTATTTCAAGCATGTTACTCTTCCCCGATTTTAATTTTTGTAAAGGTATGTGTTATAAAGTGTTATTCATATGATTTTGATGTTGGGTTTGAACACGGGTTGAGGGTTTTAAATGATTGTTATTTATGTGATGTTCCATATTTATATATGCATTGGTAATATTTAAATGGCAGTTTTGAAACTGATAAGATGCATGGGTATGATGAATAAACTAGGGGATTGTGAATTTCTTAAATTTTGCAAGTATTGACAGTTGAAGTGGTAATGACCTCAACTCCATATTGGGAAATTGAATTTGAATATAAAAAGTATACACATTGAACTGCACTTTAACCATTGCATAATGTGAAAAGTTAATAAAGCATAATGATTTTTAATTGAACCTTATAAGGATATGTATTTCCCCAAGTTAATGAATAATTTAACTAAAAAGGTTGTGAATTTCCCATGTGATGATAATTGTCTTGGCATATTAATATTACCTTGCAAGTGTAGTTGGCATGACGATAGCAACAGTGTATGCCTAGATGTGTATCATGGTTCAATAAATGAGAATGTGTGTTAAATATTTTAATTGGTATTTAATGAGGGTTGTGTAGCTGAGTCATAAAAGTAGAGGTCCTGAGGGATCAATACTGGAAACAGTGGTTGCCAATGTGGGGGTATACAGAACCGAGTGGTTCGAGTCCCCTTTATTATTATTGTACGATTGAGAGGTTTGAGTCCCCTACATTATATCATATGATTGGGAGCTTAAGTCACCTTTGTATATCGGGAGGTTTGAGTCCTCTATGATGCATATGTACATCCTCTGGTTCGTGCGGCTACACGCACTGGGCCCTTTCAACTAGGGAAGAGCTGGACCCATATAGCCCATGGATGCCTTCTTATGATATGATGGTTGAGCTACACAATCCAAGTTAAAATTTTCAAGTGCATGTTAATCCTTATTCCCTTTTCCGACATATTATTTATGTATATATATGATGATGTGCACATGGTTTTGAATCAGATTTGACTTGGCTTAGTTTATTCTTATCCCTGAGTTACGTGCTAGTGCTCAACCTAGTAACCATCATCGGACTTTGTATTCTCATTTGAAGCAGGCACCAGAGATACCTCTATTTTTTCTGCGTAGAGTTAGATGGATCGGTTCGTCAGTTCGTTGTGGTGAAGTGGTGAGCTTCCATTCTCTGGAAGACTTAGATATTTCATTATTTTTCAGTCCTAGATAGAATTAAGAGGTTACTTTATCATTAACATTGTCATTATCATTGTTAGAGTCGGGGGCATGTCCCGACACTTTATTGATTTAGATTTTGTGAGAAGGCTTTGTGGATTACTGTGGACTTGGGAGATATTAGTTTCTTGTTTTGACCGATTATTGGTTATATACATGTCTTAAATTCTTTGATCTTATCCTATGCTATCTCGTTATATGTTCGAAATTTATCCGATGTTGGGGGTATTGTGTTTTGGTTGGTTGGGTACAGGAGGTGGTCTTCAATCCTCATTGGACTTGAGATACCCATCATGGATAGGCCCTAGTTTGAGTCGTGATATGCTTATGTTGTGATTATATTTCTATCATTGACTTGATATCTATTCATTTGTTCTACCTTCCCATACTTGTATTTGATGTACATGCATATTTGCTCTCCTTTTATCTACCTGTAAGTGTTATATGTGTGTATATTAGAACTGTTAGAAAAGATGGTGTGGGCTACCATTTGAGATATTTTCTGATTGTAGGTGATGTGTCCATCGTTTGTGTTTATATGCTTTATTTTCTACTTTACTCAATTGGCTTATGATACTTACTGAGTACAAATAGACTATACTCATCCCTACTACGCCCTTTTAGTGTAGATCCAGATACTAGTGCGCCTTACGGCAGTTGATTCAGTTGATACTTAGAGCCCATTTAGGGTAGTAGTTGATCTATCTATTCGGAGTTGACTTCTACCTTTACTCATCTAGACTATATCTTTATTTGTACTTAGAGACAAAGTTACTCCTTTTTAAATATCCTGTGTATTTTGACATTCGAGTTGTATTAGTTAGTTCTTACATTGTGACACCAGATTTTGGGATATTGTATGGTATCTTATCTATATGTTTTCGCTTTTACTATATATGTGTGGTTCAACTTGGTTTTAAGAGTTTTGTCTTGGGTTTTGGTGTTGATTTCTCATTTTATATCAGTTTTGATGATAGGCTTACTTGTTAAGGCTTGTCGCGACAAGTTCTATCATAACCCTTGATTTTTGGATCGTGACAAATTGGTACCAGAGCATTCAAGTTCATTGGTCTCAATAGTGTAAGAACGGGGTGTCTAATATAGACTCGTGGATTGGAACATAGACATTAGTATCTATCTTCGGGAGGCTATAAAATACCCTTACAAAACTTCCATTATTTCAGTCTATATCATGTAAATCTCTCGTACCTTATGGTCCGAGTCATATTTCACTCTTTCTGTGTAGATAGTAAAGACTAGATCCAGTGAGGCTAAAGATTTGGATCTATTATCTGAGGTTGTGTGGTCGAGCTCGACGTGGAGAAAGGGCACTAGGATCTACCCCATATAGAGATAGCATTAGGGGACTCTCCCCTGAGCCTTGAGATAAGTATGTTGGAGATATGGGTCCTACTCTGGTTCCACATAGTTCTTTTACCACTGTAATGAAGGGGTTGTTGGTTTGGTTACTAGCCCGTTAGGAGAGAACCTCTGTGAGTTCACCTAGTGTTCCCTCGATTTTGAGTATGGATTCTCATGTTGTACCGATATCTACTTATGGTACTCCACAGACCCCTATATGGTTCTTCCTTCAGTGTGGGTATCTGAGTATGGCATTTTGAGGTCAGGAGTTCAGTGAGCCTAGAGATTTGGATCTATTATCTAAGGTTTTGTGGTCGAGCTCCAGGGCACTAGGATCTACCCCATATAGAGATAGCACTAGGGGACTCTCCCATGAGCCTTGAGATAAGTATGTTGGAGATATGGGTCCTACTCTGGTTCCACAGAGTTCTTTTACCCCTGTAATGGAGGGGTTATTAGTTTGGTTACTAGCCCGTTAGGAGGGCACCTCTGTGAGTTCACCTAGTATTCCCTCAATTTTGAGTATGGATTTTAATGTTGTACCGATATCTACTTATGGTACTCCACAGACCCCAGTATGGTTCCTCCTTCAGTGTTTGTGTCTGAGTATGGTATTTCGAGGTTAGGAATTCAGTCTTCTTCTATGATGCCTCCTCAGATGGATTCCCAGCCAACCATATTTACTTTGTCTCCTATTATCGTGAGTATAGCTATGTTTTCTATAGATCAGAAGAGGATTGAAAGGTTCACTCATTTTGGTCTTTCTAGGTTCACTAGTGTTGTAGGCGAGGATGCCTATGAGGTTTTGATAGATTGTCATGAGAAGTTCCATAACCTTAGTTTTCTTGAGTCGCATGGGGTTTCTTATACTACTTACTAGTTGATAGATATAGCCAAAGGTTAGTGGAGGTCACTTATTGGTTGCTGACCTCTTGGTTCACCGGAGATAACTTTGGGTCAGTTTATAGGGGCCATTTTAGATAGATTTGTGCCATTCAATTTGAGGGATCAGATGAGAGATGAGTTTGATCATTTAGAGCAGGACTCCATGACTATTGCGGAGTGTGAGGCATGATTCCATGCGTTGTTTAGATATTCTTATGCCAATATTGCCACTGAATATAAAAAGAGTCAAAAGTTCATGAAGAGGTTGGATATTTTTCTTCAGCTTGCTACAACTCAGATGGTAGTATATAATCTTTATTTTAGAGTATTGTGGATTATGCTAAGATGACTAAGTATATTCTTCGAGCATCTTAGGAAAGAGCCAAGAAGATGCTCCGTCAGGGTGTGTTCAGAGGTCACATCTCTCGAGGTAGAGATTCTAGAGGTTTTTGCAGGTATCATGGTAGACCAGTGCAGGCAGCCTTTCAGAGTTTAGGTAGTGGGTTTTCTGGTTCGGTAGCTTCAGGTGGTCGTCGTAATTCAACCGTACCTTCTTCCATTGAGCCAGGCCACATAATTTGCTATGTGTATGATAAGATCGACTATTTGGCCATGGATTGTCCCCGTTGTGTCTTCAGAGCTACTCTTATATTAGTTGTGAGAGGTAGAGGTTCTACTAGGGGTGCGAGAGGCAAAGGTAGTGGTACCCTTGGTGGTGGTCGAGGGACTACCCAGTTAGGTGGTGGACGTGGTCAGTACAATGCTATACCTTTCAGGTCGGAGGTAGAGGCCTTCGATGCTATCATCATAGTATCAACCCTATTTGTTTCAGGTTTGCATCTGTGTTATTTGATCCAGGGTCGACTTTCTCCTATGTATTTGCATATTTTTTCCAAGGTTTTAATTCTACTTATTAGCATTTTGATGTGCCTATTTGTATATCTACCTTCATAAGAGTTATTTTAGTGGTGGATTGGGTATACCAATCTTGTATTGTGACTTTTGCTGGGCGTGATACTTGGGTAGATCTGATTGCATTAGATATGGTAGATTATAATGTAATCTTGGGTATGGATTGGTTAGCTCCTTATCATGCTGTCCTAGATTATGCTAAGATCATGACCTTAGCTTCGCCGGTGTGCCAAGGATAGCTTAGAAGGGTGTGCTTCATTTGGGATAGCTGAAAAGGTTAGCTCCTTATCATGTTGTTCTTTTTTCCATGTTTGAATTGGGAATTGGGAGTGAAAACCCCAATTGTCTTAGATCCTATATCTTCTTGAAAGAGAGATGTGGGTGAGGAGTAATTGTGAATAGCAATTTGAATTAGCGTATTTCATAGCATCATCTTAGAAATAAAGTGTTGCTTGAATTATCTCATTTCATAGCATTATCTTAGAAATAAGGATGCTAGTTGAGGTAGTGGATAGGTAAATTTGATACGCTAGTGAGGTATTCGAAAGAATCCACGAGTGAGATTTGGTGTTTTTTGAAAGATTAACACTAAGACCCTAAATCTAGCCTACCTAAACCATTAACTTAACTTGGATTAATTGTTGATAAAACCATGCATACTTCCCACCTAGAATAAAATAATCCCACGGTTTCTCTCGATTTGGTAACACTCTTAATTCCATAACTCTCTTAATAGTGTTTGATTATCATTGTGTTTAACATTGTTAAAAAAAACCCCAATTTAATTTTACTTGTTATTTAATTTTACACTACGGGTTAACGTCTTGTTAACTTCCAACACACGTAGGCTTTGAAATCTAAGTTTGCATTCCTTGTAGATTTAACCCCAACTCTAGTTGGGTAATTATATTGAAAACGTCATCCTAAGATCTAAATTTTAATGTAAGTTTGAACGTTATCAAAAATGTCACCGTTGTCGGGGAGTTAAACATAGTTTTCATTATTGTGGTGTTTTTAGTGACCTTGGGTTAGCCGTAGTGTTGAGTTAAATATAGTTTTCACTATTGTGGTGTTTTTAGTGACCTTGGGTTAGCCATAATGTTTTAGCTTACATTATATGTTAGTTTTTGTCTTTTCTCAGGTGACATCATAGTATACATGATACGGTGAGTCAACGCGGTAGTAATGATGGATCTTTTGATGTGCTTGAGGATATAAATCATCTTAGAGATATGGGTCGTGCTAGTGCCATCCGAATTCCACTAGCAGAAGGGAATGGAGTATTTTCATGTCACTAATGTGATGCTCCATTTACTTCAAATAAAGGTTTATTTGGAGTGCAAGCCTATGAAGATGCCAATCTACAGTAGAAAAATTTTATTGATGTGTGTGCTCCATTTGATATTGCCTATATTTCTCAAGAGTCAATCTGGTTGCGACTTTTTCAATTCTCATTGATGGGAGAAGCGGTTCTATAGTTGTGATCTTTACCCGCGGGATCTGTCACTTCTTGGGTTGAGCTCACCAATGCATTCTTGGATAGATACTTTCCTCTTTCTTGAATGCAACAAGTAAGGAATGAGATTACAAATTTTTGACAACTTAGTTGTGAACCTTTATACGAAGTTTGGCAAAGATTCAATGATAAATTGATGCAATCCCCAAATCATGAGGTGCCGGAGAAAATGCTTCTTGAAATTTTCTATAGGGCATTGGATCAATTGAACAAAATAGTAGTTGATAATGCGGTCGGGGGTTCTCTTGTCAAGCTATCTTATAGTATTGCGGCAACCTTGCTAGAGCAAGTGACAAAACAAAATAGAGGACACATACAAGGGACACCGAGGTGGCCGTGGGGTCTCCTGTATTTTCTTTAAGCAAAGAGCAAAAGAATAAGGATGAGAAAAGGGATAAGAATATGGCTAAGGTTGTGACCCAATTTAACTTTCTTACCAAACATGTGATAGGAGCCCCTCTTAAAGTGGTCAGTGTCGTTGTTTCCAAGAGTACTATGGATAATGATTATGAAGAAGTATAGAATCTTGATGAGAAGATTAGGTTCTTGTCGAACCAATTGGGGGGTTCCCGCCCTACCTATCAAAGGAAAGGCGGGAACGAATGTTGGAAGGATCAAGATCGGGATCGATATTAGAGGAATAGAGAACGTGATAGAGACTGGGAGTGAAGAGATAAAGAGAGAGACTATGATTGGTATATTCCCCCTCATGAAAAACCCAAAGAAAAGGAGTCGAGCTCCATTGATCCTGAAAAATTCAAGAGTGAAGATGTCCTGGCCCAAATTCTAATGCTTGTAGAAGGGACTGACAAAATGGTAAGGGAAATCAAAAGTGATTTCTCTCAACTAATACAGATGATGACCTCTCATTCAACCTCCATTAAGCAATTGGAAATGTAAGTAGGACAAATCTTAACTCAACTCAATTCTAGGCCAAAAGGAGGTTTACCTAGTGATACAATGGTAAATCCCAAGAATGATGCTCATGTGATGGCGATAGTCATTAGAAGTAGCTAAGCCCTTGGTTAAGATGTGGTTGAGGTTGATGAGAATACCAATGAAAATTCAATTAATGAACAAACAAGTACAAAAATAAAACGCCTAGGAAAGACAAGTGATGAAGCTCCAAAATTCAATGAAGCGGTTGTTGAGAAACCAACAATAGTGGAAGAGAAGGGTAACAAAGAGGAAAATCCTAAAGTGATCAACGGTGATGTACCAAAAGTTAATAAACCTCAATTTTCTCAATTATCACCAATCGACATTCCTCATCCCTTCCCACAAAGTCTTAAGAAGAAAGATGGTAAAGCAATATTCAATAAATTCCTTGAAAAGTTTAGTAACCTATCAATAAACATTCCATTGTTAGAAGATCTATAAAAGATATTGGGGTATGCTAAACTCATAAAGAATTTGATCTTGAAGAAGCGACTTTTAGATTGTAAAACTATTGTGGTAACTCATAATTGCAGCTCTATAATGTCAGACAGAATGGCGGAAAATAAAGAAGACCCGGGTGCATTCACTATTTCGTACAATATCGAGATGTATAGATTTGACAAAGCACTGTGTGACGTTGGATCAAACATTAAATTGATTCCATATGTTGTATTTCATAAGTTGGGATTAGGTACTCCTACACCTACCACCATGAGGCTTTTGATGGCCGACTGATCAATTGAGAAGCTCGAGGACGTGTTGTATGATATATTGGTAAAGGTCGATTCGTTTATGCTTCCGATAGATTTTGCCATCCTGGATTTAAAATTAATCATGAAATACCAATCATTCTTGGTAGGCCATTCTTGGCCACCAAAAGAGCACTAGTTGATATGAAATATGGAGAGATAAAATTTTGGGTTCATAATGATGAGATCGCCTTCAGTGTCTGCAAGACTAAGAAACAACTGGTGGAGTTACAAGTGGTGTCAGTGATTGATGTGGTGGATGAGAAAGTGACCAATTCTATAGAAGTAGATTTTGGATTGCTCCAATTAAAAGATCCAAATTGATCTCAAGTGGACGTCATGTCGCGACATTAGATCAAGTGCTACATAGGAGGCAACCCATCATCGCCATGAATCTATCTTGTATTCTTAGAATTTTGATTGTTAGAGTAGTTGTTATTTTTGTTTTTGATTAATCCATAAGATTTTGGCACTCTGAATGTGTATTTGAGCAATAGGGAGATATTAAGTGGAGTGGAATTGACTTGGATGTGAAACAACTAAAAAAATAAGGGAATTAAACCTGGTCTCAGGTATCGTGATCGCGACACACGAATTGCGACTATGATCCAAAGACTCAGGTCTGGCAATATAGCCTTAGGTATCGCGATCGCAACCCCCAAATAATCGCGATCATTATGGCTGATTACGATCGCGAACAAGGTAGTTATAAAAAGTGAAACAATTTCTAAAATGGTTTCCCCACACTTTCCTTTTTAAATACCCAAAAATTCTTTAATTTTTTTCCTTAAGCGACTCTAAAAGTGCTTATAATCCACATTTGAATCCGAGCATTAGGTATGTCCTTCAAATCTCATCTTTAATATTTGATTTTGAGCCTTAGAAGCATGCTTAGGGCCATGGTTTGAATTAGTGATTTTTGTGCTTAATGAATGTATAAATTGATGTTGTTTTGGGTGTTTGTTTTTGGTGGTGTGTACATCATTAGGGAAGTTTTGAGTACCCAAAATTGTCAAAAATAAGTATGAAATTTAGGTGCATACCAAGTGTTTGGTAAAATGCCCAAATTAACTTCTTAATAGTTTTCTATGAATTAGAGGGCATGGTTAAGTGTTTATGGAGTGTGCTTCATATTTTTAGTGTTATTTATATTTTATGAACATAAATTGGTGATAAAAATGAGATTTTAATCTTGAACAAGCCTATGATATTAAAGCCTCAGATGTCACGATCACGACTCACTAGAGTGTGATGTAGGACCTGAGGCTTGTCTTACAAGCTTGTCCAAAATCCTGAATTTTCATTTTGAGCCCTAATTGATCCTTGGGTCATTTCCTTAGCTTCACTAAGTCATATAGCATTGTTTTCACATAATGATCTTGATGGTTAATACTTGTGTGTTGTTTTGGGGTTATCAAAAAAGCTGAACATGGCAGAATTTGACCAAACCCATTTTCTCTCAGCCAATTGTCAGAAAATATACTACAAGGATCTGGCTAGGAGAAAGCTACTCCCTGAGCAGGGCATCTCCTTGGAGCAAGTGCCCGAGAAATTCTTAGCCTTCTATTAGCGACTATAGGCAACGGGCTGGAGTTGTTTTGCCCCGGATCCTTACAAAGCCAATGAATAATGGTTGCTAGGTTTTACACTAACCTTAAAGTTGTAAATATGTCCAACCTAATCATAATGATTAGGGGAAAGATGGTCAGCTTTGGCATTAAGGCGATCAATGAGTTTTATGGGTTTACCGAATGACGACCTAAGAAGTTTGAGTCAAAAGATTATGCCCCAGGGAGCTAATTGGCCTCACATTTGTGCCCAGGAAGAGAAATCCCATGGGCCGCCACAAAAATGGGGATTACCTTGAATGAGTTCACGGTTGAATCTCAAATTTGGTTGACCATCATTTGTAGCCGTGTCTCTTCAGCCACCAACATAATGCACATCCCAGTTATGTGAACCCAGATGGTAGCTTGTCTCATAGACAACATCCCTTTGAATGTTGGTTGCTTTATGTTTAGGGAGTTCAGATACTACATGAATAGAGGTGGCCCTATGCTCATGTTCTCATCTCTAATCATTGAGTTATGCAAAAGGGCCGAGGTTGAGGAATATTTGGGGGACAACTGGATATCCCCGAAGACACCTATTTACCCATTGAATGTGTGTAGTAAATATGCATCTTCAAAGAGTAAAAAGTGGAAGATCGATTTGGATAAGTCGATGGATGATGATTCTGATTCTTGCAGGCCTTTCTTAGCAGGGCTATTTGAGAATCTCTCAAGCCAGATGTGGGTAGTGTGGGAGTTGGTGTCTAACTTTCCTACACGATCGAAAGATTCTTCTACCGATTGTCACTCCTACATCTCCCAGGGTGATTATGGTAGGTTTCTCAAGGATCATAAGACAAAGGGGGCCACCATATCCAGACTTGAGTAGACCTACACATCCTTGGCACAGTCACATCGGGATCGACATGACTTTCATAACAAGATGGTAAGAAGGGAGAAAAAGAGAGATAATTTTTTCACCCACATGTGGAAAGGGGTGAAAGGCTTGTGGAAGGTCCTGAAGCCACTAGAGAAACTTCTCTCCTCAAGAGTAGATGTTGATATTAATATTCCAGCCAGGTGGTTCAAGAACGAAGAGCCAGATTTTGATAATGTCAATGAGAAGATGGAGAGTGATGGCAGGCCTTGATGCAGTTTTAAGGAGCCTCTTAAACTCTTTTTATGCATTCATGATATACAGTGAGAACACTGTGAGCTCTTTAGTTGGGGATGCCCTTGTCTTCGTATTTATTTCATATTCGATTTTGGTTCTGTATTATTTAGATGTTTATTTGGATGTTTTATGTTTTATTTGGATGATTTAATTGTTATTTACTTTGGATAATTTAATGATTTGGGTTGTAATATTGGGTATCCTGATGATGTTTATGTTTTCTAGATTAGTTATTTTTGCTCTTCATTTCTAGATTCTTTATTTTTCTTATTAATATTGGATGAGTCTTTCCCTATGATAGATTGAGTTACGATATTCATATGAGAAAATCGTCGTGTTGAGGTATTAGAGTCATGAATGCAAGAGAAGTCTGAGTACTCGTGGAATTACAAATTAGAATTGACAATCGCAACTATGTTGAAGTCTGAGTAACCATAACTAGTGCCCTCATTAGAGCCCAAATGTGAAATGGTGGCTTGCTTGATGTTAGCGATAGCTAAGCATGTATGGTGAAATGAATAAAGAGTGTACCCCTCTATCCAAATTTTTTTTGTGAAAATCGAGGACATGGAAGTGAATAATTTTGTAACAATGCTTCGCCTCTTTTTGTGACTCCAAATTCTTTATTTGGTTGTAGTGTGATAAATATCTCCTTTTGTTCTTGAGTAGGAAATGCAATCATTTCTTCTAGAATAGTTTGCATGTCGTGTGAGGTGAGCAATAATCGGATGATTCTTGGGCTTACTTGTGTCATCTAGAACTTGCCCCGTAGGTCTCTCAAAGCTAATCTTGATTATGCACGGTTGGAGAAATGGCCTTAGTTCACCTTTATGATTGTTGAAAGTCACTTTAGCGTTAAAAGTCTACCAATGTATTAATGATGTCCCTAGTCACCTATTTTGAGCCTATTAACCTTTCGACAAGCATGTTACAAGCCTCAAACCATTTGAAAGTTATCCCTCTCTTGAACCCCATCCTCTTTGAATTTAAAATTGTCAACTTGAGGCTAAAAACCTAAGTTGGGGGTGTAGTGGAAATTGAAAGAGGTGATTGTGACCATGGTCTTGTAAATGAGTATCTAAAATCATATCAATGATGGAAAATAAAAGAGAAAAACAAAAGAAGAAACAAAAGAAAAAAAGCACAGAATTGCAAAAAGGGAGAAGTAAAAAGAGAATGTTTTCAAAAGATGGGTGAACTAAAGTGAAAACAGTAGGCATATGTGTGATTTAAGAATAAATGGAGTGGCCAATGATCAAAGTTATATCTAATTAGTGTATGTGGAGATCAAGGAGGGTGTAGTCACTTTTATCTCAAATGCTTATCCCACCCTTTCCTGGGCCTGCATTACAAGCTTGAAAAAGTCCTTTGGGATCTCCAACTAAACGTCTTTGAGTTAGTAGCGATTGAAAATAAGGGCAAGTATATGGCATGATACTTGTTTGCACTGAGAAATTCTTTGTGAGTATGAGTGTTTGCATATTCATCCCTTATTACATATTGAAAATTTGGTGAGTTGGGACTTTCTTTTGTAAGGAGGCATGTCGACTAAGATAGATTGGTGAAGTTGACATACTCCGAAAGTAAGGCGAAAGAGCATAGTTGATTTGTTATTAATAGAGAGTCAGTTTTTTGAGAATTAGTTGTTATTGATTGATTATTCTTAAAAGTTCTTTGCATCCTTGAAAATGTGATTGAAGTTAGGGAGGTTGTATAGTTAGCACTTCATATGCTTGTTAGTTAAGTATTAGTGCTACGAAAGTTCAAAATTATGGAGGCCATGTGATTGAATAGTGTGAGCTTCAAAGTTGAGGGGTCCCATTGAATGTGAAGTAGTATTACTTGAAGATAAGTAATATCTTTAAGTTGAGGGTGTTGATGAGTGGAAAATTTACCACTCATTTGCATCTAAACTCTTGCACACTATGATGAATTAATTGTATATGAGACTAATTCTATAATAAAATACACTAATTCCAAATATTTGTGATCTTATAGGAGAATCTGATTAAAAAGTGTTGAGATAAAGTTGGAAAGGAAGAAAAGTGAACAAAAGTTGAAAAAAATGTGAAAGTTCAACTCAGGACCATGCCTCAGATATCGCTATCATGACATAGTAGTGTGCAATCATAATCAGTCAATAGGATTGCGATTGTGAGCCAAAGCCCCATGATCGCGGGAGTCTATACTAATGAAAGAGCTATGATTGCGAGCTAAAGCACCATGATAGTGATGGTGCGATCGCAACACCTAGGTTGCAATTGCGGCCAGTTGGGTAGATTTCAGGGATAAAATAGAAATTTCATGAGGCTCAATCCCAAGATATAAAAGGCTAAATCCTCCACGTTTTCAGCATCAAATTTTCCAATTTTTAAGTTTTTAGAATAATATTTTGAGTGAAGAAACAATTGTGGTATGTATTCCTAAAAGAGAGTTTGGCTTTTGATTGAAATTGAAGTTTAAGATTATACTAACTTTGCTTATGATGGATGAATTGAATGCTAATTTGAGTATATTTCTTTTCTTTGATTTCATGAGTAGCTAAAGTTATCTTTTGGGGTTATGTTTGATTAGGTGGTAAATAATGTGTGGGTGTTGATTGTTAGTCCAATTAATCAGCTAATTGTGATGGGTTTTGCTCTTGCTCTATGTTTGGATTGGGAATTGGGAGTGAAAACCCCACTTGTCTCGGATTCCATATCATCCTTGAAAGAGAGATGTAGGTAAGGAGTAATTGTGAACAATAATTTGAATTAGCTTATTTTATAGCATCATCTTAGAAATAAGGGTGTTACTTGAATTAGGTCATTTCATAGCATTATCTTAGAAATGAGGATGCTAGTTGAGGTAGTGGATTGTTAGATTTGACATGTTCATGAGGTATTCAAAAGAATACATGAGTGAGATTTGGTGTTTTATCGAAAGATTAACACCAAGACCATAAATCTAGCCTACCCAAAACCCTTAACAAAACTTGGACTAATTTTTGATAACCCATGTTTACTTCCCACCTAGGACAACATAACCCCAAGGTTTTTGTCGATTTGGTAACACTCCTAATTCCATAATTCATTTAAATGTTTGATTATCATTGTGTTTAACATTGTTCAAATAAATCCTCCAATTTAACTTTACTTGTTATTTAATGTTGCACTACGGGCTAACATCTTGTTAACTTCCAACACATATTGTCTTTGAAATCTAAGTTTGCACTCCTCATGGATTCGACCCCGACTCTAGTTGGGTAATTATATTGACAATGTCTACCTTAAATAAATTTGAATATAAGTTAGAGCGTTATCACCCGGTATGCCTCTGGATCATGATATTGACTTAGTTATTAATGTTGAGCCGGGAACTAAGACCATTTCTATTCCTCCTTATAGGGTGGCCCAATAGAGCTAAAGGAATTGAAGGATAAGCTGCAAGAGTTATTGGACAGGGGATTTATTCGATTTAGTATATCACTATGGGATGCGCATGTCTTATTTGTGAAGAAAAAATGGGTTTGTGTATGTGTATTGATTATCGGTAGTTGAACAAGGTGACAGTTAAGAATAAGTATCCTCTTCATCGTATTGATGATTTGTTCAACCAGCTTTGGGTGCTTCAGTGTTTTTGAAGATTTATTTGAGATCCGGCATCACTAGTTGAGGATTAGAGCTTCGAATATTCTAAAGATAGCTTTTCAAACTCAGTACAGTCATTACGAGTTCATAGTCGTATCTTTTGGGTCGACCAAGGCCCCAACTATGTTCATGGAGTTGATAAACCAAATATTTTGTCGTATCTCAACTTCTTTGTTTTGTATGTATAGATGATATCTTGGTTTATTCCAAGAGTAAGGCCGATCATCAGGAGCATTTGTGAATTGTGCTTAAGAGATTGAGGGATGAGAAATTATATGTTAAGTTCTCTAAGTATAAGTTTTGGTTTAAGTCTGTCTCTTTCTTCAGTCATTTGGTAACCCGAGATGGTACAATGATTAATCCGGCCAAGATTGGTGGCGGTTCATGATTGGGCTAGCCTACTTCTCCCATTAAAATTTGGAGTTTTGTTGGTTTAGCAGGATATTATTGGTGTGTTGTTGAGAGTTTTTTATCTGTTGTACCTTCATTAACCAATTTGACTTAAAAGAAGACTTCCTTCCAGTGGTTTGATACTTGTGAGGCGAGCTTTCAAAAGCTCGAGGACTTGTTGACTTCAGCTCCTATCTTGACTTTTACCGTGAAGGGTATGGGTTTTACCATCTTCGGTGATGCTTTGGGTATTGGGTTATGTTAATGCAGAAGGGTAAGGTGATTGCATGCTTCTTGTCAGTTAAAGCCTCATGAGAGGAATTACCCTACCCATGACTTGGAGTTGTGTACTGTTGTTTTTGCTTTAAAATTGTGGAGGCACTACTTATATGGAGCCCGTTGTAAGATTTTCTCGGATCATCATAACCTTCAGTATTTCTTCACCTAGTGAAATCTTAACATGAGGCAGTGTCGTTGGCTTGAGTTTCTTAAGGATTATGACTTGACTATTCTTTATCATTCGGGCATGGTAAATGTGGTTGCAGATGCCTTGAGTAGGAAGTCGACTAGCATGGGTAGCTTGGCACATCTTTTGATTCAAGAGAGACCTTTGGCCTTAGAGGTTCAGTGTTTGGCTAACCAGATGGCTATTCTTGATATTTCGACACTTGGGTATGTTTTGGCTTTTGTGGAGGCTAGGTCTTCCTTGATGGATTAGAATTGGGCTCATCAGTTTGATGATGTTCAGTTGAGAGTGATTCGGGATAAGTTGTTGAGTGGTGAGGCTAAGAAAGCCTCATTTTATACAGGCGGTGTTTTGAGGATTGGTGGCCAAGTTTGTGTGCCGAGAGTGGGTGATTGGATTAGATCGATTTTGGAAGAGGCTCATTGTTCCAGATATTCCATCCATCCAGGAGTGACTAAGATGTATCGTGATTTGAGACATCATTACTAGTGCGGTAGTATGAGGAAGGATGTAGCGAATTTTATAGCTTGTTGCCTATGTTGCCAAGTGAAGGCCGAGCATTTGAGACCTGGTGATTTGCTTCAGAGGTTACCCATTCCCGAGTGAAAATATAAATGAATAACTATGGAATTTGTGACTGGGTTGTCTCGTACTTTTATGGTTCTTATAGTGTCTGGGTCATCATGGATTGGTTGACCAAATCTACTCATTTCATTCTGGTGTAGGTTTTCTTCGGTCCTGAAAGGTTGGCACACATCTATATTTGTGAAATAGTGTGTCTTCATGGTGTACCAGTGTATATCATTTTAGATCGAGGTTTAGTATTTACATCTCACTTTTGAAAGACTTTTCAGGAGGAGTTGGGTACCCGGGTTGACCTTAGTATAGCTTTCCATCCCTAAACTGACAGTCATTCGGAGCAAACTATTCAAGTTTTGGAGGATATGCTCCACGTTTGTGTGATAGACTTTGAAAATCAGTGGGAGCAATATCTATCCTTGGCGTAGTTTGCAAATAGTAATATCTACCATTCTAATACTGAGATGGCTCCTTTCAAGGCATTATCGCTCTTTCCAATTGGTTGGTTTGATGTTTTGAGATGTGAGTCTCTAATTTGGATGCACTAACTTATCTTCCCATTCATTAACCAAATGGTGCATTTAGAAATGTCTCTATCCTAACCGTAAATCATCTTTTAACAATTTAGTATTAAATTAATTAAAGATATGATCCACACTCCTTATGTTCTTCATTTTATTCCTCCTATGGACAATTTGTTTTGAGACTATAATTTATCCTAAAGTTGATGACTCTTTAGACTAGTAAAACAAGAACGCAAGAATAATCACATGACTTGATAAACACATTAACCAACTAATAAACCATAATTACACAATCATGTTGTAGCCTCAATACTAGAAATATGGTATTTAGATACACAAATACATACAAGGAATCTTCATAAATGAATTTATAAATTCAAACTACAAGAAAGAAAAGTAAAAGAAGAACGAACCCTAACTTGAGAACCTTGATGTATACTTCTCCTCTCCAATTCGTGTAGCCTTCCAAAGATCTGTAAATATGTGGATGAGTACTCTTTTTATATTCCTAAATTTCATCCATAAGCAGCGCCAGACGAAAATACATATTGACTCCTTTGCCTTCTACTTAAAATAAGTAGAAAATCAATCCTTAATCGATTTAGGAGTGTGTGCATTTTAATTTCGTGTCGTGGACTGCCCTCATGTGTTACTTAATCCTTTGAAGAATCTTAAGATATTTATATAGCCTCCCGTTTGTCCAATCTAAGTCTCATAAGGATTAGATACAAGCATTATACATTTCCTACACAAACTAGGACTCCTAAACCGACTTAGCCCGCTTTTATGGGTTGTGCGTCGCAGAGCTTGTAGGATTGCTTAGGTGGTGTACCGTGGGGCTGAAAGTAGAGCAATTTTAGTAGATCTATCAAGTTAGGTGGTTGTGCATGGCTGGGGGTCATTGTTGGGCTGCAAGGCTTAGAGGGGGATTCAACTACGCACAAATTCCACCGTTTTTGTCCCTTATCATTTGTCGAACTTGCTCTTTGCTTCATCATCCATTGTATCTCATTTGAAACTTCAAGTGTAACTCAATGCACCTCCATTAATACCCAACACATTCTCATAGAAAAAAAATTAGTCCATACAACAAAATAGAGCTCGTCAAAGTATACTAGAACAAGCATAGTTTAAACTTAACTAGTTTTCTTGACTAAACTTTATTTGATTCTTTTGACTCTTGAATTGTCTCAAATGTTACCTTAAAGACTCTAAACATGTAACTAAGCACACAAATACACATATACACACTTTATACTTCATTAATCACATCAAGTTATCCTCAAAACTAAGCTAAATGTGCATAGATAATGACACTTAGGTGTATAAATACGCCTAAGATCAATGACCCTTAAGACAATGAATAATATTAACTAATATTTTACAACAATTAACTTAATAATACCAAAGGAATATAAACCTAATCGTTATACAAGAAATTCCTCAAAGCTCGATGGAACATTCATTTACAACCTGTCAACTACAATAAAATAATATGATAATCAAGATAGCAGAACAATACGATTAAATTTAACCTCGACACAAAAAAAAATTCTCAAAGCCCGACTGAACATTCATCTACCACCCGAATTAAGCAGGAAAAATAATAGATAGTAACAAAATCAAAACTATAATAATTAAGATATTAGAATGATACGATTAAATCTAATCTTTACACAAAACATCTCTCAAAGTCCACTCGAACATTCATTTACAATATAGACTTTAACATAACATATACAACTAAACAACATGTATGTAAGTAAAAGATTAATCAACATAACACATACCTTTTGATTGAAGATTTAAACAGCTCAAATGCCTAAATTTTATTGGCTCTTCCATAATCCAGGTCACATGAGTAGTATCTTATTAGAATTAAATACACAAGAAAAGAAGAACACAACTTAAAGATAGTAGAAATGATGACAACAACAATAATACCACCAAACTCATTCTCATAACCCCACATATATTCATGGCCACTATTGGGATCAGACTCCTAAAAGAATTTGATAAAAAAATGAATATTCATAAATCACGAATGAGAAAAATCACAAACATTATATTAATTGATCTTCTTTGAGAAGAAAACCTACCCTTCTTAAAGTCAATAACTTTATGCACGAAAATCCTCAAGCTTCATCTCAAAAAATGTAAAATAAGTGTGAATTAGATATATAAAAACTTAAAATAAATATCCGTCAAACAAAGCAATTTAGGATCAAAAAATATCCATCAGAATAAAGCAATTTATAATAAAAAAAAACAGAAAACGAATTAAAATAATTTGCACCAAAAGACTCAACAAATTTCAATTAAACATGCAGCCCTTCAGAAAACGAGGTATGCTTCAAAAGATGGTCCCCCAAAAGCATACTTCACTTATCACGTCTTATAATTCCAAATTAAGACATACGGGAAAGGTATTAACAGAAAAAATTAACAAAGATGAATAAAAATTAGGAAAAAAGTGTTTCATAAAAAAAATTAGAAAAAGAGTAAGAGTAATACTGTTAAAGATGTATTTGTTCCCCGAACATTTAATTTATAGACATTTCCAAATTGAAATAAGAAAAAACTTAAACTAAGAATGGTCTCCATCGCCCTCCCTTTAAAAGGTCGAATATGATCTTGTCAAACAACACTAAGGTGACATCAAATTCTTTTAGAGAACTATGAGTGATATAAAAAATTTCCAATAGACTAAAGCTGGTACACATCAACAGTTAGGGAAAAAGCATAGTCAATGTACTCATCACACGATGTAGAGATTATAAAGAAAAATTAAGAATCACATGCCTTGAGCATATGTACATATGTGAATAACGAGAGACGATTCTAACCCTAAAGTGGCTCTTTTAAATTTAATAATATAAAAAATTGTATTGGAGAAAAGTCACCAAAACAAAATAGGGCATCAATTTGAAAAAAAAGTTAAAATAATTTATTTTGAGAAATTTAATTGAAAAAAAAAGAGTGAAAAGATGGTTTTGTCTGTTGCGAAGTATTTTAGTGAAGGGCAAAAAGTTTAAATAAATTTTTAATGGGTCTTCACACTTTTGATATGTTATAGATATAGATGTAGATTTAGTGTACATGCTTTGTTGGTATGTCTTACATCAATTAATAAAATATTTACACAAGAAGAAGAACACAACTAAAAAGTACCAATACATAAAAATGTAACTAAAAATATTCGAACTCTATTGATAATATTGACAATAAATAATTATTAAACTTAGAACGTTGAAAGATATATAAGTGAATTACACAATAGAATCAATAAATAAGCGAATTACATAATAATCAATTTATGATTATAGATAATATAGTTGTAATCTATAAAATTACACACCTAATAACGGAAAAAAGAAAAACATATCATCGATGAGGAAAAT
Organism: Capsicum baccatum var. pendulum; assembly: GCA_030864225.1. Classification (NCBI taxonomy): domain Eukaryota; kingdom Viridiplantae; phylum Streptophyta; class Magnoliopsida; order Solanales; family Solanaceae; genus Capsicum; species Capsicum baccatum. The sequence continues at coordinate 63,919,106 of CM061551.1, forward strand.
TTCTATTTTTTTCTTACATATTGCATAACCTACCTTTACAGACTAAGCAATAGAGTTGCACAATGATCTCTTTCACCTCTTCTTCTTTTTTCAATGCACTCTTGTTTATCTCTTTTGAATCCAAAAAGAAGCATAACGATATTCACGTGAACTTCGTCATCCATTTAATCCAAACTTTCGATGTATCTTAGAATACGATTGAACTCAAATCATGAGCACGTTATTGGGATCAAAATAATAGTGCGTTGTGCGAAAACTTACAAAGAAATCTTGAACGACAATAACCAAGAGAAATAATGAAAAAATCTATATATAAAAAAGGACAGCCCGTTGCACTAAAACTCTCGCTATGAGTAGGATGCGGGAACGGGCCCCACCACAAGGGTGTATTATAACGCAGCCTTACTTTACATTTTCTGTCAGAGGCTATCTCCAAGGCTTGGACCGGTGACCTTCTGGTCACATGATAACAACTTTACCAGTTACTCCAACGCTCACCAATATTAATTAGTTATAGTAAAATTTTAGTTATGAAAGACGTGTTATATTTTTATCAATGTTCAATTTTTCATGACAAGGCCAGGTGTAGTTGTTATTTTGTAAAACTTACCAGCATTAATTTGGGGAAAAATCATAGATATTTTCTTTTTACCATATCTTTTAGTACTCTTTTTACTATATACACAAGAAAAAAAATTATCAACATAAATTTTGTAAAAATAAATCCTACTAATTTTTCTCGTTTTCTCTTACCATTAATTTTCGTAATTTTTTCCACAAAAATAAGAAAAAAAAAATCTGCTAACATTAATTTATACAAGAATTTTTTCAAATTGTACTTAAAACTACTTTTATGTAGACGCGCTAGGGAAGTTCATGCATATTTACATTAACCCCCACTCAGAAGAGGATTCTGTAACATCATATTGGTTGGTTATATGCATTTTTTGTGTATTTTTATTTTCTTCATGCTACTCAAGAGTCGTGTGTCTTTTTGTTAGCTTCATCTAATAAAACCAACACAGGGGAACTCCTTGTTGTAGAAACCTAGCCCTAAGGCTCTCAATGATCAGTCAAGTGTTTAAACATAGCTTGAGCTCAAAACTAAGCATTTCTCTAGATATTTGCAAGAAAAGATATTAATGTCTCCTAGTATTATAAAAAAATCATATATTAAATATAAATTTAGTTGTAATTAAGTTTGAAGAAAATATTATTATGTAATTAAAGATTGAACTCGTGTACTGAACTATTGGCCTTTTCACTTTATTGAGCAAGCTGGATTTGGCGTGGCGAATGATACATCTAGCTAGCCCTGTGACCGACTCCTTGTTACAAAAGAATAAAGAATTAACATACTATTTTTAGCATTATTTGTAATAATTTATGTCATTTGGTATGAGATGTAAGGTGGGTATTCAGTCAAAAGTGACAAAAGAGTTTGAAAATGAGGTGTAGGTGACTCAAGTCTTAATAATTGAGTAAAGGTGACAATTACTTTATTATAAATTAAGAAAATTAGGAAAGTTTAAAAATAGTTCACAAGTTTTTAAACTTACACTTCGATCCAAAATGTTAGTTAATATAACAGGAAATAGAGGGGGAAAAGGCGTGTTTCTCTCTCTTCTCATCCGTTGTTGTTTTCTCTCTCTTTGCGATTTTTGTTGTTCATTGTAGTTGTTGCTTTATTCATCATTTTCTGCTTCATTATCATCATCTTCATCTAATTATTGTCGACCATTGTTGTTGTTTTTACTGCTACTTGAATAATTTTTTGGTCAAATTTTATTTCATACATTACTTTGGCATTAATTCATAGGTGACTTTGGTAAGTAAAATTATGATTTTTAGTTGAATTTGTCATCTGAGTACACTGCTACTATGGTTTTTTCAACAATGGATGGAACCCATTCATGAATCCAACATAAGAGCCATCTGTTTAAACAGATCACTCATCTGTTGCGACAGATGAGTCATCTATGCAATAGAAGACTCATATGTTGTATTCATGTTTATGGTTCTATATAGTGCCCGTAACATGAATCGAACAGATGGGTTATCTGTTCCAAGCAGATTACTCATCTGTGGCAACAAATGGTTCATCTTTTGCAAATTACGAGTTATGTGTTGCAACAAATGAGTTATCTGTTGCAAAAGACTAGTTATCTATTGCAACAGATGTATTATCTATTGCAATATAGGAGTAATCTATTGCAACAGATGAGTAATCTGTTTGGAACAACACAAAACAACTCTTGTCGCAAACCTAAAAAATAGCCAATATGTTTCAACAGATGGTCCGTCTATTGAAAGAACTCAAAACTCTTGCTATTGCTACAGGATTACAAATTATTTCTTATGTCCACTCGTTGACATATTTGTTGAGAAGAAGAAATAGACAGAAACATAAATTTTTCATTAAACAAAAATAAAATACATTAATATAAATAAAAATAAAAATACAAACGCTAAAAGAAAAAATATAACTTAATTATTATTATTATTATTATTATTGCCAGCTGGCCAATCGTCAACCGATAGGAGCAGGGCCCTCCTTAGCCTGTGAATCTCTCGGAGCATCCATGCTCTCATGGCGCCCAACTCCCACTGCAGGTCATTAACCTGCCTCTAAAGTTCCCGCACAGTGTCGAACAAAATAGCAATATCCCAAATAGGATCAGTCATATCTAGAACACGCATGAATTGATAAAAATATAAAAACACAAATAAAGAAAAGAGTATGAATGTAATACAACGTACACTATCAATTGGGTAGATTTAAATAAAAAGAAATTAAAAAACTTACCTGAGTCGGGGAAAAGGTATTTGGTCTTTGAAGAGAAAGTGGTTGAAGATGTAATATAAAAGACAAGATGCAAGAAATAAATAGAGTGTAGTAAAATGAACGAGTAAGGAGGGATCTATTTATGGAGGATTGAATTGAATGAGTTAGACTAAAAGGTGCCACTGTTCACCTCCATTTTATTAATTACATTCAAATTGGTGAATTTTTTATTACTGTGAAAAGTTATGACTTAATTAAATCAAGCTGCTGACTTTTTGATTATTGTGATAAGTCATTACTTTTCAGCTTATTATTATTAATTAATTCTTAAATTTAAATAAAAAATTTCTCAATTAAATAATCGAAGACTTCTCACCTTTTTAATAACCGTTTCTTTTGATAATAACCATTTTTATTGAGTTGTGGCAACAAATTGTATATCTGTTGCATCTGATAACCCATCTGTGACAACAGATATACCATTTGTTGCAACAATTCGATCATCTGTTGCAATAGATAATCTATTTGTTGCAACATCTAATCTATTTTTCTTAATAATCATCATATACATTCATTAATCCAAATTGGTGACTTTTTTATTATATAAATTAAAAAAAATCTAAAAATAAAAATGGTGAAAAGTCACTACTTGTCGCCTATTTAATATTAAAATCAATTATTCAAATTAAATAACCATTTTTTACGGTTATAAATTGTGTTTATCATTTATTTTCTTATTGTTTTCTGTGAAAAGAAATGACTTAATTAAATCAAGCTGATTAATTTTTTATTATTGTGACAAGTCATGACTTTTTAGCTTATTATTATTAATTAGTTCTTAAATTTAAATAAACTTTTTCTCAATTAAATAATCGAAGACTTCTTACCTTTTCAATAACCGTTTCTTTTTAATAAAATAATAACTGTTTTTATTTAATTTTTTCAACAGATTGTATATTTGTTGCATCAGATAATCCATCTATGGCAGCAGATATACCATCTGTTGCAACAAATCAACCATCTATTGAAGGAGCTATTTTGATTTCTTCTAACAGTTGATTCATCAGTCGCAATAGATAGAGAATTTGATTCATCAGTTATTTTGAATGTGTTAGACAAAAAGTCATAACTGTTCACCTATTTTTTAATAATCACCATATATCTTAATTAATCCAAAGTGGTGACATTTTTATTATATAATAAATAAATTAAAAAACATATTTAAAAATAAAAATGATGAAAAGTCACGACTTGTCGCCTATTTAATAGTAACATCTGTTATTAAAATTAAATAACCATTTTTTATGGTTAGAAATTATGTTTATTATTTATTTACGAATCATCCTTCATATTAAATAGCCAAAAATTCATGACTTTTTACCCTCTCAATAACAATAATCTTTTTCATATTAATAATCGTCTGTTGCAACATATGATCCATCTGTCGCAACAGATTAACCATCCATTGCAACATATGGTCCATCCGTTGCCACAAACGCTCAATCTCTACCTCTAACCGATGATATGTTGAGAATAAGGAATAGACAAAATGAAAATTAAATATTAAATAAGAATTAAAAATTCAAAGTCGATCAAACATAGATTTTTGAATCCATTATATACAAATATACAATAAAAAATAAAACATACATTAGGTTCCTCCCTTAGGTAGATCTGATATAATAAAAGAAAATACGTTCACTAAAAGAAAAATCATAACCTAATCATTATTATTACTATTATTATTATCATTATTAATATTATTATCAACCGACCAATTATCATCCGGGGGCTACAGGACCCTCCTCAGCCTTGCTCTCATGTCGCCCAACTCCCACCGAAGTTCATGAATCTGCCTTTCAAGTTTCCAAAAAGAGTTGTGCAGAATCACCTTGTCCAAATCTGGATCTGACATATCTGGAAGTGGAGTAGACTGGATGAGTAAGGAGGGACCTATTTATAAAGGATTGAATTTGAATGGGTTAGTCAAAAAGCCACAACTTTTTACCTCTTTTTTGATAATTACATTCCATAATTAAATAAAACTGGTGACTTTTCGAATATGTAAACTAAAAAACGGATCTTAATGCAATATTTTATCTTTATTGTATTTCGAAAAGAAAAGAAAATTGCTTTATAATAAATCTAACAGATGGGTAATCAGTTGCAAAATAAATTCCACCTGTTTAATAATTTACAACATATTGATAATTTGTTGCAACAGATGTATATATCTGTTTGATTATTTCCAACAGATAAGTCATATGTTGCAATGGATTAATCATCTGTTGCAACAGATATTTATAATTATTTGATAATTTTAACGTATGTGGCATCTGTTGCACCAGGTTAGTCATCTATTACCATAGATGGGCTAGGAAGAATAAGGTGCGTACAGATGGATCCACTTTCATGTGTGGGAGTTATGTATTATTGATAAGATCATCGGGATAACACACATAAAGTACAATGATTTTGTGAATGCAGTTTTTAACCGATTAGACATTGACAATTCAAATAAGATCCTGCATTGTACAGTTAAGTTTGATTGGTTTGAATTGATAAGATCGGGTGACCATGAAGATGGTGTCGATACCCTATTATGAATTAACGATTGTTTCTCATGTTTATGTGTGTCAAGTTTTGAGAAGAGATCAATATTTGGTGTCATTGCAGAGATCCAATAGCAATTGGACTAACTTTAAGGGTGCATTGAACTCTGAGAAGGCCTTCGAAGCCTCCCATTGCAGCAAACAAAAATGGAAAACCAATAGAAATTCACCTGGCCCGAATTTATATGGATGGTTTGTTCGAGAAGATGATTATACGCCAGAGGGAGCCATAGAAGAATACCTGGGAGGAAAAGGGGAATTGATGAAAGACTATATCATCTGAGAGCTAATTGAAGAGGAAACATAGGGTAGCAAGCGAGCAAGGAACTTCTAGTGAATCTAGCCAATGAAATTGACTTAAAACATGAGAAATCTGAATCAATTGAAAATATGAAAGTGTATCCAGTAATGAAAATTCATCTGTTATCTCTCTTAAAGAAAAATACTGCAGCTAGGCACTTTTCTAGGGAACTGCGACTAGTTAGCGTGGTCGGAATAATCACCTACATAGAAAATAACAGAACACCAAGAAAGCAGTTTTACGGACACCAATGGTTGAAATAATGTATAGCAAGTCAAGAAAACTTGTGCTAAGAACAACTGAAGTTACAATAAGAAAGGAAGCCAAGACGATAATTTAAAATTTTAAATTGCATCCCACGCCTTCTTGTTTGTGGTTCTGATTAGGTCCACTGCTATTGACCTTATCGGAACCACAAACAAAATTGAAAAATAGATTGAGTTTAATTGCTTCCTTAGCTATATGGATGTAATTACTTGTGTTTTCTTGCCTTACCATGTTTTTAACATATCTTGGAGAAAAGAGATAACTTATTGTAGTATGTTAATCCCGTGCAGTTGCCAGAGCTCTTGAAAATTATCAAATATATAAAAATGTAAATTGCAACGGTGCTTTTGTCATATTAGCAGCTAATCGTGGAAAGAACCAGTGTCTACACTTTAGCTTGTTCATCCCTTTTAGCATAATTTGACTTTAACATTTTTTCTTATTTAATCAAGTTATCCAGATTTTTCCTATCCTCATCGAAGTTGGTCAATAATTCCCAATATCTTGATTCATCCCATTATCCAGATTCAATAATGTAAACTCAAGTATAAATCAATTGACCTACTTCGAAGAGGACAGGAAAAATCTGGATAACTTGATTAAATTAGAAAAATTATTAAAGTCAAAGTATGTTAAAAGGGATGAACAATCTAAAGTGTAGACATTGGTATTTTTCATGCTTAGCTGCTAATATGTCAAAAGCACTGGTGCAATTTACATTTCTATCTATTTGATAATTTTCAAGAGCTCTGGCAACTGCACCGGATTCACATACTACAACAAGCATTTGATCTTCTCCAAGACATTTTGAAAGCATGCTAAGGAAAGAAAACACAATCAATTACATCTATATTGATAAGGACGTAATTATACTCAATCTGTTTTTCAATCTTGTTTGTGGTTCCAATCAGATCAATAGCAGTGGACCTCATCGAGACCATAAACAAAAAGGCATAGGATGCAATTTAAAATTCAGAAATTACGGACTTGGCTTGCTTTCTTATTTTAAATTCAGTTATTCTTGGCGCAAGTTTTCTTGACTTACTGTACATCATTTCAACCCTCGGTTCTCGCAAAGTTACTTTCTTAGTGTTCTGTTATTTTCTATGTAGGTGAACATTCTGACCATGCTAACTAGTCACAGTTCTCCAACCACCCTAACTAGTCGCAATTCTCTGACCACGCTAACTAGTCACAGTTCCCAAGCTAAGTGGCCAGCTGTACTATTTTTCTTTGAAAGAGACGACAGACAAATTTTCATTACTGGATATACTTTCATATTTGCACTTGATTCAGATTTCTCATGTTTTAAGTCAATTTCATCGTCCAAAATTGCTACACTTTCCTTGCTTGCAACCCTATGTTTCCTCTTTAATTAGATCTCAGATGATATAATTGTAATACCCCAAATTTTCTTTAAGTTGAGTTTCATTCTTAAAAAGAGTAAAGGCTAACTTCTCAAGTAAGAAATATTTTAAACTGTGTAGAATTTCCCGAATATTGACTTTTTGTCATGTAGAGAATTGAATAAGCTTTCTGTCGATACCAAATTCGCCCAAATCTGACACTCAGGCAAAGAATTAGAGCCATTTTAGTGAGACAGTGTACCACCTGGTACTTTAGCGCGTCGCGGAGCCAGCCAAAATGGCAATTATCAAAATCCAATAAGCCTTCACGATTTCACTGAGTCACGGTGGCTTTCCAGTTCGCAACCAAGGTGGCAACACGATTTATATCGTGTCGCGTCAAGGCTCAGTTTCCCAATTGTCCAATTTCCAGTAAGCTAGCATGATTATGGCGCGTCGCGCCAGCATGTAAAATTGGAATTTTTTCAATTTTGGATTTTAATTCCAAGGGCAATACGGTCATTTTGCTACCCCTATATATACTTTTTAACATGAGATTTCTCATTTATTCACCCAAATATACTAGTTTTCTCTCAATTGTCTTCAAGAACAACCATTAGGGTTCATAGCTCAAGCCCCAAGTCATCAAAATTTCTCCGTAAATCTTCTGAGAATCATATAACAAGGTATGCAGATGTTGATTCTTGGGTTCCTTCCACCCAAGAAGTTTAAGAATCCCTTTTTAAATTCAAAGATTATGATTTTATAAGTTTTTCATGATTCATGTGAATTGAAGTTCATGTTCATGTTATTGTTGAGTTATAATTCATGCTTTAGAATACAAGTTGCAAGCTTTGATCTTGATTTAGGTTGAATTGCATTATGTCCATGTTAAACCCATAAAGTTGCATGTTGATTGATGTATTTATGATAATTAGATATGGAAATTATTGAATAACCAAAGCATGCTCCCCATATGTTTGATAAAATGCTTATGTGAAGGAATTAGAGCCATTATAGCATGTTGACTAGAAATCTCCAATTGTGTGTAAGTTCATGCATGCCAAGTGTTTGTTAAAAAGCTTTAGTGAATGAATTATGACATGATAGCATAAAATCCTCAATTACGTACACTTGAATGCATGTTATGTGTTTAATACAAGATCTTGTGGGATAAGTTATGAAATATTGGCATGCATTCCCTATGTAAATACATATTAGTATTTCCAAGTTCTTGAAGAGATGTTTCATTGAATGTATGGTGAATCTATTGTTATGATGTTGATGTTGGTTATGAATTTAAGAAGTCAGGTCTTGTTAGTTTCCTTCTATCGAGTCCTAGGGGTATTTATACCCGAAAACTTAGCCGGTTATCTAGAGCCGAGTCAGTCTCAAAATAAATCTCAGTCGTGCTATGATCAGTAGATTTCAGTTAGTGATAGAAGTTAAGAAAACTCAGTAATCTCAGTATTCTGTCTAATCAAGTTCAATATTCAGTTCAGACCTTAGTTGTATTCCATCAGTCAACAAAACCAAGTGAATTCAGTCAGATCGGTTAAGAATTATGAATAGTAACAGATTTAGCTCAGTCTAGTACAGTCTAAAAATTAGTTCAGTGTCTATTCAGTTGGGAGTAGGATTCAGCACCAAGCTAGGGCAAGGATGGCGGCTTCCCTATTATTTAGGCATAGTCATTAGTAGCAATCCCTATACCTCCAGAACTGCGTAGACAGTGCAGGATGAGGATTCACCCATCATATTAGGCTTGACTACCTTCCCAGAGTCACCCGTTATATTAGGCTTGGCTCCAACCAGGTGTCACCCATTATATTAGGCATGGCATCCTGAGTTCAGAGAGAAGTGTCTTTGCCCGTGGCACGGTACTGACACCCTTCCAATTGAGATTATAGGTTGGACCCCTAAAGGAGATAGAAGGGGCATGTCGGTTAGATGACTGCCTCCTACAGTCTTAGTTTCAGATTTAGTCTCAGAAATAGAATTCAGCTGAGGAGTCCCCCGTTATACTAGGCTTGACTACCTTTCAGAGATCACCCATTATATAGGCTTGATCTTAGATTCAGTTTATCAAGTATCAGATAACATTACCAATAAACTCAGAGGTCACTTGTTATATAGGATTGATCTCAGATATAATTAATCAGTATCAGTATCAGTAAGATTAGACATCAATCTCAATAGACTCAGTCATTCAGTCTCCCAGTATTAGTAAACTCAGACATCAGAACTAGTAGACTTAGTCATCAGTAAGTCAGTATTCAGAAATCAGTATTCAGAGTTCGTATTCAGTGTTACTACGATTACACTTTTGGTTAGTGCATTTATGCATATATCCTCATTCAGTACTCTCATGTTACTCAGTTAAGCTATGTTCATGCATAAGCCCTTGCATTTAGCCTTACCTCATCTAGCATACTAGTACATTCAAAGTACTGAAGTATACTTTTCTCTTGTGCTATGGTGTCTTATACCATAGGTTTCGAAGCACAAGATCCAGAGTACCCTTAGCAGCCCAGACTCAGTCAGCAGCAGTAGACGTAGCAGTGAGTCTTCTTCATTCGAGGATGATCCTTATTTTATTATGGCATTAGAATCAGTTTAATTTTAGTAGACGGAGTTAGTTGGGGACATGTCCCATCAACTCCATAGTTCAGTCAAGTTTAAAGGCTTTTTCAGACAGATGTATGAGTATTCAGTTTTCAATTTTGAGTATTTTTAGATATTTGAACATTATGGCAAGTTTCCTTCAGTTTTTTGCATTTATTTCAGTATATTATACAGTTCTCAGTTACAGATATTAGAAAAGGTTAGCATGTGGTCCCTCGGGGTCATGAGCACCGTGTGGTGTTCCGATTCTAGAAAAATCGAGGCGTTATCTTCATCAACTCCTCTTTTTCCTTACAGGTATTCTCCTGCCGCACCTTCTGGCATGTAATCATTATGCAGCGTAACCCATCCATATAAATTTAGTCTAGGGCAATAACTATATTGAATTTATATTCTTGGTTGCAATAGTGGGAAGCTTTGGAGGCCTTCTCAGAGTCCAATGCACCCTTAAAGTTAGTCCAACTACTATTGAATCTTTTTACAATGCCACTAAAACTTGATCCCTTCACAAAACTTGACACATAAACATGAGCAACAACTTTCATTAAATCCTAATAGGGTACCGAAACCATATTCATGGTCCCTCAGCCTTATTAGTTCGGACTTATCAAACTTAGCTATAAAATTGCAGAAATCTTGTTTGAACGATCAATGCTTAATCGACAAAAAATATCATTCACAAAATTAGTATACTCAATATGTGTTTTCACGATACATGATCAATAATACATACCTCCCACATATGAAGTGGTTCTATCTGCAAGCAGCTTATTCTTCCGAACCCATCTTTTCTATAGCCTTTTATATTGGTCAGGCAAAACTTGATCAAGAGCTTTGATCATTTCAACATCTATTAAGCAAATTATTTCTCTAAACCCATCTTTTCTGTAATATAAAATTAAATTAATACCACACATTTCAACATCTGTTCAACAGCTTTCCCAATAATAAAAGATTGATGTATATCCTGTTACAAAGATTATCCATCTGTTGTAACATATTACCCATCTATTGTAACAAATTCCCTATCTATTACAACAGATTCAACATCTGTTGTAACAGATTACCCATCTGTTCAACACTATGCATCGGTGCAATAGATTACCCATTTATTCAATAGATGGAAAATGTGTTGTAACAGGCTATGCATCTGTTGCAACAGATGGATGACATATTGCAACATATGGGTCATCTGCTGGAATAAATTAAACTAGCCTTGCTAGTGGTTTGATTTATTCCATCAGTTGCTCTAATTGTTGCAACATCACCAGCAACATCAAAAATAAAGAAACAATACTATTTGTTCTAACACCATGAACAACACCAACACCACACATTCTAACAACACCAACCCCACCAACAACGTCAACAATAGTATCAATAATAAAAAAATAAAATACATATAAAAAATGATACTGCCAACAAAGCTTTTAAAGTTCTCCCAATGGATGACTTTTTTTGCATATTTAAAAAAAATAATGTTTCGTTTATTCAAAACTTAAAAGTCACCTTTCCTTTAATTTTTTCTATAAATAGGATATGGGTAATGGGTAATTAAATAAAAAACAGATGTAAAAAACTAATTTAAATAACTTGCAAAGAAGAAGATGAGAATAAAAGAGCAATAGTGAACCATACCAGCAATATCAAAAGCAAGAGGATCAAAATAGTAATTTAAGTCGAGAAAAGATATAGATCGATTGATATTCAAAAGGATTCTCACGAGAAAGAGGGGAGAAAAAAAGGAGTCGGTTATGATATCCCAAAAGAGGAGAAGAAAAAATAAGAAGTGAGATGAATTAATTTATGGCTGAAGGAGAGATAATTCTAGAGATGGGTTTAAATTTTTATTAATAACTTTGAGGGGCACGAGGAAAGAGGTGACATTGAAAATACAAGATATCACAACTCGAGGAGTAAATTTTTGAGTTATCTAAGAAATATTTTTTACCTCCTTAGTATTTTATCTATTTTATTTTAGACAGAAAACTGCTTTAAAATAAAAAAAGATCTTTAAACAGATACGTTATCTGTTGCAACAGAAAACAATATCTATTTGAAAATTTTCAATGGCTCAGTCATCTCTCGCATTAGATGTAAATGTCGATTTGATAATTTACAACATATAGGTAATTTATTGCAACAGATATCAATATCTATTTGAAAAATTCCAATAGCTCAGTCATCTATCATATCAGATGCAAATGTCTATTTGGTAATTTACAATGGATAGGTAATATATTACAATAGATATCAATATTTGTTTAAAAATTTCCAACAGCTTAGACATCTGGTATAATAGATGCAAATATCTATTTGATAATTTACAATAGATAAGTAATTTGTTGCAAAAAACTTCTTTGCAATTGATTTAGCTAGAACTAGGAATGATTTCATAGGGTTAACTATAATTTCAATTGAGTCTTTGCAATTGCATGATGCTGGTATTGTATTCCTCCTAATCTGAGTCACCAATCGATCAATCCGAGTCAAAATGATTAATATTAACTTCTTACTGAGCTAATACCTAAATTGATTTAGCTAGAACTAGGGATGAGTTCATAGGGTCAACTATGATTTCAATTGAGTCTTTACAATTTCATAATATTGGTATTACGTTCCTCCCAGCCTGAGTCGTCAATCAATCAATTCGAGTTGAAAGATTTATATTGATTTATCACTGAGTTAGTGCCTAAATTCATCTATAAAGAACTAGGGATGAGTTCATAGGGTCGACTACAATTTTAATTCAGTCTTTACAATTGTATGATATTGGTATTGTATTCATCCCGACATGAGTCTCCAATCGATTAATCCGAGTTGAAACGATTTGTATTAACTTATTACTGAGCTAATACCTAAATTCATTTATCTAGAACTAGGGATGAGTTCATATGGTCAATAATAATTTCAATTGATTCTTTAAAATTGCATGATGTTCGTATTGCATTCCTCACGACCTAAATCGCTAATCGACCAATCCTAGTCGAAATGATTCGTATTAACTTATTACTAATCTAATACCTAAACTAATTTAGCTAAAACTAGGGATGAGTTCATAGGCTCAACTATAATTTCAATTGAGTCATTGCAATTGCATGATATTGGTATTGTGTTCCTCCCGACTTGAGTCGCCAATCAACGAATCCGAGTCAAAATAATTCATATTAACTTATTAATAAGCTAATAGCTAAATTTATTTATATAGAACTAGGTATGAGTTCATAGGGTCAACTACAATTTCAATTGAGTCTTTGAAATTGCATGATGTTGGTATTGCGTTCATCTCAACCTGAGTTTCCAATCGATCAATCTGAGTCGAAATGATTTGTATTAACTTATTACTGATCTAATACCTAAATTCATTAAGCTATAACTAGGGATGAGTTCGTAGGGTCAACTATAATTTCAATTGAGTCTTTGCAATTTCATGATGTTGGTATTGCGTTTCTCTAGATCTGAGTCGCTAATCGATCAATCTGAGTTGAAATAATTCGTATTAACTTATTACTGAGCTAATACATAAATTCATTTAGCTATAACTGGAAATGAGTTCATAGGGTCAACTAAAATTTCAATTGAGTCTTTGCAACTACATAATGTTGGTATTGTATTTCTCCCGACCTGAGTCGTCATTTGATCAATACGAGTCAGAATGATTCGTATTAACTTATTACTAATCTAGTACCTAAATTCACTTAGCTAAAATTAGGTATGATTTTATAGGTTCAACTATAATTTCAGTTGAGTCTTTCCAATTGCATGATGTTGGTATTGCGTTCTTCTCTGCCTGAGTCGCCAAACGATTAATCTGAGTAGAAATGATTTGTATTAACTTATTACTAAGCTAATACCTGAATTCATTTATCTATATCTAGGGATTATTTCATAAGGTCAACTACAATTTCAATTGAGTTTTTGCAATTGCATGATGTTGGTATTGCGTTCCTCCTAACCTGAGTCGCCAATCGATCAAGCCGAGTCGAAACGATTCGTATTAACTTATTGATCAACTAATACCTAAATTCATTTATCTATAAATAGGGATGAGTTCATAGTGTTAACTATAATTTCAATTGAGTCTTTGCAATTGCATGATGTTGGTATTACGTTTCTCCCGATCCGAGTCGCCAATCGATCAATCCAAGTTGAAACAATTCATATTAACTTATTACCGAGATAATACCTAAATTCATTTAGATAGAACTAGAGATGAGTTTATAGGGTCAACTATAATTTTAATTAAGCCTTTGCAATTGAATGATGTTGGTATTGCGTTCTTCCCGACCTGAGTCGCCAATCGATCAATACTAGTCAAAGCAATTCGTATTAACTTATTACTCAGCTAATATCTAAATTTATTTATGTATAACTAGGGATGATTTCATAGGATCAACTATAATTTTAATTTAGTCTTTGCAATTTCATGATGTTGGTATTGTGTTTCTCCCAACCTAAGTCGTCAATCGATCAATTCGAGTCCAAACAATTCATATTAACTTATTACTGAACTAATACCCAAATTCATTTAGATAGAACTAGGGATGAGTTCATAAGGTCAACTACAATTTCAATTGAGTCTTTGCAATTGCATGATGTTTATATTGTGTTCCTCCCGACCTGAGTCGCCAATCGATCAATCTGAGTCAAAACAATTCATATTAAATTATTACTGAGCTAATACCTAAATTCATTTAGCTAGAACTAGGGATGAGTTCATAGGGTCAACTACAATTTCAATTGACTCTTTGCATTTTCATGATATTGATATTTCGTTCCTCCCGACCTGAGTCGCCAATCGATCAATCCAAGTTGAAACAATTCATATTAACTTATTACTGAGCTAATACCTAAATTTGTTTAGCTAGAACTAGGGATGAATTCATAGGGTCAACTACAATTTCAATTGAGTCTTTGTAATTGTATGTGTTGGTATTACGTTCCTCCCGAACTGAGTCGCTAATCGATCAATTTGATTTTAAATGATTTGTATTAACTTATTGTTGAGCTAATACTTAAATTCATCAGTGTTCTAGTGTAACCTAATACTATTTATTATGATGAAACGGTTAAAAATTATCTCTTTTAAATAAAATAATTAAGATCAATTCAGACCAAATTAACAATTTCAAAACTTGTTATTCTTTTCCAAAATACAAATCAACCCATACAAATCATCCATTTGTGGAAAAATATTTCATCATTTCAAATCTTGAGTTCTCACTCTTTTCTTTCTCTCTCAATAATACAAACAACGACTACTCAACATATTACTCAACCCTTTAAAACAGATCATTTTTTTTCCTATTTTTGTCCACATAATTGTTATTTTTTACTTTATTTTTGCTTGTATCCATTGTTTTCTCTGTATTCGCTGGTAACAGAGTTCAAGAAGATTTCAACATTTGTTCTTTATTGTAAAAATTAATTTTCTTAGTTAATGATGAAAAAAAGACTTTTAGTTGTATTATCTTCGAGAATAGGTTAACAATTTTTTGTTTTGATGCTAAAAATATAGGAAGAACCCAAGAAAACCCTAGTTTTTGTCATAGTGTTTCATTGACTTTCATGGTATTGTTGGAAAGTATTTTTGGTGGTGGTGGTGTCGATATTAGTGGTCTTGGTGGTGGTATCTATGGTTTTGGTTGTGGTGTTAGTGGTCTTGGTATTGGTATTGGTGGAATTGGTGGTGGTATTGGTGATGATGGTGGTGGTGGTATTGGTAGTCTTGGTGGTGGTGGTGGTGGTCTTGGTGGTGGTCTTGGAGGCATTGGTGGTGGTAGTGGTGGTCTTGGTGGTCCATCAGTTGCATCAGCTGGAATATTTGTTGGGAGATATTAAATAAGTCCTCAAACAGATTCCACATCTGTTCCAACTAATGGGTTATCCGTTGGATATTGTTTTGTAATGTGGCGTATAAAATTTATTCAAATTTGTCTTACCTTTTTTTATAAATTATTCAGACATCAAATGTAATGCATTTTTTATTTTTCTGTTGATTGTAGTTAAAAGATGTCTCCCAAAAGAAAAGAAACTAAAAGTGGATCAACTTCTGACTACCTAACAAAAAAGGCTAGAGTACAGATGAATTCAAAGCAACTTCCTGAACAATCTCAGCCAGGGAAAAGTGAAGCTGAAAAAAGTTATAAAAATGATGTTGAGGAAGGTTGAGAAGGGTATTTAGAGGCTGGTGAGGATAATAAAAGTAAGGAGGAAGAAGAATATAATTAAAACGAGGAAGAAGTAGAAAGTGTGAAGGAGGATAATGATTAACATGATGATAAACAAGAAGATAAGAAATTAAGAGGGAGAAAGAGGATGATGATCAACACGATGATAATGCATCACCAATGGGGCGTGAATTAAGATTGAATCCCAGCATGATCTTGTCAAAACTATTAGTATTGACAAGATTCAAGTTGTGATGCTGATAGATGACCCTACAGAACTAACTGGTGATTTGGTACTTAAATGTCAGTTGGGGAACCTTTTGATAACTTTAGAAAAACTATGAAGAATGAAAAACTAGATGAATTATTTAAGTAGAGCTGCTTTAGACACTTTCTTGATCTGCCTGAGGAAAATATTACTCGTTTCCAAATGAGCATGGTATATGGTCTTCTCAAGCACAGGATCAAGTATGTAGGGATGATAAAGATTTGAAGGAGGGGGGGCAAAAAGATGGATGAAATCTAGATCAACTATTATGGCCTGTCGGTTTGTTTTGGCATGAAAGAGTTTGTCATAGTGACAGGATTGAGATGCGATCATCTAAATAAACTTCTCATCAAGGAAACACCCCGCAAAAAGTCCAAGAAAAGTAGGACAACCAAACCACCACCATCAAATAAAGGAAAGGCATTATCCATGAGACCACCCACCAAAAGCAACAAGCACAAGAAAAATATAAATAGGTTGTTCGACATTGATGGACGTAGCTATAAAGTCGTGATATTGATACAAGATCTCAAGGATAAAACCATACCAAAGAAGTACGGGGAGCAATTGTGCTTAGTTTGGTTTGCCCATTCCGTTATATTGGCAAGAGACGTCAACAAAGTCATAAAAGATGATTTATTGGCGCTTGCTGAGGATTTTGAGAAATTCAACAATTATCCCTAGGGATATGACAACTATAACTTGACTGTCAAATATTTACTGATAAAGCTATCCCCAAAGACGATCACATTATACGACTTTCCTTGGGCTTTCATAGTAAATTTAGTCACTAGTTGTTTACTCATCTATTAATTTATATTGAATAATTATTATGACTTTTTTTGCTTTCTTCCTGTTTACGTTCCTTAGGCTTTGGCATTTGGAGTCATTCTTCCCCTCCGAAAGCAGGTCAAGGATTACCCGGATGAGGTTTCTCATCCAAGGATCCTTAGGTGGTTGGCTGCAAAGAGCAATATAAGAATTAAGAAGGCTGATCTCTTTAACCCTCTAGATGATACAGTACATCTTTTTTCAAGTAAAATAATTTAACTCAAAGAAAGATATTAAAACAGATGTGTCATCTGTTGTGATAGATGGATTATCTGTTGCAACAGATTACCTGTCTACTGAAACTAGTGCAACAGATGGGTAATCTGATGTAATATATTGTTAATCTATTGCGATAGACAGATCAGCTGTTATGACAGATAGATCATCTATTGTATAAGTTATCTTTGTTAACATGTAGCCCAACTGACTGTAAATTATTATATGATTTAAATGTATCTGTCTTTTTTATAGGTTCTGCATATATGGATCGTGCCTACTGAGCAAGAGTTGGGGATGACATCTTTTATTACTCAAGGTGTTGTTAATATAATAGCAGACCCAACAGTGAAGTTAATAAAGAAGGAATTGGCTGGAGCAACATCAATAAGAAGAGCAGTTAGGCAAGGTCAACCTAATGTTAAGGCTCTTCATAACCAACCGACTGCAACAGATTCGGGTGCCTCTTCTAGGGGTGTTATTGATGTTGATTATAGCCATGCTGATGTTGCTGCAGCTTCTAGTCGTGATGATGAGCATGTTGATTCTCAAGAAAAAATAAATATATTTGAAATCACTCCTTACACAGGTCCCTCTCACCTTTACACCGATCTCTCTCACCCTTACAGTGGTCTCTCTCAACCCTTTTTAACCTCATGTTCGCATTGCAAATCCAAAGAGTTCAAGGATAGACAGGATAGATGTCATGCCTCAAATCCTATTGGGGCGGACAGGCACCCGTAACCGAGGAGGTCTGGGAGAACCATCTCATAACCTTATACTTCCCATGCATACCTCTATGACAACCCAAAATTCGAACAGTATCATGTCGCATATAAAAGGAAATAATCACCTGTATAAGCTCGAGCACACATATATATGTATATACAATACTTGGCCGTTGGATCCATCACGTCTATTAACAAAATACCACCTTGACTGTACATTAGGTCTACAAGGCCTCTAGATAATACACAGAGTTTAACTAAGGTCGGGACACACCCTGCTATATAACTAACTTCTATACAATACCAAAAGTGACTGGATATGACACGGAAAGCCCCGAAGCAAACTGGAGCTCACCAAAAGTAGCTGGGTATCTGGCTCCTTCTTGTGCAGTGTATGAGCTGAGGTACCTGTGCCTGCAGCATGAAATGCAGGTCCCCGTGGGGGACGTCAGTACAAAATATGTACTGAGTATGTAAAGCTGTAGATAATCACATATGATATAGGAGCTCAATAGAAATCAGAAACAAGTGAATAAATCGTAATAGGAGTGGACCACACTTACTAGAACTTGTGACAACCTGTACATTGTATTTATTCAATCACTTTACCTTCGTTCTTATCATCTTTGTAATCATTACTGTACTGTACTGTGACCATTAGGCTGCCTCCAGTACATATCAACTGGGATCGACCCATGCTAGGCTTATGCCCCTGGGATACCACCCATAAACACATAACTAGGGATCGACCCATGATAGGCTTATGCCCCTGGGATACCACCCGATAAGAGAGAACTTCCATCACTTAGTTCAATTAATCTTTGAGGTTGTTATTTCGGTCGTCACCACATTTTTGATACTTTGAAACAATGATACATCAATAAGAGACATATAAATAGACCATCAATGCAATAACAATGAAGTAAGAACTCATTGGCATATCAATAAAGTGTTTTGGAGTCATCAATGCCATAACAATGAAGTAGGAACTTATTGGTATATCAATGAAACGTTTTGGAGTCATTAATAACACATGGATCTTGTTTGAGTAACCGGATACCTTCTGACATTCATTAGTGTAATAAACATGTAAGATTTGGAAAACAAGTAAGTATTGGAATGTCTTGATATCTTGTAGGGTGGAAACAAGTTCATTGGTAACGTAGGACATCATACAAAACCATTATGGATCACATGTTATTGAATAACTTTGGAAACTTTCTTAATAGAACAATTGTCCACTTTCATGCCAAAGATATGGTATAGAGTATGTATGCTTTACATACCTGACTGTCAACCTTCAATCCTAGTCCCAAATGGACTTCTCGTCTTTTCGGATTACTTATCTACAATGAACATATATAGCAATTCAGTATTAGCGACCAAACGTCACAATTCAATTATTTGAATTCACCAAACTAGTGGTTAAGTAGTAAGCCTTAATTACACAATAAAGGGTGTCACTTTAACCCTCTTATACTCTAATTACATTCACATGTCATGCATATTCATACAACATCCTCCAATATCAAGTTTGGATTCATTTATCCTTCTAACCAATCCATTAAACCAAATTGAGCCATAGACATAAATAATCATCAATTCAATAGTATATCACCATATCCACCTTCCATAACTTAATCACCATATCCTCTCTCCACAATTCAATACAACCAAACCATGCAAAATAGTCCATAACCCTATTTTCATCACCTTTCCATAACAACCAATACATATAATCCTCTATCACACATATACATATGGAAGAGAACAAAGGCAAACAATATTCATAACTTAGAATTCACCTCTTGATTATGCAATCCTGTTTGCACAAATAATAGGTGTCGTTCGAAGCTCTCGAGATGACAAACGCAGTTATCAGATTACTTTAGAATTTCTACGATTAAATCAAAAGTAATTTAAAGGTCAAATTGGCTAGGGTTTGTTCTTTCTCAATGATTGATGATGAAAATGAGTTTTTGAACTCATATACATGTATATATACACATATTCCCGTCCATAATATCATAGGGAATGACCAAAGTTCCTTTAAAATTTAAATAATGTCAAATCTGTCCTTTGGTGGACTGTTTTGATAAGCTAAAGTAGATCGACCATAACTCTTTGCTCCGATATCGAATTTGGGTGAAATTGGTATCATTGGAAATATAATTCAAAGGTCTTTCATTTCATATAAAGTAGACCACACAGTTCTTCCTGTACAAGGAGTTATGATCGTTTGAAGTTGACCCTAAAAATCTGTTTTGAGAGGCTGAAGTAAAACGAGTATAACTCCTTACTCAGACGTTGGATTTGGATAAAACCAATTGCATTGGCAAGATGACTCAAATATCTTTCTTTTGATAGGTCGTAGATCTCCCAGTTCATTATATTAAGGGAGTTATGATAGTTCAAAGTTGACCCAAAAAATTGGCTGGCCTCAGTAGTTTGTGTGCAGGAAATTTTCCTGCACATTTACTATTCACAATATCCCGGCCACCGTTTTATAGTTTCGAACGTACACGATTATATCCGAAACCTATCCATTTTTTGAAATCTTTATATCGTTGGAAAGCTTATTCAATAACCTTCGTATGGAACCATCGACGGGCAAATTCTGGTATAAATAAAAAAAAATTAATTTCACTTATATAAGACCAATACACGTACTTGAATACGTCAATACATGTACTTGAATACGGGGTGTTACAATAAACTTATTGAAAAATTAGAGGTTATTATTGAAGCTGTCGAGGAATTGAAATCCAAGAAGGGTGTCATACCATCCAAGAAGGTGAGGTAGCCATACACTCTACAATGGCAGTTAGGAGGAAAAAAAGAGCAATTAGCCAAATACTCTCTAATCTGAAACCAAAACAATTGCAACTACTCCATCTCCAAAAGTTATTGAAGTTCAGGGGCCATTGAAGAAGGTGGACATATACATAGAAGTTGGCGCCAAAGAGAAGAGGGAACTGCGAAGGACCATGAATGACAAGTAACCTGTACAAGATTACACCATGCATACCTTTTTCAACCAAGACTTCAAGAATATGACAAATATACGTAAGTGGTACGTGGACAAGGTAAGTTTACTTTTCCTAACCTAGCCTTGTAATCTACTTCATGAAGAAGAAGCTATGCAACAGATGTGTCATCTGTTGCAATAGCTGGGTATTCTAGTGCAACTGGTGGTGGTTCTGTTGTAGATTACCCATTTATTGCATAAGCTGCGTTGGCTGGGTAATCTGTGAACAGATTTAGAGAACCCTCTACAATATATGGACCATCCGTTGCATCTTTTCACTATGTTTTTTTAAATTACTAACCTATTTAAAAATTATCTTCCTATTTCATAATATGTTGATGAAATTCTCTGTCTCATGAGGGGCAGGCAATTAGCGTACCCGGATGCTTATGATATTGTCGATAGGATAATGGACCTCAACTTCTACAATAACTTCAAGGATAGGTACAATGAGCTCATTAAGCAAGTGTCAACTCTCGATGGCCCAGGATTTGATTTGTTAGTTTCTAGGTTTCAATGGGATGAAGATATGATTAACTATGTTGGAGGGAAAAGACCGTATCCACACAACAACTATGTTGGAGGGAAAAGACCATATCCATACGACAAGAGCTGGACCAAGGCAAAGAGAATTCTTATAGTTATGAACGTAGATGTCAAATATTTTCTAGCAGTTGAGATACTACTCGAGGAGGGAAAAATTAAGGTTTATGACTGCGACTTACCTGTCTTCGACGGCGGTAATTTTTTTACTCATATGCAGCCACTGTTGGATTTGTTCCCCAACTTGTTGAGGCAGAGTAAATTGATGGATCATTTGCCAACGGAATTGTTGATGAAGAAAACATGGGATTTTGAAGGTCGAAACAAGGACATGGACCTTCCAAAAAATAAAACTGGTGCGGCGTGCGGGCCATACACATTTGCACACATCAAATATTTGTTGACTAGCATAGAAATTACCGAGTCAACAACCTCTATGTGTAACAACATTGTGCATGCAAGAGGTCTGGGATTATGGGGTACTAACTGGACGCTTGGAGCCTGTGTATAAAGAAGAAGATGTAGAAACAAAAACAACATAACAATTTTTTATTTCAAGCCACTTCATTTTACATGTAGTGACAATTTTTTATGTTTGACGAAAGTTGAATTTTTAATAATGCAATAGATTGTCTATCTGTTGTAACAGATAGTTTGTCTTTTCTAACAAATTGATTATCCATTGAACTAGGTTGGTCATCTGTTGCATTATCCAAATGTTTCTAAGTCTATCTGTTACAACAGATATACAATTGTTGCAATATATAGTCTATCTATTGTAACTGATAGGTAATCTATTGGAATAAATCAAAATAGTAGGAAGACCTGTTTGATAATTTTCAACAGATGATCTACATGTTGCAACATATGTCTAAATCAATTTGATAATTTCTAACAGATATTTTGTTTGTTGCAATAAATCAATTATCTGTTGCAACATATGCATTATCTGTTGCAATATTTGAATCTAGTATTCTATTTTAATTAATAAGTTCAAATCTAAGGATTAAATTAAATTCATAGACAACATAAAATAAATCAAAGCCTACAGAAATTATATGAAATAACTCAAAAAATAAATAAAATGTAAAAAAATTATTATGGGTAGAGATGATCTACTCAATATGGACAAGTTGTTCTTCATCTGGTGCTATGAAATTCGGCTTTGGGCGTCGTAGATCTTTAATGTCTCTTACATACGCTTTCAAAGCTTTCATTTTTCTGTATTTTCATAAAATAGTAGCATATCTTTTATGGAGTAATCCGACATTAAGTCCATTATTTGGTACTGTAATCCATCGCTTAAATACTCGACGTAAGCAATAATTAAAAGATCATAATTCCTTTGTTTGTAAAAATCAAATAATTCATATTTTACAATTAATGTAAGAGTTATAAAATTTATAAAAGAAACTAAATCATGATACTTACAGGCTACCAATAGGTTGTTGAGCAATTTTTTCAATATATTCTACATCAAATGGATTACCCCTTTTATCTCGGTATGCTTCAATCGTCGATTAATTAGTACAAATATTTTGGCCCAAAAACCCATTTATATCAAGGTAAGTAGGCAATATTTTGGCCAGCTTTTGTATCTCAGATGACGGACCAAAACACCTCCTTCCCAACATCGAGTCATAAACTCGGATGTGTCTCTCTCTTAGAATGACAACAGTTAACACCCAATGGAATTCATCACCATAATTGATTGAAATGTACACTTTGTCGATCAAATGCCAAGGTAAGACGGCTGGAATGCTAAAACCTTTGATGATGTTGATTAAGCATTCCTCAATTCGAGAAACTTTCAGTTGTTTTTGACAAAACCTATCATAGGCATTATTGATATAAACTTTGTACAAATAATTGCCTGTCGTGTATCTGTATTGTTCTTGTGTTTGCAACATGACCTTCTTTTGGAGGTAGTAAAAAATGACATCGATGTGCTACAAATATTATCAAACATTTCAGATTACGGGATAATAAAATTAATACACAGATGTAATTAAATAAAGTATTAATTAATAGTAATATGTATGGCATTTAAACGTCATTATTCCAGCAAGTTGGGGTTGTGACATCAAATAGAACTAATCCTTCATTCCGGGATGTGCAATAATAAAGTTGAACATATCAAAACTAAGACCCAATTCGTTCACTTTGTAGTGTTTGTCATTTTATTTTCTACATGATTTATATGTGTTAATATCATATTTTTACAACAAGAATTGTATAAATCAATATCTTTATAAATGATTTAGATACCTGTCGGCATGATGCTTTAACAACCCATCGGCAATCCATTTTGAATAGTCATTGATCAACTTTGTTAGTTTTTTTGAAGCCTCATCCGAGATGTTGAACCCTTCAAATGGTTAATTTTTCTGTTCTCTCGAACTGACGGACTCCATTTTTTTCTTCTTTAGAAGCAGTTAATGGATTATCAACTGTGATATTATGTTGTTTAGTAGTATCTTCTACTGTGACATCCATCTAAAAAATCAGAATTGTCAATATTAATCATAAATATAGAACAGGTTATCTATCTGTTGCAACAGATGAATCATCTTTTGAGACAAATTCAAACAGGTAAAAAAGAGTTATACGATAACTTTCAGATGACCCATCAATTGCAACATATGACTCATCTGTTGGTACAAATTAAAATAGTACGAAGAACTATTTGATTTGGTGAAATAGACAGGCATATATTACAATAGATAATGCATTTGATGCAACCGATTAGATAACTATTGCAACAGATAACGCATATGATGCAACATGTTAGGCAACTGTTGCAACAGATGTATGTATCTGCTTGATAATTTTGAGTAGATGTATCATCTGTTTAAATAGATATGTCTTTGTTTGTTTGTTGGAACAGATGTTATACATCCACCTTATTTAGCTCATGTTGCTCTCCTGTGGCCCTTGTACATTGATAAAAAATACAAGACAAAGATAGAAGAGTTACAATTTTGCTTTTTTTTTATGCTTGATGATGCCTTGGAAATTTCTTTCCTTCTTCTCTTAGCCACCTTAATCTCTAGTAGAGTGTATGGATATGAAATCCTCTTTGATGGAATGACACCCCTATTAGATGTCAATTCCTTTACAGAAGTAGTTAATGCATTAAGGAGTCGTTTGGCAGAGTGTATAAGAATAATGCAATATATGGTGTGTTAGTAATGCTTGTAGCAGAAAATGCTTGTAAAGTTATGCTTGCATTAGTTATGCTTGTATTTTTCTTATGCAGTGTTTGGTTTGGTGTATTAAAAATAACATGAATTAAATAATTTCTTTAAAAAAAAATTACAAAAATATCCTCCATATACATGTTAGAAAGAATGTAAAAAAAAAATTTTAGGTATAATAGTGTCTTTAATCATGTTAATGCATGTATTGGATCCATTGCATTGCTAATACCATGGATTTTAAGGTATTAGTAATACACACCTTAATACACAATAGAGTGTATAACTAGTGCAAGCATTAGTTATACATAGGGTGAAAAAGTATACCAAACAAAGTATTACTAATACACATTAAACTTATGCATGCATTAGTTTTCTAATTCACTCTACCAAAGGACCCCTAATAGTATTAATCACTCCATCATGTTTCGCCTTACAGTCTTGACATTTCCATACAGAACATTCGCTAAAAGGGACAAAATCTGTATAACCAGTATGATCATAATCATAATGGTTTGTTGTTTCAAAAACTGTAAGAGGAGCATTATTAGCCCCGACAGCACCACCACCACCACTACCACCATCAACAACAACAAACCTACCCTCCAAAATTGTTTTTCTTGTGATGGTTGTTGCTCCAAACAATTTCTTTTTTATTTCGTCAATGACCTTAGGGTCCGATAAAGTTTGCAAAGACCGTAAAGTAAGAAAAAATGACATCTTCAACTCTCGATTGGTCGGAACAAGTGACGGATGCACAATCTAACATAAATCAGTACATATATTAGAATGATGATTAGATCATTCAAAAAAATTATTAATTAAAATAAAAAGTTAACTAGAATTTCCTTCGAGAGGTTGAAGAGATCAAGAAATTTTGTATTTTTAATAGTTTTGGCCGACAACAATCTCAGGATTCTTGGATAGGAAATTTCTTCCTGGTAGTTCACTTGTTGTCTCAATAAGGAATGACTTCAAACTCTCAAGCCTATAAAATAACGCCAATAAATCAAAAGCATTATTGAATAAAAAAAATGAATCATATCATAATAAAAGAAATATTTACCATGAAAGTCTATGAAAAGCCATATAAGTTGACTGTCTTTGGCGTTAACGGAGTCAACAAATATTTAACAGTTATTTTGAAGCTTTCATAATCCCAAGGATAGCTGCTAAATGTCTCAACATCCTTGGAGAGATTTATTAAACTATATGGTATGTTATTGTTAACGTCTCTCGCCCAAAGAATATTATGTACAAACCAACCATGCACAATGATTGTTTGTGCTTCTTTGAAAGTCTTTTACCTTTCAACGCTTCTATTAAATTTTTATTTTTGAAGCTTGGACCAACAAGGTACACCAAGTCTTCATGATCACTCGACTTGCATTAGCCTTTTTTGGTGTGCGGGGGTGCTTTTTTGGGTTAGAATAGGTATAACTTGAGAAGGAAAATAACATTTTAGTCCACTAACTATGGCAAACTCCTTTCAACCAAAACAAACAGGCATGCCACAGTAATTTATCCACACCTCATCCATCTTAACTTTGTTTTCATACATAAACCTACGCTGATGAAGATCATATACTATTTTCATTTGGAAACGAGCATTGTTGTCCTTCGATAAATCAAGATATTGCCCAAAGCAGCTGTCCCTGAAATAAGCATCTAAATATTATTCTCGAAGTATTTTTCTGAAGGCATCGATAGATTTTCCCATGGCTGACTTAACCACGAAATCACCCGTTAAATCTGTAGCAACATCGCACTGTATTCTCACAAGATAACTATCAATGCTGAAGGTTTCGATCAACTCTTCGGTGGAAGGGCTATTAGAATTTGGATCATCTCTTTTGAAATATTCCTCCTCCCCATGTTCATTATCTTCTGCTTCTGATTGAGATAATGCTTGTAAAACAAGTTTATAGAGTGGTGGATTTAGCCTAGCTACTTCACTTGTTCCTTTACTTGGACGTGATTCAATTTCTTTTCTTTTGACAGCTAGATAATCTAAAAATAACAGAAACATAAAATAGATTATAAATAGATTATAATTAATTAATGCATCATTAAAAAGGATAACAGTATACCTAATATGTACAATAGTAAAGTAACAGCTCCAACAGATCACACATCCATTGCACTAGGTAGGTTATCTGTTGCAACATATAACTAACTTGTTGCAATGGATGAGTAATTTGTTGCAACAACAAAAATAGATCACTCATCTGTTGAAACAGATGACTGATCTATGCCACAGATCACACATCTATTACAACATATGAGTTATCTGTTGTAATATACTACTAACATGTTGCAAGAATAAAAATAGATCACTCATCTGTTGCAACATATGAGTGATATATTGGAACTGTT
Source organism: Capsicum baccatum var. pendulum (assembly GCA_030864225.1). NCBI lineage: Eukaryota > Viridiplantae > Streptophyta > Magnoliopsida > Solanales > Solanaceae > Capsicum > Capsicum baccatum. Next base: position 63,946,399 of record CM061551.1, read on the forward strand.
ATCAAGTGCCAATATTGTTTAGATTTAACAAAAGGGTCGTCTATCATAACAGATGAATGATCAGTTGAAAAAAATCAAGTCTTAGACATGTCCTGTTGGAATAGTTGATAGGATTTTATCCAATAGAAGGTTCATCTGTTGCATCGGATGATTAATCTGTTGCATTAGATTTTTAATCCGATGGTTCCTACGTTGCATCAAATGGTAAATCAATTGCATCAAATTTTTAATCGGATGGTTCCTCTGTTGCATCGAATTTTTAATTGGATGGTTCCTCTTTTACATCCGATGGTAAATCTGTTGCATCAGACAGTTAATCTATTACATCATATGGTTAATATATTATATTAGATTTTTAATTTGATGGTAAATCTATAGCATCAGATGGTTAATCTATTGGATCAGATTTTTAATCTGATGGTTCCTTTGTTGCGTTTGATAGTAAATTTGTTGCATCAGATAGTTAATTTGTTGTAACAGAAGGTTAATCTATTGCAGATAAAACAATAGCATGATTTTATTCAATAAAACAACGCAATATCACCATTTTTACCAAGAACAAGAACAAATCAACCAACCAACGGGCACAACACCAAAAACACCAACATCGTTGTTTTGTTTGTACAAACACAAACAACAAAAATCAAACTTCAAGAAAATACAATAAACAACAAAAAATTATATTTTACTACGAAAAAAAAGAGATAAATACCAGAAATTAGGGTTTTATTCAGGTCGCATTTTAAATTAAAGCAACAAATATTAAAATTATTAACTAATACTAGAAGAGAAGTTGGCTCAAGTTCCTCGATTTCTTTAAAACTAAAAAAGCCATAATTTTTTACTTGTGAAAAAAGAAAAAGGACGATGAAGAATTCAAAGTTATGGACAGAGAGCAAGGCTGTCACGGCGATTGACGGTTGAAAGTTAAAAAGGAACGCGAAGCACAACTATTTGTCACAGGAGAGGTAAATCAACAATCTCCCAAGTCTCATTCTTCTCAAGTGCACTCATCTCCTCCATAATCGCCATCTTCCAGTAAGGGGAACACTAGGCTTCCCTTCTAGTTTTTGGTACGGATACCGAATTACAAGTGGATATAAAGGCCTTGTAGGAGGATGACAATTTTGGATAGGATATATAGTAGTTCAAAGGGAGTTAGGTACAAGCTCTTTTTTCCTTTTCCAGACTGTAATCGTAAGATCAAGATTAGACGTTTCAGGGTTAGTTTCACTCTCTTCATATTGAGGCATATTAACATTTCCTAATTCAAGGGAAAGATCCTCACTAGTCATCGGGTATTGAAAGAAGAAATTTGTAGAACTGTTGGTTGGGAGAAACTATCGAGAGAGAGAAAGAGGAAAGAGAGATGGTTGATTTGGAGAGGAGTGGGGTGTAGGTTGATTTGTATTTTTGAAAAGATTAAAAAGTTTTGAAAATATTAATCAAATCCACAATTAACTTAATTAAGTTTTCTAATTATGTTTGACCCTTTAAGTTGGTCAATGTCACCAATCCTTCATTCAAGACTTAAATAACATCTTTCCTTCAATTTTCTCCATGTAAGGTATAATAATACCGGATTACAATGCAGGATTGCTTGATTGGAGGTATTAGTTAGTCTCAGAATTACTATCCCACCATTTATATCTTAATGAAGGATAAATTATCCCATATATATAGTGGGATAACTAATTCCGGGATAGCTTGGGATAACTTGTCCCAACCAGACGACCCTTAAGATAACGAATAATATTAGCTAACATTTTACAACAAATAACTTAATAATATCAAAAGAATATAAACCTAATCTTTACACAAAAAAATTCTTCAAAGCTCGATCGAACATTCATCTACTACCTATAAACTATAATAAAATAATATGACAATCGAGATATCATAACAATACAATTAAACCTAATCATTACACAAAATCTTCTCAAAGCACGACTAAACGTCCATCAACCACCTGTATTAAGCAGGAAAAATAAAAGATAGTAATAGAATCGAAACTACAATAATCGAGATATTAGAACAATACGATTAAACTTAAGCTTTTGACAAAACATCTCCCAAAATCCAACTAAAAATTCATCTATAATATAGAATTGAACATAACAGACACTTCAACTAAACAACATATATGTAAGTAAAAGATTAATCGGCATAACGCATACCTCTTGATTAAAGATTTAAACATCTCAAATACCTAAATCTTACTGGCTCTTACTCAACCTGTGTCACATGAGTAGTATCTTATTAGAATTACATACGCACTAAGAAAGAGCACTACTAAAAGAATTGGAAAAGCGACCACGAATGGTGGTCGAAAAAACCCACCACAAGTGATCAATTTTTTTATTTTTTAAAAGAGAAAATGGTCAAATACCCCCCAACCTTTACCCCAAATCTCAACTACACACTTATACTTTGAGAAGGTCCTATGACCCCCCTGAACTATTTTAAAATGAAATTATTACCCCTCCAATGCTAACATGGCAAGAGAGTGTTTCACTCTCTTTAAAGAGAGTGAGAACGAAAATATTTTATTAAAAATTTATTTTTAATATTTCTTTAAATAAATATATATAATTTTAATTATTATTTTTCTTTCTTCTTCTTCTTTTTCTTCATTTCTTCTTCTTCCATTCTTCTTCTTCTTCAATGGCATCCAAGAATGGCAATTAATTTTTTTCTTCTTCGTCTTCTTCTTCAATTCTTCTTCTACTTCTTCAATGGCATCCAAGAGCCCATCAATGTCAATTAAATTTTTTCTTCTTCTTCTTCTTCTTCTTATTCTTATTCTTACTCTTATTCTTCTTCTTCTTCAATGGTATCCAAGAACCCATCAATGGCAATTAATTTTTTTCTTCTTCTTAAATTCTTCTTTTTCTTCTTCAATGGCATCCAAGAACCCATCAATGGCAATTATTTTTTTTTTCTTCTTCTTCAATGGCATCCAAGAACTTATCAATGACATTTCTTTTTATTCTTCTTCTTCTCCAATGGCATCCAAGAACTCGAATTACGTGAGAATATTGAATCAATTCAAATTAGAAAATAAAGTCACCGAAATTTTGAATTTTTCGACGCCATCACTGTCGCAGTGCCATCACTATCGCGATGCCATTTTGTGAAAATCGAATATTTTTTGGACATTAATTGTTGATTTGATTTTGATAAGATTACATATCATGTGAATTTCATATGATTCATTATGCCATTGAAGAAGAAGAATAGAAGAAGACGAGGAAGAAGAAGATGATGATGATGTGGCATAACGTGAAATTAATTTTTTATAGTAAAAATAAATATATGACGTGGAATTACGTGGCATGACACGTGGCAGCGCGTGTAGACCACAAATCAAAATAAAATCTGGGTATGAGTTTTTAGAGGGGTATATATTCCACTTTAAAATAGTTCGGGGTGGTAATAATTTCATTTTAAAATAGTTGAGGGGGCTCATAGGACCCTCTCAAAGTATAAGTGTGTAGTTGGGATTTAGGGTAAAGGTTGGGAGGGGGGGGGGGGTATTTGACCATTTTTTTCTTTTTAAAAAGAAAATTAATAAGAAACTGACCACATGTGGTCATTTTTATATTTTAGAATTGCCAAATAATTATTTTAAAATTCTTTTTAATTTTTATATTAAGTATGTGTGGCATTTTTTTTTACAAAACCGACCGACCAAAAGTGGTTGATTTTTGATTAAAAAATAATAAAGAAAATATTTCTAAAAATTAACCACTTGTGGTCGGTTTTTGATTAAAAAACATTTTTAAAAAATCAAACACAAGTGTTCGAATTTTTAGTAAAAAAATAAATTAAAAATATAATGAAAAACCAATCACCATGAAAAAAAGAAAATATTTCTAAAAACCGACCACTTGTGGTCGATTTTTTATTAAAAAAATAAAAGTATTTCTAAAATTCGACCACTAATGGTCGGTTTTATATTAAAAAATTATGAAAAATCGACCATTTGTGGTCTGTTTTTTATTTTAAAAAAATACTTCTAAAACCCGACCACTTTAGATTTTTAAAAAATATATTTCAATTGTTATATATAAAATCAAATATATTTTCTGATATATATTAAATATTTTTTTAATTATACTTACCACATGTAGTCAATTTTTTCTTTAATAAAAATAAAAATTAATTAATATTTAAAAAACAACCACAGTGGTCGGTTTTGGTACAAAAATATTTAAAATAAACTAATAAATACTAAATGTAATAAATAAGTAACGTCAAACATAATCTTTATTTTTTACCTATGCTTCAATAAAATAAATATATTGTCCATCTAGTATGTCTCTCCCTCTCCCTCTCTCTCTCTATATATATATGTGTGTGTGTGTGTGCGCACGCGCGTATATCTCATGTCGTTATTTACATAGTAGCCAAAAGCTAACTGAATGTATATAAGTATATTGAATACGTTGATATCATACAGTTGAGAAAATAATATACTACTAGAGTTAAAATAATGTAATGTAAAGAACCGATAATTTATCAGAGTATAAAAAATGGGTTGTATTTTGAGGTAATATACTCGTGCATGTGATGTATATAGTACGTATTCAAAAGTTGATATATATATATATATATATATACGTATATCTCATGTAGTGTAGATATACATACATACATATGTATTTAGAACCTAATAGTCGATAGCAAGTGTGTGTGTGTATATATATATGTATGTATGCATATCTCGTGTATTGATGTAAGTCAATAACTAATTGAATGTATTCAAGTGTATATTGAATACTTTGATTTGAAATGATCGAAGTAATAATATATTGTTGAAATTCTACTAATGTAAGATAAATTAACTAATAACTCATCAAAGTATATATGAAATATGTTGCATTATGGGGTAATATACTTGTGTATGTGATGTATATAATACGTATTTTAAGACTTGATAGTCGATAGAGTGTGTGTATGTGTGCGTGTATACACACACACACATATAGTGATGTACTTAGTACGTATTTAAAAGCTAATTAAATGTATCTAATTATATATCGAATATACTGATATCATATGAATGATCAATCGAGGTAGTAATATACTATTGGAGTTATATTAATGTAAGGTGAATAACCGATAATTCATCATAGCATAAGGAATACACAGCATTATGAGGTAACGTTCTCGTGCACGTAATGTATATAGTACGTATTCAAAAGTTGATATGTATATATACATATATATAATACCTAAGTGTATTCAAAAGCTAACTGAATGTATCCAAGTGTATATTGAATACTTGGATTTGAAACAATCAAAGTAATAATGTGCTGTTGAAGTTATATTAATGTAAGGAAAATCAACCGATAACTCATCAGAGTATACATGAAATACATTACATTACAGGGTAATATTCTCGTGTATGTGATGTATATAGTATGTATTTAGAACCTCATAGTCGATAGAGAGAGAGTGTGTGTGTGTCTATATGTATATCATGTAGTGATGTACGTAGTACATAGTCAAAATCTAATTAAATGTATCCAATTATATACTGAATACGCTAATGTCGTATAATCAATTGATCGAGGTAGTAATATACTATTGAAGTTATAATATAATAATGTAAACTAAATTAATCGATAATTCATCATAGTATATATGAAATACGTTGTATTACGGGGCAATATACTCGTGTATGTGATGTGTATAGTACGTATTTTGAAACTGATAGTTATATATATACACACACACATACACGTATCTTTTGTATAGTGATGTACATAATAGTCAAAAGCTATCTAACTGAATCTATACATCCAAGTATTTTTAATAAACATTGATATCATACAATCGAGGTAATAATATAATGTTGGAGTTATAATGATGTAAGCTAATTAACCGATAATTCATTGGCTTAATACGATGTATTATGAGGTAAATATATAATACTGTATTCAAAAGCTAATATACGAAATGCATTGATATTGTTATAAGATTAAGGAAATACACTACTCGTATTAATGTGGCGCCTAATTAACTAATTATCCGATTTATATACATTGCATTAAATTATACAATTTATTAAATCTATTATACATTACATTATAAATATTTTTTATATTATAAATATCTTTTTACATTATACATTGAATTGCTAATTATCCGATTTACATTACATTATAAATATTATACAATTTATTAAAAAATTTTAATAAAAACCGATCACAAGTTGTGGTCGGCTTTTGAATAATTATTTTTTTCTAATATCTGGCCTAATTTTTTGACCCCTTAAAACTATAATTATTTTGAATTAGGGGTGTGCAAAAATCGAAACGACCAATAAACCAAACCGATAAAAATGTTATTGGTTTATTGTTATTGGGTTATTGATTTTTTAATGGTTTTATAAAAAAAATATTGGGTTATTGGGTTGGTTTTGATTTTTCTTATTGGGTAAATCGATAACCCAATAAGAATATACTAAATTAATATATATATATATATATATATACATACAAACTCTTAACATCTACAAATTAACAGACATATTATTTCAATTACACAAACTCTTAATTCCTCCCAACTAACATTTAGTTCAAATTTGAAGATTCTTGTAAATTAAAACACATCATGTAGGATTTTGGTTGCAATTAAGATTCCATTTCTTTACATGTTAGTTACTACGTTTTAATTTTGTGAGTATTTTTTTATCGGTTAAATCAAAAAACGAACCGTTAAGGACTAAAAATTGATAAATTGAAAATCAATAAAAAATATCCTATTAGTTTGGTATTAGTTTAACATATTTAAAAATAAAAAACTGATAAATCAAATCGATAATACATAAAACCAAATCTAACTGACCGATGCACACCCCTATTTTGAATGGCCTAAGAAGCGAGCCTCAGTACCGCATCAACTTCATGTGTCAAATCATTGAACTCATACTCCAAATATTTATTTTATTTATTAAAAAAAAAGGAAAAACTACATAGAGTAGCATACCTAAGTATTAGATTACAAAAAATAGCGACACTTATATCAAATTACACTGTTTAGCAACAATAGCATTATTTTAATAGTGGTCACCTATTTCCCGCCTAAGAGAATTTACCGTGACTATTTTCCCCTTTTCACACTTTCTTCTTCTCTTTCCTTAATTTAAAATATCGTTTTCCTTTTTTACGCCTTTGACACTGAGTTCTCGCTTTCAATTTTTTTTTCCTTTCACACGATTCTAGCATGATCTAATAAGGATGGTGTTCCTCTATTTTAGGTAACTATTTAATTCAGTTATTTCATGTTAGCGGTTTCTCTTTTTTTTTCTACTGTAATACATTAGCAAATCCGATTTTGAGGTTTTTTTGCTCTAATGGTTGAACACACATCAAAATCACGAACAAATAGTGGTATACGAACTATTAATTTGGTGTCTGACTATGCATCATCTTTTAGTCTTGGCTTAACTTAAGAAGTTGTAGTTAAAGTTATTTCAAATCCTATGCAGCCGAAGAAATCTGGGAGTTTGAAGGAGATTAGGTCTAAGTTTCGTAACGACCCGATGAAGATGATTGAAATTTAAAAAAATGGTTGAAGAAAACTCCTTCTCCAAAAGAACAAAAAATAAAAAACACGGGAAGAAAAAGAAGGCCAAAGAAATTGAAGAATTAAGTAAGATTGATGACGATGTTCAGAACTCTTCTACTGATGAATCTGAAGAAGACATTGAGGAAGATGTATTTTTTTGTTGTAAATATTTTTTTTATTATTTACTGTTATGTATTTATTGTTATAAGTAAAGATGTTATCAAAGTTGGTAATAATATGTATTTTTCAAGCAGTTAATATGTATTTTATGATCTGCTGATATTTATTTTTAAGGATTGTAGCAAGCTGATTTGTGAAGATGATTGTTTAAATATATTTCTTTGATTAGCATGTATTTTTTTGTAAATTTTTGGGAAGCTGCCATGTTTATTTGTAGTTTTGTATATTAGATGAATTTGATAAGTTGCATGTATGGAAAATATATTGTTATATGAACTACTCATGAAGAGTTATTTGGCTATATGTATTTTTAGTATAATTGATATGTATTTTCAGTATTGGTTGTATTTTTGTTCTGATCAAAACAGATATGAATGTTATATGTATTTTTTTTTGCTGACTTTGGTTGTGTTTTATTGTTTTTTACAGTTTAATAAGGTCTAGTTTTAATATGTATTTTATGTCCTGGTGATATGCATTTAGGGATTGCAGTGAGCTGATTTTTTTTAACATTTGTATTTTTGTTAGGTTTAATATACATTTAAGGTATAGGGTAGCATTTGTATCTTTATACATACACATCAGACATCATATGTATTTTTTTTAGTGATGACTTTGTATTTTTTTTTGTTCAAAATACATATGAATGTATATGTATTATTTTGGTTAAATACATAGGTGATTATATTTTGATTTTTTTCACAGTTTAAGAAGTTGTAGTTTTACTTTGTATAGGTGTTGCGAGATGAAATATTCATTGTAAGAAAACTTCCAAGATTTGCACCACATATGTGCTCGTACAGTGATAATGATATGATGGAAGTATATGGGCCATATTAAACAAGGAACAATATAAAAAGTTTTGTGACAATATCATTTTTGGTTATTTCATGAAGAAGAAGCACTGTGTAGTTCAAGCAAAGTTGTGCAGATATGTTATGGCGCTCGAGATAAAGGATAGTTCTTCTTCTGCGATAGTCATTCGGGCTAATGACACTTCTCTTCATTTTACTCCTAGGGAATTTGCTACCGTTACTGGATTGAATTGTGTCTCTAATAGGTACAACTTTATTTTTGACTAGGATGTACAAAACATGATTATTGAGAAGTATTTCAATTGTACAGAATTTATACAAAAAAAGCAACTACTTTTAGCATTCACGGACAAAGTTTAGGGGGAGAAAATGATGAGGATGCTGAGAAGTTTGCAATTCTGTATTTCCTGCATTCTTTTGTGTTATCTAATGTTGATATTGTGATTATACCCCAACTACATTTTGATTTGGTAGATAGTGGAAGATATAAGGATTTTTCATGGGGTACTTTATCATTTGAGGATCTAGCGAGGAATTTAACAACAGGTTGAAAGTTGGTGAAAATTTTTATTTGATATAGGGAATGCCACTAGCTATTTAGGTGTGGCTTACGATTGTTATTCAAATGTCCCACGAAAGACTGCATCGAAAGCTGATACTCGAATTCCCCGATTATTAAATTAAAAGACAAATGCACCTCGATCACGTTTTGGGTATTTAATGGATGCCATGTTTAATGGCGATAGCAAGGTTTGTTGTTAATAAATACATATGTATTTTATAGTCTACATATATACATTTGATTTACGATTGTTTAACAGATACTTTAACATATTTTATCTATATTCCTAGGTTGTATTTAAGAACATAGAGCCAACTCAAAAGGAATTGACAAAGTTTCAAATACCAGAGAAGGATGTACTTGAAGATGAACGTTCAGTTGATTCGGATGATGACTTCTAGGATACACCACCAAAACAGATCAGTGAACATTAAAAAAAATAGGTTGATTTATCAACTCTAGAAATGAAGAAATCGTTAAGGAAAAAGTCACATAATATTGTTGACGAGTATACCCAAAAGAGGACACCGACTCCTCGTACAGCAAAGGTTCCTCGTACAGCCAATTCAAACATGACAGGCAACTCCTTCAAAAATGAAGAAAGTGAAGCAAGCAACTAGGGTTATTTTTGCTTCAGTATAGTCAAAGATAGAGATTCCTGTAGAAGAAGAAGTCGTGTCAAAGCCAAAGAGTCTTGTAGAGGAAGAAGTCGTTACTTCTAAGAAAGTTTTTGATGCATTCCGCGATGAGGTAAGTTTTTTATCAAATACTTGCTTACATTAAAAAAAGTTCAATCTGATGTTGAAAGCAATTGAACAAAGCAAGGTAAAATTTTTATCATTACAATATTCTTTAAAAAACTTATCTGATTTGAATATGTATTCTTAGTGGATTGACTTATACAAATACAAAACATTTGCCAAATAACTCCTTATATAATTGTACGTATATTTTGTAGGAACAGTCTGCAAATAAAAAAGCTAAACAACCAAATGTTGATGATGGTGGTTTAGAGAAATCTTGACAATACTTCAGTCCTGATGTTGTTTAGACTTTGGGGAATATGTTTGACGGTACAAAGATAAATATTAAACTTTCAAATACGTATTTACAAATACTTTTAAATGTAATTTCATTATGATTGTTTTGTTTTTTGCGTTTATATATATATATATATATATAAGTATATACAATGTTAGTTGAACATTCATTTGAAAAAAATCATGTAGTTAAACTCCATAATCTGTGTTCATTTATTTTCAAAATACATATGAGGTAAATCAAACTTTCAAATTTTGAATAGAATTAAATATCATTTTAGTATTTTATGCAGTTTTATTTTTTGCTGTGAGATTTAGTTAAAAAATACATATGCAATGTTCACATTTTACAATAAAAAATACAAATCCATTATACATCATATGTAGTGTACATATGTATTTTTTGAGAATGCTGTAATAAGAATATGTATTTTTAGGTTGATAGCAAACATTATAATCTGTAAAATAGTGTGTTTTTAGTTTTGTATATTAATATGTATTTTTTAGATTGCTGTTTATAGCAATATATATTTTTAGTGGGTTTGTATATACATATACATATTAAAAAATATATATACATATTCAGTGAACTCAAGTAACTTGTATTTGTATTTGTAGCAACAATATGAAGATAAAGATCCTGATCTCCAACATATGGATTATGCTGGTGCCGAAACATCACCACAATGATTTAGTCCGAATATTGATCAGAAATTGGGTGAAAATTTGGATGGTACACAGGTAAATAATTAACTTACATATGTTTATTCATTTAAAATGCACATATGTATTTTTGTATTGAGCAGTTATATGTTATTTTATATATATCTATATAAACAGATACAACTGAATTTTTGTTTAATGTTGTTTTAATTTTTTTTACTTGTTTGAAGGGGTGGACTGATTTGCATTCAGATAAAACAAACGTTGAAACTGATTCTCAATATTTAATTCCTGATGAGCTTCTCCGAAGTATAAATTTAGATTACTTACATTCTGAGAAGGTTGTTCAACATGATTGTCGAGTATGTATAATGAATTTAACTCTAACTTTATGTGATGTAGTAATCCAGAGGACAATTATCTTTTTTCTTTCATTTTTTTGCAGACCGGTGATGAGAAAATGGATGAAATAATTTTGTCTGATTCGCAATTTACAATCCCAGATGAGATATTACCGAGTCTAAATGCCTACCGGAGATAAAGCATCATCATACATCCATCGGCAAACTGTGAAGAAGAATCTACTGATGAAAATTTGAATAATAAAAAGTCTGAGATTGTTGTTGAAGACCATTGTCAAGTATGTATAATGAACATATTTTTGAGGTTATGTGGGTTATATTGGATAGAACAAACTATTTTTTTTCCATTTTTTGTAGACGAACAAAATAAACGCTGGATTGAGTTCAAAATCATCAGTGCATGAAGAGGTTGAACTTGGTATAGAGGAGCAACTTAGGACACCTCCTAAAACACAAAAACTAACCACTAATGAACAAAAAGATGAACTAGTTTGACCTGATTCACAAAACACAATCCCTAATGAGTTGCTACCTAGTCTGAATGTCTACAGTAGAAAAAGCATCATTATTCATCACTCCACTAATCGTGAACTTCAAACTCCCATACAAAAGTTAAGGATTAGGTGACCATTCGAATTTAAGTAGTGTTAAAAATACATATATAATTTATTAACATACATATGAAGTATTCTATTAAATCACATACTGTTGCATATACTTTTTTCTTACATTGTCTGTATATAAGTGTAGTTTAAAATAAAATTATATATACGCAGATATTAGGCATTAAACTAAAAAATGCATATGTATTTTATCTTACATAAACATGCTAATTTACTATACAATTTGTTTGAATGTTGTAGAATTTATGGTATTCATTACTGCAGCAAATTGATGTTTGCTTCTACTACTTGAGGAAGAAGTCGAAATACCAGCCCAACGGCTCTTACAAATACAGCACAGTAGATTGCAACTTCATAAATATAATTAGGTCTGTGATGTAAGTTTATTCTGTGGATGATCCAAACCTTAATGCTGGAGGACAGGAGGCCCATCTTAACAAATACATTAATGGGTTTCGTATGCATGCAACAATGCCATGGCATACAGTGAAAGACATTTTTATTCTAGTCAATATAAAGGAAAAACATCATTGGGTTCTCGCAGTTTTATCCTTCTCAGAGAGGTACATTTTCTTGTATGATTCATATGAATCTTGTGGTCGTTATACAACTATTTTTGCTGAGATCGAGCAATTAGCTGAGATTATGCCTTTGTGTCTCCAAGCTTGTAATTTCTATAAAAAGAAAGGTATTGATCTTCAAAAGCATCCAAGATACAAAGATAAAGACTCCTCAGATCTTTTTGATATATTATTTGAAGATAATTTGCCTCAACAACCAAGTGGAAGCTTGTAAGTATTTTAATATAAATATACCAAAATTGTAAGTTTGTACAAAATATATTTTAGTTATTAATCAATTTTTTTTGTAGGGACTGTGGTCTGTACATGGTTACATACGCAGAGTGCCTTTCTTATGGTCAAAGAGTTCTTTCGATTGAGTTCAACCCCAACGCACTCCGTACAAGATATGCTGCACTATTATGGAACTATGGCACGCGAAAACAAGAAGCAAATGCTCATAGTGACTTCGAAGCACCCTTGAGGCCTGTCAGAAAAAGCAGAATAACTAGTGTCACTGAAGTTTTAGAAGTATGATGGTTGATGGATTTATTACATTGGATAGTTGACAAACTGGTGTATGAATGTAGGTTTCATTTGTACAAATCAATTTTCTGTTTTGAAGTGTTTCAGATATACTTATTTTGAACTAAGTGATAGTAATTCATTTTACTCGTTTAATTTGAATATGTTGTCAATAATTTTTTACTATGTGTTTTATTATAGTGTTAAGTTTTATTTGTTGCAGTGAGATTTACCTACAAAATACATATGCAGTTTTGACATTTTGCATTAAAATACATATGCAGTTACAATCATATATTTATTAATATGTGTTCGTTTACTTTCAAAATATATTTGATGAAATTCAAACTTTCAAATTTTGAATTGAATTAATGATTCACTTTAGTATTTTATGCAGTTTTATATTTTGCTGTGAGATTTAGTTAAAAAAATACATATGCAGTGTTCACATTTTGATATAAAAATACATATGCAGTATACATCATTTGTATTTAGTTTAAAAATACATATGCATATGTATTTTGCAATTCCAAAATATACATGCAGCATACATATTATGTATTTTAATCTTTATATATTTACCTTAAAAAAACAGACATTAAGATATGTAACTCATATGCACTATATTTAAGTGCATTTCAGTTTTGACATTTTGCATTAAAAATACATATAGGGTTTCCTGATCATTTTTTCAATTCAAAAATATATATGCAGCATACATAATATTTATCATGCTTATTTATTTACCTTTAAAAAATAAACATTAAAATATGTAATTCATATGCAATATATGTCATATGTATGTAATCCTTGCTCATTTGTTATCAATATAAATTTGAGTTGTTCAGATTTTACAACTAAAATATACAAATGCAATATACATCATATGTATTTAATATTTGATCATTATTTTTAAAATACATACGAGGTGAATAAAACTTATAATCTAAAACTGAATGCAAGTTATTCATTTTAGTATTTTACGTTGTATATGTTTTTATTAATTTTTTTCTCAGTATTTTATTTCAGTGTTCATGTTTTATTTAGCTAAAAAATACATATGCGATGTTCAGACTTTGAATTAAGAATACATATAAAGTATACATAATATATATTTAAATATTTATTCATTTATGACCTAAATACATATTAGGTAAATCATAGTTACTAAATTTGTAATATAAAAATACATATACAGTGGCAAAAATACATTTGTGTTGTAGCTCCAAAATACATATATAGTGTTCAGATTTGACAATATATACAAATGAAGTTTCGGATTAAATAGTGTTCAGATATCAAATGATGCATAAATGACTTAACCCCCCCAAAAGAGTTCATTAGTATAAAAATGCAGAAGAAAGTTTTAAGAAACAATACAGAAGAACAAATGTATTATTTACGATATTTTCTACAAGAACGCCTATTATGACCCTTGGCCCCACAACTACTGTATGATTTGATGTTCTTCTTTCCAAACATATTCCGATTTGATTTTTTTTTATCCTTCTTTGCAGGTTTCCTGGAGGGTGTTTGTACTTCAGAGGCAGTACAATTTCACCAAGTATGCTAACTGGAATTATCCCGTCATCTTGGTATAGTAAAGGATAGATTGGAACATCATATATATTCAACACAGTTTTTGGCTTATACAAATCACAACAGTATGACCCCTTCTGAAAATTCGTGTTGTCCAACACCGCAAAAGCACGTACAAATGATATCTCATCGAGTTGAAATGCATTACATGAGCATGTTCTTTTCTTGAGGCAAACAATAAAGTGCTTTTGTTTGTCGTGCACTGTGTACACATATTCTGTGGTTGGTACAACCTGATATCAAAAAGATGAAAAAGAAATATATAAATGCACTGCTACAAAAGATGCAAATTGTATTTTTGATATGTTGCAACCACACCAGCATATGTATTTTGCTACACAACTAGACATTTACATATGTATTTAATACAAACAAATTTCAAAAAATATTTTTATTTCTATATGCAGATGTTTTTAATTTATTTATAAACATTACTGCATATGCAGTGTTCTGATTTTGCAATAAAAATACATATGCAGAATAAATCATATTTATTTAGCTTCTAAATACATATGCATTGTTAAGATTTTTCAATACTAAATACATATGCAGTATACATAATATGTTTTTCAATGTTTTTTTTATTTTATGTCGTATATGTTTTCATAAATTTAGAACTGAATGCAAGTAATTCTATTACTTATATTTTCATAAGTATAAATGCCACAAATCTAAAAGATCATACGAGTACACAAAGCCTCGTTCTCTTTGAGTATGTTATTAAATTTTTCAATGAGTGTTGTCAATGTATATGAAGCCTCCTGGCTATTTTCGCAATTTTATTTTCCAAACAGCAATTGAACTTCTTCTAGAAAATCATAAATTGGCAATTCTCTAGCTGATACAAGTACTCTATTTATTAACTCCGCAATGCTTGAAGTTAAAGTCCATCCTCGGTGAACTATTGCATAGGACCTAGCCCACTTTTCATAACCAGCCAATTCTAAATATTTTTTCACGCTAATATTAATTGCCTCAACCTTTTTCACTAACATGTGGAATTCTGACTTTGTATATGCTTTTGTCATTGTATAAAAGATCTCCGATAATAAATCGTGTGACTTTCTGTAAAGTTTCTTCACGTTCCCTCATAAATGCCACATACATGCATAATGTGGAACATCTTTGTATACATCACCAACAACTTTTATGATACTTAGATTCCGATCAGATACAACACATATGTTTTGTCTTTCCCTTTACACTTTCTTTAGATTCTCAAAGGACCAAGTCCAAGATGCATTATTTTCAGAATCAAGCATACCATATGCCAAAGGGAATATATGACCTGTATTTATAAATATATTTTGCGCAGTCAGATATAAATACATACAGTAACTGCATATGTATTTATTAAAACTACAGATCCAAAAACTGTATATTTTACCAAAGAAATAGTATCAATTACATATACTAAAATATAAATGTACATCACAAACATACATTATCAATTATACAGGTGTCATTCATTAAACTTTGGAAATATATGTATTTTTATACAGATATGTATATATTAGAAAGACCTTTGTATTTTCAAGTGATATGCAGAAATACATATAAACATACGAGCAGATCTACAATGTAAATATAAAATCATACTAACATGTTCCATCCATCGTACATGCAGTTACAAATGTTCTAGTATACATTCCTCTCAGATGACTACCATCAACAACTACGACAGGTCTACAATGATCGAATCCTTTAATGAATGCACAGAGAGCTATAAATACATACAAGAACTCATTCTCATCCGCCTTCTTTATTCTTATATGTGACTCATGATAGGTATTGCTCAAAACATATAAGTAGGATGGTAATTTCCCATAAGATGTTGATGACTTACCCCTCAACTCTTCTAACGCTCTTTCTTTGGTCCTCCAACTTAAAGTGTATGTCAAATTCATACCAAAATCTTCCTTCATGTTATTTTTATTTCGGTCGCACTGTATTTTCGTTTGAAGTTTTTGAATTTTTGTTTAACCATACCACCTATCAACATACTAGTAGCATGCACCTTTGGATAGACCTTGTCCTTCACCGGGCAAGCATGTTGAGGTATGAATTCTCTTATTCTAAACATTCCAAAAAATTTCATACCAGATGCATGACATAAAAAATCAGAGTTCTCTGATTTTCAAACCAATGTATAACTGCATCTAAGATATTTTAATACTATCAAAATACATATCCAAACTCATTTTAAACATGAACAAAATAATATAGAATGTACATACCATTTCTTACTTGACCTTTCACTTCGCGTTTGAAATTTCTCCCTAATTGTATAATCTTTTATGATGGACTTTAAAATTCTTCCTCAATATATTTGTGATGTGGGTCTGATATAATCACCTGAATCGTATCCATCTCAAATACATTTAAGACAGTTTTATTTTCAGAAACCACCAAAGCTCCTTCATTAGATGTATTTAATATTGTTTGCAAATTGTTAAGATTCGCTTCTTTCAACAACGCATATAGATGAACTTGCAAAGCTGCTCCCTACAATTTTCTTCAAAATGGTTACATATAAAGGAAGACAATTCATGTCTTGTATCTCATTTTTCTGCAAAATAAACACCTTCAAATTCATATCATTATGTATTTGTATTTACCCTGTATTACCAGTGATTTGATATTCCACTAGAATACGTTTGCTGGTTAAGTATACATTTAAGTGAGATACCAAAATATCATGAATGATATTGTTATGCTCAACAGTATAGCCTCAGTGACGTACTCTTCGTAGTTTTTTTTCATACGTCCACCTTCCTCAGTGCTTCACGAGAACTGGTATGCTTTCCATTTCTAACTAATTTAACCCAAAATTCACAAATATACATATTTGTAAGATTTCAATTGTTACAACATACATTTTTCCAAAGAAAACATAAAACAAGATATTTCAATTATAAACGTAAAGTAAGTTACACGGCCAACAACTACAATAAAAAATACATTTACACAATATTTGTTAAACTTAAAATACAAACACAACAAAAGTTTTCAGCCATAATAAAATTTCAAAATTTCCAGTTCAACGTTAAATACAATCAAATCAAAAACCACCAGAATCGAATACAACCAAAACATATATAAAAGAACTTTTCAAATATAAAGATATACTCTCAAATTCCGTCAAGCTAAACTTCAAAAAAAAAAAGAATTTCATTAGCTCAAAAAAACTGAATTCTATCAGTTTTTTGTTCTATCAGTTGATATTAGCCAACAACAACAATACAAAATACATTTACAAAATATTTGTTACACTTAACTTAGAACAAAAGTAAATTATTTTAGGCTAAATACAATGACAAAGTATGTGTTCAACGTTAAATACAATCAAATACAAAACTTTCGGATTTGAACACAACTAAAAAATATATAAAACATCTTTTCATATATACAGATATACTCTCAAATTCCGACAAGCAAAACTACAAAAAAATAGAATTTGATCAGCTTGAAAAACTGAATTCAATCAGTTTTTGTTCTAGTAGTTCAAATTACTATTGCATAAACTTTAAATCGCAATTTGTTTAGAAAATATTCATAAACAATTTTGAGACGAAGTGAAAAATTTCAACAAAGCAGCACAATTAGATCAATAGAAAAAATGATCAAAATAACAAAAACGTTCCAAAAAAATTATAATCACAAAAAAATCCGATTTAATACCTTCAATAGTTAAGCATGAATTTTAAACCGATAGTTAAATTCCGAAACATTATCCAGAAGAAGGTAATATTGATCGTTGAATTAAAAGAAACTGATTGTTCAAACTGATATTGAACAGAAAAAAATACACTTGAATTTGATTGTTCAATTTGAGTGAAATTGAAGATTGAACTTAATTTGAATTGATTTTTTTTGAATGAACACGTTTATGAAACTATTTTTTGAATTTGAATAGGGTTGTTAGCAAATAACGGAAAACGCATGATTAATGAGGTTTTAATGGGATTGTAATCTTAACAGTTAATTTAAGGTAATATTACCATATTTAAATCATTTAATTATGGGCAGTAAAAACATTTGTATTTGTATTTTTATAGCAACAGTTTGCAAAAATACAAAATACAACTTGTTATATTATGTAATTATGAAAGTGTTGCTATGAATCTCATAATTAAGGTGCTAAGTATGCTATTTCTGAATTTTGCCCTAATAAAAAATAGATTATCCCTTAAATCTATAACTTATTTTTTATTCAATTTCAAATTTATTTTATTTTTCTCAACTAAAATCAAAGTGTTGATGTGTCTTTCCCTTGTTCATTAGAGACGTCAATATGGGTCAGGCCCGACCCAACTCATAAATTGTTAGGGTTGGGCTAAGATTTTTGTAGTCCATTTAAGAACAAGGCTTTTTAGCTAAATTGTTACAGTTGGGCTAAAATTTTGTAGTCCGTTTAAGAACAGAGCTTTTTAGCCCGACCCGTTTAAGAATAAGGCTTTTTAGCCTGGTTTTTGAACACAACATAAGTGTCCTATGAGCTTTTTTTTAGGAGTTCATTTTCACTTTTAATGGACTAAACATTGACATTTCTTTGTATTTTATTGTGATCAATTAAAATAAAATTAGGTTAATATTATTAATTAGCTGGTTATATTATTACTTATCAACAGTTTCGTTTGTTTTTCAACATCTCTATTTGATTTGAATTTGGTATCAAAAGTTATTTAATTTCACAGATTAGTTGGTTTTTTTTTCTAAATTTGAGACTTGATTAACAAATAATATCTAAAATGTAATATTATGTTGTAAATATTTATGTAATAAATAATTTAAAATTTAAATTAAGATTATAAAAATAATATATTTTAAAAAATAAGTTTGACCCGTGGAGCTCGCAGCCCATAATATAATGGGTTGAGCTTGCTATTGTATGACCATATTGATGGACCAGCCCGTCCTGAACGTCAAACTTCAAAACGCTTATGACCTAAATGGGTTGGGCAGCCCATATTGACAACGACTGTTCATCCTCTGTACCATCAGATATACACAACAAACAAATAAATTGGATCAAATTCTAGGGTTTTTCCTGTAACTGCTCTCTCATATGAGACCAAATCCTTCCTTTGATTCAATACCGTCAGTTATCTTTCTCAGAGTCCTTTGAGAGCAAATGTCGTCGGCGACAGCCCAACCCTCTCTCAATCTCAAACATGACCTCTCTCTCTCTTCACTCTCACTTGGATGTACTAATCTGGAAGAAGGTACGATTTTATGAAACTTTATATTAGCTAAATGCGTATTTCATTATTATTTTTTGCGCGAATTTTATAAATTGTGAATTAAAATGTGTACTATGCTTAATGAATTGAGATTTTAATGTCAAATTTGTGTATAAAATGACGTCTATGGACACATTTTCTACTAATTCCTGGTGTTATTCTTTTTCTTGGACATATACCTTAGTTTTATGTAAAGTTATAGAAAGAAAACCAATGCTCCCGGTTCTTAGTTCAATTGAGTAAGATTGAACGGAGCGAACTAAGTCTGGTATTTAAGTGGGGAAAGGTTCTTAGTGCTCATGCTAACACTTGTAGTATTTTTTTTATTAGCTATTTTGTAATATCAATCTGGAACCTCCCTTTTCTAACTCTCTTTTGCTCTTTGGTTACTTAAGTAAAACATATCAAAATCAAGTATGGAAAGGAGATACAGTGAACCTCTCTATAGTGTCAGTGTTTGTCCAAAAAATCCATGGCTGCAATGGAGGGGTGCTGCTATATATGTATACTGATATTTACGTTCATACCTCATTTAACTTTTTTATAAACAAAAGCATGCAAATCATGCAATGCATGAATATAAAAAAAGGCAAACATTAGTAGTTTTTTCCTCGTGAAGTTGTGAAATAAGTGATGTGCACCATTTAAATATAATTTTTTTCTTTAAATTAGATATTCGTACTTAAAATTTACTGTGTGTATGACATTAATGATGATTACCATAAATATTCTGGTATTTTATTTTGTATATAGTATATTTCTTACAAACTATTATAATATTTGAGTATGCTGCTAGAGAGAGGTAATTTACAGAGTGTACTGCTATAATAAATGCCATTGATGTTATAGGTAGAATGTCGTTATAGAGAAGTAAAACATAACATGAAAAATCAGTTCCTTAGAAAATCAAGTTGCTATAGTGAAAAGCCATTATAACGAAGTAACGTTATAGAGAGGTCTAACTATACAATAGTAAGGAAATCATGCTAAAAATAATGGAGAAGAAAACAACAACAACAACTAATGATACGATAACTGAAGCAAAGAAAACAAGTAATATTAATATTGAGGAATAAGAAAATAGGAGAGTATGTAATAGCATTATTGATAAGGGAAACTAGACAACACTATTCGCTAACCTTTTTTCCTAATCCTCGACCCCTATATCCTCCTACTAGAGTCATATCCTTAGTAAGTTGCTGGTGCGTTGCGATCTATTTAGACACCTCTCCACTATGCTTCTTCGGCTTACTTCTCCCTCTCTGTAGACCCACTATAATGAACCTCTCAGGACTCCTTATTAGGGCATCTGTGCATCTACTCATCACATGCCCAAATAATCTCAGTCTCGCCTCCTTCATCTTGTCCACCACGGAGGTCACTTCTACCTTTTTTTGAGTATCTAATTTTTGAATTCTATCTCTCCTAGTATGCCCTAGTATGCCCATACATTTATCTCTAAATTCTTACCTCCATTTGGTAGTGGGAGGTGATAGGTATCCGGTGAAATTAGTCAAGGTGCGGACAAGCTAGGCCAAACAGCACTGTTTTTTAAAAAATGGCATGCCTACTTGCGGTCAAATTAAATTTGCTTCAGGGTAATTTTGTCATTTCCAGTGTTGTGTTGATGAGCTTCCGCCTCTTTATTACGCGTGTGATATTGAGTACGTGTTATTCACTCTGTTTTTCTTCCATTTCTACTGCCTTCTTTATTACCATCATTAAATAGGCAACGACCAACAAAGGAGGAAAATTTTTATGATGTGTGAGATATGCCACATCATACTTGTATGAGGGTCTTCATTACTTTACAAATGTGTTGTGGGACCCACTTATTCTAATATCTTCTCTTTTTCTCACCTACTATTCACTCCTCCCCAATCCCCATGAACCCACAGCCCCCTCAACTCCCTCCCCCCTCTTCCCTCTTCCCTCTTCCCCCTTCCCAAATTATTATAATGTATACTTGTGCCTAATTTAAATGAAATAATTTTTATTTTTGGTTTGATCGTACAAATTTAAATCACTCAACAAAGCACGGTGAAAGAATTAGTAATGTTTCGTAAATTAGGATGTAACAATTAATTAATTAACTAACTTAAGATCATTGACAATGAAGAAGAATAAAAATATAATATTGATTTAATTTTAATTGTTAATTTATATTGAGAAATAGTGCAATACCCCATACTTTTCCTAGCTTGAAATCGTCTCAAGAATGTTAGAAACTTACTTTGAAAGATGAATCCACTTTTGTACATGTGGTATTTTAAAGATTTTTACTTTTTTTTTCATGTGTAAAATTGAATTAGCTCTCCAACGATACCAATTTCATCAAAATCCGACATCGGAGGAAAAAGTTATGGCTAAAATACGAAAGGCAGTAAAACCGCCCAGGTGCGACGGTGAGGTCGACGGACCGTCGAACTAGCGACAGACCGTTTCCCACGACCGTTGCAGCGAGGCAGTGTGACTACCTTCTGCCTAGGAGCGACAGCCCAGGCCGACGGACCGTCGGACTAGAGATGGACCGTCACTCAGGCCGTCGCAAGGGAAATAGTGAGACCACCTTCTGGATAAAGTGCGACGAGCAGGTTGACGGACCGTCAAACTTGCGATAGACCGTCGCCCAAGCCATCGCAGCCAAGGTAGTGAGACCCTATTCAGGTCCACGTGCGACGATCAGAATGACAAACCTTTGAGCCAACGACGAACCATCGCACGAGCCGTCGCAGGTCTCGTTCAGTTATTTTAAGTCATTTTTTTAAAGGGGCAGTTTTGGTCTTTTACCACCCGTTTATACACCCAATTATATCCGACCTTAGCTTACTTTGTTCATCATTCTTTCACTACAACAAAACTAGGGTTGTCTCTCTAACATTAATCTCCAAGAACAAAATCCAAATCTCCTTCAAGAACTAAGAGATTCAAATTCTTTAAGTTCAAGAAACTCAACCCAAGTATGCGTAGTGTTCATTCATGGACTCCTTTCATCCATGAAGCCCGAGAATCTCTTTTATAAGTTTAAGTTTATGGATTTCTTTATGAATTTCATGTTAGGTTTGTTTTGTTTATGTTGAGAATGATCAATTAAATTCAAATCCATGTTGGGTGATCAATTTTATATGGAATTGATTCGTATAGATGTATATTCATGTGAACCTACAAATAAACCCTAAGATGATGAAATTAGAGATGAATCATGATGATTAATTATTGTATAATGTTGTCTACATGTATTATGCCTACCATGTGTATGATTAAATACCTAGATGAAGAAACAATGCCCAACTAGTATGATATCATGAAATCCCCATATATGTACAAGCTTATGCATATCACATGTTTGATGAAGTGCTTCAATATATGAATTATGAATTGTGTTGTTGGTCATGTGTTCACGTAAGTCATGCTATGTCAGTTTCTTTCCATCGAGTCCTGGGGGTACTTATACCCGACAATTTAGCTGTGTGTCTAGAGCCATGTCATATTTTCAAGATACTCTTAGTCAAGCTATGATCCATAGAACTCAGTCAGTCATGTGACTCAGGAAAACCCAGAAATCTTAGAAATCTCAGTAGTTCAGTAATCTCAGTGACCTCAGTACTCAGTAATCTCAGCAACCTCAGTATTCCTAGTCAATCTCAATAACTTCAGTACTCTCAGTCAATCCTCAGAACTCAGTATATTTCGTCAGTCAACGGATCTTAGTAAATTCAGTTTAGCTCTGCTAAATAATACCATTAGAATCAGCTCAGTTCAGTTAATTAGTTTAGTGTCTTTCAGATGGGAGTAGAATTCAGCACCGAGCGAGCCTAGGGATAGGGACTCACCCGCTAGATAGGACTGAGATCTCTAGAAGAAATTCCTAAGTTCCAGAACTACGTAGCCAGCGTAGGAACAAGATGTCACCCGTTAGATAGGACTGACATACTCAGGGATCACCCGTTAGCACATTTAATGTATAGGACTGATCCCAGGGGTCACCCGCTAGATTAGGACTGACTCCACAATAGTTGTCTTTACCAGTGGCGCAGTAATGACACCCTTTTAGATGGGGTTATAGGTTAGACCCCAGTTAGCTTAGTATGGGGCATGTCGGTTAGATGAATACATCCCACAGTTTCCGTTACAAAATTAGGACTGTCAGATACAGTCAATTCAGCTCAGTATTATAGATTTAGAATTGTCATATACAGTCAATCCTTATTATTATAAATAGACCCCGAGATCACCCACCAGACAGGACTGATCTCAACTATGGTCAATTAGAATCAGTATCATCAGATGTAGAGATCACCCACTAGATAGGACTGATCTCAGATTCAGTTACTCAGATATAGTACGAAACTCAACTAGTTCCACTAGGTTCAGGACTATCATATACAGTCACTCATGTTATCAGTTATATCAGTTATTAGAACTTATATTATTAGCATTCAGCTTCAGGACTGTTAGATACAGTCAACCATACCAGTTCTTCATAATCAGAACTATCAGACATAGTTATCCATATATCAGTAACATAGTATCAGTCCCTTAGTATTCAGTAATACAGTATCAGTTTCTTACTCATTGGTGAATCAAATGTCAATGTCAGTAGACTCAATAGTCAGAACTCAGTATTCAGTCCTATTATAATCTCAGTTACAGTTACGTATGTATGCATGTATTCTCATATTCATGTTAGTCAGTCAGTTAGTATCGTTCATGTATATGAACCTATTACACTCAGCCTACCTCACTTGCATACCAGTATATTCAAAGAACTGATGCATTTGCGCTATGGTATCTTATACAATAGGTTTAGAAGCACGAGCTCCAGAGAACTAGTAGTATCCTAGTACAACGATCAGAGTTAGCAGTAAGTCTTCATCCTTCGAGGACATGATGATCACACTATTATTTCAGTTTTTATTTTAATTCAATAGTTGGAGTTAGTTGGGGACATATCCCATCAACTCCTTATTCAGACAGTTTAGAGGCTTTTAGACTGCAGTATGTTCAGACAATTATCTCAGTTGTTTTGGTATTGTTATACCGTATATTTTTTAGTTATGTACTAGTATTAAAGCTTATGGCCTTCAGTTCATGTTTCTGCATTTATGATATTATTACTATTATTCAGTGCTCAGTTTACAGATATCAGTCATGGGTTTTTAAAATTCAGAAGGAGCATTTTTCAGACCAAATGATATCACATTCCACTCATATTGTCCAAAAGGAACATTAAAAGTAGTTCTATATGTGTGCTCTTGAGAAATCTGAATTTGCCAATAAGCAGATTTTAAATCAAATTTTGAAAATATATTAGCATCATATAATCTAGCTAACAAATCCTTTTTATTAGGTATGGGATACCTAATCCATTTCAAAACTTTATTAAGAGGTTTATAATTAATTACAAGTCTTGGCATAACATGTTCTTTTTCAGCATCATTATTAACATAGAATGTCGTGCATGACCAAGGGGATTTTGAAGGTTTTATAAAACCCTTTTGTAAGAGATTATCAATCTCTTTTTTACAGAATTCAACTAACTCTGTGTTAATTTGACAGGGTCGAGATTTGGTTGGGATTTTATCTTTACTGAAATCATCTTCATAAGGAAGAGTAACAATATACTCTTTGCGATTCCAAAAAGCATTATGGTGTTCAACACAAATATCAACCATCAATTGATTGGAAAGCATTTTTATTTTTTCCTGATTTTTTACAGAATTCATAGTATTATGAATTTTCATACTCATCATTTCAAGCTGTAAAAAATTTACCTGTCGATGCTTCATATCAATTAAAGCATTTATATCCCTTGTTACTGGATCGATAACAAAAGGATAGGAAATTACTTGATTTTTGTAAGTAGCCTTGAAACCATTCGCATCAACATGCGTGTAAGGATAAATAGCATTTATAAAAGGGGTTCCTAAGATAATAGGAGGATATAACTAAATTTTTACTAAGAAAAAAAAATGTGGAATGCAAATCTTATTTCTACAAATATGTGCATGAGGTAACTTATAATTAATATCAAGAGAAGGTCCATCTATGAACCTAGCCTTCTAATGTTCTAGCCTGGATTCGGGTAGATCCATAACTCTACTAATAAAAGTATCCTTGTACCATCTAAATTCTCCTAGATGTTTGCATCTAAGGCCATTTAAGAGGGTACGAGTATTTTCATTTTGTTTGGTAAATCTACCCCCAAATTATTGAATAATGGTGAGCATAAGGGTATAGACAACATCTTCTCTACCTTCTGGTAGTTTTCTACCTAGGTTGTCAATGTCAGGCAGCATATTCTTAGCCTCAAAAATTTTGTTTCTTTCATCGTTGAAAAGAAAGTTGTCCCACCAGCCACGAAGTCGGCCAGTAAAACCTACAACAAGCATTTTACATATAGTGGCATATGTTCGAACAGGATTGCCTTCACTATCTTTTGGGCTAGTGACTTTGGCAATAGTAGAATACATTAACATACGATGGACTAAAATAGATAATTGTCTTTTTGATAATCTATCTAAATTCCATTCATAAATATGATCTCCACTATATGACGTATTTGTCAAGGACCAATCTCTTTTCTCTATTAGAACATCTTGAGGAGTTGGCCTTAGATAATAAGCAGTTTGCATACGAGGGACATCAGCATATTTTTTACCGATTGTTTTCTTACCAAACCTCTGAGTTTATTTAACTCTGAGTGGATTTCAGTACCTACATCCGTAATTGGAGTAGACTCAAGGTTATCAGCAAAAGCATTTGACAGATCAATGGGTTTTATGTTTAAACTAGAATTTTTTTTTTCAAGTAATTGTTCAAGTTGTTCTAATTCAAAGGGTTTTTCAAATCCTTGAATATCAGGGGGTCTTTGAATATTAGACTTAGCTGTCAAATCTTCTATTTTGCTTTCCGATGTGGAAGCAATACCAGATGACCTTTGACTATCGCTTAGCTTCTTAATCAAAGTTGTCATAGTATCGAGTTTTTTATCAAGATAAGAAATATGTTCTCCAAGAACTTTCACATACAGGCTCAAATAATTATTTTGAGCTATTAAACTATTTATTTCAAAAATAGTGATTTTTCAATTTCATCGTCAATGAATTTTTGAAAAGCAGAAAAAGTTATACCAATATTATTTGGTAATATAAAAGATGATTGTGGAGGGTAAATAGCCTAAGTAATAGTACCACTTGAATTTTGGTAAGATCTCAATAATTTTACATATAAAGGCAGGTAAACAGATATAAACCATGGTACAAAACAAATAATTTGATTATTTAATTCACACATTTCATAGAATTCTTCAGAAATATTTTTCAATTCATCAGGACTATAAGTTTCAAAAAACCATGTCCTAAACATTTTTCATTTTTCACTAAAAAAATCCTTTTTGATATAATTTCTTGCCTTTGAACCAGGACTAAAATAATTAGGTGAGAAATCATAATTTAACAAGAATTAACATCAAACTCCATTTAAGAGGGAGTGGGGTTATCCCTATCTGGGACATTATCATTATCTTGAACTATATTTATTTTAGGATTGATTTTAATCTTTTCAATACTTCTAAGAGGAGTATGCAAAACTGCAGAACTTAGAGTATGTAATGATGCAGCATGGTTTTTAGCTGGACCATAAACTGGTTCAACTGGAGAGATGTGATGCATAGCAGGCAACATTCTAGTCATAGAAAAAAAGTTTCGATTATAAATGGTAGAATTATCATCAAATTGAAGGTAAATTCTTCCGTCAGTATTTTGAGTAACATGAGTTAACTCTGAGTTTGTCATATCTTCCGCAAGTTATTTTGGAGAAATGACTAAGTTTAAAATCCATATTTTGGGAAAATTAATCTCATCCCATCTTATAGGTCTCCTGGTAGTGACCTAGAATTTTGCAAAATTTATTTCAATAAGCACAGTATAACCAGAAGCATCATCAATCAATTTACATCGAAGATTCATTGTAGCTAACAAACGATAATAAATGCGATAGGATAAATAGATTAGTTCAGATCCAGGGGCATAATTATAACCATAAGTTTTTACATTTAAAGTCAAAGCATCAAGAATATTCATATCAGTCAAAGATAATTGCAAATTAGGCTGAGTGTTAAAATATACAGGGTCATAAGCAAGAGTAGATTCAATAGATCCCATTAAAGACTGTCGGTAATTTAAATTTCTAGCATCACATAGCACAGCTAGAAATGTTTCTGGAAGACCTTTCAAGGTTAAAGGTTTAAAAGTAATTTGCACTAAATCAATATGCATAAAATTATATTGATTTTTAAATATATCAATATCTTTTTTATTCAGTAATTTTATGGTTTGTTCGTTAGCATTCAAAGCAATAGATTATTCAGTGATTTTTATCATCTTCTTATATTTAAATTTATCAAGAAATATATATATATATATATATATATATATATATATATATATATATATATATATATATATATATATATATATATTATATTTATATATATATTATTTTTCTTGTCCCACACTGATCCATTTATTTTTAATCAAAAAATTTCATATATTATACAACTTATAAAGTTAGTAAAACCCCAATTTATAGAAATGGAAGTTTGCATGTAAGATAAGTTTTTTTTTTGGCCTTATGATTGATAATTCTTTTTGTAATTGTTTATAATGAACTGGATTAGATATGAATTATAATTCTATGATGGTGTGGTGTTTAGTTTAAAATTAAATTAATTTTATTGCAATATGCTTCAAAACATTTAAAAAAAAAAAACAGAAAAGAAAAACTCAAAAGAATTGAGAAAATTTAAAGACCTAATAATAAAAAATTTGATTTCATTGAGGGAGTGTGGTTTATTGGTAAGAAATTATTGTAATAAATTTGATTTGACAAATAAAACAACCTTTTTAGTCCTTAGTTATCATGTTATTTTAATTTCAGTCTCTATGATATTCGACTAACTAGTTTTAAACTTCAAATATTTTGTTTAATTTGACGAGGCCCATTAAACAAGAATCAAAATAATACATATTGCTTAATTGAAGGTTAAAAATACTTAATCCAATATTACAAGGACTGCAACTGAAATAATACATAATATAGGAACTAAAAGTATCATTTCCCTATCAATTAAATTTACATGTACATACCAATCATTAACTGAAGGAGATATAAATATCATGATTAGAATTTTTTTTCGTAAAAACTGAAATTCATAACAATCTAAAAGTCAGGTGATAAAAAAATTTTAAAGGAAAAAGTGAAAAGAAGAAATGGAGAAATGCAAAGAGGTTCACAAGAGACACAATAAAAGTACATTAAAGATTAAGAGAGGAAATAAAAGTGAAACCCACACATTTTTTATGGAAAAAGGGTCAAATATGCCCCTGAACTTTGCGAAAAGGTCCAAATATGCCCTCCGTTACAAGTTTGATTCAAATATGCCTTCGTTGTTAAAGATTAGGAGCAAATATGCCCCTATAGACATTAAGTGACAAGCTGGACATTTGCAGGTCCTTTTTTCTTTTCTTTTTTTTTTTTAATAGCCACGTAAGTAAATAATTGCCACATCAAATAAAAAAAATCCACCCAACTCTTTTATATCATGACCCGACCCAAAATCCGATTCAAAACCCTTTTTTTAACTTTTGTAATAACCTAACCCATTTCACCATATCTTCTACGACACTGATCTCTAAATGAGAATCCTTGGCAAAGAAAGAGAAACAATAATTACTTTTATCGGTAGCTTACAGTGTGATCAACGCGACACTGATCTCCATACGAATTTTTTTTGTTGTGGCCTACCAATGATACGCCTGTTCGATGAACTCCATGGCAACGTAATAGAGCTAAGTCAATTTTGTTTGGCATTCTTGTTTTAGCTGATGATTTTTTTTACGATTTTGAGTTTTGTTGTTAGGGTGAATCTATTGTAGAATTTGCATAGTATTCGATAATCAAAACTTGATACACTTCATCTTATATAAAAAGGTGGCCACTGTTTATTTCCTTTAAGAGGTTTCGATGATTATTACTCTCTCCGTTTTAATTTGTTTATCGTACTTTACTTTGTAGTTCATTTAAAAAAGAATGTCTCATTTTTGAAGTGCAAATCCGAATTAGTCCAAAGACCCAAATGAATATGGAAAAAGAAAATAGTTTGAGTAGTGTACAACCAGAAAAACTTACACTAAGCCATCTACTATGTAATATGACTCCACTTTCCATATACATAGAGGAAACGAGTGTAGAATCAGCAAACTAGTCATAGTTTAGCAAATTCAATTATTTGTTTTCCCTCATGACCTATACTGAAGAAATAATTGAAATAATATGAGTAAACAACTTGTTTATGCAATGGTTTCTCTCTATTTTCCAGCACTTGTTTCAAAGGACCAAAAACTGCATCAGGTGTTGGATCCACAAATATTGGCACTGAGACTCTGTTTCTACTGGCACTTACAAACACACGATGCTCGACGCTCTTGTACCTATCACTTCTCATGATCTGAAGGACATCTCCGATATTGATCATGAGCACCCCTTTGACTGGTGGCACATGAATCCAGCCTTCGCCTTTGGGTTCTCAAACGTAAAGGCCAACAACATCATCTGTAGTAGTATAGTGATTGACAAAACATCAGCATGACGGCCAGCACTAACAGTGAGCTCAGGACTCGGGCACACGGGGTAGTGAATGAGGTTAACAATCAATACATCTTTTACAGCAGACTTCATCGGTTCATCAATCTGCTTCACGTTTAGCCTCTCGAGCAATAACTCAAGAAGTTTTTCTATAATAGGTTTAGCCCACTTCATGTACTCCAAAACCTGATTCTGTCGAAGAAATATGAAATTAATCCAAAATGGTCTAAATAGATGCTCATATTTTACCGTTGTCCCAAGGCTCCTCTTCAAAAATAGTCTAAATAGACACTAATATTCAAGGTAGAATCTACAATATCAGTAGCAAAGGGAAGTATAATACTAGATAAAGCCACTACATGACTAGAATTTGCAAGAAAAGATGAAAGGCTAATTATCTAACACATGCATGGTTGTTTATGCTTGGCTTTAGATCACTGAATATAACTTGACAATACTTTACCCCCAAATGTTATTACAGTTCTCTCAACATTCTAAGAAGACAATACTACTTACAAAGGATCCTAGATAAGAATTTCTGAAGGCAAAGACGAATCAAAGAATTTGAAATTTATCGTCCCTTGCTTGCTACCAAATCCTTACCTGTTATGACATTTTGTACCGGATATGATCACTTTTCCATTACATTCCCCAAGCCATCCAGAAGTGAGCACCATTCCCTACATTTTCTCCATATGCAGAA
This sequence comes from Capsicum baccatum var. pendulum, assembly GCA_030864225.1. Lineage (NCBI taxonomy): Eukaryota > Viridiplantae > Streptophyta > Magnoliopsida > Solanales > Solanaceae > Capsicum > Capsicum baccatum. The sequence goes on from CM061551.1 coordinate 63,977,499, forward strand.
CACCCAGATCAGTAAACAAAGAAGGGGATACAAAAAAAGTGGGAGAAAAAGATTGGCAATTGAATAATTTCTCATACAACATCCCATTCGAGGCCTCAATCACCCTGGTAGAACGAATTCGAAAACCTCATCGAATACGTAATATTAAATCTCCCATAATTAAAAACCTTCATATACCTCTCCAAAACAGGGCAAAAAAATCTGGGTACAAAAAGCCAAAAAACTGGGCAAAAACAGTAAAAAAAATAACATAAAATTAGGATAAAACAACAGCAAAAAAACAGCAATACCATCCATTCATTCATTCAACTAACCAAAAGATAGTGTCATCAATACCATTCAACAAAAGAAAGTTATTTCCGACTATATTATTTGTCAACCAACTATGATTAACAATAAAAAAATTAAGTAAAAAATAAACATAGAAATTAAACTACATCACAGACAAACACCATCAAGTGTAAGTACTTCTTTGCCTTTAACTCTCATTTTGGTCCTACATTTTTTTGCTTCCATTTGCAATTGTCTAGAAGAGACTGCCTTTTTTCCTTTCCAGGTTGTCTTTACTAGAGAATAAGGTAGATTAATTGGCACTGAAACACCAGTGTGATCTCCAGTAAAACTAATTTTTCTTGTACTAGTTGGAATACCTCTTGTCATCAACTTCTCAACCCAAGATTCAGATTCAGGATGCACCATTAGTCTTAGAGGCGGATCTTCTTCATTTCCAACATCGGGACCATATGGTTCAAAATCTTATGTTGCAGCTTATATTTGTTCAAGATCATCTTCCTTTCCTACTATTTTTGGAGATGCTTGGAGGTGAGTGGAGTCCCGGTAGCATATATCTGAGCAATTAAGGATATGTATGATGGAGTTAAAACTCAGGTGAGGACGGCAGGAGGAGACTCAGAGCATTTCACTATCTTGACAGGATTGCATCAGGGATCTACTCTTAGTCCCTTTTTGTTTGCTTTGGTGATGGATGTGTTGACGCGGCGTATTCAAGGAGAGGTGCCTTGGTGTATGCTTTTTACAGATGATGTAGTTTTGATTGATGAGACGTAGGGGGTGTGAATGATAAATTAGATGTGTGGAGACAAACTCTTGAGTCTAAAAGGTTCAGGTTGAGTAGGAGCAAGACAAAGTATTTGGAATGCAAGTTTAATGACGTAAGGCTGGAGAATGAGGTGGTAGTGAAGTTGGAATCACATGTGGTATGTAAGAGGGATAGTTTCAAGTATCTCAGGGTCGTGATTCAGGGTAACAGTGAGGTTGACGAGGACGTCTCACACCGTATTGGGGTGGGATGGATGAAATGGAAGCTCGTTTCGGGGGTGTTGTGTGTTAAGAAGGTGCCGCCCAAGCTTAAAGGCAAATTCTACAGGGTGGCAGTTCGTCCGGTCGTGTTGTATGGAGCGGAGTGTTGGCCAGTTAAGAACCACATTCAAAAAATAAAGGTAGCGAAAATGTGGATGTTGCGTTGGATGTATGGGCTGACTAGGGGGGATAGAGTTCGGAATGAGACTATCAGGGAGAAGGTTGGTGTGACTCCAGTGGAGAATAAGATGCGAGAAGTTCAATTGAGATGGTTCGGACACGTGATGAGGAGGGGTATGGATGTCCCGGTTCGTAGGTGTGAGAGGCTAGCTTTGGATGGTTTTAGGCGGGGTAGGGGTAGGCCGAAGAAGTACTGGGGAGAGGTGATTAGGCGAGACATGGAGCAGTTACAGTTCACCGAGGACATGACCCTAGATAGGAAGATCTGTAGGACACGAATTAGGGCAGAAGGCTAGGGTCAGTTTGGGTCGCTAGTGTAGGAAATTACTTGGTGGGAGTATTATTCTTGTTATGATACCTTGTTTCATGCTTTATTACGAATCTTTTTACCTTTCTCTGTTTTCTATTACTTGTGGGTGTCGTATTTATGTTATGCCATCTTGTTCCATGCTTTATTATGTATTTGTGTAGTATTTAGTGTCTCGAGCCGGGGGTCTATCAGAAACAGCCTTTCTACTTCTTTAGAGGTAAAGGTATGGACTGCGTACATCTTACCCTCCCCAGACCTCACTATGTGGGAATACATTGGATTTGTTGTTGTTGTTGTTGAATTGTTTCCCATCATTGGCCTTTTTCCTTTTCTTTATGCATTTTCAGCTGACTTTTCCTGCAAAAATATTGTCAATAATTATGTTGTTAATCACATAAGAATTAAAAATATGTTGTAAATAAGTATTTTGTAGCTCACCTTGTAACAGCCTTTTGCATTGTGATTTGGTTCGCCACAATTACTACATGTCATTTGAGTGCCCTTTCTAGACTATGATCATTCACCCTTCCTTTTTCTTGCCTAATCAGGTTCTCTATCCCTCTTCGATTTAGGTCTGCTAACTTATTTCACAACATTAAGAGGCAACATTACATAAGAAGCCTCAACCTTTCAAAATCTCTCACCCGTTACGGGCTGCATCTTGTGTTTGTAGGTCAACATGTAAGCCTCTTTAGAATACCACCAATGAATTTCAGTTTCTGGAATCACCTTCTTGTGCATTAATGCTTTGATGGCATGAGGGCAAGGAATACCTGATAAATCCCAAAGTCTACAAGTGCATTTTTTGTGCTCTAAATTAACAGTGTGTCTATCTTCTCCATCAGAAACCTCATACCCTCAATTTTCATTGGTTTCCACCTTACATTTATGTGCTATAGACCTCCAGTCATTGAATAAATTCATGCATTCTAGACTAATACCATTAGCACCCCAAGTCTTTATCTTATTTTTCCTTTTCACTAACAGATTCATCACTTTTACTCTTATCTCTTCTAGCATCTTGATTTTTGGCTTACCTCTAGGCACCAGGATCCATGAATTGAATGATTTGGTGAAGTTGTTGTCAACCATTATGTTCTTACACTGAGTATCAAAATAAGCCCTGAACCATGCCCTTGGTGGAAAATTCACCAAATCCCTTGCAACTTCTTCTAACAATTGTCCCAACTTTTTCAACTGGTCCTTGAATTCTTCATCATATGAACTCCATGAACACCACCACATAAGCTTTCTCATTTCACCGCTCCTCCACTTTTTACACCAATTACTCTCAACATGTCTCATACAGTACCTATGGTGAGCTTGGGGCAACACTTTGTCAACAACATCCACCCAACCATGTAATTATAAATAAAAATAAATAGAAGTTATTTAATTATAAAACAAGACCATTGAAACTGAAATTTAATTTAAAAAATGAGCATATATGAAATAAATGTGGTTCCAGCACCACCATTAAGGTCTAAAGACCTTTTCAATAGCTCTAGGAAGCAGCTTTATGTCCTGCTGGTTTCTTTGTCCACTATTGCCCATGCTAGTGGATAGAAACTGTTCATAAAATCTTGTGCTAGAGCAACCAACAACATACCTTTAGAGCAACCAACAACATACCCTTACATCTACCTTTCAAGAATGTACCATCAATTCCAATAAGTGGCCTCAATCTACATATCCAGCCTTTCTTTAGAGCATCAAAGCATAAATAAATCTTTAAAAAATGTATTTTTCCTTCTGCTAAGTCATCCTTAGAGATATTTATCACAACATCACTTCCAGGATTGGAGCTCCTAATCTCTTGTGCATAGGCCTCAAACTTATTGTACTCATCTACAAAACTACCTTCCAACTTCTCAAGAATCATACGCTTAGCCCTTTTTAGTTTGGATTGACACACATTTAATGTAAAACCATTTCAAGTTCTCCTCTTATGTCTTTGACCTTATACTTGGGATTATTTTGAAGCATATTTCTGAAGTATTTGGCCAAAGTGGTTGAATCAGCTCTAAGGTTAAAAAGGGCCTCTTCACAAGTGTGATTGTTGATTACAGTCTTGATCTTGAACCCTTCAGTCTTGCCATATTTTGAAATCAAACACCTAAAAGGACACCCCTCTTTGTATCACCCTTGATTATAGTTAAAGCCCTTTTGTTAGCTAATGCATAATAGTTGACAACCTGCCTACCTTCTTTCATGTCCTTAAATGTCATACCTACATACAATTCTTTGTAATTTTCCAATCTATCACTTACTACCCTTCCCCTTTCCTTGCTAATAGCCTCCAACCCCTTATAATCATATTCCTCACCCTCAGAGAAATCAAAATCAACACTAGAACCAGCACTATGTTCACAGTCTATGCCAACCTCATTATTTACAAAATCAGTTTTAGTATGGTGTGTGATATATTGAGTAAAGACTGTTAGTTCACCCTCTTCCACAACAAAAAAGTTGATGACTTTAAATGATCACACAATAAGCTGATAATAGCCCTAATGCCACTATCTCCATCTACAATATAATTCTTACCTGAGGGTCCAGTCACTAGCAATTGTTTAACTTGAGAAAGTCCAGCCTTAAAGTAAACTCATCACATATATCTTTATGACTCAGTAATTCAGGATCAAAATGACGCCATGAGTGCACCAACTTTTTAATGTAGGTAAGCTCAGGTGAAATGACCCAACTATCCCCATAAATGAACAGAATATCAACTTCATCAATCATCTTTCAAATGCACATGAACGAAATAGTAAATACACAACAAAATTTAGGGTTTACATCAGATCAAACATATTATAAGCACAGAAATAGAATAAACAAAATTCTAAAAGAACAGATTCATATCGGGACCACTAAAAATTACAAAATAGACCCTATAAAGACATAAAAAAGCACACCATTTCCCTTAAACAAACAAATTTCATGAGATTTTGGCAGACACAATCGAATCTCCCCATATGTCTCATTAAGTTGACTTTATTAACACTGTAGGAACTTTGATGATAGATGAAAACTATACAAAGTAATAAAAAATACACAATTCTGTGATCCCCAAGAAAAAAATAAATATCATCCGAAGAAGAAGAAATGAGAAGTCAAAGATGATGCATTTAGGCAATGGCTTAAAATTACCTGAGGCTCTGCGGAGAAAATTTATCAGAAACAACACAATATGCTGCTTTGCCGTAAAAGATATGGTAGACTAAGTTATTGTCGTAGAAGATATGATGAAATGGGTTAGGGTATTACAGAAGTTAAAAAAGGGTTTTGGATCGAATCTTGGGTCGGATCAGGATATAAAAGAGTTGGGTGGATTTTTTTTATGTGATGTGACAATTATTTACTTATGTGGCTATTAAAAATTTAAAAAAAAAGAAAAGAAAAAAGGACTTGCAAATGTCCAGCTTGTCACTTAACGTTTATAGGGGCATACAAAGATATATTTGGACCAAATTTATAATGGAGAACATATTTAAACCTTTTCGCAAAGTTTAGGAACATATTTAACCTTTTTCCTTTTTTCATTAAAAAAAAGTACCCTCATATGCCAAGTAATACTTGTGTCTCACTCAGCATAAATTTTTTCACAAAGGAGAACCGAATTTAAGTTGCTCTGCTTGCTTTCTGCCGGGTATATCTTCCTGCTTCACTTTTTGATTACACAAGTTTTGTTCTGCTTTTTGACTTTTTGATTATGCAAATTTCGTCTGTTGTGACGAAGCTTGTTTGTCTTAAGGATTTGAGAAATTGGGTTTTCCAGTGTCAGTGAAATTACTGTTTTTGTTGTTGTCACAGATTTGATTGGTTTGGGGATTTTGAATTGTTTGTGGCAAAATTTGAAGTTGTTCTTACCGGTTTGCGTACTGGGTTAGTGAAATTACGGTTAGTGTTCGACCCTTCTGTTCTGGTTTTTGGAGTTGTTTAGAGCTTATTTTAGGGATAAGGAATTGAATTTTCCCCGCGTTAGTGAAATTTGTGCTTGTGCTGTAAACGATCTGTGTGGGAATTTTGATTTGTGCTCTTCGATTTAGGTACTGGGTTGGTTAAATTAGGGTTGGTGTTATTTTAGAGAACTGGGGTTTCCCCGCGTTAGTGAAATTTGTGTTTGTGCTGTAAAAAAATCGATCTGTTCGGAAATTGTGAGTTGTGTCTCGCAGTTAATGGTGGGTTGTATTGCTGCTGTTCGCTGCACTGTCTGAGCTTTTGGTGCTATGATTTTCCTTCATCTTTTGGATGTGTAAGTTCTTGACCGGTTAACACTCTTCCCCGAACAATATAACTGGTATGCCAACCATTTTATAGAACTTACCATTATGTCTTTGGGCACACTATTATCACATAAGACACTGAATGTGGGCCTCCATTTCATCCCGCCGCTCCAATACGATGTGTAATATCATTGTCAATAAAATAAATTCGTTGACTTGGGGGTGAAGTTGGTAAATTGGGCTGCCATCAATATCATCAGGTGACTTCTCCGTCAGTTTTCAATTTCCCTAATTATTAAACCCAGACACTTGAAAGTTGAAACTTCTTCTGTTAGAGATGACTGTGTGTCAATCCTTGCTTCTGCATTTGTCACATGTGCATCTCTGAACTAGCACTCCAAGTAGTCTACCATAGTCTTGCTTAAATTGAACCTTAGACTCTAGGGTCTGTCTCCAAATCTCCAGCTCATCATTAACTCTGTGCATGTATTTTCAATCAATATTAGATCATCTCTTGCAAATAGAAGATACCATGACACCGCCATTTGGATATGCTGCGATAGTTCATCCATATTAGATCATCTCTTGCAAATAGAAGATACTATGACACCGCCATTTGGATATGCTGCGATAGTTCATCCATCACCAAGGCATTCAGAAATGGGCTTAAAAATGATTTCTGGTGTAACCCCATCACGATTGGAAGGTGCATCGACTCTCCTACTATTCTTACTTGGGTCTTAGCCCTGTCAAACATATCCTTCATCGCTCTAATGTAAGCAATAGGTACACCTCTAGCCTCCAAACTTCTCCATAGAACCCTATAGGGACTTTATCGTATTCCTTTTCTAGGTCAATAAACACCATATGTAAATCTTTCTTACTCTCTCTATAATGCTCCATTTATCTCCTTATGAGATGAATAACTTCTATAGTTGATCTCCCCAACATGAATCCAAATTGGTTCTCGGTAATAGAAACGCTCATGAACTACACGCCTTAGCCGCTTCACTTGAAGGTGGCCTTGTTTATACCAATTTGTCAATGTTTTTTCTGATTTTTACAGGTTATGCATTCTTGTATGTTTCCCATGTGGTGGCGGGGGTTTAAAGTCATGATGGTATATAAATCTTACTTTGGGTATCAGTAGTCAAATTACCGAATATTTTTGAATAAGAAAATAAAGGAATAGAGCAAATAAGGGCATAAAATTTTGACTCTTTTTGAATAACTTATGGAATTTTTTTTTGATATTTTTGATCAAGTTTTATGGAGCTTTTTTCAATGTTCTGAGTTTGCAGCCCTGTGGAGGTCAGAATTCTCAATTAGATTCATTTAGAATATGCTATTTTTTTATAAACTATCATTTAGCTCTGAATCAGTCTATCAAAATGCTGGCTGTTAAGTTGAGGCTAGTGTACTGGTGAACTTGATAACTATTATCTTGAATGATTAATCATTCTTTTGTCTATGAGCTTATTTATAACTTGACGAATTGTTTTCCTGCTATTCTTAATTCGAATTAGAATGATGCAGTTACTAGGCGCAAAAGATATAAAGTGGGAGTTATCCTTAGGAGAAGAACACAATGGCTTCTCTGTTCAAGGTAATATGAATGCCACAATGTCCTTTGATTTTTCAAATATGCTTTATACATGGTATATTTGTTTGATAATCAATTTTTCCATTGCTTTCATGTTTTTAAGTTGTGTCTTTTTCTGTGTTTTCGTGGATTGTACTGATGCCCGAAGGGATCTTCTCCTGCCTGTGAAAGCACAGCCTTTGGAGGATTATGTAAAAAAAAATGTTGCTATAACTTTGTACACTATGCTTTAACCCGTGTATAGCTGCTCATCCGAGGAGCTAACGTCTTATTTACTAAACCTTTTCTGTTACGAAGGAAGTCGAGGAAAGGGGGCCATAAGAATCGAATACACACCTGTTGCATGGAGACTTGAACAGATACTACTAAGCTATAAGGCTTGGTATTACGAGTAGCTAACAACTCAAGTCATGGCTTTCTGATTTAACTCGAAAGTTTGTTGTTTGGGAAGCAAGATACATCTATGACTTTACATACTTTTGTATAATTTTAGCAAAGTGCTGCAATTGAGTCTCCTTCATTTCCATTGGCATTTCATGAAATTTTCACATCAAGAGATTGTGGTGTCCTATGGACTCATGTCCTTTCTTAATCTAGGTTTTATTTGCTTTTTACTATCTTTTAACATTTTCTCTGCTGTTTTTCTCTTAGGATTTAGCCAAGATTTCTGCATATAGGGACAGAAGGTTTCCAGGAACGCAAGAAGAATTTGAAGATGCTTTGTTAAGGTCGATAACTGTTTATGTGGGGAACATGTCTTTCTACACAACAGAGGAGCAAGTATATGAGCTGTTCTCTCGTGCTGGAGAGATTAAAAAGATAGTGATGGGATTGGATAAGAATTCCAAAACTCCTTGTGGATTCTGCTTTGTAATGTATGACATGAACTTTCTTTCAGTCTCCAATTTCTTCCATTTTGTGTTGCTAACTTTCAATATGATAGTTTCTTCTCCAATTATGGTACTCCTGCTCCAGGTTAACTAGTTCTCTGTAGTTCTATTTCTGTCTACTTGTTCATTAAGGTTTTCATTTTATGTATTTTTACATTTGTCATGCCACCTAACAAATTTAAGAATCACGTCCTCCATTTTAATCTTTCAAGATAATCAGTCAACTGTTACCTGTGGTGTCTTGATATTTAGATGACACATTTACGAGGAACTTGAGAAGTATGCTGAAGATTATTCTAGGAGCTGATACTACAATCATTATATGTTCAGTACAGTGTTTATAATGATTTGACGTGCTCTCCTAGCATATTATAGGCAATCTGAATCCATTAGATGCAATCAAGACCACATAGGTTCTCCAAGTGAGGACAAGATAACTGGTAGAGGCAAGGGATCAATATAATTTTCTTTTGTTTTTCTTTCTTTTTTTTTTTTGTGGGAAATTGGCTGTCTTAGAGTACAGCCAATGACATGGGCAGAAGGCAAGACAGATATTTGCTGAAAATAGTGGATGAACCTTGTCTTTTACACGAGGCCGAACATTGGTTCCAGGTGTTCTTTGGTTCAAAGACACTGCACGAGTAGAAGATTCGATAGATGATGCGGAGGTGGTTGAGAGTGAACAATGGATCTAGATGTATGAGGAGTGAATTCTTTTTATAAGCACCATGATGATTTTAGTTTTTTTTTTTTTTCTCTTTTTGGATGAAGGTGTACGTTGTAATTTGTTACATCTATATCTTTGAGTTTATCTCCCAATAGGCCAGTAACCCCTTCTCCCTGTACAAGTGGAAAAGGCCAAAGAAGAAAACAAAAGAAGGTTAAGGGAAATATCTTAATCAAAAAGAAGGTTAGGAGAATATAATTTGCAGCGATAATAATTTCAAAACTATTTTCAGGTACTACTCCAGAGACGATGCTGAAGACTCTGTCAAATATATCAGTGGAACAATTCTTGATGATCGCCCTATTCGTGTTGATTTTGATTGGGGATTTCAAGAAGGTAGGCAATGGGGCCGTGGTAGGAGTGGTGGACAGGTAATCGCCTCAGTGGACCATCCTTTTATCCTGAGATTCATACTAGCATTTGATCTGATTTACATTTTTTTCCGCAGGTACGCGATGAATATCGTACCGACTATGATCCAGATATCCTTTTCTTCCATTGATAATCACGTGTTAATAATTTTGTTCAACTTCTTTAGCTTTTTTTATTTAAAAAATGTTTTTTATTTTTTTTTATTTTGTAGCTATTTTCTTAAATTTTTTTTGATTTCTGATAAAATCTTTTTGGTCCTATCATGCACTAAAGTGATGATTATTCTGAAATTGAACAAAACAGACATGGAACTTCTTGGAGAAAGCTAGTCGAAGTTAATTTATGGTATGCAGAAGGATGTCAAACTAAGTACTCTTAGCTAATTTGTTTAGGAAAGTGTCTTTTCTGATGATCAACAAAAAACAGGGAAGTGTTGGTAAAAGTCTATTCGAACTTGGCATTACTATCATCATGTATGCCAGTATAGTATAGTTTAATGGATCTACATGTTCTAATACATGTACATATGCGGCATGTGACTGGTCTATTTGGCAATTGTAACTAAAGCGGTACTTGACTAGCTAATATGTTCAACTGCGTATATTATTCCTCTGTAAAGTAATGCTTGAGGTTTTGGTTTATATTTTGTTGATGCAACATCATAGTTACTCAAGTGCCTTCTTAAAGAGTATCTCCATAGTACTTGATCAAGAGCATTTACCTTACACGTAGTTGCTTGGGGCATCTAAAGGCTGGTGCTTCAGCTGTTTCTTGTTTTTTTGCTGGTTCTGGTAAGTCACCAATCACCATCTACAATAACCATAACCCTTTGCATCAAGCAAGGTAGTTGGTAAGGTGGATAAAGAAAAAGCTTTTTCCTCTTGTGATCATAAGATTCTATAGCATTCTTTCTCTTGTGTTAGTGACAATTGATGTGTTTTGCTTCGAGTGAATGAGCCAATGTTTCAAATCCTTTTGTTTTTATGAAATTATGATGTTGGTGTCTGGTCATCTTGTGTGTACCTCGACTATTCCATTGGGTACCTGCTACCTCCTGCTAGCATAAGTACCGAGTTACTCTGCCCTCCAAGGCTTAGGCAGGAACCAATATCACAAATGTGTTTCAAAAGCTTTAGTTTTCAGCATTCTTCTCCTATGGTTTTAGGACAATCGACTTGATGTAGAAGTGGAAATTCATCTGGTAGCCAATGTGATGTTGCAAAATTTTAACAGGGCCAATGCTTTCTTTTTTAATCATTTCAAGGAAATATTTTGAAGTAGATCTTCCTTTATTCTTTTGTCATGAATAAGAACTTTTACGATGTTGAGAAGCACACTTTTTAGTATAAGGTCCCATTTGTTTTCATTAAGATTTAGATGTCTGAATCTGTACGCACATATGAATTATTAAGATATTGTCTCTAGGTTTGAACATTGGATGATTAGGACTATTTATGTTCGACATTTGAATGTGCATAATTTATTTATTTGTAAACATAGTAAATATGCAATTCAAATAAAAAAGTGATTAAATATTAAAAAAAATTAAATGTTATATTTGGTGGAGTATTTGGAAGGAGAGGAATTCTAGGTGTTTTGAGAATATAGAAAACAATATTCGACAAATTAACCTCAATTGTATCTTGCTATATGTTTTTGGTGCAACCAATAATCACTAATGATCCTGTCTCTAAAATTGGTTCTAGACTCATTAATTAGACATAGGATCATAGGAGCATAGTTATAGGAAGCACTACCTCACTAATGATTCTGTCTCTAAAATTGGTTCTAGACTCATTAATAAACGTAGGATCATAGGAGCATAGTTTTAGGAAGCACTTACGTAAATATGGTTCTTCTACAACTCTTGTAAGAATTTGTTGCTAATGATGGTGAAGATGATTTGTGGTGGTGGTGTAATGGTTTGTATTAGTAGCTAATAATTGTGGTGATGATAGTTGTGATGGGGGAGTGGTTGGTGTTGTAGTGACTGACGTGATGGTAGCGGTTGGCAGTGGTGGCTATGACGGTGAAGTTGGTTGATGTTAATTGTTGGCGGTATTAATGGTGGTGAGCAAAAATGTATGGTGGTTGATGATGTATTGGTGATAGTTGGTGCTGATGCCGGTTATGATGGTGGATGTGGTGGTAGTGGCTGATAATGGTGGTGGGGGTGGTGGTTGTGATGGTGACAACGGTGTTGGCAATGAATATAGTTATAACGATGGAGGTGGTAAGTGTGGTAGCGACTGACTATAGCGGTTGGGAGTGGTGGTGGTTGTAACGGTGAAGTTAAGTGTGGTAGTGACCAACTATAGCAGTTGACAGTAGTGGTGGTTGTAATGGTGAAGTTGGTAGATGTAAGTAGTTGACGGATTTAATGGTGGCGACTGAAGAATGTGTTGTGGCAGTTGGCGACTTGGCGTTGGTTCTAGTTATGATGGTGGACGTGGTGGGTAGTAGGGATTGGCTGATAGTGGTGGTAGAGGTGGTGGGTCTGACGATAGTGGTTGGCAATGGTGATGGTTGTGATGACAGAGGTAGTTGGTAGGTGCGGTAGGTGGTTTGCCACGATAATGGTGGTTGACAATGATGGTGATAGAGACACTGAATATGATTATAATAATGAGGTGGTAGGTGTGGACCGACTGAGAACAGTGGTTGACAACGATGGTGGTTGTGATGGTAGAGGTGGTCGGTGGCTGATGACTATAATGATGGTGGTGGTTATGATGGCACAGGTGGTTGGTGATTGTGAGTAGAGTATGGTGGTGAAAATTATCAACACTGAAATTTCTCTTAACGATTAAGACTTTGTTCAAGATCTAATGATTAAGACCTATTCATACCAAGTAGGTGCTTAAATTTGAATGAAAACAAATACACTTAATCGGCCTAATGTTTGAACATTCAGATTCAAACCCCTGTTAAATGTAACAAATGAGGCATAAGTGACCATCTTTTCCGGAGATGAATTTGGCTCACAGATATGTGACTGAATCATCAAGGATAGGAAAGGTGGTTGGGCACCCAAGGGTGTGACCCCTAGTGGTTCAATGAAGTTGGGTTGAGCACCATGAGGTCTCAGGTTTAATTCCCAACAGAGACAACACTAGGTGATTTCTTATCATCTGTTCTAGCCTTGGTGGATAGAGTTACTTGGCACCTATTGCGGGTGGTAGGTGGTTGGTATCACGTGGAATTAGTCGAAGTGCGGGCAAGCTAGCCCAGACACCACGGTTATCGAAAAAAAGGTGGTTGACATTGTTTACATTTCCTTCTAATTTATGCAGTTTAAGATTTTATTGTTTAACCCAACTTATCAAAGAAAAGAATATGGTTTAACCCATGAAGTGCACACAAAAATATCTTACTTTTATGGTTAATCAATTTAGTAAGTTTTCATCACCTTATCAGATGATTGGTTGAAACTCTAGCATGTGACTCCAAGCAACTAGAACAATGCTAATATTTGCATTTGTTCACCCTGAAAATGTCAACAGGATTTGACATCATTCTTTCATTGCTTTCTTCATTATATTACGAATTAGGACTATCTTTTAATACCTTAACTAGTCATACGTCGAGGAGGTTATGGAAAATTAGTCCAAAAGGAATTGGAAGCACAAAGGCAGCTAGTGGATTATGGTACTGGATCATTGGGCGCGTACCCACCAGTTATGCCACCACCACCTCATTGTAAGTTTGACTACTCTTAAGTTCGTAATTAGTTTTTTCTTCGATAATATTGACTCTTCCTTGCATCTTAGCGAAGAGCTTCTTTTTCACAGTTCTTTTTCTTTTATAATATTTGAAATGTGGAATGTAAAGAATGCAAGTATTTTACTTTTGACAAAGGTAACATTTTGTATATTAATCATCAGCACAAGGCTGGTATCCAAAAATTTGCAGCCTATCCTGCATCCAGAGGTGTAGGAGTAACAACAAAAGAGAAATAAATGAAAAAGAAAAGCTATCCCTAGATCCTCCTCCATCTTATAAGGATCCTAGTATGTCTACAATAGCCACAGGGTTATCTATATACTCAGAACTACACCAATAGCAAAAAGTGATAATGCAGTTCATTTTAATCTCGTGTAACGGGCTGCTCTTGTTCTCAAAACATCTAGAATTACTCTCCTTCCATACGGTCCACAAGTATTTTTCTTCTTTCCCCTTTCTCATTAAGGAAATATTTTGATCCAACAGTCAACTTGAAGTGTCTCGTTACTGCAGATTTAGATTTTACTACTACAGGACTTGTGTGTGCTTCTATGCAGTAGAAAGCTTTGGGAGGTTTGGGGTGGGGGGATAACTGTCTCCTATAAATAAAACTAGTGTTAGTACAAAATTGGTTTAATGGTGAAGTTCAGTTCTTCTGAGTTGTTATTATCTGCTCATGTCAATGTTGATACTGAAATTCTTATCACACACCTCGCTGGTTCTAACTATGTGCCTTTCATTTAATGAGTTGTTCCTATAGCTGTCAGAGGAATGGTGGTTTTTATCTAAAATACTGCACGTCTGCACCTGTTAAGCACAATGTCTACATTCTGAATGCTTCTTCGTAATCAAACGTGTTTGGTGAAAAGAATTATAAGTTTGAGGATGATCAATCTGGTTGTTTATCTGGGTTTTGTTCCAGTTTTAATTTTTGAGCTGGCCGCATTCTTCCCCCTTATTAGTCTGGTTGCTTTTTCCAAGTTAATGCTTTGAGTTTTTATTATTCTAGTATAAAATCAGATTTAAACTTGAGAGTTTCTCTAAGAAGAGAAAAGGGAAAAGGAAGACCATATGCTTCACTGAGTTTTTTCTTGCACATCTAATAACTTCACATTATCCGAGTTTATCTGCAGTGCTCAAACTGTAGGTTTTGCAATATAATAATATATGATAGAAAATGCGGTACACTTGTAATAGACCTTATACTGCGTGTCATCAACTCTTACAAGAAATGCTGCAGATGGTAGGCATAGGGGAAACCATGGTCATGGAGGCTCTTATCGACATGGTAGAGGTAAGCTCTTTAAATCTTTTGGTTCAGTTCTAATGCTCTACAACAATGTATTTTTTCTGTCTTTTGTTTCATTAGAATAGATTTAACAATAATTCTTTTATCTTTTGTGGAAAACAGACTTTCATCGCAAGCGACACAGGGAAGATGACCACCACCATCGGTCAGATTATCCAAAGAGGAGTTATGACCGCGACCGCGAATCTCGGAGAACCTCTGATCATGAATCCAGACCAGTAATTTCTTTTATACCTTAGTCATCATTTCCTTTTATTGCTTTGCTCCTTTTGTCGCCAGCAAGTCCTCTTCCATCTTTTCATTTGTACTATGTGCTTGCCTGCCACCATTTAAATACTTGGGAGTACTAAATCAGCAATCAAAAATAGGAATGGATTAAAGAAGCTTTAGCTTGTGATTTTAATGAGAAAGGAGGTTGAGCAGCAAATCTTTTATCTCTCTTGTCATGCAGGAGAAGAATCCACGTTTCCGGGAAAGAGGTGATTCTGATGAAGAGGATGATGATGATAGGAAGCGGCGCACCTAGTTATTTTATTTCTAATCTAGATGTTGATTGCTGTGTTTTGCTTTAAAAGAGAGTCGAAGACCCTGCCCTTTTTTGCCCTCATCAATTTCTTTGTGCTTACACGACGATGTATTGGCACTTGAGGAGTAATCGTTGTGTTCTACTCTCTTCATTTGTTTGTATTTGTGATGGAATTAAAATTTTAAACTCATCTATCTAGCCTTCTTATTTTTCTGGAATGATAAATATTCCATGCTGTGTGCATAGACTTTTGCGGTCTGTCCCTACTGTGGGATAATGTCCATGCTGTCGTTACAATCCTATGAAGAGGGCCTTAGCTATTCGTAATTTATTAAAAAGCAAGTAATAAGTACAATGAGAACATGCTAAGTAAAAGAGTATTAGAGTTGAACTCTACTCCTTCTGACCTTCCTCTGCTTCTATCAATTGCTTGCTCAGACTCGAACCTCCGTTTTAAAGCAACCTAGAGGGGTATTTGTAGTATTTAAAATTACTAGTTTAATCACACGTGCCTAGCACGTGTAATGTTTGATTATTTAAAATTAAGTAATTTTACCTACTGCAGAGATTTTTAATAAAGTGCAAAAAGTTTAAATCACTTTTTAAAATTCCTTCACACTGTAATATAATAATGTAAACATAAACATATATTTTAGTATATGCACATTCATATATTTTACCATCAGAAGTTTTAAAAGGTTGATGGATTATCACTATTGCGTTTTTCATGCAATACCTCCTTTTCTTGGTGACAGAGGTTAAGAGGAACACATCAATTTGAACCATATTTGTGGTATAATATTTTCTTTATTATTTTTTTTTTTGTTTTTAAAGTTAAATCTTTACAAAATCATTAATTATATTCTTATTGCGTATTTAAAACTTTTAAAATTTGGTATTAGTTCTGATGAGTTCTAATAAGAAAAGATTTTATCATAAATATATTTAATTAATTTTTAACTCTTAAATATTAGAAAAAATAGTGAAAAGATGATTTTGACTAAAGCAAAATCTTTTAATGAAGACAAAAACAAACAATATCTCTAAGGTCCTTCACACTTTTACATTTTTCTTTTTATTTAGATAAAATAACATTTGACGTTAAAATATGTGAGTAATTTTTTGAATGATGAAATATGAATATTATTATACTGTCATAATAATTGAGTTCAATATCTTCAAAATGTACATGGACGGAGAGTTGATCTTGAAGAATTATTTTTTGCTAATAGACTTAAAAAAAAAACTAATTTTCTCTGACAGACATGAAGAAGAATCAATTTCGATTGATAGATTTGATGAAGAATCAACTTCCTGTTAATAAATTTTGCAAGTACAAAAATTACACAAATAACTATTCCAAACCACAAACTAAAATATTTTAATTACAATCGAAAATCTCAAAGTTTTATTCATAAAATTCTAAACATAAACTTCATACGTAACTCAAATAAAAAAAAAATTAATAAATGCTAACAATTTAAGCAGAACTGATTCTCATTAGTCAGCAGCTAAAGCATTATCTTAGGAGTAATTTTCTTTTTATGTTTCTTTTGTAAGGATAAATTTTGTTTAATTTTATATGAGTATTTTAATATATAAATGTCTTATTCCGTCTTTCTTTTAATTGCCTAATAAGGACCAGGATAATCACATGAATTACTATAAACATTTTTTCTCAAAACAAAAGAATTTATCCAATTAATATATGTTGTTTTCTGTCATTCATCCAAGCAATTATTCTTCGCTTACCATGTACATTATAATAAGGCTATTGCAAAGAAAATATACAAATGTCATCTACTGATATAAGAACTCACTTTTAAGGATATAATTCAATTAACACTGAAAAATAGAGAACAAAATTAGAACATAAAGGTAGGATTAAAAATCGAAAGTGAAAGTTTCTTCTATTAATACATGAAAGCACATTAATACTTGGATCAGTTAAACTTAAACTTAACTTGAAAAATGGCCATTACATTATGACTGTGACAACAACAATAACTTACCCACTGTAATCTCACATATGGGGTTTGAAGAGGATAGAATATAATATACACAAACTTATTCATATCTCGTTGGGGTAAATAAGTAATTTTTTGAATGATGAAATATTATTATATCAGCTATTGAGGTGCAGTGCAATATTTGTCAACAAATATATAAGCATAGAAGTGGCGGTAAGCAAGGGGGTACGGGTACGTTAATGAGACATATAGCTGAAGATCACAAAAGAGAGTTAAATATTGCAAAAGGTGGTGGGGATGTTGGTGGGTCAACGCAAACTAGAATGGACCCAACAACCGGTCAAGTAGCGAAAAAGTATAATAAATTGAGGGACCGGGAAGAAATAGCTAAAATGGTAGCTGTGGGTTGTTTGCCTTTTACTTTTCCTTCTTCTGATGCTTTTATCCGTTATATACAAGCAATTTATAATCCTATGTTTAATGGTATTCCTAGAACTACTTGTCGGTCTGATATTTTTAAACTCCATTCACAATATTGTTTTTATTTATCAACATTCTTAAAAAATATTCAATGTAGATTGTCCCTAACTTCTGATCTTGGTCGTGCTGTTAATAAAAATGATTATTTAACTGTTACTTGTCATTGGATGGATAGTAATTTCATAATGCAAAAACGTATTCTTGCTTTTTTATATGATGAAGATCGCAAACATACTGGACAATTTATTTCTGATTCTATTATTAAAATTGCCGGATATTATGGTATAGAAAATAAAATTTTATGTATTGCTTTTGATAATGCTTCTAACAACAAGAATGCTATAACAAAAATAAAATCTACGTTATCTCCACCCTTTCCTGAAATTTTCCATATTAAGTGTGCATGTCATATCTATAATTTAATTGTAAAAGATGGTCTTGACTTTTTTGAGGTTTATATTGAAAAAATTCGTCTTGCCGTAGGTTTCATTCAAGGAAATAATCGTAGAGCGAGAATTAAAGAATTTAAAGTTAAATGTCAAGAAAATGGACTTACACCGATTTTAATGCCTGAGGAAATTGATATTAGATGGAATTCTACGTATGAATTTTTAAAAACTTGTTATAAATATAGAATTCCTATTACACTAACTTTTAACCAACACTGTGGTTCTTTTGCTGATTCTGCTGATTGCATGTTACATAATTCTGATTGGGTTATAATTAATGATCTTGTTAAGTTTTTAGAAAAATTTTATGTAGCTACGGTTGAATTTTCCGGTGCATACTATCCTACTGTTTGTAATATTTTGGCATATATAGCCGATATTTCTGGTTTGCTCCAACAATATAAAAATAAAGAAGGTTATAAAGAAGCTGTTGGCGCTATGTTTACGAAATTTAAAAAATATTTCTTCCCGATTCCCCCTATTTACTTGGTTGGTGCTATTTTAAATCCTTGCATGAAATTTAATCATATGTGTCACTTTAGTACTCTTATTTATGCTAACTTAGAAATAAATACTAACCGTGAGTCTGAACAAGAGCAGCCTGATTTGTGGACGGCTACGACTGATGCAAAAGATTATATAGAAAAATTATATAATCACTATGCTGATTTATTTGATTCAGCCGTACCTACAAATATCAGTCCAACTGTCGCTCCTCATCCTCCCGAGGAGCCATCATCTTCTAAAAGGTCGGCACATAGTGGTTTTCCTGATTCGTTTTATGATTTAACTTGTTGGAACAGTGTGGATGAGAGAGCTTACACATCAACTTATCGGGAAGAGCTGAAATATTATCTGCGGACGCCACCAGAGGATCGCAGACGACGGATCAACTCGCTGGATTGGTGGAGAAATAATGAATCACAATATCCTGTACTTTCAAGATTAGCCAGAGATATCTTGAATGTTCCAATGTCAACCGTTGCATCAGAGAGCGCCTTCAGTCAGGGACGACAGCAGCTTGGAGACAACCGACACTCATTGGGAAGCAACGCAATGAATGTTTTAGTTTCCCTTAGAGATTGGATTAGAGCAGAAAGAAGAAACCAAGGAATGGAACCAGAGCCAAGCGACGACCTCAAACTTGAAGAAATAATGACTTCACTGGAGAACTCAACAGAATCAAGTCCAATGCATGGGTTTGCCCCCGTTGACTTCGACTATCCTATGCAAATTCCAATTAATATTAACATGAGTGAGTTGAAAAAAATGATGCATAATTTATAGATTTTTCATTCATGTAAATTATAAATTTTGGATCATTTTGCAATCAATAAAATTCCACAAATTCATTCACTCCTTAGTCGTTGTTTTTTTTTTTTTTTTTTTTATCAATTTAAAGTTTTAATATCTTATATAGAAGTGTATATTTAATGTATACACGTGTATATATCTTCTATAGAAGATTAGAAGTGTATATTTAATGTATACATGTGTATATATCTTTTATAGAAGTGTATATTTAATGTATACATGTGTATATATCTTCTATAGAAGTGTATATTTAATGTATACATGTGTATATATCTTTTATAGAAGTGTATATTTAATGTATACACGTGTATATATCTTCTATAGAAGTGTATATTTAATGTATACATTGTATATATCTTCTATAGAAGTGTATATTTAATGTATAGATTGTGTATATAGCGTATATGTAGTGTATATTTGACCGGTTTTTATCCGGGTTTGACCGGGTTTGACCGGGTTTGACCGGGTTTTAGCGGGTTTGACCCGATTGGGTTAAGTGGGCCGGTTCCGGGTGGGTTTTATTTTTTTTACTGTGCGGCCCGGCCCGGCCCGGCCCGGTTAAGGACAAAACCGGCCCGTCACCGGCCCGTAACCCGGTTAGAGAGAGGGGGCCGGTTCCGGGTTGACCCGTCCCGGCCCGTTAGACAGGTTTAGTAAAAGATCAAAAGAATAAAGTAGAGGCATGCTTTTAAACCTAACTAATGGTGAATGGTTTCTTTCCATACAAATCGAGTACAGTTTCAAGAAGTAGCTAATAGAGCGACGACACCACAATGATGCACTAATGTTTTCCTTTAATTATAATTCCCGATAAACTCTAATGTAGAGAAAGAAGTTATTCATTAGCCGACATTAGAACTCCCGACAAAGCATTCCATGAAGAGTTAGTCATAAGATGACTTGTGCAAAGCAATCAAACATAAAACAATTTGTGTTACTTTAATACACGTCCTATGTAATTTTTACCTTCTATGAATTAATGTAAACTTGAATACACGTTTAATGTAGATATATACCCATCTGCGAAAAGAATCTTTATAAAATAGAATTTTAATTGGTTTGAAACTCCAAAATATTAGGTATTACGTGTGTATTTAGGACTTCCACATACTTAAAATAAGGAAATTCTAAATACTATAAAATAACTAAATTTAAGATATATAATTTAAATAAGGTAAGCTTTAATAACCAAATTTTAGTAATTTTTTAATTTTTAAATATTGAGAAAAAAAGTGAAAAGACGATTTTGTCTATTGTGAAGAGTTTTACTGAAGGGTAAAAAGTTCAAACATTATTTTTAAGGCTCTTCACACTTTTAATATAGTATAGATTTGAGACCTCTTCAAGTTGGGCTAGGAAAATGTCAAGACATGATTTCTCTGATCATAATTGCACCTATTATAATTCATCAGTAGGTAGGTCAATCACAATTTGAAACGACAAGTAATGGGCTAATAAGAGGAAAAGTAGAAACAAAAAAACCAAGACAAAAAATGAGAGACAAATATAGAGAACAAGACACAACATACATGAATAAAAGGAGAAAGAGATCTAGAAGGACAAATACCCTCAAGACCCGGTGTTAGTTGATACAGGAGCCATTAACATAACAGACGTATTAGGTAAATAATATATATATATATATATATATATATATATATATATATATATATATAGAGAGAGAGAGAGAGAGAGAGAGAGAGAGAGAGAGAAAGAGAGAGAGAGAGAGAGAGTGAGTGAGTTGTCTTCGAAGTACAAAATAAAGATCAGTCCAACAAAAGAAAGAGGGAGAAGGAATAACTCCGGTGACAGGAGCTCACCCCAAATCTCCGATATATGACAGCCCCGCACAATACACACATCAGCTATAAGAACTCGTACTATGATATGCAGGGTGTAGAAATGTAGTATGAGTACCAAACACGCGATACTTCATAGGCGTAGTCCAACTGAGCTCCAAACATAAATACAAGTATAAATAACATGTAAGGCAAGGATATCATTACATGCAACTAACTAAGAAATGAAACACAATAAGAATAATAGAGAAGTAGAGATGAACCGTCATATTCTACAAGTAACTAGGAGCAGAAGTGCTATATAATATGAATAGTTAGGGACAGAGGTAATATACAATGATAATAACAACGGAAAAAGGTAATACAAAATAAGAATAGCTAGAGAAGAAAGGGAAATATGGCAATACTAAATAGGTAGCTAAACACGAGGGTAATAACTCGAGGGAGCCAACCTAACATCCTAAACACTAAAAGATTGCACTAAGGTAAAATGCTACTAGTGGTACATTCCAGATATTCTTTTCAAAGTAAGAGAGTAGCAAGATAATATAATACTCCGACTGGTACTACTAACGGTGAAAGGGACCATAAGACGTACCAGATTTAGTATATGTCAATAATCATCCCACCATAATTTATATAGTAATAATCAAATAATAACCTAATCGGATGCCTATAATCACGGAAGGTACACAACAACAAACTTAACCTATCTAGCCCTCCATTGTTCTAGTTTTTTCTTCGATAATATTGACTCTTCCTTGCATCTTAGCGAAGAGCTTCTTTTTCACAGTTCTTTTTCTTTTATAATATTTGAAATGTGGAATGTAAAGAATGCAAGTATTTTACTTTTGACAAAGGTAACATTTTGTATATTAATCATCAGCACAAGGCTGGTATCCAAAAATTTGCAGCCTATCCTGCATCCAGAGGTGTAGGAGTAACAACAAAAGAGAAATAAATGAAAAAGAAAAGCTATCCCTAGATCCTCCTCCATCTTATAAGGATCCTAGTATGTCTACAATAGCCACAGGGTTATCTATATACTCAGAACTACACCAATAGCAAAAAGTGATAATGCAGTTCATTTTAATCTCGTGTAACGGGCTGCTCTTGTTCTCAAAACATCTAGAATTACTCTCCTTCCATACGGTCCACAAGTATTTTTCTTCTTTCCCCTTTCTCATTAAGGAAATATTTTGATCCAACAGTCAACTTGAAGTGTCTCGTTACTGCAGATTTAGATTTTACTACTACAGGACTTGTGTGTGCTTCTATGCAGTAGAAAGCTTTGGGAGGTTTGGGGTGGGGGGATAACTGTCTCCTATAAATAAAACTAGTGTTAGTACAAAATTGGTTTAATGGTGAAGTTCAGTTCTTCTGAGTTGTTATTATCTGCTCATGTCAATGTTGATACTGAAATTCTTATCACACACCTCGCTGGTTCTAACTATGTGCCTTTCATTTAATGAGTTGTTCCTATAGCTGTCAGAGGAATGGTGGTTTTTATCTAAAATACTGCACGTCTGCACCTGTTAAGCACAATGTCTACATTCTGAATGCTTCTTCGTAATCAAACGTGTTTGGTGAAAAGAATTATAAGTTTGAGGATGATCAATCTGGTTGTTTATCTGGGTTTTGTTCCAGTTTTAATTTTTGAGCTGGCCGCATTCTTCCCCCTTATTAGTCTGGTTGCTTTTTCCAAGTTAATGCTTTGAGTTTTTATTATTCTAGTATAAAATCAGATTTAAACTTGAGAGTTTCTCTAAGAAGAGAAAAGGGAAAAGGAAGACCATATGCTTCACTGAGTTTTTTCTTGCACATCTAATAACTTCACATTATCCGAGTTTATCTGCAGTGCTCAAACTGTAGGTTTTGCAATATAATAATATATGATAGAAAATGCGGTACACTTGTAATAGACCTTATACTGCGTGTCATCAACTCTTACAAGAAATGCTGCAGATGGTAGGCATAGGGGAAACCATGGTCATGGAGGCTCTTATCGACATGGTAGAGGTAAGCTCTTTAAATCTTTTGGTTCAGTTCTAATGCTCTACAACAATGTATTTTTTCTGTCTTTTGTTTCATTAGAATAGATTTAACAATAATTCTTTTATCTTTTGTGGAAAACAGACTTTCATCGCAAGCGACACAGGGAAGATGACCACCACCATCGGTCAGATTATCCAAAGAGGAGTTATGACCGCGACCGCGAATCTCGGAGAACCTCTGATCATGAATCCAGACCAGTAATTTCTTTTATACCTTAGTCATCATTTCCTTTTATTGCTTTGCTCCTTTTGTCGCCAGCAAGTCCTCTTCCATCTTTTCATTTGTACTATGTGCTTGCCTGCCACCATTTAAATACTTGGGAGTACTAAATCAGCAATCAAAAATAGGAATGGATTAAAGAAGCTTTAGCTTGTGATTTTAATGAGAAAGGAGGTTGAGCAGCAAATCTTTTATCTCTCTTGTCATGCAGGAGAAGAATCCACGTTTCCGGGAAAGAGGTGATTCTGATGAAGAGGATGATGATGATAGGAAGCGGCGCACCTAGTTATTTTATTTCTAATCTAGATGTTGATTGCTGTGTTTTGCTTTAAAAGAGAGTCGAAGACCCTGCCCTTTTTTGCCCTCATCAATTTCTTTGTGCTTACACGACGATGTATTGGCACTTGAGGAGTAATCGTTGTGTTCTACTCTCTTCATTTGTTTGTATTTGTGATGGAATTAAAATTTTAAACTCATCTATCTAGCCTTCTTATTTTTCTGGAATGATAAATATTCCATGCTGTGTGCATAGACTTTTGCGGTCTGTCCCTACTGTGGGATAATGTCCATGCTGTCGTTACAATCCTATGAAGAGGGCCTTAGCTATTCGTAATTTATTAAAAAGCAAGTAATAAGTACAATGAGAACATGCTAAGTAAAAGAGTATTAGAGTTGAACTCTACTCCTTCTGACCTTCCTCTGCTTCTATCAATTGCTTGCTCAGACTCGAACCTCCGTTTTAAAGCAACCTAGAGGGGTATTTGTAGTATTTAAAATTACTAGTTTAATCACACGTGCCTAGCACGTGTAATGTTTGATTATTTAAAATTAAGTAATTTTACCTACTGCAGAGATTTTTAATAAAGTGCAAAAAGTTTAAATCACTTTTTAAAATTCCTTCACACTGTAATATAATAATGTAAACATAAACATATATTTTAGTATATGCACATTCATATATTTTACCATCAGAAGTTTTAAAAGGTTGATGGATTATCACTATTGCGTTTTTCATGCAATACCTCCTTTTCTTGGTGACAGAGGTTAAGAGGAACACATCAATTTGAACCATATTTGTGGTATAATATTTTCTTTATTATTTTTTTTTTTGTTTTTAAAGTTAAATCTTTACAAAATCATTAATTATATTCTTATTGCGTATTTAAAACTTTTAAAATTTGGTATTAGTTCTGATGAGTTCTAATAAGAAAAGATTTTATCATAAATATATTTAATTAATTTTTAACTCTTAAATATTAGAAAAAATAGTGAAAAGATGATTTTGACTAAAGCAAAATCTTTTAATGAAGACAAAAACAAACAATATCTCTAAGGTCCTTCACACTTTTACATTTTTCTTTTTATTTAGATAAAATAACATTTGACGTTAAAATATGTGAGTAATTTTTTGAATGATGAAATATGAATATTATTATACTGTCATAATAATTGAGTTCAATATCTTCAAAATGTACATGGACGGAGAGTTGATCTTGAAGAATTATTTTTTGCTAATAGACTTAAAAAAAAAACTAATTTTCTCTGACAGACATGAAGAAGAATCAATTTCGATTGATAGATTTGATGAAGAATCAACTTCCTGTTAATAAATTTTGCAAGTACAAAAATTACACAAATAACTATTCCAAACCACAAACTAAAATATTTTAATTACAATCGAAAATCTCAAAGTTTTATTCATAAAATTCTAAACATAAACTTCATACGTAACTCAAATAAAAAAAAAATTAATAAATGCTAACAATTTAAGCAGAACTGATTCTCATTAGTCAGCAGCTAAAGCATTATCTTAGGAGTAATTTTCTTTTTATGTTTCTTTTGTAAGGATAAATTTTGTTTAATTTTATATGAGTATTTTAATATATAAATGTCTTATTCCGTCTTTCTTTTAATTGCCTAATAAGGACCAGGATAATCACATGAATTACTATAAACATTTTTTCTCAAAACAAAAGAATTTATCCAATTAATATATGTTGTTTTCTGTCATTCATCCAAGCAATTATTCTTCGCTTACCATGTACATTATAATAAGGCTATTGCAAAGAAAATATACAAATGTCATCTACTGATATAAGAACTCACTTTTAAGGATATAATTCAATTAACACTGAAAAATAGAGAACAAAATTAGAACATAAAGGTAGGATTAAAAATCGAAAGTGAAAGTTTCTTCTATTGATACATGAAAGCACATTAATACTTGGATCAGTTAAACTTAAACTTAACTTGAAAAATGGCCATTACATTATGACTGTGACAACAACAATAACTTACCCACTGTAATCTCACATATGGGGTTTGAAGAGGATAGAATATAATATACACAAACTTATTCATATCTCGTTGGGGTAAATAAGTAATTTTTTGAATGATGAAATATTATTATATCAGCTATTGAGGTGCAGTGCAATATTTGTCAACAAATATATAAGCATAGAAGTGGCGGTAAGCAAGGGGGTACGGGTACGTTAATGAGACATATAGCTGAAGATCACAAAAGAGAGTTAAATATTGCAAAAGGTGGTGGGGATGTTGGTGGGTCAACGCAAACTAGAATGGACCCAACAACCGGTCAAGTAGCGAAAAAGTATAATAAATTGAGGGACCGGGAAGAAATAGCTAAAATGGTAGCTGTGGGTTGTTTGCCTTTTACTTTTCCTTCTTCTGATGCTTTTATCCGTTATATACAAGCAATTTATAATCCTATGTTTAATGGTATTCCTAGAACTACTTGTCGGTCTGATATTTTTAAACTCCATTCACAATATTGTTTTTATTTATCAACATTCTTAAAAAATATTCAATGTAGATTGTCCCTAACTTCTGATCTTGGTCGTGCTGTTAATAAAAATGATTATTTAACTGTTACTTGTCATTGGATGGATAGTAATTTCATAATGCAAAAACGTATTCTTGCTTTTTTATATGATGAAGATCGCAAACATACTGGACAATTTATTTCTGATTCTATTATTAAAATTGCCGGATATTATGGTATAGAAAATAAAATTTTATGTATTGCTTTTGATAATGCTTCTAACAACAAGAATGCTATAACAAAAATAAAATCTACGTTATCTCCACCCTTTCCTGAAATTTTCCATATTAAGTGTGCATGTCATATCTATAATTTAATTGTAAAAGATGGTCTTGACTTTTTTGAGGTTTATATTGAAAAAATTCGTCTTGCCGTAGGTTTCATTCAAGGAAATAATCGTAGAGCGAGAATTAAAGAATTTAAAGTTAAATGTCAAGAAAATGGACTTACACCGATTTTAATGCCTGAGGAAATTGATATTAGATGGAATTCTACGTATGAATTTTTAAAAACTTGTTATAAATATAGAATTCCTATTACACTAACTTTTAACCAACACTGTGGTTCTTTTGCTGATTCTGCTGATTGCATGTTACATAATTCTGATTGGGTTATAATTAATGATCTTGTTAAGTTTTTAGAAAAATTTTATGTAGCTACGGTTGAATTTTCCGGTGCATACTATCCTACTGTTTGTAATATTTTGGCATATATAGCCGATATTTCTGGTTTGCTCCAACAATATAAAAATAAAGAAGGTTATAAAGAAGCTGTTGGCGCTATGTTTACGAAATTTAAAAAATATTTCTTCCCGATTCCCCCTATTTACTTGGTTGGTGCTATTTTAAATCCTTGCATGAAATTTAATCATATGTGTCACTTTAGTACTCTTATTTATGCTAACTTAGAAATAAATACTAACCGTGAGTCTGAACAAGAGCAGCCTGATTTGTGGACGGCTACGACTGATGCAAAAGATTATATAGAAAAATTATATAATCACTATGCTGATTTATTTGATTCAGCCGTACCTACAAATATCAGTCCAACTGTCGCTCCTCATCCTCCCGAGGAGCCATCATCTTCTAAAAGGTCGGCACATAGTGGTTTTCCTGATTCGTTTTATGATTTAACTTGTTGGAACAGTGTGGATGAGAGAACTTACACATCAACTTATCGGGAAGAGCTGAAATATTATCTGCGGACGCCACCAGAGGATCGCAGACGACGGATCAACTCGCTGGATTGGTGGAGAAATAATGAATCACAATATCCTGTACTTTCAAGATTAGCCAGAGATATCTTGAATGTTCCAATGTCAACCGTTGCATCAGAGAGCGCCTTCAGTCAGGGACGACAGCAGCTTGGAGACAACCGACACTCATTGGGAAGCAACGCAATGAATGTTTTAGTTTCCCTTAGAGATTGGATTAGAGCAGAAAGAAGAAACCAAGGAATGGAACCAGAGCCAAGCGACGACCTCAAACTTGAAGAAATAATGACTTCACGGGAGAACTCAACAGAATCAAGTCCAATGCATGGGTTTGCCCCCGTTGACTTCGACTATCCTATGCAAATTCCAATTAATATTAACATGAGTGAGTTGAAAAAAATGATGCATAATTTATAGATTTTTCATTCATGTAAATTATAAATTTTGGATCATTTTGCAATCAATAAAATTCCACAAATTCATTCACTCCTTAGTCGTTGTTTTTTTTTTTTTTTTTTATCAATTTAAAGTTTTAATATCTTATATAGAAGTGTATATTTAATGTATACACGTGTATATATCTTCTATAGAAGATTAGAAGTGTATATTTAATGTATACATGTGTATATATCTTTTATAGAAGTGTATATTTAATGTATACATGTGTATATATCTTCTATAGAAGTGTATATTTAATGTATACATGTGTATATATCTTTTATAGAAGTGTATATTTAATGTATACACGTGTATATATCTTCTATAGAAGTGTATATTTAATGTATACATTGTATATATTTTCTATAGAAGTGTATATTTAATGTATAGATTGTGTATATAGCGTATATGTAGTGTATATTTGACCGGTTTTTATCCGGGTTTGACCGGGTTTGACCGGGTTTGACCGGGTTTGACCCGATTGGGTTAAGTGGGCCGGTTCCGGGTGGGTTTTATTTTTTTTACTGTGCGGCCCGGCCCGGCCCGGACCGGTTAAGGACAAAACCGGCCCGTCACCGGCCCGTAACCCGGTTAGAGAGAGGGGGCCGGTTCCGGGTTGACCCGTCCCGGCCCGTTAGACAGGTTTAGTAAAAGATCAAAAGAATAAAGTAGAGGCATACTTTTAAACCTAACTAATGGTGAATGGTTTCTTTCCATACAAATCGAGTACAGTTTCAAGAAGTAGCTAATAGAGCGACGACACCACAATGATGCACTAATGTTTTCCTTTAATTATAATTCCCGATAAACTCTAATGTAGAGAAAGAAGTTATTCATTAGCCGACATTAGAACTCCCGACAAAGCATTCCATGAAGAGTTAGTCATAAGATGACTTGTGCAAAGCAATCAAACATAAAACAATTTGTGTTACTTTAATACACGTCCTATGTAATTTTTACCTTCTATGAATTAATGTAAACTTGAATACACGTTTAATGTAGATATATACCCATCTGCGAAAAGAATCTTTATAAAATAGAATTTTAATTGGTTTGAAACTCCAAAATATTAGGTATTACGTGTGTATTTAGGACTTCCACATACTTAAAATAAGGAAATTCTAAATACTATAAAATAACTAAATTTAAGATATATAATTTAAATAAGGTAAGCTTTAATAACCAAATTTTAGTAATTTTTTAATTTTTAAATATTGAGAAAAAAAGTGAAAAGACGATTTTGTCTATTGTGAAGAGTTTTACTGAAGGGTAAAAAGTTCAAACATTATTTTTAAGGCTCTTCACACTTTTAATATAGTATAGATTTGAGACCTCTTCAAGTTGGGCTAGGAAAATGTCAAGACATGATTTCTCTGATCATAATTGCACCTATTATAATTCATCAGTAGGTAGGTCAATCACAATTTGAAACGACAAGTAATGGGCTAATAAGAGGAAAAGTAGAAACAAAAAAGCCAAGACAAAAAATGAGAGACAAATATAGAGAACAAGACACAACATACATGAATAAAAGGAGAAAGAGATCTAGAAGGACAAATACCCTCAAGACCCGGTGTTAGTTGATACAGGAGCCATTAACATAACAGACGTATTAGGTAAATATAATATATATATATATATATATATATATATATATATATATATATATATATATATATATAGAGAGAGAGAGAGAGAGAGAGAGAGAGAGAGAGAGAGAGAGAGAGAGAGAAAGAGAGAGAGAGAGAGAGAGTGAGTGAGTTGTCTTCGAAGTACAAAATAAAGATCAGTCCAACAAAAGAAAGAGGGAGAAGGAATAACTCCGGTGACAGGAGCTCACCCCAAATCTCCGATATATGACAGCCCCGCACAATACACACATCAGCTATAAGAACTCGTACTATGATATGCAGGGTGTAGAAATGTAGTATGAGTACCAAACACGCGATACTTCATAGGCGTAGTCCAACTGAGCTCCAAACATAAATACAAGTATAAATAACATGTAAGGCAAGGATATCATTACATGCAACTAACTAAGAAATGAAACACAATAAGAATAATAGAGAAGTAGAGATGAACCGTCATATTCTACAAGTAACTAGGAGCAGAAGTGCTATATAATATGAATAGTTAGGGACAGAGGTAATATACAATGATAATAACAACGGAAAAAGGTAATACAAAATAAGAATAGCTAGAGAAGAAAGGGAAATATGGCAATACTAAATAGGTAGCTAAACACGAGGGTAATAACTCGAGGGAGCCAACCTAACATCCTAAACACTAAAAGATTGCACTAAGGTAAAATGCTACTAGTGGTACATTCCAGATATTCTTTTCAAAGTAAGAGAGTAGCAAGATAATATAATACTCCGACTGGTACTACTAACGGTGAAAGGGACCATAAGACGTACCAGATTTAGTATATGTCAATAATCATCCCACCATAATTTATATAGTAATAATCAAATAATAACCTAATCGGATGCCTATAATCACGGAAGGTACACAACAACAAACTTAACCTATCTAGCCCTCCATATGACCGATAGGTACAAACAACAAATAATTCTATTTGTAACAGATGATACATATGAATGAATGAATGAATGCTATGAAAATCAGGTGATGCAAGATGAACCAAGTACCATATAAAATACAAGTGCATACATGTCACGACCTAAATCCATCGTGAGTGGCACCCACACTAACTCTCGGTGTGAGAACCATCTAACCCTAAACATGTAACCCAAAACTTAGCCAAACAAAAAAGGCTAACTAGTTATTTTACATTAATAAAAACTGAAATCCATAATCCAATGAAAGATGCGGAATAATAAAGCTAACAACCCCTATAACATGAAAGTCATTGTATCAAAACTACTATAATGTCAATAAACTGGATCAACCCAAACATCTAAAAATATCTAAGTCCAAAACATTGGATCAGAATCTGAATGAAGAACTCATGATAGTTCGAAAAATGTATCCTACCCTTCAGTTCAAATGTTATTCGCTCTACAATTGAATTCTCACAACAGTCTATGAAATATGCTCTACACTTAACAAAAAGAAGAGAATGTGTACAAGTATGTTCTTATTGATGGCTTGACTCATTTTTTTTAATTGATTGTTTAAGAAAAAATAATGTGTAAATTGCTATCTATTGTAATGACCCTTTTTGTTGCTACGGGTGAGTCTAGAATATAAAAATTTAGGTTAAGTCTTTTACCAAATTAGAAGTTAGAAGTTTCAGACTAGACTAGGCTTAGGTGAAATGTGAGCAAGGTATGGTATTGGTCAATAATGGATTGGGTAAATGTGAAAATATTTAATATATTTTTACGTTAGCTAAGATGATAAGAAATCCATATAATTTTTTAAAAGTGAATTCGGGTAAGTAGAATTTCCGATACCGAACCTGACATAAAGGAGTTAATCCGAAATATCATGGTTTGAGGGTGTATCTTAAAAAAAAATTAAGAGAAATTCTAAGCTTTTGCCTCGCCATACTTGCTATAGCGAGTGGCAGACTGCTATAATGACGTCACTATAGCAAAAAGGTTCTACTATAATGGGTGTCAACATTGGTCAATCCCGTCATATCGAGTGAATTCTGCTATTATCAAGGGTCATCTGATAGTTTAATGTAGTTGAAATACAACTTATTTTATGTGTGCATGATAACCATTCCTTCCCATTGCTTGTTACAATGTATGTTCAAGAAAAGTAAATGACTGTTTGATATTTTTGGCTAGAGAGATTCAAATTCTAGCATCTCAGTCTATCCAATTTGGTGTTTCTGAAAGAGGTAGAATGTTGGCTAGTGTGGAGGTAAGGTCAACATTACTTGATATGATCAAGACCAGATAGTTTGAAGATGAGAAGTTGAACAAACTTTGGAATAAGATAGTATGTGATGAGGCTTCTAATGCCACACTTAATGTGTGTGGGGTGTTGATGGTGTGGGGATACATGTGTGTGCCCCGGGTTGGTGATTTGATTCCTGATTTGCTTGTAGAAGCTCATGGTTCTGGATATTCTATTCATCTGATTCAACCAAGATCTATCACGACATGAGATAACTTTATTATGGCCTCAGATGAAAAGGAATTTAGTTGAGTACGTGTCTAATTTCCACAACTGTCAGCACGTGAAGTACAAGCATCAAAGACCTGCGAGGTTACTTCAGAGAATAACTATTCTCGAGTAGAAGTGGAAGAGGATATCTATGGACTAACACCTTCCTACAACATATATTTACTCTCTTTGTATAATGAGTATAGTTGAAGACTTAGAATATTTTCTTTGTCTCAACTCTTTCTTTCACTAATATAATAACTCTCTTTTGTGTAGTGAATATAGTTGAAGACTTAGAATATTTTCTTTGTTTCAACTCTCTCTTTTGCTACTACACACTATAATGTTTTCACACTAATCATATTTCCTTGTCCATGCAATAACACGCAAGGCCACCTCTATTTATAAGTGAGGTATTCATCCTTGTATTGAATGGAAAGAATAAAGAGGGGTGGTAAAGAGGAAAGGTCAATAGTCTTTAGGTTACAAGAGTTATAAGAAACTAATGACACTACTAGCCATGAGAGTTACAACAAAATAATGAGAGAAGTTACAAATTACTAAAGGCCACATTCTACCACCATTAACAATTAGAGTAATGTGGGTAGATAAATAGTTTTGTTGTTACATATGTTACATGCAACTAATTACCATGGAGTTACAACAACTAATGGTCATATGAGTTAAAACCCTAATCCGGTAGATTATGGACAAATAAAGTGTTAGAAGTTACAAGAGTTATCAAAATATAATAAAACCACTTTCTCCACTTTATATTCATAAATTGTCATGCAAATTAAAATTTTACTATTAAAATGCATAACAACACCAACATTTTTCCACTCATTTTAATATTTAAATAAGAGAGTTCACCAATTTAGTAGAAGGGAGACTATTGTGCATAATAAAGGTGTGCTCCACATTGAACCTTCGCTTAGTAAAACAATAAACTTTACTCCAGAGTCAGTAGTGGTCTCAGACTTGAACTATGACTTCTTAAGAAAAATAAAGTATTACTGCTAGACACAATAATCAAGGCGTTGACATAAACTTTAATAGCCAGCATATTACGGCCATGTGCTATCCCGATTTTTCATAAAAGCTTTTGAGAATAAGCCTCATTCTCATAGGAAGTGGCCTACTTCCACACTCATATAGGTGAAATCTGTCAGGGATGGTTCTGTAATTTCAACACCCCACTCATACGAGATACAAAATTTCATTAAGAGTACTTAGACTCAACCTTCACAAATCATTACAGGAAAAAAATGCACTCACATCATAGGAAGAATTAAATAATAGAGCATCTCACAACATGTCATCATATGATTTGTTCTTCCCATTGAACCTGGTTATAAGATCTCTAGTCCCCAGATTGGGTTTCCTCATATATGACTCATGATTTATTATAGGCTTTCTTTCTCCCCTCGATGCATTTTAGACCTTTTATCTTGCCAAGGCCTAGTTCATTTGCAAGATTATCACAAAATATAATTAATATTGGTATACCATTGATCAATATGATCTCAAAATATTGTATTTTTCTCCTTATGATCTGAATTTACCATTATAATAATGGTTTATGCTCTACCAATAAATTTTGGTGTTATCACAATAACTCAAAATTAGAGAAATTAATTTCTCAACATAAAGTGTTTGATCAATTCATATTTTCACTAGTTGAGGCTAAAAAGGTTAGTTTAACCTCCATAATTGAGTTAGCAAATCATAATTTATTTTTTTATTTCAGTAAATAACATCAAGTTATTTTTTCATTTGCATCAAAAATACTTTTAAGTACAACAGGATTTATTTTAATAAAACAAACCATAATTTTTTTCAAGTAAATATAGCTGATTTTGCTTGTATAACCTGCTTAAGTACTTTTACACAATTTCAGGCCAAGTACAACTAGCCACATATCTCTTATTTTATTAGGCTAGTAAATTCTTTTTTACTCACATAACTTTCACATATTTAAATCAAAAGGAGTTGCATGGCTCATACAATCACTAAAATATATTTCACAATTTTTTTTTCTCCACAATGTGACATGTCAAGGAAAGTTCATCACATGATTTATTAGGTATTTTTCATTCCTAGAATGAAATTTATCTCACCCAAATATTTAATGTCAAATGGCTACTCAATATTTTTTATCCTTTATTTGATAGTATGTTAGAGTCAAATTTAAAGACATCAAGTCATATGCAAATAGTAACATGTGATTTATTTTAAGACTAATTTATGCGGGAATTCCGATTGAGATGGTTCGGACACGTGAAGAGGAGGGGTATGGATGCCCCGGTTCGTAGGTGTGAGAGGCTAGCGTGGGATGATTTTAGGTGGGGTAGGCCGAAAAAGTACTAGGGTGAGGTGATTAGGCGGGACATGGAGCAGTTACAGCTCACCGAGGACATGACCCTAGATAGGAAGGTATGGAGGTCGCGAATTAGGGCAGAAGACTAGGGCCAGTTTGGGTCGCTAGTGTAGGGAATTACTTGGTGGGGGTAATATTTCTTGTTATGATTCCGTGTTCTAGGTTTTATTACGAATCTGGGTGCTTGCCTCTGTTTTCTATTACTTATGGGTGCCGTATTTATGTTATGTTATGTAATCCTGTTCTGTGCTTTACTATGTATTTGTATGGTGTCTCGTGTCTTGACCCGGGGGTCTATCGGAAACAGTCTTTCTACTTCTTTAGAGGTAGAGGTATGGACTGCGTACATCTTACCCCCCCAAACCCCACTAGGTGGGAATACACTGGGTTTGTTGTTGTTGTTGTTGTAACTTTTTTTTTCAAAGCATTCTAAAAAATGTAAAAATCACATTTTTCATGGTATTTTTTCTCATTTCATTAACCCCCACTATTTTGAGACTTTAAGAAAATAAACTTTCATGAAAAGTATTATTTTATTCATGAAAAATAATAGGTAAGTTTTTATCTTTCTACCGCAATAAGTAAAAAAGTTTTTACCTTTCCTCTGCTTGAGTAGAGAAGTAGAAAAATATTTTACGTGACTATCTCTTGTCATTCATCTTTTGATATCTCTCATCATGATATCCACTATTTTTTGAAATTATAACAAAATCTAAATCTCCTTAAAATTGTTGGTGAAATGATTACAGTTGAAAATAAAATGAACAAAAGTGAAGAAAATAAAATAATCTTCTTCTTGATTGATGCGCGGATATCTCGCTCTCTTTAAGGAGATTCAAGCCTACTACGACATAATCTACACCGATCCAGCACTATATGTCTTGACTTGTCCCCTTCAGAATACAATAATCCATCAACGATGTA
This sequence comes from Capsicum baccatum var. pendulum, assembly GCA_030864225.1. Classification (NCBI taxonomy): domain Eukaryota; kingdom Viridiplantae; phylum Streptophyta; class Magnoliopsida; order Solanales; family Solanaceae; genus Capsicum; species Capsicum baccatum. The sequence goes on from CM061551.1 coordinate 64,012,854, forward strand.
CAACTCAAGCAACTCCGGATCAGTGATGGAGCCACATTGAATTCAGGGGTTCATCCGCGCCCCCTTTGTCGGAAAATTATACTATTTTTACATGGTCAAAAATATTTTTTTATATATATAGTAGATATTGAACCCCATTCGACTAGTCTGTATATTTACTTTTGAACCCCTTTAATGAAAATTCTGGCTTCGCCACTACTCTGAATTAGTTGAAGAGTCCAAAGCTCTACCATAAGAACAACTTCCTTCAACATATATTTACCCTCTTTGTATAGTGAATATAGTTAAGGACTTAGAATATTTTCTTTGTCTCAACTCTTTCTTTCACTAATATAATAACTCTCTTTTGTATAGTGAATATAGTTGTAGACTTCGAATATTTTCTTTGTCTCAACTCTCTCTTTCACTAATATAATAACTCTTTTTTGTATAGTGAACATAGTTGTACACTTAGAATATATTTTTTGTCTGAACTCAATCTTTCACTACTACACACTATAATCTTTTTCACACTATCATATTTCCTTGTTCATGCAAGACCAGCTCTATTTATAGGTGAGGTATTCATCCTTGTATTGAATAATAAGAATAAAGAGGGGTGGTAAAGAGGAAAGATCAATAGTCTTTAGGTTACAAGAGTTACAAGAAACTAATGACACTAATAGCCATGAGAGTTACAACAAAATAATGAGAGAAGTTACAAATTATTAAAGGTCACATTCTACCACCACCAGTTAACAATTAGAGTAATGTGGGTAAAATAAATAGTCTTGCTGTTACATATTTTACATGCAATTAATGACCATGGAGTTACAACAACTTATGGTCATATGAGTTACAAGACCTAATGTGGTAGATTATGGACAAATAAAGTGTTAGAAGTTACAAGAGTTATCAAAATATAATGACGCCACTTTCTCCACTTTATGTTCATAAATTATCATGCAAATTAAAATTTTAATATTAAATTACATAATAACACCAACACAAAATAATGAGATGATTGCTACCTATGACCATGAAAAGTTTAAGTTCATATACGAGAATTGGATGAAGGACCTGAAGTAACAAAGTTGGGTGATTTACCTAGCAATTATTTTAAAGTTTAAGTGCATATACGAGAATTGGATGAAGGACCAGAAGTAACAAAATTGGGTGATTTACCTAGCAATTATTTTATGCTGCACAACTCTTCAAGATTCAATTTTTATAAGTACGCTTTTGGTTGGGGAAAGCCAATTGCATATCAAAGTGGCAGGGGAAACATGTTCGAGGGGAAAATTAGTGTGTTACCTGGGCTAGAGCAAGGGAGCATGATTCTTGAGATTTGCCTTTCTTCAAAGACAATGCAAGCATTGGAGGAAGACATAATATTTGGGGAATATGTGACCACACCACTTGTTGGCGTACGTGGAATGAACAGTTAGAGCTCGTAATTAAATTATTTAATGCTTCTTATGGTATTTCTTGTTAGATTATTATATGCATGAATGAATAAGGAGAAAATGCAGTGTCCCTATTAGCTACTTTATCTATGAATCTTTGTGTCAGGATAGAGAATTACAATAGCAATTATATCGTAGAAGAGGTGTTGCTACTTGTGTTTAGGCTTTTTTTGGGTCATGATTTGAGAAGCAATGTTGTTTTCAAAGTTGTACTATATTTTGGGGCAAAATATTTACTACTTATTATCACATGTTATATTAATACTTCCTCCGTTTCCAAAGAAGTGTATGTTTTGCCTTTTGATTTTGTTCCTAAATACTCTCTCCATTTCAATTAAATGACCCTCTTTTCAAATATATTTGTTTTAATTTAGTTGTTCCTTTTATGTAATTAAGAGAATATTATTATATTCTTTCAATAATACCCTTATCAATAAATTATTAAATAAAATGTATATACTCAAATTTATATCATCAAAACATAATTAATAAGATTAATTTGGTAAAATAAATCTCTAATATTTTTTTTCTTAAGGAGAATGCCAAGTCAACAAGGGCCAACTATTTTGAAATGAAGGATGTAAGTGCATGTTTAAGTCCCGAAGAATATTTTAATCATAATCTTTCTAATATGCCTTTGTACCATTAATATCTAATTCTTTATTTTAAATGTAATCAATACCAACTTGAAAAGAGGTATAAATTTTATTTAGGAGTAAGTTGGTAAAACTAAATTTTGTTTCTAGGAGTTAGTAGTTTATTAAGGATTGTGCCAAACCCAAAACATGCACTTATTTAGGAAGTAATTAAGAATAGTATCAGAATAGTGCAAAATCTGGTGTATTAGTAATATTTTCGTTAGTTATGCTTGTATTTTTCTTGAACAATTAGTGTATTAAAAATAATATAAATTGACTAATTTCTAGAATAAATTTATTTACAAAAATACCCTCATAAATGTGGTGGAAAAGATGAAGAAAAGATTTTGAGGGACAATTATGTCTTTAACCATACTAATATATGCATTATAATCTATTGCATTACTAATACCATAAATTTTCATGTATTAGTAATACACTCCTAAATACCAAATAGAGTGTATAACCAATTGAATTAGTTAAATATATGATGAAAAAATATAGTAAACAAGGTGTTAATAATACAAAATTAATGCATGCATTATTTTTACCAATGCATTCTACCAAACAATCAACCTTTAGCACACTCATAAGGAAATACTAACACCTAGAAAAAGAGGTATTTTGACCAAACTACCCTTGATCAATGATAATATAGAAAGTTAAAGTAATTTTATGGACTTCTTGCGAATTACTACTATATATAAGAGACAATCCAAGGATTTTAGTAGTCCTCACAAAAGTTTCCAACTTAATTTTAATCTTTTCAATTAATTACTTTTATGTCATGATTTTATCTTTTATTGCCTATAATATTGTGACATTTGGTTGATATAGATTAAGTTACTTTATCTTTTTTTTTTTTGCTATATGGATCTTTGCACTTGGTGCATGTGTCATAGTATGAGAAGTTATTATTAAGTTTTTTTTTTTTTTTGTAATTTTAATTAATTAGTTAACTATTTAAAAAATAATAATTGGGAGTAGGACAAGACAAGTTAGGGAGGAGATTACTAAGCAAAAAATTAAATATTTACCAATAAAGTGGTATTTAGGTAGTTAATCAATTGAAACATTCAAATTCTCATATTGTTTAACTAATCGATAAATCATTTTTTGAATCTTCCATTATAATATTTTATTTCTCATACTTATATATTATTTAATCAAGTCTATTGCAAAATATAAACGTCAAATATAATTTAATTATTTTATTTATTATATTATTTATACTTCATGCTTTAATAAGTATAAGACCAAAAAGTTTTAATTTCTCTTTGCTACTCAGAAGACCAAAAAGTTTTAATTTGACTATCTTTTGTTAATTTTTTTAATTAAAATTAATTATTTAATTAAATTTTATAAATGAAAATAGCCTTAACAAAATTAATATTTTATATGAACTTTTATTTAAAGTAGTTTAAGAAAAAAAATATATTTTGACCGTGGAGAATTTTTTTCTGTTGCATAAATAATTCATCATTTTTTTCTTCTTTCTTATTATTAATCTTTAATAATTATATTCCATAAGAAAGAGTTTTGTACAAATAACGTGGATATGAAGATATATTTTATTTCTATCGAATTGTATATGATTCTGATGCATTTCTTAATTATCTTTTATAAATTGAATAATTTTTTATGGACAATTTTATTCAATGATTTTTAAAATATCAAACATATTTCATATAATAAAAATTAAAATTATTAATAAAATTTAAAAATTAAGGTAATGATATGAATTAAATCAAATTATTTTTAAAATCTCTTTTCTGGTCAATTAAGAATCAAGATTTTTAAGCATCAACTATAGAGCGAGAATCAATTAATCTCGATGTTCATTTTAGTGAGTTTAATTTATTTTCTTAATTTAGTATAAAATTATGCTTAATGCATCACATTTAACTAGCATTAATTTGGGGTACCACAATTTAATTACCAACATGGGTTGTGGTGTAGTGGATGAGGCTGCTCCACCCTTAACCAGAGGTCGAGGGTTCGACCCTGGGTATAGAGAAAAAATCTGTTGAGAGCGCTGCCACCTTAATGGGCCCTGCAACATGCGATCCGAATTAGTCGGGCTCCAATACGGGCACCGAACACCGGATGGAAAATCCAAAAAAAATGAGCATTAATTCTTGTCACGTGAAATTACAAATAAAATCATACATTTTCCATCACACACAAGAAGCCTTGAGTAAATAATTGATCCACTTGATTACTTTCGTCTTCATCTACCTGATTGCAAATATGAACTTGAATTGAGAAATTAGAAAGAAATCATTATATGCTCATAAATTAGTTTACTAATATTTTTCAATTTTTATGATCTTTGCAAGTAATTTTTTTTTCATATATATATATATATATATATATATTTTAAATCATATTATTCATAAAATATCAAATTACTTGAGTTTGGGCCCGAGCTTCACACGGGCCTTATAAAACTAGACTATATATAAGAGAGAACCTCTTATTTTGGTAGTCCTCACATGACTATATTTTATCTATTTTATCCTTAATTAAGTTTTAATGACCTTTTAAAATCTTATCTATTTTGATAAATTTAAACAATTACATGGGCATTTAAAATGCTATACAACAATGATGAATCATAAAGAAGTGCTACTGACACTATAAAATATCTATTTATCTAACTAAATTTAAAATTAATTCAAAATTTATTGTCGTCTTTTATGTGAGATAATAATAATTTAATTAAAAAATACTTTTTTAAATCCTCACAAGAAATTTGTGAAGCTTTAATAAACTTGTAAAAACTCATTGAAGAAACATCTACAAAAAGTATTTTATTGAGTCTGACTTTAATTATTTAATTTATCATAAATTATACAATAGTTTGTAGCATCAAATATTGTTATATTAATAAAATATTATATTATTTTTTAAAAAATATGAACTAGCAATGTAAAGTTTAATTGAAAAAAAATAATGAAATTAATTATACATAAGGCAAAAATCAATTTAGATCATTAAAGTCTTTCATTCAAAAATTTTCAGTAAAATAAAAAAGAGAACATTTTTCGTGTGTGCATTTGTTTGAAAATTAAAAGAAAGACTAAAATATACCATAAGAAAAATTATTATTTTTAACTTATAAAAGCTTTTACTCCCTCTGTTTTAATTTATTTGTTTGATTTTGACTTAACACAAAGTTATAGAAAAAGTAATGAATATTTTTTAATTTTATGGTCTTAAACTAAAAATATGTAGAAAGGACCAAAATATTTGTTGATCTTGTTGTCTTAAACATGCCACGTGGACAGTTGAAATTAACCCAAGAAAGAAAAGAGATATTTTTTAAAAATGAACTAAAAAAATAGGACAAAAATTGAAACAGATATATAATTATAAAGTTTTAAACATATTAAAAAAATAATCAAACTAAAACGTTAACTAGTATAATGGTACAAAAAGCAAAACTAGAAAGTTAAAAAAATTACAAATATAAATATTAATGTAGTTTGAGCTCGGGTTTAGCACAGGTTAAACGACACTAGTATGTAAATAAGAGAAAATTTGAGAAAATAAAGTAATTTTTTCTTGATTATGTAAATGAACACTTATTTTGAATAAAAAAAGAAAAAATGAAAAAAATGACACTTCACTTTAACATGATCTCATTGAAATCGCCCCAAATTTAAATGTATCCTTATTAACCGTTAAACTAATTTCACTTAGTAGCCATCACTAACATATCCTTAAAAATAATCGAAAATCACTATCAAAAAATATCTTTCCTTATCTTTTCTTTTCTCTTATGATTTCCTTTCCATTCATGATGTAAACTCATAAATCTCAATTTCATTACTTTTCGTCTTACTAAACCTCACCTTTCTCAGTGCAACCTTCCATAAACTGTATATAAACTTGCAAAAATCTATCATCAATTAGCTTCATATATTTTTTTATCATTATAACAGAGTCCTATTTAATTCTGATTGTACCTGTACTTTTTGTGTTTTTAAGTTATATAAGCAATTGAATATAGAGCCAACTAGAAGTTTGATGGACATAAAATATACTGTGAGAGTAGGATCTATGCTTATATAAAATGACATGAGTGTTAGTTTGTATATGGAGATAAAGGAAAAAAATCTTGACATCAACGAGTATTCATTGTGTATAATATTGAAATATGAATTTACAATTGGTGAATCCAACTGGTAACTTATCGAAAATATCTCCAATTGCATCAGATGACTATTGAAGTGAATCCACCATTTTCTATTCTCGAAGATGATTTTTTTGAGAAAGAAATGAATAAAGAGACAACATGTATAATAATGGATCCTCTTCATAGAGATATAGAAGAAGAGAAGTTGTATTGAGATAAAAATACTACAACCAATATCATGAAACATTATGCAATATGAGACACATTTTAATTTAAGATCAATAGATCATCAATATCAAGGTATGAGTCTACAGATAAACTATATCAAAGTGGTATATGATTTGTATCAGTTTGGTATAAGAACTGCATATGCATAGGTTTCTCTGCAAAAAAAAAATGTATTAGTGTGGTATATGAACTGTATCAGTTTGGTATAGGAACTCCATATGCATAGGTTTCTCTATAAAAGTTGTATTAATATGGTATATGCATTAAATCAATTTGGTATAGGAATTGCATATGCATAGCTTTCCATGCAAATAACTTTATCAATTTGATATAGAGACTACATATGAATAGTTTTTCTATACAAATTGTATCAATGTGGTATGTAAATTGTATCAGTTTAGTGCAGGGACTACAATACATAGGTTTCTCTATATAAACTATATAAATGTGGTATATGAATTGTATTAATTTAATATAGGGACTGCATATGCATAGTTTTCTATATAAATTGTATCAAGGTGGTATACTATCTGTATCAGTTTGGTATAAAGACCTCAATGAATAGATTTCTCTGTATAAACTATCAATGTGGTATGTACACTGTATCAATAATGTATAGGAACTGCATAATCATAGGATTTTCTATAAAACTGTATCAATATGGAATGTGAACTGTATCAATATGGTATAAGGACTACATACACATGTTTTTTTTTTTTTATATAAACTACATCAATATGGCTCAGGGACTATATCAATTTGGTATTTGTCGTGACCCAACCCACCGAGTCAGGCCAGACACCTACCTATATCTATCTTAGATAGGAGAACACTGATAATCCCGTAAATCAACCAAGTGTGAAAGTTAAAATGATAAATACTTAACTAATTGAATATTCATAATTTGAATGTCTAATCAAGTTAAAATACTACTATTGCTTCAGTTACACTCAAAATATATTTTAATACATTATGTAGGAAAAATAAATGCGAAAAATAACTACAAATGACTCTCAGAACCTAGCCTAAATCGAAACAAGAACACTAGATATGAAGTAGAAACATCCATAACAAAACATCCATGCAGAATAGAGAGGGCATGATCTGCTGCTAAGTGATCGACATTACTGCTATTGAAACTCTGACTAACCTATACCATGACTATATCCCTGATTGGAGATATAGTAAGTGTAGCATTAGTACAATCACACGTACTGATAAGTATCGTTGGCCTGCCAAGGTTTGAAACAAATAATATTAATAATAAATAAGGAGGAATCACAAAATCAAGTAAAGTTCCAATTTTGAATCCCCAAACTATAAATTCTTACTATCCCTTCTTTAGCATCTATGTCACCTATACTTAGCATTTCTGTGACCTACCTGTCATTTAATATTTTTATATATATTTGTACTTTGACTTATATTTTATATATCTTTATTCTTTAACTCACATTCGGTATATCTTTGTCCTTTGGATTATATTTTGTATATCTTTATTCTTTGACTACATTTTGTATATCTTTTTCCTTTGACTATCCACACCAACCGATACTCTTTTTTCTCTCACACTTGCCTACCTCCATAAAACTTACAATTTCTTAAGTTATAATCAATTAAGTCCTCTCGATGCTTGCAATCACAAGACTATACCATAGAATTATATTTTAACCCATTTGCTTAAGGGACCCTATTTGCAGTCATGACCCTATTCCACCATTCACCCCAACAAGGAAACACATCGGAGAACATATATAAAATAAAATCACGTTCAAATATATGAATGAATGCATGCATACAAGATGTACGTATCATCTTTTTTTTCTATCAACATCATAATATACTGATGTAGTACCCGGTCTATTATCATATCATATCATATTATATCAAAGTTTCACCCGACCCATATCATGTCATATCATATTATGCTGGCATGATACCCGACCTATATTATAACATTGTAAACATCTAGATTACTCATAAAATTATAAAAGAATCATGATGTACTATGCATGAGATTGAAACATGGCTCTAATATTGGTTTGGATTTTTTTTGGTTATTATAATATCTCTCCCTTGGGAACATTCATCCTCGAATAAGACTGACTGAGAGGGGAGGAATGATAGATCGAACATGAACTGGACATGAATAACTGAATCATGACCTCATTATTGACATGACTGATAAACTGACTATATCATAATGAACATGCATATCTGATGCATGTGTAACTGATTCTAAATGCATGTAATATCTAAAGCTATTCGTAAGCTGTATTCTCATAATGGACTTGCATATCTAATGCGTGACTGATTTGTTCTCATGGATGTATGACTGGGTATACTGAAAAGCTGAAATTTCTCTACTGAACATGCATATCTAATGCATGAATGTCTGACTGAACTGACTCCTAGAGGCATGACTTACTATGAAATAATGACTGATGCAAAGCTTGTAATGAGAATATGAGCATGAAACAAAATGGATTTAAGGAATTTGATAACTTTGAGGAGTCATGGAGTATCTCCCACTTGGGACATTATGTCCCGCTATACATACTTACTTTACTGATATACTGGGGCGATGTACAGGGCTTCTATGAACTAGATCATGACTGAACCTAGGGAGTCTGAAAATAATGCATATCATACAGATAAAAGATTCATACGTACCCAAATCTATGTCAGGAAAACTTTCTAGATTATGAAGAGTCTGAAGTTAATAGAGTTGGTTCTGACACTGACCACTAATGGTACTAGAAGTGGCGCCCTGCTGACGCAAATCTCGACCTTTCTGAGCTAACTCTCTACACTCCCATACTTTATGACCTAGCTTACCACATCCAAAACATACCTTATTATTGGCTCTACATGCACCTAGATGGTTTTTGGCACACTCTCCACAAAGAGGATAAGTGCGCTCACTTCTAACACTACTTTGGGCTTTGGAGCCTAGCACCCCATCATGATTAACATCTTCAAAATTTGGTGCAGGAACACTAGCTGAGGATGGAGCTGGGACTGAAGTCTTCTGACTATGGTGAGAATGATTTCCACTCTATGACCCAACTTGAGAAAAACTGTAACTACCTAGTTTGAATCTCTTATTAGATCTCTCCCTCTCCTTAGATTTATTTTCCTCTATCTGTTGGTCATGTATCATTAACCTAGCAAGATCCATCGCTCTATTGACCATAGCGATTCTACACTCCTTCAACACCAACCCGGACACACCAGTCACAAACTTACTCATACTCGACCTAGGGTCAGCTATCAAGTCAGTAGCATTCTTAGCTAACTGGTTGAACTTAAGACAATACTCCTTCACTGTCATGGAGCCTTGTCTCAGGTTCATAAACTCTTCTACCTTAGCTTCTCTCATATCTAGCGGGAAAAACTTATCTAAGAAGGCATCTTGAAATATCTGCCAAGTCATGGGAGTTCCATCTTTCCATCTACTCTTCTTCCACAATACCACCCAATCATGAGCAATATCTTTCATCTTATAGTGCGCTAATTCCACACTCTCCTCATCTGACACTTTCATTATATGGGTGATCTTCTTCACCTCTTCTAGATAAAGTTATGGGTCCTCACCTACTACTGACCTAAAGAATTCTGGCGGCTTCATTCTCATAAAATTTCTGATCCTGGCTGTGGCTGAATCCCCATCTTGCTGAGGTAGGGATGCAACCTGACAGTTGCTTTAAAAACTAGTGGTCACAGCTCGGGCTAGCGCTTGAAAAACTGCCTGAAACTCTGAATGTGACACATGCTCATTCAGAGGATCTACGGGCTGAGGTCATTGATTGTCATTCCTACGGGCATTATCTCTGCGAGAAGGCATGTTCTGCAAATGAAAGAACATTACGGATGAGACTAAGATTTCAACTTGAGCTTTTTGCTCACTAGCATGACATGAATACTAAAAGAAGGAAAACTGTTCCTAAAACATCATATAACCTCCTGTACATAAATTTGGTGCGCAACACACCCATGCACAAGACTCTATTAGATACGGCTTTTCAGACTTCCTAGGACATTGTTGAACCTTAGGCTTTAATACCAAGTTTGTCATGCCCCTACTTTCCAAACTCAGATGCTACATGGTGCTCATGACCCTGAAGGACCACAAGCTAACCCATGACTGATATTTGTACCTGTACACTGCATAATATATAAATATAAATGCGGTAAGCTGGCAAAAACTTGCCATAAGGTTCAAAACATCTAAAAATACTCAAAACTGGAAACTAAATACTAATACCTCTATCTGAAAAATATCTAACTATCTGAACTATGGATTTGATTGGACATGTCCCCAACTAAATCCATCTACAGAAAATAATCTTAATCTAATGAGATAGTAAAAAAATAAAGATCATCCTCAAATGAAGAGGACTCACTACTACGTCTACTGCTGTTGACTGGGTCTGGACTGCTAAGAGTACTTTGGGGCTCATGCTTTTAAACCGATGGCATAAAATAAAACACCATAGCACAAATACATCAGTATGGGAATGTACTGTGTATGCAAATGAGGTAAGACTAAATGCAAGGGCTTATGTATAAACAATAACTAATTAAATGATATGCAAGAGCTGGATTAGCATACATAGAGAATCTGTGACTACTTAACATACTGTGCATAATATGACTGAGCATACTGGGACTGAATCTGATAACTTATACTAAATATACCATCAATCTGAGGTTTCTGAACATACTGAGATTATATGTATCTGAAGCTACTAAAACTGATATTTGTACTTATTACTATTGATAAACTGGATGACTGAGTCTATCGATAACTAATATTAATTGGTTAAATCTAAGATCAAACCTATCTAGCGGGTTGATCTATAAATCTTCCAATGATGATTAAGACTGACTAGGCTTGAGATCAGGCCTAACTAACGGTTGATCTCTGGAACTGATATTAAGAATACTCAACTGAATCTGATTCTGAGATTAATCATATATGATGGGTGACCTCTGTAGGTACTGATACTAAATAACTTTATGTGAGACCAAGCCTATCTATAGGGTGGTCTATAAATCTATGGAACTATCTGAGTTCTTCACTGAGATTAATGACTATATTTGACAGTCCTGATTTTTTATTCCTACACTGAAGACTGAAACTGAAATTGTAATTGTGGGAGTTCTTACTTAACTGATATGCCCCGAATTTGAACTAGTAGGGTTCAACCTATAACCCCTGCTGGAAGAGTGTCAATACTGTGCCACGGGTAGAGACCTATTCTATTGTCAAGCCTCTCTGAAGGGTGACCTTGAACAGGAAGCCAATCCTAAGGCAATATAATAGTCAAGTCAAGCCTTAATCTAACAGGTGACTCTTGGTCCTACGCTGGCTACGTAATTCTGGTATATAGGGATTACTGCTAACGACTCTACCTCTCTAATGGGGAAGCCACCATCCCCATACTCGCTTGGTTCTAGTTCCTACTCCCAACTTAAAGACGCTGAACTAATTCTTAACTGAACTAAAACTGAGCTGAATCGTTGTTATTCACATTCCTTGACTGATCTGACTAGGTTCACTTGGTTTCTTTATTTGACGGAATACTACTGAATCTAATATCTGACTGAATGATGCTAAGTTCAAAATTTTGAAACTAACTAAGTTCTACTGATCATAGAACAACCAAAATTATCTTGATACTGACTCGGCTCCAGGCACACAACTATATTTTTTGGGTACAAGTACCCCCAGGACTCGATAGAAGGAAACTGACAAAACATAACTTCTTGAATTCATGACTAACATCAACATCATAGCATGTATTCAAGTATACATAATTAAGGACTTCATACTAACATATAACAATTCATTCAACAAGGGACGCACAAGGATAAGAATGTACAAAACATACTATAATTCATTCACTATGGTCTCTCAACGAACACTTGGCGTGCATGGCATATACTAAATTTCGGGGTTTCTAGGCAATATGCTATAATGACCCAATTTCCTTCACACAAGCATTTTATCAAACACATGGGGAGCATGCTTTTGTCATATAACAATTTCCATACCTAATTCTCATGGATAATCAATCAACATACAACTTGAAGGGATTTATCATGAAAATCACATAATTATTACATAATAGGGTCAAAGTTTGAAACTTTATAATCATATCATGAATTCAAACTCAACAACAACATAACCTTCAAACTCAATTCACGTAAACCATGAAAAACACATAAATTTAAACTCTTGAATTTAGAAAGAGGGATTCTTGAACTTCTTAGGAAGAAGGGACTCAAGAATCAATACTTGCATAACTCAAAGGCTTGAATCTTGAAAGAGAACGTCTTTTCTTGGTTTTCTTAAAGGAGAGCTTGAATCATGTTCTTAAGAGTGGTGAGGATAAAGGATTTTTAAAACTGATTTATGATGGTTAAGTACGTCATTTTGATGATTTATGTCATTGAAGGTGAAGGAAATGTCCAAAATACCCTACGAAACCACTTCCTAGTTGCTGAAGTTATCAGCTAGCGACCAAGGCTGATAAGTCGTCAGATCTGTGAAAGCCCGTTAGCCTAGGTAGTCACCTAGGAGCGGGAATTGATGGGTTGCTGTATAAGCTTAATGACATGGCTGATAAGTCATCACAAATGTTGTCAGAAATGTGATAATTCATTAGAAATATCATCAGAAATGTGATAAGTCGTCAGAAATGTCATCACTCAGTTTCCAGGCTGACATACTGGAGTAAAATAGGCATAACTTTTTGCTCCGATATTGGATTTCGTAAAAATTGGTATAGTTGGAAAGATAATTGAATTATATATATTTTCGTGGGTCATGAGCTCAAAAATTCATAGTACAATGATAGATATGCGCATTTGAATTTGACTATGGCAATATCCTTCCCAAGAATTCAATCGGTAAGAAATGTTTTACTTCGTATGATAGATGGGAGTTATTTGAAGCCTTAATATACATCTAAATTAGTCATAAAACTATAAAATAATCATGATTTACTATGCATGAGATTTAAAGATGGTGCTAATATTTGTTTGGATTTTTTTGGGGTATTACATTATGATTCTTATTCATGAACTTCCATGAATTTTGATTTTATGCCATGTTTACATGTGTTTTTCATTGAAGTTACTTCTTGATATGTTGAAGAATGAAAATTGCATGTTGAAATCCCTAACTCATGATTTGAGTAAAGAGGTTATGTTACTATCTTATGTATTAAGCTAATTTTATGCTTTAACCCACAACCCCCATGTGTTTGATGAAATGCCTCATAGATTAATTTTAAAGAATGACAATTTATGAAGTTATACAAGTTGTATTATGGTTTCAAATGCTCTCATGTGATCTTATTGATATTACTATCAAGTCATGGGGGTTATAAATACCCGAAAACTTAGTTGTTTACTTAGTTTAAATACTTTTAGAAGGGTTTCAAATATATTAAAGTATTATTAGTTTAGTTAAAGCATCATGTCAGTCAGCTTAGTTTAGTCAAGTAAATAGAGTCAATTCAGTTGGGGCTCACCTGCTAATTGAGGGTGTAACCTTTAGTAGCAGTCCCTGTGTTTTAGAACTACATAGCCTGAATAGGTTGAGATGTTAACCTACCAGCTGAGGGTTGACACATATCTTATTAGGGCCCTTCCAGTTGAGGGTGACCCTTAGTACTTAGGGAAAACACTTTAGTGGATCCACACAGCTAGTGTTAGTACCCATGGCACAGTATTAACACCCTTCTAACTAGGGTAACAGGTTGGACCCAATTTACCTTTTTGGGACATGTCGGTTAGATGATAGCTCCCACAGTCTTAATCTAGTGTTTAGTTTAGAGTTTTGTTATCAGACTTACTTGACCATGGCATACAGTTATTAGTTGTTCAGCATTAGTATTTCAGTATTTTATTTTACATAAAATTCCAGTATCATGTCATATGCTTGGTTATGCATTCTCAAATTTTACATTAATTCTTGCATACTATACATCAGTTATCTTATGCTACGTGTTTAGTCAGTATCATTTATACATATGAATGATGCACGTCAGCCTAACCTCATTTAGCATATCAGTACATTCAAAGTACTGAACGTATACTCATTATTTGTGCTATGATTTCTCATATCATAGGTTCAGACACCTGAGTTCCTAACTGCACCTAGACCTTCCTAGCGGCATCCATAGAAATAGTAGTGGTGAGTCCTTATGTTTCATGGACTATTTGTATTTATTTCAGTTCAGTTTAGATTTCAGTCGGAGTTAGTTAGACACTTGTCCTATCAACTCCTTAGTTAGTCAGTTAGAGGCGCTCGAACACTTTCAGTTAGTTATTCAGATGTCATTTGTTATTGACAGTATTACAATGTTATTTTTAGACAAATATTTTCAGTATTTTTTTTTAGTTTTTTTTCTATTTAAAACATTATGGCATTTTTAGTTAAATTCTACATATTTCCTCTATTATTTTATTCAGTGCTCACAACAGGTACCAACATGGGTTAGCTTGTGGTCCTTCGGGGCTATAGGCACAGCGTGACATCAAAGGGTGTACTCTCGGGGTATTACAAACTTGGTATCAAATCCTAAATTTTTAAAGGGTCCCAGGGAGTCTAAAAGTAGCGTTGAGTAGAGTCTTGTGCATGGGTATGAAATGCACTACACTTATGGGCAAGGAGGTAAAGGATGTCTTAGGAAAAGTTTCCCTTTTTTAGTGTTCATGTCATGCGATTGAGCATGACCTCAATTTTAACACCCTTTCTAATCCAATTTCCTTTTCTTTTACAGAACATGCCTCCCAGAAAGACTAATAAAAGGAGAAATGGGAATCCGCCTGCACCTCCATCTATTAAGAATAATCCCTAAATGAGCCTATCTCTCATGCCAAATTTAGAGCGGTATTCATTACCTTAGATCACACAGTAGCATCCCAGAATAATTAGTCAGCTGTCATCCCAGCCGTTTAGATGACTAATACTGTTGCATCTAGGATTTGGGATTTCACCCGAATAAACCCTCTTCTATTTTTGGGATATATGTCTGATGATCCATAGGAATTCCTTGACATGGTTTAGAAGGTAACTAATATTATGGGTGTGACTTCTAGTGAGAGTGTAGAGTTGGGTTCTTATCAGTTACAGGATGTTAGTCACACCTGGTATAAGCAGTGAAATGGGGATAGAGGGGTAAATATAGGACTAGTTAAATGGGAAGAGTTTGCTACCGCTTTTCTACATAGGTTCTTTCCCTTGGAGTTAAGGAAATCTAATTTGTAAGAGTTTATTAATCTTAGGCAGGGAAACATAAGTGTGAAGGAATATTCTCTTAAGATTACTCAGTTAGCCAGGTATGCTCTTAATGTTGTGTTTGATGACAGGTCTAGGATGAGTAAGTTTGTCTCTAGTACAATTGATAATATGGTCAAGAAGTGTAGGACCACGATGTTGATTAAGGAGATGGACTTGTCTAGGTTAATGGTCCATTCTTAAAAGATCAAGGATCAGAAGTGTAAGGAAAGAGAGTGAGAGAAGAAGAAAGAAAGAATGGGTAGCTTCAGTTTTTCTCAGCTGAGGTCATAAGGTGGTAACCATCCTTAATTCTATTAGAAATATTTAGCCCCAGTTCTATTTTCATCTAGTGTGCCAGTTACAAAGTCCAAAAATGATAATCGGGATAGGGCGCCATGCCCTAAACCCTAGGGAAGTAAGAATAGTGGTCGCATAAATCCTTTTCGTTAGAAATATGGTGGAACCTATCAGGGAGTGTGTAGAGATGGTAGTGATGTGTGCTTTGGGTATAGCAAGCCAGGCCAATGGGTTAGGTACTGCCTAAATAGTGGTTAACAGGGTCATTCCAGTCGTCCCACAATTCCATTCTATCGCTTAACTCAGCAGGGTGTCGTTTCTAGTGCCACCAGTAGGTAGTGCCCAAATAGGCTTTATGCACTTCAGTCCTGATAGGATCAGTAAAATTCTTCTATTATGGTTACTGGTATGTTGTAAGTCTTTTATTTACATATTTGTATTTTACTAGATCCTAGATCTTCTCTTTCTTTTGTAACCCCATACATAGTTGTTGTAATACCTTGAAAATTCAAAAAAATGTTATATCTATGTTTCAAGCTTATGAAAAGCACATTATAGTTCGTTGGTAGTGATATGAGTGAGTTTGATGCATATTAAGGCTTCAAATAACTCCCAGCTATTAGAAGGATAAAAATATTCCTTACCAAATGAGTTTTCAAGAAGAATGTTGTTATAGTAAACTTTAAATGAGCTTATGTTTTATTCTACTAAGAATTTTCCATATCAAGACCTACCAAATTGTATGAAATTTAATTAGCTTTCCAACGATACCAATTTTACCTAAATCTGATACTTGAGTGAGAAGTTATGGCGCTTTTAGTAGAAGGCAATAACCTTTCGAGATTAGGCCGCATCGTGGTGATAATAAAAATCACGTTCGTCCTTTTCAAGTGAGGCACTGTAATGGTACTGCGTCGCGCCATGGTGTAAAATTAGAATTATCTTTTTCTAATGGCACAACGCGATAGCACCGTATCGCGCCGTAGGACAAAATAGGTATCATTTTTTTTCCAGTGACACAACGCGATAGCACCATATCGCACCGAAGGTTAAAATCGAGATTTAAAGTTCTAGTTTCGAGTTTTAATTCCCAAAGGTAGTTTAGTATTTTCCCCAAATCCCAAATCGTGTTAAACAAAGGATTTAACTTATCCTAAGCATATTATATTAATTTTTCATCAATTTACTCTCCAAGAAAACCCTATGCTTCAGCATTCAACTCCAAGAAACTCCAAAATTCACCATTCTTGTTCCCAGATAATTCAAATTCAAGGTTCACTATTCAAGAACTTTCAAGAATTCTTTAATTGAAGTATGCTAAATGTTCATCCATGGGTCTCTTTCACCCATGGAGCCCACAAATCTAATTTTTTTAAAATTCAAAGTTATGATCTTTTACAAGTTATTATAATTTTTAACCATGAATCCCCATGAATCTTTATTCTATACTATGTTTACATAAAATAATTGTTGTTATTAAACCCCACATGTTCAAATAGTGTTATTCACTGATAAAATCATAATTTAATGATGTTGATGTTGAAATCATGTCCTTACTACAAGTTTTAAACCATTTCCATTCTTAGCTTACACTATGCATATCAAGTGTTCGATGAAATGCCAGGAAGAATGAATTTTGAATAAATGCTGTCATATTATGTCCCCAAAGTTTTAGACTATTTTGCTATTATTGCTGTCGAGTCCTGGGGGTTCTAAATACCCAAAAATTAGTTGTTTACTTAGTCTGAGTATCTGCAGAATAATTTTGTAAATATTATGAGCAGTATCAGTTTAGCCAGTTATCATAATCAGTTAAACTTAGAAAGGTTAAGTATTCTGAGTCATTTAAGTTGGGAGTAGAATTTAGCACCGAGCAAATACAGGGATGGAAGCTTTCTAGTTAGCTAAGTAGAGTCGTTAGTAGTAGTCCCTGTTCTCCAGAACTACGTAGCTAGCGTAGGATTTGAGGAGTCACCCGTCAGTTTAGGCTTGACTACCTCTCTAAGGTCACCCATCAATTTAGGCTTGACACCCTTAGACCTTCCAGACCATATTTCAGTGGATCAACACAGCCAGTGTTAGTACCCGTGGCATGGTACTGATACCCTTCCAATTGGAGTCATAGGTTGGACCCTAAATTACTCATTGGGGCATGTCAGTTCGATGATAGCTCCCACAGTCTCAATCCAGTAATCAACACAGTAATTCAATTTCAGTTTTGTTTGAACATAGCATACAGATATTAGTTATTCACGTATCAGTACTTAGTATTTTAGTTTATAGATTCTATTCAGAACATTTTTTATGCTTTGTCGTGCATTCTTAGTATTTACAAATTTCATACATTCTATTCAGTACTCCACGCTATTAATTCAGTTAGTTATTACTCCTGTACATGAAACTATGCATATCATCCTACCTCATTTATCATACCAGTGCATTCAAAGTACTGATCATATATTCTTTTCTTGCATTATGATTTATCATATCATAGGTTCAGATGTCTAGTTCTTGGATTGTGCATTGACTTTCCAGATTATCAGACGTAGCAGTGACGGGTCCTCTTATTTCGAGGATATGGTTTATTTATTTAAGTTATTTCATAAGTTTGTGAATTTTTTCCATTCAGTCAGAGTTAGTTGGGGGTTTGTCCCATCACCTCCATAGTCAGTCAGTAGAGGCTTTTCAAACTAGTACAGACAGTTAGTCAGTCTTCAGTTTTCCGTTGTCATTGTCAGAAGTTTTATTAGTATTATAAATTTTGTTTTACAAACTTTATCAGAACTATGCTTTAAAATCTAATGGCATTTCTCGATTAAGTTCACATATGATCTTTTGTTATCAGTTTTATTTAGTGCTCACAACAGGTACTAGTTAATGTGTTAGCTTGTGGTCCCTCAGGACTGTAAGCATAGTGTAGCGCCCAGGGTGTACTCTTGGGGCATTACAAACTTATTATCAGAGCTTAAGGTTTTAAAGTATCCTAGAAGTCTGAAATCTGCATCAAGTAGAGTCTTGTGAATGGTTGTGAAGTATTCCACACTTATGGAAAAAAGGCTATGAGGCATTTTAAGAAATGTTTCCCTTCTTTTAGTGTTCATGTCATGCTACTGAGAATGATTCTCATGTTAAACTCTCTATCTAATCTACTCTTCCTTATATTTTACAGAACATGCCTCCTAAAAAGACAAACGGAAGAAGAAATGTAAACTAGCCAGCACCTCCGCCTATTCAGGAAGATCCCCTAAATGAGCATGTTTCTCATGCAGAGTTTAGAGCAGTATTCACTACTCTAGCTCACTCTATAGCAGATCGTAATATTCATCCAACCGCTGTTCTGTCCAACCCAGTGTCTAATACTTCCACAACTAGGATTTAGGACTTTACCCGAATAAATCGTTCTCTATTTTGGGGATCCAAATCTGAAGAGGATGTCTAGGAATTCTTAGATATTCTCCAGAAGGTAACAAATATTATGGGGGTGACTTCTAGTGAGAGTGCTGAATTGGCTTCGTATTAGCTGCGGGATGTAGCCTAACTAGTTTAAGTAGTGGAAAGGGGATAGAGGCACAGATGCAGGGCCTATGAAAGAGAGGATTTTACTGCAGCCTTCTTAGATAAATTCTTCCTATTAGAGCTGAGGTAAACCAGAATGTTAGAGTTTACAAACTTAAGGCAGTGAAACATGAGTGTGAAGAAGTATTCCCTTAAGCTTACTCAACTAGCTAAGTATGCTCCTCATGTGGTAGTTGAAAGCAGTTCTAGGGTGTGTAGTTCGTGTCTGGAGTATCTGATAATGTGGTCAAGGAGTGTAGGACTGCGATGTTAATTAAAGAGTTGGACATATCAAGGCTTATGGTCCATGTTCAATAGATTGAGGAGCAAAAGCTTAAAAATAAGGAGAAAGAGAACAAGAGGGCTAGAACAGGCAGCTTTAATTTTACTCATCCAAAGTCTTAAGTGGTAACCATCCTTATTTCCATCAAAAATCTTCAGATCCTACCCCATCTTCAGCTAGGGCCCCTATTCTAAGGTTAAAAAATGAAAATTGGCATAAGGCGCTAGGCTCTAAGTCCCAAGTCAGTGTAAACAGTAGGTGTACAGTTCATTATTACCCAAAATATGTTAGAAACCATCAGGGTGAGTGTAGATCTGGTAGTGATTTATGTTTTGGGTATGGAAAACCAAGCCATCTGATTCGAAAGTATCGGTTAGTTTCTCAGAATGGGAGGGATTTATGCCAATAGGGCTAGTCCCATCAATCATCGACTCCAGTCAACCGCCCAACTCAGCAGGGCAGTACTTCCAGTGCTACTAGTGGTCAGCATCAGAACATGCTTTATGAACTTCAGTCCCAACAAGATCAAGAAAGTTTTCCTGATGTGGCTATTGGTACGCTGTAAGTCTTTTATTTATATATTTATCCTTTACTAGTTCCTGGAGTTTCTTTTTTTTTAATAATCCCTTATATAGCCATCAACTTTAGAGTCAATTCCAAAATCTCAGTAGAGCCTTTCTCATTGTCTACCCCAATGGGTAAATCTATTATAGCCCAACGGGTATACAGGAACTTCCCGATTATAGTATCTTAGAAAGTTACATCAGTTGACCTTGTAGAGTTAGAAATGATGGATTTTGACGTCATTATTGGTATGGATTGACTTAATTTATGTTATGCTTCAGTGGATTGCATAGATAGAGTAGTTCATTTTTAGTTTCCAAATGAACCAGTTCTTCAATGGAGGGGTAGTACCATATCACTTAGGGGTTTGCTTGTTTCATACCTTAGAGTAGGGAAAATGATATCCAAAGGGTGTATTTATCATCTTGTCCTAGTCAATGTATCTAATTTTGAGACTCCAAATCTTGAGTTAGTTTCAGTAATGAGAGAATTTCTAGATGTGTTCCTTAAGATATTCCTAAAGTTTCTCCCGAAAGGAAAATTGACTTTGGAATAGACCTTCTTTCAGATTCCTAGCCTATCTCTATTCCGCCATACAGAATGGCTCTAGCCAAACTCAAAGTGTTGAAAGAAAAGTTGAATGATCTCCTAGATAAGGGATTCATCACGCTCAGCATTTTTCCGTGGGGCGCACCATTTTGTTCATGCACAAGAAAGATGGTTCTCTTAGAATGTGTATCGACTACCATCAGTTAAACAATGTCACAATCAATAACAAATATCCACTCCCCATAATTAATGACTTGTTCGACCAAATTCAGGGTGTCAGTTATTTTTCTAAGATAGACCTCAGATCAGGCTATCATCAGCTTAGAGTCAGAGAATATGACATTCTTAAAACAACTTTCAAAACCCGGTATGGTCACTTATAGTTACTAGTCATGTGCTTTGGTTTCAAAACTACCCTAGTAGCCTATATGGATTCGATGAATTGGGTGATCAAGCAGTACTTGGACATGCTCATCATAGACTTTATAGATGAAATTCTTGTCTATTCCCGTAATGAAAATATTTATGCAGACCACCCCAGAATAATATTTCAAACTCTTAGAGCTAATCAGTTGTTTGATAAATTTAGTAAGTGCAAATTTTTGCTAAGATCAGTAGCTTTCTTTAGCCATATTATTTTCGATGATTGCATTAGAGTTGATCTTAAAAAAATCAAAGCGGTGAAAAACTAGCCTAGACCTATCTCTCCGTCAGATATCAGGAGTTTCTTGGGTTTGGCTGGCTATTACCGACAGTTTGTAGAAGGGTTTTTGTCTATTGCATCCTCTATGTTTAGATTGACTCAGAAGAAAGTTACATTTCAGCGGTCAGATTCTTATGAGAAGAGTTCTTACAAGTTGAAGACTCGACTCACCACAGCCCCAGTTTTGACGTTACCGATGGTTCGAATGGGTTTATTGTTTACTGTGATGCTTCTAGAGTTGGTTTGGGGTGTGTTTTAATGTAGAAGGGTAAGGTTGTGGCCTATGCCTCTAGACCACTTAATCCTTATAAAAAGAATTACCCCACCCATGATCTTGAGTTAGCAGCTGTTGTATTTTTCTTAAATATTTAGAGGCACTATTTGTATGGGGTGCATGTTGATGTGTTCACAGATCACAAAAGCTTGCAGTATGCATTTTTGCATAAGGATTTGAATATTCATCATAGGAGATGGTTAAAATTGTTGAAAGATTATGATGTGAGTGGTTTGTACAACCCGATCAAGGCCTATGTAGTGGTAGATGTCCTAAGTAGATTTTCTATGGGTAATGTTTCTCATGTTGAAGATGATAAGAAGAATTTAGTTTAGGAAGTTCATTAACTTTCTAGGCTAGGTATTCGTTTGGTTGATATAGATGAGGGTAGTGTTTGGGTTCAGAATAGTTCAAAATCTTCTTTGGTTGCCGAAGTCAAAGAAATGTAGGATAGGGATCCTAGTCTGGTGAAGTTGAAGGAGTCAATCAGAGATTAGAAAGTAAAGGTTTTCTCCCAAGGGGGAGATGGCGTGTTGCGTTTCAAGGGTAGACTTTGTTTGCCATGTGTTAATGAGTTAAGACAGCAAATTCTTGCAAAAATGCATGGTGCGCTTTACTCAATTCATCTAGGGGCCATGAAGATATACCACGATCTGTGGGAAATCTATTGGTGGAATGTGATGAAGAAAGATATTGCAGAATTTGTAGCTATGTTCTCCACTTGTCAGCAGGTTAAGTTTGAATATCAGAAACCTAGTGGGTCTATGTTAGAGTTCAGTATTCCCACTTTGAAGTGGGAAGTAATGAAAATAGATTTTATGACAGGTTTGCCTCGTATTCGTTAGTAGCATGATTCGATGCGGGTCATTGTAGACATGATAACAAAATCAGCCCATTTCTTACCAGTCCATACTTCTTATTCAACTGAAGACTATGTCAAGCTATATATTAGAGAGTTAGTTTGATTGCACGGTTTTCTGTTGTGTATCATTTCAGATAGAGGTACTCAACTTATCTCTCACTTTAGGAATACTTTCTAGAAGGGTCTTGGTACAAAAATTCACCTCAGTACAACCTTTCACCCTCAGACAAATGGTCAGGTGGAGAGGACTGTTCTGACCCTTGAGGATACGTTGAGAGCATGTGTGGTTGACTTTAAGGGAAGTTGGGATGACCACTTGCCTTTGATTGAATTCATGCATAATAACAACTATTATTCCAATATTCAGATGGCTCTATTTGAGGCTCTATCTAGAAGGAGGTGTAGATTTATGATTAGTTGGTTTGAGGTAGGTCAAACCACTTTGATATGGCCTAACTTAGTTTTAGTTGATTTGGAGAAAGTTTAACTTATTCAGGAAAGGCATAAGGAAGCCCAAAGCCGACAGAAATCCTATGTAGATGTGAGGAAAAAGAATCTTGAATTTTAGATTGGAGATTTCACATATCTAAAAATCTCTCCCATGAAGGGGGTAAAGAGGTTTGGTAAGAAAAGAAAGCTTAGTCCCCAATATGTTGTCCCTTACAGAATTTTGAGCCATTTCTAAAGGGTGGCTTATGATCTTGAGTTACATGCACAATTAGAATCAGTGCACCCTGTATTTCATATATCTTTGCTGAAGAAGTGTATTGGTGACCCAACTATAGCTTTTCCCTTAGAAAGTGTAGATGTTCAGAACATCCTTTCTTATGAAGAAATTCAAGTCGTGATCCTTGATCGACAAATTCATAGACTAAGAAACAAATAAGTTCCCCTAGTCAAGGTTCTTCGGCAGAATCAATTTGTTGAGGGAGCCACTTGGGAAGCAGAAGCAGATATGCAGACCAAGTACCCTCATCTTTTCTCTACAAACTTAGATTCTGCTAAAGGTAACAATCTTCTTAGAATTTCTCTTTTTTCCATGCTCAGTTTCAGCTACATATCATTCACATGTCAGTCATGCATTCGCAGAACTAGTTTAGTCATGTACCATGTTTTATAATCACTCATGTAATCATATTTTCATCACGTATATTCATCATGTAACCAAAGTCCCTCAGTGTTTTCATCTTAACCAATCTCATTCGAGGATAAATGTTCCCAAGGGAGAGATATTATAATACCCCAAAAATCCAAACCAATGTTAGAGCCATGTTTCAAGCTAATGAAAATACATTATAGTTTGTTGGTAGTGTTATAAGTGAGTTTGATGCATATTAAGTCCTCAAATAACTCCCAGCTATTAGACAAATCAAAATATTCCTTACCGATTGAGTTTTCGAGAAGAATGTTGCTATAGTCAACTTCAAACGAGCTTATCTTTTATTCTACTAAGAATTTTCCATCTCAAGATGCACCAAATTGTAGGAAATTTAATTAGATTTCCAATGATACTAATTTTGCCTAAATCCAATACTCGAGTGAGAAGTTATGGTGATTTTAGTAAAAGGCAGTAGCCCATCACGATTTGGCAGTCACGGTAATGACCAAAATCACGTTCATCCTTTTTCAGTGAGTCACCGAAATAGTGTTGCATCGTACCACAGTGAAAAATCAGAATTGTCTATTTCCAGTGGTGCAACGTGATAGCATCGTCTGGCCCCGTTGGGAAAAATGGGGATTGTCCTTTTTCCAGTAGCACAACATCATTGAACCGCATCGCGCCGAAGGTCAAAATTGGGCTTTATAGTTCAAGTTCCGTGTTTTAATTCCCAACGAAAGTTTAGCCTTTTCCCCCAAGCTCCAAATCATGTTAATTAAAGGATTTAACCTATCCTAAGCATATTATATTGATTTTTCATCAATTTACTCTCCAAAAAAGCCCTAGGCTTCAACATTCATATCCAAGAAACTCCAAAATTCGCCATTTTTGTTCGAAGATAATTCAAATTCAAGGTTCCAAATTCAAGAACTTTCAAGAATTATTCAATTGAGGTATGTTAAATGTTCATCCATGGGTCCCTTTCACCCATGAAGCCCAAGAATCTAATTTGTTTTGAATTCAAAGTTATGATCTTTTACAAGTTATTCTGATTTTTAACCATGAATACCATGAATCTTGATTCTATACTATGTTAACATGGAATTATTGTTGTTATTAAATCCCACATATTCAAATAGGGTTAATTGTTGATTTAATCATAATTTAATGATGTTGATGTTTAAATCATACCGTTACTATAAGTATTAAACCATTTCCATACTTAGCTTACACTCTGCATATCAAGTGTTTGATGAAATGCCTAGAAGAATGAATTTTGAACAAATGCTTTCATATTATGTCCCCAAAGTTTTAGTAATATTTTTGTATTATTTCTATTGAGTCCTGGGAGTTGTGAATACCCAAAAATTAGCTATTTATTTAGTCTCAGTATCTGCAGAATAATTTCAGAAATGTTATAAGCAGTATCAGTTTAGTCACTTATCATGATCAGTTAAACTTAGAACAGTTCAGTATTCTAAGTCAGTTCAGTTGGTAGTAGGATTTAGCACCGAGTGGGTGCAGGAATGGCGGATTCCTAGTTAGCTAGGCAGAGTCATTAGTAGCAATCCCTGTACTCACTAACTACGTAGCCAACGTAGAATTTGAGGAGTCACCCATCAGTTCAGGCTTGATTACCTCCCAGGGGTCACCCATTAGTTTAGACTTGACATCCTTAGTTATTTGGGATAGCATTTTAGTGGATTCACTAAGCTAGTGTTAGTACTCGTGGCACGGTACTGACACCCTGCCAACTGGAGTTATTGTTTGGACCCCAAATTGCTCATTTGGGCATGTCGGTTCAATGATAGCTCCCACAATCTCAATCCAGTAATCAGCACAGTAATTCAGTTCCAGTTTTTCTTGACCATAGAATAGAAATACTAGTTATTAATGTATTAGTACTCAGTATTTTAGTTTACAGATTATATTCAGAACATGTTTTATTCTTGGTCATGCATTGTCAATATTTACAAATTTCATGCATTCTATTCAGTACTTCATGCTATTAATTCAGTTAGTTATTACTCCTGTACATAAAACCATGCATATCAGCCTACCTCATTTAGCATACAGTACATTCAAAGTACTGATCACATACTCATTTCTTGCGCTATGATGTTTCATATCATAGGTTTGGATGCTCAGTTCCTGTATTGTACATAGACTTTCTCGATTATCATACATTGCAGTGGTGAGTCCTCATATCTCGAGGATATGGTTTATTTCTCTCAGTTATTTCATTAGTTTTGGTATTTT
Source organism: Capsicum baccatum var. pendulum (assembly GCA_030864225.1). Lineage (NCBI taxonomy): Eukaryota > Viridiplantae > Streptophyta > Magnoliopsida > Solanales > Solanaceae > Capsicum > Capsicum baccatum. Next base: position 64,039,049 of record CM061551.1, read on the forward strand.
TTCCATTCAGTCAGAGTCAGTTAGGGGTTTGTCCCATCAGCTCCATAGTCAGTCTGTAGTGGCTTTTCAGAGTAGTATAGACAGTTAGTCAGTCTTCAGTTTTTAGTTGTTATTGTCAAACATTTTATAAGTATTTTCAGTTTTGTTTTACAAAATTTATTAGAACTATGATTTAAAACCTTATGGCATTCCTCAGTTAAGTTCCACATATTATCTTTGGTTATCAGTTTTATTCAGTGCTCACAGAAGGTACCAACTCATGGGTTAGCTTGTGGACCCTCAAGACTATTAGCACTATGAGGTGCCTAGGGTGTACTTTTAGGGAGTTATAGCTGTCAACTTTGGTGTCAGTCCAGAAACCTTAGTGGAGCCATTTTTTGTGTCAACCCCAGTAGGCATCTTTATTGTAGCCAGACAAGTATACAGAAACTTTCTGGTCACAGTATCTCAGAAAGTTACTTTAGTAGACCTTGTAGAATTGGAGATGACAAAATTCACAGTGCTCAATTGTACGAGCAAGTGTACGTGGTCTACCAAGTAATATAGTGGCCTTTAATAAAGTCGAATATCGATCCAACAGGGACTTGGTTTTGCCAACTATCTAATTCTAGGTTAACAAATTAAGGAGAGTAACAAATAAAGTTTTAGAGTCGTAAGCTAAAAATAAACTAAACCAATATGGAAAAGTAAATGACTTTGGAAAATCAAAGGATAGAGACCCAGGGTTAAGGCTTAATAACAATCATACTACGCTATTGAACTTTATTCGTTAAATTGATTATCTTGGTTGTTGATCAGTCGGGTAAATCACATGATCATAGTCTCTCGATCTCTAACCGTTTACCTAATTTGGACATTGCAACTACATCATTGGGTAGGGATGTAATAATCCAATTAGGTTATTAAAGCTATCATCCTACATTTGAATCAAGTAAGGCTCCTAAGTACATCCCTGTCCTAGGTGCTAAGTTCAATTCTTTATTTTATAAAAGTATAAAAACCTAAACTGTGTTTATTCCCATGTTATATCTTTATTTTATAAAAGAATAACAACCCAGCTAGGTAGAATTATCCTAATTTTGGGCATCATATTGTCTTGGTATAGTGCCAAATACCATCACTGGGCATTTTTTTCCATAACTAGGCATTTTTCCCCAATTTTAGTCATCACTACATCGTGGTGTAATCGCGTTGAGCTACTATTTTTGAAAAATTGCCAATTAACTCGATGTTGTGACTTAATGTTTTACCATTTTGGTCCCCTTATGAATACAATGGTGCACAAAACATGACCATTGTCCAATCACACATTCAATACGCGCCCAAGACGTTTCAGGGGTTCAAATTGCGTCAATTTGTGTAATATGCTCAAAGCATCCTATAGCATTAAAAACAATAGTTTACAGCTCAAAACAACACAACATCCAAAACGGTGAATCAAAATCACGAGCTAAGCATAGGCTAATTTCACTTTGATCTTTAACTCATTGTTTTGACCCTTGGCTTGATCCAATTGACCCTTGAACATTATAAGAAAGTTTTTTCACATATAAAAGACAATAACAACTTTAGGAACTCATTAAACACATTTGAACCTAACACGATAGACTAGACAAACACCTAGCTCAAGCTAGTAACACTAGTTTTCTCGGTTGAACTCTAGATGCTCAAATTTAATCAAAACTTATGTGAAAAAACCATTGAAAATTGTAAACACATACTTGGACACATAAATGCTCATTTATATAATTATCAACACATATAGCGTAAGAATCATCCTCAAAATAAAGCTAAAAATACTAGAATAGTAACGCTACAATGCATAAATACACCCAACATCACCACCCCACACTTAAAGCCTTGTTATTCCTCGAACAACTCTTAAATATAAGCACCATTAGCTGAAAAAAATCCACACTTCTACTACAAGAAATTCACTCAAGGTAGTACTACAATGACTACACAGAATGCAAGTTTATACACTAAGCATGTTACAAACACAATTGAAAGCTTATGAACACTACTCCAAAATATCATAGCCTCAAGAATCGACTCACCTAGTTGGAAAACTCATTCTTATCATTCAAGTAAGGACATCATAAAAATCTCCCACATTTATCAAACATGTGCCTCTCACAAAAAGAGAGTTACCCATAATCACTCACAATTAAGCAATTCATAACATGATGGGTACAAGAATCAAATTACACTCTCTCACAAGGAATTAAAAAGTTACACACAATGAACCATAGGCTTGACCTTAGTGTAGTGCTCCACTAATATCAGAGTGTTAAATTTAGGATCAAATAGGTCTTTTTCGGGATGTAATATAGAGTAAGGGACAGGTAGGAACTATTTGGGAATAATGACTAAGATCTCTAAGTGCTTTAATAAACTAGATTATACATTTAAAACAAATCTTCAACAACCATATTACACTTTTCCATCCACCCATATCTTTTGTTTTGGCCCATCTCTTTTAAACATTTTCACAAACACATGGTGGAAGTATTATTTATTACAACATGAATCAATTTTGTTCATTTTTCACAATCATAGGAATATTTCTAACACCATTTACATCACTCCAAACCACCACACATCAAATATAAACACCAATAACCATTACCTTGGGACCTCAATTTCACCTTTCTCCTACTTTTTAAATTTTACACTCCTTACTCAATTATTTTACAATTAAAGAACTTAGGAGTTTTTTTTGGGATCAAATTAAGGTCCATCAAAAAAAGGGATTAGTCTACATATGAGGCTTCCAAAGAAAAAGATAAAGGATCAATGGATCTCACTAGGATTATGCATAATGGGTAGATCAGATAGAAGGTAAAAACAAGGCTATCAAAGAAATACTTATATCATCTCCTAAACTCACTCTCTTTATTTTGCTTTATACACACACCGGGAAGGTTCTAGCATCATATACATAATGAAATATACAAAATCTCACATCACACATGGCACATACTCAACTCACATAGGATCATCATAGATTCTCAACCAAATAGTATCATGAATTCAAATTTAGGCCAACAAGTACAAGAGTCATAACATGAGTCTAAGAGTCTCAAAAGTAGTAATTCCATAAATCAACATGTTTATATAACTAAAATCACTTGCACCATGCAATCAAAACTAGCACCAACAAGAATATCTTACACAATTTTTTTTAAATTGAGCCTAAAATTGGGAATTTCACCACCCTACACTTAAAAATCTACTTTGGACCTAAAGTGAACTTAAAAGTAAGAGATAGAAATACTCCCAGAGGCCTCTCTAATAGAATTTTTTGCATAAAGAAGGTCTAGGGGACCCCAGACTTAGTCTTCGCCATGATCCTTTGCTCAAATTTCTAGTACTCAAACTTCCCATCAACCTGCGACTTAATAAAAACAAAAACTATGTGAAATAAAAACTAAAAACTAAAAAAAATCATACCTACTTAACTTGGGTTGCCTTTAGTGTCGCGGCACAACCTAATCAACTTGTTTCTCCACATTGAGGATATGAATTTTACCCCAATATCGCATCCATATTTTTTCCTCGCTTATATGGGTGTAGTACAAAGACTAAGGTACCATGTAATAAAATATTCGTTGTAAACCACTTGTCCTTAAGGTGAGGTGTGATTTTATATTTCTTATTCGGTGTAAAATCAAGAACATAGGATTTTTGTTCCTCATCTGCACACTCTTCCACTACTTTTGATGATTCCACAGACAAGACATCATCTAAACCTATTGTAGAAAAGTGTTTTGAGTAAGGCCCAACCAATCCCACTTCAAAATTTACACCATTTTCAATACCCTTACTCATATTCACCTTTACAATTTTAGTCTCAAGAGAATAATGACAACTGAATGGCTGTAATTCATATGGTGATGGTAGTATCTCCTTAACCTGTTCAACAATTTTAGTTTATGAGTACTCAGACTTTCTCGAATTATCAGCAACTTTGTCTTCAACAGGTTAGGAAGTCAACTTTACATCTACCTCCTTAATTATCTTTGGAGGTTCTTCATTGAGCTCTATTCCATTCCTCAAAGTTATTGCAATTACTTTTCCACTATCACTTGGTATATCACCTTGATTCCCTATCTGCACTAGTATATGTACCGTTGCACTTGCCCTATCTGCATCACCAACTTCCTCATGACTTTTTGCTGATTCTCTAAATTAGCCCTATAACTCTTTATATCTACTGACAACTATGCTTGATCAGCTAAAATTTGTTTTAGCATCTCTTCCAAATTGCTCATTTGAAATGGGGCCTGGTAATTCTGAATCTGCAGTTGCTGAAACTGTTGTTGTTGATAGTAGGCATTCACATAGTATTGCCTTTGATAATACCCAACAAACATTATTGAATCAGGGTTGACAACACATATATCTTCAGAATGACCACTATTGCCAAAAACTAAACACCATAAACAATCATCATCACTCACAAACCATCTATCCCAAGCTTCCATGTAAAAAAAGTGTGATAAAAAGAGAAATAAAAGAAAATAAAAAGAAACAAAAAAAAATTATTTACAACTCAATATCAAAAAACTAAAAATAAGATAGTTTCCTAGTTATAAGTCCCTGGCAACGGTGCCAAAAAACTTGATAGCTCCTAAGCGCACAAGCAAGTGTACGTGGCCTACCAAGTAATATAGTGGCCTTCAAGAAAGTCGAATATTGATCGCACAGGGACTTGATTTCTCCAACTATACAATTCTAGTTTACCAAATTGAGAAAATTAATAAATAAAGTTTTAGAGTTGTAAACTGAAAATAAACTAAACTAATGCGGAAAAGTAAATGACTTTGGACAATCAAAGGATAGAGACCAGGATCAAGGCTTAAGAAAAATCATACTATGCTATTTAATTTCATTCGTTAAATTTCTTATCTTGGTTGTTGATTCGTAGGGTTAATCGTATGATCATAGTCTCTCGACCTCTAACTATTTACCTAATTTGGAAATTACAACTACATCATTGAGCGGGGATGTAATAATCCAATTAAGTTATTAAAGCTAGCATCCTACGTTTGAATCAAGTGAGGCTCCTAAGTACATCCCTGTCCTAGGGGCTAAGTTCAATTCTTTATTTTATAAAAGAATAATAACCTAAACTTTGTTTATTCCCATGTTCTATCCTCGTATTTCCTCTCCCGAGATCGAAGATTGACAATAAATATATTCTAAGGGCAGCTAATCCTTAAAATAGTTTTTTAAAAAAAGGATAAATAAGTGACCATAATGATAAAAAACACAAACAAACTTAATTGAAAACAAAAGTAGTCATTATCTTGTCCGTAAGCATGGAAAAGGAGTTTACCCTTTAATGGAAATATTCATTATCCAATCCATTAGATTGATGATACAAACCATAAAGAAACTTAATCAAGGAATGATAAAACCTAAAAAGCAGTTGTGTTAGCCTCCAATGATGTCCAAGTTGATCTAGGGTGTTCCAAAATGTCCCAAGATGATGAAAATATGTTTTTGGATGCTATATTTAAAGTTGACAAGTCATAAACTGACTTGGATTAGGTTTCCACATAGTTTTCTTTCTAATGGGAAGAATTATCCCAATTTTGGGCATCATCGCATCTTGGTATAGTGCCAAATGCCATCACATGGAATCTTTTTTCCATAACTGGGCACTTTTCTCCGAATTTTGGTCATCACCGCATCGCAGTGTAATTGCTTTGATCAGAGTCAAAGAATGTGACATTCCAAAAATAGCTTTCAGAACTTGATATAGTCATTTCAAATTTGTAGTCATGTCACTTGGTCTTACCAATTCCCCATAAGCTTTCGTGGATTTGATGAATCGAGTGTTTAAATAGTACTTGGGCATGTTGGTCATAGTCTTCATAGATGATATCCTTTTCTATTCCCGTAGTAAAAATGAACATGCAGGACATCTTAATATCGTATTGCCTACTCTTAGAGCCCTTCAACTATTTTCTAAATTCAGTAACTGCAAATTTTTGCTAAGATTATGTAACACCCTAATTTTTTATACCGAAATGCTACACGGTGCCTATGACCCCAAAGGACCACATGCTAACCCATGATTGATATATGTACCTGTACAAGCATAATATACATGAAGAATATGGAAAATATGAATAATAGGCCATAAGGTTCAATTGAATAAAGAATCTGTCAAAACATAACATCCATGTGGGGTAACGAATACCCAAAACAACTGAATCTGAATCAAAACTGAATATAAATCTGAACCAAATCTAAAACCCTCTAAGTACTGTCTGAATAAGGAGTTTAAGGAACATGTCTACAACTAAATCTGTAAAACTGAAACCTAACTGAAATAATAAATGAATCAAATCATATCGTCCTCAAATGAAGAGGACTCACTGCAACTCTATATGCTGGAATGCTACTGCTACTACATATCTGGAGCTCGTGCCTCTGGACTTATAGTGTAAAATAAAAAGAAAGCACCATAGCACAAATGAGTCAGTACGTAGGGATGTACTGAGTATACGAGTGAGGTAGGCTAAATGCAAAAGGTTTTACATGCATGAGCAATGCTAACTGGCTGACTGATATGAATGTGAGAGTGAAAACATACATGAATAGTAATTGAGATCGTGAGTGCATGATAGCTAAATATCCATGCTAATAATGGTTTACTGATAACTAATCATGACTGATACTGTAGTTATGATAACATGGGTGAATGTATCTGACAGTGCTAAATCTAATGTAACTATCTGAGTTCTGTAATGTAATTAAATTGACTGTATCTGACAGTCCTAATATAATAAAATCTGAAGAACTATCTGAGTTCTTTTACTGAGACTAATACTGAAACTGTAGGAGGTAGTTGTTTAACCGATATGCCCTATATGTGCCATTACAGCTAAGCTGGGGTCCAATCTCTACCCTGACTGGAAGGGTGTTAATACCGTGCCACTAGTAAGGACAACATGTGGGCAACCCTCATATAACAGGTAAATCTAGTAAGAGCGATGGGAACCCTCATATAACAGGTTAAGCCAACTCATCTACCCTCATATAACAGTCTGTAATGTCTCAATCTATGCTGGCTACATAGTTCTGGAATGCAAGGATGACTGCTAAGAATCATACCCTCATATAACAGGTGAGTTCCCATCCTTGGGTTCACTCAGTGCTAACTCCTACTCTTACCTGAAGAGACTGAACATGATTTAACTAACTATACATGAACTGAACTTACTGAATTTCCATTGACTGACAGAATACTACTAATTTCTAATAACTGACTAAGATCATGAAGTTTTCCTGAGTCATATGACTGACTGATTTCTATTGAATCATGGCTTGATTTCGGATATCGTGAAACATAACATGGCTCTAGGCATACAACTATATTTTTTGGGTACGAATACCCCCAGGACTCGATAGAAGGAAACTGACACACACATGACTGGCTTGATCACAAGATTGGTGTTCACAATTCATAGTATCATAACTTGGGGAATTTCTTAAAGTACATGATTTTCATACATCTTGTACATAAGTAGGATTTTCAAGTAAGCATAGCATAATCTCGTAAGGCTAGTTCATGAACGATCCAATGACTTTTATAAGGCACACTATCAACCTGAAAGTCATTGGAACATAGGGGTATATCATGAATCCTTCACTTAGTCATAATTTAGCTATATTGCATGATTTCTAGTTCCATACTATTTTATCAAACACCTTGTATGCACTCTTTTAAGGCATAGGTATATTTATCAATTCGACCATCTTAATCCATCCGAAATTTATGGGTTTTAACTAACCTATTCACATGAATCTAAACAACAATCATCAACATGAATATAGTCATAACACAACAAGGAAATTACAATTTATTATTTAAAACATGATTCTTGAGCTCCATGGATGAAAGGGACTCATGGATGAATACTACGCATACCTTAGTGATTGAATTTTAAAAGAGATCTAATACTTCTGAAGGTTCTTGAAGAATTTCTTAGGCTTTCTCTTGAGGAGATGATCTTGAGAGAAAACCCTAATCTTGTGGTTGAGAGTGTATAAGAGAGCTTTTTGAGATGTTTAACTAAAGAGAATGGAAGATAATACGCTCCTTGAGGGTTAAAAGTCGTAGGAAGTGAAGGAAAAAGACCAAAATACCCTTACTAAAATGTCCCTCAATTTCTGGGAAAAATAGCTTACGACATTCGTGACAAGTCGTCAAGCTGGTGATAAGCTGTCACGTATTGTCATCACAAAAGGATAAAATCTTGATTTTCTGGTTAAGGTTGACGACATTGGTGAATGGCCATCATGGGCATAATAGATTATCACAAAATGTCATCACTGGGGGTAAAAATCTGCCCAGGGATGACGACATTGGTGATAGGCCATCACGGGCGTGACAGCTTAACACGAATGGCGTCACTCAGTTTCCCAATCTGCTATGCCGAAGTAAAATGGGCATACCTCCTTGCTCCGATATTTGATTTAGGTGAAACTGATATCGTTGGAAATATAATTCAATTATCTATCCGTTGGTGGGTCATGAGCTCAGAAAGTCATAGCATAAAAAGATATATGCTCATTTGAAGCTGACTATACCAATATCCTTTTCAAGAATTCAATCGCTAAGGAAATGTTTTCATTCATCTATTAGCTAGGACACTTTTGAGTCCTTAATATGCATCAACCTTGATCATAGAACTACCAAAGAACTAAAATTTATTACTTATAAGTTCGAAGCATGATCCTAAAAATGTCTGAACTTTTGGGGTATTATAATATCTCCCCCTTGGGAACATTCATCGTCGAATGAGAATCAACTGAGAGGGGATAAAAGACAAACGGAACATGACTGAACTGAATAACTAAAATATGATCTTATGACTGACAAGATAAATATACTAAACTCATGCATATCTGATGCATAGATAACTGATACATGAATGCATAACTGAGTAATCTGATAAACTGAGTTTCTTAAGATAAGAATGCATAGCTGATGCATAATCTTATAACTGAACTAATACATGAATTCATAACTGAGTATGCAATGGTAATAGGTACCAAGTTTTATGATGGAAACATGAACATGAAACTGAATAAGCTTAAGGAGAACTATTACCTTAAGCTTGATCTGAATTGGCAAAGAAGAGGTGAGGATACTTGGTACGCAAATCTGCTTCTGCTTCCCAAGTAGCTCCCTCAGGAGACTGATTTCGCCAAAGAACCTTGACTAGAGGGTCTTCTTTGTTCCTCAAACGACGAGTCTGGTAGTCTAAGATTTTAACTGAAATCTCCTCATAAGAGAGGCTATTTTGAATGTCAATGCTTTGAATAGGGACTACAACTACTAGGTTACCTATGCACTTCATGAGCAAAGAGACATGGAAGACTGGATGAACTGAGGCTAGATCTGAAGGCTATTCGAGATCATAAGCTACCTTGCCAAAGCGACTGAGAATCCTTAATGGACCAATATATAGCAGACTGAGTTTCCCTTTCTTACCGAACCTCTTCACTCCCTTCATAGGAGAGATATTAAGATAGACGTAATCATTGACCTCGAATTCGAGATCCTTTCTACAAATATATGCATAACACTTCTATCAGCTCTGAGCAGCCCAGAGTCTCTCTCTGATCAACTGAACCTTCTCTAAGGCGTCGAATACCAAGTCAGGACCTATGACTGAGGCCTTACTAGCTTTGAACCAACCAATTGGAGATCTAAATCTCCTACCATAGAGAGCTTCGAATAAAGCCATTTGAATACTAGAATGATAGCTATAATTGTATGCAAACTCAATCAAAGGCAAGTGGTCATCTCAACTTTCCTTGAAATCAACTGCACACACCCTTAGCATATCTTCAAAAGTCTGAATGATCCTTTCTGCTTCACCATCTGTCTGAGGATGAAATATTGTACTGAGATGGACTTTGGTACTAAGACCCTTTTGGAATGATTTCCAGAAATGAGAGGTGAATTGGGTACCTCTGTCTGAGATGATAGATAATGGAATACTGTGTAATCTAACCAACTCCCTAATATAAAGTTTGGCATAATCCTCGGCTGAATAAGAAGTACGAACTAGAAGTAAGTGAGCTGACTTGGTTATTCTATCTACAATGATCCAAACTAAATCATGTTGATGATGAGTGCGAGGCAAACCCATCACAAAGTCCATGTTCACTTCTTCCAACTTCCAAGTAGGAATGGTGAACTCCTGCATAGAACCACTAAATTTCTGATGCTCTATCTTAACCTGCTGACATGTAGAGCACTTAGCCATAAATTCCACAACATCTCTCTTTGTTGTACTCCACCAATAGATCTCCAGCAAGTCATGGTACATCTTAGTGGACCCTGTATGAATAGAGTATCACGCACCATACGTTTCTGCAAGAATTCACTACCTTAAGTTATCTACACCTAGAACACATAGACGACCCTGACAATGAAAAACACCATCTTTTCCTTAGGAGAAAACCACTTCTTTCTGATTCTGAACTAACTCTTTTAGCTTGATAAGGCTAGGATCCCTATCTTATTTCTCTTTCACCTCAGAAACTAGAGATGACTCTAAACTACTCTGAACATATACACCACCCTTTAAGGAGTCGACAAAGTGAACTTCTAGTCTGGCAGGATGATGGATTTCTTGAGCTATCTTCTTCTTGCTATCCTCAACATGAGAAATACTACACATGGAGAGTCCACTGAGAGTGTCGGCCGCAATGTTGGCCTTTCCCAAATGGTAAAGGACACTCATGTCATAATCCTTCAAGAGCTCTAACCATCTTCTCTGATGAAGATTGATATCTTTCTGAGAAAAGACATACTAGAGACTTTTATGATCTATGAAGAAATCGACATAAACTCCATATAGATAATGCCTCCAAATATTTAAGTCAAATACTATGGCTACTAACTCAAGATCATGAGTAGGATAATTTTTCTTATGCGGCTTTAACTGTCTAGAGGAGTAGACTATGACCTTACTATGCTGCATAAGGACACAACCTAGACCCACTCTGGATGTATCACAATACACTACAAAACCGTTTGAACCATCTGGAAGAGCTAAAACTAGAGCTAACGTTAGTCGAGTCTTCAATTCCTGAAAACTCTTCTCGCAAGAATCTGACCACTAAAATTTAACCTTCTTTTGAGTTAATCTGTACATAGAGGATGCAATAGAAGAAAATCCTTCAAAAAATCATCTGTAATAGCCAGCCAAACCCAAGAAACTCCTAATATTTGATGGATACATGGGGCGAGGCCAGTTTATTACCTCTTTGGTTTTCTAAGGATCTACCCTAATGCCATCACCAGAAATAATATAGCCCTGGCATGCTACTGATCTTAGCCAAAACTCGCACTTACAAAACTTGGCAAATAACTAATGATCTTTGAGAGTCTGAAGAACAATTCTGAGATGGTCTGAATGATCATGCTCTGTATGGGAATAGACTAGGATATCATCTATGAAGACTATGACGAACATGTCTAAGTACTACTTGAACACACAATTCATTAAGTCCATGAAAACGACGGGTGCATTGGTAAGACCAAAAGATATGATTAGAAATTTAAAGTGACCATACCAAGTACGGAAAGCTATCTTTGGGATGTCACATTCTCTAACTCTAAGCTGATGATAGCCTGATCTGAGGTCTATCTTAGAGAAATAACTGGCACCCAGAAGTTGGCCAAACAAGTCATCTATTCTAGGAAATAGATACTTGTTCTTGACTGTAACTTTTTTGAGCTGACAATAATCAATACACATCCTGAGAGAACCATCTTTATTACACACGAATAAGACTGCTTAACCCTATGGGTATACAATGGGCCTGATGAATCCCTTATCTAAGAGATCCTTCAACTGATCTTTTAGTTCCTTGAGTTTTGCTGGTGCCATTCTGTATGGCAGAATAGAAATAGACTGAGTGTCTGGAAGCAGATCAATGCCGAAGTCTTTTTCCCTTTTAAGAGAACTGCCTGTAAGATCTTTAGGAAACACATCTGAATATTCATTAACCATTGGGAATAAATCCAAGCTAGGAGTTTCGGAACTGGAATCCTTAGCATGCACGAGATGATACACACACCTCTTAGAAATTATTTTCCTTGCCCGAAGGTAGGAAATAAGCTGACCCCTAAATGATGAAGTACTACCCCTCCACTCTAAGATGGGTTCATTTGAGAATTGAAACTGAACTATCCTATTTTTGTAGTCGACTGTGGCATAGTAGGAATAAAGCCAATCCATGTCGAGAATGACATCAAAATTAGTCATATCTAATTTGACTAAATTTGCTAATGTGGATCTCTGAAATATCATAACCAGGCAGTTCGTGTATACCTGCCAAGATATGATGGTTTTACCAACTGGGGTAAAGATTGAAAAAGGCAACTAAAATTTTGGGACTGATTTCAAAATTGCCTGCTATGTATGGAGTAACAAAAGACAAGAATGCACCTGGGTCTAGCAAATCATAAACATGAACATGGAAAATCTGTAACATACCAGTAACGACATCATAAGAATTTTCCTAATCCTGTCAGGTCTGAAGAACATAGATTCTGTTTGGGCGTTGCCCACTAGAAGCACTAGAAGCGTCACCCTACTAGTTCGGGTAACCGGAATGAGTTGTGGAATAATTCTGCTGACCCTGAGGACCTTGCTGAGAACAGTGTCTAACTCTGTGGCCTGGCTTGCCACAACCAAAAAAAATGACACAACCCACTCTACACATACCCTGATGGTGCTTACCGCAAGTTTTACACTGAGGATAAGTGTGGGCACAGCTAACACTGCCTTGAGATTTAGAGCCTGGTGCTCTATCTTTGTTGTCGTCTGTGAATTCGGCACTGGGGAACTAACGGAGGAAGGGGATGGAACTACTGACTTTGGATGAAACTGGGAATGGTTTTCTCCCTCTACTTTGGACTGAGAAAAACTAAAACTGCCTAATCTTGCTCTCTTTTTTTGCCTCTCCCTAGTTCTAACCTTCTGCTCCTCTATTTACTGAGCATGGGTCATAAGTCTGGCTAAAGTCATATCACTGTTCAACATCGCAGATCTACACTCATTTACCATGATATCATTCACCCCTAAAATGAACTTGCTCATCTTAGACCTGGTGTGCAACCACATGACGGGCATATCTGGCTACCTGAGTAAATCTGAGAGAATACTCCTTAACCGTCATATCTGAGGTTGATGAACTCAAGAACTGGCCTACCTTAGCTCTTGGGGAAAGAATATATCTAAAAAGGCCATGAAAAATTCCTCCCACTCAATTGGACCAGCATGTTCTACCCTCTCAGACTTTCAATGTTTGTACCAAGTATGAGCCACATATTGCAAACGGTATGTGGCTAACTTAGCGGTCTTAACAGAAGTAACACCCATGATGTCAATGACCTTCTGGACTTGGTCAATGTATTTCTAAGGGTCTTCATCAGACTTATACCCAAAGAAAGATGGAGGGTTCATTCGGGTGAAATTCTGAATCCTAGCTGCGGTTGAGTTGGCCACGGTATGGGCTGGAAGAACTGGTGGCCATTTATTTTGGGAAGCCAGAGACTGAGAAAGTATGGTGAATATGTCTCTAGACTCCGTATGATAAACATGTTCGCCTAAAGGATCTTCGGGATGAGGAGCTGTCTGGTTTTTCTCTTTGGAGGCATATTCTGAAATAAGAGAAGAACGAATTAGACTGAGAGTTTAACTTGATATTATGCTCACTAGCACAACATGAATACTGAAAGAAGGGAAACTATTCCTAAAATATCTCATAGCCTCCTGCACATAAATGTGGAGCATAACACACCCATGTACAAGACTCTACTAGATGCGGCTTTCTATCTTCCTAGGACTCTATTGAATCATAGTCTCTAATACCAAGTTTGTAATGCCCCAATTTTCTAAAACAGGATGCTACACGATGCCTATGACCCTCGAAGGACCACAAGCTAACCTATGACTGATATCTGTACCTGTACACTGCATAATATACATGAAAAATACGGAAAACATGAACAATTAGCCATAAGGTTCAACTGAATAAAGAATTTGTCAAAACATAACATCAATATAGGGTAAAGAATACCCAAAACAATTAAATTTGAATCAAAACTAAATATAAACCTGAACTAAATCTGAAAGCCTCTAAGTACTGTCTGAATAAGGAGTTGAAAGAACATGTCTCCAACTCACTCCATAAAATTGAAAGCTAACTAAAATAATAAATGAATCAAATCATATCATCCATGAATGAAGTGGACACACTGCAAGTCTGTATACTGGAATGCTACTGCTACTACAGATCTAGAGCTCGAGTCTCTGGACCTATGGTGTAACATAAAAAGAAAGCACTATAGCATAAATATGTCAGTACGTGGGGATATACTGAGTATACGAGTGAGGTAGGCTAAATGCAAAAGTGTTTACATACATGAGCAATGCTAACTGACTGACTGATATGAACATGAAAGTGCAAACATGCATGCATAGTAACTCAGATCGTGAATGCGTGATAGCTAAATGTTTATGCTAATACATGGTTTACAGATAACTAATAATGACTGATACTGTAGTTCTTATAACATGGGTGACTGTATCTAATAGTCCTAAATCTGATGGATCTATTTATGTTCCGTACTGTAATTAAATTGATTGTATCTGATAATTCTGATATATTAAAATCTGAAAAACTATCTGAGTTCTTTAACTGAGACTAATCATGAAATTGTGGGAGGTAATTGTTTACCGACATGCCCCATATGTGCCATTATAGCTAAGCTGGGGTCCAATCTCTTCCCTGACTGGAAGGGTGTCAATACCGCACCACTAGTAAGGACAACGTGTGAGCAACCCTCATATAATAGGTAACTCCAGTGAGAACGGTGGGAACCCTTATATGACAGGTTAAGCCACCTGATCTACCCTCATATAACAGGCTGTGATGTCTCAAACTATGCTGGTTATACAGTTCTGGAATGCAAGGATGACTGCTTAAAATCACACCCTCATATAACAGGTGAGTTCCCATCCTTGGGTTCACTCGGTACTAACTCCTACTTCTATCTGAAGAGACTAAACATGATTTAAATGACTATACTGAACATGATTTAACTGACTGTACATGAACTGAACTTATTGAATTTCCGTTGACTGATGGAATACTACTAATATCTGGTAACTGACTAGGATCATGAGGTTTTCTTGAGTCACATGACTGACTTATTTCTATTGAATCATGGCTTGATTTTGGATATTGTGAAATATGACATGGCCTAGGCACACAGCTATAATTTTTGTGTACGAATACCCCTAGGACTCAATAGAAGAAAACTGACACACACATGACTGACTAATCACAAGAAAGGAGTTCACAATTCATAATATCATAACTTGGGGAATTTCATGAAGTACATGATTTTCATACATCTTGTACATAAGTAGGATTTCCAAGTAAGCATAGCATAATCTTGTAAGGCTAGTTCATGAACAATCCAATAACATTTACGAGGCACATCATCGACATGAAAGTAATTGGAACATAGAGGCATATCATGAATACTTCACTTAGTCACAATTTAGCTATATTGCTTGATTTCTAGTTCCTTAGGCATTTTATCAAACACCTTGCCTGCACTCTTTTAAGGCATAGGTATATTTATCAATTCGACCATCTTAATCCATCAAAATTTTTTGGGTTTCAACTAACCTATTCACATGCTTCATGAAAACATATCAGGATACAACCTTGAATCCAAACAACAATCATCAATATGAATATAGTCATAACACGACAAGGAAATCATAATTTACAATTTAAAACATGATTCTTGAGCTCCATGGATGAAAAGGACCCATGGATGAACACTACGCATACCTTAGTGATTGAATCTTGAAATAGATCTAAAGTTTTTTAAGGTTCTTGAAGAATTCTTTAGGATTGCTCTTAAGGATATGATCTTGAGTGGAAACCCTAATCTTATGGTTGAGAGTGTATGAGAGAGATTTTTGAGATGTTTAACTAAAGAGAATGGAAGATAATACGCTCCTTGAAGGTTATAAGTCATGACAAGTGAAGGAAAAAAACCAAAATGCCCTTACTAAAATGCCCTTCAATTTTTGGGAAAAATAGCTAACGACATTCGTGACAAGTCATCAAGCTGGTGATAAGCCATCATGAATTGTCATCACAAAAGGGTAAAATCTTGATATTTTGGTTAAGGTTGACGACATTGGTGATAAGCCATCACGGGTATGATGGCTTATCACAAAATGTTATCATTGGGGTTGAAAATTTGCCCATGGCTGACGACATTGGTAATAGTCGTCATGGGCATGACAGGTTATCACGAATGTCGTCACTCAGTTTCCCATCCTGACATACCGGAGTAAAATAGGCATAACTCCTTTCTCTAATATCTTATTTAGTTAAAATTGATATCGTAGGAAAGTTAATTTAATTACATATCTATTGGTGGATCATGAGATCAGAGATTCACAGTATAATGAGAGATATGATCGTTTGAAACTGACTATACCAATATCCTTCTCAAGAATTCATTCGGTAATGAAATATTTTGATTCTTCTATTAGCTAGGACACCTTTGAGGCCTTAATATGCATCAAACTTGATCATAGAACTACCAAAGCACTAAAATTTATTACTCATAAGTTCAAAGTATAATCCTAAAAATGTCTAAACTTTTGGGGTATTATAGACCAGTAGCTTTCCTTGGCCATATTATTTTCATTGATGGCATTAAAGTTGACCCTCAAAATACTAAAGTAGTGAGAAATTAGCCCTTACCTATTTCTCTATCAAACTTTAGAAGTTTCTTAGGTCTGGAAAGCTATTACAGATGGTTTGTTGAAGGGTTTTCATCTATTGCATCCCCCATATCAAGATTGACTTAGAAATAATTCAATTTTTAGTAGACAAATTCTTGTGAGAAGAGTTTTAAGAAGTTAAAGACTCGACTCACCTCAGTTCCAGTTTTGACATTGTCCGATGGTTCAGATGGGTTTGTTGTTTATTATGAGTTTTCCATAGTTGGTTTTTTTTTTATGCAGAGTGGTAAGGTCATAGCCTACGCCTCTGCAAAACTTAAGCCCCATGAAATAAATTATCCTACCCATGATCTTGAGTTAATAGTTGTAGTGTTTTCCTTAAAAATTTAGAGGCACTATTTGTATGGGGTGCGTATTGATGTATTCACAGACCATAAGATTTTTCAATATAGGCTTTCATAGAGATAGTTAAATCTTCATAAGAGAAGGTGTCTAGAATTATTAAAATATTATGATATAAGTATACTGTATCATCTAGGAAAGGACAATATAGTGGTAGATGCTCTTAGTAGATTTTCTATGGGTAGTTTGGCTCATGTTGAGAATGATAAGAACCAGTAGATTTAGAAGGTTCATTAGTTATCTAGATTAGGAATTTATTTGGTTGACTCAGATAAGGGTAGTGTTTGGGTGCAGAGTATTTAGAATCTTCTTTGGTTGCTGAAGTGAGGGAAAAGAAAGATAGGGATCCTAGTTTATTGAAGTTGAAGGAGTCAGTTAGAAATTAAAAAGTAGAGGTTTTATCCCAAGTGGGAGATGATATGTTGCGTTTCCAAAGTAGACTGTGTGTGCCGTGTGTAGATGAGTTGAGATAGTGAATTCTTCTAGAAGAGCATGGTGTACCTTACTCTATTCACCTAAGGTCCACTAAGATGTGCCATAGTTTACTGGAGATCTATTAGTGGAGCGGTATGAAGAAAAAGAATACAGAGTTTGTAGCTAAGTGCCTTATTTGTCAGCAGGTTAAGACTGAGCACCAGAAGCCTAGTGGCAATATGAAAGAGTTCAGTATTCCTACTTGGAAGTAGGAAGAGGTGAACATGGACTTTATGATGGGTTTGACTCGTACTCATCGTCAGCATGATTCAATTTAGGTCATTGTGGATAGGATGACCAAATAAGACCATTTATTGTCAGTCCATACTTCCTTTTCAGCTGAGGACTATGCGAAGTTATATATTAGAGAGTTTGTTAGATTGCATGGAGTCCCGTTGTCCATCATTTTAGATAGGGGTACTCAGTTCATCTCTCATTTTTAGAAGGCTTTTAGAAGGGTCTTGGTACCCAAGTTCGTATCAATACAACCTTTCACCCTCAGACATATGGTCAGGTGGAGAGGACCATTCAAACCATAGAGGATATGTTGAGAGCTTGTGTCATCGACTTTAAGGGCAGTTGGGATGATCACTTGCCATTGGTTGAGTTCGCTTACAACAACAACTACAATTCTAGTATCCATATGGCTCCGTTTAAGGCTTTATATGGGAGAAGATATAGATCTCTTATATGTTGGTTTGAAGTTGGTGAGACTACATTGATAGGACAATATTTAGTGTTCGATGCTTTGGAGAAAGTTCAATTAATCAGGGAGAGGATTAAGACCTCAAAGCCGATAGAAATCTTATGTAGATGTGAGGAGAAAGTATATCGAATCTAAGATTGGTGATTTTGTATATTTAAAAATCTCTCCCATGAATGGTGTGAAGAGATTTGGTAAAAATGGGAAGCTCAGTCCCCGATATGTAAGCCCTTTTAGGATCATGAGTCACTTTGGGAAAGTAGCATATGAGCTTGAATTACCTATAGATTTGGCATCGGTGCATCCAATGTTCCATGTTTCTTTATTAAAGAAGTGTATTGGTGCTCCAATGTTCGTTGTTCATTTAGAGAACTTAGATATTCAGAACGACCTTTCTTACAAAGAACTCCTAGTTAAAATCTTAGATCTTTAGATTCGCAGACTAAGGAACAAAGAAGTTCCCTTAGTCAAAGTTCTTTGGAGGAATCAGTTCGTTGAGGGAGATACATGGGAATCAAAGATAGACATGCATAGCAAGTAACCTCACCTTTTTTTTTTGTAAACTCAAACTCAGCTCAAGTTAACATTTTTTCTTGGAGTTCCTCTTTTTCATTCTCAGTTCTAACCATAAAATCATGTTCATGTTATTGCATGCATTCTCGAATCAGTTAAGTCAGTCACCATGTTCAGACTCAGTCATGTAATCACATTTTTAGTTATGCATAATTAGCATATAATCTCAATCCCTTATATCCTCAGCTTAATTAGTCTCATTCGAGGACAAATGTTCCCAAGGGGGAGATATTGCAATACACTGTACGTTTCTAAGTCCAGATCATCCTCTAGTACTTTATTAAGATGCTTAGAACCTAAAATATAATGATAAGTGTTGAGGGACTTAGTCACTTTTTACTACCTTTAACTTCGAGGATTCTTAAGTTGGCCTTCTGGGCTCCGAGACAAAGGTTTTTGAGTTGATTCATGTTCAAGGGTGTAAGTACCATGTCTTGGTTAAGTTTCAGATTTTTCAAACAAGGTTTGGACCATGTTTAAATTTTCCAGGTAGCAGCTCATAGTGATTTGACCGCGTCACGATGAGAATAATGATGAAGGAGCCACCGTGTCGAGCTGAAGGGAAAATCAGCAATGGTCATTTCCATTAACTCACTTCAATTGCACCACATCGTGGTGAGTATAGAAATGAGGGTATCACTGCATCGCGGTGAAGACATAATCTACATTCCAGTTTCATATTTTAAATACAGAAGGGTAGTTTCATCTTTTTCCCCCTCACTTTAACACGAGATTTAGGTCCCAAAACAACATCTTTTCCTCATAATTCATATTTAACTCAGAGTCAAAAGCAATCTCTCTCAAGAACAAACCCTAGCCCCTTCAACATTCAAGTTCAATTCTCAAGAAATCCAATAAGAACCTTCACGAATTTATCAATAAAAGTATGTTATATGTTGATTCATGAACCCTTTTCATCCATGGAGTTCAAGAACCCAATTTTCAAGTTCAATTATGATATTAACATGTATTTATGAATCATACTCATGAACTTCCATAAATTTTGACTTTATGCCATGTTTACATTTGTTTTTCATTGGAGTTAGTTCTTGGCATGTTGAAGAATAAAAATTGCATGTTGAAATGCATAACCATGATTTTAGTGAAGAAGTTATGTTACTATCCTATGTATTAAACTAATTTCATGATTTAACTCACGAATCTCATATGTTTTATGAAATGCCACAAAGATGAATTTTGAAGAATAATTATTTATGAAGTTCTCCAAGTTGTATTATGGTTTCAAATGCTCTCATGTGATATTATTGATATTACTATCGAGTCCTAGGGGTTATGAATACCCAAAATCATAGCTGTTTACATAGTCTAAATACTTTTGGAAGGGTTTCAAATATGCTTGAGTATTATCAGTTCAGTTAGTGCATCATGTCAGTCAGCTCAGTTTAGTCTAGTAATTAGAGTCAATTCAGTTGAGAGTAGGATTTTGCACTGAGGGAACCCAAAGATGGGTGCTTACCTCCCTGTTAAGGGTGTGACCTTTAGTAGAAGTCCCTGCGTTCAATAAATACATATCCAATGTAGTTTAAGACATTAACCTTCCTGTTGAGGGTTAAAACATATCTCATCAGTTCCCTTCTAGCTGAGGGTGACCATTAATCCTTTGGGGCAACACTTTAGTGGATCCACATAGCCAGTGTTAGTACCTGTGGCACGATATTGACCCCCTTCTAACTAGGGTTACATGTTGGAACCATTTTACCTTATTGGGGCATGTCGATTAGATGATAGCTCCCACAGTCTCACTCCAGTGATCAGTTTAGAGTTTAGTTTTCAAACTTTCTTGACCATAGCATACAGTTATTAGTTGTTCAACATCAGAATTTCAGTATTTTAGTTTACAGACTATTCTAGTATCATGTTATATGCTTTGTCATGCATTCACAGGTTTTACATCTTTTTTCACATACTATACATCAGTTATCTCATGCTATGTGTTCAGTCAGTATAATTCATGCATAAGAACCATGCATGTCAGCCTAACCTCATTTATAATATCATTACATTCAAAGTACTAACCGTATACTCATTTCTTGTGATATGATGTATACTATCCTAGGTTTGGACACTTAGGTTCTTGATCATACCAAGACCTCCCCAGCTCATCCTCAGTAGTATCAGTAGTGAGTCGTCATATTCTAAGGACCATTTGTGTTTATTTCAGTTCAGTTTAGTATTCAGTCAGAGTTAGTTGGGGACTTGTCCCATCAACTCCATAGTCAGTCAGTTAGAGGCTTTCGGACACTTTTAGTCAGTTGTTCAGTTATCAGTTGTTATTGGAAGTCTTACAATATTGTTTTTAGAAAGAGGTTTCCAGTATTTCAATTCAGTATTGTTTTCGTTTTTAAAACCTTATGGCATTTTCAATTAAATTTCGTACACGTTTTATATTATTTTATTTAGCGCTCATAAAAGGTACCATCATGGGTTACCTTATGGTCCTTGAGGACATTTGTAATGGCTCAAGTCTGTATCTAGGATGCTACACGGTGCTCACAATCCCAAAGGACCACAAGTTAACCCATGGTTGGTACCTGCTGCAATAATTGAATAATAATGCTGTATATGCAAAAATTAGGCAAAAACTTCCCATAAGGTTCAATACTGGACAAAAACTGAATGCGGTATAACATTACCAAAGTTGAAACATCTGTCTAAAAATGATCTAGTCTGAAAAAACTCTAAACTGTCTGAAATATAGAGTTGATAGGACAAGTCCCTAATTAACTTCGGCTACTGAAATAAACTAGAATGCTAAAATACTAATCATGTTCTCAAACTATGAGGACTTACCACTAACTCTAACTGCTAAAAATCTATAACTGCTAGGGATGATCGAGAGATCGTATGTTTGAACCTATGATATAAGACATCATAGCGCAAGAGAAAAATATGCGTCAGTACTTTGAATGTACTGGTATACAAAGTGAGGTAGGCTGAAATGTATGGGTTAATATGCATGAACAATACTGACTAAATAACATGAATGTAACTAAATAAGAATACATGCATGAATACGTAAACTATAACTGAGATAGTGACAACACTTGATACTGAGTCTGAATACTGGTTAACTAATATTTGAGTCTACTGATACTGAATTACTGATAATCGAATGACTATATCTGATATTCCTAAAAATGGAACTGTGTTGAGTTTTGTACTGATATTGGAACTGAAATTGAGACTGTAGGAGGTAATCATCTAATCGACATGCCCCTCTATAAATAGATTGGGATCCAACCTATTACCCCAGTTGGAAGGGTGTCAATATCGTTCCACGAGTAAAGACAAGCAGAGTCACCCTTATCTGGCAGGTGCTCTAAATGAGAATGATGGTACCCTCAACTGGCAGGTAGATCACCTTATCAACCCTCAACTGGAAGGTTAATATCTCAACCTACGCTGGCTATGTAGTTTTGGAACACAAGGACTGCTTCTAAGGCTCACATCCTCTACTGGCAGGTGAGTCCCCATCCTTGGGTTCACTCGGTGCTGAATCCTACTCTGAACTGAATAGACACTGGGCTAATTTATAAACTGTTCTAAGATAGACTAAACTATTACTGGTCATACTGTTTAACTGAACTAAATTGAGTTCCATGGACTGACGGAATACTATAGAATTTTGTTAACTGACTGAGTACTACTGAGTTTCCCTGAGTTCTGTAACTGACTGAATTCTAATGATCGTGACATGGATGAATACTATTCAATAATTGACACTGGCTCTAGGTATACAACTAAATTTTTTGGTATTAAATACCCATAGGACTCAATAGCATTAAAAACAAATCACTATATGACTTTACTACCATAATAGTACTAGCTTACTAACAATACATTCACTTGGGCATTTCTGTCAAACACTTGATATACACTGAGCTTGTGTAAGATTAAATTCACATAATAGCATGTAATACTTGGGCTAGGCACTTAACATAGGCATTTTGACAAACACTTGAGAAGCATGGGTATTTCACATATCAATACACATATAGTACTATCATGAATTCTACATTCAACTTGCAACTCAAGAATTTTACATGAAGTTCATAAAGATCAATTCACAATTAACTAGTTTGCATGACACTTTGGACAAATCATTGAGTTAGATCACCATTAACATCATAATCATGAATACATTCAAGATCCAAAAAGAAATCAATGAAATCAATTAACTTAGATTTTAAAAGAGTTTCTTAGACTCCAAGGGTTGAAGGATACCCTTGAATAAACACTTCACATACCTTAGTGACTGAATTCTCAAAGATTGGTGGTGGTTTCTTGAGTTCTTGATTTGAAATTGATCTCCCTGGATTTTCTGTTCATGAAAAATTGAAATAATGAATGTATTTAGCCTCTAAAGGGGCTTAATATCCTGTTTTGGGGGCTGATAAATGTGGAAAAAAAACCCTATTACCCTTGAGGATGCGGATTTTTAATGACTAAAATCTGAACTGTCTACGTGTAGAATGACATGCCATAACGTTGGCATCGATGCGATGGATAATGCGTGGCATCAATTCTACATCGATTCACTAGAATTTTCCAATGGGATCCAAGGAAGATTATTGATCAATGCGATGGCCGATGCGCCACACCAAGATCGCGTCGATACACTATTTTGGATTCCCAAAAATGGTTCAAATGATATCCAAAAAATTTGAAACTCGTTCAAGAACATCTACTAACATTTCTAATAATGAAACAACCTAAAGATTTAAATTTTAAGGTCATCGTAGTCATGAAATAGAGTTTCCAACTTAGGAAGGCCAAAATGACACTAAGTTTGAATACTTAGCTAAAATTTTCTAAGTCTGGGACCCCTTAGCAAGCTTAAACGACTGAGTTGAGCTTAGGATTTTCCGGGTTCTTACAATATCTCCTCCTTGGAAACATTCATCTTCAAATGAGACTGATTAATCTGAGAATACTGATAGACTAGATTTAGACACTAGATATGCACAACTGAAGCATGATTCCATGACTGAAATTACTGATATACTAAATTATCATACTCAACATACATATCTGATGCATGAGTACATAGCTGAACATGATTCATGAATGCATGACTATGATTACTGATAAGCTGAGTTTATATACTGATCATGCATGTCTTATGCATGAGTATGTGACTAAACTGATTCGTGAATGCATGACTGAGTATGCAACATCAATTGATACTACGTTGGTTGTTATATCTGAACATGAGACTAAGTAATTCAAAGAAAAATTGTTACCTTGGGTTGAGTATGAGTTTACGGAGCAAAGGTGAGGGTACTTGGTCCACATGTCTGCTTCTACCTCCCTAGTATATCCCTCAACAAACTGATTCTGCCAAAGAACTTTGACTAAAGGAACTTCTTTTTTCCTCAGTCTGGGAATATGATAGTCAAGGATTTCGACTGGAATCTCTTCATAACAGAGGCTATTTTGAACATCTATGCCCTCTATAGGGACTATCAATGCTGGGTCACCTATGCATTTCTTTTGCAAGGAAACATAGAACACTAGATGCACTGAAGCTAAGTCTTAAGTCAACTCATGCTCGTAAGAAACCTTTTTTTTTTCAAAGTAGCCGAGAATTTGGTAACAAGCGACATATCGAGGAATAAGTTTTCCTTTCTTGGCGAGCCTCTTCACTACCTTCATGGGAGAGATTCTTAGGAATACAAAATCACTGATCTCAAACTCGAGATCATTTACTAAACACACATGAATGGAAACATGAGAACATAAATGAGCCTGAAATGTGATACATGAACTAAATATCATGAACTGAACTGAGTCCCTGAATACATAGCTTATGGTTGAGATTGGAACTTAAGGGTCCACTTATGAGTTCCCACTACTCCAAATTAGATTCGTTATGAAGAAAAGATGGAAGGTTAGGTCCTGAAAGCTCAGGAGATTATAGTTCAACTCCCCCTTAGGAATTTATGTCCCTTGAAGAATGCTGACTTGGCTGAGATACTGAGGAAAACTGAGATGATGCATAGGGAACCTACGAACTGAATCTTGACTGAATATTGGGGTTCTTAAACTTAGGCATGACATCCGAACTGAGTTGAACTTGCAACTACATGGTTGCTCGACCTTGGAAAAGTTACATTCATGATACTTCAGATAGTACGACTAGATGGAAAGATGGGAAACCAAACCATACAAATTTGTATGCCTATCTGCTAAACTGAATTGTTGTCTTTACGGATTAACTCATGCCAAAAACTTGTACTCTACTGGAGCATTTCTTTAACACTCTTTCAATAAAGTTCTAGTGACTTTAGGAAGAAAGGAATCTTCACATGGGCTGAATAGAATAGCCCAATAAGAAAATCATATCCTAGATAAAATTATATAATATAAGTCGACACCTAAAAAACATCATCTAAGACAGAGTGACTAAACCTTATGCACTTCAATTAAAAAATTTCAATCTTAGATATATCCCTTGAATACTCCTCAACCATACTCTCCACCTTAGTACAACACATCAAATAAGACTACAGAGAATATTCATATAGGTGCTGAACACGAGGGCATACACTTATTAACTTATCTGATTATTTGATTGGTTGATAGTTGAATACTTGGTCATGCAATATTGAACTGTACTTAGTTTGAATAACTGGACTAGAACTATATAGTATTATACATATGAGGTAAGGACTGACTAAGTAACATGAGATAACTGAGCATGAATTTATGAAAATTGTATTATTTGAGAATGTAAGACCAAATGTACAACATGATTCTGGAATAGTCTATAAACTGAGGTACTAAAATACTGATAACTAGATAGCTGATAAATATATGCTATGGTCAAGCGAACTTGAAATTGAACTGAGTTACTGATCTGATTGTCGAACTGAGACTAGGACTAAGGCTGTACCTATGTTGGTAACTGAGACTATACTGAAACTGAATACTGGGTTCTGATAACTACGCAAAATTCATATATCCACTTACACACCAACATGGCATTCAAGCCTATCTTCATAACTGCAGCCTCGTGTAAAACTAGCATGCAATAATCTTTTCTTAAAATGAAATATTTACTATCTCCCTTCTAAGAAACTGCTCATTACTACATCATTTCAAAAGGAGAGTTCACTGAAGGTGAGGACCTAAATCATGAATGACATTATATCAAACTTCACACTTAACTGGGGCCTAAGGAATAGGACATCAACATCCTAGATTTTACCAAGAAAACTAAAATCAGGATTTAAATGACAACATCTAAATTTTGCTAACCATTAAGAGTATAGCATAAGTCATAGGAACTGAGCATGCTCTAAGGCATGACATAAGTACATAAGTCATGAACTGCATGACTTGATATTGGAGTTTTTGTGTTCATGGAACATGATGTGTAACATTGCGTGATTTGGAACTCCTTATACTAGGAATTGTAAGCATGCATGATTTTTTATGATATGCACTAATACGATCTATGATCATATAGATGACATGTAAGACATGAGTAGATATTATGATAGCTGAAGTACAAAACTTTGCACTGAGGTAAGGACAGGTTAGGCATCATGCCCCCCACTGCTTTTCTACACATATAGACATTACTATTAAAATTTGAAAGCCTGAATTGGTTACTTGTTATACCATCTCCCCCTTAGCTTAATGTCATTATTCTAGGTATGTGAATAACTTAATAAACTCTAAACCAAAATAAAACCACATTACTCTAGACTCTGAGATATAATAATACTCATAAACACTAAACTCATTCGGAAGGACTTTACCTAATAATGTAAGGTATACTGCTACTACTTTCTTTCGATACATAATTCTTAGATTTTTATTGCTCCAACAATCATCATGTAGCATCCTCAACATTGACTAACTTAGAATTCTCTACTCTTCTTTCTACTAGTGTAATATAGAGATTCAAACTTAAATCAACTGAAACTGAGGTACTACTCTTTCATCCAAGGATTGGTCCCTCAGGAAACTAAAATGGGATAACTCTATAACTGAAATCAACTGATGGAATTCTCTATTTTATTACTGTAATTGAGAAATTTTTGTATACTTGTCTAGATGGAATAGATCTAGATACTAGGGGAGGCACTAAGAAGAGTTCTATTAAGATTTCTAATCTGACTTGAAAGTTGACTGCTATGTAATGAGTTACAAGAAATTGAGAAACTCCTGGATCTAAAAAGGCATACACATATAAATGAAAGATCTGTAACATACCAATGACCACATCAGGATAACTTTCCTGATCTTTTCGAGAGTAAAGTGCATAAAGCCTATTTGGGCACTGCCCACTAGTGGTACTGGAAGTGGGACCCTTCTTATTCGGTGACCAGAATGAGTTGAAGGATGGTCGGACTGACCCTGTTGGCGTAAATCCTTTCCCCTCTGAGAAATTACTCTATACTCCCACATCCTATGGCCTGGCTTACATCATCTAAAACATACATCACTACCAGCTCTACACACTCTCTTATGGTTCTTACCACATTCTCTACAAAGTGGATTAGTACGAACACCCTTTCCCCTACCTTTTGACTTAGAGACTAATGCCCTATTTCGACTGTCATTTTTAAGCTTAAGCACTGGTTCCCTAACTGAAGGTGAAATTGGGGTTGATAATATCTAATGGAATTAAGAGCAGCTACTACCCCCAAATCTTGGCATAGAATTATTTGTTCTAGCCCTCTTATTCTTCCTACGGTCCCCTCCCTTACCCTGTTAAAGGCAAGTCAATAACCTAGATGGGACAAAAGTGTACAAATTATTCTGAGTAACTACTAATAAGCTAGTGTACTAAAAGTAGCTTTAAATTCAGCATGAGAGACATGGTCATTCAGGGGATCTGCCTAAATGGGTAAAGAAGCTAGCCGATTTTGATCTCTTCTTCTATTAGGTTTTCTGGGAGGCAAGTTCCAAAAGCATAAGGAATAGATGAATTAGACTGATATTTTAACTGGAGCTCATGCTCACTCACATGATATGAATACTGAAAGAAGGGAAACGTTTCCTAAAACATCCCATAGCCTCTTATCCATAAGTGTGGTGCACTACACACCCATGCACAAGACTTTACTAGATATTGCTTTTAGACTTCCTAGGACTCTGTTGAACCATTGGCTCTGATACCAAGTTTGTAGTACCCTGAGTCTGTACCCTAGATGCTACACGTGCTCATAATCCTGAAGCACCACAAGATAAACCATGAGTGGTACCTGCTGCAATAACTGAATAATAATGTTGTAGATATATAGAAATTAGGTGGAAACTTGCCATTAGGTTCAATATTGATATAAAAC
Organism: Capsicum baccatum var. pendulum; assembly: GCA_030864225.1. Classification (NCBI taxonomy): domain Eukaryota; kingdom Viridiplantae; phylum Streptophyta; class Magnoliopsida; order Solanales; family Solanaceae; genus Capsicum; species Capsicum baccatum. The sequence continues at coordinate 64,067,347 of CM061551.1, forward strand.
TGAATACGGTATAACAATACCAAAATTGAAACATCTGTCTGAAAATGCTCTAGTCTGAAAAGCCTCTAAACTGTCTGAAATATGGAATTGATAGAAAAAGTCAGTAACTAACTTCGACTATAGAAATAAATTAAAATTCAAAAATAATAATCATGTCCTCAAACTTTAAGGAATCACCACTAACTCTGACTGCTGAAAATCTATAACTGCTAGGGATGATCGAGAGCCCGTGCGTGTGAACCTATGATATAAGACATCATAGTATAAGAGAAAAGTATGTGTCAGTACTTTGAAAATACTGGTATGAAAAGTGATGAAGGCTGAAATGTACGGTTTCATAGGCATGGACAATACTGACTGAATAACATGAATGTAACTGGATAAGAATACATGCATGAATACGTAAACTGTAATGGAGATTGTGATAACACTAGATAATGAGTCTGAATACTGGTTAACTAATATCTAAGTCTATTGATACTGAATTACTGATAACTGAATAACTGTATCTGATAGTCCTGAAAAAAGAATTGTGTTGAGTTTCATACTAACATTAGACCTGAAACTGAGACTATGAAAGGTAACCATCAAACCAACATGCCCCTTTCTAAATAGATTGGGGTCCAACCTGTAACCCCATTTAGAAGGGTGTCAATACTGTGCCACAGGTAAATACAAGATGAGTCATCTTTATCTCTGAATGAGAATGGTAGTACCCTCAAATGGAAGGTAGAACACCTTATCAACCCTTAATATTGAAGGTTAATGTCTTAACCTATGGAGGCTACGTAGTTCTAGAACACAAGAACTGCTTCTAAGGCTCACACCCTCTACTCGTAGGTGAATCCCCATCCTTGGGTTTATTTGGTGCTAATCCTACTCCCAACTTAATAGACAGTGGGTTTATTTCTAAACTTTCTGAGATGGACTGATCTATTATTGATCATACTATTTAAATAAACTAAACTGAATTTACTTAGTTTCATGGACTGATAAAATACTACTGAATTTTGTTAATTGAATGAGTACTATGAGTTTTCCTGAGCTCTATAACAGACTGAATTCTACTGATCATGACATGGCTGAATACTATTTTGTAACTGACACTGGCTCAAGGTATACAGCTAAATATTTGGGTATTAAATACCCCCAGGACTCAATAGCATAAAAAGCAAATCACTATATGACTTTGGTAGCATAAAAGTACTATCTTACTAACAATACATTCACTTAGGAATTTCTATCAAACACTTGATATACATTGGGCTTGCACAAGATTAAATTCACCTAATAGCATATTATGCTTGGGCAGTTCAATTCACATAGGCATTTTTACAAACACTTGAGAAGAATGGGTATTTCACATATCAATACACATGTTGTACTATCATGAATTCTACATTCAATTTGCAACTCAAGAATTTAACATGAAGTTCATAAAGTTCAATTCATAATTAACTAGTTTACAGGAAACATGGTACAAATCATGGAGTTACATCACCTGTAACATCATAATCATGAATACATTCAAAATCCAACAAGAAATCTATGTAATCAATTAACTTAAATTTTAAAATAGTTTCTTGGACTCCAAGGATGGAAGCATACCTTTGGATGAACACTTCACATACCTTAGTGCATGAATTTTGAAATATTGGTGGTAGTTTCTTGAGTTCTTAATTTGAAATTGATCCCCCTAGGGTTTCTGTTCTTGAGAAATTTGAGAATAATGAATGAATTTACCCTCTAAAGGGGCTTAATCTCATGTTTTGGGTGCTGATAAATGTGGAAAAAAAAACCCTATTAGCTTCGAGGATGTGGCTTTTTAATGACTTAAAACTAAAGTATCAATGCGCAGACCGATGCACCGCGTTGTTGGCATCGACGCGATTGAAAATGTGCCGCATCGTTGGCATCAACGTGATGGACAATGTGCCACATTGATTTCATGTCGGTTCAATGGAATTTTCCACTGGGATCCAAGGAAAATTATTGATCGACATGATGGCGGTCACGCTGTGCTGAGATCGCGTTGATACACTATTTTGGATTCCCAAACATGGTTCAAACGAGGTATGAAAAATCTGAAACTTGTCTAGGAATACCTACTAACATTCTTGATCATGAATCAACCTAAAGATTGAGATTTTAATGTCATAGAGGACGTGAAATATAGTTTCTAAATTACGTAGGCCAAAATGACACTAAGTTTGAATACTTCGCTAAAATTTTCTAAGTCTGGGACCCCTTAGTAAGCTTAAAAGACTGAGTTGAACGTAGGATTTTGTGGGGTCTTATAGCTGTAGGCACCATATGGCGTCCAAGATATACACTCAAGGCATTACATAAAGGATGAGTTAGAAAAAGGAGTTAAATAGAGCTCATGCTCCTACACATGACATGCACATTGAAAGAAGGGAAACTTTCTTAAAATGTCTTGTAGCCTCTTGCCCATAAGCGTGGCGTGCTTCACACCCATGCATAAGACTCTACTCAATGCGGCTTTCAGATACCCTTGGATACTTTAAAACCTTAGGCTCTTATACCAAGTTTTATCATGACCCAAGGCTACCTCTAGTGCTTATGTCCATAAGTGACCACAAGATTACCCATGAACTAGTACTTGTTATGAGTATTGAGTAAAATAGTGATACAACATATGTGCGGAAGATAAGAAAATAAGATACTGTAAATTTGAATACTAAAATACATAGCAATGGAATGTCTAAAATATGTGATAAAAATATTGTAGTATCCTGTAATTATCTCAGATCAATTCAGCTCATAGTGTATGTACAAGAGGCTTAGAACCTGAAAATTTAGCTAAGTGTTGGAGACAATTTTATTTATGGCCTCTTAACTTTGATGATTTTGAAAGTGACATTCCCGACACCGAGATAAAATTTTCTAAGTTGATTCATGTTTAGGGGTGTAAGAAGCATGTCTCGGGGACGTTTTAGATTTTTTGGATGAGTATTAGGTACATTTGGATTTCAATTCTAGAATCTCACCGCGATTGTGGTGTGTCGTGATGGATTTAGCAGTGGAAAGATTATCGCATCGCGATGAAGGCTTAATCCACATTCTAGTTATGAATTTAAATCCCAGAGGGGCGGTCTGGTCTTTTCCCATTTCCCAATCAATAAAAAAAAAGATTTATCATCAATTATGGCATTATATGCCCTAATTTCCTAATTTCTCTTTAAAATAAACCCTAACCCTCACCTAAATTTATAGAATTCAACCATTATTCCTTTAATAAAACTCAAGAATTCAAGCTTCACCACCTAAGAACAATCAAGAACGTCAATTCTCCTAGAAGATTTAAGCCTTAAGGTATGTTAGATGTTCATCCACAGGCCCCTTTGCACCTGTGGAGTCCAAGGATTTAGTTTTATGTTTAAAACTATGAATTTACATGTTTACAATGAGTTATATTCATGAAGATTTTGGGATTTTTAATTATGCATGATGATTACCATTGTTTTTAGTTGGAAAGTGGCCCTTACACGTTTGAAGCATGAAATTCCATGTCAAATCCCCAATGTATAGTTTTAGTGTTATGATTTTGTTATTCCTATATGTTTCAACAATTCCAATGCCTAAGATCATGAATTTAAAGTGTTTGATGAAATGCATAAGAGATGAATTTTGAGCAATGACTACTTATTATGCATTTGAAACTTTGGTATGCTTCTACTTGATGTTATCTAGTCCTGGGGGTTATGAATACCAGAAGTTTAGTTGTTTACTTATTTATAGTACATTCAGAATGTTTTTCTTGTATATATGAGTATTATCAGTTCAGTCAGTTATTCTATTAGTCAAGTTTAGATCAGTTCAGTAATCCGAGTAAGTTCATTTGGGAGTAGGATTTAGTGTCGAGCAAACCTAGGGATGAGGGCTCACCTAATAGTTGAGGGTGTAAACTTTAGTAGAAATCCCTATATTCTAGACCCACGTAACCAGCATAGCTTAGAGAATTTAACCTTCCAATTAAGGATTGGAAAATCTCAACAGATCACCTTCCAGTAGAGAGTGACTCTTTAGTCCTTTGGGTCTTCATTTTAGTGGATCCATACAGCCAATGTTAGTACCCGTGGTACGGTACTGATACCCTTCCAACTGTAGTCACAAGTTAGACCCCAGTTAACTCTTAATTAGGGCATGCCAATTAGATGATACCTTCTATAGTCTTAGTCCAGTATTCAATTTAGATTATAATTTTAGGTATTCTTGACCATAACATACAGTTACTAGTTATTCAGTATCAGTATTTTAGTATTTTAGTTTACAGACCATTCCAGTATCATGCCATATGCTTGGTCATGAATTCTTCGATCTTACAACTTTAACACATTCTATAAATCATTTATCTCATGCCATTCATTCAATCGGTTATTATTCATGCATATAAGCCATGAATACTATAAGTTTCCCTGAGTTCTATAACTAACTGAATTCTACTGATCGTGACAGGGCTGAATACTATTCTATAACTGACACTGGCTCTAGGTATAAAGCTAAAATTTTGGGTATTAAATACCCCCAGGACACAATATCATGAAAACCAAATCACTACATTACTTTAGTAGTATAATAGTACTAACAATACATTCACTTAGGCTTTTCTATCAAACACTTGATATACATTGGGCTTGCAAAAGATTAAATTCACATAATAGCATGTTATGCTTGGGCTAGTCAATTCACATAGGCATTTTGACAACCACTTGAGAAGCATGGGTATTTCACATATCAATACACATATAGTACTATCATGAATTCTACATTCAACTTGCACCTCAAGAATTTAACATGAAGTTCATAAAGTTCCATTCATAATTAACTAGTTTGAATAAAACTCGAGGAAAATCATGGAGTTAGATCACCATTAACATCATAATTATGAATACATTCAAAATCCAACAAGAAATCCATGAAATTAATTCATTAAATTTTAAAAGTGTTTCTTGGACTCCAAGGGTTAAAGTATACCCTTGGATGAACACTTCACATACTTTAGTGCCTGAATTCTAAAGGATTGGTAGTGGCTTTTTGAGTTCTTAATTTGAAATTGATCCCCCTAGGGTTTCTGTTCTTGAGAAATTTGAGAATAATGAATGAATTTAGCCTTTAAAGGGGCTTAATCTTGTGTTTTGAGTGCTGATAAAAGTGAAAAAAAAACCCTATTACCCCTAAGGATGCGGCTTTTTAATGAATAAAAAATAAACTATCGACGGATAGACCAATGCCCCGCGTCGTTAGCATTGATGCGATGGACAACGCACCGCATCATTGTTATCGATGCAATGGCCAATGTACTACATCAATTATACATCGATTCAATAGAATTTTCCACTGGGATCCAAGGAAAATTATTGATCGACATGATGGCGGTCACGTCGTGCTGAGATCGCGTTGATACACTATTTTGGATTCCCAAACATGGTTCAAACGAGGTTTGAAAAATCTAAAACTTGTCTAGGAATACCTACTAACATTCTTGATCATGAATCAACCTAAAGATTGAGATTTTAAGGTCATAGAGGACGTGAAATATAGTTTCCAAATTACGTAGGCCAAAATGATACTAAGTTTGAATACTTCGCTAAAATTTTCTAAGTCTAGGACCCCTTAGTAAGCTTAAAAGACTGAGTTGAACGTAGGATTTTATGGGGTCTTACAGCTGTAGGCACCATATGGCATCCAAGATATACACTCGAGGCATTACATAAAGGATGAGTTAGAAAAAGGAGTTAAATAGAGCTCATGCTCTTGCACATGACATGAACATTGAAAGAAGGGAAACTTTCTTAAAATATCTTGTAGCCTCTTGCCCATAAGCGTGGCGTGCTTCACACCCATGCATAAGACTCTACTCAACGTGGATTTCAGACACCCTAGGACACATTAAAACCTTAGGCTCTGATACCAAGTTTTATCACAACCCGAGGCTACCCCTATTGTTTATGTGCATAAGTGACCACAAACTAAACAATGAACTAGTACCTGCTATGAGTATTGAGTAAAATAGTGATACAACATAGGTGCTGAAGATAACATAAGAAGATACTGTAAATTTGAATACTAAAATACATAGTAATGGCATGTCTGAAATATGTGATTAAAATATTTTAGTATCCTATAATTGTCTTAGCTCAATTGAGACCATAGTGCATGTACAAAAGGCTTAGAACCTGAAAATTAGCTAAGTGTTGGAGACATTTTTATTTATCGCCTCTTAACTTCAATGATTTTGAAAGTGACCTTCCCGACCCCGAGATAAAAGTTTCTGAGTTGATTCATGTTCAGGGGTGTAAGGAGCATGTCTTGGGGAAGTTTCAAAATTTTTGAATGATGATTAGGCACGTTTGGATTTCGATTCCAGAACCTCACTGCGATTGTGGTGTGTTACGGTGGATTTAGCAATAGAAAGATCATCGCGTTGTGGTGAATGATTAATCCACATTCTAGCTATGAATTTAAATCCCACAGGGGCGGTCTAGTCTTTTCCCATTGCCTATTCCGTTAAAACACAGAATTTATCATCAATTAAGGCATTATATGCCCTATTTCCATATTTTGCCTTTAAAATAAACCTTAGCCCTCACAAAAATTCATAGAGTTCAACCATTATTCCTTCTAGAAAACTTAAGAATCCAAGCTTCACCACCCAAGAACAATCAAGAACGCCAATTATCCTTCAAGATTTAAGCCTTAAGGTATGTTAGATGTTTATCCACGGGCCCCTTTTCACCCATGGAGTCCAAGAACTTATTTTTATGTTTTAAATTATTAATTTACAGGTTTATAATGAGTTATATTCATGAAGCTTTTGGGAATTTCAATTATGCATGATGATTACCATTATTTTTAGTTGGAAAGTGGACCTTATACGTTTGAAGCATAAAATTCCATGTCAAATCCCCAATGTATAGTTTTAGTGTTATGATGTTGTTATTCCCATATGTTTCAACAGTTCCCATGCCTAAGTTCATGAATTTAAAGATTTTGATGAAATGCCTAAGAGATGAATGTTTAGCAATGACTACTTATTATGCATTTGAAACTTTGGTATGGTTCTACTCTTGATGTTATTAAGTCCTGGGGGTTATGAATACAAAAAATTTAGCTGTTTACTTATTTATAGTACTTTCAGAATGGTTTTCTTGCATTTATGAGCATTGTCAGTTTAGTCAGTTATCCTATGAGTCAAGTTTAGATTAGTTTAGTAATCCGAGTAAGTTCAGTTGGGAGTAGGATTTAGCGTTGAGCAAACCTAGGTATGAGGGCTCACCTTCTAGTTGAGGGTGTAAACTTTAGTAGCAATCCCTGCGTTATAGACCTATATAGTCAGTGTAGCTTAGAGATTTTAACCTTCCAGTTAAGGGTTAGCATACCTTACCAGATCACCTGCCAGTAGAGGGTGACTCTTTAGTCCTTTGGGACTTCGTTTTAGCGGATCCATGCAGCCAACGTTAGTAGCCGCGGCACGGTACTGACCCCCTTCCAACTATAGTCACAAGTTAGAACCTAGTTAACTCTTAATTGAGGCATGTAGATTTGATGATAGCATCAATAGTCTTAGTCCAGTAATCAATTTAGAGTTTAGTTTCAAGTTTTCTTGACCACAACATACAGTTATTAGTTATTCAGTATTAGTATTTCAGTATTTTAGTTTACAGACCATTCCAGTATCATGTCATATGCTTGGCCATGCATTCTTAGATCTTACATCTTTAACGTATTCTATTAATCAGTTATCTCAGGCCATTCTTTTAGTCAATTATTATTCATGCATATGATCCATGAATACTACGAGTTTCCCTAAGTTCTGTAACTGACAGAATTCTACTGATCATGATATGGCTGAATACTATTCTGTAACTGACACTGGCTCTAGGTATACAGTTAAATTTTCGGGTATTAAACCCCCCCCCGGACTCAATAGCATAAAAAGTTAATCACAACATGAATTTAGTAGCATAATAGTACTAGCTTACTAACAATACATTCACTAAGGCATATCTATAAAACACTTGATATACGTTGGGCTTGTGCAAGATTAAATTCACATAATAGCATGTTATGCTTGGGCTAGTCCATTCACATAGGCATTTTGACAAACACTTGAGAAGCATAGGTATTTCACATATCAATGCACATATAGTAGTATCATAAATTCTACATTCAACTTTCAACTCAAGAATTTCACATGAAGTTCATAAAGTTCAATTCACAATTAGCTAGTTTGTATGAAACTTGGGAAAAATCATGGAGTTAGATCACCACTAACATCATCATCATGAATACATTCAAAATCCAACAAGAAATCCATGAAATCAATTAAGTTAAATTTTAAAAGAGTTTCTTGGACTCCAAGGGTCGAAGGATACCCTTGGATGAACACTTCACATACATTAGTGCCTGAATTCTGAAAGATTGGTGGTAGTTTCTTGAGTTCTTAATTAGAAATTGAACCCCCTAGGGTTACTATTCTTGAGAAATTTGAGAATAATTATTTAATTTATCCTCTAAAGGGGCTTAATCTCATATTTTGGGTGCTGATAAATGAGGGGAAAAGATGCTATTAACCCTGAGCATGTGGCTTTTTAATGACTGAAAACTAAACTGTCAATACGCAAACCGATGCGCTGCATCATTGGCATCGATGCAATGGCCAACGTGCCACATCACTAGCATCAACGCGATGGCCAACGCACTTCATCGATTCTGTTTTGATTTAATGGAATTTTCCACTGGGAGCCAAGGAAAATTATTGAAAGACTTGATGGCCGTCGCGCCATGCCGAGATCGTGTGGATACATTATTTTGGATTCCAAAAAATTGTTTAAACGAGGTCTGAAAAATTGAAAACTCGTATGGAAACACCTACTGACATTCCTGACCATGAATCAACCTAGAGATTAAAATTTTCATTTCATAGAGATCGTGAAATAGAGTTACCAACTTATGTAGGCTAAAACGACACTAAGTTTGAATACTTCGCTAAAATTTTCCAAGTCTGGGATCGTTTAGAAAACTTAAAGACTGAGTTGAGCTTAGGATTTTGCGGGGTCTTATAGCTGTAGGAAAAATATGGTGTCTAAGGTGCACTCCTGAGGCATTACATAAAGGATGAGTTATAAAAGGGAATTAAATAGAGCCCATTCTCTTTCACATGACATGAATATAGAAAGAAGTGAAACTTTCTTTAAACGTCTTGTAACCTCTTGCCCATAAGTGTGGCGTACTTCACACCCATACACAAGACTCTACTTAACGTGGCTTTCAGACACCCTAGGACATTTTAAAACCTTAGGCTCTGATACCAAGTTTTATCACGACCCGAGGCTACCCCTAGTGCTTATGTTCAAAAGTGACCACAAGCTAAACCATGAACTAGTACCTGCTGTTATCATTAAGTAAAATTGTGATACAACGCGTGTGTGGAAGATAAGATAATAAGATACTAAAAATTTGAATACTAAAATTCATAGCAATGGCATGTCTGAAATATGTGATAAAAATACCGTAGTATCCTGTAATTGCCATAGCTCAATTCAGCCCATAGTTAATGTACAAGAGGCTTAGAACCTAAAAATTTAGCTAAGTGTTGGAGACAGTTTAATTTATGGCCTCTTAACTTTGATGATTTTGAAAGTGACCTTTCCGACCCTGAGATAAAAACTTCTTAGTTGATTAATGTTCAGTGGTGTAAGGAGCATGTCTCAGGAAAGTTTCAGATTTTTTGTATGAGGATTAGAAACATTTGGATTTCAATTCTAAAACCTCATTGTGATTGTGGTGTGTCACGGTGAATTTAATAATATAAAGCTCATCGCATCATGGTTAAGGAATAATCCACATTCTAGTTATGAATTTAAATCCCACAGGGGCAGTCTAGTCTTTTCCCATTGCCCAATCCATAAAAACATGGGATTTATCATCAATTAAGGTAGTATATGCCCTATTTCCATAATTACTCTTTAAAAGAAACCCTAGACCTCACCTAAATTCATAGATTTCAACCATTATTCCTTCAAGAAAACTCAAGAAGTCATGCTTCACCACACAAGAACAATCTAGAATGTCAATTCTCCTTCAATATTTAAGCCTTAAGGTATGTTAGATGTTCATCCGCGGGCTCCTTTTCACCCATGGAGTCCAATAATTTGTTTTTATGTTCTAAACTATGAATTTACATGTTTACAATGAGTTATATTCATGAAGCCTTTGGGAATTTCAACTATGCATGATGATTACCATTGTTTTTAGTTAAAAAGTGGCCCTTACACATTTGAAGCATGAAATTCCATGTCAAATCCCCAATGTATAGTTTTAGTGTTATGATGTTGTTATTCACATATCTTTCAATAATTCATATGCCTAAGTTCATGAATTTAAACTATTTGAAGAATGCCAAAGAGATGAATTTTGAGAAATGACTACTTTTATGCCTTTGAAACTTTGGTATGCTTCTACTCTTCAAGTTATCTAGTGTTGGGGGTTATTAATACAAAAAATTTAGCTTTTTAATTTTTTATAGTACTTTCTAAATGGTTTTCTTGCATATATGAGTATTATCAGTTCAGTTGGTTATCCTATCTGTTAAGTTTAGATCAGTTAGTAATCCGTGTAAGTTTAGTTGAGAATAGGATTTAGCGTCGAGTAAACCTATGGATAAGGGCTCACCTTGTAGTTAAGGTTGTAAAATTTAGTAGCAACCCTTGCATTCTAGACCTACGTAGCCAGCATAGCTTAGAGATGTTAACCTTCCAGTTAAGGGTTGGCATATCTCACCACATCACCTGCCAGTAGAGGGTGAATCTTTAGTCATTTGGGACTTTGTTTTAGTGGATACATGCAGCCAATGTTAGTATCTGTGGCATGGTACTGATACCTTTCCAACTGTAGTCACAAGTTGGACCCCAATTAACTCTTAATTGGGGCATATCGGTAAGATGATAGCTTCTATAGTCTTAGTCTAGTATTTAGTTTAGAGTTTAGTTTCTGCTTTTCTTGACGACAATATACAGTTATTAATTATTTAGTATTAGTATTTTAGTATTTTAGTATTTTAGTTTACAGACCATTTAAGTGTCATTTCATATGCTTGGTCATGCCTTCTTGGATCTTACAGCTTTAACGCATTCTATGAATCAGTTATCTTATGCCATTCATTCAGTTAGTTATTATTCATGCATATGAGCCATGAATATTAGCCTAACCTCACTTAATATATAGTGCAGTCAAAGTACTGACTGTATACTCATTTCTTGCACTATGATGTCTCATATCCTAGGTTGGATGCTCAGGTTTGCGGGCGCACCTAGACATCCCAGTGCACCAGCAGCAACAGCAGTAGTGAGTCCTCGTATTTCAAAGACTAATTATGCTTATTTTATTATTTTAAGTCCAGTAGTCAGTCATAGTTAGTTGGGTACTTGTCCCATCAATTCCACAGTAAGCCAATTAGAGGCTTTCGGACGCTTCCAGACAGTTAGTCAGTTATCAGATATTATCGACAGTCTTTATAGTATTGTTTTCAAACTTATTATTTCAGAGATATTTTAAATTTTTAAACCTTATGGTGTATCCAGATTTGTTTTCCACACATGTGTATCCCTTATTATTAGTTTGTTCAGTGCTCACAGCAGGTACCAGCTCATGGGTTAGCTTGTGGTTACTTGTGATTGTAAAAACCATGTGGCATCCAGGGTGTACTCCCGGGGCATTACAAAATTGGTATTACAGCCTAATGTCTTAAAGTTTCCTAGGGAGTTTGAAAGTAAAGTTGAGTAGAGTCTTGCGCATGTGTGGGAAATGTGCCATAGTTACGGACAAGAGATTACAAGACATTTTAGGAAATGTTTCCCTTCTTTCAGTATTCATGTTGATTTAATGAGCATGATATTAATTTAAATTCTCTTTATAATTAAATCTTCTTTCCGTTTATAGAATATTCCTTCCAAAAAGAATAACTGAAAGAGAAATTAGAATCAAGCCGCACCTCTACCTATTTAGGAAGATCCCTTAGATGATCATGTATCCTATGTTGAATTTAGAGATGCATTCACTACCTTAGCTCATTTAGTAGCAGCCCAGGATAATACACAAGTTATTATTCCAATCGTTCCAATGGCTAATACTAGCACATCTAGGATTTGGGACATCACTCGAATAAACCCTTCTATATTTTTGGGATCCAAGTCTTATGAGGATCTGCAGGAGTTCCTTGACATGGTTCAGAAAGTAAATGACATTATAAGTGTGACTTCTAGTAATAGTGTAGAGTTGGATACTTATTAATTATAGGATGTTGCTCACACTTAATATAAGTAGTAGAAGGGAGAGAGAGAGAGAGGCAGATGCAGGGCCTATTTAATGGGAGGAGTTTTCTACAACCTTTTTAGATAGGTTCTTTCCCTTTGAGTTAAGGGAAGCTAAAGTTCATGAGTTTATCAATTTGAGTAACGGAAACACGAGTGTGAAAGAGTATTCTCTTAAGTTTACTCAGCTAGCTAGCTATGCTCCTAATGTGGTGTCTGATGACAGTTTTGGGATGAGTAAGTTTGTCACTTGTGTAGCTGATAGCATGGTCAAGAAGTGTTGGACTGCGATGTTGATTAAGGAGATGAACCTTTCTAGGTTGATAATCCATTCTCAATAGATTAAGGAGTAGAATTTTAAGCAAAGAGAGAAGAACAATAAGAGAACCAGAATAGGTAGCTTTAGTTTTGCTCAGTCGAGGTCGAAAGGTGGCAACTGTCCTCAATTTCATCAGAAATCATCTGCCCCAGCTCCATATTAAGCTAGTGTGCCAACACCGAAGTTCATAAATGATAATCAGGATAGGGCACCAGGCCCTAAACACCAAGGTAGTATGAATAGTGGTCGCACAAATCCTCTTTGCCAGAAATACGGTAGGAATCATCAAGGTATATGAAGAGCGAGCAGTGATATATTCTTTGGGTTTGGAAAGCAAGGCCACATGGTCAGGGATTGACCATATGGTGGTTAGAAGGTTCAGTCTAGTTGTCCCCCAGTTCCATCTGGTTACCTGACTCAGTAAAGTGTCGCTTCCAGCCCAACCAGTGGTTAGCGGCCAAATAGATTGTATGCACATCAGTCTCGGCAGGATCAGGAAACTTCTCCTAATGTGGTTACTAGTACATTGTAGGTATTTTATCTACATGTTTATGTTTTGTTAGATCTTGGAGCTTCTCTTTCTTTTGTAACCTCTTACATAGATGTTAATTTCAGTGTTAGTCTTGAGACTTTAGCGGGGCCTTTTTTAGTGTCTACTCCAGTAGGCCCTTTTTATGTCATTCTCGGCATGGATTGGCTCCACTCATGCTATGCTTTTGTTGATTATAGAAACACAGTTGTTCACTTTACTTTTTTGAATGAACCATTGCTAGAATGGATGGGTAGTACTTCAATGCTTAGTGGTCAGCATGTTTCATACCTAAAAGTGAGAAAAATGATATTAGAGGAGTGTGTCTACCATCTTGTTTGAGTAAAAGATTCTAGTTTGGAGACTCCTATTCTCTTGTAAGTTTTAGTAGTGAGGGAATTTCCATAGGTGTTTCTCGAAAATTATCCCAGAGTTTCTCCCAAAAGGGAAATTAACTTCGGAATAGGCCTTCTTTAAGATACCCAGACTATCTCTATTATTCCCTAAAGAATGTCTCCAGCAAATCTTAGGGAGTTAAAAGAATAGTTGAAAGATCTCTTAGACAAGGTATTGATTAGGCCTAATGTTCCCCCATGTGGTGCTCCAGTCTTTTTCATGCGAAAGAAAGATGGTTCTCTCATAATGTGCATCGATTGCTATCAGTTAAATAAATTCACGATCAAGAATAAGTACCCACTCCCTAGAATTGATGACTTGTTCAACCAACTTCAAGGTGCCAGTTATTTATCTAAGATAGAACTCAAATTCGTCTATCAACCTCTTAGAGCCAGAGAATGTGACATTCCAAAAATAGCTTTTAGAACTCGGTATGGTCACTTTGAATTCTTAGTCATGTCTTTTGGTCTAACAAATGCCCCAACAGTTTTCATAGACTTGATGAATCGAGCGTTTAAGCAATACTTGGACATATTCATCATAGTCTTCAATGATGATATTCTTGTCTATTCCTATAGTGAAAATGATCATGCAAACCATCTCAAAATAGTATTGCAGACTTTTAGAGCCCATTAGTTGTTCACCAAATTTATTAAGTGAGAGTTAAGCCTAAGATCATTAGCTTTCCTTAGCCATATTATTTCCGGTGAAGGGATTAGAGTTTATCCTCAAAAGACCAAAGCGGTGAGAAACTAACCTAGACCCATTGCTCTATCAGATATCAGGAGTTTATTGGGGTTGGCTGGCTATTACAGATAATTTGTTAAAGGATTTTCATCTATTGCATCCCCCATGTCCAGATTGACTCAGAAGAAAGTCAAGTTTCAGTGGTCAGATTCTTGTGCCTAGAGTTTTTAGGAGTTGAAGACTCGACTAAACTCAGCCTATTTTTAACCTTGCTAGATGGTTTAGATGGGTTCGTTGTTTACTGTGATGCTTCCAGAGTTGGTTTGGTTTGGTTTTTGTTCTGATGGAAAGAGGTAAGGTCATAGCCTATGACTCTAGAGAGCTTAAGTCCATGAGAAAAATTATCTTACTCATGATCTTGAGTGAGCATTTGTTGTTCTTGCTTTGAAAATTTTGAGACATTACCTACATGGGGTGCATGTTGATATTTTCATGGACTATAAGATTTTGTAGTTTGTGTTCTTATAGAGAGAGTTAAATCTTTGTCAGGGAAGGTGGTTAGAATTGTTAAAGGATTCTGATATGAGTATTTTGTATCATCTAGGCTAGGCTAATGTAGTGGCATCTGCCCTTAGTATATTGTTTATGGGTAGTGTGGCTCATGTTGAGAATAATAAAAAGAAGGTTTAGGAAATTGATCAGCTAGATAGATTTGGCGTTTATTTGGTTGACTCAGCTAAGGGTAGTGTAAGGTTCAGAATAGTTTGGAATATTCTTTGGTTGCTGAGGTGAAAGAAAAACAAGATAGAGATGCCAATCTAGTTAAGTTGAGAAGTTAGTTATAGATTAGAAAGTAGAGGTTTTCTCTCGGGGGAGATGGTGTGTTGCATTTCTCGGGTAGGCTGTGTGTGTCTTGTGTTGATGGTTTAAGACAACAAATTCTTATAGAAGCACATGGTGCGCATTACTTTATTCATCCAGGGGCCACTAAGATGTACCGTGATTTATGGGAAATCTATTGGTGGAGTAGAATAAAAAAGGACATTGCAGAGTTTGTAGCTAAGTATTCTAATTGCCAACAGGTTAAGGTTGAGAACCAAAGTTATAGAGGCTTTATGCAAAAGTACAACATACCTACTTGAAGTGGGAAGAGTTGAACATAGATTTTTTGATGGGGTTGCCTCGTGCACGTTGCCAAGATGATTCGATTTGGGTTACTGCAGACAGAAGGACCAAATCAGCTCATTTCTTGCCAATCCATACTTATTATTGAGCCAAGTACTATGCCATGCTCTACATTAGAGAGTTGGTTAGGTTTGTATAAAGTCCCGCTGTCCATTATTTCAGATAGGGGTACTCAGTTTGCCTCTCAATTTATGAGAGCTTTTCAGAAAGTTCTTGGTACCCAAGTTTGTCTCAGTACAACCTTTCACCATTCAAACCTTAGAGGACATGTTGAGATCTTGTGTTATTAACTTTAAGGGATGTTGGTATGATTACTTGTCATTGATTGAGTTTGCTTACAATAACAGTTATCATTCTACTATTTAGATGGCTCCATTTGAGGATCTTTATGGGAGGAGATATAGATATCCTATCGATTGATTTGAGATAGATAAGGCTGTATTAATAGATTTAGATTAGATGTTTGATTCTTTCGATATAGTTTAGTTTATTAGAGAAAGGCTTAAGACACCCCCAAGCCAACAAAAATTCTATGCAGATATGAGAAGGACAGATCTTGTATTTGAGGTTGGCAACTTATTTTATTTGAGAATATCTACAATGATAGGAGTGAAGAGGTTTGGCAAGAAAAGGAAGCTCTATCCCAATACGTTGGCCCTTACAGGATTTTGATCCCTTTTGGAAAGGTAGCTTATGAGCTTGAGTTTCTTGCAGATTTGGCTTCAGTGTACCTAGTGTACTATGTTTCTTTATTAAAGAAGTGTATTGGTGATCCAGTTGTTGTCGTTCCTTTAGAGAACTTAGATGTTCAAAATAGCCTTTCTTACAAAGAACTCCCAGTTGAAATCCTTGATCGATAGATTCGTAGACTAAGAACGAAGAAGTTCCCTTGGTCAAAGTTTTTTGGTAGAATTAGTCCGTAGAAGGAGCCACTTGGGATGCAGAAGTAGATATGTGTACAAAGTATCCTCATCTTTTCTCCACAAACTCAGACTAAGCTTAAGGTAATAGTTTTTCTTAGATTTTCTATTTTCTATTCTCAGTTCCATCCATATAATCATATTCATGTCATTGCATGCATTCACGAATCAGTTCAGTCAGTCATTATGTTTCAGAATCAGTCATGTAATCATGTTTTCAGTTATGTTTGTTCAGTATACAGATTTAGTTCCTTCAGTAATCTCAACTTAATTAATCTCATTCGAGGACGAATATTTCCAAGGGGGAAATTTTGTAATATCCCATAATTGTCTTAGCTCAATTCAGCCCATAGTGCATGTACAAGAGGATTAGAATCTGAAAATTTAGGTAAGTGTTGGAGACTTAGTTTTGTTTTTGGCTTCTTAACTTTGATTATTTTTAAAGTGATTTTCCCAACCCTGAGACATAAGTTTTTGAGTTGATTCATGTTCAGGGTGTAAGGAGCATGTCACAGAGAAGTTTCAGACAAGGATTGAGGCACTTTTGGATGTCAATTCCAAAACCTCACCGCAATTATGGCACATTGCGGTGGGTTTAGCGATAGAAGGCTTATCACATCGCGTGAAGTCTTAATCCGCATTCTAGTTATGAATTTAAATTTGATAGGGGCAGTCTGGTCTTTTCCCATTGCCCCAATCTATAAGAACACGAGATTTATCATCAGTTAAGGCATTATATGCGCTATTTCCAAAATTTCTCTTTAAAATAAACCCAAATTCATCTTATTCAAACATTATTCCTTCAAGAAAACTCAAGAATTCAAGCTTTACCCCCTAAGAATGATTAAAAATGTCAATTCTCTTGAAAGATTTAAGCCTTAAGGTATGTTAGATGTTTATCCATGGGCCCCTTTTAACTCATGGAGTCCAAGAACCTATTTTTATGTTTTAAACTATAAATTTACATGTTTACAATGAGTTATTTTCATAAATAATTTGGGAATTTTAATTATGCATGATGATTACAATTGTTATTAGTTAAAAAGTAGCCCGTACACATTTAAAGCATGAAATTCCATGTCAAATCCCCAATGTATGGTTTTAGTGTTAGGATTTTGTTATTCCCATATGTTTCAACCATTCTCATACCTAAGTTTGTGAATTTAATGTGTTTGATGAAATGCCTAAGAGATGAATTTTTTGAAATGACTACTAATTATGCTTTTGAACCTTTAATATGGTTCTACTCTTGATGTTATCGATTCCTGGGAGTTATGAATACCCAAAATTTAGATTTTTACTTAGTCTTAGTACTTTCGTAATGGTTTTCAGGCATATATGAGTATTATCAATTCAGTAAGTTATCTTATCAATCAAGTTTAGATTAGTTCAGTAATCTGAGTCAATTAAGTTGGGAGTAGGATTTAGCACCGAGGGAACCTAGGGGTGAGGTCTCACCTGCCAGTTGACAGTGTGACTTTTAGTAGCAATCCTTTCATTCCAGAACTATGTATCCAGCATAGGTTAGAGATGTTAACCTGCTAGTTGAAGGTTGACACATATCTCAGCAGAGCACCTGCCAGTGGAGGGTGACTCTTTAGTCCTTCGGGACTTTATTTTAGTAGATCCACATAGCCAGTGTTAGTACACAAGACACGGTACTGACACCCTTCCAACAGGGGTCATAGGTTGGACTCCAATTAACTCTTAATTTAGGCATGTCGGTTAGATAATATCTCCTATAGTCTCAGTCTAGCATTTAGTTCAAAGTTTAGTTTTAGGTTTGCTTGACCATAACATATAGTTATTAGTTGTTCAGTATTAGTATTTTAGGTTTTTAGTTTACAAACCATTCCAGTATCATGTCATATGCTTAGTCATGCATTCTCAGATCTTACAACTTTCATGCATACTATAAATCAATTATCTCATGTCATTTATTCAGTCAGTTATTATTCATGCATATGAGCGATTCATATCAGCCTAACCTCATTTAGCATACTCGTGCATTTAAAGTACTAACCACATAGTTGTTTCTTGCGGTATGATGTCTCATATCCTAGGTTGGATGTTCAAGTTCCTGGAAGCACCTAGACAACCTAGCGCACCAGCTGCAGCAGCAGTGGTGAGCCATCATATTCCTAGGACCGATTATGTTTATTTCAGTATTTTAGTCCATTAGTCAGTCAGACTTAGATGGGAACTAGTCCTATCAACTCCATAATCAGTCATTTAGAGGCTTTCGAATGCTTTTAAATAGTTAACCAGTTATCAGATGTCTAATAGTCTTTACAGTATTATTTTCAAAGTTATTATTTCAGAGATATCTTAAATGTTTAAACCTTATGGCATATCCAACTTTGTTTTCTGCACATGTGTATCCTTTATTATCAGTTTGTTCAATGCTCACAATAGGTACCAACTAATGGGTTAGCTTGTGGATATTTGTCACAATTAGCTCTGTGTGGAATCTAGGGTGTATTCCCGGGGTGCTACAAATACTGGAAACTAAACTGGTTGTACAAAATAATTGATAAAAACTTAAAGAACTGACTGACTCTCTAACTAATTTGACTAAAAGCCTCAAAACATTATGAGGAGTTGATGGGAGAAACCCCCAGCTAACTCTAACTGACTAAACATAAGGAAATACTAAAATAACTGAAAAAACATATCATGTCTCCGAGGGATGAAGACTCACCACTATTATTGTTGGGTAGTGCTGAGCTATCTAAGAACGGTCGAGAAACTAAGCATCCTAACCTATGCTATAAGACAACATAGCACAAAGAAAAGTATGAAATCAGTAATTTGAATGTACTGGTAGGTGATATAAGGACTGATTGAAATGCATGATATAACTAAGCATGAATACATAAACATGTAATATCTAAGAATGAGAAACAAAGCATAAACATTTTTTGAGATAATCTGTAAACTAAAATACTAAATTCTGTATAACTGAATAACTAAAAATTTGTATACTTGGGTCAAGCAAACTTGAGTTGAGACATACTCAATACTAACTAAGACTATGGGAGCTATCACTACCAGAAATTAGGCCTATGGAAATAGATTTTTTGGCGACGGTTGTAAATGCATTGCTATAGAGTATCTATGGTAACACTTCTAACCATTGCCAAAAATAATTATTCTATTACCACTATAACCATTTCTACTAAAAATAAACCATTGCAATAGATATATATATATATAGCAACGCTTTTCAAAATCATTTCCATAGAAGTATCTATGGCAATGCTTAATCTGGGAAAATTATCTATTGCAATACTTCTTAATTTCCTCCACAATACTTGCATAAATCTGCCTATAGAACAATCAAAAACCCATATTTCTCTTTCTCATCGATCAAAAATCCATGTATTTTTAGATCAATCAATTGTCTTACCACCATTACCGGCATTTTCGTCACCATTGGTGTATTTTGTTCTTGTCAATATTCTTTTAAAAATGACTATTTTTTGTGTATTTATTCCATGATTTATTCTGCATTTCTTAACCTTTCTTTATATATATATTCCCTTCTGATTTTTAGTTGATTTTTATGATACAATTATTGTTTTGGTTCTCATAATTATGGTTAGGTACATGGGTTTTTTTACCACCAAGATCGCCTTACTTTCTAGGTTTTTTGTTGAATCTAGAAATTTGTGTTTTTTCTGATGTGGGTTTTGCAAGATTTTGGTTGTAAGGGGGTATGATGGAAATTGGATTTCTTTTGGTGTGTGTGAATTTTAATTTCTTGTGGGATTTTTATTGCTTTTTTTTTCTTTTATGAAATTGGAGAATATGATCTTATTGGTTATCTTTGTTTTATATGTGGTGCTTGATGGTGGAAAAGAACATATAATGAGGGTAGCATAAAAGATAAGAATGTTTTGGGTTTTTGTTTGCAGGTGAAGAATTGAAGGGGTTTCTTCTGTTTGTTTAGAATAGGGAAGGGTTCAAAAAGTGATGTGCCACACCAGCTCTTCAAGGAAAAGGCGAAGAACCATGTTGATGATACACAGGGTGTATTCAATAACCTACAATCTGCAAGGACAGAAAGTTTAATTTATGATGCTGGGGTGTTTGAAGAGCGGGTCCAATAGATGTTTCGTGAGTGAAAGAATGAGCTCAATAAGCCTTCCTCTGCCTCTTCCTTATAGGCAATAACCAATCTTATATCTCTTAAGCGAGGTGTGCCAAGTGGTTTTAGTTTCATTTACTGTCCATAATGTCCACTGTTGTGATATTGTCTGGTATACATCAGTCTAAGATTAATGGATCAAATTTGTCTTTTTGTGTGTGTTTGTGAATTCTAATATTTTGTTTGGTTGAACCATCTAGAGAAAATTTTTACAAACAATTTGGATCTATTACACATGCAAACATGAATCACTATAAATGTAATTGCATCGCGTTGTCCATTATGGTGTAACTGTGTTCAATCATTAATACTGGTGTTTTAACTATGTTCCTGTGTTTAAGCCTTTTTATGTAGTTTTAATGCACATGAAGCTATTAATTATGAGTGTTTATCTTAATGCATGGTGTTTAGGGAGGAAGTTGTATCTCATCGGACCTTTGTAGGTTGCTGCTTAGTGAGGATGAAGATGATGCTACTAGTGCATTACCTACACCTAAGCCTGACCCTAATGCACAAAAACATGATGTTGATGCTGCTCAAAAACATGATGTCGTTGGTTTTCAATAAGTAATTATGTTTCTTATGATTATCTTATTCATCTGATAGACTCTTAACTGGTAGTGTTTCTAACAGAGCAAACTTCTTGTGAATCTATTTTAGAATGCTGTTGGTTTGTCATTTATCTTCTTGTTGGTTCAAATCAACTTTTTTTTCCCAATATGGGAGTAGTGTTGTCATTGAATGTTCTATTTTCCTCCTAGATTTACTTTGAGAGTGAACAAGGTGTTGTCCTACCATTTTTCTTCTTCAAAGAAACATATTTGAAAATGGCTGTAAATGTTCTTTTTTTTTAACAACAAAATTTTAAAATTATATGACCATGTTACTAATTGCTAAGTATGCTGACAATGGAGATTAGTCTATAGGTGTATCTAGAAAGTTCATTTGGAAGTATCTCAAAATTTGAAATATGTGAACATTATTCAGTGTTTCCTAGTCCTCATTAGGTATCAATCAAACAACTGTCATACCTAATTAGCTAGGGATAGATTTATGTATCCTTTGCAGCTATTCTGCTATATTATGGATTCGGTATTCAAAGGATCATGATAGCTAGACTATTTTCCTATTGATCTTTAACCTATCAGGATGTTTTTCATTTAATCCCTGTTGGGATTAGTTGTGCTTTACAAAATACAAAGATGTTGAGTTTCTCTGTCTATGTGATAAATATAAATAAAGCTATTCATACCATTTGCTGGTTGTTTCTTGTTCTTTTTGCTTTAAAGACTCAAGACAGTAGTTGACTAATGTCTACTTTAATAGACTTTTTGATATATCTAGTTTGGTATCTTGGACTTGAAACTACTTCCATCTTACTATTGTTCTCGTTGCGTGTTGTGTCATGAATGACCACTTATTGAAGTGTTACTTCTTATTATGTACTGATCCAGCATTGTATTACTCATGTTGCAATAATAAGTCAAATAGTTTTAAAAGGAAACATGTTTTTCATGTCATCTCTACTTTTTGTCGTGGTCTGTTTCTTTTTTAAGTACCATTTTTTGTAGACTTTATTTTCTTTCGATCAACACTTTTATTTGGGTACACTATTAGGAATCTCTAAGATTGAGGGAACTAGCAGACCCCTTTGAAATAGTTATCTATGATCTCACACCTCAGATGATATATTGTGTTTCTGGGTATTTACGCTCACAGTCTTCTTATCCTTAACTCAAATGCAACGATATTAGTTTGTCTTTCCTCATTGATCTAATCAATATTTAGTTCTGTATTATCTTTATTCCAGAATTAGAAACTGGAAATTAAGAGACAACTTAGATACTAGAGAGTTTATAAAGGCAATTTAGTTAGCACGAGATGGTGTATCTCTTTCTCACTTCTTTTTTGGAAATAAGTGAAAGATAACATTCTCAAAACCTCATCTTTGCTTCTTCATATATTAAAATGAATTTGTCCCAGAGTATTTTGTTTTTACATATGCTATGTTTTTATCTGATGTTGATGGTTTGCTTGATCACCAGATATGCAATTTTAGCATTAAAATTGGGAGAATTGGAGTTGCAGAAATAGCTAAGATGATTGCAGTCTTAATATGATATGCTCACTGGGCAGTCTTGTACATTGATTCAGGGAAGAAGGGCTCGAGTTGCAGCAACTTCTATTCTTAATGGACAGTAGGCTGCCATAGATGATAGCCTTTCAGCAAGGAATTTAGAGGTATGCTAGTAAGATGCAAATTCTTTTATCTTATATGCATAATTTACATGCAGTTTATTAGTTTATTCAAAGAATATTATCTCCTATTGTGGTTGCATATATAAGGTTTCCATTAATGGTAAAAATCAGTTAATTTGAGGATTTTTTGAAAATATTGAGGGCTGGCGATTATGTAGATAGTCTCACAGTAAACTTTTCTTTTGCTTTACCTGTAACTCGACCAAATCGTTAAGTATTTTTAAAAAAATCTAGAAATGGATAAGCGTGTTGGATTTGAAAGGGAAAGAAAGGATGCACTTGAAGGATGTGGAAGTTTGTTGAGAAGAGCAAGAGTTCTTTTCTATTACATATAAATCTTTCCCAATGTATGGGTTCTTTGATCTAATAATTAGAGGGCTTGAACCGTGTATAGCACTATCACAATTCCATTTGGCACTTTTCTTGTGCATTAACAAAAATAAATGACATTGATAAAGTAGGTTACCCAAAATTATGCCATTGGAGTATTGAGCAAAGTGACATAAGAAAATTGTTCCGTAACAAGTGTGTGCCATTGAGTTATCTAAACTCATTGCCTTTGGATTTTTTATTTAAGTTCATATTTACATCATATCTTAAGGTATTAATTTACTATTTGTGCTATGTTTATGGCCATAATGACTAAATTTATATTTTGCATCAGTGTAGTTGCCTTTAGGAATTAATTATGTTGTGCTATTTTCCATTTTTATATCTTTTGGTTCCTTAAATGTCTGCATCACATTTGCCTTTTTTCCTATAATTTTATTATATTTACATTTTTGGAACGTTAGCACATTAGATATGTCTTTCTTTGATTGTCTCTTTAAAAAGATCTCAAATGTTATTGTTGTTGTGAGAGCATTAGAGTTAGCTCTGAAGGTAATTCTCTTCCTCTTTTGTTTGATCAGTAAAGGATAACTAATCCTCTTTCTAAGATTATCAATTTGATTTCCATCAGATTGAACATGGAGTTGTCGGTATTACTCTTACTTTATCTATGCAGAGACAAAATCCCCTCTTAATTATGGCTGAAGATGTGGACAGTGAAGCTCTTGCTAACTCTTATTTTGAACAAGATTTGTGCTGGAATCAAGGTATGTTGCTGATATATTTGCTCTGTTTTTTCTTTTTAAACTTCTCGGGTCAGTGATTATATATTATTGGTGAATGTTTACAAGTTTGTGCCATCAAAGCATCAGGCTTTGGTGAAAATAGGAAATGCAATTTGCAAGATCTCGCTATTTTGACTAGAGGCCAAGTGAGAAATATTCTATTGTGCTCATGTGTAAGATAGTTGATGCTTGTCTCGATGACACCTAACCAATGTCTTTTCTTCTGTATGGTAGGTTGTAATAGAATAGCTTTGACTGAGCATTGAAAATGTGGAGTTAGAGATGTTGGGAACTTGTTAAAAGGTAGTTTTGCTATGCCATTTGGCTATAGTAGGTTCTCCTTTTGTATATTTCTATTGTCTTTTGAAAGTGTAAGTGCATGAGAATTTTGCACAATGTAATTCTTGTTTGGGATTTCTAGTGAGTCTTGCTGGGGGATTTTATCTTGTTTCCTATTTTTTTAGTCTACTCATGCTTTTTTCTTTCTTAGGTGACTATCTCCAAGGATGATACTGTCATTCTTGACGGTGCTGGTCAGAAGAAGTCCATAGAGGAACGGTGTGAATAAGTTTTGTCTTGTTTTCTTTTGCACCAATATTGATACAAGCAGTGTACTTCAGCATAGGGTTCACATATAAATGTGCTCTTTGTATTTGCAGATTAAATCAGCCATTAAATTAAGCACGTCTGACTATGATAACGATAAGTTACAAGAATGACTAGATAAGATTTCAGGGGGTATTGCTGAAATGCATGTTTAAGGGATCGTTCAAAACTTTTTGTAAACTTATGTCGACTCTTAAATTATAAAATTAAATTGTATATTTGTTTTTTGTATAGGTTGGATATTTTGCATTACGATTAGTTGATTAATGTATTCCTATCTGATTTATTTTATATTTCAGTGTAATATTTATTATTATATAATTAATTTCTTATTGCTTTATTATTATGTTGGTACAACACCTATACTCTGTTGCAATAGCTTTCAAAATACCATTCCACTAGGTCCCAAAAACCATTATGATAGCCTAAAAAATTATTGCAATATTATAAAAAAGTTGTTGCGGTAGGATTCTGGCAACGATTGCAAACTATTACCAAATATCTATTGCATAAATTAGAAACCGTTGTAATTAAAAAAAATAAGTGTTGCATCAGATGATCTATAGTAATAGTTCTGATCCGTTGCAATTGAAAAACATAATTTTGCATCAAAAGGAAGAATAACCATTGCTATAGATGATTCTATCGCGATGATTCTCAAAACTATTGCTAAAACTGTTGCTACAGATCTATGGCAACGCTCACATATGGGATGCTTAGTGAACTATTACGGTAGGTCTATGGTAAAAGTTTTTGTATATATTGCAACACTTTTTGAACTGTTGCCATAGGGGTAATTTCTAGTAGTGTATCATATAACCGATATGCCCCAATCTGAGCTACTCGAGGTCCAACCTGCAACCCGAATTAGAAGGGCATCGGTACCGTGCCACAGAGACTGACACGTGGTTGTGTGGATCCACTAAATTGGTCTCCCGAATGACCAGGAAGTCACCCTCCACTGGCAGGTGGTCTCATGAGATATTCATTAACCCTCAACTGGCAGGAAGACATATAAAACCTACATTGGCTACATAGTTCTAGAACTCAGGGACAGCTACTAAACATCACACCCTCTACTGGCAGGTGAGCCTCCGTCCCTGGGTTCGCTCGGTGCAAAATACTACTCCCAACTAAACTGAAATAGTACTGAACTGAACTAAGTTTAACTGAACATTATTTCTGATAGTGCTCATCATGATCATAAATATTTGAGTACAATTATAAGATTCATGGATTAACATACTTATTACTTAAAAATCTGAAATGAAGTAAAACACATAGATATTGGGTGTTCATAACCCGCCGGCATTGAATAATTATAAAAATATGCTATCAAAACTTAAAACTGTAGTATGGAATAATAGTTCAAAGACCCCAAACATGAACATTTCAACAAATGAGTGAGAATCTCGAACTTAAACATGGGAATGTATTAAACATGAGGAAACAACATAATTAGATGGCTAAATTCACAATTTTATATTGTGACATGAAATTCACTTAAACATGACATGGGAAATTATAGTTTAAAACATGAATTAACCTAACCATTCATGGAATAATATGTGGACATGAAACTAAGTTCAATTACTAAGAAAAGACATGAATTTAACCCATCTTGAACATGTAACTCCATAATAAAACAAAAACCCATATTTTAATCAAAGAGAAGGTTTTGGGTCTCTATGGATGAAAGAAACCCGTTGATGAATACTCACATACCAAAATTGTTAGGTTCTTGAAGATTTCTTGGACTTGGGAGCTTGAGCTCTTGGATTCTTGAAGAAAGAGCTTGAGTTTTGTTCTTTGAAAGGAGCAGGGTTTCTTGAGAGTAATTTTGAGAGAAAATGGAAAATAATGCCCCTATGGATGCCCCAAATCATGTTATGGATGAATTGGGTTGATGGTAAAAGACTTACTTGCCCCTTGATTTCATTCATCAAAGGGTTGGACGGAAGGGTGCAATGTGCTATGTCTCTCTCTCTCTCTAAGGGAGAAATCAATGCGTCATTTCACTTACTTTGAGGGAGAAAGAAACGCACCGTGGATTCCACCCCCATGGTAGAGACAAATGCACCGCAGGCTTATCATGTTGTATCAGTGTTTCAGCTATCCAAACATGTCCCAAACCAAATAAAAAATTTCCAAAACTCTCCACTAGACATACTATTAACCTCCCTAAAAATAAATCAGCTCAAAGACAAATGTCTCGAGGTCGTGAAGACCAAAATAAAAATCCATGAAGTTTAGGGGTTTTTAAAATGACTAAGTCCTTAACACTCTGTGAAATTTTCAAGCCTTGGACACCTTAACAATGCACTACAACTGAACCAAGCTTAGGATCTTACGGGGTATTACATCTAAGGGCTCAAGGGTTGATTTCTCCCAATAAATTTGGTTATTCCAAGCATGTTACTCTTCCCCAATTTTTATTTTATGAAAAGCATGGAATTTACATGATTATATTGTATGGATTTGAATGTAGGTTTTGATGTGGTTGAGGGTTTTGACATGGCTGATCCTCAAATTGTTTTCCCATGATTTATTATGCATTATTTATACTTTATTAATTTTTTTGATCTTTTGGGGTGCATGGATGGTGAAGAAACTAAGGGGCTATGGTTTTCCCCAAATCGATGTTTTAAATTTGGAATTGGTTTTGAATAATTGTGTTCCCTCAACCCACTTGTGTATATGGCTTTGATTGGTGAAATTTTCACTTGGTTTGACTTATCCACCTATGTTATTGCATTGCATAAATTATTAAACAATCAACATAGATTTTGAAAGGACTTGTTGGCATATTTTGATTTAATGTTCAAAGGGGTTGAGGTATTCCCCCATGTTAATGTGATTTTTATGGCATAGAGATAAGCTTGCAACTGTATAGGTATGGAAATACCCATAGTGTGCCTTAATGGTTAGTTCATGTTATGTCCCGAGTCTATACCCCGGATACCACACGGTGCTCATAATCTCGAAGGACCACAAGTTAACCCATGACTGGTACCTGTTGTAATAACTAAATAATAATGTTGTAAGTATGTGGAAAATAGACGGAAATTTTCCATAAGGTTAAATACTAAAATAAAACTGAATACGGTATAACAATACCAAAATTGAAACATTTGTCTGAAAATGCTTTAGTCTGAAAAGCCTCTAAACTATCTGAAATATAAAGTTGATGGGACAAGTCCCCAACTAACTCCGGCTACTGAAATAAACTGAAATGATGAAATAATAATCATGTCCTCACACTATGAGAACTTACCATTAACTCTAACTGCTAAAAATTTATAAGTGATAGGGATGATCGAGAGCCCGTGCATCTGAACCTATGATAGAATAAATCATAGCACAAAAGAAAAATATGTGTCAGTACTTTGAATTTACTGGTATGTAAAGTGAGGTAGGTAGAAATGTGTGGGTTCATATACATGAACAATACAAGCTGAATAATATGAATGTAACAGAATGATAATACATGCATAAATACGTAAACTATAACTGAGATCGTGATAACACTGGATACTGAGTCTGAATATTGTTTACCTAATATCTGAGTCTACTGATACTAAATTACTGATAATTGAATGATTGTATCTGACAGTCCTAAAAATAGAAATGTGTTGAGTTTCATTCTTAGATTGGAATTGAAACTGAGACTGTGAGAGGTAATTATATAACTGACATACCCCTTTTTAAATACCGTGCTACGGGTAAAGACAAGATGAGTCACCCTCATCTGGAAGGTGCTCTGAATGAGAATGGTGGTACCCTCAACTAGTAGGTAGATCACCTCATAAACCCTTAACTGGTAGGTTGATGTCTTAATCTATGCTAACTACATAGAACTGAAATGCAAGGACTGCTTCTAAGGCTCATACCCTTTATTGGCAGGTGAGTCCCCATCCTTGGGTTCACTCAGTGTTGAATCCTTCTCCTAACTGAATAGACACTGGGCTGATTTCTAAACTATTCTAAGTTGGAATGAACTATTACTGATCATAATTTTTAACTGAACTGATCTGAGTTCACTAAGTTTTGTGTACTGACGGAATACTACTAATTTTGTTAACCGACTGAGTACTACTGAGTTTCCCTGAGTTCTGTAACTAATTAAATTCTACTGATCATGATATGGTGAATACTATTCTATAACAGACACTGGCTCTAGGTATACAGCTAAATTTTAGGGTATTAAATACCCCCAGAACTCAATAGCATGAAAAAAAATAACTCTGTGACCTTAGTAGAATAATAGTACTAGCTTACAAACAATACATTCACTTAGGCATTTCTGTCAAATACTTGATATACATTGGGCTTGTGCCAGATTAAATTCACATAATATCATGCTATGCTTGGGTTAGTAAATTCACATAGGAATTTTGACAAACACTTAAGAAGCATAGGTATTTCACATATCAATACACATATAGTACTACCATGAATTCTAAATTCAACTTGCAACTCAAGAATTTAACATGAAGTTCATAAAGTTCAATTCACAATTAACTAGTTTGCATGAAACTTGGGACAAATCATGGAGTTAGATCACCATTAACATCATAATCATGAATACATTCAAGATCCAACAAGAAAACTATAAAATTAATTAACTTAAATTTTAAAAGAGTTTCTTGGACTCTAAGGGTAGAAGGATACCCTTGGATAAACACTTCACATAGCTTAGTGCCTGAATTCTAAAAGATTAGTGGTGGTTTCTTGAGTTGATTTAAAATTCATCCCCCTAGGGTATCTGTTCTTGAGAAATTTGAGAAAAATGAATGAATTTAGTCTCTAAACGGGATTAATCTTATGTTTTGTGTGCTGATAAATATGAAAAAAAAACCCTATTACCCTTGAAGATGCGGCTTTTTAATAAATGAAAACTGAACTATCAATACACAGATCGATGCACCACATCATTGGCATTGATACAATAGACAACGCGCCATGTTTATTATGCATTGGTTGGATGGAATTTTCTACTTAGATCCCCAAGGAAAATTATTGATTGACGTGATGGCCAATGCACCACGCCGAGATCACGTTGATACATTGTTTTGGATTTCCAAACGTGGTTCGAATGAGGTCCAAAAAATCAAAAACTCATCCGGGAACACCTAGTAATAGTTCTAATCATGAGTCAACCTAAAAAGTGACATTTTAAGGCCATAGAGGTCATGAAATAGAGTTGCCAACTTACGAAGGCCAAAATGATTCTAAGATTGAATACTTGGCAAAAATTTTCTATGTCTGGAGCCCATAGCAAGCTAAAAAGACTGAGTTGAGCTTAGGATTTTGTGGGGTCTTATAATATCTCTCCCTTAGAAATATTTATCCTCGAATGAGACTGATTAAACGGAGAATACCAATAGACTGGATTTATATATTGTACATGCACAACTGAAGTATGATTCTATGACAGAAATTACTGATATACTGAATTATTATATTGAACAAGCATATCTGATGCATGAGTATATAGATGATCATGATTCATGAATGCATGATTGTGATTACTAATAAGCTGAGTTTATATATTGAACATGCATATCTGATGCTTGAGTACATGACTGAACGGATTAGTGAATGTTTGACTGAGTATGCAATGTCAATTGATACTACATTCGTAGCTATATCTGAACATGAGAGTGATTAATTCAAAGGAAAACTTTTAGCTTAGGTTGAGTCTGAGTTTACGAATAAAATATGAGGGTACTTGGTTTGCATGTCTACTTTTACCTCACAAGTAGCTCTCTCAACGGACTAATTCTGCCAAAGAACTTTCACTAGAGGAACTTCTTTGTTCCTCAGTTTGCGAATCTGATAGTCAAGGATTTCAACTGAAATATCTTCATAAGAGAGGCTTTTCTGAACATCTATGCCCTCTATAGGGATTACAACTGCTGAGTCACCTATGCATTTCTTTAGCAAGGAGACATGGAATGTTGGATGCTCTGAAGCTAAGTCTGAAGGCAACTCAAGCTCGTAAGCTACCCTTTTTTTTCAAAGCGATCGAGAATTTGGTAAGGACCGACATATCGAGGACTGAGTTTTCTTTTATTGTAGAGCCTCTTCACTTCCTTCATGGGAGAAATTCTCAGGGATACAAAATCACCGATCTCAAACTCAAGATTGTTTACTAAACACACATGAACGGAAATATGAGAACATAACTGAGCCTGAAACATGATACATGAATTGAATATTATGAACTGAACTGAGTCCCTAAATACATGGGTGGATAAGGTTGTTATTTTTCATCTTTTCTTCCATTAGCTTTTCTAGGAGACATGTTTTAAAATCATAGGGAAGAGATGAATTAGACTGAGAGTTTAACTGGAGCTCATGCTCACTCATATGACATGAATACTAAAAAAAGGGAAACGTTTCCTAAAACATCTAGTAGCCTCTCATCCATAAGTGTGGCAACTACACACCCATGTACAAGACTTTACTAGATATGGCTTTCAGACTTTCGAGGAATCTGTTGAACCTTAGGCTCTGATACCAAGTTTGTAACTCCCTGAGTTTGTACCCCAAACTCTACACTATACTCATAATCAAGAAGGACCACAAGCTAACTCATGACTGGTACCTGCTGTAATAACTGAATAATAATGTTGTAAATATGCTGAAATTAAGAAAAAACTATCCATAAGGTTCAATACTAAAATACAACTGAATACAGTATAACAATACCAAAATAGAGACATCTGTCTGAAAATGCTCTAGTCTAAAAAGCCTCTAAATTGTCTGAAATATGGAGTTGATGAGACAAGTCCCCATCTAACTCTAACTACTAAAATAAACTGAAATACTAAAATAATAATCATGTCCTCAAACTATGAGGACTTACCAGTAACTCTGACTATAGAAAATCTATAACTGTTAGGGATGATCGGGAGCCCTTGTGACTGAACCTATGATATAAGACATCATAGTGCAAGAGAAAAGTATGTGTCAGTACTTTAAATATACTGGTATGCAAAGTGAGGTAGGTTGAAATGTATGGGTTCATATGCATGAACAGTACTGACTGAATAAATTGAATGTAACTGAATGAGAATACATGTATGAATACGTAAATTATAACTGAGTTCATGATAAAATTGGATACTTAGTTTGAATACTGGTTAACTAATATCTGAGTCTACTGATACTGAATTACTGATAACTAAATGACTATATATGACAGTCCTGAAAAAGGAACTATGCTAAGTTTTGTACTGAGATTGGAACTGAAATTGAGACTGTGGGAGGTAATCATATAACCCACATACCCCTTTCTAAATATATTAGGGTCCAACTTGTAACCCCAGTTAGAAAGGTGTCAATTCCGTTCCACGGGTAAAGATAAACTGAGTCACCCTCATCTGGTAGGTACTTTAAACGAGAATGGTGGTACCCTCAACTGGCAGGTAGATCACCTCATCAACCCTCTACTGGCAGGTTGATGTCTCAACCTATGTTGGCTATATAATTCTAGAACACAAGGACTGCTTCTAAGGCTTACACCCCTCACTAGCAGGTGACTCCCCATCCCTGGGTTCACTCGGTGCTGAATCCTACTCCTGACTGAATAAATACTGGGCTGTTTTCTAAATTATTCTAAGATATACTGAACAATTACTAATCATACTATTTAACTAAACTGAACTGAGTTCACTGAGTTCCATGGACTAACGAAATACTGTTGAATTCTATTAGCTGATTGAGTACTACTAAGTTTCCTTGAGTTCTACAACTGACTGAATTTAACTGATTGTGACATGGCTGAATACTGTTCTGTAACTAACACTAGCTCTAGGTATACAACTAAATTGTCAAGTATTAAATACCCCCAGGACTCAATAGCTGAAAAACAAATCACTACAAGACTTTAGTAGCATAATAGTACTAGCTTACTAATAATACATTCACTTAGGCATTTCTGTCAAACACTTGATATACATTGGGCTTGTGCAAGATTAAATTCAAATAATAGCATGTTATGCTTGGGCTAGTCAATACACATAGGGATTTTGACAAACACTTGAGAAGAATGAGTATTTCACATATCAATATACATATAGTACTATCAAGAATTCTACATTCAACTTACAACTCAAGAATCTAACATGAAGTTCATGAGGACCAATTCACAATTAGCTAGTTTGCATGAAACTTGGGACAAATTATGGAGTTAGATTACCATGAATATCATAATCAAGAATACATTTAAGATCCAACAAGAAATCCATAAAATAAATTAACTTAAATTTTAAAAGAGTTTCTTGGACTCCAAAGGTGGATGAACACTTCACATACCTTAGTGCCTGGATTTTGAAAGGTTGGTGGTGGTTTCTTGAGTTCATAATTTAAAATTGATCCCCCTAGGTTTTCGATTCTTGAGAAATTTGAGAATAATGAATAAATTTATCCTCCACATAGTCTTAATCTTGTATTTTGGGTGCTGATAAGTATAGGAAAAAAGACCCTATTACCCCTGAGGAAGTGCCTTTTTAATAACTGAAAACTAAACTGTCGACGTGCAGATCGACGCACCGTGTAATTGGCATTGATGCGATGGTCAATGCGCCGCGTTGATTCCATATCGGTTCACTGGAATTTGCCACTGGGAGCCAAGAAAAATTATTGATCAACAAGATGGCCACCGCGCCGTGCTGAGATCGCATCAACACACTCTTTTGGATTTCCAAACATGGTTCAAATGAGATATGAAAAATCCAAAATTCATTTGGGAATACCTATTGACATTCCTGATCATGAATCAACCTAAATATTTGTATTTTAAGGTCATAGAGGTCTTGAAATAAAGTTTCCAACTTATGAAGGCCAAAATGACACTAAGTTTGGATACTTAGCTAAAAAATTTTAAGTCTGGGACCCCTTAGCAAGCTTAAAAGACTGAGTTGAGCTTAGGATTTTATGGGGTCTGACATGTCATTGGTTAATAAATTGGTTATGTGAAACTTTCTTTAAATTGGTATTAATGAGGGTTATGTAGCGAAGCTGTAAAGGTATTAGTATTGGATGACTGGTACTAGCAATTCATGTTTGCCGATGTGTTTTTGTTCTTAATGACATGTGTTCATGTTTTACACTATTGATATATCTGTATCTTGGACTAGCGTGGGGTTGGGGCATTCCTTGGTCTTTTTTGATACCTCTAGTTCATGCAATTAACACACACTGGGGCCTTTTTAGTAGGGCAAGTTGAACCCATATAGCCCGTGGGTGCCAATTTATGATAGTTCAGCCTATGGATGTCGATTTATGATGGTTGAGCTATATAGTTCAGGATAAAGTTTACATCATGTTAACCCTTGTAACCTGTCCTGGCATGATATGCTTATATATAGATATAGATATAGATATGATTGTATGCATTTGTTTTGAATTATTTTAAAATATAGATCATGGAATTATTTTATCCCCTATCCCTGAGTTACATACTAGTGGTCAACCCACTAACCATCTCCGGACACTATATCCCCACACGGTGCAGGCACCAAAGATACTTCTACTTTTTCTAGGTAGTGTTAGGTGGATCGACTCAATTCTTTAATTATTGGTGGTGAAGTGGTGACCATTCATTCCTTGGAAGAATGGTCATTTCATCAGTGTCCTATCATACGCTAGAATTGAAGAGTTTACATTACCATTATCACTGTCACTATCAGAGTCGAGGGCATGTCCCGACTTAGATTGTTTTTCAAGTTTGTTAGAGGCTTTGTGGATATTACTGTGGATTGGGTATCGATGCTGATACTTGAAGTCGACTTTGAGTTTAATTCATTATCTTTCTACCTTGTTATATGCTCAGATTTTAGCTCCTTCTAGGTGTGCTATGTTTGGTGTGGTTAGGTAAAGGGGGCGGTCCCCAGTCCTCGATGGACTTGAAATGCCCATCACAACCAAGCCCCAGTTTGGGTCATGACAAATGAACTCTTATAATTTCATGTCTATATTTTTTTCATATGATTCCAATGTATATATTCATGCTCCATATGTATCAATCGGGTTAGTACTTCGTCAAAAGGTGATTCTAGCTATAAAACATGATCAATTTTAGAAATTCAATTTGAGGTTAGTAACTATATTCTTTTCATTCTAATATCAGTATTCATTCAAGGACGAATAATTCAAATGGGGAGATAGTATAACACCCCAAAAACTCCTAGATTATTTTCTAACCATTTGTCACATGTTTAAAGGCCAAAAAATTGATATTTTGACCATAGATAAATGCCAGATCATTTACCTGGTGTTCCAAATTCTTTCTATGTGAAGAATGGTCATAGAAAATATTTAGAGCAAAGTTGAGTTAAGAGAATTTTTTATCTATTGAGTGTTAGTCTTTGATCCTACAATGGTAAACTTTAAACGAGTATAACTTCTAGAATATGTATATTTTTTGAAATCAACACCAAAAAATAAATTTATTTGAGTCCTTTTTCTAATGCATCAAATGCTTCCTTAATCTGGCACCGGAGTAAAAAGTTACCTGCATTTTCATGAGTGAACCAGATGGGTACGCGATAGTGGAATGAAATGAAATCTATGCTCTTTTTTAAGTCAATGAGATACTAGTTGCGCACCGCGATAAGGCCGTGTCACGCCATAGGTGACGGTGGTGATAAAATCCAATTTCATTCTACTTTTTAGGTAAAACAGTCATTTATGTCCTAAATTACCCTATATATAATACAATCATGTTTTCCCACATTCTATAAATACAAATCCTTTCATACTCTCCTCTCAAACTCTTAAGAACTCTCAAACAAGAGTTTCTTTCAAAATTCACCTTCAAGGGGCTCCCAACTCAAATATTCCTCCAATAAATTTATAAGCTGAGGTATGTGGTGTTTGAACAAGGGTTTCCTTTTACGCTTGTGCCTAAGAACATTTTTCTCATGGCATTTATTGAAAGAATTTATGATTTACTCATGTTTTAACTTGTATGGTTGATCTTATGAGTTGAATTTTTGTGTTCTTGGCATGAAATTACATAAGTTTGTAAATTTATATGATTTTAGCATGATTTATTTAGTTTACAAGAAATTTGGACTTACATTTTTATTTTTAATATAAATTCACATATGTACTTATGATATGAAATAGAAATAATATATATTGTGGTTTTCAGACTTATCAACACTTATGGTTATTTTATACGGAATTTCATATTATTATGAGCAATAGTATGATTTTAGGATTAGTATCTAGCACCAAGGGGAGTGTTTTTAGTGTATCCTAGTCCCAGAAACTACATACCACCATAGTGTAATACCCCAAAAAAAATTTCATTGAAATTTTGTGCGTAAACGTGTTGGGTTCTATCTTCTAGAATAAAATATAAAATTTTCGTGTGGAATATCTTAGATTATGACCCACCATTACGTAGAGTATCTAATAAGATTTCGAACGATATGTGGATCATCCAAAATGGACACCCGAGCGACGAGTTATAAACATTCCGATCGAACCGTGAATAGTAGCGAACAGTAAAATGTGCAGGAAAAAGTACTGAGGGCTGGCGTATTTTTGCTTCAACTTTAAATGATCGTAAATCCTTGTACATAATAATCTGGGTGATCTACTATATATCAACGGAAATCTCTGCGAGTCCTCTTTCCGATGAAATTAGTATCATCTAATTTGTCTATCGGAGCAAAAAGTTAAGGTCGATCTACTTCAGCCTATCAAAGGTGAATTTTTAGGTCAATTTCAAATGATCATAACTACTCGTACAAAATGATCGGGGTGAGATAGTATATATCAACGGAAAGATATGAGAGTCCTCTTTCTAATGAAATTGGTTTCATCCAATTTGGATATCGGAGTAAAACGTTATGGTTGATCTACTTCATATTATCAAAACAGTCCACCAAAGGACAGATTCGAGAATTATTTGATTTTTAGGGGCGTTTTGGTCATTCCCCCTCACCCAAAATTCGTCCAAACCCTATATTAAAACTTATTAGAAGCATTATATATTATATTTCATCAAATTCCCTCAAAAAGAAAACCCTAAGCTCCTACATCCAACTTTAAGAACCTCCAAAGTTCACCATTAATTCTGCAAATTTATTCAAGATTCCAAGATCCTAGTTCAATAACTCCAAGAACCATCATTCAAAGGCACGATTAATATCTCAAAAATGAGTATCGATCAAAAGTTCATCATTCAAGGTATGTGGCATTTTTCAACAAGAACTCTCTTTCGTTCTTGTGCCCAAAAGTAATTTTCCTTACAAAGGCATGATTTTTATTTGATTTTTTTATGAATTTGAAGTATGAACCCATATATTATGACGATTATTATGAAATCTTAATGTTTATGATTTTGAAAGATGAATTTACATGTGTGGTGATATAAAACATGAACCTTGAACGATATTTATCATGATTTTGATATTTAGGTCGCGAACCCCATTTGAAATTGTGTTCTTGAGAAAATATGTGTTATAAGCACGTTGATGTTGAATATTTGAGATGTTTTGAATGAGTTGACCTTTTGGTCGCGAATGATTTATTTTAAACTCAACTGTGAAAGAAATCCACGTTTTTATTGATCATGATAAAGGGGTAGTAAATTAGCTCCCGATGAAAATTGTTGAAGTGTTTATTGTGGATTTTCTTTAATGTGAGCCTGAGGCTGGTTTAAATTTTTGAGCTAAGTACGGGAGTAATCTTTAGCACCGAGTGGGAGGTATAAAGTGACCTTACTTCCCTAGAACTATGTGCCCCTATAGGATGTGAGCCTGAGGCTGATTTATATAGTGATCACTAGTGTTTTTGGAATGATATTGGCAGTCCTACTCCGATGGCAAAGATAGGAAGTCTCTCCCCAATGTGGGTTGTACGTTAGACTCCATGTAGCGCACATGGTTTATGTCGGTTATAGGATATCCCAGTGTGTGTTTGTTTCTTTATGTCTATGGTGAACGGTGAAATGATTTGAAAGTGGAATTGTGAAATTTATTCTTTCGAAAGATTAAATGATATTTACGCTATGAGAATTGATATTCTTGATGAACTAAAAGTGATTGACAAATTATATGATGAATCACATGTGTTATTATACTTATTTCATCCTCTCATGATTATGATGATTTTTTTCGAGATATGTGAGTCTTTCATACATCCTGCATATTTCTTATAAATATTTATGATGATGATGTTTGTACAACTACATACACCCCCATATACTCGGTTCCTTTCCATGGTACTGACCTACATCTTCGGATGTGGGCTACATTTTCTCAGAATGTAGGTTCAGGTGCTCAGTTCCAGGTTCAATAGTGATTCTTCGAGAACGCTGTTCTACATTCTCTGTTTTAGTGAGTCCTCATGTTTCGAGGACGTGATATCTGATGTTGCTTTCATAGAATTGCTTACATTTGATAACTGAGTATGAGTCAGTTGGGGCATGTCTCAATGGCTCGCTAGTTTTATTGATTTTCTTAGAGGTTTGTTAGACTAGTATAAATATTAAGAGTTGACTAATAAGTCGTATTTTGTTATCTTTCTAAAATTCTTTTATTCTTGGATGATGATTACTCTGTTGATAATTGAGGGTTATTTATGGAAACCCAATTGATTTGCATTGAACTGAATAAAAATAGCTCAAAGGGTTAGCTTGGGGCTACTCGTAGCCTCAAGCACCGTGTGATGCTCTGGGACCTGTTTTTGGGGCATTACAGATTTGGTATTAGAGCCGAAGGTTTTAAGGTGTCCTAGGGAGTCTGACAAGCCACATTAACTAGAGTCTTGATCATCGGTGTGTAGCGCGCCACATCTATGAGCAAGAGGCTACAAGACATTTTAGAAAAAAAGTGTGATTCTTTCTTTCAGAAGTCTATCATGCTTAAAGTGTCTCTCTCTTCTATTGATTCGTGCTCTCCTCTTTTAGAAATATGCCTCCATGTCGAGCGGGAAGAAATAATAATGGTCAGCAACCTCAACCCACTGACCCATTGAATGAAAACGTGTCTCATACTAAATTTCGGGCAGCCTTTCAGGCTCTGGACCAAGTTGTTATTGCAAATGTTCAAACCATATCTAAATATGTTTGTCATAGTGTTCATCGATGATATACTGGTGTACTCCTATAGTGAGGATGAACATTTTGATCATCTCTGAACTGTCTTGCAAACCCTTAGAGATCACAAGTTGTTTGCCAAGTTCAGTAAGTGTGACTTTTGGCTAAGGTCAGTTGCTTTTATGTGTCATATCATTTCTTCCAAGGGTATTAGAGTTGATCCCCAAAAGACCGAAGCTGTTAGAAATTGGCCTAGACCTATTTCTCCGACTGATAACCAAAGTTTCTTGGGTTTAGCTGGCTATTACTGCCATTTTGTTGAGGGTTTCTCCTCTATAGCGTCTCCTATGACTCGGTTGACCCAAAAGAAAGTAAAGTTCTTGTGGTCCGAATCTTGTGAGAAGAGTTTTCAGGAGTTGAATACTCGACTCACTTCAGACCCTGTTTTGACTTTGCCTGATGGTGTTGATGGTTTTGTGGGGTACTATGATGCTTCGAGATTTAGGTTGGGTTGTGTATTGATGCAGAAGGGTAAGGTGATAGCTTATGCTTCTAGACAGTTGAAATCCCATGAGAAAAATT
This sequence comes from Capsicum baccatum var. pendulum, assembly GCA_030864225.1. Taxonomy (NCBI): domain Eukaryota; kingdom Viridiplantae; phylum Streptophyta; class Magnoliopsida; order Solanales; family Solanaceae; genus Capsicum; species Capsicum baccatum. The sequence continues at coordinate 64,106,492 of CM061551.1, forward strand.
ACCCCACCCATGACCTTGAGTTGGCTGCTGTTATGTTTGCTTTGAAAATCTAGAGACACTATTTGTATGGTGTCTATGTTGATGTTTTCACTGATGATAAGAGTCTGCAGTATGTGTTTACCTAGAGAGAATTAAATCTTAGGCAGAGACGATGGTTAGAATTGTTAAAGGACTATGATATGAGTGTGTTATACCATCCGAGCAAGGCCAATGTTATGGCGGATGCCCTAAGTAGAGTGTTCATGGGTAGTGTTTCGCATGTGGTAGAAGGTAAGAAAGAGTTGGCTCGTGATGTACATAGTTTGGCTAGATTGGGGGTTAGGTTGTTTGACTCTGCTGAAGATAGTATAGGGGTTCAGAGTAGTTCTGAATCCTCCTTGGTTTTGGAAGTGAAGGAAAAGCAATACTTAGATGCTAGTTTGGTTAGACTGAAGGAGTCAGTCAAGGACCAAAAAGTAGAGGTTTTCTCTCAAGGGGGAGATGGTGTGTTGAGATTGCAGGGTAGATTGTGTGTACCGAATGTTGATGATCTGAGACATAGGATTATAGTTAAAGTGCACGGGGCACGATATTCTATTCATCCTGGTGCCACCAAGATGTACCGAGACCTGTGGGAAATTTATTGGTGGAGTGGCATGAAGAAAGATATAGCAACGTTTGTAGCTAAGTGTGTAACATGCCAACAAGTTAAGGTTGAACACCAAAGACCTGGTGGTATGATGCAAGAGTTTAGTATTCCGACCTGGAAGTAGGAAGAGATAAATATGGACTTCGTGAGGTTTACCTTCTTCCCGACACCATTATGATTCCATTTTGGTTGTGGTTGATAGATTGACTAAGTTTGCTTATTTCTTGCCTGTTCATACTTCATATACTGCTGAGGATTATGCTAGATTGTATATCCCAGAGCTAGTCAGACTACATAGAGTTCCCTTTTCTATCATTTCGGATAGCGTTACTCAGTTAACTTCGTAATTTTGGAAAGCTTTTCAGAAGGGTCTTGGTACCCAAGTGCTTTTGAGTTCTTCTATTCATCCGTAGAACGATGGTCAGGCTGAGCGGACCATCCAAACCTTAGAGGATATATTGAGAGCTTGTGCACTTGACTTTAAGGGAATTTGGGATGATCACGTACCGTTGATAGAGTTTTCTTACAATAACAGTTTCCACTCTAGTATTGTCATGGCTCCATTTGAAGCCTTATATGAGAGAAAGTGTAGATCACCCATAGGTTGGTTCGAGGTGGGTGAAGCGGCTGCGAGTGGTCCTGATTCGGTATTTGAGGCTATGGAAAAACTTAAGTTGATTAGGGAAAGGTTGAAAACTGTGCAGAGTCGTCAAAAGTCATATGCGGATGTTAGAAGGAGAGACCTTGAGTTTGAAGTTGGTGACCTAGTGTATCTAAAAATTTCACCCATGAGGGAGGGGTGAAGAGATTTGAAAAGAAGGGGAAGCTTAGTCCCAGTTATGTTGGTCCTTACAAAATTCTTAGCCGTGTTAGTAAGGTAGCTTATGAGGTCGAGTTGCCTTCCGTTTTGTCCTCTGTTCATCCAATATTCCATGTCTCCATGCTTAGAAAGCATATTAGCGATGCTTCTGTGAGTGCTGACATTAAAGAAAATCTTTCTTTTGATGAGATTCCTGTTGAGATTCTTGATTTCAGTGTCCGAAGACTAAGGAACAAAGAAGTTCCCTTGGTCAAGGTGTTGTGGCAAAACCAATCTGTTGAGGGTGCAACTTGGGAATCTGAGGCGGATATTCGATCCAAGTACTCGCAACTATTTTACGCGAACTCCGATCAAGTCGAAAGTACCGTTCTTTCCTAAATCATGCACTTTTCATAAAAGTTGCAGCAGTTCAGCTGTCATTTATTATATGTTCAGCTGTAGTTTCTTGAATTTATGCATTCTATGTTGCATTCGGAGTGAGAAAGGATGTGGTGATGAGTCTAACAAATGGTTTCAGCTGTATTCTATATTCCCTATCAAATCTTGGCATGTCTAGCGTCATTCGAGGATGGATGTTTCCAAGGCGGGATGATGTATTACCCCGGGAAAGTTTTTGTTGAAATTTTGTGCGTAAACGTATTGGGTTCTATCTTCTAGAATGAACTATAAATATTCCGTGCGTAATATCTTATATTATGACCCACCATTTCGTATAGTATCGAATAAGCTTTCCAACGATATCTGTATCATCCAAAAAGGACACCCGAGCGACAAGTTATGAACATTCCGATCGAACCGTGAATAGTAGTGAACAGTAAAACGTGCAGGAAAAAGTACTGAGGCCTGGCGTATTTTTTCTCCAACTTTAAATGATCATAAGTCCTTGTACATAATGATCTAGGTGATCTACTATATATCAATGAAAAACTCTGCGAGTCCTCTTTCTAATGAAATTGCTTTCATCCAATTTGTCTATCGGAGCAAAAATTTATGGTCGATCTACTTCAGCTTATCAAAAGTGAATTTTATGGTCAATTTCAAATGATCATAACTCCTCGTACTAAATGATCTGGGTGATATACTATATATCAACGAAAAGATATGAGAGTCCTCTTTCTAATGAAATTGGTTTCATCCAATTTAGATATCGGAGTAAAACGTTATGGTTGATTTACTTCAGACTATCAAAACAGTCCACCAAAGGACAGATTCGAGAATTATTTGATTTTTAGGAGAATTTTGGTCATTCTCCCTCACCCAAAATCCTTCCAAACCCTATAGTAAAGCCTATTAGAAGCATTATATGTTATATTTCATCAAATTCCCTCAAAAAGAAAACCCTAAGCTCCTACATCCAACTTCAAGAACCTCCAAAGTTCACCATTAATTCTACAAATTTATTCAAGATTCCAAGTTCCTAGTTCAAGAACTTCAAGAACCATCATTCAAAGGCACGATTAACATCTCAAAAATGAGTATCGATCTAAAGTTCATCATTTAAGGTATGTGGGGTTTTTCAACAAGAACTCTCTTTCGTTCTTGTGCCCAAAAGTAATTTTCTTTACAAAGGCATGATTTTTATTTGATTTTTATGAATTTGAAGCATGAACCCATATCTTATGATGATTATTATGAAATCTTGATGCTTATTATTTTGAAATATGAATTTACATGTGTTATATTAAAGTCTATTAGAAGCATTATATGTTATATTTCATCAAATTCCCTCAAAAAGAAAACCCTAAGCTCCTACATTCAACTTCAAGAACCTCCAAAGTTCACCATTAATTCTGCAAATTTATTCAAGATTCCAAGTTCCTAGTTCAAGAACTCCAAGAATCATCATTCAAAGGCCTGATTAACATCTCAAAAATGAGTATCGATCTAAAGTTCATCATTCAAGGTATGTGGGGTTTTTCAACAAGAACTCTCTTTCATTCTTGTGCCCAAAAGTAATTTTCCTTACAAAGGCATGATTTTTATTTGATTTTTTTATGAATTTGAAGCATGAACCCATATCTTATGATGATTATTATGAAATTTTGATGTTTATGATTTTGAAAGATGAATTTACATGTGTGGTGATATAAAGCATGAACCTTGAACGATATTTATCATGATTTTGATATTTGGGTCGCGAACCCCATTTGAAATTGTGTTCTTGAGAAAATGTGTGTTATAAGCACGTTGATGTTGAATATTTAAGATGTTTTGAATAATTTGACCTTTTGATCGTGAATGAGTTATTTTGAACTCGATTGTGAAAGAAATCCATGTTTTCATTGATTATGATAAAGGGGTAGTAAATTGGCTCCCGATGAAAATTGTTGAAGTGTTTATTATTGATTTTCTTTAATGTGAACCTGAGACTGATTTAAATTTTTGAGCTAAGTCCGGGAGTAATCTTTAGCACCGAGTGGGAGGTATAAAGTGACCTTACTTCCCTAAAACTACATACCCCCGTAGGATGTGAGCCTGAGGCTGATTTATTTAGTGATCACTAGTGTTTTTTGATTGATATTGGAAGTCCTACTCCGATGGCAAGGATAGGACGGCTCTCTCCAACGTGGGTTGTACGTTGGACTCCATGTAGCTCGTATGATATATGTCGGTTATAGGATCTCCCAGTGTGTGTGTGTTTCCTTGTGTCTATGGTGAACGGTGAAGTGATTTGAAAGTGAAATTGTGAAAGTTATTCTTTCGAAAGATTTAAATGATATTTACACTATGAGAATTGATATTCTTGATGAACTAAAAGTGATTGACAAATTATATGATGACTCACATGTGGTATTATACTTATTTCATCCTCTCATGATTATGATGATTTTCTTCGGGCTATGTGAGTCTTTCATACATCCTGCATATTTCTTATAAATATTTATGATGATGATGTTTATACAACTGCATACACCCCCATATACTCGGTTCTTTTCTATGGTACTGACCCACATCTTCAGATGTGGGTTGCATTTTCTTAGAATGTAGGTTCAGGTGCTCAGTTGCTAGTTTGACAGTGATTCTTCGGGCACGCTATTCTGCATCTTCTGTTGTGGTGAGTCCTCATGTTCCGAGGATGTGATGTCTGATGTTGGTTTCACGGAATTGTTTACATTTGATAACTGAGTATGAGTCAGTTGGGGCATGTCTCAATGGCTCGCTGGTTTTATTGATTTTCTTAGAGGCTTGTCAGACTTAGTATAGATGTTGGGAGTTGACTAATAAGTCGTATTTTGTTATCTTTCTGATATTCTTTTATTCTTGGATGATGATTACTTTGTTGATAATTGAGGTTTATTTATGAAAACCCCGTTGATTTGTGTTGAACTGAATGAAAATAGCTCAGAGGGTTAGCTTGGGCTACTCGTAGCCTCAAGCACTGTGTGACGCTCCGGGACCCATTTTTGGGGCGTTACACATAGGTATTCATTATTCATCTTTCCCAAATAAGCTCGGACATATGATCACATAGATACGCCTTTATACCATGGTGAGGTATATTGACTCCTTTTGATGGGGACATTTATATCAGACTCCATATTGCTCTCATGATTTATGTCTGTTAAGAGAACCTCCTAAAGAAATACTAATTTTTGAAATTAAGTGTAACGACTTACTGATTTTACTTCATTTTGCATTACTTCTTATTCTTTAACATATTTCAGCTCTAATTTTTATTCATAAACATGGTTAGTATATACACACTTTATATGCATATTTTAGTTTATGATATATATATATATATATGTATATCAGTATCACTTATTGCATTTACCCCCATATACTCAGTACATTTCATAAGTACTGACCACATAGACATCTATGTGGCTATATTGTTTTATAATGTAGGTATCAGTTGTATCTGACAAAATCATGATCAGGTAGTTCTCAACTTCCAGCCAGCAGCTGATGAGTTATGTTCATTCGAGGATACAAGTAATTATTGTTCTAGTGTTTCATTTGATTCATTTGTATTCATTTGGGATAGTTGGGGGTTATTGTTGATGTATTCGCGTAGTAAAGGCTTTATAGATAGTCAGTTAGAGTTGATATATGCAGTTTCAGTTTTCTTTTGTATAATTAATGTTGTAAAATTTTACCAGTAATATATTGAAATAGATTATCTCATTATTATGATTTCACTAAATATGTATAGCTCACATACATGTTTAACCAGTTTCTCATGCATTATGCCAGTGCCATGGGTTAGCTTCTGGTTCCAAGCACTGTGCTAGTGGGTATTCTCAGGGCCTTACACAACCCTACTTCAAATTTATATTATTTGACTTTGTAAACAATTACAATATAAAGATTAGTCAATATCGGCCAATAAGGATAACAAGTCAGGTCAAACTATGACCACCAACAAGACTCTAAGTAAACAACTATGACCACCAACAAGACTCTAAGTAAACAACTATGACGCAATAACTACATAATTTATGTCCCAATTACATAATTAATAGATAACATAGAGTTATGACACAACTTGAAATTAGCCCAGACCATTCAAGTATCCACAAAAAAATAAAAATGGAAGATATTATGCATCTTAGTTTACATAACAAAACCACCCTTAGAAATTAAGTACATAACCTGGTTCAATCAAGGAACCAACATAATAATGACAACACTTAAGCCCGATTCACTCAAGAACCTATAAAATTAAGAAAATACATAATCCCCAGTTCACTCAAGAAACTGTCATACTCATTTTTACATTATACATACGTGCTAAAGGTCTTATGGTCTTCCATTAGTCATGACCTGTAGGGGCCGAGCTCTTGTTCGGGTATAAAATCCCATACATCAAGCTTCATCAAACCTTATATCAACCAATCCCATAAATATGTCCACATACAAATAAATCCCATAGTAATGACAGATATCATAACTATAATTAATACAATACCTGTATCAACCAACAAGCTTACATATATGTTCATTACATGTCATTAACACTTGGAATATCAACAATTATTTGCTTTACTTGAAAATATCTTGCACAAGAAATAAAAAGTAACAGTTATTTGTAAAACATAAAACAAGTTGTCTTTTAACTATATATAAACATCACCACCTATCTCAATTCAAGCCTGAAATGCTTTAGCAAACTTGAGCTTTCCCTTTTCTTGCAACCTTGGCTTGATTTGGTCTAAAAATAGGAATATAACACCTAATTAATCAAATAACCTAGAACATCGAGGATTACAATCTAATCCCAAACACCAAGGACAATTTCATGATTATTTCACCAATTCTAGGGTTTTCTACCATAAATTCACCTTACTGCTACCAATTACATGGTTACATTAGTGAATTATAGTCATGCAATAGCAAATAATTAAATTTTAACTAAAAGCAGAGGCTTTACACTCAATTTACCCCCTTGCAGCAGAAATTTTGGGTAGATTATGTTAAACTCTTCCCTAGACTCGTAAACTAGTGATTCTAAGGTTTAGGAATTGAAAAAACTAGTTAGTGGGGATAAATAAGTTACCTTTATGAAAAATTCTAGTGAAAAATAGGTGAAAATTTACCAAATAACCCTAACCCTTCCCAAAATTAGTTTAGAAATTATAATCTATGATTGAAGAAATTTCTACATAAAACAACGATTTACCCTACTCTATTAGCCCGATTACACAGTGGAAACATCAATTTAGAAGAATCCTTCATTTATAGCAGGATTGACTGACTTTGACTCCCACTATAGCAGAAATTTCTCTACTATTGTGGTAGCCTAATAGTGTCCTGCTACCCACTATAGTAGGTGTGGAGATTTAGAAACTTAGGTTTGCTCCTAGTTTTGCCTTTTTAGCAATTAGCCCCTTAAACCATGGCATTCCAAACTAACCCCTTTATCTCAATTTTGATATCAAGAGTTCTTCTTACCTAAAATCACTTCCAAAAAATCCTATGAGTTCTTTGTTGTCTTAGCAAACATAAAATCATGATAAAGTTTATTACATTTACCCAATGCTTTCCCATATTTACCTAGACCATAGCTCACTCAAATTTCATCAAAGACCTATTTGGCTTGAAATTTTTAACTTTAAATTTATGGAAAAAATTACCTCAAATTTTTTCAAAATTAACTTTCCCATAATGACAAAAAGAGTCATTACAATAGATACCAATTTATCCATCGTTAATTCCTAACAATCATCAAGGAAAATGTCAAGAAAAGAAAGAGTACTTGTATCCTAAAACAAATTAGGCTAATTGTCCCACATGCCCTTTTAGATATTCCAAGTAGCTTGCTCAGCTAGATAATGCATCCAATGGGCCTTCTAAGTAGCTTCCTCAACTAGATGATGCTTCCACTAGACCTTTATAAGTGAATCTCCTTTGTCCTAAACTTTAAGACATCCAGATCAGGAATGGCAACAAGCTCCTCCTCATAAGTAAGATCATTATTTATAAAAATTGAATCCCACTTAATAATGTAATCCTCATTCCTATGGTATCTCATAAGTATAGATACATGGAACACCAGATGGGACCCCGATAAGCTTGGTGGTAGTGCTATCCTTTACACTACTCGACCTATATTATCAATAACCTCAAATGGGTTGATGTACTAAGGATTAAGCTTTCCCTTCTTGCTAAACCTCATGATTCTCATTATAAGGCAAAACTTGTTCACCCACCTTAAATGAAATATCCCTTATTTTACAGTCTGTATAATGATTTTGCCTAGTATAGCCTACTAACAACTTAGTTTTGGATAAATTTCACTTTTCCTGAGTATTTTTTATCAAATTAGTATCCAAAGACTTCACATCACCAATCACGAACCATTCTATGGGTGCTACACCTACTCCTATACAATTCCTCAAATAGATCCATATCAATGACAGAGTGATAATTATTTTTATATAAAAACTCACATAACGATAAGAAATTATCCCAATGGCCACTAAAATTGATCACACATGCCCTAAAATATGTCTTCAAGCACCTAAATAATCCTATTTGACTGCCCATTATCTGAGGATCAAAGGTTGTGCTAAAAGTGAGTTGGGTTCCTAACTCTACTTGAAATATGTCCCAAAATTTAGAAGTAAATTACATACCTCTATCTTAAATAATGGAAAGTTTCACCCTAAGTAGCCTCACTTTTCCTTTGACATATATCTTGGCCAACTACCTAGAGTTGTAGTCCACTCTAACCAAAATAATGGGTAAATTTAGTTAACCGATCCATTATGATCCAAATCAAGTAATACTTTCCCAAGGTAATAGAAATATCTACCATGAAATCTATAACCATCCTCCCCCACTTTTACTCGTGAAGCTTATCCTTTAGAGCAATTCCATAAACCTTTGATGATCGTACTTTATTGTAACACCCTAAAAATCCAAGTTAAGATTAAAAATATGGTTTGTTTTAATAGTTTTATAAGTGATTTAGACATATATTAAGGCCACAAATAACTCCTAGATTATAGAAAAACAAAATATCCCTTACCTATTGAATTTTTTAGAAGAGTGTTGTTATAGTCAAATTCAAAAAAGCATAACATTTAGATTACTAAGAGTTTATGATCTCAAAACAAGAGATATATAAATAAGTTATATTTCCAACACATCTAATTTCACCTTAATTTTATATCGGAGTAAGAGTTATGGAAAATATATTGAAGCACTATCAAAGCTGCCAGTGATGACGACTCAGGTGACAACAAGTCGTTAGACCACTACGAATGGTAGGGTGACTCATCATCATAGTATTGGAGACCAAAATTTGAATCCAAGATGATGACTCATGCAACGACTCATCTCCGGGTCCTATGGATAATCACCCAACTCATCAAGATTGATATCAGCAACTTCTCAGATGACTTTAAAAGGGTTTCTTGGTCTTTTTACACTCTTTTAACCCCAAAACTATGTTGTTTCAGTAGTTACAAGAGGTATAAGAATATTTAATCATGCCAGATTCCTCTTGATTTCCTCAAAACATATTCTAAGTCAAAAAATTACGCGATTCAACTCTTAAGCAAGCTAAAGCCTAGGGTTTTATTGAAAGCCAGATTCCCAAGGTTTCAATTCAAGAGTTCATCTGTCTAGGTATATGGGTATTCAATAAGGGATTAATTTCACCTTTATGCCCAAAACATAGTTTTAAAATATGAATTTCAGTTAAGATTTCTATTATTCCCATAAACTGGGGGTTTTACCCAAATAGAATTCCAAGCTTAAAATTCAATTATCTTTGACATATTTTACATTCATGAGTATGTTTTCATGATTATTTATGATATCTTATACCTATCATAGAATTAAAAATTCTCATTTTCATGCATGATTTACATGAATTACTTCAATTTTAAAGTATACGGTCAATATATGTATGATGTATCAGGTTTTAAGCCTGTCAAGAATTATTTATTATGATTTTATGAATTCAGTCTATATTTATAGACATACCATGTTTTTATATGAAATTTAGTATATTCATATACTTAGAAATATGAACCCTCAATATGTTGGTAAATTCTTGATTATGAACTAATGTTATGAAACTTTACAGTTTTCTTTAGATTATAAAATTTATCATGACAGTTTCATTCTTCCGAGATAGCGGGTTATGAACACCAGATGACCTAGGATATAACATATTATTGATTAAAAACTCACTCTTTTAGTGTTTATTATTTGGAATGTATTTAAAAAAAGAAAGCATATTTCAACCTCTGGACTTCACTTTTATTGAGCTATTCAGTATTTGGTTTATATTCAATTGGGAGTATTACTTAGAATCGAGCGGATGTTGGGATGGAGGATCACCTATTAGTTAGGCTTGCACTTAAAGCATGACTTTCAAGATTATCATTACATATTATATTTGTGTATTTCATATAAGGTCATTGTACTTTAGTTCAGCTCCTTTGAAATCAATTAGCATTCAGTATAGTTTTACAGTTAATTCAATATTAATTTGAGATTAAATATAATAGTTATGTTTCTACCGCTTCCCAATTACATAAATATTTTATCTCATAATTTAGAGATCTTACTATGCCTCACAAATTTTTCATACAAACATGTTTTAAATGCATATTCCAGCAAATGGCTAATGTCCTTAATTCTAAACCATGTTTTTAGTGTTTTCATGACTAATAGATATCTTACATACTCAGTACATTCCAAAGTACTGATCACATATCTCTTATGCCTACATTTTTCATGTGATGTAGATTCAGATGCTTACTATCTAGATCATAGTCAAGTAGATCATAGCATTCAACCAGTAGGTAATGATTTCTCTTATTTTGAGGACTCAAGCTAGTTGTAGTTCCAGTATTTTATAATTTTATTCATATGTATTAACTAAGGATACTTGGGGTCATGTCTCGGCTACATATATTAGTATTAGTAGAGGCTTCATAGATAGTCAGTTAGAGTTATTGTATGTAGTTTTAGTTTTACTTTCTTTCAGATAAAAGTGTTGTAAACTTTTAACACTAGCGTATTGAAATAACTTATCTTATGATTATGCTTCTTCTCAGTTAGTTTATCTTTTATATATGTTTTAATCAGTTGCTCAAGCATTATGTTAGCACCATGCATTAGCTTGGGATCACTTATTATTCTAAGCCCTGTGTTACATCTAGGGGGTAGTATATGAAAAACTTTGTATCAGTGCACAAGGTTCATGTGTCATAGAGTGTCTATGAAGTCGTGTCTAAGAGTCTTGCAAAATAATATAGAGACGTTTGTAGTTTTCTTCAAGAGGCTACCAGACATTTAGGAAAAATTTCCCTTTTTTCATATTTTAGATTGTGAAGTAGAGATCCTCTAAGAAACTTATATTAGTTCTGGCATTACTCTATTTTCTCTAAGAAACTTATATTGATTCTAGCATTACTCCTTTCCTGATGGTTATGCCTTATTTTTTAGGTAATAGAAATTCAAACACCCTGGGTTTCGTCCCTCAAAAATTTCCTTAGCTTTTAACTCACTACCCTATAAATGACTCACCATATGAGTCATATGGTATGGGTATGGTCAAGGGATCCTATTCATTAGGAGTCTAGAGAATGGTGGTTGAGTTTTTGTTGTGAATATGGTTTGGTCGGTACCGGTCGTTAGGTATGGTGATGGGTTGGTCTTTTATTTAATCGATAATTTAGTAACTTGACTTGGATCTGAGTACGGGTGGATCACTAAGAGTTGTAATGATGGGGTACGAGTGTTAAGGTGTAGTCATATGTTGTCCAGTGTCAATCCCTTTGGATTATATCTTGGGTATGACTGGACCATACTAGTCATATAGTCTGGTCACGAGTTGGGGAAATAAGATGTATGGTGGAAAATTTGTAGGTATCCAACTTTCTATTTAGGGTACGATTGGATGGTACCAGTCGTATGTTGTGGTGATGAGTTGGAGGGTCAGCTCATACCCACCTACAAAATTTTTACAGTTTTAAGTTGGGAGTATTCTGGATATTTCCCCCTCTTAACTCCTTTTGAACACACGACATAAAATACCTTTTGAGGATTCATTGACCTATTACTCTAAATCAAACACTTTAAAAATCTCTCCCAAACTCGAGTTAAGAAAAGGCTAGGTTTTCACAAAGCAATTAATTAGGGGCTCTCAAGAGTGAATCTCTCCGTCTTTCTTGGTTTCTAAGGTATGTTACTTCTCCCTCATTGTTAGGTCAACTAAAATCATATTTTAATGGATGGTTTTCATGGTAATATTGTGGTATTGCTTGGGTTTTGAAATATATGTTGGGGGTTTTGGGTGTTATGGTAATGTTTTCCCATGTATTATTATGGTTTTCACTTATATTTATGGTTTTGATAATGTTATTGCATGGCAATGGTTAATTGATACTTGGTTTTAGTTTTGGAAATTGTATTCCCTCAACATGTTTTTTAAAATGCCAATGAGAATGATTTTGTCACATAGCTTGATTATTCTTGAAACCCTTGTTTTGGATGATATGGTAATGGAACTTAAATTGGTTTGGTTGGTTTTAATGGATTGGAAAGGGCTTGGTGGAAATTATAATGGCTTAATTGGAAACTTTGGAGTCAAATTGGTTTTATTTCTTTGGTATGGCATAAATGGATAGACTTGCAAGATCTAACATTGGTATGACGACACCAATGGTTAATGCCTAATAAATAAGACTCCTTGATAAATGGTTGATTATGTGTGAATTGTTTTAACAAGGGCTTAAAGAAGAATGTGTTACCAAAGCGGTGGAAGGTGTAGGTCCCGAGGGGATCAATATTGGAAACTCATATTTGCTGATGTGAGGTTTCATCTTGGTGACCGTATGCATGATGTCACAATTATATTTTGGGAGATATACTAGTCATCTCAAGATTTTTTCCATCTCATGTGGCTAACACACGTCGGGTCCCTTTCAGCAGGGGGGGCTGAACCTATTTAGCACAAGGGTGATTTTAGTATGGCCAAGCTACAAAACCCAGGTTAAAGGTTTTAAATGCATGCTAAACCTGATTCCCTTTTTCGGCATAGTATATATGTATATTATTGCATATGGTTATTTACTATAGTTTCAAATAATGACATTATTTTTTCCATATCCTGATCACATGCTAGTGTTCACCCTATAACCATTTTTGGACACTGTATCCCTACGCAATGTAGGAACCGACCATACTACTCCTCCAACTCAGTGACTTGGATTTGAGGACAACGTTCGTGTCAGAATGAAGTGTTGAGATTTGATACTATGGAAGACTCCCATTCACGCTATGGACTTCTTTTTGCACTCTTTGTTATTTATTGGACTTTGGTTTTAGATATGGTTGGTGGCATGTCCCGACCGAATTATCTTGGATGTCATTTAGAGTCTTTGTGTGACTACTATGGGCATGGGTTGCGTCGGTATTAGTATCAACCTTTGTATTAGTATTGGTATTGAGGTTGACACCAGTTGGATTTTTGGTTGGTTTTGGTCATGAACTTTTTAAAATGTCTTTCAATGATTTTTTTTCTTGTTATATGTTCGAAATTCATTCGACGTGTGATGCGGGGCAGTTATGGTTGGGTATTAGGGGCGTTCTATGGTCCGAGTCAGACTTGAGATGCCTGACATAACTAGGCCCTGATTTGGGTCCTATCAGAAATAGTCCAGCTTAAATTCCTATGGATAGAGTTTTCTAAACAGTCCCCAAAGACAATTATGAGATTGCACATGGGCTTAAAAGGATCCTATCAGTACCTTTAAGTTCCAAACTTTGAAAGAGTTTATTCTTGTTTATGAAAATTGTGCACTGAGCCAAAGTTAGATTATCACTACCCAAGGCTACCCCTACTTGTGACAACGGTGCTTACGGTCACAAGTGACCACAAGCTAACCCATGAGTTTGTACCTAGTGTGAGCACTAAATAGAAGAGCGCAGATTTAACTTATGCAGGAAATAAGTTGATAAAATAATGTAAGACTGGATACTGAAATACGAATCAAAATATATCTGAAATATCTAATAACTAATAATACTAAAATGACTAACTGACTATCTAACTAAGTGTCTGAAAGCCTATAATCTGAATGTGGAGTTGATGAGATAGACCCCCAACTAACTACAATTGACTGAACATATAAAAATACTGAAGTAACTAAAGTAAGATATGAAAAATTTCAGGTAACGGCGAAGATAGCTTAGATTTTAATTTTGTTATAGCAGTCTTGTTATTAGAAGTATTATCAAAAGCAATACATAAATTTTTTTTCGATACCATAAAATTTTGCAACTTTAGCAATCGAATCAGCAACAAAATCTCCAGTATGTTTACGATCTTCATCATATAAAAAAAGCAAGAATACATTTTTGCATAACAAAACTACTATCTATCCAGTGATAAGTAATAGTTAAATAATCATTTTTATTTATAGCATGCCCAAAATCATAAGTTAGAGACATTCTACATTGAATTCTTTTTAACAATGTTGATAAATAAAAATAATATTGTGAATGAAGTCTAAAAATATCAGCCTGACAAGTACTTCTAGGAATACCATTAAACATAAGATTATAAATTTCTTGAATATAATGAATAAAGGCATCAGAAGAAGGAAAACTAAAATTCAAACAACCCACAACTACCATTTTAGCTATTTCTTCCCGGTCTCTCAATTTATTATACTTCTTTATTACCTGATCGGTTGCTGGGTCCATTCTAGTTTGCATTGGCCCACCAACATCTGCACCACCTCATGCAATATTTAACTCTCTTTCGTGAACATCACTTATATGTCTCATTAATGTACCCGTACCCCTTTGCTTACCTCCGTTTTTATGCTTATATATTTATTGATAAATATTGCATTGCACCTCAGTATCTGATATACGTTCAAAAAATTGTCATGCAATACTAGTTGTTTTACGAGTTCTTGGGGCACGGGGAGAACAGGGAGGGAGATTAACCGATTCAGATCTAACGTTAGTATTTCCTACTGCGGGTGTCTCATCAATATTTTCATCATCTTCATCTAAATTAACCGCATCTACTTTATTTTCTTCTTCTATACCGTAATTTTTTTGAGCTTCTACATAATCCATATCGTGGGTACCTACACCTAAAAGTATACTTACTTCTTCCTCAAAAGGTTGACTAAGAGGTGTCAGAGGCACACGGGTATATCTACCACTTGAAGTACCTCTACCACTAGTAATTCGCTTTTTACTACCACTACCGCTTCCGGGACAAAAAAAATTTAACACCTTTGGTGGTAAGGTTTCTTAATTTATCCATAATATAAATTAAACTAAAAAATTCAAAAGACACAAATATAATAAAATTAAATATTCAATAATTAATAAACAAATTAAAAATTAAACGTAAGAGATGAAACGACAATACCAAATTTTAAAAGTATCTGAAGGTTGAGACTTTAGAAACTTCCACTCGTACATTGTAATCGCAAAATTAAAAAATTAAAGTGAGCACTTAGGAAATTAAATATATAGAATGTTTGAGAATTGAGAATTGAGAATTGACAGAATCAAAAATTGTGTGAAAAATGATTTGAAAGTGTAGGGTATTTATATGATTCTTTGGGGGTTAAAAAATAATTTTGAATGTAACTTTTTTTTAATAAAACAGGCCAAACTAGCCGTTTAGACCTAAAAACGACTATATAGTCATTGGGCCAACGACTAGTTTGGCCCAATCTCCAAATAAAAATAAAAATAAAAATTAACCAGGCCGGTTAACCGGCAGGTCCTGACCGGGCTTGGTTCGGGCCGGGTTAACCGGGTCCAACCAAAAAAATAAATCGGCCCGGGAGTCCGTGGGCTGACCGGGCTGGGTCAAACCAGGCTGATTTCTGTAAGTGGGCCGGATTGGGCCGGGTCAGGTCGGGTGAGGGGGGCCCATTTGACAGGTATAGATTGGTATCCTTTATTGCTTCGTATGATTCTATATAAAATATTAATAAATAGATATTTATAATTTTTATCTATTCTCTTGTATAATTTTTAAATAAAGTAGAAAAGGAAAAACATAACAATTGTTTAATCTAAGAGAATGTGTTTGACTTGATATTAAAATAAGCATTAGAATATATGATATTTTAATATTAATTATAAAATCTTAAATAAACTGTAAGTTATTATTTGATTCTATAAAAATAAAAAGTTATATTTTATCATATAGTATATAGTATGATTTCTACTTACATTTCCTATTATGTTTATTCAAAAATATTAATGATCATTTTTTGTGAAAAAATAATTAAATACCTGTAAATATCATTTTTTTGTGAAAAAATAATTAAATACCTGTAAATATATTTAAAATTATAATATTGGGCCCGTAAATGGGTCCTTCATTATCTAGTAATATATATAATATAAATAACATAAATACCAATCATTTTGGAAGTAATTACACTCTCTCCCACTTTTTTAATTACTTTATTCTCTCTCCCTATTAATATACATAACATAGCTGACATATACATAGCCTTCTGTGTATATGTTCGAATTTTTGTAATATGTTTAGGGAGTTCGAATTTTTTGTAATATTGAAAACATAAGTTGTGTATTTGTGTAATTTTTAAATATATATTAGTAAAGGTTTGGTAATACCACAAAAGACAAATTAGTAGTACACCAATTGATTTTATAAAAAAAAAATTATAGTTTTTTTAAAGTGTGATTTTTATTATCATTTTCTATCATTTTATTTAAAAATATTAATTTAATTTTTTAATAAACTAATAAAATATTAATAAATATATTTACAACTGTAATATTGGGCCCGTAACACGGGCCTTCATAATCTAGTAATATATAGAAAAAATTACAGAAAATATCATACTTAAGACTATAATTACAATAAATAGCAACACTTTTGTAAAATTACAGATTGTAGCAAGACTAACATTATTTTTCTGATTAACTAGGCAAGTGCATGTTTTACTCTAACTACTTTACATTTTTCTATTTTCACTCCACTATTTCACCTCCCCCAAATATAGTCATATCTTTTACCCTTTTTTCATCTTATTTTTTTATCATTTTATTTTTTTACTTTATTTTCTTTTTATTTTCACTTTATTTTCTCTCTTCTATTTCTCTACTTTTTTGTTTCTCTTTTTCATATTTGATGATAATTATCTCCATGGTATTCAAGATTTCAAAATAAAATATCATTTCCGTCTTTCACTCTCTTATATCTCTACCTCTTTTTTTTGTTAGTTTTTTTTCATATTATTTTTTTATCATTTTATTTTTTTATTTTGATTTCTTTTTTTTTTTCATTTTTTTCATTCCACTTTATTTTCTTTTTTTTTTACTTTTTCATTTTTTTCCTTTTTATTATCTTTTTTTTTTCTTTTTCTATTTTCATTTTCTTCTTCTTTTTTCTATTTTGTTTTGTTTATTTTTACACTTCTATTTCTCTTTCTTTCTTTTTTTTTTATCTTTTTCTCTTCCCTTTTTCCATTTTTTTACTCTTCTATCTCTAAAATTTATTTTGAGAAGACAAATATGTATATCGCATACACATATTCAAAAAATATAAATAATACATAGTAATACAGGTCTGGATATGTATTTACAGTATAAAATATACATATGTATTTACAAAATACATATCTTATTCATATTAAACAGTAACAAACATAACTATACTATATATCTTCATATGTATTTGCAAGATTTAAAGGTGACTCACATAAAATAAAAATATACATATGGATCATGTATATATTCTATAAATACATATGCAGAGCTATATGTAATTTATATGGTGTTTACAATCATTTTATGTGAGGATTGGTATCCTTTATTGCTTTGTATGATTCTATATAAAATATTAATAAATATATATTTATAATTTTTATATATTCTCTTGTATAATTTTTAAATAAAGTAGAAAAGGCAAAACATTACATTTGTTTAATCTAAGAGAATGTGTTTAACTTGATATTAAAATAAGCATTAGAATATTTGATATTTCAATGTTAATTATAAAACTTTAAATAAATTGTAAGTTATAATTTGATTCTATAAAAATAAAAAGTTATATTTTATCATATAGTGTGATTTGTGATACGCCCAAATTACAACTCTCCTTAGAAAGTGTAAGCGGTCGCTGTCAAATATTGAACCTAACTGGGTTGGGTGTCGAATCCCACAGGAAATACTATGATCACTAAGTATTGCGATTATTATTAGACTATTGATCGAAGGTTCCAAGGTAAGGGGGGTTTTAGTTTAGGTGCACAATAATATTATCAGCGTAACGATGAGATGATATGTGTAATAATATTTGATCACAAAAAATGACAAGTTAGGGTTATGTCCACCTTGTAGCTTCTACTTCTCTATTAACTATGAGTAATACGGATTTTATGCATGCATGCACGTATAGAGAGACGTATTTTAATTCTAAATCCAAGTGTTTTTCAACCATCAAGGATTTATTCACCTTAGTTCTTTCGAATCTAAAGTGTACAACAAATTGTACGAACTCTCCAAGAAGTTAATCCTGCTAGGGCATTAACGTGTAAAATAGAGGTTGGAAACTTTATTTTCTCGTCACACTCTCTTTTCCAAACAGTAACTTTTCTATCGAACAAGTTATTGCTATAATGGCCCATTCCCTATGTTTGCAACCATGAGAATTCAATCAAAATGAAGAGAGTAATGATATAAGTGGATTAACACATCATAAATTCAAAAACCCATAGCAATAGAGAGTATACTACAAGGTTTCCATAACCCTAACAAATAAACTTAGCTACTCATGAATAAAACAGAAATCAACATAGAAATATTCATCATACCGAAACCTAGAACGATCTTGGTGATGAAGATGACTAGCGAAATTAAGACAGAAACACGTTTCCCTCTCTCTGTCCTCAAGCTAAGCCGCTTTCTCTTGTTTTCAAAATAATACAAAATATGAATAATCCCTAAAAATTCAGCAATAAGGCTTTTAATAACATCCTTCTCTAATAAATTGCTACTGCATCCTTAACTATTTTAAAATGCAGAGTTTGCTCGGGAAAAAGTTCCCATACATCACATTCAGTCCAAAAGCTACTTTCCTTTTTATGTGAAGTTTTCCTTTGTTGTCCACAGGTCCCCAAAGTGCTGTAATCTTCCTCATTAGTACCTGAAAAGCATGCTAATCACATAGGTCAGCTCACTTAACTGAAAATAGACTAAAAGTGCAAGACTTATGTATTTTATTCTCAAAACTTAGCTAAAACATGGGTAAGTTATGGTACTTAGACGTATAAATACGCCCAACATCACCACCCCACACTTAAAGCTTTGTTTGTCCTCGAACAAAATTGTACATCCATGCGAATCCCTAACTAAACTTCACAAGAGCAACACAAAATTTTCAACAAGACATACACTGCAATTATTAACAAAGAGTAGATTTCTTGATCATTACTAGAAACAACTCACCCTCCAACATAGACTCATTAAGATGGTTAATTCGTATACACAAGTTAAGCCAAAAAAAATCATATAAAACTACCCAACAATCATCAACCATGTGCGCTCACACAAAATGTTACCCATAATCACTCATAGTTTTGCATTTTTCAGAAATATGGGTATAGGAACTTGCATGCTCTCACTCTCACAAAGAATTCTTAGATTACAACTGATGACCATATGCTTGCCCTTAGTGTAATGCTCCACTAATATCAGAATGCTAAGGTTAGGATCAAATAGGTCTTTACGGGTTGTAAAGTAGGCTAAAGGGACGGGTAGGACTATTTTGGCCAAAAATGATGACTATGCTCCCTAAGCGCTTTAATACACTACATTATGCCATTTACACTAACTTTTAACAACCACTCTACCCTTCTTCACCCAATTTGTTACTCAATTAAAACACTATGATGGGAATTATACAACCTTTCTTTCTTTTTTTTTTATTTTCTTTTTTTTTTTAAATTTATATTATATATATATTTTTCTTTATTTTTACTAAGCATCCCTATGATAGCCACCCTCGATCACAATATTTTCATGTACCAATAACTAAACTTTGGGGCATCACTTTCACCATTTTCCTCTTATTTTACCACACTCTTTACTCAACTTGATTCTACAATTTAAAGCGCTTAGGAGCTTTTGGATCAAATTATGGTCTTTTCACAAAAATGGATTAGGCTACATATGAGGTTGCCAAAGAAAATAGCTAAAGTCTTAAAAGGTGTTCACTAGGACAATGTACAAAGGTAGGTAAAAAGAAGATAAACAAAATTAGGGCTGCCAAAGAAATGCCTAAATCATCTCCTAAACTCACAATCTCTATTTCGCTTCACACACACACTAGGCAAGTTCTAGCATCAGTCGCAACAAAGAATATACAATAACCTCACACACACATAGCACATGGTCAACTTAATTAGGAGCATTATAGATTCTTGACCCAACAGATAAATAAATTAAACCATTAGAAATTATCACAGAATGAGTCACAACTTAGAGCCTAAATGTTTCAATAATAGTGATTCAGCACAAACTCCTGTTATAATGCCATGCCGTCTATAAGAACAATTCATGCAAAAATCTAACTAATTACAACTAACTAACTACAACTAAATCAAAAAAACTATAGAATAAATGCGGGCAAGCAGTACGCAACACAGTAGACAAGGCAATTCGCAGACATATACCCGCACCCCATACTTATACGGAACACACTGCCCTCAGTGTAAATAAATAAGCAAAACCCTGGTTAGTCAGAATCCTCCTCTACATCCGGGGTCATAACCCCTGCGTCAGAATCATCATCAGAGTCTTCATTATCAGAGTTGTCCTCCACATCAGAGTCTAGCAGCTGGTGATCATCGTCTGTCGGCACATCATCATCTAGAGGTTCTTCAAAATTTACCCCCACTCCACATATAGCCCGAGCATGCTCATTAAGTGGGTAGTCATAGTCCAACTGCCGAAACTCTGCATAAGTCTGCACACGACCCCCATTCATCATAGTGAACCTAGTCATGCAATACAGATGGCGAAAAAAACTCTCATCTCGAGCATGTCTCTTAGCAGTGGTAAGGTTGATGCCTTGACCAGTTTCTGGATCTTTGATTTTCGTGAGATCTACCTTCTTCGGGTTATGTGGCAACTTATGGTCTGCTGGCTCCTCCTCAATGTGCTCTTTCCTCCGCCGCCTATGCCATCGCCTATGCTTACTAGCCTATCGCCTATGTTGGCATAGGCGGCGCCTAGCCTATCACCCATATTGGCATAGGCGGCGCCTAGCCTATTGCCTATGTGAGGCAGTAAGCATAGGCGATGGCATAGGCGGCGGCTAGCCTATCGCCCATGTTGGCATAGGCGGCGCCTAGCCTATTGCCTATGCTCCATCATTCCTAGACTTACCACCATTGACATAGCTCACTTTCAAATCAAAATTTGGGGCTAATCTCCTCCTTTGTACTTCATGCATCTACACTTAATCAAAAATAACAAAAATGATTAGAAGGATGGGTTGCCTCCCACCAAGCGCCTTATTTTTGGTCGTGGCACGACTCTTCTTTTTGAATTTTTATTTATCAAAAACAAACTCCTAGTAAAACAAAAATGATTAAAAATGATGGGTTACCTCCCATGTAGCGCTTGATTTATTATCGCGGCACGACATAGTTATCTCGATTACTCAGACTTCATCAAGATATATGGTGGCTTTACATTTTATCGAGTTGGTTGGACCGATATATAAATTAACTCTTTGGCCATTCACCTTAAAGACACTACCATCATTGTTTTCTAACTCCACTACTCCAGATGAGTAAACTTGGCTGATTCTGAATGGACCAGACCATTTAGACTTCAACTTACCTGGAAACAGCTTTAGTCTGGAGTTGAAAAGGAGTACCAAATCGCCTTTCTGAAAGTTTCGTTGGATAATCCTCCGATCATGGTACTTTTTCATCCTTTCCTTGTAAAGATTTGCTATTTCATATGCATTTTGACAGAATTCATCCATCTCGTTCAGCTGTCCCAATCTCATATTTATAGCATCATCCCAGTTCAGGTTAAGATGCTTCAGTGCCCACATTGCTTTATGTTCTAGCTCAATTGGCAAGTGACAAGCCTTTCCATAAACTGGTTAGTATGGTGACATGCCAATTGGTGTCTTAAACTTAGTCCTATATGCCCATAAGGCATCGTCCATCTTCCTGGACCAATCCTTCCTGCTGGCATTCACAGTCTTAGCAAGGATCAGCTTGATTTCATGGTTTAAAACCTCCACCTGCCCGCTAGTTTGTGGGTGGTATGGTGTATCTACCTTATGTTTCTTAACCCCATACTTTGCTAATACGACTCTGAACAGCTTATTGCAGAAATGTGATCCTCTATCGCTTATGATGGTACGAGGTACCCCAAAATGAGAGAAGATATTTCTCTTTAAGAACGCCACAACACTCTTACCTTCATTATCAGCTAGCGCGACTGCTTCGACCCATTTGGATACATAATCCACAGTAACTAAGATATATTTCATCCCAAATGAGCTCACAAATGGGCCTATGAAATCAATACCCCAAACATCGAATAACTCTACTTCAAGCATTTTGGACATGGGCATCTCATGGTGCTTTGAAATAGAACCTTGCCGCTGACACTGATCACATCTTCTTACAAAATCGTAGGCATCCTTGAATAATGAAGGCCAATAGTAGCCACTTTGCAGTACTTTCTTGGCCGTCCGATCACCTGCATGGTGACCTCCTACTTGGGAAGCATGGCTTACTTCCAGTATGCTAGGCACCTCTACATCTGGGATGCACCGCCTAATAATACCATCAGCACATCGTCGAAAAAGATAAGGCTCATCCCAGAAGTAATGTTTCACATCATGCATGAACTTTTTCTTTTGATGAAAGGAGAGATGCTCAGGAATCACTTCGCACACGACGTAGTTGGCATAATCTGCATACTACGGTAAGTTTTCCACCATAGTTGCTAGAATCTCTTCATCGGGGAATGCATCATCAATATCAAGGTCGGTCTGCACTGTGTGCTCACTCTCAAGTCTAGATAGATGATTAGCTACTTGATTTTCA
Organism: Capsicum baccatum var. pendulum; assembly: GCA_030864225.1. Lineage (NCBI taxonomy): Eukaryota > Viridiplantae > Streptophyta > Magnoliopsida > Solanales > Solanaceae > Capsicum > Capsicum baccatum. The sequence continues at coordinate 64,129,494 of CM061551.1, forward strand.
CAACCTTTTCTATCCTTTACCTCGAAATCGAATTCTTGAAGCAGTAACACCCACCTAATTAGCCTTGGCTTAGCATCCTTCTTTGCCATTAGATATCTTAGAGCCGCATGATCTGTATGAACCACTACCTTAGTTCCCAACAAGTAAGCACAGAACTTTTTAAAAGCATAAACAACCGCTAGAAGCTCTTGTTCAGTGACGGTATAGTTCTTCTGTGCTCCATTCAAGGCCTTACTCGTGTAGTAGATTGGATGAAATAGCTTTTCTCTTTTATGACCAAGTACATCACCCAAGGCTACACCACTTGCATAACACATAACTTTGAAAGGTAGAGACCAATCAGGTGCTACAATAATAGGGGCTTCAACTAGCTTCCCCTTGAGGCATTCAAATGCCTTCAAGCAATCTGCACCAAAGTGAAACTTTGCTTCCTTATCCAAAAGTTTGCATAATGGGTTTGCAATCTTGGAGAAGTCTTTAATAAACCTCCGATAAAAGCCAGCATGACCGAGAAAACTACAAACCCCCTTCACAGAAATTGGAGGTGGTAGTCTCTCGATAACTTCAATCATGGCTCGATCAACTTCAATTCCCTTTTCAGAGACTTTATGCTCGAGAATAATGCCTTCCTTAACCACAAAAATGGCACTTCTCCCAATTTAGCACCAGATTGAATTCAATACATCGCTGCAAAGCCATACTCAGATTTTCCAAGCATGACTCAAATGACTCACATACAACCAAAAAGTCATCCATAAACAACTCCAAGGTGTCTTCAACCATATCAGAGAAAATGGACATCATACACCGCTGAAAAGTGGCAGGTGCATTACATAGCCCAAATGGCATTCGTTTGAATGCAAAAGTACCATATGGGCATGTGAAAGTGGTCTTCTCCTGATCTTCAGGAGCAATACAAATCTGATTATATCTGGAATAACCATCCAAGAAACAGAACCATCCCTTTCCTGCCAATCGATCAAGCATTTGATCCATGAATGACATTGGGAAGTGATCCTTCAACGTCCACGAATTTTGCTTTCGGTAATCCATATACACCCTCCACTCTGTGATAGGCCTGAGTGGAATTAGCTCATTCTTCTCGTTTGTTACTACTATCATGCCCCCTTTCTTGGGCATAAATTGTACAGGACTCACCCATTTACTATCTGAGATTGGATACACCACCCCTGCATCTAACCACTTTATGATTTCTTTCTTCACCACCTCTTGTATAGGTGGATTCAGACAACGCTGATGCTCAATAGTAGGTACGCAATCTTCCTTGAGCTGAATCTTGTGCATACATATGCCAGGAAGGATACCAATTATATCAGCAATAGTCCAACCAATAGCTCTCTTGTACCTCTTCAGGATAGAGATGAGAGCCTCTACTTGTTGTTTACCTAAATCAGCAGCAATAATAACAGGCAGTGTATTTCCACTTCCCAAGAACACATACCTTAGATGACTGGGTAGCTCTTTCAATTCTAGCACCGGTGGCTCTTCAATGGATGGCTTCGCCGGTAGTGAAGGTCGATTCTTAAGGTCAAGGTCCAGCTTTTTGGGGGCATAAGAATACAACCCCATTCCTGTCAAAGCACAGATAGTTTCTTCGTACTCTTTAACATCCTCACGATCGAAGTTCAAAAGCACAGCAGCCAATGGCTCAATAGTGAGCTGCTTCTCAAAAGATAATTCCTTCTCATCCTCATAATAAACATCATATATAGAGAACACATTCATATCTTTGGGTTTCTTTATTGATTTGCATACATCAAAATATACCACTTCGTCATTCATCCAAAATAAAAGCTCATTTGCTCGCAAATAAATAAGCACACTTCCTGTTGCGAGGAAAGGTCGACCCAAGATTATGGGCACCTCAAAATCCACCTCGTAATCCAAAATAACAAAGTCTGCAGGAAAAATGAAGGTAGAAATCTTCACTAATACATCATACAAGATACCAACAAGTCGTTTTACCGACCTATCTGCCATTATAAGCCGCATGTTGGTTGGTGTAGGATCGCCCAACCCCAACTGTCTATAGATGGCTAGTGGCATCAATCTAATGCTAGCCCCCAAATCACATAAAGCCTTGGCAAAATCTAAAGATCCAACTGTGCAAGGAATAGTGAAAGCACCCGGATCTGCCTTCTTCTATACCAAAGACCTCATGGCTATGGCACTGCAATGATGAAAATTATCTGCCAGTTCATAGCTCGCTGCCTTTTTCTTTGTCAAAAGGTACTTCATGAATTTGGCATACCCTGGCATTTGCTCCAGTGCTTCTACCAAAGGCACATTTATAGTCAGCTGCTTCAGCATGATCATGAATTTACTGAACCTGGTGTCATCAGCCTTCTTTTTCAGTCTCTGAGGAAAAGGTGGTGGTGGATTTGGAAGAGTTTTCTCCACTTCTTTTTTATTGTGCTTCCCATTATCAATCTTTTCAGACTGCTGGCATCTAGGTGTAGTATCATGAACGTTCTCATCCTGATTTTTAACTTCTATAGAATTATCACAATCTGCTTCAATAACATTCTCCTCTATACTATCAACCACGGGTTTGCCCTTGGATGGATTTTCAACACCTTACCACTCCTGGTTGTAATAGCCAAACATGATCCATCTTTCCTTGGATTTTGGACAGTGTCACTCGGTAAAGTGCCAGCTTTTCTTTGATTGAATACCGCTGATAGTTGACTCATTTGTTGTTCCAGCTGTTTTATTGAAGTGGAATGCGATTCAACCAATTGATTTATTGAGGACAAATCATTTTTTACCTCAGTTACTCCCGTGTTGGTTGCCTCCACTCCTTTCAACAGCTTAGCCATCATGTTCCCCATGGACATCTTCCCAGAGCTAGGTACAGCAGCTTCACAATTTCCAGGAGGGACATAAAAACCGCTCCTGTCATTCTTATTCTTCCAATTCCCTTGGTCTCGATCCTTGTATCCGGCTTTTTCATAATAGTTATGACCCTGGTTTCCGTGGAAATTACCTCGTAAAACCCCCTGATTATTTAAGTAATTTGCTTCCTTCTTAGAATCGGAGTCATCTCTTCCCTTTGATACAACAGCCTTGACCTTTTCTGTCTTCCCTGATAATAAATGCTTGGTAAGAAGGTCCATCTGCATTTTCATGTGAGCCATATCCTGGTCACGTTTCTCTTCTTTTCGCCTCTGGTCTACCGGCATGCAACTAGATACAGTAGAGATTGCTACCTCAGAATCCCTGGTATGCCAAGCTCTACTCTGCTTTGTCATACGATCAAGAATATCACATGCCTCAATAAAAGTAAGGTCCATTAATGACCCACCCGCAGCATTATCTACAACTGGCTTAGTCACCGAGTTCAAAGCCCTATATAATATTTCCATCAAGTGGACATTGGTAATCTAATGATTTGGGCACCGCATAAGCTTCTTCTTGAACCTCTCCCATGTCTCGTGGAGAGCTTCAGTTGAAAGCTGTCTGAAATTTCTTATCTCATCTCTTAATTGTGCTCTCTTGGATGGCGGAAAGAATCTTTCTAGGAAAGCTTCTTTCAGTTGTCTCCAATTGGTAATAGAGTCAGGAGTTAGTCCATTTAACCATAGAGTTTCCTCTCCAGATAGAGACAATGGAAATCAGCACAGACGGATCGCATTCTGTCCAACCCCTAGATTATCAAATGATTTGCATGTTGAGATAAAATTAATCAGATGCATATTCGAGTCGTTGCCTGCAAGTCCACCAAATAACCCTTTGAGTTGAAATAGCTGGATCATGGTGCTAGTGATATTGAACTTGGATCCGGGTGCCAAGGGCGGAGGAATAATAGCCCCTGTGGCACCAGCCCCATCTAAGTCGTCGTCATCATCATCAAAAGCAACCTACACAGCTCGGCGTTCAGATCTTATTCTAGCTTGACGATCTCTGTTGCCATTCCTGTTCACTGGTGCAACCACATCATCTGCACGCCTTGGATTTAATAACTCATCATCACCCAGGTCCTCATCCTCAAGATTTGGTACCCGACCTGTGTTATTAACATTCTGTTGATTTACTTGCGCAGCTGCCAATGCAGCTAATCTAGCCTGCTCCTATTGAGTGGCCATCCTTTCAATATCTCGTTGTGCATCCATTCTGCCAATGAGATATGGTTCAGGATTTATAGGTAATAATGGCTGGCCAGATCTTCGTGTATTTGGCATGCAATCCACTAAACCTGAACAAAACAAAAACAACAAACAAAAAGTAAAATTTGAGAATCTTTGACCAAAGGGTCTATTAACTATCACAAACTTAGTTTACAACCGTATTCCCCGACAACGATGCCAAAATTTGATACGCCCAAATTACAACTCTCGTTATAAAGTGTAAGCGGTCGCTGTCAAATATAGAACCCAACTGGGTTGGGTATCGAATCCCACAGGGAATACTATGATCACTAAGTATTGCGATTATTATTAGATTGTTGATCGAAGGTTCCAAGGTAAGGGGGGTTTTAGTTTAGGTGCACAATAATATTATCAGTGTAACGATGAGATGATATGTGTAATAATATTTGATCACAGAGAATGACAAGATAGGGTTATGTCCACCTTATAGCTTCTACTTCTCTATTAACTATGAGTAATACGAATTTTATGCATGCATGCACTTATAGAGAGACGTATTCTAATTCTAAATCCAAGTGTTTTTCAACCCTCAAAGATTTATTCACCTTAGTTCTTTCGAATCTAAAGTGTACAACAAATTGTACGAACTCTCCAAGAAGTTAATCTTGCTAGGGCATTAACGTGTAAAATAGGGGTTGGAAACCCTATTTTCTCGTCATACTCTCTTTTCCAAACAGTAACTTTTCTATCGAACAAGTTATTGCTATAATGACGCATTCCCTATGTTTACAACCATGAGAATTCAATCAAAATGAAGAGAGTAATGATATAAGTGGATTAACACATCATAAATTCAGAAACCCATAGCAATAGAGAGTATACTACAAGGTTTTCATAACCCTAACAAATAAACTTAGCTACTCATGAATAAAACAGAAATCAACATAGAAATATTCATCATACCGAAACCTAGAATGATCTTGGTGATGAAGATGACTAGCGAAATTAAGACAGAAACACGTTTCCCTCTCTCTGTCCTCAAGCTAAGCCGCTTTCTCTTATTTTAAAAATAATACAGAATATGAATAATCCCTAAAAATTCAGCAATAAGGCTTTTAATAACATCCTTCTCTAATAAATTGCTACTACATCCTTAACTATTTTAAAATGCTGAGTTTTCCCGGGAAAAAGTTCTCATACATCACATTCAGTCCAAAAGCTGCTTTTCTTTTTATGTGAAGTTTTCCTTTGCTGTCCACAAGTCCCCAAAGTGTTGTAATCTTCCTCATTAGTACCTGAAAAGCATGCTAATCACGTAGGTCAGCTCACTTAACTGAAAATAGACTAAAAGTGCAAGACTTATGTATTTTATTTTCAAATCTTAGCTAAAACATGGGTAAGTTATGGTGCTTAGACGTATAAATACGCCCAACATCAATTTGTACTTATATTTCCAATTATGTTTATTCAAAGGTATTAATTATCATTTTTTGTGAAAAATTAATTAAATACCTGTAAATATATTTAAAATTATAATATTGAGCCCATACACAGGCCTTTTTTATCTAGTTATTATATAGAAATGTGAGTTGGAGGACGATCGAGGGTAAAATTATCATTTCATAAATAATCTAAAATATTAGTTTCTATTATATAGTCTTAAAAGTTGATTATCAATTTCAAAAATGACGAAATAGTCAAACATCTTTCTCAAATGCCAAGTGTTTCCTAATGATGTTATATTTAAGGTAGATTCTACATTTTTTCTAGCATAATTTTTCAAAAAATATGTTTTTTATATTAATAATTAATCTATTTTAATGAGATATTATCTAAATTTCTATTCTTTTTTAGGATGTGTAATGTTTACTGGTATTTTATTAGAATAGAAATATCTAAAATATATATATATATAACTATGTTATTGCATACTTATAAAACTTCCATAAGAGAATATGAAATTTAATTCTAAACAAAAACATATAAAGTATTCGTATGATTTGAGATCATATTTGGACACAAATTAGATCAACTTAATCTTTTGAATCGATTCCAATCAATTTTTAATGAAAAATAAAAAATGAAATCTTTTTTTATAAATGTCAATCCTATCCTAAAATTGTATAATATCTTATGTGAACGCTACAGTTTCTTTAAATAGTTTTTATAAATGTTTTGTGTTGGTTCTAATACATGAGACTCATTTTCATTCCCTTTTATAAGTGGTAAATTTTGTTCATACTTTATTATGATGTATGAGAATTTAAGTGATAATCCTTTTATTAAATATAAATTTAAATAATATAGTTGAATCAAATGGGAAGAATAATATTAAATTTAAAGTAAATTATATCTGAAGTTTGTTTCATTTAAATATTGTTTGAATCATGGTGTTCAAACGAGTTTTCTCTCCTCTTAACTAAATCCTCGAAATAAACAAGTTACTTTTGAATGTAACATTCATTATTATTTTTTTGCCTAAAATTATTGATAATTAATTTATGTTTAAGGTAAAAATTACAAATATAACCAAGGGTATAACGGTTTTTTCATAACTTTTTAAAATATTTTTGTATAATTTTTTATGTTGACCCCACAACAACTCTATTTTAAATGAAAAAAAATAGATATAATGGTTATTTTATTTGAATCTTTACAAAGTCATTAATGATTTAATCTTTCACACGAATTCCACACACCTTAACTATAAGTCTATTTTAATATTTAGTAAAAAAATATTAAATGTATTATATCAGAATGTCTATTTTAATACATCCCATGTCTCAATTCTAATAATATATATCATGTTAACTTTTGTTAATTCTCTTGATTCTCTTTATTTGAGGTAGTAAATTTCCTCATCGGGTAGACAAGTGACTTAAAAAGAAATTTCTTACTCACTGTATTAAATTAATCCCTTATTTTTAACATATATAAGACAAGACATAAAGGCAGTCTTTTAATATTATGATTTATTAGAAGGTTCATCCAATAGGTCCTTATTTTCATTTGTTAAACACCCATAAAATGAATTTAAATGTATTTACAATCAATTTATGTAAGGATTGGTATCCTTTATTGCTTTGTATGATTCTATATAAAATATTAATAAATAGATATTTATAATTTTTATATATTCTCTTGTATAATTTTTAAATAAAGTAGAAAAGGAAAACCATTACAATTGTTTAATCTAAGAGAATGTGTTTGGCTTGATATTAAAATAAGTATTAGAATATATGATATTTTAATATTAATTATAAAACCTTAAATAAATTGTAAGCTATTATTTGATTCTATAAAAATAAAAAGTTATATTTTATGATATAGTGTGATTTCTACTTACATTTCCTATTATGTTTATTCAAAAATATTAATGATCATTTTTTGTGAAAAATTAATTAAATACCTGTAAATATATTTAAAATTATAATATTGAACCCATAAATGGGTCCTTAATTATCTAGTAATATATATAATTAAAGGTTTGGTATTACCACAAAAGATAAATTAGTAGTACACCAATTGATTTTATAAAAATAAAAAAATATATTTTTTAAAGTGTGATCTTTATTATCATTTTCTATCATTTTATTTAAAATATTAATTTAATTTTTTAATAAAATAATAAAATATAAATAAATATCTTTACAACTGTAATACTGGGCCCGTAAAACGAGCTTTCATTATCTAGTAATATATAGAAAAAAATTACAGAAAATAGCACAATTAAGAATATAATTACAATAAATAGCAACACTTTTGTAAAATTACAGTTATTGCAAGACTAACATTATTTTGCTCATTAGTTAGGCAAGTGCATGTTTTACTCTCACTACTTTATATTTTCCTATTTTCACTCCACTATTTCACCTCTCCCAAATATAGCCATATTTTTTACCCTTTTTTTTCATCTTATTTTTTTATCATTTTATTTTATTGTCACTTTAATTTTTCTCTTCTATTTCTCTATTTTTTTTTCCTTTTAATGTTTTTTTATTTTTTTTATTTTTTGTTTTTCTTTGTTTTCTTTTTCATATTTGAAGATGATTATCTCCATGATCTTTAAGATTTCAAAATATAACATCATTTTTGTCTTTCACTCTCTTATATCTCTAACTTTTTTTCCTTGTTAGTTTTTTGTCATCTTATTTTTTATTATTTTATTATTTTATTTTTATTTTTTTTCTTTTTCATTTTGTTCTTTTCATTTTATTTTCTCTCTTCTATTTCTCTTTTTTTTTTTCTCTTTTTCATTTTTTCCTTTCTCATATTTTTTTTCTTTTTCTATCTTCGTTTTCTTCTTCTTTTTTCTAATTTATTTTGTTTCTTTTTTTATTTTATCTTTACACTTGTATTTCTCTTTCTTCTTTTTTTTCTTTTTCACTTCTTTTTTTTTTCTTTTTATATTTTTGTTTTTTCCGTTTTTTACTCTTCTTTTTTATTCTTCTATCTCTAACTTTTATTTTGAAAAGACAAATCTGTATATCAGATACACATATTCAAAAAATATACAAAATATATAGTCATACAGATTTGGATATGTATTTATAGTATAAAACATACATATGTATTTATGAAATACATATCTTATTCATATTAAACAGTAACAAATATAACTATACTATATATCTTCATATGTATTTACGAAAATAGAGATGACTCATATAAAATTAGAATATACATATGGATCAGGTATGTATTCTGTAAATACATATGCAGAGCTATATGTATTTTATACGGTGTTGAATTTGTCTTTGAACTGTACGTACTATGTCATTTTATAGGGTAACATGTGTACTTATTTGTTTTCTTTTACTATTTAAGATATGTATCATGTATTTTTTTATTACCTATATGTATATGTATAAATTGTCATTTTTGTTATAGACATTTTGTGTCTTATATGTTTATATATACATGTAAGCTACATTTGTATATCTGTAAATATATATTCAGATATATATATATATATATATATATATATATATATATGTATGTATGTTTTTTTCGGTAAATACATATGCAGATTTGTATGTCTATTTATTTTGTATATTTTTTGAATTATATATATGATATAGATATTTGTCTTTTAAAAATAACAGATAAAGATAGAAGAGTAAAAGAAAAAAAAAATAGAAAAAAAACAAAAAGAAAAAATAAAAATTCAAAATAAAAAAAGGTAAAAAAGGAAAAAAAAGAAGAAAGAGAAATAGAAACTAGAAATAGATGTGTAAAAACAAAAGTGAAAGAAAAAAAAAGAAGAAGAAGATGAGGAAAAAGAAAAAAAATATCAGAAAAGGAAAAAAAAGAAAAAGATAAATAAAAAAACGAAAAAAGAAGAAGAGAAGTAGAAACGAGAAAATAAAGTGGAAAGAAAAAAATGAAAAAAGAAAAAGAAATTAAAATAAAAAAAAAGATTAAAAAAATGAATAAACTAACAAGAAAAAATAGTTAGAGATATAAGAGAATGATATTTTAAAATTTTGAAGATCATGAAAATAATAATCTTTATATTTAAGTTTGATTTGAAAAAAAAAAACTAGTAATTTAAATAAGAGTAATTTATGGAAATTTAATTAGATGGGATAATTATTTATTTAACTCAACTAATTTGAGTAAAACAAGGGCAGTAAATCTTGTTGTATATGTATATGTATAACAACAATTTACTTAAATGCAAAATACAATTTGCTATTTTTCGTAATTATGAAACTGTTGCTATAAAAGTTACCATTAAGACTCTATAGTTGCTATTTTTGAAATTTTTCCTAATATATATAAGTAAAGGTTTGGTAGTACCACAAAAGACAAATTAGTAGTACACCAAACCTTTACTTACTTGCTTATATATATATATATATATATATATATATATATATATATATATATATATATATATATATACTAGATAGGTATGCCCGTGCTCTGCATGGGCCCAACGCGTTCCACTCTTTTAAGAACTCGTATTTTCTTCACTTTTAGCACATTGTTGCATACCATTATCATACACATATCATGAAACCCCAAAAGTATATTTTATATAATCATGGGAATACCACACTACTGAATGTTAAAATGACATTCACATATCATAGTGACTATTGTTTATTTACATAGGTAACGATAATATTTATAAATTTTACAACATGAGATGCATTTTTGTTGTTGTGATCAACCTCTTGAGCATGCACGATCAAACACCTGTTAAATTGAATTTAATGAGTAAATTAGTTTAGAAGCTCAAAACATAAGTAAAGAAAGCCAATAGCTTATAGCCAAATGAATCAACATGAAGATAACACTCTATTTCTGTGTACACTTTTTGTGAGAATCCATTTCTTTCACACCAAGATCCAAGGCAAGGTTTCTTAAGAGTGTACTCAACTATTCAATTGCCTAGAGGCACATTAATCCTTCAGTAGCTCAATGTTACCTTTGTTTTTAAGTAATCTACACACGAGAGTTGCAGAAGAATTTAGTAAATATGATATGCCTACATATAAATCAACACTAACATAACTATTATATAGTTTAGGGATGAGGCTGACAGTTGACTTCTACCATATTTTAGCAGCATTTTACTTCTAATCATTAGAAATTTTAATGATGTCCCAAAAGGCAAAAATTAAACTTCTATCATTTATAACAAGTATAATTGAAAGTTCACAAGTAGTTCAATAAAAGTTGGTTTCCAAATTAGATGTCAGCTTTCTTACTACTAATCATATTATATTATTAAATAAATAACAAACTAAAACAGGTAAAGAAAACAAGTTTTTTGTCTTTGTCCCTGATTTATTTATGGAAACGGAGAACAAAAAGGTGTGAAGTACATATGACCAAGGAAATAGGTATCTAACCTTTCCACTTGACTGTGTGTATGCAAAGTGATCATACTTAAACAAGAAATCACATGAGCAAGTCAGAATGGTCCGAGAAATCAAATGGCTATCCCATTGCTAAATTTGACATTTAAAAAGTTCTAGATTTGAAGAAAAAGAATGCTTTTATTAAGAAATTAGAGAGACGGAGAGATCATAAGGATTTGTCGATAATACTATTATCTTCAGCAGAGGTCTTGCATATACAACTCACAACAGGTCAAATTGCACATAAGATAGAAAATGGACTGGAATATGTAGAATCCAGTATATAGTATAGTATTGAAGTCAAATCAAGCTTCTTGCAAGAATTGGACTTTGAGTCTGACAGTGTGTACTATTGTTAAAACAAACAACTAACTCAAATTTTCTTCAATTTTTGTAAAATCTCAAAAAAAATTCTTAAACACTATAACTTAAACCAGACAACTTCCTCGAACTTTCTTTACTTGTGTTAAATCACAACAAAATTCTCAACTTACGGTGTTTTCTGTCAAAGATGCCTACTTTATACTCTAATTAAACGTTTTGAAGCCAAAAAAAAATGTAAGTATTTTACTTCCATATTCAAATAATATCTAATAATATTTCCAGCCTTCAACGCTTCAACCCATTCTTATTCAAGAAAAAGTGACCAAATCAAAGAAGTTTCAAATTCAAGAAGTTACAATTTCTTAGTTACTTCACAAGTAGTATTTTCAATGTTAAAATAGCAGCTCAGTGCATTGCCGCTATGCCCAAAGTTAGGGATGATAGGACCACAATGATTTATTCAACGCAACCTTATGTTGTATTTATACAACAGTACTTATTCACCTTGGCCTAAATCTATCATGGGTGAAAAGAACACATACCTAAAAAATATAGCATCGTGCATCAGTTATTGCAATGGTAGTCATGCTGCGTGCATAAATAAATCGACTTTTGCTCCACAGAGAATACTAATATATTTAAAGCAATATTCATATTGTGTCAAAAAAAAAAGAAGAATTATGATAATCAATAAAACATAACACTTCATTTTAAAATAAATTAATAGTCAGGGGAACTATATATTTATGAAAGAAATATTTAAAAATATAAGAAAGAAGTAGAGAAACATACCAATGAGGAAACATACCAATGAGGAAAGATCAAGGAGGTGAGTAAAATGAAGAGTCTCTGCTCTTATTTATTTGAATCATTAATTTTATTTTTTAAAATATTTAATTATATTTGTAGAAACATCATCATCATCTCTCATTTCTAGAAATGTCTTGTAATAATGGATATATGTGGTGCAAATAGAAAACACATAGATACATATTTATGTGCTAGTTAAATAATTTCTCTCTCTCTTGTTTCTTTCGTGTGTCACCATTTGATCGGATACGCAGTTTAAGAAATAAATAATGAAGTTATTAAATTTATTATAAGATTGCCCCTCTCAAGTTGTATTTCTTAATAATAATAATTACAAGTGGGACTTAAGAAAAATAATTTAGGGATGATACCATTATATAATTATTGATTAAGAAAAACTTTTTTTAATTTAATTCTAGAAGCATCATTATTTCTAGAAATGTCTTGCAATAATGTATATGTGTGGTGCAAATAAAAGACATACGGACAAATATTTATGTGGTAGAGAAATGATTTGTCAGTCGTTTCTTTTATGTGTCACCATTTAATCGACTATGAAGTTTAAGAAATAAATAATAAATTTATTAAATTTATAAGATTATCTCTCCTAAGTTGTATTTTTTTTTATTAAGTGGGACTTAGTAAAGATAATTTAGGAATGATATGCCATTAAATAATTGCTATAAAAAAATAATGACACATAAAATGAAACAAAAATACTATAAATCTTGCATTAAATAGTTGCTAAATAAGAAAAAAATGATTTTTTATGTGAACTTTTTCAAAAATAACAACGCGTAAAAGGAAATGAAGGAAATACAAATCTTGACGAAAAAAATGACTACACATAAAATGAAATGAAAAATATACAAACATTGAAAGATATTTTTTGACAATTACAATAAATCAAATACATATGAAATAGCAAAACTATCTTTGGTAATCACTTCTAGAAATACAATGTGATGTACTTGTGGTCCAACTATAGACACATTGATAAATAATATTCATTATGTGATAGAAAAGTGGAAACTTGAAAATATATTTTTGAACTATAAAATAGATATGAAATACCAAAATTACCCTTGAGCCAATTATATACAATGAAATGGATATGAAATACCCAAAATATCCTTGGTCGTTCCACTCTTCACTCTTCTATATAATAATAAATAATATCTATATTTATCTCTCTCTCTCTTCTCTCTCTGTATATATATAATGTGCATGCATATTTAAGTGTCATCTATCTCTTATTCTCTATTATTTACATAGAAATAAACAACCTGTGATTGTCAATAATAATTTTTTTAAAAATTATAGTTTAAAATTTATATACAATATATAAATAATATTTAAGAAATTTTATAAATTTATACCTTTGTTTTTTTAATTTAATTTCATATTTCTTGCATTCAAAGATATATATAAGGTTATTACATTATAGATTTGATTAATATTAATTTTAATTTTTTTGATTCTTTAATTTACTAAAGTCTGACATTAGCTTATATACTCAATCAATATTTACTTTTCTTTTCTTAAAGATATTAATATTTTTTATAGCATATATATATATATATATATATATATATATATATATATATGATTTTAAAGAAGTAAAAAAGGAATAAATAAAGATTGATAGTACCAGGATAAGATAAGCGTTTTAAAAAGTTAATTAGAAAAAAAAGAGAGGAGAATGATTAATTTTCAATGTTAAGAAGAGAATTTGATTTTTAAGATAAAGTTGGAGGTGTAAATGATTTTTGCTCATAATAAAATTATCCGCAACATATTAATGATGATTCACAAATATTGAATTTATGTCACGATTCGAACCAGGGTCTGACAGTGACAGGTATCTCAAGTCCCACGTGGACTGGAGATCAACCCCTACACCAATACAAACCAAACACATATCCTCAATGTTGGATGAATTCCGAGTATATAACAAGATAAGTTCAAAGAATAAAGGTATGTATATAACCGATAATCATCGACCGACCAAAAATATCGACCAACATCACCTAAGTCCACAGTAATCCGACAAAGCCTTCTAACACAAGAACCAAAATCAGTCTTGGTCGGAACATATCCCCGACTCTGACAAATGACAATGACAATAAAAATGATAATGATAATGATAATGTTAATGATGATGAAAACAATCGACTCTGGTCTATGATAAGAATTATTGAAATGTCTAAGTCTTTCGAAGTATGAAAGTTCACCACTTCACCACAACGAACCGACGAACCATGCCAATCCACCTAACTTTGCACAGGAAAAGTAGAGGTATCTCCGGTGCCTGCATCGCATGGGGATACAACGTCCGAAGACAGTTAGTGGGGTGAACACTAGCATGTATCTCAGGAATAAAAATAACATAATGCCATGATCAACTGTTCAAAATCATTCAAAACCAATGCACATAATCAAATGCATATACATATATGTATATCACATGCCGAGATAAGTAATAAGGCTTAACATGCATTTAAAACTTTAACCTGGATTGTATAGCTCAACTGTCATAACATAAGAAGGTATCTACTGGCTATATGGGCCCAAGTCTCCCCAACCTAGTAGGACCCTAATATATGTGGCCACACGAATAAGAGGGTATACATATGCACTATGGGGGACCCAAACCTCCCAGCATATCAAGGTGACACGAGCACCAAATCATGTAATATAATATGGGAAACTCGAACCTCCCAATCAAATGATAACAATAAGGGGTACTTGAACCACCCGGTCATATAGACCCCTGCGTCGGCAACTGCGGTTTCTAGTATTGGTCCTTCAAGACCTCTACTTTCCCGACTCAGCTACACAACCCTCATTTAACCCCAATTAAAATAATTAGCACATACATTATCATTCATTGAACCCTGTTATATATTTAGGCATACATTATTGGTATCGTCATAACAATTACACTTGCAAGGTAACTTTAACATGCCACACCATTTACCATCATCGGGGAAATCACCATCCCCTTATTTAAATTACACATTGGCTTGGGAAATTACACAACTCCTTAAGGTTCAATTCAAAAATCATTATGCTTCATTGAATTTTCACATTATGCAATAGTTCATGAGTAGTTCAATATGCATACTTTTCATATTCAAAATCAATTTCACAATATGGAGTTGGGGTCATAACCACTTCAAAAGTCACAAGTTTGGGGTATTACAATCCCTGGTTCATTCACCATTCCCATGCATCAACTTAATTTTAAAACCACCATTTAAATGTAACCCATGCAGGGACAAACATGAAACATCATATAAACAACAATTGTTCAAGACCCTCAACCCATGTTTTCAAAACCAAATTCAGTACCATATGAACAACACTTTAAAACTCATGATTTTAAGAAATTAATAACTAGGAAAGAGTAACATGCCTGAAATATCCAAGTTTATGGAGAGAATTGCACTCTTGAGCCTTTGGATGACCTACTTCTCAAAAACCCTAAGTATGGATGCTCGAGAGAATTTAAGAGAGCTTTAAGAGTGTTTTAGTATGTAATGAATGAGAAATAACCCTTTTTAAGTGCTTTATGAATGTGGGATTTTAATTGGGGGAGAAGGAAATTGTCTAAAGTGACCTTCATTTAAAAACTGAAATTTAGTCGTCAGTGATTATGGATCACTATACGACTTGTATAGACTTATTAAGACTAGTCACTACAAGTCATAGCCAAGACAGTCTACAAGGCACTCATAATCTGTTGACCTTACAACTTAACCTATATGACTCGTAATGGGACCCTATGACTCATAGTGTCCAGTTGTAATCAACTCAAAAATCATTTGGGGTATACACTAGACACCATACGGTTTACACCCAATAACTCATAACATGTCCTTACGACTCATAGTGAGCCACTCGTACTCAGAGAAGAACTCAACCATACACTTTCTGATTTGATTACGATTTGTTCCAACAACTCTTCAAGATGCCCTACGACTTGTCAGGGGAGTTTTAGTCCGGAGAATGAGGATAATATTTCAAAATTTTTCATAGATAAAAAATCCGAAACATTACATACTCCGCCTTTAGTATCATTCATCCTCGAATGATAGGACAAGGCATTTATTAACACGATTTGACTCCAAACACAATCATACTTACCTTTAACAAAGACCAAAAACAAAGATGTTAAGGAATACACATACCTCAAGCATGATTATCCAGAAGGGGAAATAAGAATGGATACTTGGACTTCATATCCTCCTCGGGTTCCTAAGTAGTTTCTTCAACCTTTTGGATCCTTTAAAAAACCTTCACTGATGCAACATCCTTGTTCCACAATCGATGTACTTGCCGATCCAAAATCTCAACCGAGACTTCCTAATAAGACAAGGAATTTGGAATACCCACCTCCTCCAAAGGAATGACCGTCGAAGAATCACCCACACGCTTTCTCAACATCAAAACATAAAACACCGAATAAATGGAGCTCCAACTAGAATGGAACTCTAATTCATATGCAACATTATCGACCTTCTTGAAGACCAAGTACGAACCAACATAACGGGGACTGATTCCCCTTCTTACCAAAGAGCATTACCCCATTCATAGGGGGCACCTTCAAGAACACCCAATCACCAACACTGAACTCCAGCTCCCTTCATCTCACGTCTGTGTAGGACTTTTGGTGACTTTGGGCGGCCTTAAGAATATCTTGAATCACCTTCACCTTCTCTATGTCTTGGTGAACCAAATAACTTTACTAACCTCAAACCACCCAGTAGGAGATCTACACCTCCTACCATATAAGGCCTCAAACAAAGCCATACCAATGCTAGAGTGATAACAGTTATTATAGGCAAATTCTATGAGAGGCAAGTGGTCAACCCAACTACCACCAAAATAAAAAAACACAAGCCCGAATCATATCTTCCAAAGCCTAAATTGTCCTTTCCGCTTACCCATCCATCTGTAGGTGGAAAGCGGTACTAAGAGTCACTTTAGTCCCTAAACCTCTCTGAAACAATCTCCAAAAGTGAGATGAGAACTGAGTATCCCAATCAGATAAAATGGAAAATGAAGAACCATACAACTACGTGATTTCCTTAACGAACAACTTGGCATAGTCCTCGAAAGAGAAATTAGTCCTTACTGGCAAGAAATGAGCAGAATTAGTCATCATATCCATGATGACCCAAATCAAATCAAATTTGTAGCGAGACTGTAGAAGATCAGTAACAAAATCCATATTAATTATCTTTCATTTCCACATCGGCATCTTAATCTCCTAAGTTAACCCACCAGGCCTCAAGTGCTCACTTTAAATTTTTGACACATCATGCACTTAGCCACAAAATTAGCCACATCCCTCTTCATATTATTTAACCTATAAATCTCTTTAAGATCATGATACATTTTTTTCGAACTAGGATGAATAGTGTAACATGACTCATGAGCTTCGGCCAAAATCCTTCCTCGCAACCCATCAACATTAACAACACATAATCTACCTTGATATCTCAAGATAGCATCACCACCATCATGAAAATCATCACCTTTTTCCTACCTACATTATTCCTAATTTGTATCAAGATAGGATCCAACATCTGTTTCTCCTTTACCTCAGCACCAAGAGACGACTCGCCACATCTTTCACAATCACACCACTATTTTTGGAGTCCAAAAAATAAACTCTAAGATTAGCCAAATGATGAATATCCTTCACCAAATCCCGCTTCTCTTCATCCATATAAGATAAGATTCCCATGGACAACCTGTTAAAAGTATCAACAACTACGTTAGCTTTACCTGGATGATAGTGAAGACTCATGTTATGTCCTTGAGTAACTCAAGACATCTTCTTTGCTTGAGATTTAGCTCCTTCTGAGTGAACACGTATTACAAGCTCTTATGATCAGAATAGATATCGACATGGACTCCATACAAATATTATCGCCATATCTTTAATGCAAACACCACAACCAGCATTTTAATAGACTTTTAATTGTCTAGAAGTATAAGCAACTACCTTACCATGTTGCACCAACACACAACCCATTCCCACCCATGATGCATCGCAATAGGCAACAAAACCATTTGTGCCCTCATGTAGATTAAGACAGGAGCCAAAGTCAACTTATCCTTCAGCTTCTCGAAACTACCCTCACAATTATCAAACCACAAGAATTTCACCTTTTTTTGAGTCAATTTAGTCAATGGGGCAGCAATAGAAGAGAAACTCTCTACAAACCTTCTATAATAGACAGCTAAACCTAAGAAGCTTTGAATGTCGATTGACATCGTGGGTCTAGTCCACTTCTTAACCACCACAACCTTCTATGGATCCACCATGATCCCTTCACCAGAAACAACATGACCCAGACAAGTCATAATATTTAACCAGAACTCACACTTCAAAAATTTAGCATACAACTTTTGCTCCTTAAGGGTCTGCAACACAAGGCAGAGTTGATTGGCATAATCTGCCTCACTCTTGGAATACACCAAAATATCATTTATAAATACAATCACGTATAAATCTAAGAATTGACAAAAAATATGATTCATAAGATCCATAAATGCTACCAGGGCATTGGTCAAACCGAAGGACATCACTAAAAACTAAAAGTGACCATACCACAATCGAAAAGCAGTCTTAGGGATTTCCACCTCCCGAATCTTTAACTGATGATAACCTGACTGAAGATCAATCTTAGAAAAGAATTTAGAACCCTGGAGAAGATCGAACATATCATCAATTCTCAAAAGGGGATACTTATTCTTCACGGTCACCTTATTTAATTAGCGGTAATCAATACATATCCGAAGGGACCTATCCTTCTTACATACGAAAATAATAAAAGCACCACACGGAGACACACAAGGGCGGATAAAACCCTTTTTAAAAAGTTCTTTCAACCGTTTCTTGAGTTCTTTCAACTTAGTTGGAGCCATTCTATAAGAAGGGATAGAAATAAGACAAGTGTCCGGAAGAAGATCAATCCCAAAATCAATTTTCCTATCGGGAAAAATACCAGAAAGATCATCAGAAAACACCTCAGGAAATTCACAGACCATAGGGACAATCTGCAAAGAAGGACATTATGATCTAGAGTCCTTAACATGCACTAAGTGATAGAGGCATCCTTTAGAACCCAATTTCTGAGCTTTAAGATACCAAATGAACCTTCCCTTGTGTACTAGGGAACTACCTTATCATTCAATCACCAGCTCATTTGGGAAATAGAAACTGACCATTTGGGTCCGACAATCAAGAGACGTATAGTAAGAATGCAACCAATCTATCCCCAAAATCACATCAAAGTCTAACATGTACAACTTCATTGGATCCACTAGGGTCTCCTACTATAGAACGACATCACACAACCTCTATAAATCCTTCTAGACATAATGAAGTCACCTACTGGGGTGGGCACAGAAAAGGGGTCCAAAAATATTTGAGATCAAAACCAAAATAAATAGCCACATAAGGGGTCACATAAGAGAGAGTAGACTCGGGATCAAGTAGGAAATATATATCATAAGAGAAAATTTTGAGCATACTAGTAACAATATTGGGTGGCTCCTCAGAATCCTGGAGGGTGGCAAGAGCATACAGGTGGTTTCGTCCAGTGCTAGAGCTCGAAGCAGACGCAACACATTTTGGTGCGGGAGCTAATGAAGTAACAACAAGAATATTATTTGTCCTAGAAGCAATCTTAGAAGGACAATCCCTCTGCATATGAACAATCTGACCTCATCTAAAACACTTGTTCCTTCTCTCTTCACAAACACCATTGTGCACCTGACCATAAAATCTACAGCGAGGGTACGGTGGAGCTGATTGAGCTTCTTTAGAATGAGGCTGACCTCTCGGTGCTCTAAACCTACTATCGTGCTGAGAACGATGATCACTTGAATACTTTGGATAATGAGCACTAGCCGTAGAGTAGGAACCAGAATTGCTCCACTTCTTCTTAGACCATTTCCTACTTTCTCTACCACTTTGCTGCTGACCTTTACCCTAATCCAAATAATAAAACTTCTTGTTCTGCCATTCACTCATCTCTACTTGCTTTTTATTTTCCTCTTTCATTTGTTGCATATACACTATAAATATAGAGATATATATATCCTTGTTCAACAAGGAAACCTTTCTCTCCAAGATTAACTCATGGGACAACCTAGAGGTAAATTTCCTCATTTTAGCCCTTATGTTAGACACCAATTCAGGAGCATAACACGGCAACTGATGAAACTTCAAGGTATAATTCTTTACTGTCATCCTACTTACTTAAATTCATGAATTCCTCGGCCTTAGCCTCCCTCAACTCCTAAGGAAAGAAGTGATCAAGAAAAGTACTAGAGAAATCATCCCACATAGCGGACTCAACATCGTCACCCCTAGACTAGTTCCACTCCTCATACCATGATATTCCACACCCTTTAGCTGATAAGCTGCAAACTCTTCACCCTCCATATCAGGAGCATATATCACACAGAAGATCTTTTCTATCTCATTAATAAAATTTTGAGAATTTTTCTCAACTTTAGAACCAGTGAAAATAAGAGGACTCAACCTTATAAATTAGTCAACTCTAGTGGCCTAGGAGGATGGAGCAATAAAAGCAACATGCTCAGTATAGGAGGCCACTAAACGGGTAAGAAAATGAATCGAATGGAGAAACTCAACATTAGACACACCGGCATAGGGTGCCTGAGGAAGGATAGGGGGAACCGGTGGAGCTCCCTCAGGGTAATCAAAAGTAGCGACCCTCGACCTGGTCTGAAATCCTGGAATAGGACGACCTCCATCCACATTGTCCTCAGACAAGACAAAAGAGTTTTCACAAACATCAAATCTTTCGAGACACATGTTCTTAAAAGCAAACATACAAAAATTAGAGGAGATTTAAGATCTTAGACTCTATAGCTTGAAACAGAACAACAAGAAAGGGAAACATTCCTAAATGCCTCGCAGCTTCTCCCTTGTAAGTGTAGCATGCTACATACCCATAAATGAGACTTTACTTGACACGGCTTTGTTGGACACCTAATGACTCCAAACCTAGGCTCTGATACCATCTTTGTCATGACCCCAAATAGGGCCTGGTGTGATTGGCATCTAAAGTCTCATGTGGACCGAAGATCACCCCCTACACCAATTAAAACCAAACACAATATCTTCAATGTCAGATGAATTTTGAACATATAATAAGATAAGTTCAAAGAATAAAGGGTATGTCTATAAATGATAACCATCGACCAGCCAAAACAACTGACCAACATCACCCAAGTCCATAGTAATCCAACAAAGCCTTCTAACATAAGAACCAAAATCAGTCTTGGTCAAGACACGTCCCTGACTCTGACAGATGACAATGACAATGAAAATGATAATGAAAATAACCGGCTCTAGTCTATGATAATAACTAATGATGTCTAAGTCCTTATAAGTATGGAAGATCACCACTTCACCATAATGAACCGATGAACCAAGCCGATCTACTTAACTCTGTACAGGAAAAATAGAGGTATATCCAGTGCCTGCATTGTGTGGGGCTACAATTTCCAGAGAAGGTTAGTCAGGTGAACACTAGTATGTAACTCAGGGATAAGGATAACATAATTCCATGATCAATAGTTCAAAATCATTCAAAAAAATGCATATAATTAAATGTATATACATATATGTATCACATGCCAGGATAGGGAACAAGACTTAACATGCACTTTAAAACTGTAGCCTGGATTGTATATCTCAACCGTCATAACATAAGAAGGTACCCATGGGCTATATGGGCCCAGCTCTCCCACAGCTGGTAGGGCCTCAGTGCATGTGGCCGCATGAATCAGAGGGTATACATATGGACTATAGAGGACTCAAACCTCCCGGCATATCAAGGTGACACGAGCACTAAATCATGTAATGTAATGTGGGAGACTTAAACCTCTCAATCAAAAGATAACAATAAGAGGGACTCAAACTACCCGGTCATATATACCCCCACACCGGCAATCGCGATTTTCAGTATTAGTCCTTTAAGACCTCCATTTTTATGACTTAGCCACACAACCCTCATTTAAGCCCAACTAAAATAATTAGCATATACATTATCATTCATTGAATCCTATTATACATCTAGGCATACATTATTGGTATTGTCATACCAACTATATTGCAAGGTAACTTTAATATGCCACACCATTTACCATCATTAGAGAAATCACAATTCCCTTTAGTTCAATTGTACATTAGCTTGGGGAGTTACACAACCCCTTAAGGTTCAATTAAAAAATCATTATGCTTCATATACTTTTCACATTATTCAATAGTTCATGAGTAGTTCAATATGCCTACTTTTCATATTCAAAACCAATTTCATAAAGTGGGGTTGGGGTCATAACCACTTCAAAAGTCACTCGGGGAACCACAATCCCTAGTTCATTCACCATTCTCACGCATAAATTTGATTTTGAAACTATCGTTTAAACGTAACTCATGTAGGGACAAACATGAAACATCACATAAACAATAATTATTCATTACCCCCAACCCATGTTTTCGAAACCAACCTCAATACCATATGAACAACACTTTAAAACTCATGCTTTTAAGAAATTAATAATTAGGGAAGAGTAACATGCCTGAAATATCCAAGTTTATGGAGAGAATTCTACCCTTGAGCCCTTGGATGTCCTACTTCTCGAAAATTGTAAGTATGACTACTTGAGAAAATTTAAGAGAGCTTTAGGAGTGTTTGAGTACGTTATAAATGAGAAATAACCCCTTTTAAGTCCTTTATGAACGTGGGGTTTTAATTGAGGGAGAAGAAAATTGTCCAAAGTGCCCTCAATTTTAAAACTAAAATTTAGTCATCAGTGACTATGGGTCACTATACGACTTGTATAGACTCATTACGACTGGTCACCACAAGTCACAGCCAAGACAGTCTCCAAGGCACTCACAATTTGTTAGCCTTAAGACTCAACCTATATGACTCATAATGGGACCTTATGACTCGTAGGGTATAGTCGTAGTCAACCGAGCAACCATTTGGGTATACACTGGACACCCTACGATTTACGCCCAACGACTCATAACGAGTCCTTACGACTTATAGTGAGCCACTCGTACTCATAGAAGAACTCAGCCACATATTTTTTTATTCGGTCTAACGACTCGTCAAGACTCCCTATGACTCATCAGGGTAGTCGTAGTCAAGATAGTAAGAATAAAATTTCAAAAATTTTCAAGGACCAAAAATGTGGGGTATTATAGTTTAGGCCTCAGTTGTTTGCACTTAATGGAGATCTGAATCTAAGTGATTCATACTTTAGACCATTAAGACATTTGTTTTTCACTAAGATTTTGGCTCTTAATAGGTTTGAATATGCCTTAATCATTCAGATCTCGAACTATGTCTTAATCATTAAGAGATATTCCTGTGTTGGATAATATTCACTACACTCTATTTATAATTATCTGTTACCACACTAACCACCTCTGCCACCACCACCATTGTCAACCCCCACCTAGCCACAAACCACTAACACCGTCAACCACCTCTACCATTTACAATCATAATTGCTACTAACCACTATTTTTAACCACTACCATAGCTACCATCTCCATTATTTTAATTATAGCCACCGCTATCACGACCATCAACGCCACCACCAATGCCACCAACTACCACCAACACCACCCCCATCATTAACCAGTATTGGCCAATCCCAACTATTAACCAAATTATCTATCACAACTAGCGCCACCGCTAACTACCATTAACAAATCATCAACATCCACACATTCTTCAGCCACCACCACCATTGTCACCAATGTTGCCAACTCTACCACCGCTTCAACCGTTATCATCGCTACAGTATATCTCTACTAATAATCATCTCTACCATCACAAGTAATAACATCTCCAACTACCACCAACAAATCATCAATCATCATGCATTCATTTTTAAGCAATCACAATCAACACCTCCAACTACTAACATCAACCAACTTCACATCACTATCACCACCACTACCAATCGCCACCATCGTAACAATCACTACAATACCAAACATCTCTACCATCACAACTATCACCACCAACATTACTAATCACTAACATCAATCATTACCAGCACCACAACCATTACAAACCATCTCTATTATCACTAACTAATATAAATATTTTTTTCAATCAAATATTAATTTTACTGTATTAAATTAAATATTTTTTTAATGTATAATTATTTTTATTTGAATTATAGTTTTTATTATATATTAAAATAAATAAATTTTGCATATTTAGATATTGGAAGAAAAATAGTATTAACCATTTAGTTTTCAAATCTGTAGATAGCATCTTAATTATTTAAATATGTATTCAAATTCAGACGTCTGAATCTTAATCTTAATAAAAACAAATGGAGTCTTACTTTATGCTTATGGGAGTAGGGTCGGTTAGGTTTTCAAATAAATGGATGTATTTGTACTTTAATGCTATTTGTACACGTGGCAAGCTTAGAAAGTGCTACATAGCTACTTTTAAGTATCATTTTTATCATAGTTGTCTATTAGTTTCAGGGACAAATTTTATAAGTTCAAAAAAAGCATTGAGGATATTTTAGATCAAAAACTTAGCCAAGGGCATTTCCTAAACATTTCTAATAAGGTACCTTATATAAAGCTTAGTCTTTTAATGGGTTGTAATATTTTTTATCATAATTTTATTAAATTATAAGATTTTTCGTATTTTATTTTTTGTGATACATATTTTTAGTGTTGATACATATGGATTGTGATTCATTTATAACTGAGTGGTCAGTTAAATAAGAAAGTAATCGATTTTTAATTATTACGGAGAATAAATCACACGCAAATCATGACATATCATATCCACTTTCAACTTTCATTTTTTCCTTTCTTCGTCTATAATCTAAAATATTTTGTCATTATTGAAAGTGTTCACAAGCTAATCTTAAATTTTTATGTGATAGACTAGCTTTCCAAATGTAACTTTATGATATGTGATTTCAGATGTAGCATAATGATGTATCTAGTAAATTACTCAATACCATTCAAAATTTAATCTCATACAAATTAAATAGTCTACATATGTCAAACATATGTCGAATGTATCAAACATTTATTAATTAATCAAAAATATGAATCACTATCAAAAAGTATTTCTGATAACAAATGTATCACTCATATCTATCACCAATATACTAACAACAAATGTATCACTCATATGTATCACCGTTTATAGTACAAAAATGTATCGAAAAATTAACAACATTATATATGTCAAGCGCATTAACCAAAAATATATGTATCAACGCTGAATGCATATCTAATTTTGCGGATCATTACAGTGGTCATCGTCATTATCATAATTGCGTTGGAAACTATGAGATTTTTTAGCTTCTATAGTATGAAGATTCCTCAAAATATTATGAATGCTTGTCAACATCAATCACACAATAAAACTTTCAAAATTTTAAGGAAAAAAAAGATTAATAGAGATAGAAAAAAATTGAACCAAATTGTAAATTGCAAATGATAAGATCTGATGAAAATTTTTTAATTTAATTTTCTTTTTAGATATTTAAGAGATTTTCTCCCATTATTTACCCTCTTAAAATAAATGCAAATCTGTTACTTCCTTATTTAATATGTATCAAGAGGAAAATGAAAAATATGAGATTTTATTAAATATTTTAAAAAATAAATTTTTTTATGTATTTATACTTCTTAAGTTTGTATTTTTACATAATTTATCCTTTCTAATATGCTAGGGATTCTAATCCAATAAAATTGTAGAGTTTAAATTTTATAACCTAGTAATACATGCAACTCTATATTATATGCATAATATGAAAATTGATGGAAATTTATCAACTCGACATAAAAAAATTAAAACTACGTTATCACGATAAATTATTTAATAGCCATTATCATGTTACCATTCGCTTAGTACCATTACTATCGTTTATAAGTTATTTTTCTCTTTTTAATGTCATTTGCTACAATTAAGTGTGAATTCATACATATAAATGATTCCAATTTATTTGGAACTGAGATACAATTATTGTTATTATTGAGAATATAATTTAATATAAAAACATGCTTTTTCTTAATAACTTACATTTTTAGATGAAATAGATACGCTCTTAAATATGATATCAGAGTAGGCATAGATCATGGGATCAAATTTCACCATATTTTTTATTAAAAAACTTTTACGTGTTTGACTCATGAAAAAAGATATCAAGCCCACACTTAAGGAAGCTCTTTGAAAATACATACTTCAACAATTATTGTACCATGTTATAAAACAATTATAGATCAAGGTATTCTTGATGAATTTCCTATACTTTTTTTCATTCTCCATAGTGGGGTATCCTTGGCAACAATCCCCAAACCGCAACTGGGAGGCAGCTTCATAACAGCAATAAATGGTGCTGCTTAATTGAGGGGAATCATCACGTTTACACTAAAAAGGACATTCCTTTATTAGCCTAAAAATATTCACAAAACGTTGAAATGTTGCTCTTGACAGATGGTCATCAAACAGCAGTCCAATGTTCCCACCTAAGTCTATCTAAACCTATGTTTCATAGGATAATGTTTTGGACGGTTTGAAGTTTCCAACATCCCAAAACAATATGTTATCCTTTTATACGCAAAAACCAATCAGATATTAAACCCCTCAATTCATGTCACCGTTTAGACCAACTATATTAACTACCTAGAAAAGCATTGTTTGGAAAAGAGTAGCTCAAACGAGAGCTTAGAAAAGCATTGTTTGGAAAAAGGAGCTCAAACGAGAGCTTTCTTTATCTTTTAGGTCCGCTTCAGCTTAATTAATATTTGATATTTCAAGCTTACTGATTTGACTGACTTGAATTTATTAAGAACAATATTCTAAAATTAAGCATTGAAAGTTTTACATACTGCATATTGAATTCAATAACTTTAGTTAAAGGTAATTCTTTTTACTACTCCATGCAACAATAATATACTCGGTCTCCTATAAAATGAGGTCTGGGAAGGTTAGACTGTCACTTTACCTCTACCTCAAAGGTGAATTGGAGAAATTATTTTTGATAGACCCTCGACTTAACGCAACAAATAGTCTAAAAATGACGTATTGAAAGTTGTTAGAGAAATGAAGTTTTGATTATAGACATATGAATGAAACATGTTATTCATGCTGATCCACACATGTGAAGCAAATAGAAATAAAGGGCAAGGCTGATGATAAGATAATGGTTGAATTCAGAAGTGGATAAGCAAGCAAATTCATATATACTTTCAATATTTATCACGTGTAGAAAAGAAGTTGAGAAGAAGATAAGCACAATACTTGAAGTTGAGATGATAAAGGAATCCTACCTAGACAAGGAGATAGAATACAACAGAAGAGTGTAACTAACTGATAGAGTCCTATTGAAGAAATAAGATTACATTATCTGAAGGACTTTATCAGAGTTGGCTTAAATAGAAGAAATGACTTTCAAAGAGTTTCACTCATTCACCGGTAAGAAAAACACCAATCAGCAAATTAGTTCAACAGCTTGAAGAAGTCATAAATAGAATCTGTTCCTTTACTTAGAGTTAAAGAGTCATAGACTTTGTGTAATAGTTTGGTTTTAGAGTTGTAATGAACTTTAATTCTAGTCTCAGTTAAGTATAAACTGAGTTAGGATTAGTGTCTTCAAGTTGGGGAACTCGAAGGCTTGGGAACACCTATCTTGGAAAGATTTGTGTCATTGTAGAAATAAGAGTTAAAGTTTAATTCCTAGTTTACAAGTGTCTTGTAATTTGTTGATTGTTGAGGCTCAAGAGTTTTAGTGGAGTTGGGTTAAATTCTGTAGAGGTACGGATCGTGGTTTTTTACACCTCTTTGAGCCAGGTGTTTTCCACGTAAAAATACTGTCTCCTTATGTACTCTGCTTAAGTGAACTACGTTAGCTTACTTGTTTCATTGATAGGAAACTACTAGAGTAAAACAGCTAAATCAATAGGGTACACACTATAACAAGTGGTATTAGAGAGAGGTTATCTTAAATAAGATTAACACCTAAGAAAAGATCACTATGATGAATTCCGCACCACCTACTGGTCACAGTGAAGGTCAATCAACCACTAGACCTCTACTCTTTGACGGTTCTCACTTCATCTGGTGGAAAGTCAGGATGGAAATGTTGATTCAAGGGGAAGACTACGAGCTGTGGGACAGGATCACTGATGGCCCTACTATTCCAATGAAGCTGGTTGATGGTAAACATGTTAAGAAAGTGAGAAATAAATTTACTGCTGATGACTTGGTAGCATTAAAGAAAAATGATAAGGCTAAGCACATCTTTGTCTGTGGACTAGGGCTAGCTGAGTACAACAAAGTGTTAAATTGTACCACTGTTAAGCAAATCTGGGATGCCCTGGTCAATGCACATGAGGGCACCTTTCAAGTAAGGAAGTTCAAAATTGCTTTTCTCTTCACTGAATATAAGGCTTTTAAGATGAAGAAAAATGAATCACTCTATGAAATGATGACAAGACTCACTACTTTAACAAATGAATTCACCTCCTTGGGAAAAGACATTCTGGTTGAGGAATAAGTTGAAAAAGTGTCAAGGGTATTGCCTAAGTCTAAATGGGATGTTAAGGTCACTGCCATTAGGAAGGCAAAAGATCTTACTCAAATGACACTGGATGAACTGGTAGGCAATCTTAAGACTTATGAGATGTAAATTGATGGAATCAAGAAACAAGTGGTAACTCTTGAGAAAACCTTGGCTTTGAAGGTATCAGACAGTGATGAAAAAGTTTAACTTGATGAAGAACAAGTTGCCTTCACAACTAAGAACTTTAGCAAATTTTTCAAAAAAAAGAGAAGGGAACAGGTAGCAAGAAATATTCAAATCAAAGTCCTAATGGATGCTACACGTGTGGTAAGACTAATCATCAAAATAGAGACTATCTATATGGGAAATAGAATGGAGAAAGGAAAGAGCTGAAAAAGAATTGAAAGAAAAAGCCAAAAAAAGAGAGAAGGAAGAATATGCTATGGTAGCCACTGGGGGATCTGATTCAGATGAGTCGGATGATGAAGAAATTGATGAAACTGCAGTCATGGCTATTGGAGATTCAGACTTGGAAGAAGAAGATGGTACTTACCTCATATGGTACTTCTGAGGTAAGTATTCTTGAGCTTAAAGAAAAATTGTACTTATTTTCTAAAACAAAACTTGTGTCCTTGATGAGTGCTCTAACTGATGATTTCCAAGAATTGACTTCTGATAGGGATGAGTTGTTCAACAGTATTGCAAGCCTCAAATTTGACTTCATTGATTTAGAAGCTTGTAAGAACACTGTTGAAAAAGAAAACAACACTCTTAAGAAACAGTTTGTATAACCTGATTCTGCTAATATTACACTTAAAACTGAAGTCCTAAAATTGACACTTATTAAAAAGGGGAAAAAGGTAAAAGAAAGGAACATGAAAGTGTTGAACTTGAGTTAATCAAGTACAAACAAGAGTGTAACGATGCAAAAGAAAGGATGAACAAATGGAGCCAAGAAATTACTGAACTAAAGCTTGATCTTGAAAGAGCAAGAAGGTGGACACATTCTTTAAGAATTGTTCACAAACTGAGTGAGAGAAGTCACAATGAAAAAGCTGGACTGGTTTTTTACAAAAGCCTTGATACTACTCAAATTTGTGCTATATTTGTGGAAATTTTGGGAATCCAACTACTGAATATCCTATTGATCCTAAAAGTAGATCTAGGAGTATAAATCTGGAAAATAAACCAGCTCAGACAAATAAAAGGAAAACCAAATCTATGCAAAGAAACAGGTTGTGTAAACTGTTGCCTGCATGGACTAGAAGAAATCTAATTTATAAATTTACTCATAAAAAGGGCCTAAGATTGTCTGGGTTCCTAAATCTAACCCCTGATTTACTTTTACAGATGAGAGTGAAAGAAATCAAAAAACATTGGTACCTGGATTGTGCTTGCTCAAGACACATGACTGGTGATAAGAAAAAATTCCTTTCTCTCTCCAAAATAAGTGGGGGTGGATTTTGTTTTGGTGATGAAAAAAAAGAGAATCTTTACTGGAGTTGGAAAGATTGATATATCTCAAGGAAATTGGAGGATATATACCTTGTGGAGGGATTGAAGCACAACCTGCTTAGCATATCACAACTGTGTGATAAAGGTAACAAAGTTGTTTTTACTTCTGCAGGAGTCAAAGTCAAAAGGATGGACACCAAGGAGGTTGTGATCACTGGAAGAAGATACAAAAATATGTACAAAGCTGACATAATGAAAATACCGAGAACAATGCTGACTTGTTTGAGTGCTATAGAAAATGATCCCCTCATTTGGCACAAGAGACTTGGACATGCAAGTCTAAAACAATTAAACAAACTTTCTTCCAAAGATATGGTATTGGGTCTGCCCAAAACCAAGTTCAAAGAAGAAAAGGTTTGCAGTGCCTTTGTAAGGGGGAAATAGGTAAAATCTTCTTTCAAATCAAAGAACCATGTCAACGCAAACAAATGCCTTGACCTGATCCATATGGATCTGTGCGGACCAATGAGACTTCAAATCAGAGGTTTAAAAAGGTATGTTTTTGTGATTGTTGATGATTATTCCAAATTTATCTAGACATTTTTTGTAGCTTCCAAAGAAGATTCCTTTGATGTCTTTACTATATTCATCAAGAAAATTGAAAAAAAATTGGGCACTTCCCTAATTTCCATAAGATCTGACCATGGTACAGAATTTGAAAATTTCAAGTTTTTAAAATTTTGTTCTGCAAATGGTATAGATCATAGTTTCTGTGCTCCCAGAACACCTCAACAAAATGGATTAGTATAGAGAAAAAATAGGACTTTGGAAGATATGGCTAGAACAATGATGCTTGTAGAAAATCTTGCTAAAAACCTGTGGGCTGAGGCAATTAGTACTGCTGCATATATCATAAATAGATACATGATTATACCTATTCTAGAGAAGACTCCCTATGAATTACTAAAATGAAGAAAACCAAATATTTCTCATTTTAGAACGTCTATTTGTAAATGTTTCATTTATAATAATGGGAAAAATCAATTGGGAAAATTTAATGCTAAGAGTGATAAGGGAATCTACTTAGGATATTCATATAATAGTAAGGCATATAGGGTTCTAAACAACAGAATAAATTGTGTTGAAGAAAGTGTACATGTAGTATTTGACAACTTTTTTGCTAAGACTAACTTGCAGGAAGTAAGTGATTTTGAGGAACATGTTGCTCAACATGGTCCACCAACTAAAGGCACCAAACATATAGGCAGCTCAACAAAGGAAATTAATTTTGGAGGCACACTAACAGGGGGAACTAATTCACTAACTACCCTAGCTCAAAATAATCCCAGTAATCCTAGTAACTCACAATAATTGGTCCCAAAAGGATACAAGTATCAAGGATCCCATCCTATTGAAAATGTGCTCACTGATCTCACTTCTATGATCACTACAAGGTCTGGGTTGAGGAGCATTGTTCTTTCAAAGCATTTCTGTTAGAAATTGAACCAAAGAAGGTGAATGAGGCACTTCTTGATGTTGATTAGATCATATCCATACAAGAGGAGTTAAATTAGTTTGAAAGAAGCAAAGTGTGGCACTTAGTTCCTCCTCCAAAACACAGAACACTGATTGAAACTAAGTGGGTGTATAGAGACAAGGTTGATAAAAATTGAACTATTACAAAAAACAAGTCAAGATTGGTGGTACAAGGATACAATCAAGAAGAATACATAGATTTTGATGAGACATTTACTCCTGTAGCTAGAATTGAAGCAATAAGGCTTCTTGTAGCTTTTGCTGCTTATATAGAACTCATTCTCTATCAAATGGATGTTAAGAGTGTATTTTTGAATAGAATTGTCAAAGAAGAGGTGTATGTCAAACAACCACTAGTATTTGAGAGTAAGGAGTTTCCTGATTATGTGTACAGGCTTGACAAGGCCTTGTATGGACTGAAATAAGCTCCAAGAGCTTGGTATGAAAGATTGTCAAAATTCCTTTTGGAGAATGGTCATACTAATGGTAAAATTGACATTACTCTTTTCTTAAACACTAATGGAAAAGATTTGTTGGTTATGCAGGTATATGTTGATGATATTATCTTTGGCTCCACAAACTTGAACATGGCACATGCCTTTTCAAAACTCATGAGCTATGAATTTGAAATGAGTATGATGGGGGAGCTAAATTTATTCTTAGAGTTGCAAATCAAACAAACATTCTCTGGAACCATAATTCATCAACAAAAATATATCAAGGAACTTCTTAAAAGATTTTCCATAGAAGAAGCAAAAGAGATCAGCACATCAATAACCACTGCCATAAAGCTAGATATGGATAAAACAGGTCTTGATGTGGAGCAAAAACTATATAGAAGGATGATAGGATCTTTACTTTATCTCACAGCAAGGAGACCTGATATTGTATTTAGTGTGGGATTATGTGCAAGGTTCATAGTAAATTCTAAAGAATCTCATTTGAAATCTGTGAAGAGAATTTTTCGATATCTCGAAGGAACAACTGATCTTGGATTATGGTATCCTAAAGGTAGTAATTTTAACTTTGTGGGTTATTTTGATCCTGACTATGCAGGCTATTTGGTGGACAAGAAGAGCACCACAGGCATGACACACTTCCTTGGATTATGTTTAATTACCTGGACCACTAAGAAATAAAACTAGTAGCTCTATCTACTGCTGAGGCTGAGTGTGTTGCTGCTGGATCTTGTTGTGCTCAGTTGTTGTAGATTAAACAACAACTCATGGATTTTGGTATTGATGTTAGATGTGTTCCTATCTTTTGTGAAAATACAAGTGCCATTAATATTACTAAGAATCATGTCCAACATAAAAGAATTAAACATATTGATATTAGACATCACTTTCTTAGAGATAATGTTGAAAAAGGTCTTATATCAATCATGTTCTGTTCTACTGAAGATTAAATTGTTGATATATTCACTAAGGCATTAACCAGGGAACACTTTGAAAAGAATAGGTTAGACTTGGGGATGATTACGATTTCATAAATCTCCCTCAATGATTAACTAGAAAAGTTGATCTGCTCTTGAGTTCTTGTTGATTAATCCAGTCTTGCATATTTAGTTGTGTGTCCTAATTCCAAAATTTTGAGTGACCTAACTTTCATGTATTTTTTTTTATAGTGATGCTGGAACACTTAAGGAATTTTGTTCATGATTTTCAAGAGTTCAAGTATGATTATTAGTTTACCTTAAAATACATAAAGAGAAACAGGTTTTCCATTCTAGTCCTTAAATATTTCTAAACCGCCAAAACCTCAAGAGTCCAACTTTTTCAAAAAGCTGCCACAACAATCCAATCACCTCTGTAACTCTTCATCATTATCACTACTACACATCAAATCTATTCTCTTTACATTTCAACTTCCTTTTCCCTTCTTATATCCATTTCTTTCTCCTTCTCTCCCCACTCTTTCACCATCCCAAAAGCAAGAACAAATTCGTATTCCTTCTTTACCATGGAATCCTCTTCTTCTGATCCGTAATCTGATTCCTCCATATCTCCTTCCACATCTATCATTCTTCATCCTACTGCCAACATAATACCTTCCATTCCACCTGCTATTCCAATAAAATTATCTAATTTCACCGCTAGGACAAATTAAAAACAACCCTTTTATTAATTTTCCCAGGTCCTAAGTCCTTTCCCAACCCCACTTCACCAACTCCTGTTCCTCTCCAAATTATCCACCCTAATGATATTCCAATTGCAAATTTGATTTCCAAAAATTCACGATCTTAACCAATCAAAACTCTTATTGCTATTGAGGAGCATAATCTTGCTGAGCCTCGTCCTTTTATGCCCTCTTCTAGAACTCCTCACACTCGTTGGAAAAAGCAATAGAAAGAGGCATATCTAGCTGAATCACTTCAAGCTAGTAAGAGAAAGCGTGTGGACACACCTGCTGCTCCTCCTCCATCTTCCTCTCAAGTTGTGTTGCTTCGCTTTGTGGGTAAAGGCAAAATAGTGAAACACACTATTCCTAAATCTTCTACCTTTTGTAAATCCTCTGCTCCACCAAAGTCCACCTTTCTTCAAAATCTTCATCCTCTTCAAAATCCACTCCCATAAAATCCTTCACTTATTCTAAGAAATAGGTCACCAAACCTGTTCCTTTTGATTTCTCTACCTCTAACTCACCTCCTGATGCTCCTATTGAGCTAGATCCAGACTTTGAGCTTGATAAAACGTCTGCCAACCTTGACTCTCCTATTAATCATGTTCTTTATTTTCAGAAGAACAAGTTAGTTTAAGACTTCCCTATGAATTCTGGCTTGCTCCTATTTTTGAAGATTACATGGTACCTATTAAAGTTTGGTCTCTTAAGATCATCAAAGATGTTATAGGGATGGTGAATTATATGGAACTACATATTTCAATAAGGAGTGCTGATAACCCTATACAATGATTAAGGAATGCTTTTGCTGCTAAAACTGCTTAGTTGGAGGCTCTTTAAGCTGAACTGGTGTAACGCCCCAAAAATGAGTCCCGAGATGCTACATGATGCTCTGAAATATAAGTAGTCCCGAGCTAACCCTGAAAGCTACTACTCATTCTAATGACTCAAATAAAGATAATATAAGCATACGGTACACTAAAATACTGAAATACTGTTTGAACTAAACTGAGTTTAACTGCATGTAATGTCTGAAAGTACTTAATTAAGAAAATTTGAAGAACTAAACTTGAAAAACTGATATGTATCTAATAGTTGGACAAACCTCTAATACTACTACTAGAGAGACACTGGAAAAGACCCCAACTGACTCGAACTGTATGACATTACTGAATAAACAAATCTGGAAAGTTAGAAATCTGAATAACTGGGTCCCTAAACTATGAGGACTCACCAATTATCGAGATATAGATAGAGATGCTCATAGTCAATCACGCTACTAGAACTGAGCACCTAAACCTATATTATGAGACAATGTAGCACATAGACATATATGTGGATTAATACTTTTGGAAATAGTAAGCATGTGGGAGTGAATGCATAAGTATAAATAATATCTCAGTGTTATAAAAATTCATAAAATATGCATGCTAAATGTAGATGACTCACATAAGCTGGAATATCTAAAAAATTAAAAGAAATCATAACCATGAATAGCAAAACATACTGCATAAATCTAGTGAGTCATAATATTTAGTTCTGAAAATTGTAAGTGAAATAAGTAGGATTGAAGTCAAGTCCATTTTCAAATCATTTAGGCTAAGTGTAAAGGGACTCACCTTTGTATTTGTAAACTAAAAACTGTAATCTCATAGCTAATGACCTAGGCAAAACAATAACTGATTCAAATCGTGAGCCTTTACACTTAGTTTCTAAAAACTTTTCTGTTGTTCTTTTCTATTATGATTACACTGTTCTATAGGGAATTCTTTTAAAAACTGGTCTATGAAGCTTTTCTATTAGGGAGTTTCTTCTAACTGACATACACTATATGAGCTATCATAGTGTCCAACTTATAGTTCCCTCATGGGAAAACCTCACATTGGGGAGAGGTGTCATACTCTTGCCAAGGAGTATGACCTAATCTAAGTGAACAGATCTGTTTCTGTCATCCATATAGAAATGTGAATAATCTAAATAATCTGTACCAAAATTGGCTCATAGTTCTGGGGCATATAAACATACCCAACTCGATGCTAAATATTACTCCCTTTAGATCTGTGTGCTCATTCCGTAGGAAATCCCCTTAAAAGCTAGCATAAGGATTTATAAACCAGTTATGCATCTTTCTATTTTAAACTGTAATCAAAATTAATTTATTTTTTTATAAACTATAATAAAACTGTTAAGTGGATTCCATAACTTAACTGAGGATCAAAAGATCAAATCTTTTCTGAAAATCTGAATATAAGCTAGTCATGGGATGCTTAAAATACCATTTCTTGAAATGTCAATACTTATACTTAGGGCTTGAAGCCCATGCTTCAAACTCATGTCAAACTATAATAAAGTCATGCTCAATAATCAAAATCTTGAAATTTTTGCATAATTCTTGTCAAGATAGTGAATTTCTACTTTCAATACATATAAAATTAGTTCAACGCATAAACATGCAAAAGTAGAGATGTAATTCAATATTTAATCACTTGTAACATCAACATCTTCAAATAATGATAATTGGGTATAAATCCTAAATTGTAAATCATATGAATTCATGTAATTTCAACATTAAAAACTAGTTTTAGGCACAAGGATGAAAGAGGATCCTTGTTCATAACCCCACATACCTTTCTTGATGAATTGAATGTAAAAACTTGAACTTTTGAATCTATAATGGTGTTCGTGAAGCCTCTTCTTGAAGTTCTTGTGCCCAAAACTTTTGATTATAAGCTTTCTTGGAGTAGGAGTTATGGAATTGTTCTTGATTCTTGGAGAAGAATAAGATGAATAAAGAAGCATCTATGCTATTTGGGGCTAAAATTGTGCATTTTGGGTCAGGGTAAATGACTCAAATGCATCCTATAACCCATTATTTGACACATAAAAATTGGGCACCGACACGATCAATGATGCATCGCGTCGCTCAATACGATGCATTACGTCGTCTACATTGATGCAGCCACCGATACGGCGCAGCGATATCGCGTCAAGGTTTTGTTTTGTCCAACCAAACATGCCCCAATCCTTCTCCAAAAATTTTGGAACTCACCCCAGATATACTATGGACTACCCTAATCATAAAACAACTTAAAGATTGTCATTCCAAGGTCGAAAATAAAGTTATCAAAGTTTAGAGGCCAAAAATGAGACTAAGTCTCCAACACTTAGCTAAAATTTTAGGTCCTAAGTCTCTAATGTGCCTCTTTTGAGCTGAATTGAACAAGAAAGAAATCAGAGTATTACAATATCTCCCCCTTGAGAACATTCGTCCTTGAATGAGACTAGTTAAATAAAAGATACTGAAGAACTGAGACTCTATACTGGCATGCACAACTGAAACAAATCTGTATTACTGAATCTAAAACATAGTGAGCTACTAAACTAATCTGTGAGTGCATGAATTGACATAAACATAACCATATGGATGAAAATGAGACTGGAAATGAACTGAGTTAAGGAATACTGTTACCTTCGGCTGAATGTGAGTTTGTGGAGAAAAAGTGAGGGTACTAGGGTTGCATGTAAGCTTCTGCTTCCCAAGTGGTAACCTCAACAGATTGATTGCGACATTAAACTTTGACAAAGAGAACTTATTTGTTCCTTAGTCTATGGATCTAGTGATCAAGAATATATACTTTAACTTCTTTGTATGAAAGGTTATTTTGGAAATCTGTGCTTTCTAGATGGACTATAACATCTGAATCGTCTATGCACTTCTTCAATAAGGATATATGCAACACTCGGTGAACTGATGACAAGTCTACGGGTAGCTCAAGATCATACGCTACCTTCCCCACACGACTTAAAATCTTTTAGGGACCTACATACCTAGGACTAAGGTTCCATTTTTTACCAAATTTCTTCACCCCCTTCATGGGTGAAACCTTTAAATAAACAAAGTCATCTACCTCAAACTCAATATTTCTCCTTCTTACGTCTGTATAAGATTTTTGTTGACTCTGAGTTTCTTTCAATCTCTCTCGAATAAACTAAACTTATCCATGGCTTCAAACACCATATCTGGCCCAATCAAAGCGGCCTCACCCACTTCAAATCAACCGACTGGTGACCTACATATTCACTTCTATAGAGCTTCAAATAGGGCCATCTGAATTCTAGAATGGTAACTGTTATTATAGGTAAATTGAATGGTAACTGTTATTATAGGTAAAATCAATCTATGACAAGTGGTCATCCCAACTGCCTTTGAAATCAAGAACACATTCCCTTAACATATCTTCTAAGGTTTTAATGGTCCTCCCTGCCTAACCATCTATCTGTGAATGAAAAGCTGAACTGAGATAAACTTGGGTACCAAGACCCTTCTGAAAGGATTTCCAAAACTGAGTACCCCTATCTGAGATAATAGACAAAGAAATCCCATAAAATATGACCAACTCTCGGATATATAGCTTAGCATAATCCTCATCTATGTAGGATGTGTGAACTGGTAAAAAGTGAGCTGATTTGGTCAATCTATCTACTATAACCCAAATTAAATCATGTTGCCGATGCAAAAGGTGTAATCCAGTCATAAAGTCCATATTCACCTCTTCCCACTTCAAAGTGGGAATACCAAACTCCTGCAATATTCCACCAGGTCTTTAGTGCTCTACCTTAATCTGTTGATAAGTTGCATACTTGGCTATGAATTCATCTATATCTTTCTTCATACCACTCCACCAACAGACTTCCCATAAGTTACAGTACATCTTGGTGGCTTCTGGATGAATGGAGTAACATACACTATGCACTTCTGCCATAATCCGCTGCCTCAAATCATCAACATATGGCACATGTAATCTACTTTGGCACCTCAACACACCATCTCCCCATTGGGAGAAAGCCTCTACCTTTTGGTCTTTAACTGAACCCTTCTATTTGACCAAACTAGAATCCCCTCCCTACTTCTCTTTCACTTTAGAAACTAGAGAAAATTCTAAACTACTCTGAACCTAAATATTCCTTTTAGCTAAGTCAACCAATCTCACAACTAATCTAGCCAATCGGTGAACTTTCCGAAATAGTTCTCTCTAATCATTCTCCACATGAGCAACACTACCCATAGACAGTCTACTAAGAGTATTTGCCACAACATTGGACTTACCCGGATGATATAACACACTCATGTCATAATCTTTCAATGATTCTAACCACCTTCTCTGATGAAGATTTAGATCCCTCTGAGTAAATACATACTACAAACTTTTGTGGTCCCTAAACACATAAACATGCACCCCATAAAGATAGTGCCTACAAATTTTCAAAGCAAATACAACAACAGCTAACTCAAGGTCATGGGTAGGTAATTCTTTTTATGAGGATTAAGTTGTCTAGAGGCATAGGCTATAACCTTGCCTATATGCATCAAAACACAACCCAGACCGACTCTAGAAGCATCATAATATATAACGAACCCATCTGTACCATCAGGTAGTGCTAAAACTAGAGCTGAAGTGAGTCAAGTCTTAAAATCTTGAAAACTCTTCTCACAGAAGTCTGACCACTGAAACTTAACTTTCTTCTAAGTTAATCTAGACATAGAAGACGCAATAGATGACAAAACCTTAATGAAACGCTTGTAATAGCAATCTTAACCCAAGAAACTTTTAATATTCGATGGAGAGATAGGTCTATTTCTTACTACTTCTATCTTTTAGATATTAACTCTAATGCCCTCACTGGAAATAATATGATCGAGGAAAGCTACTGACCTTAGCCAACATTCACATTTGCTAAATTTAGCGAACAATTGGTGATCTCTAAGAGTTTGCAATATAATTCTAAGATAGCCTACATGGCCATCCTCACTATGAGAATAAATAAGGATATCATCGATAAAGACTATGAAAAACATGTCCAGATACTGTTTGAACACTCTATTCATCAAGTCCATGAAGGCTACTAGGACATTTGTTAGTCTGAAGGACATGACTAGAAACTCAAAATGACCATAACGGGTTCTAAAAGCTGTCTTTGGGATATCACATTCCCTTACTCTCAGTTGATGATAGCCGAATCTAAGGTCTATCTTGGAGAAGTAACTTTCACCTTGGAGTTGGTTGAATAAGTTATTAATCCTAGGAAGAGGATACTTGTTCTTGATTGTGACTTTATTCAGCTGATGATAGTCAATGCATATTCACAAGGAACCATATTTTTTTCGCACGAATAGGATGGGAGCGCCCCATGGAGAGACACTGGGCTTTACAAAATATTTATCTAAGACATCTTTAAGCTGCTCTTTTAAATCCTTAATATCAGCTAGAGCCATACAATATAGAGAAATAAATATAAGCTGAGTATCGGGAAGAAGGACAATACCGAATTCCATTTCGCTATCAGGAGGTACCCCTAACAAATTCTTGGGAAAAACTTCAGAAAATTCATTGACTAAACGGACTGACTGAACCATTGAAGACTCAGAATTAGTGTCTTTGACTTGAAATAGATGATAGATGCACCCTTTTGAGATTAACTTTTTGGCTTTAAGATAGGTTATGAAATGACTCACGAGAGACACTGAATTACCTTCCTATTCAAAGATTGGCTCATCTGGAAACTGAAACTTCACCACTCGACTGTAATAATCTATAGATGCATAACAGGAATGAAGCCAATCCATACCTAGAATAAGGTCAAAGTCGACCATATCTAACTCTATTAAGTCTTCTAACATGATTTTTTGAAGGGCAGTGATGGGACACTTTCTATAGATCTGTTTGGAAAGAACTGACTCACCCACTGAGGTAGAAACCAAGAAGGGCTCAGAAAGTTTTTTAGAACCTACTTTAAATTTACTGCAACTAATGGGGTCACATAAGAGAAATTCGACCTGGGGTCTAACAACGTATAAGCATCAAGATGAAAGACATGAAGCATACCATTAAAAACATCTGGTGAACTCTCCTGCTCCTGATGAGATGGTAAAAAATAAAATCAATTCTTGCGCTGACCGGCATAGGTACTGGATAATGCACCCTGAGGAGGTACTGGGCGGCCTAGAGGAGTTGGTGCACTGGTAGCCTGAGTCTAGGGACAAACATCCCTATTTTCCTACTTAGCATGCAGACACTCTTTGATTCCATGACGCAATTTACCACAACCATAACAAACTTTCTATCCCAACAAGCACTCACCAAGATGATTCTTACCATACTTAGGACATAGAGGATAACTGGGTTTTCCACTCACACTATTTTGAGATCTAGACATAGAAGTCTTACCCCACTACTCCTTCCTAGCCCTGGGGGTAGGAGCACTAGCTGAAGATGGTGCTTGCATAGATGAATGATTCTAAAACTGGGAACAATTTTCCCCTCCATACTTAGTCTGGCCATAATCAAACTACCTGGCTCTAGCCTTCTCATTTCCTCTCTCTCTCCCCTTTAACTTTTATTCCTTAGTATGTTTTTCATGAATCATCAGTCTAGAAAGATCCATATCCCTAATAAGCATGGCAGTCCTACACTCCTTGATTACCAAACCAATACTTCAGTAACAAATTTACTCATACTTTGTCTAGGGTCAGCCATCGTGTTATGGGAATACTTTGACAACTGGTTGAACTTAAGACAGTACTCCTTTACTATCATCGAGCCCTGCCTCAGGTTCAAAAACTTTTCTACCTTAACTTTTCTTATTTCATATGGAAAGAACCTGTCTAAAAATGCATCCTGGAACACCTGCCAACTCATAGGAGATGTATTCTCACCTCTACTATTTTTCCACATAACCACCCAATCATAAGCCCACATCTTGCAATAGAGGATGCTAACTCCACTTTGTTCTCTTTCAAAATATGCATGATCTGGGTGATCTTCCTCACCTTATCTAAGTAAAGTCGTGGGTCCTCACCTGCCTTTGTCCCAAAAAACTCAGGCGAATTTATTCTCATAAAGTCATAAATTCTGACTACTGCAAATCCCTATTCTACTAAAGTAGGAGTACCTCCTGATGGTTGGCTTGAATAATAGTAGTCACAGCTTGGGCCAACGCCTGAAAGGCAGTCCAAAATTTAGCATGGTATATATTCTCGTTCAGAGGGTCAGCAGGCTGAGGTGGTTGGTTATCATTTCTATGTACATTAGCTCACCGAGGAGGTAGATTTAACTGTCATTAAAAATCATAAGTTAATAGTAGATAGAGAAACTATAAGCACGATAGATCATCAAAGAAAGAGATGATTTCCTAAAAAACATCCTATAGCCTCTTGCTCATAAATGTGGCGCACTTCACACCCATGATCAAGACTCTACGTAACTCGGCTTGTTTGACTCCTAGTACTCTTATAACCTTAGGCTCTGATACCAAGCTTGTAACTCCT
This sequence comes from Capsicum baccatum var. pendulum, assembly GCA_030864225.1. Classification (NCBI taxonomy): domain Eukaryota; kingdom Viridiplantae; phylum Streptophyta; class Magnoliopsida; order Solanales; family Solanaceae; genus Capsicum; species Capsicum baccatum. Next base: position 64,171,670 of record CM061551.1, read on the forward strand.
TGAAAATGAGTCCCAAGATGCTACACGGTGCTTCTAGCCACAAATAGTCCCGAGCTAACCCTGAAAGCCCAATACTCATTTTGATGCCTCAAATAAGGATAATTAGGCATGAAGTATACTATAAAAGGGAAGCTTGGTGTACTAAAGCTACCGTTATCCGCGGTGTCTAGGGAAGGGCCCCACTATAAGGGTGTATCGTACGTAACCTTATCTTGTATTTCTGTCAGAGACTATTTCTAAGGCTTGAACCCGTGACATCCTGGTCACATGGAGGTAACTTTACCAGTTACTCCAAGGCTCCCCTTCAATATAAGCATGCGGTATACTAAAATACTGAAATATTGTCTGAACTGAACTGAGTTTAACTGCATGTAATGCCTGAAAGTACTTAACTAAGAAAATTTGAAGAACTAACACTGAAAAAGTGAAAATTATCTAATAGTTGAACAATCCTCTAGTACTACTACTAGAGAGTCACTGGGACAGACCCCTAGCTGACTTGAGTTGTCTAACATAACTAAATAATCTAATTTGGAAAGCTGGAAATTTGAATAATTGGGTCCCCAAACTATGAGGATTCACCAACTATCGGGATGCAAATAGAGATGCTCACGGTCAATGACGCTACTGGAATAGAGCATCTGAACCTACATTATGAGATAATGTAGCACATAAACATATATATGGATCATTACTTTTGGAATGTACCGAGCACGTGGGGGTGAATGCATAAGTAGAAATAATATCTCAATATTATCAAAATTTATAAAATATGCATGCTAAATGTAGATGACTCACATAAGATGGAATATCTAAAAAATTGAAAGAAATCATAACCATGAATAGAAAGACATACTACATAAATCTAGTGAGTCATAATATTTAGTTTGGAAAACTGCACTTTTACTCTTTCTGGTAGTAAAATAAGTTGGATTGAAGTAAAGTTCGTTTTCAAATCATTTAGGCTAAGTGTAGAGGGACTCACCTTTGTATCTGTAAACAAAAAACTGAAACCTCATAGCTAATGACTTAGGCAAAATAATATCTGATTAAAATCATGAGCCTTTGCACTTAGTTTCTAAAAGCTTTTCTATTGTTATTTTCTAATACAATTACTCTGGGAATTCTTTTAAAAACTATTCTGTAAAGATTTTCTATTAGGGAGGTTCTTCTAGACGACATACACTATGTGAGCTATCATAGTGTCCAACGTCTAGTTCCCTTATGGGAAAACCTCACGTTGGGGAGAGGTGTCATACTCTTTCCAAGGAGTATAACCTAATTTAAGTGATCACATCTGTATCTGTCATTCATATAGAAATGGGAATAGTCTAAATAATCTGTACCTACGTTGGCTCGTAGTTTTATGGCATGTAAGCATACCTAACTCGGTACTAAATACTACTCCCTTTAAATCTATATGCTCATTCTGTAGGAAATCCACTTTAAAAGTTAGCATGAGGGTTTATAATGAAAAACAATTATGTATCTATCTATTTTAAACTGTAATCAAAACTAATATATTTTCTATAAACTGTAATAAAACTGTAAAATGGATTCCATAACTTAACTGAGAATCCAAAAGATCAAATCTTTTCTAAAAGTCTGAATATAAGCTAGTCAGTCATGAGATGCTTAAAACATCATCTTCTTGAAATATCAATACTTATACTTAGGGCTTAAATCCCATGTTTCAAAATCATGTCAAACTGTAATAAAGTCATGCTCAATAATCAAAATCTCGAAGTTCTTGCGTAATTCTAGTCAAGCTAGTGAAATTCAACTCTCAATACATATAAAATCACTTCACACACATAAATATGCAAAAGTAGAGATGTAATTCAATATTTAATCACTTGTAACATCAATATCTTTAAATAATGATAATTGGGAATGAACCTTAAACTGTAAATCATATGAATTCATGTAATTTCAACTTTAAAAACTAGTTTTGGGCACAAAGATGAAAGAGGATCCTTGTTCATAAACCCACACACCTTACTTGACAAATTGAATGTAAAATCTTGAACTTTTGAATCTCTAATGGTGTTCTTGAAGATTCTTCTTGAAGTTCTTAAACTCGAAACTTTGGATTATAAGCTTTCTTGGAGTAGGAGTTAAAGAATTATTCTTGATTCTTGGAGATAGGGTTTTGTTTTTGGAGAAGAAAAAGATGAATAATGAAGTATCTATGCTATTTAGGGATAAAATTATGTGTTTTGGGAAGATTTGGGTGAGGGTAAATGACTCAAATCCCCCCATAACCCGTCATTTAACACATAAAAATTGGGCACCGACGTGATAAGTGATACGTTATGTCGCTCACTGTGATGCGATTAGAAATACGTTGCGTCATCTATATTGACGCCGCCACAGATGCGGCGAGATGATATCATGTTGAGGTTCTATTTTGGCCAACCAAACATGCCCCAATCCTTCTCCAAAAATTCTAAAACTCACCCTGGAGGTACCATGGACTACCCTAATCATGAAACAATTTAGAAATTATTATTCCAAGGTAGGAAAGGTCAAGAAAAAAAGTCATCAAAGTTTAGAGGCTAAAATTAAGACTAAGTCTCCAACACTTAGCTAAAATTGTAGGTCCTAAGTTTCCAATGTGCCTCTTTTGAGCTGAATTGAACTTGAAAAAATTTGAGGTATTACAACTGGAGGCTGCTCAAGTGGCTCATTATGCTAAAAAAATGGAACTTCTAGCTCAAATTGCTTCTTTTCAAGCTGCCCTCGAGAGTGAATGATCTGTAAATGCTGAAATTGTGTGAAAATTGACTAACCTGATTCTCTCTGTTTCCTCCACTTAGTCCTCTTCGTAGTGCCTTAGGAATGCTTTTCTTTTTGCTAAACTGTTTCATCTTCATCAGTTATTGGTACTATTAATTATATCTTTCTCCTTCATGAAATGGACTGTATTGCTTCTTGTGTTTTGCTCTTGTTCAACTTAATGCACAATGGTTCTTTACTCTGAATTTTGATTGTTTTAGTGATGACCCAGTGGCCATAGATTATTAAACACTGTTTTCACTTATTTGGGCCCTGTTTTTTATGATGTCAAAAGGGAAAAAATAGATTGTGCAATGTTTATAACTCAAATGACTAACCTATTTCATTCTAGTATCCTTGTGTTTAATTTTTTTATTAAGTATTTCTAGAATTTAAGAGGGATATTGTGATGTTGTAAAATATGTACTGGTTTGTCATCATAAAAAATAGTGAATTTGTTAAAGAAATAAAGTGTTGATGATTAACATATTAATGAAATATATTATTCATGCTAGTCCACATATGTGAAGCAAATAGAAGTAACAAGCAAGGCTGATGATAAAATAATGGTTGAAGTCAGAAGTGGATAAGCAAGCAAATTCAGATATGCTTTCAACATTTATCACGTGTAGAACAGAAGTTGAGAAGAAGATAAACACAACACTTGAAGTTGAACTGATAAAGGAAACCTACCTAGATAAGGAGACAGAATACAACATGAGTGTAACTAACTGATAAAGTCCTACTGAAGAAAGAAGATTACATTATCTGAAAGACTTTATCAGAGTTGGATTAAATAGAAGAAACGTCTTTTAAAGAATTTCACTCATGCAATGATAAGAAAAGCACCAATCAGCAAATTAGTTCAACAGCTTAAAGAAGTCATAAGTTGAACCTATTCCTTTACTTAGAGTTAAAGAGTCATAGACTTTGTGTAATAGGTTGGTTCTAGAGTTGTAATAATATTTAATTCTAGTATCAGTGAAGTATAAACTAAGTTAGGATTAGTGTCTTTAAGTTGGGGAACTCCAAGGCTGGGGAACACTTATCTTGGGATGATTTGTGTCATTGTAGAAATAGGAGTTAGAGTTTAATTCCTAGTTTACAAGTGTCTTATAATTTTTTGATTGTTGATGCTTAAGAGTTTTAGTGGAGTGGGGGTTAAATACTATAGAGGTATAGGTCGTAGTTTTTTACACCTCTTTGAGCTGGGTGTTTTCCATGTAAAAATACTCTCTTCTTATTTACTATGCTTAAGTGAACCACGTTAGCTTACTTGTTTCACTGATAGATAACTACTAGAGTAAAATAGCTAAATCAGTAGGGTACACACTCTAATAAAAAGTATAAAAAACAAACGATATTAACAAACACACCAGATAGGAAGCGAAAGGTATTATAACTAAATATTACTATAATTGAACTACATGAAATAATAGATAATAAAAAATGCACTATTAGTCCTCGTATGGGCAACAAGACATGCACTCCTATCTACTAACCTTCTACCCTAATTTGTGTCCTTCACACCTTCATATTCATGCCCTTGGTAAGATGTAACTACTTTATATTCTTTCTAATTATCTCTCCCTAATATTCCTTAGATTTACCTCTCTCTCCCCTCCTCGAAATCCTTCCATAGCCAATCTCTCACACCTTCGCGCTAGGACATTCTGTGCATCTCTTCGTTATATATGCCTGAATGATCTCAAACTTTCTTCTTGCATCTTGTTCATGATAACAAAAAACTATGAGAATAAGAATAAACTACGAAAATGATGATAATCTAAGAATTGAAAAGGAAAATATAGAAAAACAAGCAAATAGACTGGCATAACGAAGAAAATTAAAAGCAAATAAATGGTATATTAAATTCTAAATTCCTAATCCAATAATCCTAATTAGCATATAAATCTGACATAGGCTACAAAGGAATTAAGGTTCCAATCAACCAACATTTTCAAACGATTGTTCAATGTAAGCTAATCCTAGCTTACTCATACTCTCAAGTATATAATTGTTCATTAGCATTAGAAAGAGAAAATTATCCCATATAGTATTACTAGATTCAAAATTACAAATTTTAGCAACACTTTTAGAAAATTCCATTAATAGAAATTTAATTGCAAGTTATAGAATCTTATTAAAATATATATTATTTTTATTGTATTTTCAAAATTCCTTTGTTCCCTCTCCTCTGTTCCCCCTTTTAGACACTCCTATCATCGACGAGCTTAGAGCTCCCACCGGCTCGACTCGAATTTCGGCGATGGGTAAGTGGGGCATCTTTGGTCATAAAGTCAATCAAAATAGGTTGGTACGAAAACATCCCAGCACACAATTTCTGGCAAGTTGCAGAGGTCACTTCGCCGTCATTCCGACAATGCATCGGCGGGAATATTTCGGCAACCCATTTCCAACAATCAAATCAGCAGCACACAAGATCATCCTGGTAACATATAAACCTTTGATTTTTATCTACTTCTTACTATTTAGTTTCATAGTTTTATTGTATTACTTCTTATTCTTTACATACGCAGTACAATTTAGTTTCCTGGATTATTTGTTTTTTGTATTGTTTTTCTTATTTCAGTTTTTGTGACTATAGTTGTGCTTAGATATCTTAGTGGTGGGTATTATTGTGTGGTTCTAGCTGAGAGGTCGATAGTGTGTTCGTGTACGTATCTGTTATTCGCCTACTATTTTCATACTGTTGCTTTATTTGTTTGTCGGTCTGTTGGCTGGTTGGTGAGGGGCCTTTGTTATGGGTATTAAATAGTGTCTGTAGGGGTTGATAATGGAGTAGGGTCATGTCCACGGTGGTTGGAGTTTGGGGCAGTTTTAGAAGAGGGGAGAGAGAGAAGGGCATGGGTGGGTGTGAGGTCTAGGCTGGGTGTTCAAGCTGGTCAGGTAAGGGGTGGTAGAGGAAGATGAAAGGCAAGAGAATATAGGTTGAGGTTAGGGTATTGGAACATTGGGACCCTTCAGGGTAAGTCCGTAGAGTTGTGAAGATTCTTAAGAAGAGAAAGATAAATATTGCGTGTGCCTAGGAGACTAGTGGGTAGGATCTAAGCTAGGGATATGGATGGGTAAAGGTTGTGGTACTCAGGCAGTGAGAGGCATCATAATAGAGTGGGTATTTTAGTAGATAAGGAGCTAAGAGGGCAAGTGGCAGAGGTTAAGAGGGTTAGTGATAGGCCGATGATGATTAAGTTGGTTATTGGGGAGTTTACTCTGCATGTGTGTAGAGTTTATGCACCAAAGGTGGGTTTGGGTGAGTAGGTGAAAGTAAGCTTTTGGGAGGCTTTGGATGAGGTGGTGAGAAGAGTGCCTAGCTTGGAGAAGATTGTCATAGCAGGGGACTTTAATGGGCACATTGGGGTTTTTCTAGGTGGTTATGATGATGTACATAGAGGTTTTAGTTTTGGTGATAGAAATGGTAAGGGGGTTGCTCTGTTGGATTTTATGAGGGCTTTTGGACTGGTGGTTGTCAATTTGAACTTTCTGAAGAAGGAGGATCACCTGATTACTTTCCGAAGTGCTTCAGCCAAGATACAGATTAATTTTTTACTGCTTAGTAAGGGGGATAGGGCTATGTGTAAGGATTGTAAATTAATTTCGCGTGAGCATCTTTCGACTCGGCATAGGCTTCTAGTGATGGACTTGATTATCAAGAAGAACAAGAAGAGTAGGGCTGGAGAAGGTTGACCCAAAATTAAGTAGGGTGGCTTGACGCCTGTTAGTGTGCTGGAGATAGGGGAGAAGGTGTCGGAAATGGGCATGTAGAAGTGTAGGGGGCATGGATGTTATGTGAGATAAGGTGGCCAACTGTATCAGGGAGGCGGTTAGAGAGGTATTGAGTGTTTTGAGGGGTCGGACAAGATAACATAAGTGGGACTAGTAGTGGAATAAGGAAGTTAAGAAGAAAGTGGAGATCAAGAAGGGGGTGTATATTCAGTTGATTGAGAGTAAGGATAAAGAGGAGAAGCGGGTGAATAGGGAGGTCTACAAAATAGCAAGGGAAGAGGCTAAGTTAGCAGTTACGGCAGCTAAGACCATAACATTTGTGGGTTTGTATCGAGGTTAGAGGAGAAAGACGGGGAAACAAGGTTGTATAGGCTTGCTGAGGCTAGGGAAAGGAAGGGTCGCGACCTTAATCAAGTGAAGTGCATTAAGTGGGAAGACGGTAGAGTGTTGGTGAAAGATGCTCACATTAAGAAGAGATGGCAGGAGTAATTTCATAGGCTTTTAAATGAGGAAGGGGATAGAGGCATTGTGTTAGGAGAGTTGGTGCGCTCGGAGGAGAGCCATGATTTCAGTTGCTGTAGACCTTTTAAGGTTGAGGAGGTCAGAGAGGCTACTCATAGAATATGAAGGGGTAGGGTGACGGGGCCCAACGAGATCACGGTGGATTTTTGAAAGTATGCTAGTGGGGCAAGCTTAAGGTGACTGACTGATTTTTTTCAACGCCATTTTCATGACTGTGAGAATGCCTGAGTCTTGGAGATGGAGTACGATGATTTCTTTGTATAAAAACAAGGGTGACATTTAGATTTGCAATAACTATAGGGGAATTAACCTATTGATTCACACTATGAAGATTTGGGAGAGGGTGGTTGAGCAAAGATTGAGGAGGGTCATGTCTATTTCAGAGAATCAGTTTGGTTTTATGCCTGATCACTTGATGACAGAGGCAATTCACCTAGTGAGAAGATTGATGGAGCAGTATAGGTAAAGGAAGAGGGATTTGAACATGGTGTTCATCGATCTAGAGAAGACGTATGACTGAGTCCCTAGGGAGGTTCTTTAGAGATACTTAGAGGTAAGAGGAGTACAGGTGGTGTATATTAGAGCTATTAAGGACATGTACGATAGAGGGAAGACTCGGGTGAGGACGGCGGGAGGAGAATCAGGGTAGTTTTTGGTAGAGACATGTTTGCACCAGAAATCGACTCTCAGCCCTTTCCTTTTTGCATTTGTGATAGACGTATTGATGCAGAGTATTCAAGGTGAGGTGCCGTAGTGTATGTTCTTTGTGGATGATGTAGTGATAATTGATGAGACGCGGGGGGTGTGAATGAGAAATTAGAGATTTGGAGGCAAACCCTGAAATCTAAGGGGTTTAGGTTGAGTAGGTCCAAGACAGAGTATGTGGAATACAAGTTCGATGAATCGAGTTAGGAGGACGGTGTGGTGGTGAGGTTGGACTCTCAGGATATTTGTAAGAAGGATAATTTTAAGTATCTTGGGTTTATGATTCAGGGGGATGGTGAGATTGAGAAGGATGTCTCTAAGCGTATTGGAGCTGGTTGGATGAAGTGGAGGCTTGCCTCAAGAGTGTTATGTGATAGGAATGTGCCCCTTAAGCTTAAAGTCAAATTCTACAGAGTGGCAGTCCATCCGACCATGTTGTATAGAGCTGAATGTTGGCCAGTCAAGAACTCCCATATCCAAAGATTGAAGGTGGCAGAAATGAGGATATTGAGTTGGATGTGTGGTCTCACTATAGGGAATAGAGTCAGGAATGAGATTATCCGAAAGAAAGTGGGAGTGGTTTCGGTGGAAGATAAGATGAGAGAAGGTAGGTTGAGATGGTTTGGGCATGTGATGAGGAGGAGCACGGATGCCCCTGTTCAAAGGTGTGAGAGATTAGCTTTGAATGTCTTCAGGAGGGGTAGAGGTAGGCCAAAGAAATACTGGATGGAGGTGATTAGGCATGGCATGGAGCAACTGGAGCTTACTAAGGACATGAACCTAGACAAGAAGATTGAAGGTCGCAGATTAGGGTTGAAGGCTAGTATGAGTATGTGGGTTATGGCTAGGTGTTAGGAGAGTGTGGGGGTGGTAGTCCTCTTAGGTCTGTGAGTGTATTGTTTACTTCTAGGAGAGTATCCTTTTTCCTATTTCTTATTTCGTATTGCTTGTACTTTACTTATTTTGTATTTCCTTGGTATTTACTGTTATTATTTTATCGCTTATTTCTGTTGTGTTATACATCCTGTTTCAAGTTGCATTACAACCTTGCTATACTATTCTCTCTTTTGAGCCGGGGGTCTATCGAAAACAACCTCTCTACTTCTTCGGAGGTAGCAGTATGGACTGTGTACATTTCACCCTCCCCAGACTTCACTGTGTAGGAATATACTGGGTTGTTGTTGTTGAGTTCCATATTTATAAGATTATAATCAATATTCCCCTTAAATAGTGTATTGATAATAATGGTAAATATATATTATATTTTATTTAAAAGATTGCACATTTTATTAGATAACTTTATAGAAAGAAGAAGTGTATTATGACGTAAAAAGCTTTTTAATTCTCCAAAAATATTCAGAAGCACTTTTCTCTTTCTCCATTCACATACTCAACTTTCAAAATTTTATTAAAATTCGGCTCTTCATTAACGTACTCAAAATTTTTCTTGAAAAAAATGGGGCTCCGATATTCATCTTCTTCGCGTAAAAACCCAAAATTGATCTATTTGGGTTTTTTTTATTCTCCATTATGATAGATATTCATAAGTCATAACCCTAAATTTTTCATGTCTAAATCCAAATTTGGTTCTACTCCTTCGCGTAGAAGTCCTAGAATAATCGAGAGTACTAGCATTCATTTGATTTAGGTTGTTTCACTTCATCTCTTCTATCCAAGTGTAAAAAAAGATTGTTGAAAGTGGTCTTACAACAAGAAGAAAAATTAGTTCTTGACCGATAAAATTGAAGTTCCGTTTGTTGATGAATCATCGAAGAAGCTCAATTTGAACATGCATATTGGAAAAAATCTCAACAGAAAGGTTGTTATTCCTCAAGATAGATGAATTATAAGAGAAAGAATATGGTTAGTGAACAAGTGTCAGACTCCGATTTTGAGGATGAGATTCCATTACTCAAACCAAAAAAATTCAAGTGTAGAGGCATACATAGACATAGGTATTATATTTTGTTGTTTAATTATTTGGTTATTACTGTGTGTTTTTCTAAGATTGCTGGTATGAACGAAGTTTAGTTTTTGTAGTTAAGTAGTATTTATATAATGTTATTCTACTTTAACATTTGTTTTGCATTTTACATCGTTGAATGAAATTGATATGAACTAAGTTGCGTCAGATGGTATTAAATTTGATATCAACTATATCAAATTATACATTTTTCGATCATGCAATTAATAAAATTTGTCATAAATATTGTATTTTTGATTCTGAAACTAGTAACATTTCCATACTTTCAAATTATATTCTAAATATATTCATACATATATTACATGTCATACTCACATATTCTGACCGTCATACCTATTTGAAATATTTCTCACATATATTAACATGCACAAGACATATACACAGACATATAGTTATATGCACAATTGAATGTCGTATGTACTTATATATTGTATGTATGTAAGTGTACGTACAATGATACATAAGATATACACTTAACATACGTGAAACAAACATTCGTCTCTTTCATTGCCGGTGGTAGAATAATTGTATGCCGAATGTATGTTATTTGTATATTTAATGTATCACTATTTATGCAATAATATACACATGCAAAATGCATGTAACAACATAATTATATATGCTGTAAATATCATTCTTATATTTTTACTGTATATATGTGAAGGTAATTGTATGTTTTGCGTATGTGACTGGTGTGTTTATTGTGTTTATATATGTTTTGTTAAAACACTATTGCTAGTTTTATTATTTCTTAAAATCGAGTAATTAAGGCCCTAATTTTGCATCTCTAAGTAAGATTTTACTTTTTTTTTCAATTCTAGAGCCCTCAAATCAGTCAACCAAATCTAATGGCTTGCTAATGATTTACAGTATGTGTATTACAAAATTATGTACTCCTAATTGAAAACTGAATCTTCTAAATGCTCAAATTTAGTATTCATAATTACAAAAGTTGATATACCAAAATTTTGTTATCTAATTGTTATAATCTGTGAATTCTATGTGTTCTTGATGAACATTAATAAAGAAAATAGAGAAATAGAGAAAAAGATGTAGAGAAGAAGAAGACGAGGGATTAGAGGAGAGATTAGAGAATGTGAATTTGTTTATTTACTTCATTCAATCAAGATATTTTATTTATAGAACAATTTTTATGTTAATCAATTTGGAACAAAAACGTTTGAGAGAAGATTAAAGGATGATTGATATATGTCATTACTGTAACCCCCCTTTTATGGGTATGTAATATATCTTTCATATATTAAAATTATTTTTTTTCTTATTTTTAATCATTAAAAAATGTTTTTCTTTTCTTTTTATAAATGATTTTTGACTATAACTTGTAAAGTTGAAAGTATTGCTATAACTTGCAATTTTCTATCTAAGGAACGCTATTTTCATTAAAAAATACTCTAAAAATAAAGAAGAATCTACCATTTATAATCATGGGCTATTTATTAAGATTATAGGCTCAAAAGTGATCCATTTCAACAAATTGGATGCATGCCCACGCATGTCAAGACATAGGTACCACTTGCCTACACATGTCACTTCGCAGGTGACTCTGGAAGGGGACAAAAGGCCATCTGCGGCCCTTCTTTGCTTTTCTTTGACCTCTGTAAGGCCCCTTAATCCTTTTTGGATGTAATAATTAACTCATAGCACCCTTTGGATAGAAATAAGGGCCATCAAAGACCTCTCGTTACGTGATCATTTCATCAAATGGTCCTGAAGCATTTTGAATTGTATCAGTTCACCACTAAATCATCCCCCCCCCCATTTGTTACTTTTTAAGACTTTTTTTAAAATTTCTCACTCAATGTTCGTTGCCTTTTTTATAAGTCGGATGACACAGTTATTCGTGATGGCTACAAAAATAATTTTAAAAGATAAAATATCCTTAGTAAAGACAATTTGACTCATTCTGAAAACTTAAATCTACAATTAAAATGAAAGGATAACATGTTGTATTCGTTTCATTTTACTTGGTCTCTATACTCAAATTAAATATTTTATTTTACTTATTCATTTTATAACAAAGTTTTATCATTTGTTTCTCATACTACCTCTAGAATTCAATAACTAATAGAAATTATAGTTACCATTTTCAAAAAAATTAATAAGATTCAGTTAAATAAAATAAATATCTAATTATTTTTTTAAAAAAGATGTGTAAAATTAATAGTGGCCAAATAATATACTCTATCTGTCTCAATTTATATGACTCATTTTTCTTGTTAATCAGTTCAAAAGAACAACGCATTTATATATATATGATTTATTTTACACCACGACCTTTGACAATCTACCTTTTTTTAAAAAATAAATTTATATTGAGTTAAATTACTCACATAAATTGAGTGGAATACAGTAATTATTACTGCATAGTTCTGATGGTGTCTCCTAGATCTTAATTTTCAATTCAATGAAGCTGTCTGTATTTGTAGCCACTGGGACACATTCTTGCTTAAATGTAGCAAATTTAAAATATTTAGTAAACTTGATGCAGACATTACACCACCAAGTGGTTTTCAACACAATAGTTACCATAGTCAAAACATCTTCATTTGTATTTGTTGCACCTAAAACAAAAAGTAAATAAATAAAGAACGTAATGCTGTTTAATTAAATTGCAATTTATCAACTTTTAGTCCTTCTGAAATAGCAAAGAGGTGTTTCCATTAATTATAAAAGTAGCTCAACTATTTATCCTTAAATTGTTAAATTTATGTATAGTCAATGGTGGTTGTTGATAGGGATTAGTCGGGCCATGGATATACTGACTGACCAAGTTGGTCTTTAAAAAAAACATCAAATTTCTACTTTATCTAATAAATTTCTATTTACATTTGAACTGTCAGTAAAACGCTATAGTTGAATTTATTAAAGTGTTTTAATTCTTAAGGGTATGCGAGTTTAATCAAAAGTGTGATAAAATATAATGAGTCAGTAGAGAATTGTTAATGAGTTTGATAATATAATAAAATAAGAATCAAGCAATGTACTAAACCTTAAAATGGGATAAGAGAGATGTTTGAATGGTAATCCTCACTTTCACACGAAGGTTATCCGTTCAAGTCAAAATAAACTTCAAAATTGGTCCTTAAATACTTTTTATACTTAATGATATACGTACAGTTAGGATAAATAATTAGATATCAAATTTCACTTAGGATAGTCATGGTAGTAATCAATTACATATCCTTAATAGATTCAATCTTTATACAGTACTATACCGTGTATATATATTTGGCTTCGATAATTGTAAAAGTCAAGTTTGATTTTCTATTCAAGATCAATTATTTTCATGGTATCATGGCAAACACAAGACTCATGTCTAATCACCATGGCCCCTTCTTCAATCACTAACCTATCAATTTCAAACTAGTTGCCAAATAACAATTTTTCTCTCATTCTAACTAAATCAAATTGGATTGTCACAATTTTGAGTTATGGAAATCTTAAATTCTTCCTGTTTTATAAGGTCATGACTTGAAACGCTATGTAGATGGCTTGTTGTTATGTCTTCCCAAATTCACTGCAGGCACATCGAGTGATGCAAATTGGGATAAGACAAAAGTTATTCTGAATCCTGTATGTTTGGCCTGGATAAGACAGGATCAATTACCTCTAAGTTGGACTGTGTCATCCTTAACTGATGATTGTTTGCTCAATTCATTGGGTGAACTATTATCTAATGACTCAAAATGTTACTACGGTAAAATAGAAGGTAAAATCTACACCTAGAATGCTTTTGATTAATTTTTGAGAATTCAATGCCAGTCTAAGATTGACTTATTTTTGAGAATGTGATGATCTAGCAAAATCTGGTACTAATGTGATTTGTAGTGACGGAATTTGATGTGATAATTAGATAGACAACGAGTATTGAAAGTCGTAGCAGCTTTTGACACTTGAAACGGAGTTATAGAACTTTGATTATTATATTTATTGTGGATGGGTTGGTTTGCTATGTTGAAATTCGTGGTGTGTGTGTTGTAAAATAATAAAAACTAAGGAGAGGTCCTGAGTTTCTACCTCGAATTTCTACAACAAAAAAAGTAATCACAGTAGAAGTACCACTTTGGTGGTAATAAGAACTGCAACGGCGGACTTCATGAAAAAGGACGTGAACTGCTGCAACCAAAAAATAATCGTTGCATTGGTAACACGATAAAATTTCAGTTTTTAAAGGTCAAAAAAAAATTTCATCCTCCACTTTTTCAAACTATGCTATAGAGCTCTGAGAAAGACGATTTTTAGAGGGTTTTTGGAGTTGTTCATTTTTTAGGATAAGTAATTACATTCTAAACTTGAATTCACTTTCTTTAACCTTAGAAAATACTAGAAAATGGATTAGTGGTGAGTTTTGGGCTTTAACCCTAGTAGATGAAAATTGATGTGATTGCTTATAATTCAGTATGTAATGATCCTAGGGTGTTATAAAACACTAATAGGACTAGAATTATGATTGTTTATGCTACTTCAAGTAGAATTTATGAGGTTTAAATATGATGAAAGAGGGTAAAGCAGTGGCTAAAATCGATGGGTTATGTCTCTAACGGTTAAAAGAGAATGAGTTATTGAAATGATGGTGTATTTTTCTTGTTGTATAGATCAAGAACGAACTGAATGAGAACAAAAGGACAAAAGTGTAGCTTAAAGGTGATTTATAGAAATGCAGTTAAGGTAGACTATGATTTTGTTATAGCAATTAGACTTTCTTGACTTTGTGCTTGTTTGTGAACTTGACATCTATGTTTGCATTCTATCATGACTTGTGAATTAATGAATGCATTGCATTTTATTTGAATTGTGATGATATGTTGAGATGATGGATTGGGTACCCCACTAGTAAGAATATGATAATGCATCGAATACCATATCGATACAAATTTAATATAGATCGGGTACCATGTTGGTATGATATTATGTTGATGATGAGGTTGACAAGGATAAGAAATGATGTGCATATCTTGCATACATGCACTCATGCATATACATTGGGTGCCTATTGATGATTTTAACTAATGATGGGTGTTGATGAAATGATTAAGTGTGAAAGCACGTGAAGGTAAACTTGTGAGTTGTAACTATGTTATGATATGTTGAGTTGAATGATATCATTGGTTATGAGTTTTGTTATGATCGCTGTTATACTTATTTGGCTTGCTTACTTGTACATTGTTGAGTTAGTCGACCTATGATTCTTACCAGTACTTGTTGATGTAATGATGCTACATGTGCTTTTTATTTTGTTCAATGCAAAACATATTTCAGTGGTTGACACGCGACCTCAACTTTAGATAGTGATTCAGACTTGATTTTAAGGGTGAACACCATGTTGGAAAAACCTTTAGATCCTTTTATGATATTGATGTCTGTTGTTTTCAAACTATGATGTTTTTGTATGTTATATTTTGGGATATTCTCTCTATTTTTAGACTTAATTTTTTTTGGATATTCTTATATGGTGACTTCAGGTCTCAAAGATTGTAATAAATAGAGGTTTTCACACTCTATTCGTTTATAGATGATAATGTCATTAAATGATAATTAATTGTTGAATGAGACTGTGTTAGCACTTATTTAAAAGCATGAGTTAATATTACTACGAATATGAGAATAACACCTAAGTTAGTAAAAGTGAGCATAGTATGGTTCACTTGTCATAGGTTAGGGAAGGTGTCTGTCACGACCCAAACAAGTGCCTGACCGAGACGGGTATCTCAAGTCCGCCGTGGATGGGAGAACAACCCCTTAGCCTAATCCAACAGAACTAGATACACCTAGCAGTAGATAAATTCCAAACATATAACAAGATAAAATATAAAAGAATAAAAGACTTTAAGATAAGTCCACATCCGACAACCGGTACCAAAAACCAAAATAATACCAATACTGACCACCTATACCAACACCCATGTCCACAGTAATGTCTAACAAAGCCTCTAACTAAATAAAAAAATATCTAGTTTGGACATGCCCCCGAACATAGCCAAAAACCAAGTCCAAAAAAATAGTCAAAACATAAGAAAATCCAATGCATGAAATGGGCTCTTCCGAAGTATGGAAGCTCACCACTTTAGTCTGACTCACAAACTATTCCCCGAATCACCTATTCACTATGAAAGATGAGTAGAAGTATGGCCAGTTCCTTTATCGCGTGGGGATACAACATCCGAAGACGGTTAGCGGTTGGAGAGCTAGCATGTAACTCAAGAATAAGGGATAAAGTAATGCCATCAATCTAAACTAATTCAAAGCACATGTACACATTTATACATATCCATATACATACATATATGTAAGATGCTGGGAGAGGGATAAAGGCTTAGTATGCAATTTAAAACCTTAGCCTGAGTTATGTAGCTTGACTATCATGAAATCCACCAATGGGCTATACGGGTCTAGAGTCATCCCTGGACGGGCCCAATCGTGTTAGTCGCACCAATCAGAGATATTATTGAAGTCCAGTGATTCCCACGTGTGATTCGCCAACCATGATACAATTATATATATATACACTTTAGGAATTCTCTTATACCCTACAAGCACACGATCATTATAATCAACACTCACGTCGGCAAACATGAGTTTCCAGTAACAGTCCTTCAGACTCACACCTTTACGGCTAGATAAAACGACTCCCTTTTAGCCCAATTAAATCCTTTAAAACATAACCCAACCACTAATTTCCAGGAGTCAATTATTAAGTCATAATTAATTGATAACATCATACTGACTATAGCTTGCAAGAAATGTCCTTTGCCAATACTTTGGGGATTCCTTCGTACCCCGTCAATACCATTATAAAAAATCACTTGGGGGATTCCATTGTAACCCACAAGGTTTTCAAGATCACTATTATTCAATTATCCAATTATTCCATGCATCAGTTTTAAGGAAATAAGCCAAACCAATTGATGATGCATATTCCAAAATCAATTATGCAAATGAGTTGAGGTTATTACCAATTCCAATACCAAAACCATTTAATTGGGGATTCCTTTGTACCTCTATTGCCATGTTTTACAAATTTAGAAAATCCATTGTACCCCTATTTCATTCATCATTCCGATGCACCCTAATGAGTGTACAAACCAGCCATTTCAATGAATAATAGTTCAATAGAATTCATGGGAAAGACATTCAAACAATTTATATCTAAAATCCTCAACCCATAGATCAAAACCTAACATCAAAACCATAGACAATAAACCAATTTTTATGCCATTAAGAATTATAATTCAAGGAAAGAGATACATACCTCAAATACTAAGAAATTTAAAGAAGATAGTATCCTTAAAACCCTAGATAACCACTTACCTTGAAACCCTAGCCTTGACTTGAATGGAAAATTTTAGAGTGTTTGATTTCCCAAGTATTAAAAATAACCCTCCTATAATGTTTTATGGACATGGTGTCTAATTGAGAGAAAGACGGAAATTACCAAGGTTCCCTTAATTAAAAGGCTAAAAACTGCCACCAATCATTATAGGTCTCTTAATGACTAGTTAGGACTCCTTATGACTCATCTCTATGAGTCGTAGTCAAGACAGAATCACCAAGGCCCTACAATGGTCTGGCTATGAGTCGTACCATATAACTCATATCCAGTCTTTACGACTCGTACCCGCCTCCTGTACTCACAACAACAACGTTTGGATTTCATACCGGACACACTAGATTGGCCCCCTTATGACTCGTCATGAGGCATTACAACTCATTATATCAAGTCCTGAACAGGATAGTGACTTAGGCAAACCTCATTAGACACATTAATATTGGGTCTTATGACTCGTCATGACATACTACGACTCGTAAAGAGAGTCGTAGTTAGGGCAGTAAGCTCAGAACTTAAAATTTTCAACTGCCAAAATGCAGGGTGTTACATTCTCCCCCCATAGGATCATTAGTCCTCGAATGATGAGACAAGGTATCCCTTAGTACAGTTTAATATAGAAACACACCAACTCTTACCTTTCACAAAGAATAAAAATAAAGATATCAAGCAAATCACAATTTTCTTTAACAAAGTCAAAAAACACAAATGTTAAGTATAACGTATACCTTAACCACAATTATCTGGAAGGAAGGACAAGAATGGATACTTGGACTTCATATCCTCTTCAGCTTCCCTAGTGGCCTCTTCAACCTTATGGTTCCTCCATAGAACTATTACCAAAGCCATATCTTTAGTCTGTAACTGGTGGACTTGTGGATACAAGATCTCCACTGGGACTTTCTTATATGACAAGGAACCAAGAATACCCACATTTTCTAATGGAACCACCAAGGAAGGATCACCCACATGCTTCCTCAACATCTACACATGAAAGACTGGATGAATAGAACCCAATCTCAAAGGAAATTCCAATTCATAAGACACATTGCCCACTTACCTCAAAATATGAAATGGAACAACATAACGAGGAATGACCTTTCCTTGTTTCCAAATTGCATCACTCCCTTCGCGGGAGACACCTTAGATAATACCAAATCATCCACATCAAACTCCAAGTCCCTTCTTCTTATGCACGCATAGGAATTTTGCCGACTTTGGGTAGTCTTAAGCTATGCCGAATCACCTTCACCTTCTCCATAGCTTGGTGAACCAAGTCGGGATCATACAACCTATTCCCCCAACATCAAACCAACCAATAGGGGACCTACACCTCCTACCATAAGAAACCTCAAATGGAGCCATCCTAATACTCAAGTGATAATTATTATTATAAGGAAACTCAACGAGAGGCAAATAGTCAACCCAACTACCACCAAATCAATCACATAAGACCTTAGCATATCCTCTAAAGTCTATATCATTTTTTTCACTTGTGCATCTGTCTGCGGGTGGAAGGTAGTGCTAAGGTTCAGCTTAGTCCCCAAACCTCTCTGAAATGAGCACTAAAAGTGAGATAAGAATTGAGTACCTCGATTAGATATGATGGAAACTAGAGCACAATGCAAATTTATGAACTTCTCAATGAAGAGCTTAGCATAATCTTCTACCGAATAGTTAGTCTTCACTGGCAAGAAATGGGTGGACTTAGTCATCCTATCTACAATGAACCAAATCAAATCAAATGAATGGTGAGATCATGGAAGACCAGTAACAAAATACATATTAATCACTTTTCATTTCCATTCGGTCAACTCAATCTCTTGAGATAAACCACCAGGCCTAAAGTTCTCCAACTTCACTTATTGACAAACCATGCGCTTAGCCACAAAATTGGCCATATCCCTCTTCATGTCATTCCACTAATAGATCACTTTCAAATTATGGTACATCTTTGTCAAACCAGGATGATTATTGTACCTTGACTCATGAGCCTCAGACGAGATCCTCTCACACAACCCATCAATATCGGGAACTCACAAACTACCTTTGTACCTCAAAATACCATCACTACCAATCTCACAGTCCATCACCTTCTGGTGAACCACATCATTCTTGAACCATATCAAGAAAGGATCCAAAAATGGTTTCTCTTTTGCCTCAAAACACAGAGATAACTTCACCATCTCTTACCCCATCACACCACCATCCTCTAAGTCCAAGAGATGAACTCCATCATTAGCCAATCGGTAAATATCCTTCTCTAACTCTCGCTTCTTTGCATCCACATAAGATAAGCTTTCCATAGATAACTTTCTAAGAGCATCAAAAACTACGTTAGCTTTACCTGGATGATAGTGAAGACTCATGTCATAGTCCTTGAGAAACTCAAGCTATATCTTTTCCCTGAGATTCAACTCCTTCTGGGTGAACACATATTGCAAACTCTTATGGTCTAAGAAGATGTTAACATGAACCCCATAAAATAATAGCACCAAATATTCAAAGAAAAGACCACGCCCAATAACTCCAAGTCATGAGTCGGAAAGTTCTTCTCATGCACCTTCAACTGCCTAGAAGAATAAGCAACCACCTTACCATACTCCATCAACACACAAACAAATCCCACCCAGGACACATCACAATAAACAACAAAACCATTGGTACCCTTGGGCAGGGTCAAAACCGGAGCCGAAGTTAACTTATCTTTCAACTTCTCAAAACTACCTTGACGAGTATCATACCATTAGAACTTTACCTTTTTCTGAGTCAACTAAGCCAATGAACCAACAATAGAAGAGAAACTTTCCACAAATATCCTATAGTATTAGCTAAACCCAAGAAGCTCCGAATATCGGTTGGTGTCGTGGATCTAGGACACTTCTTAACTACTGCAACTTTCTGTGGATCCATCATGATCCCCCAACTAGAGACAACATGACCCAGAAAAGTAACAACGTTCAACCAAAATTCACACTTAAAAAATTTAGCATACAAACGTTAATCTTTTAAGATATGCAACATAATACGGAGATGATCGACATGATCTACCTCATTCTTGGAGTACTCCAAGATAACATCAATAACCCAATGACTAAAAAATCCAAAAATTGATAGAATACCCAATTCAGCAAGTCCATAAATGTCGCCAGGGTATTTGTCAAACCAAAGGACATCACCAGAAACTCCAAAAGTCCATATCGGGTATGGAAGGTAGTCTCAGGGATATCCACTTCCCTAATCTTTAACTGGTGGTACCCATACCAAAGATAGATCTTAGAGCACCTTAAAGCTGGTCAAAGAGATCATCAATCCTGATAAGAGGGTACTTATTCTTTACCATACCTTATTCAATTAGCCGTACTAAGAGGGTACTTATTCTTTACTATTACCTTATTCAATTGATGGTAATCTATACACATCCAAAAGGAACCATCCTTCTTACATACGAACAAAATAGGAGCACCCCACAGAGACACACTAAGGCAGATAAAAACCTTGTTAAGAAGATCTTTCAACTACGCCTTAAGCTCCTTCAACTCAGCTGAAGCTATTCTATAAGGAGGGATAAAGATAGGATGAATAAACAAAAGAAAATCAAAATCCTCTCGGGAGGGACACCCAAAATATTATTAGGGAAAACCTTAAGAAATTTTATAACCTCGAGAATAGATTGTAACAAAGGACCCTCCGAGTTAGGATCTTTAACCCAGACTAAATGATAGAGATACCCCTTGGAAATGAATTTCTAGGCTCTAACATATGATATAAACCTCCCATTAGGTACTAGAGAGCTCCCTTCCCACTCAATAACCGACTCATTAGGAAATTTAAAAATAACCTTATAGGTCTGACAATCTAAAGAGGCATAACACGAATGCAACCAATCCATCCCAAGGATTACATCAAAATCAACCATATCCAATTCAATCAAATCCACCATAGTTTTCCTACCACCATCAGATACTACACAACCCCTATAAAATCTTCTAGCAACCACAAAGTCACCCATCAAGATAGACACTGAGAAAGGATCAGGAATATTCTCAGGATCAAAACCAAAATGAATAGCCACATAAGTAGTCACATAAAAAGAGTAGAACTAGGATCAAGTAGATAATATACATCACTAGAGAAGAGTTTTAACATATCAATAATAATATCAGGAGATGCCTCAGAATCCTGATGAGTGGCAAGAGCTTATTGATGATTCCGACCAGTGCTAGAGCCAGAAGTAGAACCCTTTGGTATGAGAGTAGAAAAAGAGCAATTGTGACCTTATTAGCTCCTGAAGTGTACCCATGGGACAATGCCTTAGTATGTGCCCTGACTGGATATAATTGAATCACTGATTCCCCCTTTTATCTTAGAACCAATGATGGAACTAATCACAAAATTGACAATGAGGATAAGATAGAGCTGATTGCGCCCCACTGGCCTGAGATTAGGCACCTTATGCCTTAAATCCACTATTTCTCTGAATACGGCGATTACCAAATGACTTAGTATATGGAGCACTAGCCATAGAATATGAACCAAAATTTCCCCACTTTTTCTTATACCATTTCCCACCATCTCTACCACTTTGCTACTAACCTCCACCCTTTTCTGAATACCAAAACTTCTTATTCTGTCTTTCACTCATCTCTGCTTGCTTTTTTCTGCTATTCCACTATTTTCATATACACCATAAGTGTAGAGATGTCCATATCCTTGTTTAACAAGGAGACCTTGCTCTCCAAAATCAAATCATAGGATAATTTGGAAGCAAACTTCCTCATTCTAGCCCTCATTCTAGATACTAACTCAGGAGCACAACGCAACAAATGATGAAACTTTAAGGCATACTCCTTTACTGTCATCCTGCCTTACCATAAATTAACAAATTTCTCAGCCTTCGCCTTTCTTAACTCCTCAGATAAGAAGAGATCAAGAAAAGAACTAGAGAAGTTATCCTACAAAGAAAACTCTACTTCATTACCCCTAGACTGGTCCCACTCCTCATACCACTGTTATGCCACATCCTTCAACTATTAAAAGCAAACTCTACACACTCCACATCAGTAGCATGCATCACACAAAAAATCTTCTCCATATCATCAATAAAATTTTGAGGATACTCCTAAACCTTAGAACTAGTGAAAACCAGAGGATTTAACCTTATAAATTGGCCAACCCTAATGGCCTCAAAAGAACTCAAAACAATACCAGTAGAACCCAGAAAATGTGAATGAGATATCACCAACTGGTCAATAGATGAATAGATTAGAAAAACTTAGTATTAGTAACTTCTCTCTGAGGTGATGTATATGAGTATCACCTTCCAGAGTAGGATAAGTGGAGATAGGTGGACCTCCACAGGGTCAATCAAAAGTAGCAATCCTTGATCGGGTCTATACCCCAAGGTAGGATGAGTCCCATCCATATTGTCCTTTGGCAGAACAAAAGAGTTTCTATGACTCAGATTATCTGGAAGGCATGATCTAAAAGATAAACAAATGGGAATTAAAGGAGATTCCAGACCTTAGACTCTATAGAAAAAAATAGAACAATAAAGAAAAACATTCCTAAATTCCTTGTAGCCTCTTCTTTATAAGTGGGGTGCTCTATACACACATAAAAGATACTCTAATTGACACGAATTTATGGACACCTAATGACACCAAACCTAGGATTTGATACCAACCTTGCACGACGCAACAAGGGCTTGGCTATGATTGGTATCTTAAGTCCACCATAGACTGGAGATGACCCCCTTAGCCTAATCCAACATAACCACATACACCTAGAAGCGGATGAATATTAAATATATTACAAGATAAAATATAAAAAATAAAAGATGTTAAGATAAGTCCATATCCAACATCAATACCAACAACCAAAACTAATACCGATACTAACCACTGATACCAACACTTATGTCCATGTAATGTCTAACAAAGACTCTAACAAAATCAAAGAATATCTAGTAAGGATATGCCTCTGACGATAGCCAAAAACCAAGTACAAAAGAAATAGTCAAAACATAAGGAAATCCAAAGCATAAAATGGGTCTTGTGAATTATGGAAGCTCACTACTTTAGTATGACTCAAAATCTGTTCCCCAAATCACCTAGTCACTGTGCAGGAGGAGTAAAAGTTTGGACAGTTCCTTCATCGCATGGGGATACAACTTTCAAAGATGGTTAGTAGTTAGAGTGCTCGCATGTAACTTAGGGATAAGGAATAAAGTATTGGCATCAATCCAAACTGAGTCAAAATCCATGCACATGTACATATTCATACATATCAATATATATACATATATATAAGATGCCAGAAGAGAGAACATGGCTTAGCATGCAATTTAAAACATTATCTTGGATTTTGTATGTAACACCCCGTAAAAGTCGTGCATGGATTAGCCTTTAATAGAGTGCCCTTAGACTTAAAAACTTGAAATTTTTTTGTGAGTGTAATGAGGACTTACTGTCATTTTAGCTGGGAATCTTCGGAATACAACTTTTCAACCTTTCCGATATTCGTTTTTAGATTTTCAAGTTGCGTTACGATCAGGCAAGCTCATAGTACATCTCGGATAAGTTTTGAAATTTTTCAGAATGTATAAGGCTGCGTTTGGATTTCAAAACAGTAGCAAAACGCATAGCCAATTGCCCAATTTTCAGTATTTCTGGGTCAATTTCAAACGATCATAACTCCCTGTATATAATGAATTGTGTAAGCTATAATATATAAAACGAAAGCTATTTGAGTCCTCTTTAAAATGAAGTTGGTATCATCCAATTTGAATATATGAGTAAAACGTTATAATCGATTTACTCCAGCCTATCAAACTGTCAACTGGGGGACAAATTTGACCTTAATTATTCCTTAGGGGTATTTTGGTCATCCTCCACCCCTATATATACCACCAACACGAGATTTAATCCCTCAAACACCATAATACACATACTTTTCCAAAATTGCTCAAGAATTCTCCTTAGGGTTTCAAAATAAAAACCCAAATAGTTCAAGATTTGACCGTAGGTTTTCGAAGATAATTACATATTCAGAATCACCAATCCGCAAGCTTCAAGAAACATCTATTATCCTTGGAAATAGAGGTATGCGGGGTTTTTCCTAAATTCTCATGGGCATAAAAAAAATCATGTTTTAGAATGGGGTTTTAAATTATGTATATATATTTATGTATAAGATGTTTTAACATCATTGTTTTGGTCTTTTGACCATCTCCAAAGTGATTTGACAGTTTATATACATATTTGAATGAATGTGTTTCAATTTTGAATACATGAACTTGCTAAAGACATTTGACCACCAGGTGTTTGATGAAATTTTTGCATGAATTGAACTTTAAGTTTCGGAATATGAAATCTTTTACATTAGTTACATGTTTTGGTGGTCTAAACTATGTTTTGAATGAAAGCTCTTGCTTAATACATTATGGCTCAAAAAAATCATGACTTGCAATGTCTTGGTATGACGATACCAATTCAGACTAAAGCCATATCAGACTCAGACTAACAGACATTTTAGACTTTCATGATTTTACACATTCAGAATGTTGCATGTACAGAAAAGGTTAAAAATGGGCATACAGAGATGTTAGGTGGTTCCCCAAAGAGGGCTTGAGTTCAAGCGACTCATTTCCTAAAACCGTGGTTTGCCAACCCGGGTATACTATTATGCGCTGACTTAAATGTCCTGTGGCGTATCAGACTTAGACACTCCAACCCTTGCGGCACACTTGGGTTCGGGGCTTCCCCGCCGAGTCAATGGCGGATTCCATACAGCCCATGGAATATCAGACTTGTAGGGGAATACCACCTAACTCAGAAGTAAAACACAGATCTTGATTTGAAATGAACAGGCAGGTTACATGTTTTCAGAAAGTGCCCATGTATTTTTTGAAAACAGTTTTATACATGAAGTCTTGATGAAAAATTGCTTTCACTTAATATATATATATATATATATGTATGTTCCATTATACTATTTTTGGATTGCTTCGCATGCCAGTACTTTGGTGCTGACCCCCCTCCTTCCATGTCCTGAGGCACAGTCTAGGGGTCCAGCTACTCAGTAGACATTCTCGGATTTGTAGACTTGATCTCGCAGTGGTGAGCCTTCTATTATTCGAAAGGCCTAATTATGTCAGACATTATCTTATTTATTATGTTTTTGGTTTACTGGGGGCCTTGTCCCAGTTTCTTTTCAGACAGATGTTTGTGTTCTTAGTAGAGATTTTCCAAACTGATGTCAGATAGTATTATTCAGAAATGTTGCAGAACTTGACCATGTATTCCGTACTCAGTTTCAATTCCGCATTTTATTATGATTACGAATGTTGTGCATGATAACCAGATAGAGAATGGGCGTTCTGGGCCTTCATGGTTTTGGATGCTCGTCACGGCTAGGGCCTAGGCTCGGGTCGTGACAAACTTGGTATCAGAGCACAGTTCATGGTCCTAGGGTATCTGCAAAATCGCGTCGGGTAGAGTCTTATTTATGGGTGTGTAGCGCGCCAGACTTATAAGCAGAAGTCTACAAGACGTTTAGGAATGTCTCTCTTTCTTCATGTTCTAGTTCGTGAAATAGAGTCAGAATGTTCCTTCTTCATACTCTAATTTGTGCTATGGTGACGTCTATACGAAAGTAAAATCATCCCAAATTCTTTCCTTACTCTGATGTTCTCAGACCCATCACATTTCTAGGGTGAATCAAGTGCAGAAGTTTAGAGTCTAAATGGTATTGTCCCTTCGGATCGCGTCATATAAGATCTTAAAATTATGCAAGGACTTGAGAAGAGTCCGTTATTTCTTCAGAGTGTATGGGTTCCAGTGTGAACCTTGATCTTGACGAAATCGTGCTTTTCAGCCTTCTGTATTGAGTATATTCGGCCCTTTTCAGAAATTTATATTGCAGATGTCATGCTTAAGGGAAAAGATGTGTAGTAGAAGTGTTGAAATTGTTTTTCCACCCAAATAGTAGTATAAGTTAAAGTGTCGGTGTCATGACCTATTGGTAGTAAGTAGCGTGTGTGGATTGTATGATAATCTGTGGGGGAAATATTTGACTCAGATTTTTTTTATCTATACAAAATAAGATGTGTATTCTCAGATTATGGAATGTTGTGTGACAAGTTTCTATCTCTTGAAAATATTTTATCATTGTGTTGGTGAAACTAAAAAGTCTTGTGAAGCCGTGTGGGGCTCTTTCGATTCACTAGCATAGTTGCTTTGTCATTCTTCTTATTTTCTTGTTCAAACTACAAAAAAATCAAAGTCTAGTGAAGCCGTGTGAGGCCTATTTTGATTCACTAGCAATTTGTCATTCAACGTGTGGTTCTTGTGTTGGTTGAATATATGTATAGCTGAATCTTTTTGCATGAGATAGAGTTGGTAATGAAGCGATTCATCCTTGTGTGTTAGTTTATTAGTAGAAGACAGAGAAAAAGTTATTAGGCGAGGTGAATTGTCCTTGCTTGAAGTATGAAAATGGCCAGATTAGCCAGTAGGTTATAAGTATAGACTCATGGTTGTTGTGGATTTTGAAGGTAGTGTAAATGTACGCTTGGGTAAGTAATTGTGATGTGAGAAAGATGTATAAGTAGATACGATTGTACGGGGTTATAATATAAGGATAAAGTTGACCATGTCTATTATGAGGCTTTTACCCCCTTGACCCTCTTTTGATTGGTAGTTGTAAACTAGTGCTACTTGTGAGAAGGTATGTAGTAGATTTTTGAGATATTTGGGTAGAATATCCCAATTTAATGGATTAGTATATTTATATTATGTTGTATTCTTCATTGGTGGTAAATGATTGATACTAAACTATAGGCTTGAATTTAAATGATGTGGTGGTAAATAGTGGCACGAGTTTGATGATGCATGTTTTGTGGGATTAAGTTAGTAGGCTTGATGTGATGAAATAGTACATGCTAATGGATTATGATAAGGAAACCTGTTAGGTCATGATCGATTATTGTGGTTATGAAGTTCTAGTGCACTAGTGTTTCGTGATGTTTATTTCATAGTTTCCAAGTGAAAATTTCGTGTAAGGTTGGGTTGTAAATCATGCATACCACTAGATATTAAGTTTGAACAGTTGATGTCCATGAAGGTGGATGTGAAGATTTCTTGGTTAATGAATACTAGTTGTATAGAAGTGATCTAATAGACTTAAACGGTGCATGCAATAGAGTAAGTTTATTTGATTCGTAGTGGTGTATGATATTGCATGTATGATGTAGAAGTATGCCTAAGGTGACATGAGGTTGTGGCATTTTTCTAAGGCTATTACTTGTTGTGCGTGGCTAGTGGTACCATTGAATTGTTAAGTGGAGAAAGACTAGTTAGATGGTACATGGTGATCTAAATAGCCATGTTAAGGTGTTTTGATTGATAGTGTTGGGCCTTTTGCGGTGATCTTGATTCTCATAGTAGAGGGATATAAATTTGGATTCGCAATAGTGGTATGCTCTATCGAAAGAGATATGGTTCATCAAAGGCTTGGTGATATCCATGTTAAGTGTTAGCATCTAAGCTTGACTTTTGAAGGTTAAACCGATAGAATAAGTGTGCAAGCATTATACTATGACTATTGGTGGCTAGAGAAAGATAGAGTGTATCCCGGAAGGTAGTCATTCGGGCTAAGTTCTATGGTATGCATGTATTGTTATTTTTTTTCAGACCCTAGAGTGTAGTAAATGTAGTTTAGTTAGAATATGGTAAAGGATCTCCCACACTCTAGATGATGACTTGAAGCTAAGGGGGAGATGACAGAACGAATGACCAAATAAGGCTCTCAGATTCTAGTAGTGATTCAGTATGATTTAGAACGTTAGAAAGTGAGGGTGAGACTCAACCCATTCTTATCTTAGTATTTTTCAGTGATCCCAATGCCTACTCAAGCTTTACATTTTAGTTCCGTGATCATAGTTCGTGATTCCTGTATATGATAGAGAGTCACGTACTCCTCCAGTTCCAAGATAATGAGTTCTAGTTCATTTAAGTAGTCGGAATTACATTCCTTATGTTAGGAACTCTAGTTGAGGTCATGCAACTCATGATGCATGTACTCACTCTTTATAATGTGTTCAGTCCCATATAAAAATCTTCTCATGCTTCAGGGTCTTATGTTTTAACCTTTTAGTGTCCTCCCTATGCAATGATAGTGGTGATGAAGTAAATGTTCTTGTTGATGGAAGATCATAGTACGTTTGTTTAGATAAGGCCATAAGTATGAAGTGAGATTTGGGGCCAATCTTTGATACATGTGATGTTTAGTGGAAACGTTTGTGTGTGTATGTTTTTAGGATAGTGTGTGGGAGTTATATTGATAATAGTTTAGAAACTATGTGAAGTATGTATTTATGGTTGTTTGCCTTGAAGTTAACATGTGGTTATAAATTAGGCTTGAATGACATTTTGGGATTGTACTGGAAGGTTGCAATATGCATTAGCGACTTCACATTAAGAGTTCAGAGTAGTCATTAAAGTGGTAAGGCATGTAATGCTTAGAATGTGATCTTTAAAAGAGGTATAGAAGGTGGCATCATATGGTTTAGAATAATAGCGTGGTGTAGCATGTTGTATTTTTGTGACTTAGAGTTAGGCTTGATCGCGGGGTAAGGATTAAGCTATTTTAGACATTAGTAGAAAAATTTGTCAATGCTCATATGAGAAATTTAAGCTGAATTGAATGAATATCATATTTATAGGGAATAGTATAGTTAAGGGATATTCGGGAAGTGCGCTAAGCCTGAAAGTAAGAAGTCGTATTGCCAAAGGTCTAAAAATTCTATCCTAATTTAGGAGTTATATGTCTATATTTCAGACTGCAGAGTAGAGTTAATGTTGTGATTTCCTCAGTTGGATGTCTTGTGTAATCCATACCCAAGATTCGTGGCTCCCTATTATTGTTAGAACTTCTTTAGAGAGAGTGTTGAAGAGATACTCCAGTTAAGTATGAAAGTCCAGCATAATTCAATCTGTATAGTCAGTAAGTCAGTTTAACAGGCAGATTCGCATGACTTGTTTTCTCGTCTTTTCATTTATTCATGCTACCCGAAATCTAAGACATGCTACTATTCCAAGATAGAGTATACCAGTAGTTGCGAGTATAGCTCAGTTCATGTGTCATGCATTAGATTCAGATTCCAGATGTTCAGTTATGATTCAATTTGTAGGTGCGTAGTGCATCGCCTCAATTTTTTTTTTCGAGTATCTTAATGAATTGAGCATTCATAGAGGGACATAGTGTCCTAAGGGGGAGATACCTCATTCAGTTGTATGTATAGATTCTTATTACAAGCCTTGTACTAGTTATCATTGCGTAATCAATCATACATTCATACGTTAGTCCAGTCAGATATGTGTGCATTAAAAATACATGTTCAATAGAAAAAGTTTAGCTTATCAGTGTGTTTTGTCCCGCGTCCATGAGAACAACTCAAGGACAGATCCATGCATCAGATATGCGTGTTCATTATGAGAATTCTGCTTATGAATAGCTTCAGTCGTGTATTCCATGCATCAGATATGCGTGTCCGATATAAGAATTCAAAATATCAGTAGTTCCAGCCATATGGTCATGTTTCAAATCAATGTATTCTTTATTAAAGGACATGTCGTGTCCGCGTTATTCTATATCTTTAAGGCTTCAACAAGTTCCTATCCATCATTCGAGGACGAATGATCCCAAGGGGGAGATAATGTAACACCCCGTAAAAGTCGTGCATGGATTAGCCTTTAATAGAGTGCCCTTAGACTTAAAAACTTGAAATTTTTTTGTGAGTGTAATGAGGACTTAGTGTCATTTTAGCTGGCAATCTTTGGGATACAACTTTTCAACCTTTCCGATATTCGTTTTTAGATTTTCAAGTTGTGTTACGATCGGGAAAGCTCATAGTACATCTCGGATAAGTTTTGAAATTTTTCGAAATGCATAAGGCTGCGTTTAAATTTCAAAACAGTAGCAAAACGCATAGCCTATTGCCCAGTTTTCAGTATTTCTGGGTCAATTTCAAACGATCATAACTCCCTGTATATAATGAACTGTGTGAGCTATAATATATAAAACGAAATCTATTTGAGTCCTCTTTAAAATGAAGTTGGTATCATCCAATTTGAATATATGAGTAAAACGTTATAATCAATTTACTCCAGCCTATCAAACTGTCAACTAAGGGACAGATTTGACCTTAATTGTTCCTTAGGGGTATTTTGGTCATCCTCCACCCCTATATATACCACCAACACGGGATTTAATCCCTCAAACACCATAATACACATACTTTTCCAAAATTGCTCAAGAATTCTCCTTAGGGTTTCAAAATAAAAACCCAAATAGTTCAAGATTTGACTGTAGGTTTTCGAAGATAATTACATATTCGGAATCACCAATCCGCAAGCCTCAAGAAACATCTATTATCCTTGGAAATAGAGGTACGCGGGGTTTTTTCTAAATTCTCATGGGCATAAAAAAATCATGTTTTAGAATGGGGTTTTAAATTATGTATATATATTTATGTATAAGATGTTTTAACATCATTGTTTTGATCTTTTGACCATCTCCAAAGCGATTTGACAGTTTATATACATATATGAATGAATGTGTTTCAATTTTGAATACATGAACTTGCTAAAGACATTTGACCACCAGGTGTTTGATGAAATTTCTGCATGAATTGAACTTTAAGTTTCGGAATATGAAATCCTTTACATCAGTTACATGTTTTGGTGGTCTAAACTATGTTTTGAATGAAAGCTCTTGCTTAATACATTATGGCTCAGAAAAATCATGACTTGCAATGTCTTGGTATGATGATACCAATTTAGACTAAAGCCATATCAGACTCAGACTAACAGACATTTCAGACTTTCATGATTTTACACATTCAGAATGTTGCATGTACAGAAAAGGTTAAAAATGGGCATACAGAGATGTTAGGTGGTTCCCTAAAGAGGGCTTGAGTTCAAGCGACTCATTTCCTAAAACCGTGGTTTGCCGACCCGGGTATACTATTATGCGCTGACTTAAATGTCCTGTGGCGTATCAGACTCAGACACTCCAACTCTTGCGGCACACTTGGGTTGGGGGCTTCCCCGCCGAGTCAATGGAGGATTCCATATAGCCCGTGGAATATCAGACTTGTAGGGGAATACCACCTAACTCAGAAGTAAAACACAGATCTTGATTTGAAATGAACAGGCAGGTTACATGTTTTCAGAAAGTGCCCATGTATTTTTCGAAAACAGTTTTATACATGATGTCTTGATGAAAAATTGCTTTCACTTTATATATATATATATATGTATGTTCCATTATTCTATTTTTGGATTGCTTCGCATGCCAGTACTTTTGTGCTGACCCCCCCTCCTTCCAGGTCCTGAGGCACAGTCTAGGGGTCCAGCTACTCAGTAGACATTCTCAGATTTGTAGACTTGATCTCGTAGTAGTGAGCCTTCTATTATTCGGAAGGCCTAATTATGTCAGACATTATCTTATTTATTATGTTTTTGGTTTACTGGGGGCCTTTTCCCAGTTTCTTTTCAGACAGATGTTTGTGTTCTTAGTAGAGATTTCGCAAACTGATGTCAGATAGTATTATTCAGAAATGTTGCAGAACTTGACCATGTATTCCGTACTCAGTTTCAATTCCGCATTTTATTATGATTACGAATGTTGTGCATGATAACCAGATAGAGAATGGGTGTTTCGGGCCTTAATGGTTCGGGATGCTCGTCACAGCTAGGGCCTAGGCTCGGGTCATGACAATGTATCTTGACCATCATGAAATCCACCCATGGGCTATCTGGGTCTAGTGTCAACTCCTGGAAAACCCCAGTGCATGTTAGCTATACGAACTAGAGATATCATCAAAGGATGTGGATTCCCATGTACCCTTCACCAACCATGATACAATTATATATATACACTTTGGAGGTTACCTTGTACCCCACAAGCACACAGTCATTATGACCAACCCTTACATCGATAAACTTGAGTTTCCAGTATCAGTCCTTCGAACTCACACCTTCACAGCTATCAAACACAACTCTCTTTTAGCCTAATTAAAACCTTTAACACCTAACCCAACTACCAATTTCTAGGATTTAATTATTGAGGCATAATTAAGTGGTATTATCATACCGACTATAGCTTGCAAACAACTTCCTTTGCCACTACTTTAGGGATTCCTACGTACCTCGTTAACTCTATTATAAAAAATCACTTGGGGGATTCCATTGTACCCCATAAGGTTTTCAAGATCATTATTATTTAATTAGACAATTATGCCATGCATTAGTTTCAAAGAAATAAGACGAACCAATTGATAATGCATTCCAAAATCAATTATGCAAGTGGGTTGAGGTTATTACCAATTCCAATACCAAAATTAATTAATTATGGATTTCTTTGTACCTCTATTGCCATGTTTTACAAATTTAGGGAATCCATTATACCCTTATTACATCCACCATTTTGATACACCCCAATGAGTGTACAAACCAACCATTTTAATGCATAATAGTTCAATAGAAATCATTGGAAAGACATTTAAACAATTTATATGCAAAACCCTCAACCCATAGTTCAAAACCCAACATTAAAATCATAGATAATAAATCAATTTTTATGTCATTAAGAAATATAAGTCAAGGAGAGAGATACATACCTCAAATACCAAAAACTTTGAAAAAGATAGAACCTTTAGAACCTTAGAAAACTACTTCTCTTGAAACCCCAGACTTAAATTGAATGGGAAATTTGAGATAGAATTTGAGAGTGTTTGATTTCCCAAGTATTAAAAATAACTCTCCTCTGATGTTTTATGGATGTGAGGTCTAAGTGGGGTAAAGGGGGAAATTACTAAGGTGCCCTTAATTTGAAACTTAAAAAATCCTGCCAGTCATTACGAGTCTCTTAATGACTCATAGGACTCCTTATGACTCATCTCCATGAGTCGTAGTCAAGACATAATAACCAAGGCCCTACAATATTCTAGATATGGGTCATACCATATGACTCTTATCCAATACTTATGACTCGTATCCACCTTTTGTACTCTGGGGCAGTAATATTTGGATTTCATACTAGAACACTTTGACTGACCCTCTTACAACTCATCATAAGGCACTATGAATTATTACATCAAGTTGTGACTAGGACAGTAACTTAGGAAAACCTCCCTGGTCAAGTTATGAATGGGTCTTATGATATGTCAGGACACACTACGACTCATAAAAAGAGTCGCAGTTAGGGCAGTAAGCTTAGAACTTAGAATTTTCATATGCCAAAAATCTAGGGTATTATAGTGTCAATTATGATCCTTTGTTCATGATAGAGATGATATTAGAGAACTAGGTTCGTAGATCTCATTGTACAAGAACAAATCTAGTAGAGTCCTATGGAATAATATAGAGACATCTATACTTTTATTTGGGAGGTTATGTGATTTGAGGAATAGATTTCTTTTCTTTATTTCCCTTCTACTATTACATGATTCCTATTGGTATCTAGCTATCCAAGTTGGTATCTAATTATTTTACTCTTGTTCATAGATGATGAATACTCATTCCACCAGAGGAGCAATAACAACACCCATTAACCGCGGGGGCTGCAGTCTGGGGTAGGCCCCAGGATAGAGGTAGAATAAGAAGAGGAGGATAGGGAGTAGCACCCATTAAGGGTGGAGCATAGGCCTCTAGGAGAACGACATGATAGAGATCACTATCTCATCTCCCACAACAGGATGCTCCAGCTTATTCTTAGGTTAAAAAGGAGGTAGTTGAGGAAAAAGAGATGATAGCTCAAGATAAAATGGTGCCAGCACCAAATGGTCCAACTCAGATATTTTTTTCTATAGAAGTGATCCAATAAGTCTTGGGGTTCTTGGGTAGCTTTTCTAGAACTGGATACACACCTTTGATTCTGAATGCTCCATCCATAACCTTGCAGTTTGATATAGCTACAACACCCAAGATGAATGCCAACTTTTAAAAGGGGTGTATCCCCAATAGGTGCTTGGATCGATCATGACTGATGACAAATATGGGCTATTTTATAAGTTCATACAGATAAAGACCCCGATATTCAAAGATATATAGTTTGAGGATACTTTTGAGTTCTTAATAGATTGTCGTGAAAGTCTATACAAAATGGGTATTATTGAAAAGTATGTGGTGGAGTTTGTTTCCTTTTAGCTGTATAATAAATCTAAGCAATAGTGGAGGTTATTTGTGAAGTTCAGGGCTGCCTTACCTTCACTTACTTGGGCTCAATTTTAGAATGTATTCCTTGAGCAATATGTTCCCTGCACCTATTATGACCAGAAAAAGGATAGGTTTCTAACGTTAGAGCAAGATAACATGTCCGCGGTAGCCTATAAGGCAAAGTTTTATGCATTATCCCACTATTCGCTACAGTTGATTAACTCATAGGAGGAATGAGTTAGGTATTTTGTGAAGGGTCTAAATTAATGGATCAGTTGGATACCTTATCCATGGTACTGACTAGTAGATCTTTTTAGGATGTGGTTGAATTTGCCAAGAAGGCTGAAGCACTTGAGAAACTAGGATAGGTTAAGAAAGAAGAAAAGAAGGCTAAAACCTCAAGTCAATTTAGTGGTTCTTTCTAAAAAGGGGTGTTGTTCTTATAAGCCTACTATTCAACTATGATAGTGTCTGAAGGAGGCCCGTCTGGGGTCAATTATCAGCCTTTTCGAGCTGGCAACTATACACCTTCATTCCCTTTAATTTAGAGGCCTAATTTGGAACCAAAATGCTTTTAGTATGGGAGTTTGGGACACGTCAATAGGTATTTCCCTAAATTCTTGTATGTAGGTCAGTTAAATCAACACCAAACTTCTACTGCTTTATTTGTAACAATACAAGGCAGTAGAGAAAAGAGTAGGGGTTATCCACAAGGTGGGCGTGATGGACAAGCTAGGGGGTAACCATTCTAATCGAGGTAGAGGACAAGTTGGTAGAAATGAAGATCAGGGTGGTAGAGGGGCAGTTATGGTGGTAATAAGACATATCCTTATATAGTTCTAGCTCATATTAAGGTGAAAGCTTCTGATGCGGTGATCACATATACTATTTTTATCGGTGATCGTATGGATTATGTATTGTTTGATATTGGTTCCACCTTCTTGTATGCTTATGTGAAATTTGATATGGATTTATACTTAGAAAAACTTATTGCACCCAAGGGCACACACAAGTGTACATGGTCTCACCAATTAATACAATGGCCTTCAATAAAGCCGAATATCGATCCCTTAGAAACTTGTGTTAAACAACCATCCAATTCTAGCTTAACAATTGAGATTAACTAGTGCAACATAACAAAAAGAGTTTTAAAAGATTATAAACTAAAAGTAAACTAAAATAATGCGGAAAAGTAAAGACGTTGGACAATCAATTGCAGAAAGCCCAAGGTTAAATCACTACAAACAATGATACTACACTATTGAACTTTATTCGTTAGATTGCTTATGTAACACCCCGTACTTAATTATGTGCATTAGCCATGGTTATATGTGTTGGAGTATATGTATTGATCATAAGTTAGGTATATATGAGTTTAAGTATGAGTATTGATTATTTTGAGATGGTTTCAAGTGTATAGTTTGATTATATGTGTATAGGAATCGACTTTATTTATACCGGAATTTGCCCGTCGATGGTTCTATACGAAGGTTATTGAATAATCTTTCCAACGATATAAAGATTTCCAAAAACGGAAAAGTTTTGGATATAATCAAGCACGTTCGAAACTATAAAACGGTGGCCGGGATATTGTGAACAGTAAATGTGCAGGAAAATTTCCTACACACAAACTACTGAGGCCTGCCAGTTTTTTGGGTCGACTTTAAATGATCATAACTCCTTGTACAAAATGAACTGTGTGACCTGCTATATATAGATGAGAATCTCTGAGAGTCTTCTTTCTAATGCAATTGGTTTCATCCAAATCCAAAGTCTGAGTAAGGAGTTATACTCATTTTACTTCAGCCTCTCAAAATAGATTTTTAGGGTCAATTTCAAACGATAATAACTCATTGTACAGGACGAACTGGGTGGCCTACTTTATATAAAATGAAATCCCTTTGAATTATCTATCCAACGATACCAATTTCACCCAAATCCGATATCAGAGCAAAGAGTTATGATCGATTTACTTTAGCGTATCAAAACAGTCCACCATGGACAGATTCGGATTTACTTAAATTTTAAGGGCAATATGGTCATTTTCCATCACCTCATGGACGAAAATTGGTCATTATATACATATACTTAGCCTCATATCGATCATTTAGCATCTAAGTATTGAATAATAAGAAACCCTAGCCAAATTTCAACTCCAATTATCTTGTGATTCAACCGTAGAAAATCCAAATTGATTCCGTAGTTCACCGTCTCGAGGGCTTTGAGAAGCACCCCTTATTTGTGCCAACAGGACTTCGAAATCAAAAGGGACATTTTATGGTAAGGATGTAAATTATGTTAGTGTTATTTATATGGATATGTATATATATATGCATGTGAGCATAAGAAGTATGTTATTTGATTGTTGTTGAAAGATGATTGGGAAATGATGTTAGATTATGTTGAATTGGGAAGGAATTTGGTGTGATGATGTGGTATTGATGATGTGGTAATGAAATGATGATTATATATATATATACACATAAACCTATTGTTCAAGTTGGTTTTTGGAATGTTTTGCAAATATTGGTTGTATGGAATTATGGAAGAGAATTGTGGTGTTGGGTTGCTAATACTAGATGCCAAACATTTCATTATAGATAAGTGATTTGTAAAGGTGGGAAGTTATGTTGAATTGGTATCCGAATCTACAACGAGGTATGTAAAGCATACTCTAATGATGTTCTTTGGCATGAAAACACCAATGTTCCATCAAGTAAGATTCCGAGGTTGTCCAAAAACATGTATTGTTCTACATTACCAACGAAGTTGTTTCCATTCTATAAAGTGTCAAAATGTTTCATTGATATACCAAAAAGGCTCCTATTTCATTGTTGTGATATTGATGATCCTGAAACACATTGTTGATGTACCAATGAGTCTTTATTACGTCGTTATTGTATAAAAGCTCTATTACTTGGTTCTTATTGATGTATCGTTGTTTCAAAGTATCAAAAATGTGGTGGCGACTGAAATAACAATCTTAAAGATTAATTGAACTAAGTGATGGAAGTTCTCTCTTATGGGGTGGTATCCCAGGGGCATAAGCCTAGCATGGGTCGATCCCTGTTTATGTGTTTATGGGTGGTATTCCAGGGGCATAAGCCTAGCATGGGTCGATCCCAGTTGATATGTACTGGAGGCAGCCTAATGGTCATAGTACAGTACAGTAATGATTAAAAAGATGATAAGAACGAAGGTAAAGTGATTGAATAAATCCAATGTACAGGTTGTCACAAGTTCTTGTAATGTGGTCCACTCCTATTACGATTTATTCACTTGTTTCTGATTTCTATTGAGCTCCTATATCATATGTAATTATCTACAGCTTTACATACTCAGTACATATTTCGTACTGACGTCCCCCACGGGGACCTGCATTTCATGCTGCAGGCACAGGTACCTCAGCTCATACACCGCACAAGTAGGAGCCAGGTCATACAGCTACTGTTGGTGAGCTCCAGTTTGCTTCAGAGCTTTCTCAGTCTATTCCTTATGTTTTGTTATTGTACAGGAGTCATGTGTGGGCGGGGGTTTGTCCCGACCCTAGTTATGTCATGTATATCCTAGAGGCTTTATAAACATAAGGAAGGGTAAAGTCATGGAAGTTTATATAGTGATGTTATATCTGTATATGTGGTGGCCCCGACGGCCAAGTTTTATATATATATATTGGTGCGTGTTGTGCTGATACAGGTAATTAGATCCTTCTATATGCAACGAAGTGCTGTCCAAATTTTTGGTGACATGTAAGTGAAAGTACAAGTATTTGAACGGGTTCTCCCGGGCCTTCTCGGCTTCGGGTGCCAGTCCGGACCAATGGGATTTTGGGGCGTGACAAAAATGGTATCAGAGCGGTTCATCCTAGTGAGTCTACAAAGTCGTATCTACGTAGAGTCTTGCTTATCGGTGTGTTGTGCACCACATCTATAAACAGGAGGCTA
Organism: Capsicum baccatum var. pendulum; assembly: GCA_030864225.1. Taxonomy (NCBI): domain Eukaryota; kingdom Viridiplantae; phylum Streptophyta; class Magnoliopsida; order Solanales; family Solanaceae; genus Capsicum; species Capsicum baccatum. The sequence goes on from CM061551.1 coordinate 64,209,917, forward strand.
TGGACATTTAGGAATTGTTTCTTTTCTTCATGTGTTAGATCGTGCGATAGAGCTTATATTGTATATGAAGTCATAGTTGACCACTGAATCATTTTGTTTCTCTTATTATAGTAATGATGCCAATTACTAGAAGCAAGAATACTGGTAAGCAAGTAGATGTGGCTGCCGGAGAGGGGACTAGAAAGTCACCCATTATACCAGCTAATCAAAGTGAGGCTCCAGCTGAGCATGCATCAGAAACTTCCCCCAGTCCGGAAGAAATAAGGGGGAAGAGAACTATATCCCCAGAGCCACCTATTAATGTTGTTGATCAAGATCTTAGAAATGCAGTGCAACTTCTGACTGGTATAGTTGCTGGGCAAGCTCAAGGACAAGCCATTCCTACTGCAGGTCCTAGTGGTATAGATAGGGCGGCTAGTCTTTGAACACAGGATTGTTTTAAGATGGATCCGTCTACTTTTACCGGATTCGATTTTAACCAAGATCATCAGGACTTTATTGATCAGATACAAAGGTCCCTAGAGGTGATGCATGTATCGGGCAGAGAGACAGTGGAGTTAGCCGCGTATAGATTCAAAGGTGAGGCTATATATTGGTATGAAGACTGGAAATGGTCAAGGGGCATTGATGCACCCCCAGCTACTTGGAAAGAGTTCAAAGAGGCATTTATTGATCATTATATTCCATATGAGACTCGTCAGGCCCGTGCGGATCAGTTCTTAAATCTTTGACAGGGTAATACAAGTGTGAGGGAGTATAGTCTTCGATTTAATTCTTTGTCCAGATATGCTCCTAATGTTATAGCTACTATGGATGACAGAGTTCATCGGTATGTGGATGGATTGGATCCATATTTGGTTAGGGATTGTACTATTGCCGCTTTAAACAAGGATATGGACATATCGAGGATCCAAGCTTTTGTATAGAAAATGGAAGATCAGAGGCAGAGGAGAAGAACACAGGAATCAGAAAGAGGATATTCCAAGAGGGCCAGATCTATAGGGCAGTTCATGGAATCTCAAGGAGGGTTCAGACCACAGTTTTCTGCTAGACCACCTAGGCCATTATCGTCTTATTCTGCAGCTAGTGCCCTACCACAGTTCCAAGGGTCCAGAGAAAATTAATTTGGGCATAAAAGTGAGAATTAGAGTCCGCGGATAGTGAGGTACCAAGGACAAGGGAATATGAGCCAACCGAGACCTCCTCAAGAGCCATGCAATAAATGTGGAAGGTATCATTTGGGCACATGTCGGCTGGGGACCAATGTTTGCTTTTGGTGTGGTATGTCAGGCCATATGATAAGGGAATGCCCACGAAGGGACATAGGGGGTATGGCACGACCTACGGGGTCATTTGTTGCATCATCATCATCAATGCCTTATTCAGGAAGGGGTGCACAGCCAATGGGTCGTGTTAGAGGTGATAGAGGAGCCACGAGTTCTAGCAGGGCTCAAAATCGTACGTATGCTCTAGCGGATCGACAGAATTTGGAGGCTTCCCCAGATATGGTTACGGGTATGTTGTCTATCTTTTCATTTGATTTATATGCCTTAATTGATCCCGGTTCTACATTATCTTATGTTACTCCATTGGTTGATGGAAAGTTCAAAAGAATACCCGAACTATTAGTTAAGCCATTTGAAGTATCCACACCGGTTGGGGAATCTATTATAGCTAGAAGGGTTTATCGAAACTGCATAGTAACTGTTTGTGGTCGTGATACGATGGATGATCTTGTAGAGTTAGAAATGGTAGATTTTGATGTTATAATGGGTATGGACTGGTTGGCTTCTTGTTATGCCACAATTGATTGCTGCACGAAAAAGGTATATTTCCATTTTCCAAATGAATCAGTCCTTGAATGGAAAGGTGAAATTAGCGCGCCAAGAGGTAGATTTATTTCTTATTTTAAGGCAAGAAGAATGATTTCCAAGGGATACATATATCATTTAGTTAGATTAAGGGATACAGAAGCAGAGCCACCAACTCTTCACGCTGTTCCGGTGGTAAATGAATTTCCTGATGTATTTCCTGAAGATCTTCCAGGTTTGCCTCCTGAACGAGAAGTAGAGTTTGGTATTGATGTAATACCAGGCACCCAACCAATCTCCATTCCGCCGTATAGAATGACCCCAGCAGAATTACAAGAATTGAAAGAGCAATTGAAAGATTTGCTAGAGAAGGGATTCATAAGGCCTAGTATGTCCCCCTGGGGAGCACCAGTGTTATTTGTGCGTAAAAAGGATGGCTCGCTGAGGATGTGTATTGATTATCGGCAATTGAATAAGGTGACTATTAAGAATAAATATCCTATCCCAAGAATTGATGATTTATTTGATCAGTTACAGGGTGCCAAGTGTTTTTCTAAGATTGATTTGAGGTCAGGTTACCACCAAGTGAGGCTCAAAGAGAAGGATATACCCAAGACATCTTTTTGAACACGTTATGGTCATTATGAGTTTCTAGTTATGTCATTTGGGCTAACAAATGCACCTGCAGCTTTTATGGATTTGATGAATAGGGTGTTTAAGCCATTCTTGGATGTATTTGTGATAGTTTTTATAGATGATATTCTAGTTTATTCTAGATCAGAAGAGGGCCATGCCAATCACTTACGACAGGCATTGCATACTCTTCGTGATTGTAAGCTTTATGCAAAGTTTTCTAAATGTGAGTTTTGGTTAAAGTCGGTGGCATTTTTGGGTCATATTGTATCTAGTAAAGGGATAAAGGTTGATGCTCAAAAGATAGAAGCTGTGAAGAACTGGCCAAGTCCCACAACGCCTACAGAGATTCGTAGTTTTCTCGGGTTGGCCGGTTATTATAGAAGGTTTGTTAAAGACTTTTCTTCCATTTCAGCACCCTTAACCAAGCTAACACACAAAGCATCCAAGTTCCAATGGAATGATGCGTGTGAGGAGAGTTTCCAAGAATTGAAGAATAAGTTGATTTCTACACCTGTGTTGGTACTTCCAGAAGGTACAGAAGGGTATACAGTGTATTGTGATTCTTCGAGAATTGGTTTAGGATGTGTATTAATGCAGCATGGTAAGGTGATAGCATATGCCTCAAGGCAATTGAGGCCACATGAGAAAAATTACCCCACACATGATCTTGAGCTGACAGCGGTTATCTTTGCTTTAAAAATATGGCCCCACTATTTATATGGGGTTCATGTTGATATATATACTGATCATAAGAGCTTACAATATATTTTCAGTCAGAAGGATCTAAATCTGAGGCAGCGAAGGTGGATGGAACTATTAAAACATTATGATGTTGATATTTTGTATCACCCAGGGAAAGCGAATATAGTAGCTGATGCATTGAGTCATAAGGCTATGATGGCACCTATAGAAAGGCAAGGGATGATTAAAGATCTTCATCAATTAGCTAGTCTAGGAGTTCGTCTTCTCAAAACTCCAAACGAGGAGCTTATTGTGCATAATGCCACGGAATCCTCATTAGTAGCTGAGGTGAAAGGGAAGCAAGATGCAGATCCTATTTTATTATAGCTTAAGGAGAACGTTCAGAGTGGTGCGACCAAGGCATTTGAGCTTACGCGAGAAGGAGTACTTCAGTGCCAAAACCGATTGTGCGTGTCGGATGTAGATGGGCTAAGAAAGAAGATTATGATAGAGGCACATTTTTCAAGGTATTCCATTCATCCAGGATCAACCAAAATGTATCAAGATTTGAAAGATATGTATTGGTGGAATGACATGAAAAGGAACATCGCAGAATTTGTAGCTGAATGTCCAAATTGCCAATGAGTTAAAGTGGAACATCAAAAGCCCGGAGGCTATATGCAATGCATAGATCTTCCAATTTGGAAGTGGGACATGATCCACATGGATTTTGTTACAGGTTTGCCTCGTACAGCTCGAAAATTTGATTCTATATGGGTGATTGTGGATAGGCTTACTAAATCCGCACATTTCTTACCCGTTAAGACCACTTACACAGTTGAAGAATATTCGAAGCTGTATGTTAAAGAAATAGTCCGATTACATGGGGTGCCAATTTCTATTATATCGGATCGGGGAACTCAATTTACCGCAAACTTTTGGAAGTCTTTCCAACGGAGTTTGGGAACACAAGTGAATCTGAGTACAGCTTTTCACCCTCAGACGGATGGACAAGAAGAGCGCACCATTCAAACACTTGAAGATATGCTACGAGCATGTGTTATAGATTTTAAGGGCAACTGGGATGATCATTTACCTCTTATTGAGTTTGCCTACAATAATAGCTATCATTCAAGTATCAAAATGGCACCATATGAAGCTTTATATGGGAGGAAGTGTAGATCACCAATAGGATGGTTCGAAGCGGGTGAAACTCTTATGTTCGGACCGGATCTTGTGTATCAAGCCATAGGAAAAGTCAAGGTGATTCAGCAACGGTTGAAAATAGCCCAAAGTCAACACAAGTCATATGCGGATAGTAGAAGAAGAGGGCTAGATTTTTCGTTAGGTGATTGGGTATTTTTGAAGGTATCGCCAATGAAAGGGGTGATGAGATTTGGCAAGAAAGGAAAGTTGAGTCCACGATATATAGACCCGTATAAGATTATTCGAAGATGTGGGCAAGTTTCTTATGAATTAGAGCTACCCCAGGAACTCTCATCAGTGCATCCAGTATTTCATGTATCGATGCTTCAAAAGTGCATCGAAGATCCGTCCCTTATTACTTCTACTGAAGATGTGCAATTAACAGAACATCTTACCTATGAGGATATCCCTATTACTATATTAGATCGTCAAGTTAAGAAGATGAGAAATAAAGAAGTAGCATCGGTGAAAGTACTTTGGAGAAATCAACAAAGTGAAGAGATTACATGGGAAGCGGAGGAAGCAATGAAATCGAAATACCCTTATTTGTTCAAAGGTGAAAAAGAAGTGCAAGGAGTGGAACTGGGACACTAAAAAGTAAGTTTTTACATATTTATAATATCTATAAGATGACGTGAATATCAATTATGAATTCGAACTTATTTCGGCTAAATAACTACATTCACATTCGAGGACTAATGTCCTTAAGGGGGGAAGGATGTAACACCCCGTACTTAATTATGTGCATTAGCCATGGTTATATGTGTTGGAGTATATGTATTGATCATAAGTTAGGTATATATGAGTTTAAGTATGAGTATTGATTATTTTGAGATGGTTTCAAGTGTATAGTTTGATTATATGTGTATAGGAATCGACTTTATTTATACCGGAATTTGCCCGTCGATGGTTTCATACGAAGGTTATTGAATAATATTTCCAACGATATAAAGATTTCCAAAAATGGATAAGTTTTGGATATAATCGAGCACGTTCGAAACTATAAAATGGTGGCCGGGATATTGTGAACAGTAAATGTGCAGGAAAATTTCCTGCACACAAACTACTGAGGCCTGCCAGTTTTTTGGGTCGAATTTAAATGATCATAACTCCTTGTACAAAATGAACTGTGTGATCTTCTATATATCGATGAGAATCCCCGAGAGTCTTCTTTCTAATGCAATTGGTTTCATCCAAATCCAAAGTCTGAGTAAGGAGTTATACTCGTTTTACTTCAGCCTCTCAAAACAGATTTTTAGGGTCAACTTCAAACGATCATAACTCCTTGTACAGGACGAACTGGGTGGCCTAATTTGTATGAAATGAAATCCCTTTGAATTATATATCCAACGATACCAATTTCACCCAAATCCAATATCGGAGCAAAGTGTTATCATCGATTTACTTTAGTCTATCAAAACAGTCCACCATGGACAGATTCGGATTTACTTAAATTTTAAGGGCAATATGGTCATTTTCCATCACCTCATGGACGAAAATTGGTCATTATATACATATACTTAGCCTCATATCCATCATTTATCATCTAAGTATTGAAGAATAAGAAACCCTAGCCAAATTTCAACTCCAATTATCTTGTGATTCAACCGTAGAAAATCCAAATTGATTCCGTAGTTCACCGTCTCGAGGGCTTTGAGAAGCACCCCTTATTTGTGCCAACAGGACTTCGAAATCAAAAGGGACATTTTATGGTAAGGATGTAAATTATGTTGGTGTTATTTATATGGATATGTATATATATATATATATATGCATGTGAGCATAAGAAGTATGTTATTTGATTGTTGTTGAAAGATGATTAGGAAATGATGTTGGATTATGTTGAATTGGGAAGGAATTTGGTGTGATAATGTGGTATTGATGATGTGGTATTGAAATGATGATTATATATATATATATATACACATAAACCTATTGTTCAAGTTGGTTTTTGGAATGTTTTGTAAATATTGGTTGTATGGAATTATGGAAGAGAATTGTGGTGTTGGGTTGCTAATACTAGATGCCAAACATTTCATTATAGATAAGTGATTTGTAAAGGTGGGAAGTTGTGTTGAATTGGTATCCGAATCTACAACGAGGTATGTAAAGCATACTTTAACGATGTTCTTTGGCATGAAAACACCAATGTTCCATCAAGTAAGATTCCGAGGTTGTCCAAAAACATGTATTGTTCTACATTACCAACGAAGTTGTTTCCATTCTATAAAGTGTCAAAATATTTCATTGATATACCAAAAAGGCTCCTATTTCATTGTTGTGATATTGATGATCCTGAAACACATTGTTGATGTACCAATGAGTCTTTATTACGTCGTTATTGTATAGAAGGTCTATTACTTGGTTCTTATTGATGTATCATTGTTTCAAAGTATCAAAAATGTGGTGGCGACCGAAATAACAATATCAAAGATTAATTGAACTAAGTGATGGAAGTTCTCTCTTATGGGGTGGTATCCCAGGGGCATAAGCCTAGCATGGGTCAATCCCTGTTTATGTGTTTATGGGTGGTATCCCAGGGGCATAAGCCTAGCATGGGTCGATCCCAGTTGATATGTATTGGAGGCAGCCTAATGGTCACAGTACAGTACAGTAATGATTACAAAGATGATAAGAACGAAGGTAAAGTGATTGAATAAATGCAACGTACAGGTTGTCACAAGTTCTAGTAAGTGTGGTCTACTCCTATTATGATTTATTCAATTGTTTCTGATTTCTATTGAGCTCCTATATCATATGTAATTATCTACATCTTTACATACTCAGTACATATTTCGTACTGACGTCCCCTACGGGGACCTGCATTTCATGTTGCAGGCACAGGTACCTTAGCTCATACACCGCACAAGTAGGAGCCAGGTCATACAACTACTGTTGGTGAGCTCCAGTTTGCTTCGGAGCTTTTTGAGTCTATTCCTTATGTTTTGTTATTGTACAGGAGTCATGTGTGGGCGGGGGTTTGTCCCGACCCTAGTTATGTCATGTATATCCTAGAGGCTTTATAAACATAAGGAAGGGTAAAGTCATGGAAGTTTATATAGTGATGTTATATCTGTATATGTGGTGGCCCCGACGGCCAAGTTTTATATATATATATTGGTGCGTGTTGTGCTGATACAGGTAATTAGATCCTTCTATATGCAACGAAGTGCTGTCCAAATTTTTGGTGACATGTAAGTGAAAGTACAGGTATTTGAACGGGTTCTCCCGGGCCTTCTCGGCTTCGGGTGCCAGTCCGGCCCGATGGGATTTTGGGGCGTGACAGCTTATCTTGTTTGTTGATTCGTAGGGTTTATCGTATGATCATGGTCTCCCGACCTCTAGCCTTCTACCTAACTGGACATTACAACTACATTGTTGAGCGAGGATGTAATAATCCATTTAGATGCATTAAGATATCATCCTACACGTGAACCAATCAAGTCTTCTAAGTCTATACCTGTCGTAGTTGCTAATTCAAATTCCTTATTTTATTAAAGAATAAGAACCTTACTCCATTTATCCCCACGTTCTATCTTTCTATTCCCTCTACCGAGTTCACAAGGTCGAAAATATATGTATACTAAGGGTCAAAAATCCTTAAAATAGTTATAACAAGGATAAACAAACAATCAATTATGATAAGCAATCCAAACAAACTCAATTCAAAGCAAAAGTAAACATGTCCTTAACCCTGGAAAGGGGGCTTTTAGCCACTAATAGACATAACCATAATCCAATTCAATAGACACATGATAAATTTCATTAAAAAGATAAAGTAAATAGAAATAAACCCTAATTAAAGTGTGTATCATCCCATCTCCAAATCTCTAAGTCGTCTAAGGTTAATGCAAACAAGTCTAAGTGTCCTATTTATAGGAGTAGACTCTTGGACGTGTTAGGAATAGGGGTTGCGATTCAATAGCTGCTCAATTTGAGTGGGTTTCTTAATTCCATGTATGATAAAGTCAATTAGGGGTTGTGGTGAAACCCTTAGTCTATCCAAGTAGGGGTCGCGACGTATCCCTATCACGAGGCCTCTTTGAAAAGTGCCATTTGACCTTTAAACTCGTTTTGAGCCTTTGTTTTTCCATACCAAGCCTTGTGGTGTAGTTTTGACTTTATTTACAGCTTGTTCAACATCCATATATCATTAAAATAATCTCAAAAAGCATCATAAATAATCATACACCATGGATTAGAGCTCAAAGCAACACAATATCAAGAACGGTGGACTAGAAACTCGAGCTAAGAATAGTCCACATTGATCTTTAACTTATTGTTTTGACTCTTGGCTTGATTCGATTGACCCTTGAACATTATAAACAAGTTTTTACAACCATAATTACACAATAATACCATTAGGAACTCAATAAACACATTAGAATCTAGCGAAAGAAACTAGAACCATACCTAGCTCAAGCTAGTAACACTAGTTTTCTCATTTGAACTCTAAGGGACCAAATTAAGTATAAACTTGTTTGAAAAACACCATAAACATTATAATCACATTCTTAAACACTTATATGCATAATTATGTCATCATTAACACACTAAGCACACAATAAGTCCTCAAAACAAGGCTAAATAAGCTAGGATAACATCACTAATGTGCATAAAACCACTTCAGATCACCACCCCACACTTAAAGCCTTGTTCATCCTCGAACAACTATGTACTCTATGCTTTATAATTGAAGGTTAATCCACACTTCTACTACAAGTAAGACATTAAATCTAGTACTATAGTGACTACACAAAATGTAAGTTTCTACACTAAGCATGTTATGTACAATTGACACTTCAAGAACACTAATCCAAAACAATCCAGCCTCAAGAATTGACTCACCTAGTTGGAAAACTCATTCATATTGTCCAATAAAGTAAATCACATGATTCGCCCAATATTCATCAAATATATGCCCTCACAATAAGAGAGTTACCCATAATTACTCACACAAAAGTAATTTATCATAGAATGGGTATAATAATCAAATTGCACTCATTCTCACAAGGAATTCACATATTACACAAGATGAACCATATGCTTTCCCTTAGTGTAGTGCTCTTCTTATATCAGAATATTTAAGATAAGTATCAAATAGGACTTTAAAGGTTGTAATATAGGCTAAGGGATAGGTAGGAACTATTCTAGCCAGTAGTGACCATCTTCCCTAAGAGATTTAATACATCACATTATATAATTAACTCACCTTTAACAACCACTTTACACCCCTTTTGTTTGCCCCTATCTTTTTATGACCAATCACATACACTATGGTGGGAGTATTGTATATTCATATTTTATTCAATTTGAACAACTTTTTCCTTTTCATTACTCCACTCCAAACCACAATAGATCAATTTTTACACGCCAATAACTACTACTTTGGGGCTTCAATTTCACCTTTCTCCTACTTGAATTTCTAGCTCCTTACTCAATTATACAATAAAGCGCTTAAGAGTTTAGGATCAAATTATGGTCCATCAAAGAAGGGATTAGGCAACAAATGAGTCTACCAAAGAAAAAGATAAAGGCTCAACAGAGCTTACTAGGATTATGCACAAGGGCAGGTCAAAAAAGGTATAAACATGGCTATCAAAGAAATTCCTAGATCATCTCCTAAGCCGACATTCTTTATTTCATTTTGTACTCACACTAGGAAAGTTCTAGCCTGAAATGCAATATGGAATATGCAACAAATTCAAATCCATATGGCACATGCTTAACTCTTGCAGGATCATCATAGATTCTCAACCAAAAAATAGCATGAATTAAACAATAAGACAACAAATACAAGAGTCACAATCATGAGCCTAGGAGTCTAGAAAGTAGTAATTCACACAATCAACATACTTTTGCAACCAAAACACTTGCGTCATGTAGTCACATATAACACCAACAATAATGTCTTATTTATTCCTAATACAAATTTTAAAATTACTCAAAAAAATGGGAATTTCCCCTCCCTACACTTAAAAATCTACTTTGTCCCAAAAGTTTACTTAAAAGTAGAGATAAAAATACTTCCTGAGGCCTCTAGGCCTAGCTAGTAGTATCTTAATAAATCAAAGGGGTTCGGGGACCCCACACTTAGTCTTCACATGTTCCTTAGCTCAGGTTTTCCAATACTCACACTTTCCACCAACATGTGACTCAACAAAAACAAAAAATTGTGAAGAAAGAACTAAAAATTATTGAAAATAAAACCTACCATAACTTGGGTTGCCTCACAAGCAACACCTAATTTAGTGTCACAGCATGACCTAATCTTTAAATCATCTACTTTCTTTTTTCTTCTTTCTCACACTAGGATGCCATCTTCTTATTGGTTTCATACATCTTCAGTATGAACTCTCAAGGTCAACAACTTTCTCAATAATAGCCTTTTTTGGCTCATCAATCTGCATCATTTTGGGTTGTGGCAGTTGTGGCTTGGGTTGCTCAATGAGGAATTTTGAAGAGGTTTTTTATGGAATAGACTCCACCATCCCACACTTATCCCCTTTAATCATTGTAATCATGCACAAATCTTTATAGTGGGATAGTGTGTTGAGCGGTCAGTACACTTTGAATACCACCTCTTCATTATCCAACCTCTTTGTGAGTGTACCCTCTCTCACAAATCTTTATAGTGGGATAGTGTGTTGAGCGGTCAGTACACTTTGAATACCACCTCTTCATCATCCAACCTCTTTGTGAGTGTACCCTCTCTCACATCTATCAACGATCCCTCCATCGCCAAGAATGGATATCCCAAGATGATTGGACTCTTTCATCTTCCTTAAAATCCAAAATAATAAAATCAGCAGGAGTAATAAACTTACCAACCTTGATGTGAATATCCTCTATGATTCCTTTAGGATTGGCTAGGGACTGGTCTTCTAATTAGAGAACAACTGTGCTCGATCTAGGCTTCCCTAATCCTAGAGTATGGAATAAGGAGAGAGGAATCAAGTTGATATTTTCCCCTAAATCACTTAGTGCATAGACCACCTCACTGCTACTAATTTGAATTAGGAGAGTGAAACTCCAGGGTCTTTGAGTTTTTTGGGCATCTTCTGCATAACCACAGAACTACACTCCTCAGTGAACGATATTGTCTCTATATCCTACAGCTTAAATTTCTTGGTGACTACATCCTTCAAGTACTTAGCGTACTTGGGCATTCTACACAAAACATCTAAAAGAGAAATGTTAATGTGAAGCTCTCTAAGCATGTCAAAGAACTTTTTGAAGCATGCATCCTTCTTTTCCTTTATATGCTTCTATGGGAAAGGTAGTGGTGGTCTCTCCTTCACCTATTCAGCAACTTTTGTTTTTGAGTACCCAAATTTCATTGAGTTTTTAGCAACTTTTTCATCTACCTGATTAGGAGATATCTCCTCATTTACCTCTTTAGTTTCCTTTGGAGGTTCAGTGTTGAGCTCTTTACCACTCCTCAAAATGATTGCCATAACTTGTTTAGGATTTTCAGTATCACTTGGCAAACCACCTTGAGGCCTGGTATTCTGCACTACTGCTATTTGACCTATCTGCAACTCTAAGCTCCTTGTAGCTGCTTTCTGGCTCTTCATATATGCTTGCTGGCTCTTTATATTTGCTGCCAATTATACCTGAGAAGATAAAATTTATTTCAGCATCTCTACTATATTGCTAGTGGTCTGATTTACTTGAGTTAGTGGTTGCTAAAACTGCTACTATTGGACATTCCATTTTTGATTTGGGTGCTGATTCTTCCACTTTAGATTGTAGGCATTCCCATAATTCATCCTTTGAACATTTCCCAAAAACATCACTGACTCTGGATTAGCAGCACACATATCTGCAGAATGACCATTATTGCTACAAACCATGCACCTTATGCCTGTCTGTTGAATTGTATTAACGGTTGCTATAGGTTGTGTAACCCCCAATTTCATATTACTAAATTGAGTTGTTAACTGATTCTGTAATGCATTAATTTGAGCAGATATAGCAGTAAACTGGTCTACCTCCAATACGCCTGCAACCTTCTTTGTAGCACTTCTTGAATATGAAAGCCACTCAGGATTTCCTTGTGCAATCCGGTTCAACAAGGTATACAACTCATCATTCATCAACTACAAATCTTGACCACCTACAACTGAATCTAACATAATTTTTGTGTTATGATTAAGTGCCTCAACAAAAGTATGAGCTAGTAGCTCATTGGACTGCTCATGGTGTGGACAGTCCTAAAGAAGAGCTTTTAACCTCTCCCATGCATGATATAAGTTCTCATTTGGATTTTATTTGAAGCACAAAATCTCACTGTGTAGTCTCATAGTATTTCTAGATGGAAAGAATTGGATGAGGAATTTCCGAAATAAGTCATCCCAAGTTGTGATTGAACTTGCCAGCTCAGCGTTCAACCATTTCTTTGTTTCCCCCAATAGTGAAAGAAGGAATAGTGCTAACCTAACATAATCAGTTGACATACCCATAGGGAAGAATGTGTCACTAATTTCTAAAATTTTCCATAGGTGGACTTATGGATATTTATGTGAAAGCCCCATAAACTATCCACTTCTAATCAAAAGCCGCACTATATTCTGTTTCAAATCAAAGTTACCTCCAGCAGTCGGTTCCTAAAAAGGTGAGGTCAAATTAGTCGAAAGTGGGTTTTCCACTTCACGAACTGTCCTATGGTATGGTTGATCATCAACCATGAGAGCAGGATTGTCTTGTTCCTCTTGAATTTGTAGAATACAGGGGAAACGTATTGCTTCCCTCCTCAATTAATGAAAATATTGCTCGGGTTTGGGGGATAGTTCAACTAATTTTCTATTTCTTAACAGCTTATTAGTCTATAAACCTATTTTCTACAAATTCAATACCAAGACCAAGTATAAAGCACCAAACAAATCTAAAAAGTAAAACTAAAACAAAAATAGTTGCCAATTTACAAGTCCCCAAAAATGGCACTTAAAACTTATTGCACCCAAGCGCACACGTAAGTGTACGTGGTCTTCAATAAAGCCGAATATTGATCCCTCAAAGACTTGTGTTAAACAACTATCCAATTCTAGTTTAACAATTGAGATTAACTAGTGCAACGTAACCCAAAGAGTTTTGAAATATTATAAACTAAAAGTAAACTAAAATAATGCAGAAAAATAAAGACTTTGGACAATCAATTGAAGAAAGCCCGAGGTTAAAGAACTATAAACAATCATACTACGCTATTGAACTTCATTCATTAGATTTCTTATATTGGTTGTTGATTTATAGGGTTTATCGTATGATCATGGTCTCCCGACCTCTAACTTTCTACCTAACTGGATATTAGAACTACATCATTGAGCGGGAATGTAATAATCCATTTAGATGAATTAAGATATCATACTACATGTGAACCAATCAAGGCTTCTAGGTATATCCCTATCCTATTTGCAAATTCAAATTTCTTATTTTGTAATAGAATAAGAACCTTACTCCATTGATCCCCATATTTTATCTTCTTATTCCCCATCCCGAGTTCACAAGATCAACAATATATGTATTCTAAGGGTCGAGAATCCTTTAAATAGTTAAAAAAGGATAAAAAAATAATCAAATATGAAAATAATTCCAAACAAACTCAATTCAAAGCGAAAGTAAACATGTTCTTGGACTTAACCCCGAAAAGGGGGCATTTAGCCACTAATAGACATAACCATAATCCTATTCAATAAAAATATGATAAAATCCATTACAAATCTAAAGTAAAGATAAATAAACCCTAATTAAAGTGTGTATCATCCCCTCTCCAAATCTCCAAGTCATCCAAGGTAAATGCAAACAAGTCTAAGTGTCCTATTTGTAGGAGTGGACTCTTGGCCGTGTTAGGAAAAGGGGTTGCATCGCAATAGCTGGTCACGTTGAGTGGGGTTAGTGGTGACATGGCTTCTCAAGTAAATTAGGGGTCGAGTCTCAACCCTTATTCAAGTCAAGTAGGGGTTGCTATGCACCCCTATCGCAAGGACTCTCTGGAAAGTGTCATTTGACATCTAAACTCATTTTAAGATTTTGTCCTTCTGTACCAAGCCTTGTGGTGTAGTTTTGCCTTGATTTAAAGCTTTTCATACATACATATATCATCAAAATCATCTAACAAAGCTTCCTAAATCATCACCCACCTCGTATTAGAGTTTAAAATAACACAATATCAAGAACGGTGAACTAGAAACTTGAGCTAAGACTAGCTTACCTACGTTGATCTTTAACTTATTATTTTAACTTTTGGCTTGATTAAATTGACCCTTGAACATTATAAACAAGTTTTTAAAACCATAATTACATAATAATACCATTAGGAACTCATTAACCACATTAGAATCCAATGAAAGCAACTAGAACCACGCCTAGCTCAAGCTAGTAACACTAGTTTTCTCATTAGAACTCTACGGGACCAAATTACGTATACACTTGATTTCAAGACACCATAAACATTATAATCACATGATTAAAAACTTATATGCTCAATTATATCATCATTAACACACTAAACATATGAGAAGTCCTCAAAATAAGGTTAAATAAGCTAGGATAACATCACTAAAGTGCATAAAATCACTGCAGATCAACTTTGATTATGAATATATTAATGCACCTATGTATGTATTGACACAAGTTGGGGTGTTTGTTTATTTTGATCAAGTATATCATGTGTTTTATATGAAATTCATGAGGCTTAAGACCCTAGTAGACTTAGTTATTTTAGACATGAAAGAAATTGATGTTATTTTACAAATGAGTTTGTTGTCCCCTTGTTATTGATTGTCATGATATCACCTTCACTATAGAAATTCAATAGAAAATAATCTAGAGTGTGAGGGTACATTTAAGCCTAATCCAGTGAGGGTTATGTCCACAATACATACCCAGAAATTAGTAAAGAAGGGGTAGATGGAGTTTTTATCCTATCTTCAGGGATATAAATCTACCGTCCCTCCTATAATGTCAGTTCCAGTGGTATGTGAATTCCTATAAGTATTTTTGAATGTTATTCTAGTTATTTCTCTTGATCAAAAAATTGTTTTTTATATGAACCTAGAGCCCGAAACTAGACCTATTTCTATTAACCTATGCTAGTATGTGGTCTGAAACATGTGATATTGAGTGGAAATATGGAGTTTTGTTGTATTGATTTGATGGTCATGCCTATGACCTAAGTTATGCATCTTAGGTGTTTGATAAAATGCCTAAGAGAATAGACATTATAAATTATAGCTTAATTGTGACCCAAGTGATAGATGCATGCTTTACCCTATGAACAAGAATGACTTCCATGATATTGTGAGCTTTATGAATGGTTAAGGGAATGTCCATGAGATTAGGTTGATGAAAGTATGACATATTTATATGCAATTCCATTCATGTACAAGACTATGATAACCATGTGCTTCATGAAATACTCAAATTAATGTATTATGGTTGTTGATATTGGTCATGTGTTCAAGAAGTGTCAAGACTTGTCAGTTTCATGCTATCGAGTCCTGGGGGTGCTTGTACCCAATAATTTAGCTGTGTGCCTAGATCCAGTTTTATGTTTTCATAATACTCTCAGTCAAACCATGATCAGTAAAATTTAGTCAGTCATGTGACTCAAGAAAACTCAGTAAACTCATTATTAGTCCAATAATTGCAATGATCTCAGTACTCAGTAATCTTAGTAACCTCAGTATTTCTAGAAATCTCAGTAACTTTAGTACTCTCTGTCAGTCCTCAGATCTCAGTAGCATTCCGTCAGTCAACAGAACTCAGTGAATTCAGTATAGATTTACTAAGCAATACCTTAGTATCAGTTTAGTTAAATTAATCAATTCAATGTCTATTCAGTTGGGAGTAGGATTCAGCATCGAGTGAACCTAAGTATGGGGACTCACCTGTTATTCAGTGGAGGGTGTGATCCTTAGAAACAATCTTTGTGTTTCAGAACTACGTAGCCAGCGTAGGTTGAGATATACCCCTATACGTAAGGCTACTAATACATCTCGTTTGAGTTTTTCCTTACAAGAGGGATTGATGGAAGAGCTCCCTATCAGAGAGGGTTTACTCAGAGCTTGTCTTTACCCGTGGCACAGTACTGACACCCTTTCAGCTGGAGTTATAGATTAGACCCCACCAGTTCAGTTTTTGGGTATATCGGTTAGATGATTACCTCCCGCAGTCTCAGTTTCAGATCCAGTCTCAGTAATAGAACTAAGTTTAGTTCTACAGAAATCCAGGACTATTAGATATAGTCAAATTAGTACAGTACAAAACTTAGCTAGTTCCATCAGTATCAGGACTGTCAGATACAGTCACTCATGTTATCGATATTCAGACTCAGTAATCATGTTATCACAAACCCAGTTAATAGTATATTAATTATACAAAATTTATCTTGTCAGTATTCAGTTTTAGGACTGTCCGATACAGTCAATCAGACCAGTTCTTCATAATTAAAACTGCCAGAAATAGTCATTCCTTTATCAGTAATATGACATCAGTTCCTCATTATTCAGTAGAATCAGTTATTTAGTATCCCAGTATTAGTACTCAAATATCAGTAAACCCACGTTATAAGAATTCATGAGTTAGCATTATCACGATCTCAGTTATAGTTTCGTATTTATGCATATATTCTCACGTTTATGTTATTCAATTAGTTAGTATTGTTCATGCATATGAACCACAATATTTATCCTACCTCACTTGCATACCAGTATATTCAACGTACTGATGCATTTGTGCGATGGTGTTTTATACCATAGGTTTAGAAGCACGAGCTCCCGAGCATCCTTAGTGGATCAGACGTTCAGTAGCTAGACTAATAGTGAGTCCTCATCTTTCGAGGATAAGATTATTATTTTATTATTTCAGTAGTTCAGAATTAGTTGGGGACATGTCCCATCAACTCCACAGTTTTTAGATAGTTTAGAGGCTTTCCGACTACAGTATGTTTCAAACGATTTATTTCAGTTTTGGGTATTGTGATACCCCACTACAGACATTATTTTATATTCTGTATTAGTTTAGTTTTGAACCTTATGTCCTTATAGCTTACATTCCACATATTTCTAGTATATTATTTAGTTCTCAGTTACAGATATCAGTCATAGGTTAGATTGTGGTCCTTCGAGATCATATACACCATGTATCATTTCGGGTACCAGATTTGAGGCATTACAAACTTGGTATCAGAGACTTAGGTTCAATAGAGTCCTAGGAAGTCTGAAAGACACATTTAGTAGAGTCTTGTACATGGGTGTGTTGTGCACCACACTTATGTGTAGGAGGCTATGAGATGTTTTAGGAATAGTTTTCCCTCTTTCAGTATTCATGTCATACCAGTGAGCATAATTTTGAATTTTTCTCTCAGTCTAATCCATTCTCCCTTTTGTTTGTATAACATGCCTCCCAAAGGGAATAACGAAAGAAGAATGGGAAATCAGTCAGCACCTTAGCCTGTTCAGGCAGATCCTCTGTATGAGCATGTCTCTCATGCAGAATTCAGGACTACATTCACTACTCTAGCCAATTCAGTCGCAGCTCAAAATGAATGGCCAACAGCTATTCTGACCAACCCAATGGCCAATTCTGTTGTATCCAGGATTTGGGACTTCACCCAAATGAATCCTCATCTATTCTCAGGTTCTAAGTTCAAAAAGGATCTACAAGAATTCCTCGACCAGGTTTAGAAAGTCACAGACATCATGAGAGTGACTTTGAATGAGAGTGCAGAGTCAACTTTAATGTTAGACCAAATTTTAATAGGGCCTTTTACAGTCTCTAACCCAGTGAGTCGGTGTAACACAACCCGACAGGCATACGCTAACTGTCTGGTTATGATATCCCAAAAATCTAGGCCTTCAGCTTTTAGTAGTAATACCAGTATGTATAGAAACTCCATAAAGGAAGATGATTCCTGGCCCAATCCTACCTCAGTGCGAAGTTTTGTACTTCAACCTTCCCGATACTTAGGCATGCTTCATAGCATAATTCCATGCACCCAGCTTATATTCATGCATTTTTCATAAAAATAGTGTATGATTTAAGTTCCTAGTATAAGGAGTTTCGGCTTACTCTGTGTTAGGAATAATGTTCCATGAGTATAGAAACATCAGACTCAGATCATGCAGATCATGACTCATGCACTCATGTCATGCTTTACAGTATTCTTAGCCCACACGATTCATGACTTCACTCTTAGGGTTCAGTCAAACTCAGATTATGTCACGTAAACTCTCAGTTTAGATCTCTCGGTGAATCCATAGTATTAATATTCCATTCTATAGTCCTTAATTATAGCATTAGTTCATTAATCAATATTTAGTAAAAAACTCAGATAGTCCTACAGAACCATGGCTTTCAGCTATCAGTTATTTAGCCATCAGAATTCAGTGCGTTCATATCAGTCTAAACCTTAGTTATTAGAAAACCAAAATTTAGTCCCAGTTACAGTCTTAGTTACTGTTATAGTCTTAATTACCATCTTAGCTACAATCTCAGTCCCAGTGTTAGTTCAACTAGATCAAAAACTTAGCTCACTTTCAGGATTACTAGATCATAGCATATATCTATCAGTTACTCAGTTATTAGTATTTCAGTACCTCAATTATAAAATGTTTTTGAATAATTTCATAAGCTTGTACTCACAATTTTAAGTGATACAGATTTCATAAATCCATGCCTAGTCACCTCATGTCACTCAGTCAGTCCTTACCTCCTATGCATAATACTCTATAGCCTCATGCTGGTCATTCAGACTAAGTATATTTTAGTCTTATATGCCAGCGTTCATCTATAAGTTTTCAGCAGGAGTTAGTCCACAAAACTAGTACTTCAGTTTAGTAGTCAGACGAACAAGTTCAGATGGTGTGGTTTCCCCACCTTTCCATCTAATTGCACTATTCAGAATCTCATGGATGTGATCATTATAAGATGGAACAACTAGGTATTTGCATGTTCAACTTGGTTCATGTATCATTCCTTAGTTTTAGATCCTAAATATTCAGTCATGACTAAGTTTGTAGGTGCCCTGTGCATCGTCTCAAGTTTTCTCTATATCACGGTCAAGTCAGTATTCTTATAGGGATATAGTGTCCCAAGGGGGAGATGCTCTATAACCCCCGAGATATTGTGTCCTAGACTCTCCATCTTCTCTTCATGTAACGAATCTAGTTTGGAGTAGTGGGTACACGTAGGTTGACCCACTAGCTACAATCTCAGTCGTATGCCATGTGTTTAAGGTACTTAGTTCAGATCACGATATGCAGCTCATGTATCACATTCCAGACCTAGTTACATTCTCATGTTGTTGCTCATGCATATTTAGTAATTAAGCACAGACTTAGCCTAAGTTAATAGCTTTTATCAAGATTATCCAATTTCATGATCAGGTTTCAGTTACAAATATAGTATTCAGTTCCATGCTCAGTTTTCATTTCAAACTTGGTATCTTTACCCTTATATGTTCAGTCGTATTTTCATGAGTCTGTTCAGTCATATATTAATGCATTATATATGTGTGATTAGCTTATCAGTACTCTCAGTCATGCATTCATGCATCAGCTTAGTAAAAAAATCATGCATCAGATAAGCATGCTCAATATGAATCTCAGTAATGTCAGTCAAGTAGTCATGTTTCAGTTGTTCATGATCAGTATGTACTTCAGCTTACCATTTCTCCCATCTCAATCAGTCTCATTCGAGGATGAATGTTCCCAAGAGGGAGATATTGTACCCGTACTTCTACCTAGCTTAGAATCATTCCAGAAATGTTAAAGACTTGTTTCAAAGATTAACCCACTTTTATACATATGGTATTTTCAAGATTTTCACTTTTTATCATGTGGAAAATTGAATAAGCTTTCCATCGACCCCAAATTCGACACCCGGGCGAAGAGTTAAAGCCATTTTAGTAAGATAGTGTACCACCTGAACCATCAATGCATCGGGAGCCAGCCAAAATGGCAATCATCAAAATACAGTGAGCCTCCGAGATTATGGCTCATTGCGCCAAGTCTCAAATTCAAAGTTGTAAAATTTCAGTGACATGAAGCGATAGCGCCGAGTCGCGCTAGGGGTCCAAATCAGGAAATTTTTACAGAATTAAAATATGTGTCCAAGGGTTTAAAGGGTCAATTTGTCACTCCTATATATACCCAATAACACTTGATTTAGCCATATTTCACCCAAAATATATTATTTCTCTCAAGTTTCTCTCAAGAACAAGCTAGGGTTTTTAATTGGGGATTCAAATCCAACACTCAAATTCAAGAATCTCTCCATCAATCTTCGTAGAATCAAGAACTAACGTATGCACATTATTCATTCATGGATTTCTTTCATCGATGAATCCCAAGAATCAAGTTTCAAATCTTGTATTGTGAATATTTTATTGTGGGTTGCTTATGTTCATGTTATTATGATTGTATGATTCCCAAGTTGGAATCCTCATGTGTTGCTCATTAAACTATGCTAGCATGTGGTCTGAAACAAGTGAAATTGAGTGGAAATATAGAGTTTTGTTGTATTGATTTGATGGTCATGCCTATGCCCTAAGTTATGCATCCTAGGTGTTTGATAAAATACCTAACAGAATAGAAATTATAAATTATAGCTTAATTGTGACCCACGTGTTAGATGCATGCTTTACCCTATGAGCAAGAATGACTTCCATGATATGGTATGCATTATGAATTGTTGAGGGAATGTCCATGAGATTAGGTTGATGTAAGTATGACATGTTTATATGCAATTCCATTCATGTACAAGACTATGATAACCATGTGATTCATGAAATCCTCAAATTAATGTATTATAGATTGTTGATATTGGTCATGTGTTCAAGAACTGTCAATCTTGTCAGTTTCTTGCTATCGAGTCCTAGGGGTACTTGTACCTGACAATTTAGGTGTGTGCTTAGAGCCAGTGACATGTTTTCACGATACTCTCAATCAAACCATGATCAGTAAAATTTAGTCAGTCATGTGACTCGGGAAAACTCAGTAAACTCAGTATTATTCTAGTAATTGCAGTGATCGCAGTACTCAGTAATCTTGGTAACCTCAGTATTCCCAGAAATCTTAATAACTTTAGTACTCTTCGTTAGTCCTAAGATCTCAGTAGAATTACGTCAGTCAACGAAACTCAGTGAACTCAGTTTAGCTCTGCTAAACAATACCATTAGTATCAGTTCAGTTCAGTTAATCAGTTCAGCATCTATTTAGTTAGGAGTAGGATTCAGCACCGAGTGAACCCAAGGATGGGTACTCACCTATTATTCAGTGGAGGGTGTGATCCTTAGAAGCAATCCATGTGTTCCAGAACTACGTAGCCAGCATAAGTTGAGATACACCCCTATACGTAGGGCTACTAATACATCTCGTTTGAGTTTTTACTTAAAAGATGGGTTGATGGAAAAGAACCTATCTGAGAGGGTTTACTCATTGCTTGTCTTTACCTGTGGCATGTTACTGATACCCTTCTAGCTAGGGTTACAGGTTGGACCCCACCAGTTCAGTTTCGGGGCATGTCGGTTAGATGATTACCTCTCAGAGTCTCAGTTTCAGATCCAGTCTCAGTAACAGAACTTAGTTCAGTTCTTCAGAAATCCAAGACTTTCATAACTTAGTACATTGCAAAACTCAGCTAGTTCCATCAGTATCTAGACTGTAAGATATAGTCACTCATGTTATCGGTATTCAAACTCAGTAATCATGTTATCACGAACCTAGTTATAGTATATTAATTATATGAAATTTATGTTGTCAGTATTCAGTTTTAGGACTGTACGATACAGGTTAATCATACCAGTTCTTCATAATCAGAATTATCAGAAATTGTTATTCCCTTATTAGTAATATGACATCAGTTCCTCATTATTCAGTAGACTCAGTCATTCAGTATCCTAATATTAGTACTCAAATATCATTAAACCTATGTTATCAAAATTCATGAGTTAGTGTTATCATGATTTAAGTTACGGTTTCGTATTCATGCATGTATTATTACGTTTATGTTATTCGGTCAGTTAGTATTGTTGATGCATATGAATGATTACATTTAGCCTACCTCATTTTCATACCAGTACATTCAACATACTGACACATTTGCGCTATGGTATTTTATACCATAGGATTAGAAGCACGAGCTCTCGAGCATCCTTAGTAGATCAAACGTTCAGCAGCTATACTAATAGTGAGTCCTCATTATTCGTGGATAACATGATTATTTTATTACTTTATTATTTTAGTAGTTCGAAGTTAGTTGGGGACATGTCCCATCAAATCCACAGTTCTTAGACAGTTTAGAGGCTTTTCGGCTACAATATGTTTTAAATGATTTATTTTAGTTCTGGGTATTATGATACCCCACTATATACATTGTTTTATATCTAGTATTAGTTTAGTTTTGAACCTTATGGCCTTACAGCTTACATTCCGCATATTTCTAGTATATTATTTAGTGCTCAGTGACAGATATCAGTCACGGGTTAGCTTGTGGTCCTTCGGGGTCATGAGCACCGTATAGCATTCTGGGTACTAGATTCGGGGCGTTATATTTAAATAATAAGAAAATTCTAAGATGATGAAATAAGGTAAATTAGTGGATAAAATTGATAGGTTATGTCTCTAACAGTCAAAAGAGAATGAATTATTGAAATAGTGTTACATTCTTTATTTTATAAATGAAGAATGAATTGAGCAAGAATGAAAGGGAAAAAGTGTGGCATAAATGTGATTTAGAGTTAAGGAGTTGAGGTAGGCTATGATTTTATTGTAGTAGTTAGACTTTCTTGGCTTTGTGCTTATTTGTATCCATGATATATATGATTTCCTTCTAGCGTAACATGTGATTCAATGACTGTATCAGATTTCGTTTGTATTATGATGATATGCTTAGATGATGGGTCATGTACCATGCTAGTATGAATCTGATAATTAGTAGGGTACCACATCGGTACGAATTTGATATAGGTTGGGTACTATGTAGTATGATGTTATGTTGATAATGAGGTTGAGAAGGGTAAGAGATAATGTAAACATCTTGTATACATGAACTTATAGGTTTACAAACATGAGTTAATATTACTATGAATGTGAGAATAACACTTAAGTGAGTAAAAATGAGAGTAGTATGATTCTCCTGTCATAGGTTAGGGTGGGTTTCAATCATGATCGTTTGGATTGTGACATACTATGAGTGGTGTGGAATCATTAAAGCATATGTACACTTAAGAATCTTACACAAGAATCATACAATTATTCCTTCAACTGCAAACAATCAAGAAAGGATCCATGTATGATTGATTATCTTAAAAAAGCAAAGACTTCTCTGATAACTTAGTTCATTCTGCACAATCTATTCGAGAAGATGATTTAATTCTTCATATTCTTAAAGGTTTTGGTCCCAACTATAATGTATTAGTAGTGTCTATAAGTGCTAGATTAGAAGCTATTACACTTATAGAACTTCATGGTCTTTTTCTTAGCCATGACCGAATGCTTGAACAAAAGCAAGTTGTTCAGCAAAACTTGGCTCAAGTTATCCAGAAAATCTTGCAGTGGTTGACCCATAACTACATTTGTAGGGGTCTATTAGGATAAAGACTTGGGTGTTGTATTTCACTTAGAATACTCATGGTAGTTATCAGTTAGATATTCTTAATAAATTCAATAATTGCATAAGTACCATGTATATATTTGGCTTTAGCAGTTATAAAAGTCAAGTTTGGCTTCAGTATTTACAAAAGGTGAAAGTGAAGTCTAAGTAACCAAGGAAATTGTATCATGTCATCGTGGATAGGATGACTAAGTCCTCGCATTTATTAGTTGTGAGGAAAAATTATTCCATTGAGGATTATGCAAAATTGTTCACTTAGAAAATCATCAAGTTGCATGGTGCGCCTATTCTATATGTAATTTTGATGATAAACAGCTAAACTATGAGGAACCAAGTCCCTAGATGTGCAAGTTACAGTACAACTGGCACGCGCCTTCTGAAATTTTTTTCATCTTCTGTAACAAATTTGTAAGTGCTATTTTATGTTATTTTGTACTTACTTGAATAGCAGTTCCAATGACCTTTCGAGCCCTAATCATCACCCAACTATAAGAGAAAAGATATGCATGTTCAACAATCATTTTTTTGCAAATATTTCAAAGAATGAAAAGAGGCAGCAAAACCCTATTTCATTACTCCTCAAGTTTTTAGCTGACTGTTTATACTTAAATTGAACTCGTTCTTGAGTGAGTGCTGAATTGTAATCGAACTACTCATGCTATAAGAGTAGTATTTTATTTCTAAGAGAAGTTCTTTGGTAGATTTATCTAAGCTATATTGCTGATTAGAGTTAACCAGTAGAGAAATTCCTTGGTAGAGTTACCAAGAAGTGCTTGTAGCGGAGTTGCTACAAGCAAAAGGAGCCCAGAGGTAAGCTAAAATCTACTGTAATCAAGAGGAAGATTATAGTGCATTTGGAGGTGCTTGTGAGGGAAATCCGTGGTTTTTCCCATGTTGGGTTTCCACGTATAAATTTTGTGTTCTTACTTTTCTGCATTGCCTTTATTTTTAGTACCTCATAGTCGCACTACGGTTCTATCTCTTAAATTTTTTTCTAAGGGACCTGGTCCTTCACTGTGTAGTGGAACCCGCAAGATTTCTACAATTGGTATCAGGGACAATTCACTCTAAAAGGTTTACACCTAGAGTGTTCTAATCAAAATAACTTCTTAAACTAAACAAGGGGGAGGAAAGCAGTAATTGAGAATGCTATAAAGCAGGGTCTAGTAGTGTGGGAAGACTTCTCTTGTAGTCAAGATGAAGATGAGAAGACTGGAGGTGAATCTATTTTAGCAGTGGGAGACAATCCCACTATCTATGATTCCTCATTTTCCTTCTTAGCAAGCACAAAAGGCAAAAAAGAAAAGGATATGAGAAAACTGAAGATCAAGAATAGAAATTGATTGTCTTAACCCTTAGGATATCTGAAGTTAAAAGAAATGGTCATTGAATTATAATCTGAAAATCTATGTTGTATGAGACAATAGGGAAAAGCGGGTCCCCAAATTCAATAAGTGATCATGGTTTATGGTGTGAGAAAGAGGATTGTAGTAAAGAATAGTCTCAAAGGGTATTGATCAAAGCGTAAGCTTGAAAAGTCTAAAGTCAGTCTCTCTCACTCAATACACTTCTAATGAAGATGTCATATTTTGAATTAGTCGATTTTAAGGGAACTGGTTCCTAACAAAAGATGAGTAAAAATATCAAAGAGGTGTGCAGAGGCTGAAGTATGATTTGATCAAGACAACCCGACCTATCATATGAATCAGTGTCTCCTTCCAAATTATGCTACGACAAAGGGACAAGTATCCATGATAATGTAGGTGTATGGTAATCTAACTCATTATCATAACTTTGTAGGTGTACACCCAATGGAACAACTTTGGATAGAAATAATTAAAGCAAACACAAGTTGAGATCTCACTCAGAAAGGAGAGGGACCTGGTCCCATCTCTCATATGAGTACCAAAATAATGTACCTTGAAATTTTTTATAAAATTTTTATTTGTCAAGGACAATTATCCAACCCCTTATGAACAAAAGATGTCTAAAATTAAGTTCAAATACAAAGAGTCTCAACCAGTGTCATCAGATGTGTTTATTCAAAAGGGGTGTTTTTTAAATGCCAAACGGTCATCTTCTTATATATAAATTCAAATTATCCTTCCTTAATCATCTCAAAATACTATTTTCTCCTAATCAAAACTGGTCCTTCTTACCTTTCCAAAAATTCAAAATGTCTTAATTTTCCACTTCTTCAAATCTCATAAAAAAATTCATCTTTAGATCAGTCTCAATGACCACAAATAACAATATTTGTTAGTCCCTCTCATGAGACCACTGAAACCCTAATTAAAATGGGTTCAGTCTAAACTCAAAACCTAAGTGAGTGCTCTGTCCCAGTAGATTAGCTAAATATAGGTTTTGGATCACTAATTGGGAAAGAAATTCCTCAAATTGAAGGAATTTTTTCATCACAAAAAATAGAGTCCTCCAATACTCCTCAAATTCAAGTTTCCTCTAAGAAAGTGAAAGGCAATGAAATTTTTGAAAGATTTCAAAAACCTGGTTCTCCTACTCTCTCTAAGTCAAACTTTATATTTATTACTCTAGATGATATAGAAATTCCTGTGAAGAAAATTGATTTTCTCAGTAGAATAAATTGGGTGGCTAAGAATCCACTATTGCTTGCTTATGAGCCTATGATAAGTTCAGCTTGTGCAGAAGTTCAATTAGCAAGGTAAGAGTCTTACTTGTAAAATGATAGAGAATCCCAAAGGAGAAAGATGAAGAGGATGAGGATGAACAACCTGTGATTTGGAAAATAAGGAAACTAAAGGAAAGTAAAGGAAAAGGAAAAATGAATGAATTTGATGTATAGGTTACAAGATCCTATTCCACTAGGGGAACTGAACATAAATTACTAGAAAAATCCATGAAGAAAAGTAATTCTTATACCACCAAAAGGTGAAGACTCAAGAAAGTTGTCATACTAGAGGAGGCAAATGTTGAAGTAGTGGAAGTTGGAGAAGATGAGGATATCGATACTAATTTATTATCACATCCAAGAAGAAGAGTCTAAGAACTCATGTTGAAAGGACCAAGTCCCCTGATTCAAAGTCTGGGAGTCATAGTGTAAGCAAAAAGAAACATATAGCTGTGAAAATGAAGAAAGTCTCTAAAGGGCCTGGTCCCTTGAAGAGAAACACTGATAAAGAGAAAAAATAAAGTAACAAACCAAAAAGAAGAAGAAAAGAGGATGAAAAGAAATTTGTCCTTAGAAAAGCAATAAATATTGTATTAGATACACAAAAAGTTCTTATTAGAAGAGTGTTTAATCCAAAAATCAATGAAAAACTAGGAATGGTAGAATTGGTGGAGTATGTGACATATCAAAGTTGACTTCATCTACTTGAAGAATTAGCTCCCATAGTCTTTGAGAATGAGGTCAGAGAGTTTTACTATACAATGGAATTCTTAAAAAATAAGCTAAGTTTAACTGCCCAGGTGCAAGGAAAGTCTATCCATCTAGATAAAGAATCACTGGGAAGGATTCTTGATGTACCTGTTATGGGAGTAAAATCTATAGTAAAGGATCAACCTACCACTAAATTTATGATTGAAACCTCAAAGGTAGGTGGAACTTCAATAGCTGTTGTGAAGAAAAAGTTTTTAATTGTTGAGTTTCAACTAGTATTTGATTTCATCAACTTTGTTCTGCTACAAAGATCAGAGAAAAGAACCATTACCTCTGGCGTGGACTTATTCCTAATATAATGTTTGAGTAAGTTTGAGTTGATAAGCCTACCTGTTATATGATAGAGAACATAAAGGAAGTAATCTATGAGAAAAAATAAAGCATGGAATGCCTTGTGGGTACTTTTTAAACAAAGTGTTTGATCACTATGTAGTAATTGGGACAAAGGGAACCCCCAAAATAGTCAAGCAAAAGATTAGTTTGACAACCTTGGTGGAAAATGAATGCATTGAAGGAAAGTTTGGAACTGTATCCCAAGTATCAAAACTCTTAGATGCTCAAAAAAATTTGAACGATGAAATAGAATAGTTGAGGATGCAACTATCTGTAAAACACTAAAATAGTTCATCTAAAACTACAGAATCAAAAGATATCCTTGGACGGACCAGGTCCCACAAATGAGCTTGTAGCAGAAAATGCAACACCCACGGCAAAGGTAGTAGAACTAACTGGTGAAGTACAAAATGTGAATGATGAAGTAAATACTCTCACCAAACAATTACTGGATGCTCATGCTACTACAAATGAAAGACTGGACATGGTGCTAAAGTCATTCTCTCCCAAGCCCCCTTCCACCTAAGTCCTAGTGAGTCAGTTTCCTGTGTCAGTTTTTAGTCCTTGGTTTCCTTGTGTCCTTTGCAAGGAATAATTTTATAATTTATTATTCGTATTTTGTATTGGTACTCAACTTTTTAACAATGAATGAATTCTTATTTATAGTCATGCACTATTCTTTCTTTAAGGTTGTTCTTCATGGTAGTGTTGCCCTAGTGTCCATGAGTTAATTATATTAAACTTATCTTTACTTAAGGTTTACTATTAATCCTTTTCAATGATTCCAAAAGGGGGAATACTGAGTTTATGTAGTAGGGACCACGTAAATTGAGATGCAGATGCAGTTGCAGACATGAAGAGAGTCACTCTGATAGGGGAAATGTGTAAATGCAAAGGTACCAAATAAAATGAAGGTGCACAGTGACAGGGGGAAATTTTTTATACAAAATTACACAAAGGACCAAGTCTCTTTGTTACATGAAAGAGGAAGCATAAAGATAAGGGGAACATTCATCTTTAGGTGGTAATCACTCTGATTAAATATGATGAATGTGCACTAATTCTCAAATTGTATGGTTTGGTTTTTCATCATCAAAAAGGGGTAATATTGCTATATATAGTTTTGATGATAAGAAGCTAAACTACGAGGGACTAGGTCCCTAGATGTGCAAGTTACAGTATAGCAGTTACGCGCCTTCTGCATAATTTTTTCACCTTGTGTAACAAACTTGTAGGTGCTATTTTATGTTATTTGTACTGACTTGGACAGTTGGTCTAATGACCTTTCAAGATCTATTGGTCTAATGACCTTTCAAGATCTAATCATCACCCAACTATAAAAGGAAAAAGATTCCTCTTCAACAATCGATTTTTGCAAAAATTACAAAGAATGAAGAGAGGCAACAAAACCCAATTCCATTACTCCTCAAGTTCTTAGCTGACTGTTTATGTTTAAATTGAACTTGTTCTTGAGCGAGTGTTGAATTTCAATCAAACTACTCATGCTATAGAAGTAGTATTTTCTTTTTGAGAAAAGTGCTTAGGTAGAGTTACCTAAGTATTGTTGTTGATTAGAGTTGATAAGTAGAGAGAGTCCTTGGTAGAGTTACCAAGATGAACTTGTAGAGCAGTTGCTATAAGTGAAAGGAGCCTAGAGGTTGGTAAAAATATACTGTAATCAGAGGGAAAATTATATTATATTTAGAGGTGCTTGTGAGGAAAAGACGTGGTTTTTACCATGTTGGATTTACGCATAAAAATCTTGTGTTCTTTTATTTCTGCACTACCTTTATTTTCAGTACCTCATAGTTGTACATAGTTCTATCACTTATAATTGATCCTAAAGGATCTGGTCCCTCGTTGTGTTATGCAAGCCACAAGGATTCTATATCATATTTCTATCATATTTGATCGTGGTACATAGTTCTCATCCCATTTTTGGCATTCTTTCCTGTGGGTTTTAGGGACTAAGGAAACCTTAGCACTGGTTTTCATCCTCAGATGGATGGACAAGTGGTGAGGACTATTCAGACTTTAGAGGATATGCTAAGATCATGTGTGATTGACTTTGGTGGTAATTGGGTTGACCATTTTCCTCTCATAAATTTTTCATATAATAACAACTATTTTTCCAGTATCCAGATAGATCAGTTGAGGCTTTGTATGGTAGGAGGTGTCATTCTCCTATTGGGTGGTTCAAAGTTGGTGAATCCATATTTTTTGGTCTTAAATTGGTTCATTAAGCCATGGATCAGGTGAAGGTGATTAGGGATAGGTTTAAGATCGCCCAAAGTCACAAAAAGTCCTATGCGAATAAGAGGCAAAGGGAGTTGGGATTTGATGTTGGTGACTGGGTGTTTCTGAAGGTGTCTTCCATGAAGGTAGTGATGCAGTTTGAAAAAAAAAGCTTAGTCCCTACTATGTTAGTCCATATTTGATTTTAAACAGAGTGGGCAATGTTGCTTATGAGTTGGAATTTCCTTCTAGTTTGGGTTCCATTCATTTAGTGTTTCATGTTTCTATGTTGAAGAAGTTTGGAGGCAATCTTTCCTTAATTTTTCCCTTGATGATCATTGGTGTTTCGGAATACTTGTCTTTTGAAGAGGTCCTGATTGAGATTTTAGATCGGTAAGTTTGTCGGTTGCAGATAAAACATGTGGTTTCAGTAAGGTTCTTTGGAGGAATTATTAAGTTGAAGAAGCTACTTAGGAAGCTGAAGAGGACATGAATTCCAAATACCAATTCTTGTTCCCAGTTCTATATAATCATGATTAATGTATGTGTCAATCTTAACATCTTTATTTTTTTGACTTGGTTAAAAGAAATTGTGATTTCCTTGACATCTTTGTTTCCTATCTTTGTTAAAGGTAAGTGTGGCCGTTTCTATGTTAAATCATGCCAAAATATTCCTTGACCCATCATTTTAGGATGAATAATCTTAAGATGGAGAATGTAGCACCCCGTATTTTTTTGGCCCTGGAAAAAATTTGAGTTTTTGAACTCACTGTCCAACCAACGACTCACCTGACGAGCCATAAGGTGTCTTGATGGGTCGTAGGACCCTAATTGTAGGGTGTTCAATGAGTATTGAATAAGTTACCAGCTTGATTGCGATGGATAACATGAGTCGTAAAGACTCTATACGTTTCGTAAGGTACGAATCAAAGGGTGACCAGTGTATACCCCAAATGCTTCTGCCTTGGTTATGACTAGGACCCTACGAGTCATAGGTCTCTTGATGAGTGATATGGTTGAGTCGTAAGGTGGCTAGTGAGGGGTTCTTCAGCTACTGTCCAGACTATGACTCGTGGTCACGAGTTGTAATGACTCTTTACGAGTCGTTGAGTGACCCGTAGTCACTGACAATAATTTTCAGTATTTCATTTAGGGCACTTTGGACATTTCTCTATCTACCCCAATAATAACCCATAAATTAAAACCCTATTGGAGACCCCATTACCATCCATAACACCTATCAATCAACCCTCAAGGCTCTCTCAAATTCTCTCAAGAAAAAAATACCTAGGGTTTCTTAAGGTTGACAATTAGAGTTTCCAAGGGTGATTACTTGTTTAAATTTCATGGTGGTTAAGGCATGTAACTCTACCTCAAACTTATTTTTCTTAAATCATGATTATTAAATGGTTATTGATGTGACATTGAATGTGGGTTTTGATATGGGTTGAGGATTTTAGCTTGGTTGAGTCTTAAATTGCTTTCCCATGATTGTTAGGAGCTGTTCACGCTTTGAATTGAAACTTTTTAACTAATTGGGTGTATGGGTGTGGAAATTGGAATGGGGTTGAGGCATTCCACCAATTTGATGATTTTGGTGTTGAAATTGGTTTGGAAATTGTGTTCCCTTAACCCTTTTTTGAAATTGGTTTTGAAATATGGATTTATCACATGGTTTGACTTACTTACCCATACAATTGCATTGCATAAATGGTTAAGAGGTTAAACATGGATTTTGAAAGCCTTGGTGGCTATGTTTTGGCTGAAATTGAAATCTCGAGGGTCAAGACATTCCCCCAATTTGAATTGTTAAGCTAGAGAAGGTGAATGCATTCCTGCAACTTGATTTAATGAACAAAAAGGGTTGTGGCATTCCCCCAAGATAATGGAATGTAATAAAATTATCATTAGTGTAAGCTTTCAAGTGTAAGGGTATAACAATACCTATAGTTTCCTTAATATGTCATTCCATGTTTATATAATGGGTAATATGAAACTTGTTTTAAATTGGGCTTAATGGGGGTCATGTATCTAGGCCATGAAGGTGTGTGTCTTGAAGGACTTGTACTAGAAATTCACGTTTGCAGGTGTGAGTGTTGGTCTTGATGATCATGTGCATATGTCATACCATAACATATACTTGTATCTTGGATTGATGTAGGATCGGGGCATTCTCTGGTCTTCCTTTATACCCTCGGTTCGTGCAGCCAACACACATTGGGGCCTTTTCAGCAGGGGGAGTTGACTCCAGGTTAAGGTTTTACTTGCATGCTATGCCTTGTTCCCTTCCCTAACATGATTATGTATACATATGTAGACTTTGTATATGTAGATATTTTTACTTTGGTTTTGATTTGGCATTATTTTATCCCTTATCCCTGAGTTACATCCTAGCGCTCAACCCGCTAACCATCTCTAAATAATATATCCGCATGCGATGTAGGACACAGAGACATTTTTACTATTCCTATACAGTGATAGGATTTCTGGGTTGTCAGTAGTCAACTTGAAATGGTGAGCCTCCTTTTTCTGGAAGGCCACTTCATGGTTTATCTTCTATCATAGATTTTCTTTGGACTCATTTTTTGCTATCATCAGGGGTTTGTCCTGACATAAATTTTTTTTTTGTTTTGTAGATAACTGTAGGTTGGGATGTTGTTGAGTACTTAGAACCATACTATGGTTTCTCTATTTCATATATATGATTTTTTATATTATCTTCCACTATTATATTAGTGTTGTGTATTGATTTACTAGGCAAAGGGGTGGTCTCCTATCCTTGGTGGACATGAGATACTCGTCAGGGCCAGGCTCTGGTTTGGGTCGTGACATTAGGGGACTACCTAGTGGATTCATGACCTCTTGGAATGAGTTGCGAACATAATTTTTGAGCAGATTTTTCCCGCCTTCGAGAATGCTATAGTTGAAGGATAAGATTTACAATTTCAGACAATTGCATTCAGAGACACTGTATGAGACTTGGTTAAGGTTCAAGAAGAAGCTGATAAATGTGCCCAATAGTAGAATCTTAGAAAGAAATTTTCTCGAGATATTTTATAGAGCCCTTAATGCAAACACCAAAGCTATTGCTGAAACTATTATTGGCAGGGCTTTCATGAGTTTTTGCTGGGAACTAGCAACAAAAATCTTAGATTAGGTTTCCAAAACCAATCGAGGGTGGCATACATGAGAGGCAGAAAATGAAGCTAATACTTGTGCTATTGGTACTTCTAGTGAGCAGAGAGTCTTAGATAATATGTGGTTGAAGAGGTTGCACAATAAAGGACGATGATTGGGTGGCTTACCAAGAAGTTTGAAACTATGGGAGTTGAGAAGGTGAATATTGTGGGCGCACAAGGAAAATTTTCTAGACATTATGAATCTGATACTTAGAAGGAAGCTAAGTATTTAGACAAAGAGATGATGGGTTTCCAAACTAAGGTCCAAGGGTCCAATCAGGACATTTAGATCTTGAGGCAAGAAAATAAAAGTCAAAACCATTATGGGAATAGGTACAGGGATAGAAGCAGAGAGCAAGACGCTGACAAGAAAAAAAGAATGATTATAAGGAGAAAAGTGGTTTGTATGTTCCACCGGGAATTTTTTATGTTGAATCTAGAGTGGAAGCATTATTTTCTAAGCTAGTTAGGGGTCAAGAGAGCCAAGAGAGTTTTCTTAAGCAGATTAAGGCCAATATCTCAGAAATGAGCTAGAAAGTAGAATCACATGCTACCACGATTAAGCATCTTGAGTAGTAGTTTGGTTAGATATTAGCTACTGTAAGACCCCGCAAAACTTATGTGCTTAATTCAGTCCTTTAATCTTGTCAAGGGGTCCCAAACTTAGAAAATTCTAACTAAGTTCCCAGACTTATCCAATTTTGGCCTTCAAAAATTGGCAATCACATCTCTCTATCTTAATGTCCTTTAACGGCCCATATTTTCATTAATTCATGATCAAGAAGGTCAATAGGTGTTCCTGGACAAGTTTTGGATTTTTGGGAACAAGTTTAGATCATGTTTGGAGTCCCAAAATAGTGGACAAACACGATCTTGGCACGCCGCATCGCCAATCACATTGGTTAACATTTGTGTAAGCTTCCATAGCCAAAAATTTTAAGGCTCGACGCAATCGTAGCGTGATGCATCGAGTATCGCATCGCAGTCATCAACGCTCCGCATCACTTGTAGTGTCGACACTCAGTTTTAGTCATTATATGACTGCATTCTCAAGGGAAAAAGGGTCAATTTTCCACCCCTATATAAGTCACAAATATGTAATTCAGCCCTATTTCACCCAAATTATAGTTGTTTCTCTCTCAAATCATCGAGAACAAGCTTTGGGTCTCCAATTGAGGATCCAATTTCAAAAATTTCACCATTTGTTTACAAGAATCTTCCATCCAAGGTATGTATAGTGTTGATTTATGAATTCCTTTCATCCATAAAGCTAAAGAACCCTATTTCAAATTATAAATCGTGATGTTTATGTTGTGGGTTGTTTTGTAACCATGTTTATCTTATTGTACGAGTCCCAAGTTAGAATCTTTATGTGTTTTTCATGAAACTACGTTAGCATGCAAATTGAAATCCATGAATAGAGTTGTTCATAATGTGTAATTTGATGATTTCACATATGCCCTAAGTTGTGCATGTAAAGTGTTTGATAAAATACCTAAGAGGATAGAAATTGTGTATTATAGCTCAATTGTAACCTATATGATAAATGCACGTCTTACTCTTATGTTCAAATGACTCCCATGCTATTGATGTGCAATGTAGATGTTTGTTGGAATGATAATGATGTTAGAGTATGAAATTATGATACTTATTATATGCATTCCTACCATGTATAAGTTTATGATAACCATGTGCTTCATGAAGTCCCCAGCTTATTATATTGTGGATTATCAATGTTGGTCATGTATTCAAGAACGTCATGCCTTGTCAGTTTCCTTCTATCGAGTCCTGGAGGTACTTGTACCCAACAACTTAGCTGTGTGCCTAGAGCCAGTGTCATGTTTTTTCGATCTCTCAGTCAAGCCATGGTCAATAGAACTCAGTCAGTCATGTGACTCAGGAAAGCTCAGTAATTAAGTAAACTAGGTAGTATTCCATCAGTCAACAGACTCAGTTAACTCAGTCCAGTTTAGCTCAGTTAATCATGTTCAGTGTCCATTCAGATAGGAGTAGGATTTAGCACCGAGTGAACTCAAGGATGGGAACTCACTTGCCAGTAGAGTGTGTGATTCTTAGAAGCAACCCTTGTGTTCCAGAACTACGTAGGCAGTATAGGTTGAGATAACTAACCTTCCAGTTGAGGGTTGATGAGGTGACTTACTTTCCAGTTGAGGGTTCCCACCATTCTCATTTGAGTACCTGCCAGTTTAGGGTCACTCACAGCTTGTCCTTACCGGTGGCACGGTATTGACACCCTTATAATTGGGGTTACAGATTCGACCCCAACTCAGCTATATTACTTTATTTGTGTCATGTCTGTTAGATGAGTACTTCCCATAGCTATAGTTTTAGTCTTAGCCTCAGTAATAGAACTCAGATAGTTCTACAGAATTTAGAACTGTCAGATAAAGTTAACTCAGAATAGTATGGAACTTAGCTAGTTCCATCAGAACCTAGACTATCATATACAGTCACTTAGTATTAGTTATAAGTAACTCATGTTATCAGTATTCAGACTCAGTAGTCAGTATTATCACGAATTCAGTTACAGTCATTTATTCATGCATGTATTCTCATGTTCATGTTATATAGTTAGTTAGCATTGTTCATGCATTTGAACCCTCTATATTTAGAATAACTCATGTTCATACCAGTACATTCAATCGTACTGACGCATTTGCGCTACGGTGTTTTATACCATAGGTCCAGAAGCACGAGTTCCAGAGCATCAGTAGCACTCCAAATT
Organism: Capsicum baccatum var. pendulum; assembly: GCA_030864225.1. Classification (NCBI taxonomy): domain Eukaryota; kingdom Viridiplantae; phylum Streptophyta; class Magnoliopsida; order Solanales; family Solanaceae; genus Capsicum; species Capsicum baccatum. The sequence continues at coordinate 64,245,776 of CM061551.1, forward strand.
TTAGTAGCGACATTTAACAGTGAGTCCTCATCATTCGAGGATGATATTATTATTTATTTTATTATTTTAGTTTAGCTTTTAGTAGATGGAGTTAGTTGGGGACATGTCCTATCAACTCCTTATTCAGATAATTCAATCAGTTAGAGGCTTTTCAGACTATAATATATTCAGATAGTTTGTTTTAGTTCATGTTTTGGTATTGATATACTGTACTCTCAGATATTATGTTTTATCCTATTTGAACCTTATGGCATATTTCATTCTATTATTTCCGTATTTTTACATAATGTTTTATAGTATTCAGGTACTGATATCATTCATAGGTTAACTTGTGGTCCTTTAGAGTCATAGCACCGTGTAGTATTTTGGGTACTAGATTTGGGGCATTACAACTATATTGAATCAGTATCAACCAGACACTCTTTTGATCAATACAATTTAGAATCCTAAGAATGACAGCCACTGCCTATCCATCATTACTCAAAGTGGTAAGACTACTATTGATCCACCTAAGTCTATGGTTTATAATGTGAGGAATGAGACTGTGGTTCATAATATGAGGAATGAGACTGTGGTTGATGAGGCAGATGAATCTAAAACTAAAAATTTTATGAATGATGAGGCGTCTACAAAGCCTATAGTTAGAGAAAGGATCTGAAAACAAAGGAAAAGGTAAAAAGGTCACACCACCACTGATGCCCATTTTGTGACCTCCCCTTCTTTGGCCCTAAAGGTTGAAATAGAAGGCCAAAGAAAGGAAGTATAAGAATTTTATTGATATGCTAAATGGGTTGAGAGTGAACATTCCCCTTTTTGAAGCTCTTGAATAGATGCCTGGTAATGCAAAATTTATGAAGGATTGGCATTGAAGAAGCAAACTGTCAGCGATGATGTGATTATACATCAATCTTTTGTGAAAAAATGAGGTGACACCAGCGACTTCACAATTCCTTGTACGATTGGGTCATCTAGATTTACTAGAGCTTTGTGTGACTTGGGTTCAAGCATTAACTCAATGCCACTGGCATTTTTTAATAAATTGGGTTTGGGACCCCCCCCAAACACACAAAAATGTTGTTATTAGTGGAAAATTATACAACTATGAGACTCGTGGGCATATCATTTGTTGTTTTGTTCAAAGTGGACAGCTTTATCTTTTTGGCCAACTATGTTGTCTTGGATTGTGAGGTTGATTATGAGATGCCCATAATTTTTGAAAGACCATTTTTATCCATTGGTAGAGCATTAGTGGATATGGAAAGAGGTGAGTTTAAGTTCAATCTTAATAATAAGGAAATCAAGTTCAATATGCACAGAGCTATGAATCAGCCAACTAATATAATAGTGGTTATGGTAATAAATAATTTTAATGACTCTAGAGGCCAACCCTATGGATACCTTGATGAAGTCTGGGTAATCAAGGTCCCCCACATCGTGTCGCGTGTTAAATCAGGCGTGACTTGGGAGGCAACCCAAGGTACTTTATATTTTTACATTTGTAATAATTTATGTTATTGTGTTTAACGTCAGATCTATGCACCTATGGTGAGACAAGTATGTTTATAACTCTCTTTATTTATGTGGCCTAATGCATTGGAGACAATTTATGTTTCTTTGATGAGGGTATGGCTATTTGTGGGTCTTGATGTCCTCTTAGGGTTTTTCTTGCCATGTCCCTTTTCCCCAAAATATGTTGTCATAGTAGAGCTGATATGCCTAGGGTATTGTGTTATATGTTGTTTATGTTTTAGTAGAAGAAAAATAAGAAACCTAAGTGCAGTTGACATGTTCTGTTTTATGTTTTTAAATGTTTAAAAAAATGATACCCCTTCAATACTTTTGTGAACTGTGTGATGTAAATATGTGTGTGACCATTCTATGAATCTTGTTATGGCATTGGAATTAGGGACAAAATAATCATAACTTAGCATTGCATTGAATAGGTACTAGTTGATAATATAACCCTATACTATGTGTATGTGAGGCAGCTATCTAGTTTTTTTTGTGCATTTAATTCAGAACTTGCCTAGTTTGTCTTGCCTAGGCTGTAGGATAGTTGGTTAGAAATGATCATAGGCTATTTTTGAATTAGTTAACTCTTAGCCTTAATGACTGTCCAAATATGAATAAGTATCTTTGATCCCTTATTTGAGCCTACAATGACCTATTTTCTTATTTTTATCTTTTCACCTTTCCACTTGATTATAGTGAACCTATTTTGTCCCTAGTCCCTATTTGAACACTGTGCACCTCAATTCAGGAAAATTGCCTGAGTTGAGGTGGGTTTATAGGGGTGCATTATTGAAAATAGGTATGAAGAAGGGTAAGAATAAGAGAAAAGAAAATAAGGTTGGGTGTGGTAGTAAAAGAAAAAGAAAAAAAAGAAAAACTTGAAAAGAAAAATAAAAATAAAAAGAAAGGAGAATAAATGAAAAGCAAGAAGAAAACTACTCCAGATCCAAAAAATCAATAAAGGAGAAAAAAATAGAAATAAAAGAAAAATGGTTGAGAAGTGAAGCCTAAAATGTAAATGTAGTGTTAAGGATGGTGAACCACTATATATCAAATGTACCATACCCACTTCTCGAACAAAGTCCTATATCGATCCTAGTCTAACTGCTGAAAAAACTAAGGTATAAAAAATAATGACAAGCCTATGGTATTTTATCCACATAGATTGGAACTTTTTTTATGAGCATGAGTGTCTTGATATAGTCCCTTGCACTGACATGCATTAATCTACTATGAGAGTCGAGATATCTTTGTTGTGAAGGTAAATGGGTTGTATCGTAAACTGCCTATCTATTAGGGTAGTGTAAATTGCATATACGTTTGATTATTTGTTGTTAATCTAATGCCATTACTTGATTACTTTGTGTCATAATCTTGTTCTACATGGATCCACACAATGTTTTTGAAAGTCATAAATAGGAGGAGATAAAGACTTTTGAGCTGAATTAAGTTGACTGTCGTAGGTGCCTTAGGTTTCTCTTTGTTAAGAATTGTGTTTTTTGTTATGTGTTAGTTTCCTGAGGACATGCAAATATTCTAATTTGAGGGTGTTGATGTGCCATGATTTCGTGGCACTCTCGATGATTAAAACAAGTAAATTATGCAAGTACTTAGGTCTTTTCGTTAGATGTGATATGTTTTTATGCTGGTTTTATAGGAAAATAGGGTTTAGAGCAGAGAAGGAGAAAAATGATGAAGTGTAGCTGGAAGGCTACCTACGAGATCCACTTATAGGTCCATAGGTTGGGTCCGTAGGTTGCAGATGTGAGATTCTGAAAGTTTATTTTTGCTCTGAGACCTATGAAGGCCAACCTATGAAGCATAGGTGGTACCAATGCCCCTTAGCCATCCCTCGTAGGTTGAGGTTCTAAAAGTTGTTGACTTCTCTGAGACCTATGAGCCCACCTAGGGCCTGTAGTTACTACCTACATCCCGTAAGTGTGGTCGTAGGAAGATGCCGACCTTATTTTCCTACTTTATTTTGGATAGTATTTTTAGGGTTTCTAATGTAACTATAATACCCCACTGATGTTTTATTATTAGTTTACGCATTTTATATACTCAACATTATATTGAGTTCTAAGATACACTTTTGATCTTGGAATTCTTGCTCTTGAATTTTTGGATTTGATATTAATTTGATATTTTAGTTTTTATTCTTAATTATTTGTGGGATTATTCATATGCTTTAAATTATGAGTTATATGTGTGTTATTGCAATCATGAGCAGTTAAACTCCATAACTAGGGTTGTGGGAACCCTGATGGAATAATGAAGTAGAGAAAGTATAAAGTCTTTCTTGATTGGTGTTCTTGCATGTATTTTGATTTTCATAATATTTACTGCTTTATTGACGACTGCAGACGTTAAACACCCACCCGTATTTGATACTAACTCACGAGAGAGGTTGATATTAGGAAAAAAAATCACACTAGTAATTTGAAGTACCAACATTCATCTAATTAACTCGAAACCAAGAGGAGATAGTTTAATCTGGGATCCAAGACAAGGGTTAGTAATGCGATAATCTGATACCGAGAGTTGAAGAGTGAAATTCACTAAATAGTGTAGATCAAATATTGGTGATAAATAATTTATTAGATTCTGCTTGCTAGGTAACAAGATAATTTGACGAGCATGATAGGTCTACAGCGTTAGGAAGTCAAGGGTGAACACAATCCTAGTGATCATCTCATATTAATAACAACATGAATAATCTAAGCATTGTTATTACTACTATTGTTCTTACAAAAAACCCCATTTGCTTTCTGCACTTTTTTAACTACATCAGCAAGTTCAACAGAGATTCATCCTATTTCCTGTGGGTTCAAACCCAACCTTTACTAGTAACTATATTTGACAAGCGACCGTGTTGTACTTTTTAGGTATTATTTGTGCGACATCACATGCATATCCATTAAGAGAGAAAAATGATTATTTTATCTGGATAGAGTATAAATGTGACTTCATAAAATAAAAAACTTATATATCTAATTTTAAAAATAAAAAAAGGTAATACTTCTCTTATCTGGATAGAGTATAAATATGGCTTAATATATTCAAAAACTTACATATCTAGTTTTTTAAAATAAAAATTTTATTTCTTTACAATACCGAATGATTATAGAAAGGATATAATGAACGTTAACGCACATTTTATTGTGTAAAAATTATCATTGGTGGCAGAGTCTCATTCATTAGGACACTTAGGAAATTACCTAGGCCCCTAAAATTATGAAGCACCATATTTTTATGTTAAATTAGTTATATATACTGACATTATATATAAAAAAAAATATTGAAATCTTTTACTGGCAAAAAAAATAATTCATATTTTTTACAAAAAAAAATAATCTAAATAGAGTTTTACATGACATTTTTCTTAGCATAAAATAATGTAACAACCCTTTCCATAATTATGGGTGATTCAGTCATGCAAAAATTTGGATTAAGTTTTTTCCTAAAATGAAAGTTAAAAAGTTCAGGCTAGGCTAGTTTAGAATGAAATCAAATTGAGGTGTGGTCAAGGAAAATTTGAGAATGAATTGGATAAGATAGTAACGTTTAGCTTGATTTTATATTAGTTTACATGATAAGAAATAATTAAAACTTTTGAAAGTGAATTCGGATGAATAGAACTCCCAATATAAAACTTGACGCAAAAGGTATAGTTCAGGATGTCATGGTTTGAGGGTGTATTGCAAAAAAGGCAAAACTGGGATGATTTTGAGTTTTTGCCACTCCACTCCCGTTATAGTAGGCAGCATGTCTTTTTAGCGACTCCATCTATAGTGAAAGTTAAAGGTATTTAATCCCGCTATAGCGGGATCAAACTGCTATAATGGGGAAAATTGCTGTAATTCAAAAATTTTCTCAAAATTATTTATTATTTTAAAGTCATTTTTGGAAAAGGGTATAAATGATTTCATCGATTTTCCGCCATTTTCAATCCATTTTATTTTTCAATGTAAGTATTTCATCCCCATTAACTTTAATGAATTAACCTTATAATCACTTGTGTATGGATTTTGGGGGAGGATTTAAGCTTGAATTAGCGAATTTTTCGGTTCAAGCGGATAAATTTGGTGCAAAACCTTTGGATTTTAGTTGTTAATCATTAATTTACTCTTTCATGTCATTAATTCACTAATGTAATTATGAAATTGATAGGTATAAGGTGAATTGTGATAGAAAAATCCTAGGACGGGGGAAATAATCATGAATTTCGCCTTGGGGATTAGGGATTAGGTTGTATTCCTTGATGCGATAGGTCATTTGATTAATTATTTGTTGTGTTGATGTTTTTAGACCACGACCAAACAAAAATTACGTATAAAGGCAAGACTCAGACTTAATTGAATGGTACAATCTTGAATTGAGGTAGACGATGGTTTAAATATAGTTAAACCAAATTTGTGATATTGTGCATGTTAACTATTTCTTAGTATTCCTTGCGCAATTCATGTTCATTAAAAGGGAATGACTGTTTGATATCCTAAGTATTAAACACATGCAATGAATTTAAATGAACCTTAGTTGATTTTACAAATATTATTGTATTATCATTGTCATTGTGATTGTTGTGATATCAGTCATTATTGTGAATTGTATCGGTACGTGGACATCTTCATGGGATTAATGATATAAGTTTGGTAGACACTTAATGTCTGGGATTTAGTACACGGAGAAGGACATGTCCCTACAGGTTATGTCTAGTGGGAACGCATATAAGACCTTTTGCATGTGTGCACTAGTGAGTGTGATGGTTCCTTGAGCGAACCATGGATTATACATTTCTTGCTTTCATTGGTTCCTTGAGTGAACTAGGTTTGTATGCTTAATTGTTAAGGTAGTCTCTTATGTAAATCGAGATGCATGTTATTGGTACTATGGTTATTAATGATCCTTGATTGTTCCGGTTGCTTGAAAGTTGTGACATCGCTATATGTTGTCTATTACTTGTATGATTTGTACATGGTTTATATAATAGTTGTGTCATGGTTGTTACTTAGAGTTTTACTATTGGCCCTAGTTGACTTGAATGGTTATCCTCGTTGACTCTTTTTGACTAAACTTCACAGTTATTTTGTTGTACTATATTTTGGTTGTGTGTTCATATTTCTCATTTTTGGTTGGCCGATAACCCTACCAACACACCATTATTTTTTTGTGTGCTAATACTATATGTGCTCTTCTTTTTGTTGAGTGCAGAGTATATTTCAGAAACTATTTTGAGACAATTATTGTGATTTATGTCATCCCAAAACTCAAGGATGGGCTGTATTTTACGGGCTACCATGTCTTCATCAATCATTTTCTGGTGCCTTTATTTTGGACTTAGGCATTACTTTTGTTTTTGGGGTTCCATCCCCTCTTTTGACATATTTTGGTACAATGACTTTCAGTTTTTACAGAATGTTTTTCAATATTATTCTATTGTAACTTTTCATTAACCTGTTGGATATTTGATTATTTTCAATGGAATTGATTTTCACTACTTATTTTTTGGATAAGCGTTGATTGGGTTATGATGGTAGTTGGTCCTCTTACCGAGGGATTTAGTTTGGGGGCTAGTCATGGTGTATTTTGGTCATGCAAAGTTGGTATTAGAGTTCTAGGTTTATTGATCTCTTCATACCAAAATGGGTCTATTAAAGTATTGTGGAATTGTATGGAGATGTCTATATTATTCTTCGAGAGTCTATAGGATCTTAGGAAATTATCATTTTTTTCTTCTTTTATGATATGACTTGATTCTAATTGGTACCTGGCAATTCAAATTGGTTTTTGACCTTCTTCATTCTTTTGCCCACAGATGGTGAACAATAGATCAAATGGAGAAAGAGCAGTAACTCTGGCTGTGGAACTAGCTGAGTGAGGATGAGGATGAGAATGGGGTAGGGGTAAGAAAATGAGAAGAGGGAGCACAATGTTCACTAGGGGTGGATCTCAGGCATTTACTGACCAGGCCCCATTTTGAAAAGGTTAATATAGTGGATGAAGATGGTTTAACACCAGAGGTAGTGACACTAACTGGAGGTGCAACCCTTCTTCTGGTGTCTTTTAAGGTTAATCTACAGGTTTTGGCTTTTAATAGTGGGTTGGATTGTATTGGAGTCACCCCAACTATGCTGACTCTTTTGGTTCTAGGTGCTTATCCCACTGCCAGTTTAACTCCCAAGATCGATGAGGATTCGGGTACTGATATGTTTTCCCATCCTTTGTAGACCCTGTCATGACTGAAACTGAGCATGAGTTGTTGACTAAGTTTCTAAAAATAAAGGCTCTTTTATTTAATGGTACTAAGACTAAAGATGCATTTGAGTTCATCGATGACTGCTATGAGAGGCTTCGCCAATTGGGAATTATTCAACAACATGGTGTTGATTTCGTGACTTTCCAACTCCAAGGGGATGTTAAACAGTGGTGGAGAGCCTATGTGGGGTGTCAATCTTTAGTTTTTAATTCATTGACTTGGGTTCAGTTTCATGTCCTATTTTTGGATAAGTATGTGACTCTTACTCATTTCGATCATAAGAATGATGAGTTCTTGGCCCTTGAATAGGGCAGTATGCCAATTGCAGCCTATGAGGCCATGTTTCATGCTTTGTCTCGCTATGCTACCCAATTGTTAGGCACTGAGGAGGAATGGGTCCAATTATATGTTAAGGGATTGAACATTGATGTTCAGGTTTTGTATTTTCACATAACTTCTACAAGTAAGAGCTTCAATTTTCTATTTGATTATGTGAAAAAAGGTTAAGGGATTTCAATAGGCTGGTCGGGCTAAGGCAATAGCCAAGAAGTCCTGAAATAAAGGCAACATCAGTGGTTCTTATCCTAGGGATCTCATTCAGTAGGTTTATTTGGTTTTCCCTATTTAATTAGCTCTGACAACCTCTATAGATGGTCATCCAAAGGCTATTTAGCAACCCAGAATTGCTAAATGCCAAGGTGCTTCTTATTATTCGGCCAATAAACCTTCTCTTGAACGAGGTTGTTAACATTATAGTATTGTAGAGCACTTTAATAGAGAGTGTCCTTAGAGGAAGGTGGGTAATCATGCATATCAGTAGACCAAGGTTGTAGTACCAGTATGTAGAGATGGAGGTGGTAACGGAAAGAGTCGCCCATAGGGTAGATGGGATAATAATTAAGAGGTTATGGTGGAAACAAAAGTAATAGTAATACGGGGAAGGAAATATCTCAATCATCTAGAGTGGTTTCCTGCTTGATGGGAGAGCTCACTGTGATGCCTTCCCAGGCAAGACTGAGGCTGAGGCATTTGACGCTATTAGTATAGGTATTATTCTTGTCTGTGACTGGATGGATTTTACTTTATTTGATCCAAGTTCAACTTATTCTAATGTATCTGTTAGATTTTTTGGTCTGGATTTGGTCTGTTATGGACTTGAATCTCCTTTATATGTTTTCACTCTAATTTGAGATTTCGTGGCAGTGACCCATGTTTATCGAGCATGTTGTGTATTGTTTATAGGTTTCAAGAATTGGGTAGATTAGATCATTTTAGAAATTATTGATTTTGACATTATTTTAGGTATGACTTAGTTCTTTGCATAACATGTTGTCTTGAAATGTAATGCCAATATAGTAACTCTAGATATGTCGGGTTTGTGTAGCAGGAGAGGTGTATAAGTCTAAGCCAATGAAAATCATATCTTTTGTTTTGGATAGAAATAATGTAGGGTAGAGCCGTTCAACCTTCCTGATTTATCTTTGGGATGTTAGTGCGAAGTCCCTTTCTATTAAGTCCGTTCCTATGGTTTTTGAGTTTTGAGAAGTTTTTCCAAAAAAGATACCTAGTATGCCTCCGGACAGGGATATTAAATTTTGTATTGACTTAGAGCCAGACACTCGCCCAATTTTTATCCCTCCTTATCATATGGCTCTGACAGTGTTGAAGAAACTTAAACTAAGTTACAAAACTCCTTCATAAGCAGTTTATTCGTGCCACTGCTTTACATTGGACTACTTTAGTATAATTTGTCAAGAAGAAAGATTATAGCATGAGGATATGCATTGCTATAGACAATTGAACAAAGTGAGCATTAGGAATAAGTATCTCTTGCCTCGTATACATGATGTTTTAGACTTGTTGCAGAGTGCTTCAATATTCTCCAAGATTAACCTAGTGTTGGGTTAACATTATCTAGAAATTTGGTTGAAGGATATACCCAATACAAATTTCAGGACTCGATATTGGCATTATGAATTCCCAGTGATGTCATTTAGGTGGACCAATGCATCAATGACCTTTATGAGCTTGATGAATGGTATTTTCAAGTCCTTCTTGGTTTCTCTTGTGATAGTTTTTGTTGATTATATTTTGGTTTATTACAAGATCATGGAGGAGCATGTAGGTCATTTTCACATTGTCTTGGAATTTTAAAGGAGAAGTAGTTGGATGCAAAGTTCTCAAACTGTGAATTTTTATTGTCTTGGGTTTCCTTCTTAGGGCATATAGTCTTGAAAAAAGTGGTGATGCTAAATCCCCAAAAGATTAAGGCAGTTAAAATTAGGTTCAACCTAATTTTGTGATTGAGGTCAGAAGCTTTGTGGGTCTCGCTAGCTATTATACCAGGTTTGTCAAGAAGTTTGCTTCTATTGCTACTCACTTGACAAGGTTGACCCAGACGAAGGTGCCATTTATATGGTTGGATAAGTGTAAGGAAAGCCTCCAAAATCTGAAAATAATTTTTGACTACAACTCCTATTCTTTCATTTCAGTTGAAGGTATTGATTTGGTGTATTTTGTATTGCTTTGCTCTTGGGTTTGGGTGTTATGTTGACGCAGGATAGGAATGTCATTGCTTATGCTTTGAGGCAATTGAAGACTTATGAAAAGAATTACCCTGTCCAAAATCTGGAGTTGGCAACAATGGTGTTTACTTTTAAGATCTGGAGATTCTATCTTTATGGTGTCAAGTGTGATCTATTCACAGACCTCCATAGCTTGCAGCATTATGTTAAAGGGATTTAAATCTGAGATAAAGGTGATGGATAAAATTTTAAGAGACTGGGATGTGACCATCTAGTATCATCTAGGTAAGGCCAATGTGGTTGCAGATGTATTGAGTTGGAAACTGGCAAGTATAGGTATTTTGGATTGTTTGAGGGTGTCACAGCAACCCTTGGCTAAGGAGTTTCAAGCTCTAGCATCTCGGTTCAGGCAGTTTGGTGTTTCAAAAAGAGGGTGGGGTATTGGCTAGTATTGAGGTAAAGTTAACATTCCTTGATGAAATCAAGGCAAAATAGCTTGAGAATGGGAATTGGAATAAACTCCAGAATAAGATGGTGTGTGGTGAGGCTTCAGAAGCCACATTTGATACGGGTGAAGTGTTGTAGTTTAGAGGATGGGTATGTGTTCCTCAAGTTTTTGATTTGATTCAAAATGTGCTTACAAAAGCTTCTAGTTCATGATTTTTATTCATCTAGGTGCAACCAAGTTGTTGTCATAACCCAATTTCTTAAGTCATGATGGCACCTATAATTCACCAGTACGAATGCCAAACCCATAGTCCGGAACAGCTAGAAACGGATTACCTAATCTATAAAGAAAAGAATTGCGTAATAGGTGGAATAAAGAAACAATGACATAATATAATCCCAAAATCCGGTGGTATCAGTACAAGAGTTTCTAATATAACAAGAGAACAAGAGTGAAATACAAATGAATATACTGAAATAAAATACTCCAAACGTTAGGATCTCACTCTAAGTCTCTGAATCATGGCTGCTACACACGATGTGCACATCCACGGGGATAACCCATACTATGATTTGTAGGCTGTAGAAATATAGTATGAGTACCAAACAAATGGTATTCAGTAGGCAACTACCAACTGAGCTTCAAAGATAAAGAAGATATATGTAACAGATAAACAGAATGAAAACTACACTCAAATATCCAGCATCCATATAATACAACCAATAAGGTAATAAGAATAAACTATCCTATTCATGTCCAAAAAACTAACATATTAAGACTAGGGAAGTAATAAGGATGAACTATCCTATTCTAGTCATATTCATGAATCTCGATACTATACCATATATTACTGGTCAAAATGCAAATTACAAGTGAAAGTAAGATACATATAAATGTACAAGGCCTTGCCGGGTATCAATTACATCATTATAATATCCAAACCAATGTCACATAATAGAAGACAAGCCCCACAAGGGCTAAAGTAAAGTGCAAGCCCTACGAGAGATAAAGTAAATTACAAGCCCCATGAGGGCTAAAGTAAATAACAACCCTCACTAGGGATAAACTAAATAGATATGAAAAGAGAATCAAGGTAGAGTATATTTCTATAATTCATCGTTCAGAATCAATATCACATCCTTAATAAATATATATAATAGGTACACAACTCAAGCCGTTGCTAAAAGTGTGTAAGTCCAAAAGTCCATTTCCCGAAGTAAACTTTGGGACTAAATTATTATAAAGTATATAAAGGGTCAGAATATCTCATGATCGGAGTAAATAATAGTGTCAAATCATGGACTGCAATTGGTCTTGATCAATTCTTTAGAACATCATTGTTAGCCAATTTTAGGTACATAAGTTAACCATTTAGTTAGGCAATTATTATTGTGAGGAAATCCATTTTAAGGTGGAAAGTGGGCCAAAAAAATAAGTTAACCATTTAGATGCAATAATCATGAATATACCAAATCTATGCATGCCATCACCAGTATTCAAACATTGGAATCATAAACATCATACCACTTCTTCCTCCGTCTCATAACAGAGAGATGTGTATATAATTATATATATATTCATAAGCTACAACCACATACTTTACCTGGATATCTAACTCATACCATAACATGAACTTTGGCCCAATATTGTGTCCGGAATAATCATAACATCGTAATCATGACTTAAGGCCCACATACATATCCGGAACTCTTATAAATAATTTAATAGTAAGCCATATCGTATTTATAAGTCACAACCTAACTATGAGGCATAACATACCTATAAGCTATAAAGCTTATTTGTGATCATCTTGTATCTAGGAGGTGTAATATAAATAAGCACCTCGCATCTAGGAGGCTTCTCCTATCTATATATCATACATCATGACTATGAGGAATACCATATCGATAGGCAAACTATCATATCTAATAAGGATAGCATCTCTATAGGCCAAATATCATAACTAAATGGAATTATCATCTCTATAGGCCGATTATCATAACTTAGAATAAATGGCATCTCTAAATGCCCGGTATCATTTCTATAAGGAAATCATGGCCATAAGCCATTTAGTCATTATCTGGGGAAAATACTATCACAATTCACCAAGCCACAAAGTAATCTTATTCTAAAACCCTAAGGCTAACACAACTCTTGGCCTAAGTGGGCCAGACAATCCCATTTCTAATCCTCAATTTTCATGATTAGGCAAACTATGCCTCAAACTAGGACAAGGTATCTAGTTCAACTTTTACATGTCAATGAAGCCATAACCAATCCAAAGCTAGGAATTCCGCCAAGAAACATGGGAATTCAAGCCACTCTACCCAAATTACAGTTTTAAGACCACTAGACTAGCCCAACCAAGGTTATTAAACTAACCCATGATTCCAACACTTTACCCATGTCCCAAACCTAGCATTATAGAATATCCATGCTACAATTTAGTCCAATCTAGTAAGAATGTCATAGGATTCTAAAAGAGTCCTAAATATACCACCTGATAAGTCTAAAACCCTTATCTAATCCACCAACTTCAATAATCCTGACAAAGTTATTCTACTTATAATCAAACATAACATTCACTTTCACATGCAATATATCACACATCATCCACGAAGAAGAGTAGATAGAAGCCTACCTCAAAACTAAAATGAAAAACCTTAGACCATTCACTACATGCTTATCTTCACTTCACAATCCCTAAAATGCCATCACACTATCAAAATAGTAATCTACTCATCAATATGAGTGTAACAATACCCATATTTTACTATTGTGCTTTGGGTCCAAAAAAGACACCAAAACTGTCAATTGGGTCCCACTTTTGGAAAATGTGTTTCCGAGGTCAACCCAATGTTCGTACCTGAACAAAGAATCATAAACCTCAAGAATTGGGTGAAAAGAAAGCTAATTTTGGGCTAAAATCAATCCCTAAGCTAAATTGGGGTTTTGGGTCAACAACTAAGAGATTCACCAAGAAATTAATAAAATCTTACTTTAATTCGAATGATAATCATGATAAAAGATGTTAATCAAGATCCCAAGTCACCCACAATGATTAATTTTGAGTTATCATACTCATTTTAGGGTTTCTAGGTCTAAAAAATGAATGGAAAATCCCTCAAACACATCTAGGGGTCTATATATAGCCCCTATAGATAAGGAGATATTGTTAACGCGATCCTAGGGGTCACTATGATGCTAGGGAGGTCACCATAAGCCTCATCATGATCTCCATGCACCAGCAAAGTCAAAACTTATTTTTGACCATCAAAATTATTCAGACTCTAATTTTTGCAAATGAACTAACTAGGTAACCCCACTAAATTCAACATTTCAGACATGTTGGTGAAGTCAAATTTCCCATTGGATGTCGTTTATACCAAATTTGGCTCCCACAACCATAATTTTTTATTTTTTAATTTTTCAGTCAATATGTCGAAATAAGCACGGGTTCATTGGGACCTGAACCAAAGGTCTACCTAGCATAAAATTGATATTCTGAAGCTGGTGCTGTCAGAATTGGCATCTGAGATTGTTTTACTAAAGTTTTTGCTCGGTGGCCATTTTGAACCAGCGAAGACTTCTAAATAAGTAATTGGTCCTAAAAACTAAATGAACTGTCCGATAACAGATCCGTCATTCTCAGCAACTCATAAATAACTTGGGGCAATTATAAAGAAGCCGTAACGATGAATATAAGCAAAAATATAGAAAATGCCCAAAAGGTTCATTACAATATCCACTACTAAAAGGACTTTCATCCCCGAAAGTCAACAGATAGGAAGAATATCAAAAGCTTGAAAGGATGAGGTACTGGGCCCACATGCTCCGAGCATGACTTCCCAAATAACCTCCATGAAGAGATAACACTTGTAAGGTATTTGCCCCAGGCATCCCTTTTTCAGTCAGCACCCCCACGTCACTTCCAAACAACCAAAACTCCACTTCAACCACTAATTGGCCTCCAAATAAACCAAAAAGGATGACATATTCAAATTTGAACCACAACACACTGATACCATCTTTATAATAGCCCAAATCAATAAAGGCTCATCCAAGCCAAATATAACTTTAGACATGAGTCATACCACTGAATCCAAATCCAAATCTAACCTTTATTTACCATTTTACACCTTCTATCCACTCTAAACCAGGAGAAAAGTCACTTGAGTCCTGCTAGCAAAATCTCATCATAGAGGACTCGAATAACTGAAACTGATCCATTGAAAATATATATTGGTAACATGAGAATAAGCTCACAAGACACCGTCTGGTCAAACAAATAGAGATAATCAAGGGATGCAATCTATTTTGATGTTATAACCAGTCCAGATGGTAATCAAACTAAAATTCAAAAGATCAAGGAATAACTACCTATAAGAACCCTTAGGGGTTGCACCACACAGTGAGGGACCAGGGCCGTTAGGGTCAATATTAAGTGATAGAATAGAAGAGCAACTATGAGGTACTAAAAAATTAAAGGGAATGCAGGAAGAGTAAAAACACAAGTTTTTAATGTGGAAACCGAGGAAGGGAAAACCACGGTTTGCCCTCACAAGCACCAAAGAAATCCACTATAATCAACCTCTTAATTATAGTCTAGATTTCAACCTTCCTCTTGGCTCCTTTCGCTTGTAGAAACTCTACTACAAGCTCATCTGGGTAACTCTACCAAGGACCTCACTACTAATTACCTCTAATCAGCAACTAACTTAGGTAACTGTACCTAAGCACTCATAAAAGAAACACTACTCTTATAGTATGAGTAGTTCGATTACAAATCAATACTCACTCTAGAATAATTTCAATTTAAGCATACACTGCTAGCTATGAACTTGAGCAGTGATGAAATGGGGTTTTGCTGCCTCATTTTCAACTCTTTAGAATTTGTAAAACCCATTTATAGAAGATGCATCTCATTTATTTAATAGTTGTGTGATGATTAGGGTTGAAATATCATTGGACCAACTGTCCAAGTCAGTACAAAATAGCACCTATAAGTTTGTTATACAAGAAGATAAAGTTGTGCAGATACTGTGTACCAGTTGTACTATACATTGCATGTCCAAGGACCTGGTCCCTTGCAGTTTAGTTGCTCATCATCAAAACTACATATAACAATTTTCCCTCTTATTGATGATGATAAACCAAACCATATAATTTGAGCATCAGTTCACATTCATCATTTTTAATTAGAGTAATTACCACCTGAAGGTGAAAGTTCCCCCTATCATCATGCTTTCTCTTTCATTAAGCAACATAGGGACCTGGTCCCTTATTATTATTTGCAGAAAAAACTGCACTTCCATCTTCAATTACTTTCCCCTATTATGGTGCCTTATCATTCACACTTGGCACATTATTTTCTCTTTTTTTATCCATATTTCACCACATCATTCAGCATGTCACATATTTCCCCCTATCAGCATACCTTTCAAATTTGTAGCAATCTATAATTTAATTTACCTAGTACCTTGCAATCTACAGTTTAAATCACCTGGTATCTTAATTCACCCAGTACCCTTATTTATGAACTCACTATTCCTCTTTTTACATTATTGAAAAGTAAGAACAGAAAACCAAGAGTAAATTAAGCATATATTAGTTAACTCAGGGCCACTGGGTCAACACTAATATGAAGAATAACTTTGAAATTTAAAGAGAACGAATGTCACACACAAAGAAAAGATTTATCCATTCATAAAAGTTATTACCAGTACAGTAGGCTAAAATGATCATCATAAGATAACTTTCTTTAAATGCCATTTTGAGAATCAAGATATGAAACTGACATAAGGTTGATGAGGAATGAGGATAACAGGGTTCAATTTGAGAGAGTAAGTTCCTTCACTTCAGCATTCAATTTGATCATTCTTGCCTATATTTTTTAATTTTCTGCTGCAAGTTCATCGGTAGAACCTGGTACTTTAGAGGACAGCCTTTGATTCAGCAATGTTAAATGAATTTAATTCAGCATCTTTGGTAGCTAACTTAGTCCTTAACTCCTCTATTTACATTCTCAACTTCTCTTGAACAACTAGCATCTCAGATACTTGAGTTTCACTCTCCATAATTTTTATTAGACTGATCATTATCTTGGTTGTTCCATGTGTTCCATTTATCCCAAGTACCCAAAGTGATCGAGTATTTTGTTGAGGAGGTACCCATATGGAATTCCGTGTCTCTCTTTTTATCTCACATATTTTGTGATCAAGAGTTCTTTCCTGAGTGAACTTTCTGTGTCATCGGTATTTTATTCCCCATTTAACTACTCATATCCTTCATTTTTTCTTTTGATCTCATTACTTGCCTCTTCTCTTTTAATAGAAACTTTTCTTCTTGGGACCAAGTCCCTCGAAGGCTTTCTTCCTTCTTAAAGCTATGTGTTTTTGCCTCATTCCAACAAGATTACCATACTTTTACTTAGAGGACATAAGGCAAAATTTTCTATTGCTTTGGTTGCTGAAGGATCAAGGCATTTGATAAAGGCATATTCAATTTTAGTTTTGTGAGTGAAAGATGTGAGATAGACCCATTTGGTTTAGAGGAGGAAAAAAATGATGAATTGAGAATAAAAATGAGAGATAGCCTGATTTAGCAATTAAAGAGGTGACTGTTGTTATCAATAGATATTCCTTTTAGAATGACTTGTCTGATTTTATTAAAAGTGACTCTTTATTTTGCATGGGAACTAACAGCTTTTATGTGGAGAAGGAAAAACCCATGGCTTTATCAGACAATATTTTATGATTATTAAAGCACACTATACTGATACTAACCTGAGATATGAGAGAGGGTCCTTCTCCTTTTTGAG
Organism: Capsicum baccatum var. pendulum; assembly: GCA_030864225.1. Classification (NCBI taxonomy): domain Eukaryota; kingdom Viridiplantae; phylum Streptophyta; class Magnoliopsida; order Solanales; family Solanaceae; genus Capsicum; species Capsicum baccatum. The sequence goes on from CM061551.1 coordinate 64,263,337, forward strand.
TGAATCTTTAAATTTTTTCAAGTCACATTTGTCCACTTTTCAAAGTTATTCCCATGGGTGTATAACTGCAAGGGCATGATACTGAGTTATACTATTGTGCACCCACTTTATCAAGGACACCCATCTCCTTATCATAGCTAATTTTTGTTGAGAGACACCGATTCATATGATGGTTCAGGTTACTTTGATCAATATTGCTTCAGTCTTTCTGCCTCTACCTACCTTTTTAGTTCCACGGCTTGTTCTTAATGTAGGTCTGAGGACCAAGTCCAAGACTTGATTAAATTCAAGCTACTAAAGCTTCTTCTTCTGGGATGAATTTCCTAAAGAACAAGTCCCTGAGAATCATGACTTATCTGGGTTTTTTCTTATCTTATTCCTCACCATTTTCACCACCACCAAGGATCAACAATTTTCCTGACTAATTAGGAACTGCATGCACCTCTTATATCAGCCCACAGAATTTTTTTAGTTTATTCTCCAAAATATTTTCTTGATCATATATTGAAGTTCATTCTAGGGTTTCTTTTTGAACACAAGCTTTACATATGCAGAGAATTAGGTCCTTGAGTTTAATTTTTCATAATAAGACACCTTCACATGAAGTGTCTTGAGAGATAAAACACAGTCAAACCTTCCATCAGTGAGCTATTCCTGACTCCAATCCCTTTCTCAAGCCTAGAATCATGATCACTTGTCAAATTTAGGAAACCACTTAAGTTTGAGTTCTTAGCAGGGAGACAGTAGTATGATCAAATCCCTTTTGGCCCATCTAGGTAGAGAGTTTCATTTCATAATTCTGTGAGGCTTAAGATCCTTAGAATATCCATTTCCTTGTTGAATATATCTGGAAATATTTATTCTAGCTATAATATAGTTCTAACAATCTTCTATTGTGTGCCCATATCTTCCTTAATGAGTGCATAGAGGCTTACGAACCTTGTTCTTAGCATTATGAAAAATCATCCCTTGAGACCCGTGAAGTTTTTTTTCTTCTTGATAACCAAGACCCTTCCTATCATTAGAACCTTGATTAGTCAAGTTAGAAAGGAACTGAGAAAATATAGTCCATTGTAAGGATTTTTTAAGTTCTTCTCTTAGAAGGACCAGGTCCCTTTCTAGCTCCCCATTCTCATGAAGTGCAGTCATGAGAAGCCTTTAAGAATCCCTCAGTTTTCTTCAAACTCAACTTAAAACTTTGAGACTTCCTTCTTCCATTTATATTTCGAAATATCTTCTTTCTCCAGTTGACTTACCAAACTAAGATTTTCAAGTTTCAGCTTAGCAACTTGCTGCTCAATTTCTGATATCTGGAGAGTCAAGGTTATCAGCTCAAGCTCTTGATCTTCAATTTTTTCTTCTAGAGTATTAACTTTCTTTTTAGCATAGGCACTATTAGCTTTTTCCAATTGATTAACTAAGCTTGAATTTTCAGATTTCAACTTAGTAACCTACTTTTCAGTTTTAGATATTTGAAGAGTTAGAGCAATTAACTCAAGCCCTTAACTCTCCACCTTTTCTTTTAGAGAATTTTTTTCATTAGTCATTTCACACATAGAATCAATCAATATATTAGGAAGCTTTTTACTTTTCTAGCAGTGTAATTCTCTAGGTTTTCTTTAATGTCTGAGATGTTACCTTATCTTCAGTGTTTGCAATAAAAGCAAACAAGGTGTCAAAGGTCAATCTATCATCCTTCACTTTAAGCATTGAAACATCTACAGACTTCTCAGCTTCATCTAATTCACTGAAGAAATCACCCTAACCAGCTAAGGCTTATTTCACTGGAAAATCAGTTGCAGTATGTCTTCTTGATTTTACAGGGACCCGATCCCTATTTTCTCCTTTTTCACCCACAATGTTGAGGTAATCCTGGTATTCTATCTTGTGTATTGGAAAGTCCTTGATAAAATGCTCAGGAGTTCCATATTTGTGACATACATCAACATTGCTTCCCTTGCTTTGATAATTGACCACTCTTTTTCATTACTTTGATAATTCTACTTGCCAAATAGGTAGCATCCATCTCTTATTCACTCTAGTCATGATTTGAAGCCTTTAATGCCAGAGAATTTTCCTTTTTGAAACCTTTCTTCTCTAACCCTTGTTGCTTCTTGAGCTCATAAGTTTTTAGATTTCCAATCAGCTCATCCATGGTGAGGATCTTCAGATTTCTTACCTCAGTTATGGCATCCACTTTGCTTTCCCAAGATTTTGGAAGAACATCAAGAATTTTTCTCACTTTATTATATGCTGGAATCACTTCTCCTAAGCAGTGTAGTGAAATGCCCTGAGGTTTGGCCCTTGAAAATTTCCTAAGCCTTGAGCTCACTGTCCTTGTAATGACTCATTATATGAGCCTTAGGGTGTAGCTATGGTTCAGGTGACCCAACTTGTAAGGTGTCCAGTGATTGGTGGTTGGGTTTCTATTGTGGTTACGACTTGGTGGTGTGGGTTATTTAGTTTGGTGATGAGTCATTAGGACGATCTTTATTTAATCAAAAACTTAGTAACTTGACTTGGCTCTGAATATGAGTGTCTCACTAAGAGCCATAAGGATAGGTTATGAGTCATCGGGAGAACTTGTATATTTTCTAATGTCCAGTCTATTGGGTTCTATCTTTGATACGATTGGACCGTATGAGTCGTATGGTCTGGTCATGAGTGGAGATTAGGGATTCGTATAGTGGACAGTTTATGGGGCTCTAACTCACTATCTTTGTGATGACTTCATGCTACGATTCATATGTTGTGGTCACGAGTCACGGGGTCGACTCGTAACCAACTGCGATATTCTTACAGTTTTAAGTTAGGGGCATTATAGATATTTCCCTTTTTAACTCCCTTTGATACCATGACATAAACACATTTTTGGACTTCATTAACCTATTATTCTTAATCAAACACTCTTAAAATCTCCCTTAAGCTCACTATTCAAGCAAGAGGCTAGGGTTTCTTCAAGACAATCAATTAGGGTCTTTCAAGAGTGATTCTTTTCGTATTCCTTGGTGTCTAAGGCATGTTACTCCTCTGTCATTGTTATTTTACAAAAAGCATCTGTTTTAATGTATAATTTTCATGATATTGTTATGGTTCGAAATAATGGTTGGGGGTTTTGGATGTTCATGGTTGAATAATGTTTCTCATGGCTTAATTATGTTTTCTTTCATGCTTGTAGTTTGATTTTGACATTATGAGATGTGTTTTAATGGTAAATGGATTTTAGGGTATTATGGTTTCCCTAAATTACTTGGTTATGATTTGGAAACTTATATGCCCTCAACCTGCTTGTTAAAATTCCAATGAGAATGATTTTGTCACATAGTTTGACTATTCTTGAAATATTTGCATTGCATAAAAGGAAATGGAACCTAAATTGGTCTGGTTGATTTTAAATAGTTTTGAAAGGCCTTGGTGGCCATGGTTTTGGTTTAAATGGAAACTTTGGAGTTAACTCAGTTTAATGGCTTGGTATAGCATAAAAGGATAGATTTGCAAGCTCTAATTTGGTATGACGATACCAACGGATAAAGCCTAAACAAAACACTCCTTGGTAAATGGTTGGAATGCATAATTGGTTTTAATATGGTCTTAAAGGGGGTTGTGTTAGCAAAGTCGTGGAAGGTGGAGGTCCTGGTGGGACCAATACTGGAAACTCACATTTGCCGATGTGAGAGTTGGTCATGGTGACTGTGTGAATGATGTCATACTTATATTTTTGGAGATGTACTAGTCATCTCAGGTTTTATTCTCTGGTTCATGTGGCTAACAAGCATCGAGGCCCTTTCAGTAGGGAGAGCTGAACCCATATAGCTCGTGGGTAGACATTTAGGACGACAGAGCTACATAGACCAAGTTAAGGTTTTAACTGCATGCTAAACCCTGTTCCCTACCCCGATATCGTATATATGTAAATATGTAATTGCATATGTTTATTTACTTTGGTTTTGAATGATGGCATTATTTTATCTTTATCCCAAAATGCATGAATCATTCACTCTGTTAACCATCTTCGGACAATGTATCCCCACATGCTATAGGAACCGGCCATACTACTATTCCTCTTACTCAATGACTTAGATTCAGGAACAGCTTAGAGTCATACTAAAGTGGTGATCTTCCATACTCCGGAAGAATCCATTTCATGCTATGGACTTCTCTTATTATTGTTATTATCTTTGGTTTGGTTTTGAGTATGGTCGAAGGCATGTCCCGACTACTATGGGCATTAGAGGCTTTGTCGGACTACTATGGGCATTAGCGGTGTCGGTATTTATGTCAGCCTTGGTATTGGTATTAGCATTAGGGTTGGCACCGATTAGATATTTGGTTAAGGTTGTTGGATTATGATTATAGACTTTATTTAATGTTCTTAAATTATTATTGTTTTATCTGTTTATATTTTTGGAATTCCTCCAACATAGGGTGCAGGGATATTATGGTTGGGTATTGAGGATGTTCTCTGATCTTAGTTAGACTTGAGATGCCCGACATGACAAGTCCCTAGTTTGGGTCATGTCATGAAGGTCGTTAGTGATAGAAGTGAATTGTGTATACATTTCTTGAATAGTTTTTTCTTCTTTCATGGTAAAGGTTTCATACTGAGTAGTCAGTATGTCTACTTTTGAATCCTTCACATCAGTAGTACCTTCAAGAGCAATCCTCATGAAATCCCAAATTTCTTTTGAATTTTCATAGGCAAAAATCCCGTTATACTCATCAGGCCCTATACCACAGACCAAAAGTTTCTTGGCCTTATAGTTCTTTTTGATTTTCTTTCCATCTTCATTATTAAACTCCCTCCTTCTTTTGACAACCATTTTTGTCACATCTCCTTCTTTGAAATCCTTTATAGTAAAATAAGGACCATCAAGAATGATGTCCATCAGTTCACTAGCCTCATCCAAGATGAAGTCAAACATCCTAGTTTTCCACCATCCATAATACTGTCCATTGAATCTTGGTGGTCTAGTTGTAGATTGCACTTCTTCTAGGTTAGGTGGAGTAGCCATTCTAACCAAGACACTCTAGGTGTGAACCTTTTAGAGTGACCATGTCTGATACTAATTGTAATAACCCTTGGGGGTTGCACCACACCATGAGGGACTAAGTCTTTTAGTGTCAATATCAAGTTATAGAGCAACTATGAGGTGCTGGAAAATTAAGGTAATGCAGGAAGAGTAAAAACATAAGTTTTTAACGTGAAATCCCAGGAAGGGAAAATCCATGGCTTGACCTCACAAGGACTTTATAAATCCACTATAATCAACCTCCTGATTACAGTCGAGATTTCATCCTACCTCTAGGCTTCTTTCGCTTGTAGAAACTCTACAACAAGCTCATCTTGGTACATCAACCAAGGAACTATGTACTAATTACCTCTAATCAAGAACTAACTTGAGTAAATCTACCTAAGAACTCACAAAAGAAACACTACTATTATAGCATGAGTAGTTCGATTACAAATCAATACTCACTTAATAATAATTTCAATTTAAACTTACATGGATAGTTAAGAACTTAAGCAGTGATAAAATGGGGCATTGCTGCCTCTTTTTCAACTCTTTAGAATTTACAAAAATCATTTATAGAAGAGGCATCTCATTATTTTTATAGTTGGGTGATGATTAGGGCCAAAATATCATTGGACCACCTATCCAGGTCAATACAAAATACCAACTATAAGTTTGTTACACAAGAAGACAAAAGTTGTGAAGATACCGTGTGTTAGCAATGTTGTACTTCGCACGTCCACGGACCTAGTCCCTTACATTTTAGATTCTCATCATCAAAAATACATATAGCACTACCCACTACTAAACAATCTGCTCCAAGATGTCCCATCAACAAAGAATAAAGCCATACTAAATCTAACTTAAGTATATTACTCCCACGGAGTATATCATCCAAAATTTCCAAAGAAAAATTAAAACTCAAGGTCAAAGATGAAATAGCTAATACCGGGTCCATAGGCTACCATCTAAACACTTATCAGCTATAATCCATCCAAAATCAAAAAGATCAAATAGTCCATCGCAGAGTACGCTCAATCTGCTATAAAAAAAATCCAAACTGAAACAAGTCTAAAACGAAGGCCACGCGTAAGCTCTACAGCTCCAAGATGAAATCTCAACACTAAGGAACTTATCGATCTCAACTACCCAAACAAAACCTATAAATGGGTAGGCATTCATACTCCAAATTTATAATAGCTTCCAAATCCCCATTCCAAGGCACCAAGTAAAAGTTGAGCCAATAAGTCTATATCAATGTGAACAACTCAAATTGACTTTAGCATCCAAATCTGACATATCCAAGCTAAATTATACCACAACACAATCAAGTCATAGTTGAAGAACAAAATCACCACACGGTGAAGCATTCTAGGTTTGGACCCTTAGAAAAGTTTCTAGAATCTCATTCTACGGATCCACTACGACTCATGGTATGAGCCATAAGCTGGTGTACGGGTGGTGAAGTCCCCCCATAAGATGACTAGTGTAAGTTGGTGGGATGGTCTTAGACACTGGAATGGATACAACTTGAGGGTATGAGTCGTAAGGTATGGGTACGAGTAGTATTACTCTTGTGATTTCAATTAAAGGCATGGTAATATGGTTGATTTCATGGTTTTACTCTTGCATGGTTTTGGTTTTCAACTATTGATTTGTGGCTTTTGATGTTTAAGGTTAGGTTATAATTTCTTATGGTTTTAATTATGCTTTCTATGCATTAATGATGGTTTTGCATAATGGAATAGCATGGTAATGGTTTAATGGTAATGGAATTTGGTTTTGGATATGTTATGCCCCCAAGGTGTTTGATTAAATGCTTATAAAGATATGTTCATTGCATTAACTCTTTTAAATGGAACTTTTGCTTGTTTTCAGCTTATGCATGAAACTATAAATGGTTTACAAAGGTTAAAGGCTAATTGCTTATGATTTTGGAGAACATGGTAATCTCTTAAGAGGTTAATATAGTAAACGGAAAGGGCACCGAGAGTTCCCTTAATCTAAATGGTTTAGCTAAGGATAATATTTGAAAGTATGGTGGTACAACGTTACCACTGGTTTACTAAATAGCCTTGGTTAATAAATGGATAATTAGATTGTTTGGAATTGGTTTTAATTGGGAATTAATGGCTAGAAGTGTAAGCTAAGGCATGGAAGGTGGCGATCCCCGGGGCGACCAAAACTCGAAACTCATATTTGTTGATATGAGGGGTCTTTGATGGCCATGTGCGAGTTTCACATTTATATTAGAGGGATGTACTAGTCATTCCAGGGTTATTTCGTGGTCGTGCGGCTACACACACCGGGATCCTTTCAATAGGGGGAGTTGAACCCTTATGGACCATGGGTGGTAGGATGGCTAATATACACAACCCATGTTAAGGTTTTCATGGCATGCTTAACTCGATCCCTTTTCCCAACACTTATATATATGTACGGTTGTGTGCATTGGATGATTTTCACTTGGTTTTGATAGCTAGAATTATTTTATCCTTACCCCGAGTTTCATGCTAGTATTCACCCACTAACCCGTCTACTGGTGGATGTATACCATGCTATACAGGAACCGGATGTTCGAATCCTCCTTCATAGTACTTGATGCAGGGACAACTTATTAAACTAAAGTGGTGAGCTTCCATCCTTTTGGAAAGAATTATTTCATGTTGGACAATCTTAGGCATTTTACTTTCTTACTGTATATTGGTTTTGGCCATGGTTGGTGGTATGTCCCAACTGGATATTTGTATTCTTTTGGATAGAGTCTTTGTGATAGTTCTGGGGTTGGAATGGGCGGGATCGGTATTGGTGTTGGCCTTGGCGTCGAGATGGATGTTAGGGATTACACCCTGGGACAAGATTTTTGGTTGTTCCATCGTATTACATTTTGGATTTGACTTTCATATTATGTTTCGATATTCTCTTTGGTTTGGTAGGGTGTGGATGGTTGTTTTGGTACGATTGGACTCGGCTGGGATGGTCACGGTCGTGATCTTATCCTAGAGTCTTGATGGGAATAATAACGTTATCTTGTTATATGTTCAAAATTCAGCTCATCTGAGGTTGTATAAGGTAGTTGGGTTGGGTAAAGGGGGTGGTCCATGGTCCTAGGTGAACTTGGGATGTCCATTACGACAAGGCCCCAGTTCGGGCTGCGTTACACGGATTAACCATCGACTGAAAACATAACATCAAACTTTATATCAGCTAGAGGGCATGAAATGTAGCCACAAAACTGAAACCATACCAAAGGCTAAATCACCGGTTGAAAATGCAAATAACCCACTCCATAACCGCTGGAGGGCATAAACTATCAAAATAAACTCAAAACTCCCCCAAGGCTGAAAACCACACTAAAAATGGCAAAAATTCTAACAACTCGGGGGAGGCGCAACTTATGTTGAAACTAACCAGTCCAATACTCCATCCAACAAAGAATAGTCATAGGGACAGATCATCAAGAAAAAACAATCCACTAAGCCTCATCAGGCCGAACAAACTCTGAACTAGGGATTTCTTGAATCCACTCAAGAATCATATCATCGAAGAAGAAATATACCATTCATGAAACCATGGTCAAAGTCAAGACCACCCCAGGAAAATCAATAACTCAAGATAGAGAATTTTTCACCTTGCCAACTTAAGAAGCGATCGCATGAAAAGCCACCTGCCTCCAACTTTCAAACTTGACTTAAGACGAAACCATATCACAACAAGAAAGGAGTATCCAATCTTCATACTAATAACAAGGGCAAACCATCACAAGGGAACAAACCCAACAAATCTAGGAGATGAATCCACGACATCTCAACATCAATATCAAAACCACTATCAGGAAATGAATTAGACACAAATAAAGAATGGATCAAAAACTGGTCAAGCTCAAAATGGGCTAAATAGGAAGGGATAGCAAACACAAAAGCCTTCGCAACTTGGGAGGCAATTCCAAGAATCCCAAACTCAATAACGAGCAATATAACAAAATTTCCAACACTAGAGTCATACAGAACCACGAAAGGTCAACTTACTTATGATACCACAATTCATTCTCGAATCAATCTAAAATATCTAACCAAGAGAGAAAACAATAAACCTCGATGCGCTACGGGAAAAAAACCATCAATCATGTTATATCTACTCAGCCACCCAATAAGATCACAGGAATGCTACTCCCATAGGGAGAAAATATCAACACGGATCTACTCCATCCACTATTAAGAGAAATAAACCACGGAGTAGTAACACAATCATGAATTCAAAAATAAGGCACATAATAACCAATATCAACTTATCAAGGAATATAATCATTAATAGGTTTGAAACCCCAATACACACAGTAAAAGATAAATGTGTAAAATAAAAGCACACCGATCATGGTAAAATCTACAATCATATGCCTAACGAGCATAGGGAGAATAAATTTAAAAGAGTCCAAACTCGGACCAATCGACTGAATTATCAACTTAGGCACCAAGCAAACTATCTCTAACTGAAGGTTCCAAAGTCATCATGAAGCTAATCTAAATTAATTGAAAGACTAGAAATCCCACATCAGACACTCTTTAGATCAATAGTCGATCTCTTTGCAGCCGTACCAAACTCCTGAAGCTCCAACATGGTGAGAATACAAACTGAGCCTAAATGGCTGGCCAACTAACACTGAGAGAAACCTCTAGTATAATGTCCAACCTTCGCGCAATCATACCTTGTCTCAGAAACTCTAGGCTGGCATGGAATACTTGTTAACTCTGTCCGATCAATTAACTTACATCCGGTGCACTCTCTGAGTTGGTATCCCATCATGACACAACTAAAACAAGTTCCTAAAACACTTCAAGATACTGCACCATAATCCAAAATAGCCATTATGGCTTGAAGACACGTACCAGAAACACTATAGGGTCTAATAGAAACTCTACCCATTATGATCATAATGGCCAATCTGAGAACTACTCATAGTCTAAAATGCTACTTTCGTAGAGCTGATACGCTGCAAGTAAAGCTGAGCTCTACCGGAAGGATCCTCACTCCCAAATAAAATGCCAACAGGACAATACTAAGATCATGGCCTCTTATCGCCACCTCTATGAGTCTCAATACATACTTACCTATGAGAAAAAAGACCCAGCTGTTATCATATGCTCTAATGCCAAGCGGAGTGGCAATGCTAGTCCTCTTGTAAGTCCATAACCATGTCCAGATTAGAAGAATATAAAATAGAAATAAGTATTTCCCACTCGAGATACTCAATCACATACTTAGAAACTGGCAAAGAACCCTGATGAACACCAATCAACTTAACTCTACTCTAAGAATAACATGATAAATTAAATGCTATCCATGGCTGTGAGGGATGTACAAAATGACACAAATCCCTAATGCTGAACCTCAAAGGGATGAAGTATCCATGATCTCAGCTAAAGCCTAAGTTGTCCCCAAATCTTTTTAGCGATACTGAAGGCCTTCAACATCCATATCTGAATCTCTAGTCTAATGTTGCACTGAAACTTTGGAAACGTTCCTTGAAGTCTTATCTACATCTTTTGACCATCTTACATCATTTATTAGGGACAGAGTAGAGTCAAATAATATGTTCAAGGTTTGTATCAATACAAACACATGATAAGGAGTCAAGAAGTGAATTTTGTAAGAATGTCACTGTAGCTTCCCAAAGATAGGTTACGGACATCTCCACACCGATTTGCAGGACTCTACTAACACTTCGCTATTGTATTAATAGATCCGTGAAGCCTAGGCTCTGATATTGATTTTTCATAACCCAATTTCTTAGGTCATGATGGTGCCTACTATAACCCATCAGTAGTCAAGCCAAACCCATAGTCCAGAACGACTAGTAACAGACTACCAAATATATAAAGAAAAGAATTGCAGAATAGATGGAATAAGGAAACAAATAAGTAATATAATCTCAAAACCTAGTGGTATCAGTACAAGAGCTTCTAAAATAACAAGAGTACAAGAGTGAAATACAAATGAATATAATGATACAACTTATCTATGAATACAACATAGAGACTAGTCTAATACATAAGGGAGAGATAAGTAATACTCCAAACATTAGGAACTCACTGTAAGTCTTCAAATTATGTCTGTTCCATACGACATGCACATCAACGATGATAACCCATACTATAATCTGCAGGATGTAGAAGTGTAGTATGAGTACAAAACAATGGTACTCAGTAGGCAAGTGCCAACTGAACTCCAAATATAAAACATATATATATGTATATATAACATATAAATAGAATTAAAACTACACTCAAATGTCTAGCATCCATATAATATAGCTAATAAGGTAATAACGATAAACTATCCCATTCATGTCCAAGAGACTAACATATTAAGACTAGGAAATCAACAAGGATGAACTATCCTATTCCAGTTATATTCATGAATCTTGATACTATACCATATATCATGAGCCAATATGCAAAGTACAGGTGGAAAAAAATATATATAAATATACAAGGCCAAGAAATGAGTATACAATATGAACAATTGGAGGAAGGGATATACGGTAGTTCCATAGCTATATAAAGCAAGGTATATATATATATATATATATATATATATATATATATATATATATATATATATATATATATATATATGTATATATATACATATATATATATATACAAATAGATATAAAGTCAAGGCATAACCTAAATCATCATGTCTTCACTTTTAAGTCCTCAATATAATTCTAATATGATGTAGTACTATCATATTTAGGGTTTTTAATCCATATGTCTAAACATGAGATAAACATGCATAATAATGTAATCATATGATAGAAGATGCAGAAAACATACCTTAAATTGTGATACCAAATTAATGACCAATCTATCTTAAATTAGCCATAATAATGATTATAACAAATAATAATAACAATATCAATAATAGCGCGAGTAACTGGATATTTTGGAAAACCATATACCTAGTTGATCCTATGTGTACCCCTATTGGTCCAAGCTTGAAAGGTTCAATAAACATACAAAAACACATGGCATAGTTATCACCCATATCTGTGCAACCATCCCATATCGGCAGATTGACATAGGTGCATACTGGTGATAGGCGATGCACATGCAAGAATGAATGCATAGAATCCACAATACCATAATCATCATCATCATAACCTTCATCATCATAATCAACCTATGGCCTTGCCGGGTATATAATCATCACAATATCCTCCGACCTCGTCATGTATTATTATCATCATCATAATATCCATCGACCTTGCTGGGTATCATCACATCATCATAATATTCTCCATCCTTGATGGGTATCCTCACATTATCATAATATATTCCGGCCTTGTCGGGTATCAACATCATAACCATAATATCCTCCTTCCTTGCTTGGTATCATTATATAGTTATAGTATTCTCCAACCTTGATGGGTATCAATATTATCATCATAATATACAAACTAATGTCACATAATACAGGACAAGACCCACAAGGGATAAAGTAAAATGTAAGCCTACGAGGTCTAAAGTAAATGACAAGCTCTATGAGGGCTACAATAAATGACAATCCCCACGAAACCTAAAGTAAATAGATATTAAAAGAGAATCAAGGTAGAGTATATTTCCATAATTTATCATTCATCATCAATATCACATCATTAATAAGTATATATATAATAGGTGCACAGACTCAAGCCGTGGCTAAAAGAGTGTATGTCCACAAGTCCACTACCTGAAGTAAACTTCGGGACTAAATCCTTATAAAGTGTAGAAATGGTTAAAATATCTCATGACCAGAGTAAATCATAGTGTAAAATCATAGACCAAAATCGGTCTCGATCAATTCTTTAGAACATCATTGTTAGCCTCTTTTAGGCACTTAACTTAACCCTTTTAGTTAGACAGTTATTATTCTAAGAAAATTTATTGTAAGGTGGAAAGTGGGCTTTAGCCTTTAGTTAGTGACAACAATGATAAGATTATAATCTAATTGGAACTATATCAATTACCGATGCAATAATCATGAATGTATCGAATCTATGTGTGTCATCACTAGTACTCAAACATTGGAATCATAAACATCATACTGCATCTTCCTTTATTCAATACCGGAGAGATATATATATAAACATATATATATATATATATGTATATGTATATCCATAAGCCGCAACCATATCCTTTACAAGGATAATTACTTCCTGAATATCCAAGGTATATCATAACATAGCCTTTGGCCCAATATTGTGTCTGGAGAAATCATAACATTGTAATCACGGCCTTAGTCCCACATACTTATTCAAAACTCATATCAATAATCATAATAGTAAGCCATCTCGTATTTATAAGTCATAGCCTAATTATGAGGCATAACATATCTATAAGCCATAAATCTTATTTGTGATCATCTCACATCTAGGAGGTGTAATATATCAATAAGTACCTCACATCTATGAGGCATATCCTATCTATAGGTCATACATCATGACTATGAGTAATACTATTTCTAGAGGCCAACTACTATATCTAAGAGGGAAAGCATAGCTACAGGCCAAATATCATAACTAAGAGGAATTATCATATCTATAGGTTGATTAACATAACTTACAAAAACTGGCATCTCTAAAGGCCCAATATCATTTCAACAAGGAAATCACAACCGTAATCCATTTAGTCATTATCTAGGAAAACACTATCACAATTCACCAAGCCAAAAAGTAAGCTTATTATAAAGGCTCAATAGTCTAAATTAAGCCCAGCATCTGCAACAAAATCCCCAAGGCTAATACAAGACTTGACCTAAGTGGGGCGAATAATTCCACTTCTAATCCTCGATTTTCATGTTTAGGCAAACTAGACCTCAAACTAGATAATGTATCTAGTTTAAATTTTAGATGTAAAGGAAGTCATTAAGAATCCTAATATAGGAACTCCGCCTATAAACATGGGAATTCAAGCCACTTTACCCAAATTACGGTTTCAAGACCATTAGACTAGCCCAACCAAGGTCAATTATACTAACCCATAATTCCAACACTTACACCCATATCCCAAATGTAGAATTATATCATATATATGCTACAATTTAGTCCAATCTAGGGATAATTCCATAGGATTTTAAAAGAGTCTAAACATACCACCTTATTGGTTCAAAACCTCATCTAATCCACAAACTTCAATAATCAAGACTAAGTTATTCTACCCATAATCAAAATTAATATTCATATTTATACGTAATATATATCACATATTATCCACGAGGAAGAGTAGACAGCAGCCTATCTCAAAGTCAAATTACAAAACCTTACACCATTCACCACATGTTCATATTTACTCACAATCCATAAAATGTCATCACACTATTAAAATAGTAATCTACTCATCAATATGAGTCTAATGATACCCATATAACACTATCGTGTTGTGGGTCCAAAAGTGATACCAAAATCTCCAAGTGGGTCCCACTTATGAAAAATACATTTTCGAGGTCAACACAATGTTCATATATGAATATGGAATCATAACCCTTAAGAATTGGGTGAAAATAAAGCTAATTTTGTCCTAAAATCAAGCCATAAGCTAAATTGGGGTTTTGGGTCAAGAATTAAGAGATTGACAAATAAATTGATGAAATATTACTTTAATTTTGATGATAATAATAATAATAATAATAAAATATGTTAATCAAGATCCCAAGTCACCCACAATGATCAATTTTGAGTTACTACACTCTTTTTGGTGTTTCTAGGTCTCAAAGATGATGGGAAAAAGGCCCAAACACATCTTGAGGTCTATATATATATCCCCTAAAGGTAAGGGTATATTGGTATCATGATCCTAGGTGTATCTATCACATTAGGGTGATCTCCATAAGCCTTACCGTGAATGCCACGCACCAGTACCAGCAAAGTCTAACTTATTTTTTACCCTCGAAACTCATTCAGACTCTGATTTTTGCAAATGAACTATGTAAACCCACTAAATTTAATGTTCTAGATGAATTGGTGAAGTCATATTTTCCATTTAAAGTTGTTTAGATAAAATATGGTTCCCACACCTATACTTTCTAATTTTCCAACTTTTAGCCAATAGGTCGAAATGAGCTTGGGTGCATTAGACACAAACCAAAGGTCTACCTAGTCTTAAATCAATATTCTAGAGCTACTGAAGCATTCAGAATTCTCATCTGAGATTGTTTATAGAAGTTTTTATCTCAGTGGATATTTAGAACCAATAAAGACTTCTAAACATAGAATTGGTCTTACAAACCAAACGAACTGCCTGTTAACAAAATCATCAGTCCCAATAAGACATAAATGACTTGGAGAAGCTATAGAGAAGCCCTAATAGTAAAGATAAGTATTAATATAGAAAATAACCAAAACGGTCATTACAGTTGTAATGTGACTTGAGAAAACTTTACTGGTGGTATTGAATGAAGAGGTACATAGTGGAGTGTGTGTCTAAATTCTATAATTGCTAGTATGTAAAGTATTAAAATCAAAGGTACATGGAATTTCTCCAAAGATTACCCATTCTTGAGTGGAGGTGGGAGAGGTAACTATAGATTTTGTGATAGGTCTTCCCAAGAACCTGGGGAAGTATGAACTAATTTGGGTCATAGTAGATAGGCTAATGAAATTAGTCTATTTAATTCTAGTTAGAGTGAATTTGAGCTCTAAGAAGTTGGTCGAGATCAATGTTAAAGATAGAGTGTGGATACTTGGGATGCCCTTTTCCATCATTTTATATAGAGGTACGCAATTGAATTCTAAATTTTGGTACAGGTTTCATGAAGAGTTGGTCACCCAACTAAATTTTAGCATTGACTTTTATCCTCAAACTGATGGACAGTTGGAGAGGATGATTTAGGTGTTGAGAACATGTTAAGGGCCTGTGTGATTCATTTGGATGGCAATTGGGGCTAGATTTTATCATTGTGTAAGCTTTCATACAAAAATAGTTATCACTATATCATTGATATAGCCCTACTCAAGGCACTCTATAAGAGGCGGTGTAGATCGCCAGTAGGGTAGTTTGAGACTATGATATTAAGCCTTTGGGCATTGACTTGGTGATGAAAGCTCAAGAAAAGGTGAGATTCATCCAAACCAAGTTGCTGGCAGTCTAGAGTAGGCATAAAAAGTATATAAACCATAAGTAATGGACATGCCATTTAAAGTTGGTGAATAGGTTTTGTTGAAGTTGTCTCTTATAAAAGAAGGCATGAGATTTGGCAAGAAGTTCAAGCTTAGCCCTTGGTATATTAGTATGTTCAAGGTTCTTGAGGATTCTGGTCCAGTAACATACAGATTGGTATTGCCTCCCAACTTATTAGAGGTCCATTCGATGTTCGATGTATCCATGCTAAGAGGTATCATAGGAATGGGGTTTACATTATTAAGTGGGATTTAGTTTTTTTAGATGAGGATCTTACTTATGAGGAGTAGCCAATTATCATTCTTGATTGAGATATTAGAAAGTTGAGAGTAAAGGAAATTTGATTGGTCGAGGTCTAGTGGAATCATCAACGGATAAAAAAGCCCTTTGGAAATCGAGAAGGACATGAAAGATAAGTACCCTCACTTATTTGAGGATACAAGTACTCTTTTTTTCCTCAACATGGATCATTTTCTTACTTTGATTATTTAGAGATGAATGATTATCTATTTTAATAATCTTTTCCATTGTTATGGGTGAGTCAATCATGCAAAAAATAGGGTTAATTTTTTCCCTTGAATGAAAGTTAAAAATTTTAAGCTAGGCTATTTTGGAATAAAATCAAAGCGAGGTAAGGTCTAAGGTGATCGCGAATGGATTGGGTAAGGTTAGTTAAGTTTAGCTTCATTTTATAATAGCTATCTCGATAAAGAATTCATAGGACTTTTTGAAAGTGAATTTGAGTGAATAAACTCCCAATATCCAACTGTAAGTAGAGGAATTAGTATAGATTTCATGGCTTGAAGGTGTGTTGTAGCAAAACAGAGAGGATTCCCAAGTTCCTTCCCGCCACTCCCGCTATAGTAGGTGGCATATTGCTATAGCGACTCTTGCTATGGAAAAAAAATTCCTATGATAGAAAAAGTCAAAGGCAATCAATCCACCTATGGCGGGATTAGGCCGTTATAGTGGGGTATAAAGTTGTAGATGCAAAAAATTTCAAAAAATAGCTTATTATTCTAAACTCATTTTGGGGAAGGGCATAGGCGACTTGGGCAATTTCTTTTATTTTCCATTGTTTTTCTTTGTAAAGGTAAGTTTTTGCCCCCATTAACTACGATTTAAGCTTGAATTAGTAGATTTTTTTGTGCAAAGAGGTAAATTGGATATAAAACCTTTGGATTTTAGTTTTTTATCACTAATTTACTCTTACAAGTCATTAATTCACTAATGTAACCATGCGATTGGTAGGTTTAAGGTGAAATATGGTAGAAACCCCCTAAAATGGGAGGTATGACCATGAATTTAGTCTTAGGGGTTAGAGAATAGGTTGTAATACTTGATATGGTAGTTCATTTGGTTGATTATTTCTAATGTTCGTGTTTTTAGACCATGATCACGCAAAAATTTAATGAAAAAGAAAGGCCCTGACAATTGAGTGGTGCAGGATTGAATTAAGGTAGATGATAGTTTAAATATAATTAAACCTAATTTGTGTTGTATGTGCATGTTTACTAATTGTTAAAATTTCTTGCACAATACATGGTCATTAAAAGAGAATGATTATTTGATATCTTAAGTGTTATTCATATGTAACAAATTTAAATAAGATTTGTTAGATTTTACAAGTGGTGTTATGTTATAATTATGGTTGTGATTGTTGTGATATCCGTCATTATTGTGAAATAAACTCGTATTTGACGTATTCACGGGATAGGAGATATAAGGTTATCAAATACTTAATGCTTCGGATTTGGTACATAGACAAGGAATTGTCCCCTACAGGTCAAAGCTAGTGGGTGTGTACATAAGACCCTTTGCATGTGTGCACAAGTTAGAGGTGACACGGTTCCTTGAATGAACTTGGAATTATGTGTTTCTTGATTTCATTGGTTCCTTGAGTGAACCGGGGTTTATATGCTTAAGTGTTAACGTGGTATCTTGTGTAAATTGGGATGCATTTTGTTTCTACTTTGGTTATTAAGGATCCTTAAGTGGTCCAGGTTTCTTGAAAATTGTGACATGGCTCTATGTTGTCTATTACTTGTATGATTTGTATATGGTTTATATGATAGTTATATCATGCTTGTTGACTTGGAGTCTAATTATTGGTCCTAGTTGATTTAACTAGTTATCTTTGTTGGCTTTTTTTTACTAAACTTCATGGTTTTCTTGTTGTGCTACATTTTTTTAAGTGTCTATATTTCTTATTTTGGGTTGGACGATGAACCTATCGGTGCACCATTATTTCTTGGTTACACGTGCTATTATTTTTATTTAAGTGTAGAGCATATTCTAGTGACTATGTTGAGACCTCGGCTGTGATTTGGATCATCATAGCAAGCCCATATAGGAAGCTTTACAGGGTTTGTATAGTAGGTCTGTGGGTCCCAAGGTTTTAGACAGCTAGAGATTCGAACATTCAGGTAAGGGCTTCAATTTTAGTTCATCGAGACAAGAAGGGCATTCTCATTCTTTTGGGACCTCTCAGCTTGAGTCAGGTGACAGAATGTGTTATGTATGCGAGGAGATTGGTCATATAGTGAGGGACTATTCTCGTGTGTATTTAGTCCTACCCAACAGAGTTCTCAACTTTAGTTTTGTCCGACTCCTATTCCTATGGTTTCAAAGTGGTTCACAGTGTGTCAGTGGTTGTATCATAGGCTTAAGGTGGAGCTTGGGGAGTATGCAGTACTGAACATGGGGTTGCTCAGTCTCAGAAGAGGCATGGCCAGTGCTATGCTATACTTGGGAAACCCAAGGTATAGGCCTCTGATGTAGTTATCACAGGTATCATTTTAGTTAGCCATATTTTTTCTTCTATGTTATTTGATCCTGTGTCAACATTCTCTTATGTGTATACATATTTTGCTACTAGTTTTGATGCTACATGTGATTCTCTTGTTGTGCATGTTTGTGTTTCTACCCAGTAGATAATTATTTAGTCATCGATCTGATATATTTATTTTGTGTAGTGACCTTTGTAGGGCATAGGACTAAGGTAGACTTGATAATCCTAGATATTTTTGAATTTGATTTTATATTGGGTATTGATTGGTTAGCTCACAATCATGCAATTTTAGATTGTTTTTCCAAGATCATGACTTTAATTGCTTTGAGTGTGCCAAGGTTATCATTGAAGGGTATACCTAGTTCAAATTTGAAAGGGCCTATATCTTTTCCACATGCTCGCCATATGAAAGAAAAGGAGTATCTTTCTTATTTGGCCTATATACGCGATAGTTTTGTGTCACTGCCTCTTTTGGATTATGTCCAATTTATTAAGGATTTTTAGGACATGTTTTTTGTATATTTGTCTGGTATGCCTCCATATCATGATATTGATTTTGCTATTGATATGTTCCAAGTATTATTCATGTTTTAATACCTCCTTATTGGATGGCCCCAACTAATTAAAAAAAATTAAAGAAGCAGTTGTAGGATTATTGAGTAAGGGTTTCACTAGACCTAGTATGTCTTCTTGGGGTGCCCCAATCTTTTTTGTAAAAATAAGGATAGATATATGCATAATGTATTAAATATAAGAAGTTGAACAGGGTGACCACCAAAAATAAGTGTCCCCTTCCTCTCGTTGATCTATTTTACCAGCTTCAGGGTACTTTAGTGTTTTCTAAAATAAACTTGATGTTTGGTTATCACCAGTTAATGAATAGAGATTTGGATGTTCTACAGTTAGATTTTCAGACTTGGAATGGCCATTATGAGTTTTTGGTCATGTCTTTTGAGTTGACCAATGCCCAATCATCGTTCATGGACTTTATGAATTGAGTATTTCAACCATATCTTAATTAATTTGTGATTGTATTTATAGATGATATCTTGGTTTATTCTAAGAATGAGGTTGACTATGTAAGACATTTGAGGACTCTGCTTCAATGATTGTGAGATAGAAGTTATATTCCAAGTTCCCCAAGTGTGAGTTTTGGTTAGATTCTTTTTTTTTTCTTGGGTCATGTGGTGACCAAGGATGACATTATGGACGATCCTACCAAAATAATGGTGATTTGTAATTGGGCTAGACCTACTTCTCCTATCGATATTCGAAGCTTCATTGGTTTAGCTAGTTATTATTGATAGCTTATGAAAGTTTATGATTCCTTTGATCAAGTTGACTCAGAAGAAGATTGTATTTCAGTGGTTGGATGCATGTGAGGAGAGCTTCCAAAAACTCAAGGAGTTGTTGATTTTGTCACCTATCTTGGCCTTGCCCAAAAAGGGCATAGGTTTTACCATGTTTTGTAATGCTTTTGGTGTTAGTTTGGACACTGTGTTGATGTAGGAGGGTAAGGTGATTGCATATGCTTCTCATTAGGTGAATCCTTATAAAAGAAATTACCCTATCTATGATTTGGAGTTGGTCGCAGTGATTTTTGTGTTAAAGTTGTGGCAACATTACTTGTATGGGGTTCATTGTGAGATTTCTCTAATCATCATAGATTTTAGTATTTCTTTACCCAACAAGATAAAAATATGAGATAGAGATGATGGCTTGAGTTGCTGAAGGATTATGATCCCATTATTATTTATCATCAGGTTAATACTAAGTTGCGGATGCCTTGAGCCCAAAAGTGATGAGTATGGAGAGTTAAACTCATTTTTTGACTCAGGAGTGACCTTTGGGCTTGAAGATTTTATCTTTAGCTATCCAGTTTGTTAGGGTTGATATTTCGACACCCAGGCATGTGTTAGACTTTGTTAAGGCTAGATCTTTATTGATGGAGTAACTTTGAGCTTATTAGTTTGATGATGATAGATTAAGGATGATTCATGATAGAGTATTGAGTGGCAAAGACAAGGTGGCTTCTCATGATTCCTATGGTGTTTTGAGGATTAGTGGCTGATTTTGTGTATCGAGGGTTGGTGGATTGGTTAGACTTATTTTGGAGGAGGCTCATTGTTCTATGTATTCGATTCACCTAGGAGTGGTTAAGATGTATCATGACCTAAAGAAATATTATTTGGGGGGTTGTATGAATACGGATATTATGGAGTTCACGACTTTTTTTCTAAATTGCTAGAGGCGAAGTATAAGAATCAATGGCATGGTAGCGTAATACAGAGGACACCCATTTTTTAGTAGAAGTGGGAGTAGATCACCATAGTTTTTACTATTGGCCTACCCCCTACCTTAGGGATGTTTGACTTTATTTGGGTGATTGTTGATAAGCTTACCAAATCAGCATATTTTATACCTGTGAGAGCAAATTATAACACAAAGAAGTTGACCAAGATTTATATTAGGGAGATTGTTCGATTTGATGGTATCCCAATATCCATTATTTCTGATAAAGGTACTCAGTTTACCTTAAGTGTTTAGAGTATCATGCAGTGTGAGTTGAGTACTCAACTTGATTTCAGCATAACTTTTTACTCTCAGATGGATGGTCTATCTGAGAGGACTATTCAGGTTATAGAGGACGTGATTCGAGCATATGTGATGGATTTCGGTGATCATTGGGACCAATTCTTGCTCTTATAGGAGTTTGCCTAAATAATAATTACCATTTCAACCTTCAAATGGCGCATTTTAAGTCATTATATTGGTAGATATATAGATTCCCTATGCGATGGTTCGACTCTTTAGGTGAGATTAGGGCACAGATGTGTTGAGGGGTTTTATATGGATTATGTGATATTGATTCAAAGAGATTAGAGGCTACCCAAAGTAAGTAGAAGAGTTATGCTGACCGTCAAGTGCGCAATGTTGTTTTCATGGTTGGAGATCTGGTTTTGTTGAAGATTTCACCTATGAAGGGTGTGATGAGATTTGGCAAGAAAGGGAAACTTAGATCGAGGTTAATTGTCCCTTTTGAAATCCTTAATAAGTATGGAGATATGACATATAAACTGACTTTTCCTCCACATCTCTCAGTTTTTCATCACATATTCCACGTTTTTTGTTGAATAGATACTTTCTAGATGACGCATATATGATTCAGTGGGATTTTGTTTTGTTAGACCATGATTTATCCTTTGAGGAGGAGCCCATTGCTACCTTGGATAGGCTGACTAAAAAGTTGAGATCTAAGCATATTGAGTCAGTGAAGATCCAGTAGAGACATCCTACCATTGAGGAGGCGGCGTGGGAGGTTGAGTCTGATAGAAGGCGTAGATACCCCGAGCTCTTTACCGCTTTAGGGATTTTAGTTACTTTTAGTTCGAGGATGACCTAGTGTTTTAGTGGTGGATAATGTAACAACCATAGTTTGTTTTTCCCTTTTATGTGTGTTGATTATTTTTTTTCCTTCCTCGTAGTTTTTACATTTTATATGCAAATTGGGGGGATAGTTGGCACGATCCTCAATGCATTCGAGAATGATTTGGAGAGTTTGAATCAATTTGAGGCTTTAAAAGCCATTAATTTGACTCAGGCAAATATTGAGTTTTGGGTGACAGATGAAAATTTAGACTATTCTATTAAATTTGGTATGTAAATTTTTGGTTAGTAGCAGGGTCGTTTAGGTAAGGAGCCTTTATTTTATATTTTGACCTTTCATTCGAAAACTAGTGAAATAAGCCAAAATAGGGTCCCAAGGGGCTAGATTTTGTAAACAACCTCTTTTCAAAAATTTGATGATACCATTGAGTTTGAAACATCAAAAATATCCTAGTAGCATATATAGTTACTTTTATGGATTCTCGAATGAATCCTGAGGGTCTATTTGGAGGTTTTGAAAATTTGCATTTTAAGTTGTTTTCCTGGTTCTAGTGCAGCTGCTATAGTGGTCATCTGTTCGTCTTAGTGATGTCACTTAGGAAGACCAAGGGTCACCTTAGATGAGGCCCATCTTCCTCATACATCGCCTTAGTAATGTCTTCCACTGCCTTAGCGATACCACCTTAGTTGTAGATAGGGCGCATTAGCAATCACCGACATGGAAAGTGACTCCTACCTTAGCGATAGTCAGGCCACCTAGGCAACATCTCTAAGTCAATAATCATACCGCCTAGGCAACGTCACTAGCATACAATCCCAATTTTCAACTGCCACAACCCAAATCCATCGTAAGTGGAACCTACACTACTCACTCGGTAGGAGAACCATCTACCCCAAAATACAAATCCATAATCAACACTTAGAAGAGTCAGATAGCTAATCCAGTAATAAATATATTCAAATACAAACCAAAAATAAGTACAATAAATGCGGAACAATGTACTTAACAATAACCATCCCTAGAAATCAAAAGTCATTTGTACCAAAACTAATAAAGATTGCCAAGATGGGGATGCATCCCCAAAACTAAAAGGAAATCTTAAGTCCAAAAATGAAAACTATGTCATAAAGGAAAGTTCTCAAGGTAGCCCAGATATGTCGCTCACCCCAAAATCTGAAATCAATCACTAGAATCAAAAGTGAGGTCTTGTAGGAGCCGCTGGAATACGCACTACACTCACAAAAGTAAGAGAAGGTGTAGTATTATCCCACAATAAAATAATAGTGTACTAGTAGGGTCATTTGGCCAACTCAAGAAGAGAATATGAACACATATCCAAATTATAGTATAACACATCAATCCATGCTCAAACCAACATATACTTAACATAACAATCAATAAATAAATAGTTTAAGATTGAAACTAGTAAGTCAACAAAATATCACTAAATCACATTCATCCAAGCCAAGTCAAAACATGTAAATATTATCAAACGTAAAATATATTCCTCGGTTCACTCATAAAACCATCAAACTCACCAAACCCTTGTACATACATGCTATGAGTAAAAGATTCATCCTCTATCCATGACCTATAGGGGGGAATTTTCGACCATGTATTAAATCTCAAACAGAAGTGTCTACCAACCTTGATTCACCAAAAACATGTGAGAACATTTCAAATACCAAAATAGTCCATATTTAACAATGATGTAGGTCAATATCATACAAAAACGTAAAATCATTTGCATTGACGACACGAAAAAACATCTACTAACAAGCCACACTATAAAGTAGTTAACATGCATACATAACACAAATTAAATTAAAACTACAGTACCATCACCTACCTCAAACCAAACTTATACAACTCTATTAAGTTGGAACTTTGCCCTTTCGTGCAATTTTCACATACTCTTGATCTAGAACATGCATGTAAATATATAATTAATGAAATGACCAATCATGTTGAAAATTGTAACCCACACTCGATCCCTAAGCTCAAGTTCATGATAATTTTCTTCTTGTTTAGGACTTTTCTACTGTAATTCACCTCACTATGAATTTCATGGATAAATTAGTGAATTAATGAAATTCAAGAGTAAATTAATCGTTAATAATTAAAACTAATTAACGTATTACTTAATTTTCTATTTTTCACCGAAAAACAACCAATCAGTCCTAAAATTCCCCCTTAAGAAATTGGCAAATCTAAGGCTTAATTATCAGTTACTAGTTAATAGTAAAGAAATTCTTACCTTAATGAATCCAAATAATGAAAATTTAGTGGAAATGCCCAAATCTCCCCACATTTTTCCAAAATGACTTTTATAAAAAAACAAACTATATTGAAAAAAATTACTTAAATCTGCAACTTTTGCCACTACAACGAGCGTTGACTAAGTCTGTCTGTTGCTATGGCGACACCTCGCTATAGCAATGTGCATGCCCCTATAACAACGTCGATGGGACAAAAAGTTCATTTTTGCGCATAAATCTCATTTTATGCAACACATCTTAAAATCAAAACATTTCAAATAATGCCCTTTACGCTAAGGGTTTTTTGAGAGTTCTACTTACCTAAATTCAATTTTATAAATTTCCACGAATTTTGTATTATATTATCTAATTAAAAATCAAATCAAACACTACCCAACTTGCCCAAATCATTCATAAATTTTTCTAGACCTTACCTTGCTCTGATTTCGCTCAAACTAGCCTAACCTGAAATTTATTGGGTAAAATTTTAACATAAAATTTTTAAAGGGATGTTTGTACATAACGACAGAAATGATCGTTACACCACCCTTTTTCCTTCTTTTTACCACTTTCAAGTTTTGGGGCCTCGGTTTTGACAAAGTTTAGGAGGACTTTTCATCAATCTTGCTTGGGAAATTCCTAAACTCCTATTTTCATTATTTTCTACCAATTCCTTCTTCAATAAAGCTTTAGAAACTTGATTTCAAAAATAAATTTTGGGGGTTTTATTCGGTTAACTTTAAAGTAGTTTTCCTTTTATTTGAGCTCAACATGTAACTCATTTTTGAGTGGGGTTTCAATTGTAGACTCCTTTTAAATTAAAAAATATATTTCTAAAATAAAATTTTGGTTTTACCCCTTTTGTTTTTGAACTCATTTTTCAAATTAATTTTGGACCTGATTTAAATATAGCTAATATCGGTATCATTAGCGTTCTTTTGATGCACAGATTATGTTTTTGATAATTTTAGCTTGTGTTGACACCATTCATGAAGGAAAGGCTCCACATCAAAGTCTTAGACTTGAATTTTTTATTTTTTGGGGTAGGTTATGGCTTAACTTTCTTTAGACTGGAGTGGTAGTTAACTTTCTTTTAAAAGTATACCATGTGTTAGGGAATTTTAGTCGAGTGAGTAGTATTTGAAGATTTCTATTATTATCATGTGCCCCTGTGGGGATTATTTGCATATAATTGTTAACTTGAGAGAATATAATCGTAGTGATGCCAAAGTGGGAGCCTTATTTGACATTGTAGGCCTTATTTATGGATTAAAGTTCATTATATTTGTTGTATCAAACGTTTGGGGGCTTGAATAGATATTATATTTCTTTTTTAACATTATTTTCCTTTATCATGGTAGTAATACCCGAGAGAGGGAATTTTTGAGATGATATTATTGCTGACTACATGACTATTCACTTTAGTGGTGCTGAGGAGGGCTTATACTATGGATTATTATCTTTTTGAGGAGATTTGAGCTCATTTATCCCCTTTTTGAGTTGATTCATAATCATCATATTGACTTGGTTATGAGAATCCATCCTTATCTTACATATTCATAGAATTTGATACCACCAAGAAACACTTTATAAAATTCTTTATCCATGAACGGAAGATGGAGAGGTGAATGAGAAAAACTTTATTTCTTGATTTGTGAACATTAACTGGAGAGGTGAATTGAGATATGATAAGGTATATAGGTTGCAGACTCCCCATTGGTCCTGTCTTACAGTGTTGAGGCTCGAAAGGTGTATACAAAAAGCTATGTAATGGCTTACATCATCATTATTAGATCATTATTGTATTACATTGTTATATTTCTCCCATATACATTTTTGTTGTGTGGTTAGTTTTCTTTATTGCCTTTATATCTTAGATCTGATAATGGAGATGGTGTGAGATGTCATTTGGTAACTTTTTTATTTGCAGGTAATATTCTCACAGTATATTTTACTTGTATTATTTCTTACTTTGTTCAATTGGCCTATGAAGCCTAGTATGCCCTTCTGATGCAGATCCCAGTACGAGTATTGGTTGTGGTAGCTGATTTGTGTTTGATAGTTGATTTTTGGAGTACCTAGTGAGATCCCTATTCGAAACTTTGTTCCAGCCTTCATCTATCTTTACCTTGTCTTTATTATTATTTGAATATAAACATTTTATATTTTTAGTTTTCAAACTATATAGATGATCTTTCTGTTTATCACATAGTATATTGAGGGATATATGTATTTCTTTCAATTACTCACAGTATTTACATGTCTCACCTGATTGCATTCTATAAGTCTCCTATTTACTTGTTTTGTTTATTATCAAATTACTTTCTTTTGTGGATTCTTTGGCTTACCTACCAAGATTGGGTCGAGATAGGTGTCTTCATGACCTCTACTTTAGTGTCATGCCAACTTGATTTTGATATCATCCTAAGTATGACTTGGTTATCCCCATTTCATAGTGTTCTAAGCTGTAATGCTAAGCTGTAATGCTAAGACTGTGGCCTTAGGCATGCCTGGGATGGATAAGTTATAACAGTAAGTTGTTTATAAGTCTAGACCTGTGAAAATAATTTCCTTCACTCATCCTAGGAACTTAGTTGGGAAGGGGTGTTCAGTCTTTTTGGCACATCATCGGGATGTTAAAGGTTTTTTATATTAAGTCAGTTCTCATAGAGTTTGAGTTTCAAGAGGTATTTTCTACCGACTTGCCTGATATGCCTCCAGATCTTAATACTAATTTTTGCATCTACTTAGAGCTAAGCGCTTGCCTAATTTCTATTACTCCTTATCAAATAGCTCTGACTATGTCGAGAGAGCTCAGGACTCAGTTATAGAAGTTTCTTGATAAGGGATTCATTCATTCTAGTACTTTACCTTGGGGTGCTCCGATGTTTTTTGCTAAGAAAATGATAGTACCATGAGAATATGTATAGACTACACACAGTTGGATAACATTACCATCAGTAATAAGTACCATTTGCCCCAAATAGATAATTTATTTGACCAGTTGTCGGGAGCTTAAATTTTCTCCTAGATAGATTTGAGGTCACTATATCATCATATAAATATCCAGCCTGAGGATATACCCAAAAGAGCTTTTAGGACTAGATATGGACATTGCAAGTTGTTAGTGATGTCCTTTAGGTTAACTAAGGCATCTGCGGTATTTATGAGCTTGATAAATAGTATTTTTAAGTCTTTTTTAGATTCATTTATGATTGTATTTATTGATGATATTTTTATTTACTTCATGAGTAAGAAGGAACATGCGGGTTATATTTGCGTAGTCTTAGGTATTTTGATGGAGAAGCAACTTTATGCTAATTAAATTCTCAAAATGAGAGTTCTGGATATGTTTTAGGGCCTATTTTGGGTATATGGTTTCAAGAGAAAGGGTGATGGTAGATCCCCAAAAGATTGAGGATGTAAAGAGTTGGGTTTTGCCTAGCTTTATTACTAAGGTTTGAAGTTTTGTGGTTCTTTCTAGGTATTACTGCTGGTTCATTAAGAACTTTGCCTCCATTGCTACTTAATTAACAAGATTGACACAGAAGGAATTACAAACTTTTTTGTCTGACAAGTGCAAAAAGATCTTCCAAAATCTCAAATCTCTTTTGACCACAACTCTTATCCTTACTTTCCTAGTTGAAGGTAAATATTTTATTGTGTTTGGTGACGCTTCACACTCTGGTTTGGGTGTTGTATTAATGTGGGACAAGAATGTGATTGCCTATGATTTGAGGAAATTAAAGCCTTATGAGAGGAACTATCCAACTCATAAATTAGAGTTGCAGCTATGTATTTCGCACTTAAGATATAGAGACATTACCTTTATGGTGTTAAATATAAAGTTTTCATAAACCATCATAGTTTACAATATGTTTTCAATCAAAAGGACCTGAATTTGAGGAAGAGATGGCAGATGGAGTTAATAAAGGATAACAATATGACCATCCAATATAATAAGGGAAAGTCCAATATGGTGGTAGATTTATTAAGCCAAAAATTATGAGTAGGGGCAGCTTGGCTTATTTGAGAGTGGCAAGGTAACCTTTAGCTAGAGAGATCCAAAACTCTAGTGATATGGTTTATGTGATTTAGAATATCTTAAATGGGTGGAGTGTTGGCTATTCTGGAGGTAAGTTTAACATTCCTTGATAGAACCAAGGCTAAAAATTTTAAGAATGCAACATCAAACAGGATTTGAAATAAAGTTGTATGAAGTAAAACTCAAGATATCTTATTTGATGCATTGTGGTGTGTTGAGGTTGAGGGGGCACATGTGCATGCCTTGTGTTGATGAGTGTAATTTCTAATTTGCATGTAGCAGCTCATGGTTCTCAATACTCTATACATCCAGGAGCAACCAAGATGTATAGTCACTTGAGACAGCTCTATTGGTGGCCTCGAATAAAGAAATATATAGTGGAGTACGTGGCCAATTGTCATAATTTCCATCAGGTGAATTATGAACACCAAAGGCTTGCAGGTTTGCTTCAGAGAATGTCCATTTCTGAGTGAAAGTGGGACTTATTTTTTCTTGACAAGAATTTTCTTACGGGGAGGAGTAATAGCGATTCTTGACTTGGATGTTTGAAAGTGGAGGATTAAGGAGATTAGGTAAGTGAAAGTTCAGTGGAATCATTGTCCTGTTGAGAATGCCACTTGGGAGACTGAAAAGGATATGCGCGACAAGTATCCTCACTTGTTTAAGGATTCAGGTACTTTTCTTACTTCTTTTTTCCTTAGTTTCTTAATTTATTTGAGGATGAACAATGATTAAATTGGTGTTTGCTGTAATGACCCTTTCTATAATTACGGTATAGTCTAGCATGTCAAAATTTGGGTAAAGATTCTTCTTGAATAACATGTTAAAAATTGTAGACTAGACTAGTCTTAGATAAAATCTAAGCGTTGTGTCGTCTAGATTAGTTCAGTAATGGATAGTTTGATGGTTATATAATTTAAGATAATATTTGAATTACTACGAATTTAAGGAGTTCATAGAAACTTTTGAAAGTAAATTAGGATAAGTAGAATTCTGGATATCGCATTTGACGTAAAGAGGTTAGTTTGGGATGTTGATATCTGAAAGTATGTTGTAAAATGGAGAAATTTCGGGGAAGGGGGTAGGTTGACTTACTTTCTCTGACTAGGCCACTAAAGCGTGAGGCAGGCCACTATCACTAGCTAGCTATAGCGGGATTATTCTTTCAATAGAGGGAGAATCCCACTATCTAATACTGCTATAGTGAGAACCGAGCCCCTATAGTGGGATATACACTGTTAAATGCAGAAAATAGACTTAAAACATTATTTTAATTCCAACTTCATTCAAAATCTTTGAGAGGATATTTAAGGGA
Organism: Capsicum baccatum var. pendulum; assembly: GCA_030864225.1. Lineage (NCBI taxonomy): Eukaryota > Viridiplantae > Streptophyta > Magnoliopsida > Solanales > Solanaceae > Capsicum > Capsicum baccatum. The sequence continues at coordinate 64,293,308 of CM061551.1, forward strand.
AATTTTATATGTTTTCAATCAAACTCTTTCGTTAAGGTAAGTAAATCCCCCATTTAACTAGTTTTTTAAGGATTCAACCTTAGAATTATTAGGTTTTGAGTATGGGGAGGATTTCACTTTAGCTAGGCTTATTTTTTAGTGTATTTTAGTGAAAACAAGGTGATATCCTTGGATTTTGGTTAAGGATGGATAATTTGCTGCTACATGTTAACAGTTCACCTTTATAAATACGAATTTAATAGAATTAAGGTGGAATGGAGGTAGGAAAAACCTTAGAATAAGAGAATGATCATGATTTTGGATTTGTGGTTTTGTATAATTGTTGGTTCATTATTTGAATGTTGGTTATATTATTGGTTTTAGACCACAGCCAAATGAAAATTACAAGAAAGGGCAAAGCTAAAGTTTGTTAGAGTAAGTCCAAGAGTTGAACTGAGTTAGGTAATGGTTGAGTTGTAGTTGAGACCAAATTTAGCTTATGTGTACATGTTCCCTGCCTATTTGTCTACTTGTTTCAATGCATGATGTGTATATTAACTTGTTGGATAGTATTACAAGTTGTTTAATCAATTTAAATGAGATTGTGTAAAAAGACTTGTTTGAGATGGAAATGTGATTGTATTATCTCATATTATATTGTATAAGTTGTGATATGGATTTATATTGTGAGATGAATCGTTAAAGGTCATCATCACATAATTGATGAAAATTAGAGGGTATAAGAATAGGGAGGTTGGAATAAAGGTAGAATAACATTGTTTTGGCATAAGGATGGCAGACACTAGATGTTTGGACTATTTTGGTATATTGCCTGAGCTCTTCCTCTGCAGGTCATGGCTAGTGGATACAATAAGATCAATAGAATGTGTGTACAAGGTATTGATAAGTTTGACAGGTTCATGAATGAATCGAGTTATATGATTGTCAGTATTTTGGGTTCCTTGAGTGAATCGATCAATAATATTATTGTTGTTGGATCTATGGGTGGTCCGAGCTATTAATATACTTGAGTTTTGTAATTACTTATTGAATTCTAATGAGAATATAATTATGGCAAGGTTGAGTTAGTTGTTGTTAGTCACGTATTGACTTATTAAATTGTCTTATACTTGTCTGATTTCCTTGGTTCTTGTCAACATAAAGCTAAGTGAAGGTATAAATGCTAAGTGTTACATGATTGTACTTGCTTACAAAGTATTGGTTATGTGTTCATATTTATTATTTTAGTTGGCAGATGACTCTACTAGTACATAGTGATTTTGTACTGATACTACCTCGGTTGTTCTTTCTATTGAACGTAGAGCATATTCCAATGGCTTAAACGAGACCTCACCTTAGCAAGTGACTACTCCGACTCAGGGGTGAGCTATATCTTTCGAATAGTCATGAGTCCTAACTCTTATTATTTCTTGTCCAATTATTTCAGATACAAACATTTTCTTATTTTAGTTTACTGGGTTATATCTGCAGTTTAGCATTGTTAGATGTATTCATACAATGACTTTTAATTTTTGGAAGTATTTTAGTCATTTGATATTTTTATGTACTTATTTATTATTCAAATTATTCAAGATAATGGTTGTTAATGGAATTTCTATTTCTCCTTTAAAAATCTGTTAAGTGTTGGAGTTGGACAGCTGGGGTTAGATGTTTCTACCACCGGAGAGATAATGTGGGTGCCACTCACGATGGGTTGGATCGTGATAATGACCGTTTGAATTTGCGGCATGGAAAATAGAAAAATTAGGATGAGGAAAATGTGGTAACTGGGACTTTTTGGGTATCATATATCAAAAAATAGCTACTATATTTATTCTTTACTATATATTTAACCTTTTAGCTTTTTCTCAACACTCATTATTTACCATAGGCCACAATGAAAATCTTTTCATATCCGTGTGTTGTGTTTCTTTATTTTTCTTTGATATTTTTTTCTTTAATTCTCATTCTTCCATGATCTGAAAATCAATTGACCAAATACAATTTTATGGGAGGAAAAGAGTCAAACTATACTATACAAAATAGACTGTATTTTTTAAAAAATAAATTATTTTTCAGAATTTCAGGGATCGTGAATTTTGAAAGAGTCAAAGTTATTTTATAATCAAGTAATTTATCTCTTAAATCAGGTTCTATTTCTCTATCTTTTATTAGGTTTTCATACTTGTTTGTTTTAATAGTTCATATATGTAGAGTGTCTTTATAATTTTTTTTAGAATTTAGTTATGTCAAGCAGAAATGTGAATCCGCTTATTTAAAATTTTAAAAGAGAAAAAAAATTGAAACTCTAATACCACAAAAAGAGTCTCGATATTTCTAATGGAAAAAAAATATAATATCGAATCGAAAATTTGGAAAAACGTTTGTAAGATAAACAAGTTAGTAATTTAGTTCAGTTAAATGATAATAATAATAATAATATAATAACAACAACAACAACAACAACAACAACAACAACAACAACAACAACAACAACAACAACAACAACAACAACAACAAAATTCAAGAACTAGAAGAAGAAGTTAGTGATAAAATAAACATCAATCCTCAAGAAAATTAACAGTGTCTCAAAAGAGATTAGGTGGATTTACTATATATGTATGTATGTCTTGCTCCTCATTAAAGTTTCGTCTTAGACTCCTAATATGGTTGAGGCACCTCTGATAATTGGTATAATTAGACTGCATATCTTGCTGGCCGATTCTCAAAATTTAGAATTCACTCTTATATTAAATAAATTTCAAATTAATTTTTGGATAGAACCCAAAATGATTTAAATTTTTAAAATTGATGGGCAATTATAATGAAATTGTGACAATGTTTTGTGAGCACGCAACATATTGAATGTTATAGTTCTAGTAACATCTTTTGGAGAAGTTTTATTTTTTCTTATTATCTACCGAGGATTATTAAATAAGAAATCTATCAAATACATTTATATTTTTAATTGACTTAAAACATAAAATAAAAACTTGATAGATTTACTATATTTATTATATTGGATAATATTTTTCACTGTTATCAATATAAATGTTGAAGGTTGAAAAAAAAAAATCAATATAAATGTTGAATATTGAATACTATGATATTTTTGTCATTCCAAATTCTTAATAATTTGCTTTTAGAATCTACGTAATTTTGTTTTTCAGTTTCAAAACAAATACTATAGTGTTTGTTTTGTTTGGAACCACCATGATAAGGCTTTGAAAAATTATCTCCACTCGAAACTTAATTTGTCTTCTAAAGGTAACATATATAAATCGAGTGTACGAAATATATAAATGAGCAAAATTGGAGAAATTGTAGAACTGGCAAGAGTAAACAATAAGTGGGTAGTGGTGCCTTTTTCTTTCTTTCGGGGCTGAGGGCAATTAAAGGAAGTATTTAATTTTTTGGAAAAAGTTATTCTTCTTAATTAATTCAGAAATACATATATATCGTAGTAAGAAATATAGAACATAGCAAATGACAATTTAATTAATACCTATATATAAATACAACAACAACATCCCAGAGGAATCCCACATGTGGGGTTTAGGGAGGGTAGAATATATGCAGACCTCACTTCTACCTCTACGAGGTAGAGGAGTTGTTTCCGTTGTTTCCGATAGACCCTTGGCTTAACTGGTACCTATCAAGCAATTTGAAAAAGTGTTACACAACAACAAACAATATAAAGGACAATAACGAAAACAAAATGATGCAATAATGGTACACGTACAGTGAAAGCTAAAATTGAAGCTCAAGAAACTACAAACATAGTGCTAATAATACTGAAATGTGGGAGGTCCAAGAATAACCTCTGAGCCTATCTCACAAGGAAAAGAGAGACATTCAACGATTAACTAATCCTCTACCCTAACACGCGACCTCCAAACTCTCCTATCTAAGACCATGTCCTCAGTAAGGTCAAGATGACCCAAGTCCTGTCTAATCATTTTCTCCCAATCATCTTCTCCTCACATGCCCAAATCATCTCAATCTCACTTTTGTCATCTTGTCCACCATGGGAGCTACTTCTACCTTATCCCTATCTCATCATTTCTGATCTTGTCTCTCCTAGTATGAACACACATTCACCTCAACATTCTCATTTCCACAACTTTTCTTTTGAACATGAGAGTTCTTAACAGGCGAACACTCTATTTCATACAACATAATTTGTCTAACCACCAGTCTTTATAACTTACCTTTTAAATTAAGTGGTATGTGTTTATCACACAAGACCCCAGAAGCTAGCCTCCATTTCTTCCATTTCGCACCAATATAGTGTGTGACATCTTCATCGATCTCACCATTACCTTGGATTAAGGATCCTAGGTACTTGAAACAATCTCTCTTGGGGATGACTTGAGACTCAAGTATTACTTCCACATCGATGTCAGGTGCAACATCACTAAACTTACATTTTAAATATTAAATCTTGATCTCGCTCAACTTAAATCCTTTAGACTCCTATGTTTATCTTCGAACCTCGAGCCTAATATTAACTCTGCTCCTAGTCTCATCAACCAACATTATGTCATCGGTAAAATAACGTACAACACCACACCTCACCCTGGAAATGATCCGTCGGCTCATCCATAAATACCTATATATAAATAAAGTCTTTTATTTAATTTGAGACTTGGAAGTCTTTCAAAATAACTTAATTAGTAGGTGTGGAAGTCTTTCAATATAAAGTTCACTTTAAAAGAAGAGTAATTTATATGCATCTCTAATATAGGTAATGTTTATATTATATATAGAATATGTTGTACTTTAATTTACATGGAATGGTATTTGAGTCAGAATCTAAGTTCATGATATTTTTCAATATTGAAAATTCACCACTTATTTTAACATATATAAAAAGATAAGCACATCATTATTTTGAAATAGCGGAGAAATAATAAAGTAATTTATATGCATCATTAATATAGGTAATATTATATTATATTAGAATATATTGTACTTTAATTTACGTGGAGTGTTATTTGGGTCAGAATCTAAGTTCATGATATTTTTCAATTTTGAAAATTCACCACTTATTTTAACATATGTAAAAAGATAAACACCTCATTTTTTAGAATTAGAGGAAAATATATATATATATATATATATATATATATATATATATATATATATATATATATATATATATATATATATATATATATATATATATATATATATATATATATATATATATATATATATATATATATATATTAATAAGATTTAACATAATTTAATATCTTGGCCACAATTGCACCATCAATTATCCATAATTTTCTCTCAAAATAAAAGTAACTGACAGAGTCAAAACCATTAACACAACACCGTCTGCTCATGCAATTGATAGATTTCATTTCCCCTGCAATTTACTTTTTTTAAAAGTATTTTACAATTTTATCTAAGGTCTATCAAATCCACCTACATACACTCCTAGGTTTAGAAAATATCTGAGCCGAGAAAGCTTGGATACCACCTAACACATTAGTAAATCAATTGAAGTATGTCTTCATAAGAGAGGAATTTTACTGTTCAGCTAGTGATCTTTCCAATCGTTTTGTCCAACAGAGATTGGTATTGATCCACTGACAGCTTCTTTGTGCTCAGAGGTACTCATGGGTATCTAAATGGTAGTCTGCCCACTATTAAATTCAATTGTTGCAATATGTCCTGCTGGACTAAAGCTGACACACCACCAAAGTAAATGTTGCTCTTTGAGTGGTTTGTTACTAAGTTTGAAGTTGCAAAAAGTTTATAAAATATTTGAATAGTGAGCTAGCTGATATTACATCTTCTCTGTGAAAAATAGAGCAAATCATCAATAAACTTAGCTAATTGTGTTGAACTTCTGACATTTTGAATGTAAGTTAAAGTTTGATTACTTCTCAAACTCTTCAACATTTTGATCAGGTAATTCATGCTTAAAAAAAAAAAAAAGATTATCGTCCCACTCTTCTCTTAGAAGCAAAAGATGAAGATGGAAAACTATTGATTTCAAGGAAGTATTGAATCATCTTTAAGCACATTAGGATGAATATTTTACAAATAAATAGTTGTTGACCCTAATAAGCCTCTATAGAAACCCACAATTTTAGTTGTTACTCCCTCAGTACCTCTGATAATAGTACCATCCTTATTTGATTTTGGGCCCTCCTTTCTTTTATTTTAGCAAAAAAAGGTTGTGTTAGAGTCTCCTAATTATATCCATTGTACCCTAGATTTCTGCTTGTAAATGTTTCTTTAATTTTATTCCATTTGCTCAATTGTAATCTAAATTTCTTATTTTATGGTATAAAATCTAAAGCTACAGAGGCATGCCTCATGTGACTCTATTTATCTAGCAGCTCTGTTTTGATAGATTGTACCCTTGTAAAGATGCCCATGAGACCAATCCTATTCAAATCTTAGAATTCTCTTTTGACAGTTTTCAAGTTCTTCCAAATACCTCTCATTCTTCTATCTTATATCAACCTGTTGTACTTAACTCAATTTCTAAAGTCAGTGTGTTGTTCTAAGCAATTGTAGAACTTGAAAGGTCTTCTTTTTAGATCCACAACCTCTTTCATTGCTATACTTAAAGGGTAAGTGGTCTAAAAATAGAGGGTTAATCACCAGTACTAGTTGGACAGGAATAGTCAATAACCAGGAAGCATTAATTAGAGCTTTATCAATTCTACTATATACATGTCTATTTTTCCATGTGAAAGATTTGCCTAATTTAGATACTTCTGAGATATGCCAATCCACTATAAAGTTTCTAAAATACCTAGTTTCATATTCCTAACCTTGGCAGCTAATCTTACTATCTTCCTGTGACAAGATAGAGTTGAAATTACCCATAATGAGCCACAGTCCATTGACTTGAGATTCCAAATTCCTTAAAACTGACTATAGTGGTGCTCTTGTTTCTATTGTGTGAAGACCATAAACTGTTGTAAATTGGAAGCTCCTACTACTCTTCATTCTACTATGTATATGCTGAGCTAAGTCTTTTAGTGGTAAAAAAGCTACTTCATGGTACAACAGAGCCTCAAGAAACCATCTCGGAAACACATCTGCAGAACACAAGAAATATTCTCTTCTTAACAACAACAGATAATAATAATAATAATAATAATAATAATAATAATAATAACAATAATAACAACAACAACAATAAGAACAAGAAGAACAACAAGAACAACAACAACAATAACATTGTATTTTCACATAGTGGGGTTTAGAGATGGTAGAATGTATACCTTCTATGTCACTATCTCAAAGATGAGGTTTAGGGCTATTTCTGATAGACCCTCAACTCAAGACAAACTACAATCCACGAAAAAGATGTAAAAAGGGTATAAAAGACAATAAGAATTAACATAACAACATGTAGTAACTAAAAATAAACTAGCACAAGCGAACTACCCATAACAACATATATCAATAAGAATTTAAGAACAAAAAGTACAAATGTAGTACTATGACTACTACTGAGGATAACACTCCTACCTAGTAGCATGAATGCCTTCTAACCTACTAACATTCTATCCTAATTTGCGCTCATTGTCTTCTTATATAAGGTCATGTCCTCAGTAAGCTGCAACCATGCTATATATCGTCTAATCACCTTGCCTCAATATTTCTTCAGTCAACCTCTATCTCATCCGAACCATCTCAACCTTGTTTCCCGAATCTTGCCATCCATCAAAGTCACTCCTACCTTATCTTGGATATCTCAATTTTTAATTCATTATCTCCTAGTTAATCTATATATCTATTGCAACATCCTCATATTTTTCAACTTCATCCTTTGGATATGAGATTCTTGATTACCCAATGTTCCACTCCATACAACATGTCTAGTATAACTACCACTTCCTAGAACTTGCCCTTAAGTTTACGAGGCATCTTAGTTTCTTATTATATAAGAATTAAGAAGTGAGTCTCTATTTCATCCATCCTATACACCACTACGGTGGGTGACATCCTCATAAATATCTTTGTTTTCCTAAATAATAGATCCAAGATATTTGAAACTACCTTTTTTTTAATATCCTGAGTATCAACCCTTACCTCTATGTCAACCTTATGTGTTATATCCCTGAACTTGCACTCTAAATATTCAGTCTTGGTTCTAATGAGCCTAAACCCTTAGAATCCAGGGTCTTCCTCCAAACTTGTAACTTATAATTAACTCCTACACAAATCTTGATCTTAGATGGATTTATACACCTAAGTGTCATAATGTATGTTTGTTTAGCTTTATTTTGAGAACTTCTTGTATGAATAATGAGTGGTTAATGATATAATTGAGAATCGAAGTGTTAATATACTTGATTATAATGTTTAAGGTGTGTTTCAAATACGTTTAGAATCAGTTTTTTCACTTAGAGTTTAGATGAGAAAACTAGTGATACTAGCTTGAGCTATGTGTATCTTGGTTAATCTTGATAGATTCTAGTGTCTGTAATGAGTTATCAAGGATTTAATTTTCTAATTGTGTGTGGAATAACTCTTTTATAGTATTTAAAGTTCAATTGAAACAATCCAAGAGATAAAACATTAATTTAAAGTTTAAACTCCAAAACTAGTACTCTTAGCTTGAGTTATTTTCCTTCCTAGTTATCATGTTGGATTCGATTTTGTTTTGAGCTCTAATTTATGGTGTTTGATGTTGTAGGATGCTTGTTGAGTCAATAAACATGATATATGGTTGATTTAAGAGCTATAAATCAAGAGAAAAGGTCACCACAAAGCAAGGAACAATGAACCAAAAGCATGAGGTACAATGTGACAAATTTGGACTTTTAGGACTCATTGCCGTGCCACGGGCCTTAGGCACTGCTTTAAGGCTGCGACACACCCTTGGGTACATCCAAAAATGTTATTTCCAGTAGATAACTGTGATATCAATATGCCATGGACCCTAGGCCAAGCAATAAGGGTATGGCACACTACTATGTCAAAATTGGGAGCTTTGGTCCTACTATAAATAGGACACTTAAACTTTAATGTAACCACCTTGGATGACCTTAGGGATTGACAAAAGGTTGGAGAATACTTCAATTAGGGTTTTACTTCCATTAGTTTACTTTTGTACTTTATCATGTATTCATCTCTTATGATTACGTCTATGTTCATGAGTGCCTAATTGCACTTTTCCGGGGTTAATGCCAAGAACATGAGTATTATTGTTATGAATTGAATTGATTGTGGTTTTTTATTCTGTGTGACTGTTAATTTATCCTTGTTATCACTATTTTAAGGATTTGTAACCCTTAGAATACATGCTATAATTCTATTATGAACCCGAAAGGAGGAATGATAGGATAGAACGTGGGATAGATAGAATAGGATCGTATATTCACTTGAATAAAGTTAAATTTTGCACTTAGGATAGGAATATACTTAAGTGACCTATTTTGTTTAACTACAAGATAGAATATGAGTATATTTAAATTATTTCTCACATCCCCGCTGAATGATGTAGTTGTGGAGCTGAGTTAGAATTATAGGTTCAGAAGAATATAGTCTTAGTATCGACTCCATGAGCCAACAACCATGATAATCAACCTAACCAATAAAGTTCTATAACATAGTATGATTGTTCACAGTTCCTAACCCTGGGTTTCTCCCTATTGATTTTCCAATAACTTTAATTTATTGTATTGTTTTAGTTTATAATTAGTTATAACTTTTAAACACCTTATGGTTACGTTTGGATTGATTTAATCTTAATAGTTAAACTTGAATTAGATAGTTACTTAACACTAGAACCTGTGGGATTGAAACTTTACTTTTCAAAAGGACACTATATAACTTTGGTGGACCACATATACTTGCGTGTGTGCCTGGGCGCAATAAGTTTTTGGCGCTGTTGTCGGGGACTTGTAATTTGTCAAGTAATTTAGCTTTAGTTTTGCTTTTGATTTTGTGAGTTCTATTCACTTGATCTTAGCTTCTTTATTTGTAGGCAGAGGTTTAATAAGCTAGTAAGTTAGTAAGGGATAGGGAGTTGGTTGAACCAGACCCCAAACCTAAGAAACACTTACACCAACGAAGGAGAAAAGTAGTATTTCTCTATAGATCCCTTTAAATTCAAGAAAATTTTGATCATTCTGAACCTATAGATGAAGATCCACCAGACCATAGGACAGTTTTTGAAGTGACAATCCCACTTGCAACTAATTTCATCTCTGCAATCCATAGATTAGCAACCAAAGGTAAATTTTGAATTGAAGCAGAATATGGAGTCATTTCTGCATAGTAGTGGATAATTTACTGGGCTATCAAATAATAATTCACAAGTTCACTTACAGAATTTTATAGAGATCAGTGACACATTCATCCCATCGGTGTGTCAACTGATAAAGTGAGGCTGGCACTTTTCCCTTTTTTGCTCTTAGGGAAGCAAAGAAATGGTTGAATGTTGAGCCGGCAAGTTCCATCACTACATGGGATGACTTAGCTTGGAAATTCCTCATTTGTTTCTTTCCATCCAGCAAGACTGCGAGACTATGTAGTGAAATTTTGAGATTCAATTAGAAGTCAAATGAGAACTATATCATGCTTAGGAGAGATTCAAATCTCTTTTTTGGGACTATTGACACCACCAACAATCCAAAGAGGTATTATCTCACACCTTTGTTAAAGCTCTTGACCAAAACACAAAAATTTTGCTAGATTTAGTTACAGGTAGTCAGGCTTTGTAAAAGACTTATGATGAGCTCTATACTTTGTTGAACCGTATTGCTCAAGGAAATCTTGATTTGCATGGTGATATGTCCAAAAGCTCAGTAAAAAGGTTGCAAACATGATTGAAGTTGATAGTATCACAACCTTACCCACCCAATTGTCAGCTATGCATAATCAAATGATGACTCAATTATAGAAATTGGGTATGGATCAATCTCTAGCTCAAGTTAATACAGTGCAACAGCCCCCATCATGGTGTGAGATATGTCGAAACATTGGCCACTCTACAAACTTGTGTGGTGCAAATCCAGAGTCCGCAAACAATGTAGGCAATGCACCAAAGCTAAATTATGGTAATGCCTACAACCAAAAGTGGTAGACTCAACCCAATTATACATAGGCTAATGATCAACATCAACAGTTTCACCATAAGCAGCACAACACACAAGCTAGTAACAATGAGGAGACATTAAATAAGATCCTGGCCAAAAAAGAAAAAATGGCTGTTGAAACTAAAAATCAGCAAGTGGCTTAGAAGCAGTTAGAGCAACAGTTGGGGCAACTAGCTCAGGTACAAAATACCGGGCCCCAAGGTACTTTTCTAAGTGATACCATAAAAAATCTATAGCAAGTAATGGCAATCACCTTAAAGAGTGGTAAAGAGTTTATTGACAGGCCTCCAAAGAAAAATTTAGAGGTACAGGTAAAGTTGATTCCACAACTAGTTGAAAACAAATATGTTGATAATTTAGGAAAGTCTGAGTACCCAAAAGCAAAGGCTACTAAGCAAGTGAATGAGAAATCACCATCACCCATCCCACAGAGGCTTAAGAAGGCAAAGGAGGATGCATGTTTCAAGAAGTTCTTTGACACATTCAAAGAGCTTCATATTAACCTTCCTCTTTTAGATGTTTTGTAGGAAATTCACAAGTACGCTAAGTACTTTAAGGATGTGGTGACTAACAAGATCAAACTGCAGGATGTTGAGATCATGGCACTTACTGATAAGTGCAACTCAGTGATGATAAGAAAAATACCCAAGAAGCTTAAGGACCCAGGGAGTTTCACCTTCACCATAGAAATTGGTGACAGTGATGTGGTCCATGCTTTAAGTGATTTTAGGGTAAATATTAATTTTATTCCCTTATAAATGTTAAGAACTCTGGGTTTTGGGAAGTCAAGACCATTCCTTGTGGTACTCCAGATGGCAGACCGAACCAATGTTTATCCTGATGGAATTATTGATGACGTACTCATCAAAGTTGGTAAGTTTATTATCCCTACTGAATTTATTTGTTTTGGATTATGATGTAGATGGTAGGGTATATATCATTTTGGGATGTTTATATAGGTATCATGGGCTCGATACTAATCACTACAAAGGCTTCAAGGCACGTTTATGAAAATAGATATGTTTGAGCTTGTTGGGAACTCGTCCAAGGGAGTATATTATTTGGCATGTGAAGGCTGGCCTTAGGTGTTCTAAAATACACCCAAGTCTACCCAAATACACTCCAAACCCGCCACTCCTCATTAAGGGTAGAGGAGTCTTTTGCATCACCTTTTGTAATAGACTATTTAAAGGATTACCTTAGTATTTATTGGGAAGTTATTTCATTCATATTGAAAGTTGTAATATTGAAACACCATTCCTCTCAAGAGAGAGTATACCACCAACACTTGACCTCATAAGTAATGGTTCTACTTGTGTGTGAATTGGCTAGAAACGTGAGTTCTTGAGTGAACCAAGTTCCTCTTGTGATTGCGTAAGAAATTGGTGCTTGTTAACGTGTTTTGTAGGGGTTTTAGAGTTTAATATACTCTTTAGTTGCTACATTATGTGTTTTCCTTGTGTAACGTTACCTATCTTCTTTATCAATTATGTTTGTGTTCATTGCTGCCATTTGGTGTCTTGTACATGTGGACTGTTTTATAAGATTATGAATTATTTTGTGCTCATTTAGATTCCTTTTGATATCATTTGGTATCAGCGAAGGCTGGTCGTGTTTTTACACTACCAATCTTGGGCTCCCTTAGTTTTAAATCAAAAAAAAAGTGTTAAGAGTGTTTTGTTGTGTTTTGGCTAAGAAAGGTGTTTAGGTTTAGGCATTTTGTTTGTCTTAGTAGTTTCATGTGTTAGATTGTTGTTAACTAACACCCCTTACGTCTAAGGTCCAAGATTTGAGATCTTCTTAAGGTTGTTATTGAAGTTTGGATGGCTAATAGATTGATATTGTTCTTGTTGTTGTTCATATTATTCTTGAAGTAGTATTCAACAAAAGAGTTGTTTGATTTGAAAAGAGAAGAGACAGACAAGACTTTATGTTTGTCTTTGGAATACTTTCAAGACAACACCAAAGTGGTAAAGAAACAAAAGGCATCCAAAAAGCTTAGTTACCAAGAGAGTGACAAACACTTTTCAAGAAGAGCCAAAAGAGGAAAAGGACAAAGCTAATACAAAAAGGTGTTTTACCAAATTAGTGCAAGTTGGTGAAAAGTTGATAGGAGCCTTTTGACTCTTAAAAATAGAGTCCAAAGTCTCTTTCACCTACTCCAAAACTGAAAAATTATCCCCAAAGAAATAAGATTGAACAGTTCAAGTCTTAACAACATCATACTTCAAACTTCAGCAACAATACCAACGGCCAAAGAAAATTATGGGTCATGCCAACAACAAAAATCAAGTTCTTGGACATTTCTAGTTTCTTTCCTTGTCTCCATTAGTTTCACTTTATTGACTCTTATACTAGTTGACAACTAGTAACAACCTACTAAGTTGTGAACTAGTTTTTGAGTACTTCTTTAGTGTTAGTGTTACTTGTGGTGTTTTGTTCGTTTATAATTCATAGTAGTTTTTGGTTTAAGTGTGTACAAAATTTATTTGAGTCTTCAAACCACAATCCCATTCCAACTAAAGAGTAGACTCATTCCTAAGTTCTCACAAGTTGATAGCCGACTTACAACACTTGAAAGACCAAGTGAGGAACCTTAGTGTGAAGAGTGTGTGAGAGTATTTTGAACTAACATTTACTTTTTTTGTAGGTACAATTTCAAATGGAACCCCAAATAGAACCCAAAACTTCCAATGCTTCAGTCGTGGTCTATAATGTTATGAATGTCCTCGTGGCTAGTCTTAAGGCCTTATCTCAAGATATAGCTAGGGTGAGTGCTACGGTTGAGAAGTTGGAATTGGAGGTGATCTCAATTAGTGGAAGGATGGATAAGGTGGAAAGCCAATGGAGTTCCCAACCCTCAAATCCTCAAAATGCCTTACCAACTATTACCCCAAAAACCATGCATCAAATACTATATCCACCAAATGCCATACATCAAGCCAACCTTTTCTCCCAAAGCCGAGGCCTTGATGGACCTAGTCATACCTCACTCCAACAAGTCCCACATGAAGGACTTGGAACCCAAATGTCACCCTTAAACCTGAATTCTCCAAACCAAAAACCTCTTCCACTAAACTCCAACCCACTGTACCAAATTCTAAATATCCAAAACCCATCAATGCAAGAAGAGTGATATGTTAGGGAGAACTATAGAGGAGGGTATGGAATGTATGATGATCCTTATTTGATGGAAGATGGTATGAGAGGTAGAAAGATGAAGCTAAGGGGAAACTAAGAACTTGAAGGTAGAGGCAACCAAGGTATGAGAGAGAGTGATGTATGCCTTAACACTATCAAAATGGGGCTTCCAATCTTCAAGAGAGAAAGTGATCCCGAAGAGTTTCTTGCATGGGAATCTGCATGCGAGAGGGTCTTCTAAGTGAATGATCTCATAGAGGAGAAGAAGAGTTGTTACACCATTGCTCATTTTTAGGGATATGCTACTACATGGTGGGATTATTTCAACCAATTTCGCAATGTCTTGATTGAAGGGCAACCCCCTCTTTGGCTTCGGCTAAGGTATCTTATGAGACAAAAATATCCTCTCGAGAGCTATCAATATGAAATCCTTACGAAATTGTATAACTTAAAGCAAGGGAATAAGAGTATGGCATCTTACTATGATGAGTTTCAACAAATCATCTTGAAACTTGATCATAGAGGAGAGAAAGTGAGCCAGGATATCATCCAGTTCAATGTCGGCCTAAATAAAGAAATCTCTATGCATATGATACTTCATAAGTTTGAAATTATTAAAGGGATCTTTCAAGAGACTTTAGAGATTGAAAGAGAGAACAAGGAGAGGTCGACATATAAAACCAAGACATACCAAGGGTCCTCAGGTTGGACCAATGGTAAGGAAGTGATTCCACCAACTTCGGGATAGAACAAGTCTAAACATAAGCCAACCAATGCCGCTCAACCTGTGAACAAGGTTGCTTAATATCCTCCTTCACGGTTTGAAAGCAATCCAAACACTACTTTCAATTCCAAGGGATTTCAATGCTTTAAATGCCATGGGTGGGGCCACAAAACTAGTGAATGTCCTAATTAGAGAAATATGATATTAAAAGAGGGGAAGTTGTATTTCTTGGAGGAAGAAGTGGGACTTGAAATGGGTGAGAATGATGAATCCTCTCAATATGGAGAGGGGGAGAGGCTGAGAGGCCTAATAATGATGATGACGAAGAGGTTTAGCCTAAAAAGGGTGAACTTAAAGTACCTAATTATGTGGTAGAGAGAGTTATGATTAGTAAAGGATTGAATGATCCAAGCCAATGGGAAAACCTCTTTCATACTAAGTATCTCATTAAGGGAAGTATATTCTCCTTGATTATTGATAGTGGAAGTTGTGCCAACGTGGATAGTGTCTCGATGGTAGAACACTTGAAGTTGCCAACTACTCCACATGCAAGTTCGTATAGGCTTCAACGGTTGAACGAATATGGAGAATTGAAGGCAACCCCTCAAGAAATGATTTGGTTCAAAGTTGGAAACTATGAAGATGAGGTACTTTGTGACATCATTCTAATGTAAGCTTTTAACCTCTTGTTGGGTCGACCATGGTAATATGATAGGTCGACCAAACATGATGGCTGCACCAATTACTATTCTTTTAAGTTCAAGGGTCGGAAGTGCCACCTCCGACCACTCTCTCCATCACAAGTGTGTGAGGCTCACCAACAAATAAAGGGCTTGAAAGAGAAGGGAAAAAAAAAGAGAAACCTGAGGGTAAGGGTGTTGAACCCGAGAGTGGGAATAAAGAGAGAGACCTCTTCAAAGAGTATGACGATACCACTCCTATGTTACTTTTTGCTCATATTTTAAATGTTAACCCATCCACTTCCCCATCCCATTTTTTATTTCTAATGTTTTGCAGGAATTCGAAGATGTGTTTCCTAATGAATTACCGCAAGGACTGCCTCCACTTCGAGGTATTGAGCACCAAATAGACTTTGTTCTGGGATCACAATAGCCAAATAAGCCAGATTATAGCAGCAACCCCATGGATACAAAAGAACTTCAACGATAATTTGAGGATCTCCTCAACAAAAGGTATATCAAGAAAAGTATGAGTCCATGCATGATTTTGGTATTGCTAGTTTTAGAGAAGGATGGATCATGGTGAATGTGTGTGGATTTTTGAGCCATAAACAAGATTACAGTAAAGTATCATCATCCTATCTTTAGGTTAGATGATATGTTTGATAAACGAAATGGCTCTTGTGTGTTTTCTAATATTGAACTTAAGAGTGGATATCACCAAATCCGAATGTAATCGGGTGATAGATGGAAGACCGCATTCAAGACCAAGTTTGGTTTATATGAATATATGGTCATGCCATTTGGTCTTACCAACGCTCCTAGTACCTTTATGTGGCTAATGAATCATGCGATGAAGCTATTTATCAAAAAGTTTGTGGTTGTGTACTTCGATGATGTTTTGGTTTATAGTAAGTCCTTTAACGAACATATTTTACATCTAAAGGGTGTGTTTGATGTGCTTAGGAAAGAAAAGTTGTATGCTAATATAGAAAAATGCACTTTTGGTGTTGATAAAGTTGTGTTTTAGGGATTTTTTGTGAGATCAAAAAGGGTTTAGCACCATTGCCGCCCCCTTGACCGAGATAAACCAAAAGTCCTTCAAGTGGGATAAAGAGCAAGCTAAGGCTTTTGATTCCTTGAAAGTTATGCTCGTCTCGGCATAATTATTACAATTTCCTAATTTTGACAAGATGTTTGAAGTAGAATATGATGCTAACAAGGTTGGCATAGGCGCGGTTTTAATGCAAGAAATGAAGCCTATTTCCTACTTTAGTGAAAAGGTCAAAGGTATCACTCTAAACTACTCCGCGTATGATTTAGAGTTGTACGCCTTGGTTAGAGCATTAGGCAATTGGCAACACTATCTTTGGCCCAAGAAATTTGTGATCCGAACGGACCATGAATCTTTGAAGCACCTTTGGGCACAAGACAAACTTAACAAATGGTATGCCAAATGGATTGAATTTCTTTAAACCTTTCCCTATGTGATTCAATACAAAAGGGGTGAGGATAACGTGGTAGCTGAAGCATTGTCTAGAAAGCATGTTCTTGTATCTACGTTGTCGTCCAAACTAATGGGGTTTGAGAGCCCCAAGTCTTTATATCCCGAGAACCCTTACTTCGCTCCTATTCTTAGGGAAAGTGAATCCATGGCTAGGGAAAAGAGGTATTCATATTCTATCCCCTATGCCGTGTTTGATGGGTATTTACTTTGGAGAAGATGGTGGTGTGTACCCTCTATCTCAAAGAGAGAGTTATTTGTGAGAGAGGCACACGATGGCGGTCCCATGGTTTATTTTGGAGTTGATTATACCCTCAGAATTTTGGAGGAACAATTCTATTGGCCAAGGATATGCAAAGATGTTCTAAAAGTTTGCAGCCAATGCATGGATTGGAGGAGTTCTAAGTCTAGGATCCTTCCTCACGAGTTGTACTCTACGCTTCCCACTCATTTATGCTCTTATTTTGATATTTCTATGGATTTTATGTTGGGGCTGCCATAGACTCAAAAAATGAGGGATAGTATCTTTGTTGTTATTGACCATTTCTCCAAAATGGTATACTTTATTCCTTGCTCAAATAGCGAAAATGCAACTAGTGTAGCTTCTTTGTTTATTGAAAATATTGTTAAGTTACACAGCATCCCAAGAACCATTGTGAGTGATAGGGACTCCAAGTTTCTTAGTCAGTTTTGGAAGTCAATGTGGCGTAGGCTTGGTACCAAGTTATTGCTTTTCACGTCTTGCCACCTACAAACCAATGGACAAGCGGAAGTAATGAGTAGGACATTAGTTTCTATGCTACATTCCATGGTTAAAGGTAAGTTGACATCGTGGGAAGATCACCTACTACTAATTGAATTTTCATACAATCGGGTAATCCATTCATGTACGGGCATAACACCCTTTGAATGTGTCTACGGCTTCAACCCCCTTGGATATAATTACTTTGCCAAGTGATGTTGTTTTTAGCTTATATGGAAACAAGAGGTCCGAAGCTATGAAAAAATTTCATGACAAGGTGAGGTTGTGGCTTGAGAAGAAAAAGCAAGAGGTTGCCAAAAGAGTCAACAAAGGGAGGAGAAAGCTTGTGCCTAAGCTGGGAGATTTGGTGTGGGTACACATTAGAAAATATTGATTTCCCACCAAAAATAGGCCAAGTTGATGCCGAGAGGTGATGGTCCATTCCAAGTGCTTGAAAGGATCAACGATAATACTTACAAGATAGACTTACCTCTGAAATATCAAGCACATAACAAGTTCAACGTGTGTGATCTCTCACTGATTAATTCCATTGAATATGAAGAACCCCTGAGTTTTAGGTCAAACTTCTCTCAAGATGGAGAGGATGATACGGGTATTATGGCCTCGAGATCAATCACTAGGAGCCAAGCTCGGGAACTACAAAGGCTTCAAGGCTCTTTTATGAAAATAGACGTGTTTGAGCTTGTTGTGAACTCATACAAGGGAGTATATTCTTTGACATATAAAGGCTGCCCTTAGGTGCTCTAAAATACACCCAAGGCTTCCCTAATACACTCCAAACCCGCCACTCCCCATTAAGGGTAGAGAAGTCTTTTCCATCACCTTTTGTAATAGACTATTTAAAGGATTCTCTTAGTCTATGTTGGGTAGTTAGTTCATTCATACTGAAAGTTGTATTATTGAAACACCATTCCTCTCAAGAGAGAGTAGACCACCAATACTTGACCTCACAAGTAACGGTTCTACTTATGTTGTGAATCGACTAAAAATGTGAGTTCTTGAGTGAACCGAGTTCCTCTTGGGTTTTCTCAAGAACTTAGTTCTTGTTAACATATTTTGTAGGGGTTTTATAGTTTAATATACTCTTTAGTTCCAACATTATATTTTCTTCTTGTGTCAAGTTACCTATCTTCTTTATTGTTTAAGTTTGTGTTCATTACTACCGTTTGGTGTCTTGTGCGTGTGGACTATTTTATGAGATTGTGGACTATTTTGTGCTCATTTAGATTTTATTTGGTATTAGATGTCCATTCTTAGCAATGGGAGGAGCATTGATAGATGTGAGAGAAGGGATTCTTAAGATAAGATTGGATGATGAAGAGGTGGTCCTCAAAGTTTATAAGTCACTCAATCCACCTTCTCACTACAAATGTTTAAGTATAATTACTATAATGGAAGTAAGTAAATATGTGGGTGGTGGAGCCACCATCAAAGACCTCTTTGGATTATCTCATTGAGTTGCCCAAGCCACCACTTAAGCCTGAAGTGATGATGATTGATGATCCTGAAAAGGCTACTGGTGAGAAAGATGTTGACCTTAAGAGTACACACTAGAGAGGTGAAAAACAAGTGAAAAGAAAGACTCTGATTAGAAGAAAAAAGATGACGGGAAACGGTTGAGATATAATGATGCAGGTCATGCCGCTCACTAAATTTGGCACCACTTGAGAGGCAACCCAAGTTAAGGTAGGTATTTTATTTTTGTACTTTTAGTTTTTACTTCACGTAGTGTTAGTTTTTGTTAAGTCACAGGATTAGAAGTCTGAGTACCGGAGAACTAAGCTAAGGATCATGGCAAACAATAATTATGGGGTTCTCGGACCTTTTTGATGTTGAAAGATTCTACTAGATAGGCCTAGAGGCCTCAGGGAGTATTTTTATCTCTAATTTTTAGTTTACTTTGAGGACAAAGTTTTTAAGTGTGGGGATGGAAAATTCCCATGGTTTTCGGTAAAGTGATGTTGTAGGGTCTTAATTCTTAATTGCTTCCTAGTTTTTGCTAAATTTGAAGAAAATTACAAAAAGATTTTACTTTTTAGTTTTTTAGGCTAGTAGGTGCACACTTCACCCACCCCGTGTTCTTTTAGAGTTTTTTCCATGGAGGGGCCCTTTGAACCTAGTATTCTTTTTTCTTTTTAGAAGTTAATTTTAAATTTTTTATGTTATAAAGTGATATGTCTTATTGGTTCTATGTATGATTGCATAACGTAAGTGGTTCTATATAAAAACATGTTGTTTGTGTGAATTACTAGTTAATTTTACTTTTTAGCTTATGTTTATGACACTTGAACATTGATAGCTTAATGTTGAATTTGTGTGATATCTTAGTTGTGATTCTATGATGATCCTACTTGATTTGAGACTTTGCCATGTATGATATGAGGTTGTTGTGTATTCATTGTTTCATTTGATGTCTAGAACTTACTTGGTGTGTGTGCAAAGAAAATAAAGTGTGGATTCGGGAAATAATATAGGCATTTCTTTGATAGCCATGATATTACCCTTTCTTAACTACCCTTGTGCATAATCCTAATTAGCCCCATTGAGCCTTTAGCCTGTATTCGTTGGTAGCCTCATATGTAGCATATTCCCCTTCCTTGATTAACCTTAATTTAATCCAAAGCTCCTAAACGATTTAGTTAAAAATTGATGAGGTTAAGTAGTAATAAAAATAAAAAGGAAAAAGGTGAAAGTGAAGCCCTAAGATATTAGTTATTGTTGTTGAAACAATGATAAGTTCTGATGTGGAGTTGCGTGATGAAAAAAAAAATTCGTAAAAATCTAAGCATGTGTGATAGAGCATGCTCCTTACTATGTATTTTTGAATGAGCTTAATGAGAGGGGGCACAAAAAAATGTGTATAGATAGAAGTGGTTGAAATTGGTTGTGAATAGAGAGAGTTTAATGTTCATGTGATGTATTAAAGCGCTTAGGGGAAATAGTCACTATTCTTGGTCAAACTAGCTCCTACCGGTCCCTAAGCCTACATTACAACCCTTAAATACCTATTTGATTCTAAGCCTTAACATTATGATATTATTAGAGTACTACACTAATGGCAAGCCTATGGTTTACCATGTGTAACCTGTGAATTCTTTGTGAGGGTGAGCGTTATTTGATTCTTATACCCGTTCTTGTGATAATTGCATCTATGTGAGTGAATATGGGTAACTCTTTTGTGGTGAGGGCATATGTTTGATGATAGTTAGGTGAATTTTACGATCTATGGAATTTAGTAATGTGCATGAGATTTCCAACTTGGTGAGTCAATTCTTGAGGTTAGGATGTTTTGATATAGTATTCTTGAATTCTCAATTGTACAAGACATGTTGGTGTGTGAAACTTGCTATCTATATAGTCATTTGTAGTGATAGATTTAGTTTGTTTCTTGTAGTAATATTGTTGAAGTCTTCTTTGATCTTGATTCTTAAGTGGAGAGTTGTTCGAGGACAAACAAGACATTAAGTATGGGGTGGTGATCTTAGGTGCATTTATTCACATAAGTGTCATTATCTATGCTTGTTTGGCCTTGTTTTGGGAAATTCTTATGTTCTTAATGAGTTTTTAATGATATAAGTGAGCATCTAAGTGTTAATATACTTGATTATAATGTTTAAGGTGTATTTCAAATAAGTTTAGAATTAATTTGGTCACTTAGAGTTTAGATGAGAAAACTAGTGATACTAGCTTGAGCTATGTGTTACCTAGTTGATCTTGATAGATTCTAGTGTGTGTAATGAGTTATCAAGGGTTTAATTCGGTAATTATGTGTGGAATAAATTTTTTATCATGTTTAAGGTTCAAATAAAACAAGCGAAGAGATAAAACATTAAGTTAATATTTACACACCAAAACTAGTACTCTTATCTTGAGCTATGTTCCTTCCTAGTTATCTTGTTGGATTCGATTAAAACACCCTTTTGGGGGGTTAATGTCAAGAATATGAGTATTATTGTTATGAATTGAATTGGATATGGTTGTTTATTTATCCTTGTTATCAATATTTTAAGGATTTGTGGCCCTTAGAATTCATGTTATGATTCGATTATGAACTTGGAAGGAGGAATAAGAGGATAGAACATGGTATAGATAGAATAGGATCGTAAATTCACTTGAATGAAGTTATGATTTTCACTTAGGATAGGAATATACTTAAGTGATCTATAGTTTAATTACAAAATGGAATATGAGTATATTTAACTTAGTTCTTACATGTCTGCTCAACGATGTAGTTGTGGGGCTGAGTTAGATAATTGATTATAGGTTCGAAAGATCATAATCTTAGTATAAAATCCGTGAGCCAACAACCATGATAATTAACCTAACTAATGAAGTTCTATAACATAGTATAATTGTTTGCAGTGCCTTAGGCCTAAGTTTCTCCCCATTTATAGTCCAATCACTTTAATTTATAACTTTTAAACACCTTGTGGTTACATTTGAATTGATTTAATCTTAATAGTTGAACATGAATTAGATAGTTTTTTAACACTAGTCCCTATGGGATTGATACTTGGCTTTTTAAAAGGTCACCATATTACTTGGGTGGATCACTTATACTTGCGTGTGCGCTTGGGTACAACAAGTCTCGACAATAAAAACTACATCATCTACAAATACTATAAACCATGATACTTCACCTTGAAATTGTTTCAATGATAAATCAAGCGCTAAGGTAAATAAAAATAGGATGAGGGTCGATCCCTGGCGCAACCCCATCAATACAAAAAAATGAGTCAAGTCTCCCCTTGAAGTTCTTACTAGAGTATTGAATCCACCATATATGTCTTTAATGGATCTAATGCATGTAACCAATATACCTCTAGCCTCACCAAGAACTTCCTTAGAACCTTCTAGGGGACTTTGTCGTAACCCTTTTCTAGATCAATAAACACCATGTGTAAGTCCTTCTTTATCTCCCTATACTTCTTCACTAGTATTCTTACTTAATGAATATCTTCTGTAGTTGATCAGCCTGACATGAATCCGAATTGATTCTAAAAAATAGTCATGATCCTCCTCAACGTTACCTCCATTACTCTCTCCTAAACCTCCATATCTTAACAAATTGATACCCTTATAGTTGTTGCAATTCTGAACGTCACCCTTATTCTTGAAAAATAGATTTATCATACTCTATCACCAAGATTCTAGCATATTTTTTGTCCAGAAAATGATATTAAACAACTCGGTCAACCACTTCCCACCATCTGCCCCACCCGGGCTTTTCTAAAACTCAGAACGAATCTTGTTTGGCCTAGTCACTCTTTACCTACGCATCCTACGAATAGCACTCTTAACTTTATCCACCTCGATATGCCTACCATAACTATTATTATGACGTCCCTCTGAGTACTCCAAATCCCCCAACACAATGCTATAGTTTCCCCTCCCCATTTAAGTGCTTATGAAAATATGGATTCTCTCTCCTCCTAATGAAAACCTCCTCCACCAATAATTTGTCATTCTCTTCCTTAATGTATTTCAGTTGGTCAATATCTCAAGCCCTCTTTTCTTTAGCCTTAGCAAGCCTGTATAATTGCATACTCCTCTTAATGAGAACCTCCTCCACCAATACTTTGTCATTCTCATCCTTGATGTATTTCACTTGGTCAATATTCGAGCCCTCCTTTATTTAGCCTTATCAAGCCTGTATAATTACATAAATATCAAACATACTTAATTAAGTATTATGAGTACTACAAAATTCTCCCAAAATTGAGGAATTAAAAGTGTTTTTGGCCCCATCTTGATTTTGCTTGGTTGGTAACAAATATTTCAAAATATGAAATTGTTTGATTGGTAAAATATGAAATTGCTATTACAAAAGGTTACTAACGATATAACTTAAATCTAATAGTAAAAATTGTGATAATCATGCAGAAATTCTAGGACATGTGGTAAAATTCTTGTCTTAAATATTATATCAACAATGCATTTGATCGATCACGATTACTTTAAATGAAATATAATGTTGTATTGTGTATGGTCAGTTACATTGGTTACTTTAAGTAAAATCTCATGTTACATTGAAACTTTGTGAAGTCTCCAGAATAGTTCAAGAATAGGATTATTTTATACTTATAAACAAGAAGATAGATGTATGCTCTGATAAGAATATTGAAACTTTGATTGAAAATGCTAAGCCATTGTATGGAGAAGAAGGCATGGCTGGCCCCATGCTGGATTTATCTTGTCCCACTCTACCTAAGAATGAATTACAAATATTATACATTATAGATTACAAAAAAAAAAAGGAAAATATTATTATGATGAGGAAAAAAATTAAGACAAGAAAGTTTCAGCATACAGTATCATAATGAGAAACAATGAGCTCTTTCTGTCATTTAACGTATAGCAAAAATATCAGTTCATGAATGTAAAAAGACCAAAATGGCAAACTAAATAGCTATTACAAGATCAAAACTTCATTCAAGATGAACAAATAAAATTTATAATAGTTTGTACATCTACATGAAGTTCAACTAATTGAACTATATAGAACTTGCTATGTCTCCTTTTCCTTTCCTTAGATTCTGTATTAAACAGGAGATAGAATTGAAGATGTAACATATTTCACAATGCCCTAAATAGAAGTTGTACTCCCTCATCCAATTTCCACACCCTATTTTAATTTTTAACTACAAAATTTATTTGACGCTCCAACCAATAAACCAAACAAGTATAAACTATGTAGTTATATTTAACATTAATCTTATATATTGAGGAAGTAATTGAAGAGAAAACAAATATTGCAGCAAAGCATGATGTTGAATTTATCTAATAGGAACCACACGATTATATCTAAATAAGTTAAAGTGACATACTAGAATTATAGGAAGTCTTTCGAGCCGGAAGCTGTTAATCGTTCCAATTCACCATCATATCAGATTGAAAATGCATCATTGAGCACATTAGTTCGCTTTAGCAGCTCTAAATGAGCTTGTAAAACTTCTTTCTTAGCTAAAATTACATCTCTCTTTTCCTGAAGTAAAAAGATTTGTCTTATAAAGTGATTACTCCATCCAACGCCAGTGTCACTACCCTACCTGAAAAAGGGAGATATTTTTTTCTACCCCAATTATCTGAATTGAGTTACATTTTTGTTCTCAATATACACAATAGCTCTTTGGTGGGGAGGGATAATATGTGTAATATGAAACAAAACAATAGTCAATTGGTTATTTAAAAAGATATAACCAAAGCTTATCCCAACAAGAAAATTAAGTATAATAGACACAAACAGATACATAGTGAGAAGAAGAAGCAAGAAACCTGATGAGATATCAACTGAAACTGAAAGATATTGATTTTTTGTCAGTACCTGTTAAATAAAAGGCATGCTAACAATTAGCAGATAGTGATGGGTAATTCAAATAGCTAATTTAAATAATAGATTAAGATAACTATAAATAAACTCTTGGTCCAGGCTACCAAATCGGAATATAATAACAGGTCAAGTTTTCTTTGCATGTTTCTCTACCAAGCCATTTTTAGTTGTTTTATAATACTACAGTCTAGAACAACAATAACAACTACGCCTCCATATCGAGCTATTTGTTGTCAGCAATATTATTTTATAAGGTAATATAATTTTATCGATATTGAAAAATCTCTCATATATAAGTAATATATCAAAAGTAGAAAACCTACAACATAATGTAATTCTGTACAAATAACACTAAGTCTTCTTACAAAGTACAAATGAAAACTCCATGGGTGCACCAAAAATAAGCCATGTCTGGCCCCTTTACTTATTATTTTTACCCACTTTGATTTTGCTTCTTTTCGACTTCCCATGAGTCATTTTTACGACCTTACTTTTTTGAATGATCTCCCCTAAGGTTGACATTGTTGTTGTTTTCGTTATAGGATAGAAAATGAATAAGTGATGGTACATATTATAATTTTGAATAATCAAGATCTTAATTATGTACCTTTGCGAGTACGCTTTAGGAGCTCACCACCTCTTGTAAGCAATTTTTTACTGCAAATTGTAAGAAACTTCTTCCAAAGCATAGGACTAATCTATTTAGATTGTCCCTATTTAGATAAAACAATCACCAGAGGTGAAACCAAAATAAAGAAAAATAAAAGAAAAGCATGAAGTTAGCAAAGATAGACATCTCATAGCAAATCTTAAAGTCCACTTAAATTCTTGTCATAGAAATAAATATTTTGCTGAAGATCCAAATAGCAAAAGTAAAGATCCCCAAAACTTCTCTATCATACAAATAAAAGCTAATGTAATGTCTTACTGAAGACAAAACACAAAAAGCACACAACAAGGACTATAATTTAAAGATTTCTGGCATCCATCTCAGCATACCAGAAATTAGCTTAAGTTTAAGTTTTCTCCACCAACGGAGACTTAGAAAAGAAGTTTAGCACAGATAAAACACCAACGATGTACTGAGTTTAAGATTCATCATTACAGAATCAAAAAATTAGCAGGAAAATATAGAACTGCGGACATTCCTGTGAAGCTAAGGTAATGTAGGGACCTGAAAATTACCAGCTGTTTCAACTCTACTGTGGCTTGAGGACGTCTCTGACAGTTCATCAAACTTGATAAACTGTGCCATATAGGCATATCATGGTTGGGGAGGTAAATTCGTATGATGCGGAGAAGTCAGATGACTAGCTAGATGAGATTTCGGTAGATTATCGACATTGAGATTTGAATGAAGATTAGCCAAAAATAATCTTAGTATGAGACTACCAAATTGTGAAGTAATTTATGTGTTAATTGATAATTTGTGCCATCTGTATAATGAACTATTTTTATATTTTCCAAAAATGATAAAACTAAATACAACAACAACAAAGCCAGTGTTATCCCACAAGTCAGGACTGGGTAGGGTGGCGTATAGGCAATCTGAAATATGCTTTCTTTAAAAAGTATACCTATACATTACATACATACAAGACATTGGTCCTTTTTTGCTCATGATTTCTTGTGTTTTATGTTATTTCAGGACAGTTTTGTTACTCCAAGAAAATATAACTCAATAGCTTAAACCATGATTTCATAAACATGTTTCAGTCAAGTGCAATCATCATCATATAGGGCAGACTTAAAATTTAAGTTTTATGGATACAATCTTTAAGGTTTTTAACATTATATTCTTAAATCTGCGGGCTCATACCAACCTTTTAAAGTAATTATGTTGAGTTTTACAGATGAGTTTAACCAGCCATCGAAAATACTGGATTCAGATAAGCCCGACAAGGTACTTTACATCCACCCTGTATCTACGAAACCAATTTTAGGGTAATTTGGTGTGAAGAATGCAAAGCAAAAGTTGACCAACCAGTGAATTTCCAAATCACACAGAGAATGGATTTTACAGATGATTTTAACTAGCGCTCAGAGAACTACCAGTATCTATTTTCAAATATGACTCACAGAAAGCCTCAAGATTTAGTTTTTGCGAAATCGCACGTAGAAAATCAAAAAAATGAAGAGACCATATTCAAAATTTTCTCTTAAAACACAAAGAAAAAAGACTCACGATCTACACAAAGCGACAAACTTGACACTGAATTACTTGAAACTCAATGCAAACACCCCTCAAGTCTAAATCACACAAAATAAAATTTTGATGAAGAAGTTTTGACTTATTGTTAGTAGTGATTTCATAAAAGCTCCATCATATATGACCAGATTCTCATATTTCTCAAGAAAACCAAAAAATCCCAAATTGATTTCATGGCCAACAACAACATAAATTAGAAACACATATACATCCAAAACGTTGAATTGCATAAAAAAGACACATGGATTACCAAATCGCAGCAAGTGGCGGCATCAAACATACAAAGAAAAACTCCAAATCAAACTATAAAATTCAAAATCAGAGTAGTGATGAAAGACAACTCACAAATGTAAACAACGGAGAACAAGAATCGAGTCGGCGAAAAAATTTTACTAAGCTTGTAGTAGATATCTGGTAAATTGAAACAACATCAGAAAAATAAATGAGGTCAATTGCATGATGCGAAGCAAAAACTATCTGAAATATAGGGTACGTGTCAAACTGAAAGCATGCCACCAAGTATAGTTATGTGAAAGGATGAAAATGTCCCCTAAGTGGTGATACAGGCATGTCGTGCACCTCCTGTGTGGTTATCATCACTTATATAATAGTAGTAGATGTGGTTATCACCACTTATATAATAGTAATAGATAAACAAAACAAGAAATAAAAAATGTATTTGGTAAATTTGATTCTTCACTTTATTCCTTTAGTCAATTTTAGTAATAAAAAAAAGAAAGAGACATTCAACTAAAAAAATTAAGAGAGATCCAAGTGTTAATTTCATGTGCAATTTAGGAATGGGATAATGTTGGGTGGGCAAAATTGATTACTCTAGTGTTTACAAGTTTGGTTAACTATTAATTTAGGAAAAAAGCTTTAAAAGATTTATCATAAGTTATTCAATTTAATATTTTGGAGAGTTCCTCTCTCTTCTTCTAATACTAGTCATGAAAAGCACGTGCAAAGCACGGATCAAATATTTATCCTAAATTAATATTATAATAATAATCATATCAATTAATGTGACATTTTTAAAATTTTAAAATTTAAATAAATTTATTTTTCTGAGTAACTTTTACATATATTCTTAAAATATTTTAAGTTATCAATTATTGTGATTTATTATTTAAATATATAATTTTGTTTCAAAAATTTAATTCACGATCAAAATTAAACTCTACAAATATATAACTTAGTAAAGAATGTGAAAAAAAAAATTGATGGGCCTATATTATTGTTTTTCGGATAACATGGATTCAGTAAATATTATTTTTTTGTCTCAATATATGTGACACAAATAGAATTTTAGATAATCAATCATACTTTTAATATGTTTTAAGATATTTTAAGCTATTAACTATTGTAATTTATAATATTTTTATGTAGTTTTAAAAGCTCTCCCTATTCAAACTCTTCTGCGTTGATAGTCAATTATATTTTAAAATAATTTAAGTTTTTAATCATTATGATTTATAATACTTTTGTTTTATCTCAATTTAAGTAGCATTGATATAATTTTGAGAGTAAACCAAATATATCTTTTAAATTTTTTAAGTTGTTAATTATTGTGATTTATAATATTTTTTATGTATTATTTTACAAATATATAACAGATTAATTTTTATTAGGACATTTTAATTTGTTAACTATTGTAATTTATAATAACTTTTATGTAATTTTTACATAATATATGTCCCTTTCTTTGTTCAAATTTTTGTGGCATTGATACTCAATTACATTTTTTTAATTATTGTAATTTATAGAGAAAATGCTTTGTTTCCACCCTGAACTATACATGAAATTGTTGAGACACACTCGAACTTTAGGAGAGTCCTATTACCCCCTAGACTAATTAAAACTGTATTTTTGGTAATCTCAGTGCCTACGTGGCACATCAATTAATCAACATATTGAAGGTCCACGTAAGCACTAAAGTTGCCAAAAATATGATTTTAATTAGTCCAAGGGGTAATAGGACCCTCCTAAAGTTTGGGTGTATCTCAGTAATTTCGTGTATAGTTTAGGGTGAAAACAATGCATTTTCTCTAATTTATAATACTTTTTATTCTATTCTAATTTAAGTGACATAATGCTTAGATGACCATAATAATTAATTAGGAGTCTATCAGAAACAACCTCTCTACTTCTTTTGAGGTAGTGGTATGGACTGCGTATATTTTACTCTCCCCAGATCCTACTATATAGGAATACATTAGGTATGTTGTTGTTGTTGTTGTTATAGTAAAATCACGATTGAAAGAGCAAAGCAGACATATCTTAAATGACTTACAACAACTAATTAGAAGTGATATAACAAAATTCCTTTGAAAAATACTTGTGAATATTTTTTTTAAATGGGTCTCATATAATACATCAAGTTAATTTAGAACATCAAAAGTTAATTTATCATTTTATATCTATTTTATTTTTTTAATTAAACATTATTAATTTTTTAATATTTAGATAACTTATAATAATTAATTAGGAATGATATTTAGTAAAATTACAATTGAAACAGTTGAAGCAGATATGTTATAAATATATATTTTATTTTTTAAATATTATTATTATTTTAATATATAAATAATTTATAATAATTAATTAAAAATTATGTAATAAAATTATGAAACGGATAGCTAAAGCACGCATGCTGACGGCCAGCTACCTGCTTCTCTTACTTCTGCTCTTATTAGATGGTAGAATACCTACACGTATTTATGTAAAAGAAAAAGAAAGAAGAAGAAAAATTAATATTCTGTCACATACCGCCAATTATCCATAATTTTCTCTCAAGATAAAGGTAACCGACGTAGTCAAAAGCATTGGCCACGTAGTTGGATTTAGTTTCCCATGCAATTTTTTTTTTTTTTTGAGATAAGTATTTATTATCTTGCCTACTGCTATATAAAGGTACCTCGAGCACCATCAAGGATACACAAGAAAAGAAAACAACAAAACACGGAAGTAATCTTCTCTTTTTAATACAACTTCTCTCACAAATAACTTTTTTTTGTCAAAACAAGTTGAAAATGAATCCAAATGTACTTGGTGTTTCAAACAAGGGTTTGGCCAGGGCAGCAAATTTGCCTAGCCGTGCCTATGTGACATTCTTGGCAGGTAACGGTGACTATGTTAAAGGTGTTGTTGGTTTGGCTAAAGGATTGAGGAAGGTGAAATCTGTTTACCCTCTTGTGGTGGCAGTGTTACCTGACGTCCCAGAGGAGCACCGCCACATACTGATCAACCAAGGCTGTATAGTCAGGGAGATCGAGCCTGTTTATCCTCCTGAGAATCAAACTCAGTTTGCTATGGCTTACTATGTCATCAACTACTCTAAACTCCGCATCTGGGAGGTACATACAAAAAGCTTCATTTTAAGTTTTTGATTTGAGTTTTAATTTTAATTTTGTGCACTAAATGTATGTTCAGTCTTAATTTTAAATTTTGAATAAGGCGTATACATTGTTTTAGTTTTAATTTTGTGCACTAAATGTATGTTCTGACTTAAACTTAAATTTTGAATAAGGCCAGGCGTATACATTGAAGGTGGGCAAGTTTTATTGCTACATGTCAAGTGTAATATATGACCGACTCTCATGCTGTGGTAGGTTCTCATGGTGCGGTAGGTGTCGGATAATATTTTTCAAAAAATATTTTTTAACTTTTTCCAGATTCAGTTGGCAAAACTTTTTGAAATTTTTTTCTCTAGCATCTTAAATATCTTATAAATGAGGAAAATCTTGACTTTCATAGCAAAAGTAGTAAAAATAAGTTTCACTAACGATTGTGTTATCCCATTATCCAACACTCTTTTTCGCCCACATCCCATCGGCACCATTCGATTACCCAAACCCCCAACCCCGAATCTTCATATAATTTATCCAAATTATAGATGAAGTATTTTAAGATAATATTTTTTACTTATGTATCGAACACAAGAGACCAAGTAAAAAAAGTCCACTTATTTTTCTAAAAAACATCAAAACATTTTCCCTCACACCGAACACACCCTCAAAAGGTTACACGCTTTTGTGATTTCATATATATATCCTACACAAATTAAAGACCCAGGTTATACCAGTGCGTTCCACTGGATTTTCAGCAAGCTCACGGGTGACACCGTATAATTGGTTCTAACTGCTAATTTTTGTTTTTTGGCGAGTAAATGCAGTTTGTGGAGTATAGCAAGATGATATATTTGGATGGAGACATCCAGGTGTTTGAGAACATAGATCACTTGTTTGACTTGCCATATGGCTGTTTCTACGCTGTGATGGATTGTTTCTGTGAGAAGACTTGGAGCCACAGCCCACAGTACAAAATTGGGTATTGCCAACAGTGCCCAGATAAGGTCCAATGGCCCGAAGAAGAGTTAGGACCAAAGCCAAGTCTCTATTTCAACGCTGGCATGTTCGTATTTGAGCCGAGTCTCCCCACTTACAATGACCTTTTGAGTACCCTTGAAGTAACTCCTCCTACCTCTTTTGCCGAACAGGTAACCTTAATCTTGACTTTTATTTTTGTTGTTTGATAGGCTGTGCCTTATTTATGTATTTGGAAAATAGTCTCTCATGGAGTTTCAAATTTCACTGGTGAACATAAAAATGTTTGGGGTTTCATCTGTTTATTCTAATATCTCATGGCAATGGTTATTTTTCAATTACAGAGGTTGGAAAGTAATCGGATGTGTGAATTATACCACTTAAAATCTTGTCAACATGACTAAAGTGTGGGCTTGTTTTGGTTAAACTTGTGCAGGATCTGTTGAACATGTACTTCAAGGAAATTTACAAGCCAATTCCAAATAAGTACAACTTAGTTTTGGCCATGTTGTGGCGCCACCCGGAGAACGTAGAGATTGACAAGGTGAAAGTTGTTCATTACTGTGCAGCAGGGTCCAAACCATGGAGATACACTGGAGAGGAAGAAAATATGGACAGAGAAGACATCAAGATGTTGGTTAGAAAATGGAGAGCTATATACCATGATAAGTCACTCGACTACAAGAACAATGTCATTAATAACAACAACAAATTCATGCCAGCGCTTTCCAAGGCCCGCGGTGGCTTTGGCTACATTACTAACCCCTCTGCCGCTTAGCTTGGTGAGAGAAGAACCAGAATTAATAATGTTTGGTTTTCTATTTTCTTTATATTTGAGGTTTATAGTGTTTTAAAGAAAGTTAGAACTATAGCATATAGCAAGGTTATTTTGGCTCTCTCTTCTATGCTCACCAGAGAAGGGATGGAGTAATACGTATGTATGTACGTACGTACTTGGATAGGAGAACGTCTTATTTTAAGCTCTCCTTGAATTTGTATTGGAAGAATACATAAATGAACTATATGTATTATTAATACTGTACTGATCGTGTCATTTGGTTGAATGATTAATGTCTTGATGATGTGCATCGTTGTTTGCTGTCTTGAGGTGTACACTAACTTATTCTAAGTGTTAACTTGTGTTCTGTTATAAGTAAAAAGAAATTTTACACTAAAATCAGTTTGAAGTATTATAAGCAACAATTTATAATAGTAGGTAAGATTAGTCACTTTAAAAATAAGTCGGAGAGTAGTTAGATGATGTATTGTTCCTTTAAAATTAGTTTTTAGTTTTTTTTTATTATTATTGAAATAGCACCTTATATAACAGTTCTAGCCAGGCAGATATAATTTTTCAGTCGTCTAGAATCTTTACTTGGTAGAATTTCCTTGGACCAGCAAGATTTCGACCCTTAGTGAAGAATTTTGAATGTGTTCAACAAAAGGGTTCATAGAATATCTTTCATCATTAATACATTGAACATGCTTAATTAATTTCATGGATCGTTATTGAACTACAGAAAAAAATGTTTAAAATATTTCTAACGTATTGAAAAGAGAATAGACATTTTTCGTCCCTCAATTTGTTCATTCAACTCACTTTAGCACAGTTTTTTTTAAAAGAAAAAAAAATGTGTATCCTTTTTTTAAAAAAAACTATTAATATATATATATATATATATATATATATATATATATATATATATATATATATATATATATATATATATATATATATATATATATATATATATATATATATATATATATATATATATATATATATATATATATATATATGTATGTATGTATCTATATATATATATATAGAAATAGAACAAGAAAACAAAATTAACATTTTTCCTTCTTCTACTTCAAAACTCAACTCCCATTCCACCCCCACCCTAAACCCTAAATTCTCCTCCCCAAATTCGCCACCCCCCACCCTGCTTCTCCTTCAACTATCAATTCCACCACCACCAGCCCCCTCTCCCCTTCCCCATACCATAATTTCTTCTCCTCCAATTATCAAATTCTTCAGCCCACCTCTAATTTTTCTTCTTCAATTTCTTGACTTTTTTTTTTCTAGGACAATCTGAAATTAACCCTAAATTCTCCTACCCAAATTCGCCACCCCCCACCCTGCTTCTCCTTCAACTATCAATTCCACCACCACCAGTCCCCCCTCCCCTTCCCCATACCATAATTTCTTCTCCTCCAATTATCAAATTCTTCAGCCCACCTCTAATTTTTCTTCTTCAATTTCTTGACTGTTTTTTTTCTAGGACAATCTGAAATTATAAATTCGAAAAATCAAAGTATACTTGATAAACAAGCAAAAATACATAAAAATATCATCATTAACTAAAAACTATGATGCAGAAACAATAAATGGAGTTCTTGGGGATAAAAGAATGAAATTGGATTTTAAAAAATAAAAATTATCTTTATGAATTTGAAAATTTGAAATTGAAATTGAAGAAAAGTTATTACTAGCGGTGGTGAATGGTAGTGATAGTGTTAATGGTGGTGGTGGTGCGTATATTCTTTTGTGGATACGTTTTAATCGTTTCCGGTGAGTTTTACAGGGAAACAAAAATTATTTTGTCAAGGTTTATATAGGCAAAATAAAGTGAGATATAGCTGATGAAGATTGCTTTCTACGTGAAAATTCTTTCAATTTTGGTTGTGTTGTTCATATATCATAGTAAAAAATCAACGTGGCTTAGGTGTTTGATCTTGATTTAGAGAATTTGGTTTTGGTTTAATCCGATTTATCAAGTAAATTAAATTTTTGATCACTAATTTATGACTTTTTTTATGGGGTTGAATTTGGTCGATAAAAATGATGTTTCCCGACTGAAATTGGAGATTTGGAAGAGGGGTGGGGCGGGGGGCGGAGGTACTAGAAGCTAGGGGAGGGTCTGAAGAAGGAAATTGGGGGTGGGGTTTAAATAAATAAATAAATATAAATATATATATATATATATATATATAATCTTTTTAAAAAAAATAACATAAAAATAGCATATGTGTGGGATTACTTTTTTTTTTAAAATATAATTTCTTACGTGACAATTACATGGTGTTGATCTGGCAATGACATGGCGCGAGTGTAGTTCACTCTCCATTGTGAGATTGGGATTGGGATTTTGAGGTTGTATTTAATTATTTGAAAGTTGTTAAAGAGATAAATAATTATAAGTTAAGTTATAGCGCTAAAGTGAGTTGAGCGGATAAGTTCAGGTGGGAAATAATGTCTTCCCTCTATTGAAAAACATTCACAAATGCACTCAGTTTATTATCATGGTAATCGAGTAAGCGGGTTGGGTTTCAAATAAATCGGTGGATTTGTACTTTAATGCTAATTTATACAACAAGCTTAGAAATACCACAGTTATTTTTAATTTATCATTTTTAATCATAATTAATCGGTTAGTTTAGGGGCATATATTTGAGTCAAAAACTAATATTGAGGGTATTTTTAGGTCAAAAGATTGACTAAGGGCAATTCCTAACCATCTTCAATACGCTAAGGTTCTAATCCAACATGGTTATAGAATTAAATTTTGCAATCAGTTGCTACAGGTAAGTCTATATTATGCATAAAATGAAAATTAAAAGGAATTTTATCAGCTCGACATAAAAATAAAAACTACGTCGTCACAATAAGTATTATTACCATTTGTTGTAAATTATTTTTGTTATAAAACAAGAAAGAATAAAGAAGAACAGTAGGGAGAATAGAGAGTAATTCTTATTTCTCATGCTTGAGGTTGATTGAGAATGAAGGAAAGCTTCTATTTATAGAAAAAATTTACTCATAATTTTTTACTAAAAGACAGATATTTTAAATCCTAATAGATATCACCTAGATCTTATTAGATCTTGATAAATCTTATCTATATTCTTGATAGACATTCACTATAATGTAAATACATTCATAACACAATGTCTAATTGATAGATAATATGCCTCGTTAAAACCTTACTAGAAAAAATCCAGTGGAAAAAAAAAATCTAGTGAAGAAAAAAGAGCACACATCTCTAACAATACGCATATAAGTTGTCTCATTAAAAACCTTACAAGGAAAGTGGGACAAAACCGTGTAAGGGAAAAAGAGTACAACGCGTATTAACTCCCCCTAATGAGAACATCCTTGAACCTTTGCTTCCTGATCTTGTCCATCATCTTCTTGAAAATTGCAATTTGGAGGAGATTTGGTGAATAAATCAACCACATTGCCACTTGAACAAATTTGTGTCACGTTAATATCATCATTCTTTTGTAGCTCGTGCGTGTAGAAAAGTTTTAATGAAGTGTGCTTTGTTCTATCTCCTTTTATGAATCTTCTATTAAGATGTGATATGCATGTTGCATTATCTCCGTATAAAATTGTAGGTACATTGTCACATTTCACACCACATTTTTCTCGAATGAGATGTATCATGGACCTCAATCATACACATTACCGGCTTGCTTCATGAATAACTATTATGTCAGCATGATTCGATGAAGTGGCTACGATAGACTGTTTTGTATATCTCCAAGATATGAAAGTATCCCCACATATGAACACATAGCCTGTTTGAGATCGAGATTTATGCAGATTAATTAAATACCCAACATCAGCATAATCAATAAGATCGAGACTGCAATCTTCAGAATAAAACAAGCTCATGTGTTTTATCTCATTCTGATGTCTCCTAGCAGGAGCAGAAATATATCATACAACCAAATTGACTGAAAAGACTATATCAGGCCTTGTAGTATTTTCAAAATACATAAGTGCATCAATTGCACTAAGATATGATACTTCACAACCAATCTAATATGGTATATTTCTCATTTCAGCAAATAATTTGTTACTTTTAAAAACTTTCCAAGAGTTTCAACAATATTCATACCATCAATTTATCCCTTATAAGGATAATAAACAAGTTTTTCAGAAACTTTATATGCTTCAGGCATTTTGAATCCTTTAGGAATTTTCATATGGATTTTTTTTTTCAAGCGACAATATCAATATGTGTGACATCTTTAAGTGTCTGGACTGCAAATCAAATAAGTGTTATGCTTACCAAGATGCATCCTTTCATATCGCTTGATAAATGTTTCTATGTTAGCATGCTTAAATTAACGTAGAATTTAGATCCTCGTAATCTTTTACAATATTGCGTCAACATTGTATCAAAGATATCGTCGACGATTTTTTATTTAGTATCAATTCACAATGTGACATAACATTTGAGATCTCATCACTTCATTATTTTCAGGTACCTAAACCTCTCATAAGGTTTCATGAAGTGTATGTCGTGGGCTCTTCAAGAGCATATTGCTTTTTTATCATGATTATTTGCTCCTTATCCTTTTCAAAGATTATTTTATTTGGAACCGATTAGTCTATCACGCTTCACGCATGCATAGACTTTATCCTTTAAGGACAAAAAATAGGAGCACTTGCAGTTAAATATGAGTTGCTTTCGGCATTTGACTTGAATTATCTTTTGAATGAAGATCTGATGATAATTCCTAATATATTTCATAGTTGCTTATAATCTCCCCCTTATGTTAGGAAAACTAACAAACATCCTCCATCTTTTTTGAGTAATCCATCTTTGTGCATCATGGTATATTTATTAATTGTATACCGCACATCAAAACTATTAGATAGAATAGTTGGTTCCTGACCTTGAACCAATTGAGTGGGAAAAAATAATCATAATATATTGATCTAATGCATACAAGTGCTATTATATGCAATATATCATATTTCATACCAATACATTAAACTTTGTTCTCATTAGTAATGGTTCAATTATTTATGGAAGGTATTCAATACTAAACCATTATCATCAAGATAAATTATCTTGATTACACAATCTGAAAAATTATGCTCAATTTATATTGAACAAGTAACTTTATAAATGTCAAACGTAAGTTGACCATGAATGTACCTGTGATCATCTTATTGATGCATTTTTTAACATATCATATGATAAGTGAACGAACCCTTATTTACCTTTCATTCTTTTTCAGATTTTGAGGGATCCAATCCCAAAATTAGTTGGTCCAACCAACTTATCATGAGAACAAGCAACATTAAAGTTCATGAAGAATTTTCTAATTCTTCAATATATGTTCAATACTCAGTATACACATCTTTGGGATATCACAATCGTTCATGTCAACTTATGAACTTTTAATCAAGTAAACTCCAAGTTTAACATGATATGTGTTTTTACTTTAGTAAATTTCATATTTGCTATTATATGAATAAATTTCAGATTTACTACTTTAGAAGTAGATTTCAAATTATTCATCCTCTTTCGGAGGTGAGTTGTCATACAATCACAATCAAGTGCACATTTGCATTAATAAGTTTCTCATTTCTCAGGAATGGAATATAATTGTGCCTTAAGCCTATCAAATTATGATAGCTTATAACCTCTTTCAAGATTTTGCTACTTCAGAAACAAATCAAGGCATACATATGATGTAGAGAATTTTTCTCTAGTATATCTTATAATCATATAAGCGTGTGAAAATATCATCACTTTTGATGATCATTATCATATTGTCCCTCTATGCATATATTATTGCATTCAATAACTTGTCTTCTTTCAGACATATTATGAACTGCTACCACATACACCTCAAGAATGAAGTAAGTTGTCATATTTCAGACTTATCATATATTGCTACCGCATTCACTTCATGGAATGGAGCATTTCAATGTCGAATTTCATGACTTTTCATTAAACACTCATTATTTTGCCTAAGCCATCATAATATCATCAATATGGTGTATTGAGATTCAAACTCAGCACCTTACCTATATAAAGACGTCTTAAGCATAAATCAATGGGACTTGAACGCAACATA
Organism: Capsicum baccatum var. pendulum; assembly: GCA_030864225.1. Taxonomy (NCBI): domain Eukaryota; kingdom Viridiplantae; phylum Streptophyta; class Magnoliopsida; order Solanales; family Solanaceae; genus Capsicum; species Capsicum baccatum. The sequence continues at coordinate 64,331,932 of CM061551.1, forward strand.
TTATCATCCCTTTTGATAATATTGTTCTTGAGGAATAAATTTAAAACATAAATGGTTCCAAACCAATTATTTTTCCTCAAATCCAACAATATTATATTATTAGTAGCAAATGACAAATAACATAAGAAATTACTAACCTTGAAATTACCTTTAGATTTATAATCTCATCTTGTTTGGCAGAGTCTCATGTTGATAACGTGTTATAAAACAAGAAAGAATAAAGAAGAAGAGTAGAGAGAATAGAGAGTAATTCTTATTTCTCATGCTTGAGGATGATTTACAATGAAGAAAACCCTTCTATTTATAAGGAAAATTTACTCCTAGTTTCTGAAAAGACAGATACTTTAAATCCTGATAGATATCAACTTAGATCTTGATAGATCTTATCTATATTCTTGATAGACATTCACTATAATGTAAATATATTCATAACAATTTTTTACTTTTTAATAATAGTAGGTATAATAAATGAGAATTCATATAAATGATCCAATTTATTTGGAATAATTAAGATAATTATTATTGTTGAAAATATTGTTAAATAATAAAATATGTTTTTTTAATTGATAACTTAAGCTTTTAAATGAAATAGATACACATCAACATGGTATAAAAGCAGAAAAAATTCTTGAGATAAAATTCAACCGCTATATATTATCAAAAACAAAATTCATGTGCTTCATTCATGAAAAAAATAAAATAAAGTCCACACAATTAGGAGTGGCATTCGGTTTGTTCAGTTAAATTGTTTAATATCGACTTGATTTTTTGATTTTTGGATTGATAAAAAAGTCAATCGTATCAAACGAGATAACTTCGATTTGATTCAGTTTTTGCAAATCCGATTTGGTTATTTCGAATTTTTATTTCGATTTTGAAGATTAAAATAATGAACCTTTATTTGTCATGACTGGACATTTAAAATTAGTGATTTTTTTTAAGAAAATAATTTTTTTCAAACCTATTTTTCGTTCTCAAATATAAATAACTCAACATGCATGAAATGAAATAACCATAAGTTGAAACTGATATATAACTTTTTGTAACATGCAACAGGCCGCTTTAACCGAATATATATATATATATATATATATATATATTAGAGAGAGAGAGAGAAAGAGAGATGAATACATACACGGGTCCCTGAATTTTTTGACTTTTTCCGTATTAAGACCTCAATTAGGCCATATACCTATTGAACCCTTTTATCATTCACAAATCATGTCAATTAAGCACAATCGTTGACATAGCGTGACATATGTAATACACTCTCCATTAGAAGGGTGAGAAGCCATAAGTAATTAAAAAAGTTTAACATAAAAAATCCCAATCAATAAAAAAAACACATTAAAAAAATAAAAAAAATTAGTTATCATCTTCTTTTCCATATCTTCTTCTCCATTGTATCTTGTCAAGCCACCATCATCTTCCTCCTCAATAAATCAATAAACATAACATTTTATACCTTTAAATTGCATCTGAAATCCATGGTATTTTTTGTATACAATAAAATTCAATTAATGGCTTCTTTTAATTGGTTCTTCAATAACCCATTATTGATTCTTCAAAATCCAAAGTTCATTATTTTTTCTTCTAAATTCATTGTTGGTATTGTTTTGATGGAGAGATAAAGGAGTGAGGGTGAAGTTTTTTTTCTTCTCAACCCGTACCTTGAATCTCCTTCAATTTGCTCCAACGATGGCAAAAATTGAAGGTTCGCAACTAGCAATTTATTCGCAACAGTACCATAATTGCCTTGACGAGAACTCTCAATTGGCAAGTTGAAACGTTGTGAGATTTGGACAAAACATGGATTAGGCGTTGTAGAACCATTCCCATGTATTGGAATTACAGCAAGAAAACCCGATTGAACTTGAAAAATTATTTTTTGAGCCCATCGTAACTGTTCATCAGATTTTTCATGGAAAAAAATAATGAAAATTGTTGAAAAATATGATTGGATTTTGGAGGAAAAAATTTGCAGGAACTTGTTGATTTTTTCAATATTGTTACTCGTTCTCTCTTCGAATTTTCTTCGCAACAAACAACAATACAATAATAACACAAGTAGAAAAACTAATCTTAAATATTCCATTGCATCAATACTCCATTGATTTAGAGCAAGAGGGAAAAGGGCCGGGGTGGTGTGGGTGGGTGGAAAGGGGAGAAAAAATAATTAATATATTTTTTCTTTTGTTTTTTGGTGACGTGCCATTTGTTTATTTGTCATGTTGTCATGCCAAAGACGTTTGAATCTCACACATCAAGCATGGTTAGCGTGGTGTTATAAATATGCTTAATAGGTACAATTTGATTTAAATTTAAGTGTTCAATAGAAACATGACCTAAATTCAAGGGTTCAATAGTTACATGACCTAATTGATTTATCAATACAGAAAAAGTAAAAAAGTTCAATATATATACACACATACACATATATATATATATATATATATGATAAAATATATATATATTATTTTATATATATAATAAAAAATATATATATATTTTTTATAATTTTGGTTTTTCGATTTAACCGATTTTTTTTTTTGAAAAATTGAAAACCAAACCGTTTAATCGAATTTCTACAATTTAAAAACGAAATCAATTTGAAAAATTCAAAATTCAAAATCAAAATTACATTTCAAATTTTCGATATCAAAATATACTCAGCCCTATACTCAATGAAAGGGCGAACTGGAACACACACTTCAACAATTATTGTACCATGTGCACGTTATGAAGCAATTATAAACCAAGGCATTCTTGATGAATTTCCTATACTTTTTTTCGGAGTCCTAAATGGGGTTATCCTTGGCCACAATCCTTTAGAATTTTCAGAAGCATATCTCACCCACAAATCCCAACTGGGAGGCAACTTCATAACAGCAGTAAATGGCGCTGCTGAATTGAGGGGAACCATCACATTCAGAATAAAAAGGACATCCCTTTATTAGAATATACAGAATATTCACAAAAGCTTGAAAGATTGCTCTTGGACAGATGGTCATCAAACATCAGTCCAATGTCCCATCTAAGTCTATTTAAAACTATTTCTAAGATAATGTTTTTGGACGGTTTGAAGTTTACAATATCCAAAAACAATATGATATCTCTTAATACACAAAAACCAATCAGATGTTAAACCCTCAATTCATGTCACCGTTAAGATCAACTATATTAACTACTCGGAAAAGAATAGTTTGGAGAAAGTAGCTCGGAAAGAGAGCTTTCTTTGTCTTTTAGGTCCCTTCAACTTAATTAGTTTCTAATATTTTAAGCTTACTGATTTGACTAACTTGTATTTGTAAAAAACACTAGTGAGAGCAAACCCATCAAAGCGCGATCCCAACATCTATTCTAAATTAATATTATAATAATAATCATATCAATTAATGTGATATTTTAAAATTTTGAAATTTAAATAAATTTATTTTTTAAAGTAATTTTTAAATATATTCTTAAAATATTTTAAATTATCAATAATTATGATTTATTATTCAAATAGATAAATTTATTTCAAAAATATAATTTATGATCAAAATTAAACTCTACAAATGTATAAATTAATAAACAGTGTGAAAAAAGAAATTCGATGGGCCTATATTACTGTTTTGCAGATAACATAAGCTCAGTATATGTTTTTTTTGTCTCAATTTATGTGACGCAAATAGATTTAGATAATCAATCATACTTTTAATATATTTTTAGATATTTTAGACTGTTACTATTGTAACTTCTAATATTTTTGTAGTTTTCAAATAGTATATGTTAGTCTCCTTGTCCAAACTTTTGTGGCGTTAATAGTCAATTATATTTTTAAAATAATCTAAATTTTTAATTATTGTGATTTATATTACTTTTTTTCTATTCCAATTTAAGTGACATTGATATAATTTTGAGAGTCAGTCAAATATTTTATATCTTTTAAATTTTTTAAGTTGTTAATTTATGATTTATAATATTTTTTACATTTTTTTAAATATATAACAAATTAATTTCTTTTAGATATTTTAAGCTGTTAACTATTGTAATGTAATTTTCAAATAATATATGTTACTCTCCTTGTCCAAAATTTTATGACATTGATAATCAATTACATTTTTTAAATAATCTATATTTTTAATTATTGTAATTTATAAAACTTTACTTATATTTCAATTTAAGTGGCATAATGCTTAGACCATAATAATTAATTAGAGGTCATATAGTAAATCACGATTGAAGCAGCGAAGCAAACATGTCTTAAATGTCTCACAACAACTAATTAGAAGTGATATAATAAAATTATTATAAAAAATACTTGTGAAAAAAGATTAAGTGGGCCTCATATAAGACGTGAAGTTAATTTAAAACATCAAGAGTTAACTTATCATTTTATATCTATTTTACCTTTTTTTTTTATTAAATATATACTCCTATTTTTTTTTAATATTTTGATGACTTATAATAATTAATTAGTGTGGTATTTAGTAAAATTATTACTGAAGCAAATAAAACAGACATGTCATAAATGTCTATTTTATTTTTTATTAAATATTATTAATTTTTTTAATATGTAAATAATTTATAATAATTAATGAGGAATGATATAGTAAAATTACAAAACAACCAGCTGAAGCAGGCATGTCGACGAAAAGTAGCCTGCTTCAACAACAACTCTCTCTTATATAATAAGAGAATATTCACTAAAATTAAACATGTGAAATTTTACTCTTCATACTAAATTCAATATCTCTAGTTAAAAATAATTCTTTTCATTATTCTATACATCAATAACATATCTGGTGTAACCTACAAAATGAGGTTTAAAAAGGTTAGAGCGTATGCGATCTTCCCTCCACCTCAAAGGTGAAGTGGAGAAACTATATGATACGCCCAAATTACAACTCTCGTTAGAAAGTGCAAGCGGTCGCTGTCAAATATAGAACCCAACTGGATTGGGTGTCGAATCTCACAGGGAATACTATGATCACTAAGTATTGCGATTATTATTAGACTGTTAATCAAAGGTTCCAAGGTAAGGGGGGTTTCGGTTTAGGTGCACAATAATAATAGCAGTGTAACGATGAGATGATATGTGTAATAATATTTGACCACAGAGAATGACAAATTAGGGTTATGTCCACCTTGTAGCTTCTACTTCTCTATTAACTATGAGTAATACGGATTTTATACATGCATGCACTTATAGAGAGACGTATTCTAATTCTAAATTCAAGTGTTTCTCAACCATCAAGGATTTATTCACCTTAGTTCTCTCGAATCCAAAGTGTACAACCAATTGTACGAACTCTCCAAGAATTTAATCCTGCTAAGGCATTAACGTGTAAAATAGAGGTTGGAAACCCTATTTTCTTGTCACACTCTATTTTCCAAACAGTAACTTTTCTATCGAACAAGTTATTGCTATAATGGCGCATTCCCTATGTTTGCAACCACGAGAATTCAATCAAAATGAAGAGAGTAATGATATAAGTGGATTAATACATCATAAATTCAAAAACCCATAGCAATAGAGAGTATACTACAAGGTTTCCATAACCCTAACAAATAAACTTAGCTACTCATGAATAAAACGGAAATCAAAATAGAAATCTTCATCATACCAAAACTTAGAACGATCTTGGTGATAAAGATGACTAGCGAAAATAAGAGAGAAACGCGTTTCTCTCTCTCCGTCCTCAAGCTAAGCTGTTTTCCCTCATTTTCAAAATAATACAGAATGTCAATCATCCCTAAAAATTCAGCATTAATGCTTTTAATAACATCCTTTTCTAATAAATTGCTACTGCATCCTTAACTATTTAAAAATATTGAGTTTGCTCGGGAAAAAGTTCCCATACATCACATTCAGTCCAAAAGCTGCTTTCCTTTTTATGTGAAGTTTTCCTTTGCTGTCCACAGGTCCCCAAAGTGCTGTAATCTTCCTCATTAGTACCTGAAAAGCATGCTAATCACATAGGTCAGCTCACTTAACTAAAAATAGACTAAAAGTGCAAGAATTATGTATTTTATCCTCAAAACTTAGCTAAAACATGATTAAGTTATGGTGCTTAGACGTTTAAATACGCCCAACATCACTATAATAGGCCCAAAAGATCGTAATGAAAGTATAAAAGGCAAATGATAATAACAAAGACACCAGATAGAAGCAGAATCGTATTGTAACAAAATATTACTATAATTGACTACACCGAAACAATGGATAGTACTAAAAGTACACTACTATTTAGAGCATGGGAAACAAAACGTACACACTTACCTATTAGTATGAATGCACTCCTACCATCCAACCTTCTACCCTAATTTCTATTCTTCACACCTTTCTATCTAAAGTCATGTTCTTGGTAATTAGCTACAACTGTTTCGTATTCTGTCTAATTATCTCTCCCCAATATTTCTTCAATTTACACCTCTTTTTCCATATCTGAAATCCTTTCACATTCAACTTCTTACAACTTCGCATTAAGACATCCGCGCATCTCCTCATCACATATGTTCAAACCATCTCAACCTCATTTTCTGCATCTTGTTCATCACTAAATCACTTCCACCTTGTTGGTTAATTACTTAATTTTTTAAATTTCTCGCTCCATGTTCATTGCTTTTTTAATAAGGCAGATAAAGCAGTTATTTGTTATGATAATTTTAAACGATATATAATCCTCATTAAAGATGATTTAACTAGTTCTCTAGACTTAAATCCACATTAACTAAAATGAAGGGATAACATATTTCATTCATTTTATTTTACTTGACATCTATACTAAAACTAGATAGTTCATCTTACTTATTTATTCTATAACATAGTTTTATCACTTTTTCCATCATACTATCTTTAGAATTAAATACTAATAGAAATTATAGTTACTTCCAAAATAAATTATTAATAATATTAATTTAATAAAATAAATTTTTAATTAAAATTTTCTTAAAAGTGTGTAAAATCAATAGGGGAAATAACATATTATATTATTTTTTTAGTCAATCTAAAAAATAATGACATATTTCTATATTTAGTAATAATATGACTTTAAAATATTTATTTTATTCTTAATAAAATGATTTATGCTAGGAAATACAAAGCAGAAAAGAAGAAGAATAGAGAGGAGAGAGAGAGAGTGATTATTATTTCTCTTGAGGGATTGTTGATGGGTGAATTATAATGAAGGAAAACCTCTTTTATTTATATGGGAAAACTAACCTTGGGATTTCTAACTTTTTTATAAATAGACATTCACTATATATGGTAAAGTAGACATTCACTATATATGGTATTATATTTATAACACTCCCCCTTGAATGTCTAATTGATAGATAATGTGCCTCATTAAAACCTTACTAGAAAAAAAATCTAGTGAAGGAAAAAGAGTATACATCTCTAACAATACGCATATAGGCTGACTCATAAAAAACTTTACAAGCAAAACCCAATGGGACAAAACCTCGTAAGGAAAAAAGAGTAAAACGCGTATTAACTCCCCCTAATGAGAACATTCTTGAGCTTTTGTCCCGATCTTGTGCACCATCTTCTTGAAAGTTGCAATTGAAAGAGACTTGGTAAATAAATCAGCCACATTGTCACTTGAACGAATCTGTTGCACATTAATATCATCATTCTTTTATAGCTCATGTATGTATAAAAGCTTTAATGAAGTGTACTTCGTTTTATCTCCTATTATGAATCCTCCATTAAGATGTGTTATGCATGTTGCATTATCTCCGTATAAAATTGTGGGTACATTGTCACATTTCAAATCACATTTTTCTCAAATGAGATGTATCATGGACCTCAACCATACACATTCTTGTCTTGTTTCATGAATAACTATTATCTCAACATGGTTCGATGAAATGGCTTGATAGACTGCTTCATACATATCTAAGATATGACAGTATCCCCACATGTGAACACATTGCATGTTTGAGATCGAGATTTATGTGGGTTAAGTAAATACCCAACATCAGCATAATCAACAAGATTGGGATCACAATCTTTAGAATAAAATAAGATCATGTGTTTGATCCTATTTCGATGTCTCCTAGTGGGGGAAGAATTATACCTTGCTAATAAATTAACCAAAAAAAGGTTATATTAGGCCTTGTAGTATTTGTAATATACATTAGTACATCAATTGTACTAAGATATGGTACTTTATAACTAATTCAATTTGATATATTTCTCATGTCAGTAAATAATCTATTACTTTGAAAAATCTCAAGAGTTCCAATAATTTTCAACTTATAAACTTATGTAATATAAGGATTATAGATAAGTTTCCCAGAAACTTTTATATGCTTCAAACATTTTGAATCCTTAAACAAGTTTTTGTCTAAATTTTGTCAAGTGACAATATTCAGTATTTCATAAGTGAAATCTTCAAGTGTCTGGACTGTTGGGTTCATAGTATATGAAAGAAGTGTGAATGGAAAAATAGAGAGTAAAAGAGTGGTGGGAAGGAGACAGTAAAATGAAAAGTGTACTCCCAAATTAGCAAGTTTACACTTTCTCCCACATTGGTGGAAGAAGAGAACTTTCAGGGCGTTTATATTAAGAAACACTAACTCTACATGGATAGTGAGGCAAGAACTAGATGATGACTCGCGCCGTCGTCGTCGTCGCTTGCTCGGCTCAGCTTCGGCTTTAGATTTGGATTTGAATTTGTCAAATGATCGATCGATGAGATCTATCTTTTTAAATAAATTTTATATGACAGAAATAAATAAATTCAATCCAAAAATAGTGTTTTGAAACTCCATTTATAAATGCATGCTGGTTTACTGGTTTGAACGAACTGGTGCCACTGTTTCATGAACTAGTGTACATTTTCGAACTGATGTTGCTGTAGAAGGTTGCACTGCTTCATGAACTAATGCACTATTTTCGAACAAATGCTATAAAAAGTTGCAATTGTTCAACAAAAATACACACTGATTCACAAAGTGACATACCTGTTCAAAACAAATGCACTGTTTAGGATAAACAGACATGCATTTTCAGGAAAAAGTCACACCTCTAAATTGAACCAATGCCACCTTTTCAGAGAGGCATGTTATGGCTATAAAAACCTGCTTTCTTCCATAGGTTTTGAGGATGAGATTTTCCAAATTAATAAAAAAACATTCTTCTTGTCATCAAAATACTCTGTGTGATTATAAAAACCATTGAGTGTATTCGTAGAATCCGACTATTTGAGGTACCGCTATAGTTGGATTGTTGGCCATTTTATCCTGGGAGAAAAAATTCCACAACCTCGGGTACAGTGAGGGAAATTATTTCCTTAAGGAAACTCCGTGAATTCGGATGACTTGGCCTATTCAATTTCTGTTTCATCTTTATTTTTCTAAAAAATAAATACACCTCTTGGAAAGGTCATTTTGATCTTGTGTTAAGGGTATTTGATACTTCATTGTGTTCTTTTTTATACTTGAACGCAAGTTGAAGTTGTTGTTGTAATATACAGATTCTGGATACCCGAGTATATTGTGGGAAATAACTAACTTAAGGAAATAAACCACTATTACAGAATCTGTACAGCTTGTTTTTGGAGATTAAAGTTTTTACTTTCTACTCCGCCTGAACTTAACTAGTGATTTGAAGTCATAAAAACTTCTTCACAAGTTAAAGATCATTTGGTTGACAACTGGAAGTCATAAAAACTTTATTGTTAACTAGAAATAAGAAGAAAAATTTAAAGTTGCTTAATTTTTTTTAAGTATTATTCTGAAAATACTAAGTATTGTTTGTCTTGTGATGACAGAAAAATGGCAACTGAAAGTCAAATGATGAATGTGACAATGTATTGGGGGCAACTAATATTGTCACATCAAGTCGCACAAATGCTCCGCTAACAATGGCACTAGCGGAGAAGCCCAAAAAAATTTTGGGCATTAACTTTAAGCGGTGGCAGTAAAAGATGTTCTTTTACCTCACCACTTTATGTCTGCAACAGTTCACTAGCGAAGATGCTTTTGAGGTGCCCGAGGGAACCTCGGACAAAGACCGCTTCGTTACTGTAGAAGCTTGGAAACATTCAGACTTTCTTTGCAGGAATTATATTCTGAGTGGTCTCCAAGACAACCTCTACAATGTTTATAGTGGAACCAAGACATCAAAGGAATTGTGGGGGGGAACTTGAACAAAAATATAAGATGGAGGATGCGGGAATCAAGAAATTCCTTGTTGCACGGTTCCTAGACTTCAAAATGATAGATAGCAAATCTGTTGTCTCTCAAGTACATGAGTTGTAAGTCATCATACATGATCTCCTAGCAGAAGGTATATCTTTGAAAAATACCTTAGTTGAACAAATTAAAAATGTTCTTAATACTCACATAAACTATTTTGTAGGTTTAATTGTGAATGATGCTTTCCAAGTAGCAGCGATAGTTGAGAAGCTACCACCTTTGTGGAAAGACTTCAAAAACTACTTAAAGCATAAACGAAAGGAGATGATTGTTGAAGATCTTATTATCCGACTTAGTATTGAAGAGGATAATAAAGCTGCCGAAAGATGGTCAAGGGGGAATTCTACAATTAATGGATCACATATTGTAGAAGATGACCAAAACAATTCCAAGAAAAGAAAGAAAGCTGAACAAGGAAGCAATCAACCCAAGAAAAAGTTCAAGGAAAAATGCTTCAACTGTGGCAAGATTGGCCACAAGTCCAGAGATTGCCGTGCCCCAAAGAAAGGCAAGAAGAAGGATCAAGCAAATATGATTGAATCCAATAAAGAATGCGATGATCTGTGTGCTATGTTCTCAGAATGCAACTTGACAGGGAATCCTCGTGAATGGTGGATGGATTCTGGTGCCACCCGCCATGTATGTGCCAACAAGGAGTTGTTTTTGTCATTTGCCCCAGCTCAAGCAGAAGAAATGATCTTAAAGATGACTTCCGGCAAGATCTTGACACTGAACAATGTGTTATATGTTTCGGAGTTACGTAGAAACTTAATTTTTATTTCACTCCTAGATAAGAATGGGTTCAAATGTGTAACCGTTTCTGGAAAAATTATAATTAGCAAAGAAGAAATGTATGTAGGAAAAGGTTATCTGACCGAAGGCCTTTATAAGAAGAATGTAATGACTGTTGAAATAAATAAAAGTTCAAATTCTTCTTATTTGCTTAAGTCTTATGATTTATGGCATGAACGTTTAGGCCATGTTAATTACAAAATGTTACGAAAACTGATTAACTTAGAAGTTTTGCCAAACTTTGAGTGCAATAAATTAAAGTGTCAAACGTGTGTGGAATTGAAGTATGCAAAGCATCCTTATAAATCCATTAAAAGGAATTCCAATCCCTTAGACTCAATACATACTGACATTTGTGATATGAAGTCAACATCATCACGTGTTGGGAAAAAGTATTTCATAACTTTTATTGACAATTGCACCAGATATTGTTATGTTTACTTGCTAATGAGTAAGGATGAAGCAATAGATGTATTTAGGCAATATAAAACTGAAGTTGAAAATTAGTTAGACAAAAAGATCAAAAAGATAAGAAGTGATAGGGGCGGAGAATATGAATCTCTTTTTGCACAAATATGTGTAGAGAATGGAATAATCCATCAAACTACAGCCCCATATTCACCTTAATCTAATGGAATTGTGGAAAGGAAAAAACAAACATTGAAGAAAATAATGAATGTCTTACTTATAAGTTCTGGTTTAATGCAAAACTTATGGGGGGAGGCTATCTTTACGGCCAATTGTATACTCAAAAGAGCTCCCCATAGCAAGACACAATCAATTCCTTACAAAAATAGAAAGTAAGGAAACCCAACTTGAAATTTTTCAAAGTGTGGGGGTGTCTAGTGAAGGTTTAAGTTCCTATACCTAAAAGGGTTAAGATAGGACCTAAAACAATAGACTGTGTGTTCATAGGATATGCGAAAATTAGTAAAGCATGTCGATTTTTGGTTCATAAATCCGAACATCTGGATATTAATAAAAATACGGTAATTGAATCAGACAATGCTGAATTTTTTGAAGATATTTACCCGTATAAATTAGACATGAACAATTTAGTGGGGGATCTAAACGACCTCGAGATGAACCAAGTGAGAATGTACATAATGAAGAAAATTCAAGACGTAGTACACGTCAAAGAACGTCAACTTCATTTGGATCGAATTTTGTAACATTTCTCTTAGAAAATAAGCCTCAAACGTTTAGAGAAGCGATGTCGTCATCAGACTCATCTTTTTGAAAAAAGGCAGTCAATAGTGAGATAGATTCAATCTTAAGCAGCCATACATGGGAATCGGTTGACCTTCCTCCCAAAAATAAACCGTTAGGTTCTAAATAGATCTTCAAAAGGAAAATAAAGACGGATGGTACTATTAACAAATACAAGGCAAAACTTGTTGTAAAAGGCTTTAAACAGAAGGAAGACCTTGATTACTTTGATACATTCTCGTCAGTAACAAAGATAACCTCAATTCGAATGTTAATTGCCTTGGCGTCGGTATATGATCTTCAAATCCATCAAATGGATGTAAAAACCACATTCCTAAATGGAGATTTGGAGGATAAAATATACATGGAACAACCTGAGGGTTTTATGGTTCCAGAAAAAGAAAATAAGGTGTGTAAACTTGTTAAGTCACTTTATGGACTAAAACAAGCACCTAAGCAATGGTATGCAAAGTTTGACCCAAACATGTTGGCAAACGGATTCAAGATTAATGAATGTGATAAATGTGTACATATTAAAGACACACCAAATCACCAAATCATTGTTTGTTTATATGTGGATGATATGTTGATCATCAGTAGAGACATTTCTAACATAAATACAACAAAACGAATGATCGAGAGCAAGTTTGATATTAAAGACCTTGGAGTTGCAGATATGATCTTAAGTATCAGAATCCATCGAACTCCACAAGGGTTAGCATTGTAACAGTCTCATTATATCGAAAAAATACTTGACAAGTTCAAGTATATGGAATTCGGTATTGCCAAGACTCCATTGGATGTGAACTTTGCAATTCGAAAGAATGAAGGTGAAAGTGACTCGCAATTGGAGTACGCAAGAGTATTGGGATGTTTAATGTATATAATGAACTGTACACGACCAGACATAGCATGCTTTATCAGGAAATTAAGTCGGTACACGAGTAATCCCAACAAAACTCATTAGATGGCATTGAAAAAAGTTTTGGGTTATCTTAAACATACTCAAGATTATGCTTTGCATTATAATAAATATACTACGATACTTGAAGGATATAGTGATGCAAATTGGATCACCGGATCGAACGAAGCAAAATCCACAAGTGGATATGTATTTACTATCGGTGGAGGAGCAGTTTCTTGAAAATCATCCAAATAAACTTGTATCGCTCGCTCTACAATGGAATCTGAATTTATCGCATTAGATAAAGCCTGTGAAGAATCAAAATGGCTCCAGAATTTCTTGAAAGATATTCCGTATTGGCCCAAGCCAGTGGCACCAGTATGTATACACTATGATAGCCAAGCGGCAATAGGTAGGGCAGAGAGCATGATGTCTAACGATAAATCTCGTCACATACGATGGAGATCTAATACCGTTAAAAAACTCCTCTCTAGTAGAATTATCACTATAGACTATGTAAAGTCAAAGGATAATGTGTCGGATCCACTTACAAAAAGCCTATCTAAAGAGGGAGTAGAAAAGGCATCCAAGGGAATGGGTTTAAGGCCTAGGACAAGTCAGCATGGCGGTAACTCTACCTAGCAGACTGGAGATCCCAAGAGCTAGGTTCAAGGAGATCAAACAAAGTTGTGTCTGATAGGTTCAACATTGTCAATTACCCAACCTATTCTCATGATGTGACAATGTATAGTAAACTAGGATAAGACTTAAGGTGAAAAGTCTTTTAATCACTATCTAAATTTGGCAGATTTGACCAAACAGTTTAATCTACAGGATTGAACGTTTAGAAATCACCTATGTGAGGGAGAAGTGGAAGCCACTTCAAAGAGAATGTTAGTAAAGGTCTATTCTCTAAGCTCTCATGAAACCGGGACATGTTCATGGCTGAAAATAACAAAATCGTGAGAACCATAAATGGTAAAAGGCTGGTTGTGTGATATATGTTGTCTAGGTGTACATTAAAGATCGGCGGTTCAAAGATATCAAATCTACCAATTGACCGAGTGCATCCGAAGCATGTTCACTATGAAAAGTTCAAAGGAAAACCCACTTATCCAGATGCAATCAGTCTTTGCTTGATGATCACATACTTGTCCGTAAAAGTTTTACAAAAAATAGTCATTCCCCATTCATGTGGGATATTGTTGGGTTCATAATATATGAAAGAAGTGTGAATGAAAAAATGAAGAGTAAAAGAGTGGAGGGAAGGAGACACTAAAATGAAAAGTGTACTCCCAAGTTAGCAAGTTTACTCTTTCTCCCACATTGGTGGAAGAAGAGAACATGAGGGTGTTTATATTGAGAAACACTAACTCCACATGGATAGTGTGGCAAGAACTAGATGATGCCTCGCGCCGTCGTCGTCGTCGCTTGCTCGGCTCGGCTTTGGCTTCAGCTTTGGATTTGTCAAATGATCGATTGATGAGATCTATCTTTTTGAACAAATTTTATTTGACAGAAATAAATAAATTCAATCCAAAAATAGTGTTTTGAAACTCTATTTATAAATGCATGCTGGTTCACTGATTTGAATGAACTGGTGCCACTGTTTCATGAACTAGTGTACATTTTCGAACTGATGTTGTTGTAGAAGGTTGCACTGCTTCATAAACTGATGCACTATTTTTGAACAGATGCTACAGAAATTTGTAATTGTTCAACGAAAATATACACTGATTCACAAAGTGACATACCTGTTCGGAACAGATGCACTGTTTAGGATAAACAGACATGCATTTTCAGGAAAAAGTCACACCTCTAAATTGAACCAATGACACCTTTTCGAAGAGGCATATTATGGCTATTAAAAACTATTTTCTTCCATAGGTTTTGAGGATGAGATTTTCTGAATTAAAAAAAAATATTCTTCTTGTCATCAAAATACTCTGTGTGATCATAAAAACTGTTGAGTGCGTTCGTAGAATCCGACTATTTAAGGTACCGCTATAATTGGATTGTTGACCATTTTATCCTGGGAGGAAAAATTCCACAACCTCGGGTACAGTGAGGGAAATTATTTCCTTAAGGAAACTCCGTGAATTCGGATGACTTGGCCTATTCAATTTCTGTTTCATCTTTATTTTTTAGAAAAATAAATATACCTCTTTTTAAGGTCATTTTGATCTTGTGTTGAGGGTATTTGATACTCCATTGTGTTCTTTTTTATACTTGAACTCGAGTTGAAGTTGATGTTGTAGTATACAGATTCTGCATACCCGACTATATTGTGGAAAATAACATGAACTGCAAATTAAATAAGTTTTATGCTTACCAAGATGCATTCTTTTACGTCACTTGATAAATGTTTCTACGTTAGCATGCTTAAATAAACATAGAATTCAGATCCTCATAATCTTTTACAATATTGCGATAATATTGTATCAAATATATGGTTAATGATATATCATTTTGTATCGGTTCACAGTGTAACATAATATTTTGAGATCTCATCACTTTATTATTTTCAGCTACTTGAACCTCTCATAAGGTTTTATGAAGTGTTATGTCGTAGACTCTACAAGAACACATTGTCTTCTTATTATAATTATTTGCTCCTTATCATTTTCAAGGATTCTTTCATTTGAAATCGATTGGTCAACCACGCTTTACGCATGCTTAGACTTTGTCCTTTAGGATACAATATAGGAGCATTTGCAGCTTAATATGAAATGTTTCAGCATTTGACTTGAATTATCTTTTGAATGAAGATCTGATGATAGTTCCTAACATATTTTGTATCTGATTATAATCTCCCCCTTATGTTAGAAAAACTAACATACATCCTCTATCTTCTTTGAGGAATACATCTTTGTACATCATGGTATATTCATTAATCGTATACCGCACATGAACTATTAGATGGAATAGTTGGTTCCTGACCTTGAACCAATTAAGAGGGAAGAAATAATTATAATTTATTAGTATAATGCATGCAAGTGCTATTGTATGCAACATTTCATATTTCAGACCAACACATGAAGTTTTGTTCTCATTAGCAATGGTTTAGATATTTATCTAAGGCATTCAATGTCAAATCATCATCACTAAGATAAATTTTCTTGATTACACAATTTGAAAGTTATGCTCTTAACTTAATTTTATTCAACAAACAACTTTATGAATGTCAAACTGCAGGTTGACAATCAACGTACAAGTGATCATCTTATATCGATGCATCTTAATAGATCACATGACTGGTGAACAGGACCATATTCACCTTTTATATTTTTCAAATTTCAAGGGATCCAATCCCAAAATTAGTTGGTACAACCAACTTATCATGAGAACAAGGAACATTAAAATTAATGAAGATTTTTTTTTTAATTCTTCAATATATGTTCAATACTCAGTATGCACATCTTTGGAATGTCACAATCATTCATTTCAATTTATGAACTTTTATTCTAGCAAAATTCAAGTTTACCATGACATGTAAACTTTTACTTTAGTAAATTGCAGATTTACTATTACATGAATAAAGTTCAGATTTACTACTTCAAAAGTAGATTTTAAAATAACTCTTCTCAGATTATATAAAGTTCAGATTTTCATGTCTTTCATCAAAAATATATTGGTTTACCTTAGCCATCATTATATCATCAATAGATGCATTGAGATTCAAACTCAATGTTTTATTCATATAAAGGCGTTTTAGGTCATAAATCGATGGGACTCGAACTTAATATCTTATTAATATTTGTCTCAAGATGTAACACCTTTCACTTTTACAAGATTGTTTCATTGCTTCAAAAATCAAATAATTAGTATATAAATTCAATCATACCTTGGATCGTCTATTAATTAACAAATATGTTATCTTTATATATAAGAAAAATTCATACGATATAACTGCACACTAAGACTTCCATCTTTTATATTATATAAGACTATATTATATAAATTAGAAACAATAATGGAGAAAAAGAATCTCCTCAACCTCTCGTATCAGTAAAATTGGTAAAAACATAGCATTTTGTGCAATAATTTTCTTTTTCAAATTAAAATTATTTCCTCAATTCTTTAAATATTGTTATGTAATTATTAACTACAACGTCTATAGAAAAATCTCAATAAAGTACTTACCTAATAGAATCTTGTATTGATAGATCTCTAGTGGTAGAGTCTCGTGTTATGAAATATAAAACAGAAAAGAAGAAGAATAGAGAGAGGAGAGAGTGATTATTATTTCTCTTGAGGGGTTGTTGATGAGTGAATTACAATAAAGGAAAACCTTTTTATTTATAGGGGAAAACTAACATTGGATTTCTAACTTTTCCATAAATAGATATTCACTATATATGGTAAAGTAGATATTTACTATATATGGTAATATATTTATAACAATTTATAAATATTGATTTATTGTAGATCAAAATTTTTTTGAAAAAATCTTTTTAAACTTGTCAAATTACCTTATATAAATAGGGACAAAGGGAATAATTATTAGAAGAAAATGGCCAAATACCCCCCAACCTTTACCCCAAATCTCAACTACACACTTATACTTTGCGGAGGTCCTATGACCCCCCTGAACTATTTTAAAGTGAAATATTTACCTCCTTGAACGCTGACATGGCAAGAAAGTGGGTTTCACTCTCTTTAAAGAGAGTGAGAATGCTGGAATGGCCAAATATTCCTTTATTTTGTTTATTTATTTTTTATTATTATTTTTCTTTATTCATTTTCTATTCTTCTTCTTCTTCTTCTTCTTCTTCTTCTTCTTCTTCAAGAACTCAATAATGGCATCTTCAAGAACTCAACAATAGCATTCAATCCAAAATTAATTTATCAAACTTACATACTCATTAACTGAATTACCATACTAGAATTTTTAATTATTCTTCTTCTTTATTCATTTTCTTTTTTCTTCTTCTTTTCTTCTTCTTCTTCTTCTTCTTCTTCTTCTTCTTCTTCTTCTTCTTCTTCTTCTTCTTCTTCTTCTTCTTCAAGAACTCAATAATGGCATCTTCAAGAACTCAACAATGGCATCCAATCCAAAATTAATTTATCAAACTTACATACTCATTAACCGAATTACCATACCAAGAATCATCGTTCTCATGAAATGAAACATAAATTTTCAACAATGCCTTGAAATTGAAATAATCAAATCAATACCATAATCAAAATCAACACCAAATGTTTTCACAATCAATACCAATGTCTCTCTTCTGCAGTATCTATTCTTTGATTGATAAGCATGGACTGATAAAACTTCATTTTTCTGCTCCTCAATGAAAAATGGAGGCTTAAAGATTTTAGAAAAAAATTTCATGATCCACTATCTGTTTCTTTATGGAAGTTCAGGAAACAAAGAGAATTTGGTGGGTTTCACTCTCTTTAAATAATTAAAGAGAAGTAGGTCTCACTCTCTTTAAATAATTAATTTTTTAGAGTAAAAAAAGAAAAAATAACGTGTTAATGACGTGGTAAGAAAAAATGATGTGACGATGATGTGGCAGCGAGTGCAGCTTACTGCCTGAAAAAATGTCTGGGCATGAGCTTTTAGGGGGCTAAATATTCCACTTTAAAATAGTTCGGGGGGATTATAGGACCTCCTCAAAGTATAAGTGTGTAGTTGGAATTTGGGGTAAAGGTTGGCAGGTATTTGGCCATTTTCTCTAATTGTTAGCGTATACTTTTGATGAGGTCTTCTGGATATTAATTTTTAATTCGGATGAAGCTGTCTGTATTTGTAGGCACATTCTTGCTTAACGTTGCAAATTTTTAAATGTTTAATGAAACACCAAAGTGGTTTTCATCGGCGATGGTTACGCTAGTCAAAACAATTTATTTTGTACTATTTGTTAAACCTCAAACAAAAAGTAAATAAATAAACGTTGTTAATTGAATTGCAATTTTTCAGCTTTTAGTCCTTCTCAAATAGCAAAACGATGTTTTTTTTTTTAAAATTATAAAAGTAGCATTAACTATTTATCCGTAAATTGTTAAATTTATACTGTCAATGATTGCCATAGATATGGTTTAGTCAGTTCATACTTATACCGACTTACCAAGGTTGTTTTTGAAAAAAATCAATTTCTATTTCTAATTTATTTAGTATACGTATCCATGTAATGCCTGAATAATATTAAAAGCATTATTTTTAAGCATTTCATATCAGAATATCTCGTTTAAGTTTGTTAAATCATATTACATTAAATAAAAGACCAAATATTATATTATTTTTCAAAGAAATATGAAAAAAAAAATCTACCCCACTCACCTGCCACCCCTACTCTAGCTATTTTAAGATCAGATGATTCACCTCTTTATCCACTAGAAAGAGCAAATTCGAACTAAAAATATAAAAATTTTACCCCTCCCCCACATTTCTACTCCCACCCCAATCCCCCTATCTCTATCAAATTTATACGAAAAAAATAATCACGCAATTATAAAAAATAAAATTATATTTCATATTTTTCTTAATTATATTATTCACAATTTAAAGATAATAGAATGTTAATATTCTCCCTCAGACCATCACTAACGAAATTTATATGAGTAAAGACAATCATGTAATTCAAAAACGTTTTTATATTTTATGTTTTTCTTTGTTATATTGGTCAATCTAAAAATTTCTGATCATAAAAAATAATGTATTTTATTCTATTATATAATTTATAAATAGTAGCATGTATATGATAGTATCTAATTGCTTCATTATATTCTAAAAATTAGTTCAAATCTTCCCCCACCCCTCCCACCCCTCCCACCACCAATCCCTTGTGTGCATTTTTTTCTATTATATACTAATTACTTTATTTTTCTATAATTTAATTTAAAATTAAAATATATATTTTTTGTCTTACATGCATAAGCAGTTGAGCTTTCTTCACACTTATCTCAAAATATAGAAATTAGAATAGATAAGTTTTGTCACGCATAATAAAATAAATGATAGATAGATTAGAAGAATACTCTAAAATAATTTAATCTGTTAGAAGTGATTATAACTTAGAATTTGAGTTAAAACACTTTCACAGCTATCAAAATATAATCTTATATCATATTCTATAACGCATCTTTGTTTTCTTAATTTTCTTTCTTTATATTATAAAACTAAGTGACGCCCAAAACATTTAAAAAGTTTATACATAAATATAAATTTACAAGTAAAACTAAAAAATAATAAATAAATTAAGATATCAAAATGTCTAAAAATTTATTTTATAATCCTCCTAAAAGGGTAAATATGTGGATGTGATATTAAATACAAAAATAAGATAATTATAAATTTCATATAATTAAATTAAATACAGAAAATTATGAAATAAATCAACATTAAAAAAAGAATAATAGTATCAAACACATATTTTAAAAATTCACGAATTTTATTAATATAAATTAAAAATTTCTATTTTATTTACTTATGAGTTTTTTGAACGTTTATTCTATGCATTTTTAGTTTTTAATTTATGGATAATAATATGTGTATTATCTAACTACTTCAATATATTTTAAAAAATAGTTTAAAAATTGTCCCCCAACACCCCATTTTTTTTATAGTTTGTGATTTATCTTTATGTTTTTTTTTTTTTAAAATTTTATTCTTATTGTCTTTGCATAGGAACTACTAAAGAAGCTAGAACTCTATGACAACTCAAATTTCGTTTTAAATTTAAATTTAAATATCATATCATATTGATAAAGAAGATCTAACTTATTATTCTTACTTATTATTGCTTTTTTAAATGTAATATATAACTTGCTTTTTTAAATTAAGATAGATATTAGAAATAAAAATATTCTTACATTAAGAAAAATAGAATTAAAAAATACTAGTTTGTTACTCTTCACTATCCTCATAATGTTTTATTTTTCTAAGCTATTTAAAATTAATAAATTTGTAAAATATTAAAAATAATCATTGTGTTCTTTAAAAATATAAATATAGATATTTTAAAGTATTTATTTGTAAATTATAATTTCATACTATTATATAATATAAATAGAAATATTGGTTGACTATTTTATCTATTTATGTTCTATAGTTAATAAGTTTTGTATCACGTAAATTTATAATTATAAGTTTTATTATGCATGATAGAAATAATAAAATGAAATATAGAATAAGATTTTATCAAATGAAAGATAAAGTAGAAGAAGACTCCAGTATAATCTAATTTAATTTGTTGGAAATACTTATTGTTTAAAATTTAAATTCAACACTTATTTAATCTAAATGTTTTCACCTCTATTGAAGATAATTTTATTTCATATTCAATTTTAAAAGAATTCAATAATGCATGAAAGTATTTAAGAAGGAATGCAAGTAAAACAATGAAAAATAGATCAATAATATCTAAATGCCTAAAAAGTTATTTTATAATCTCCTAGAAGAAAGTAGAGAAAATTGAAGGAAAGGTGTCTTATAAGTCTTGAATGAAAGATTGGTGACATTGACCAACTTAAAAGGTCAAACGTCATTAGAAAACTTGATTAAGTTAGTTGTGGACTTGATTAATATTTTCAAATTTTTTTAATCTTTTTTAAAATACAAATCAACCCAACCCACACCTCCTTCAATTCAAATCAACCAGTCTCTCTCCTCTCTCTCGATAGCTTCTCTCAACTCTCTCCCAACCAACAGTTCTGTAAAATTCTTCCTTCAATCCCCGGCGACTTCAACCTCCGACGGACAAATAGTTGGGCAAGTTTTATTTCGACTTTCAACTGTCAATCAACGCGAAGACTTCTTCAGCGATAACAACTTCGAATTCTTCATCGTCCCATTTCCTTTTTCACAGGTAAAAAATTCTGAAAAATAGAGGAATTTGAGCCAACTACTCTTCTAGTATTGGTTAACAATTTCAATATTTCTAGCTTAAATTTGAAATGTGGACTGAATAAAACACTAATTTTTGGCATTTTTTCTTCTTGTTGTCGAACTGTTAATTCAGATTTGTTGGTGGTTTTTTGTCACAGTTGATGTTCTTAGTGTGTATGTGTGATATGTTAGTGTTGTTGGGTTGATTTATTATTTGTCTTGGTAAAAATGGTGTTGTAACAGATGAAATATCTGATGCAACAGATGAAAACATTTGATGCAACAAATAAAAATCTGATGCAACTATGAAAATCTGATACAACAGATGAACAATCTAATAGATCATTTATCTATTGCGATAGAAGACTCTTCTAGTTGGAAGAAATCAAATAATATTAATCCAACAGATTACTTATTTTGCAACAGATGCGTGATATGTTTCAACAGATGAGTGATCTGTTTTATTATTTCCAACGAATTACTCATCCGTTGTAACAGATTGGTTATATGTTACAACAGATAATCTTTCTGGTGTAACAGATTTGTGATCTATTTTATGGTTTCCAATGGATTCCTCATCCATTGCAATAAGTTGGTTATATATTGCAACAGATAGCCTTCCTGGTGCAACAGATTGGTAATATATTTTTACTGTTTCCAATGGATTACTCATTCTTACAACAGGTTGATTATATGTTACAACAGATAATTTGTGATATATTTTATGGTTTCCGACAGATTACTCATTCATTGCAACAGGTTGATTATATATTGCAACAGATAAACTACCTGGTGCAACAGATAATTTGTGATCTGTTTTTACTGTTTCCAACGGATTACTCATCCTTGCAACAGGATAATTATATATTACAACAGATAACCTTTCTGGTGCAGCAGATGAGTGATCTGTTTTTACTATTCCCAATAAATTACCCATCCGTTGCAACAGATTAGTTATATGTTGCAACTAATAAACTACTTGGTGCAATAGATTAGTAATCTGTTTTTATGGTTTCTAATAGTTTACTCATCCAATGCAACGGTTGATTATATGTTGCATCAAATAAACTGTCTGCTGCAATAGATTAGTAATTTATTTTTATGGTTTTCAATGGTTTACTCATCCATTGCAACGGTTGATTATATGTTACATCAGATAAACTACCTAGTGCAACAAATTAGTAATCTATTTTTACTATTTCCAATGAATTACTAATCCTTGCAACAGGTTGGTTATATGTTATAACAGATAACCTTCCTGGTGCAACAGATGAGTGATCTATTTTTACTGTTTCTAACGAATTACTCATCCGTTGCAATAGGCTGGTTATATATTGCAACAGATAAACTACCCGATGCAATAGATTTGAGATCTGTTTTATAGTTTCCAACAGATTACTCATCTGTTGCAACAGGTTAGTTATATGTTACAATAGATAAACTACCCGGTGCAATATATTTGTGATCTATTTTATGGTTTACAACGGATTACTCATCCATTACAACAGGTTGGTTATATGTTGCAACAGATAAACTACTTGGTGCAATAGATTAGTCATCTATTTTTATGGTTTCCAATGATTTACTCATCCATTGCAACAGTTGGTTATATGTTGCATCAGATAAAATACCTGGTGCAACAAATTAGCGATCTATATTTATTATTTCCAATGGTTATTCATCCGTTGCAACAGGTTGGTTATATATTACAATAGATAACATACCTGGTGCAATAGATGTGTGGTCTGTTAGAACTGTTATTTTACTATTGTGCATGTTAGATTTACTGTTATCCTTTGTAAATGATGCATTAATCAATTATAATCTATTTTATGGTCCTGTTAATTTAAGATAATATGGCTCCCAAAAGAAAAGAAACCAAATCAAGTCCAAGTAAAGGACCAGGTGCAGCAGCTCTGCTACATCCACCACTCTATGAGCTAGCTTTACAAGCATTATCTCAATCAGGAGCAGAAAAAAATGAATACTGGGAGGAGGAATGTTTCAAAAGAGATGATCCAAATGCTAATAGCCCTTCTGCCAAAGATTTGGTCAAAACCTTCAGCATTGATCGTTATCTTGTGAGAATATAGTGCGATGGTGCCACAGATTTAATAAGCAATTTTGTGGTTAAGTCAGCTATGGGAAAATCTTCTGACGCCTTCAGAAAAATACTTCGAGAACAAAAATTGGATGCTTTTTCAGGGAAAGCTGCTTTGGGCAATATCTTGATTTGCTGAAGGACAACAATGCTCATTTCCAGATGAAAATGATACACGATCTTCTCAAACATAGGTTTATGTATAAAAATAAAGATAAGATGGATGAGGTGTGGATAAATTACTGTGGCATGCCTATTTGTTTTGGTTGGAAGGAGTTTTCCATAGTTACTGGACTAAAATTTTATCCTCCTTCTACTTCTCAAGTCATACCTACTCTGCCAAAAAAAAAGCACCCCGCACACCCAAAAAAGGCAAAGGCAAGTCGAGTGATCGTGATGACCTAGTGTCCATTGTTGGTCAAAGATTCAAAAACAAAAATTTGATACAAGCATTGAAATGTAAAGGACTCTCAAAGAAGCACAAGCAATCACTGTGCTTGGTTTGGTTTGTACATAATATACTTTGGGTGAGAGACGTTAACAACAGCATAAGCCTCAGTTTAATAAATCTCTCTGAGGATCTTGAGGCATTTAACAGCTATCCTTGGGGTTATGAAAGCTTCAAAATGACTGTCAAATATTTGTTGACTCCGTTAATTCCAAAGACAGTCAACTTATATGGCTTTCCATGGGCCTTCATGGTAAATATTTCTTTTATCATGATATGATTCATTTTTATTATTCAATAATGCTTTTGATTTATTGGCATTATGTTATAGGCGTGGACATTTGAAGTCATTCCTTATTTGAGACAACATGTAAACTACCAGGAAGAAGTTTCTTGTACAAGAATCCTGAGATAGTTGTCGGCCAAAACTGATAAAAATGTAAAAAAATTTGATCTTTTCAATCCCCCGAAGGAAGCAATAAGTCCAATTCTAATCAAGTTTTGTTTTAATTAATAATTATTTTTAATGATTTCATCATCATTCTAATATATGTTCTGATTTATTTTAGATTGTCTATCCGTGGCTTGTTCTTACCAATCGAGAGTTGAAGATATCATTTTTTATTACTTAACGATCTGTGCAAACTTTATCAAAACCTAAGGTCGTTGATGGAATAAAAATGAAATTATTTGGAGCAATAGCCATCATAAGAAAACTAATTTTGGAGGGTGGGCTTGTTTCTGTTGATGATGGTAGTGGTAGTGGTAGTGGTGCTACTGTTGGGGCTAATGATGCTCCTCTTACAGTTTTTGAAACAATATCAGATGCGTTATCTGTTGTAATAGGTTAGGCAACAGATAAGCAATAGCTAGGTTTTGCCACATCTAGCGAATGTTCTGCATGCAAATCTCAAGATTGTAAGGCAAAATATGATGAAGTAATTAATGTTATTAATGCACTTACTACTTCTGTAAAGAAAATGACATCTAATAGGGGTGTCATTCCATCAAAGAGGATTTCATATCCATACCCTCCACTAGAGATCAAGATGGCTAAGAGAAGAAGGAAAGATATTTCCAAGGCACCATCAGGCATCGAAAAAATCAAAATTACAACGTCTCTATCTTTGTCTTGTACCGTTGTTCAGTGTACAAGGGCCACAGGAGAGAAGCATGAGCTGTAGAAGATGAATGTACATCATTTGTTCCAACAAACAAACAGGCACATATCTATTTCAACAAATGATACATCTGTTGAAAATTATCAAACAGATATATACATCTGTTGCCTAACCTATTACATCAGATGCGTTATCTGTTGTAACAGATGAGTCTTATGTTGCAACAGATGGGTCATCTATTTGAAATTACCGTACTACTTTGATTTCTATTGAAACATAAGACTCATCTGTTGCAATAGATGGACAATCTGTTGTATATCTGTAATTAGCATTGATAATTCTGGCTTTCTAAGCAGATGTCACAGTAGAAGCTACTGCTGAAGATCATAATATCACAGTTGATAATCCATCAACTGATTTCAAAGAAGAATAAAAAGTGAAGTCTGTCAGTTTGAGAGAATGAAAGAATTACCCATTTAAAGGGCTTAACATCTCGAACGAGGCTCCAAAAAAACTAACACAGTTTATCAATGACTATTCAGAATAGATTATTAAAGCATCATGCCGACAGGTACATAAATCAACTTTAAAGATATTTATTTATACAATTCTTGTTGTAAGAACATGAAATTAACACATATAAATCATCATGTAGAAAATAAATGACGAACACTACAAAGTGAATGAATCGAGTCTTAGTTTTGATATGTTCGACTTTGTTGTTGTACATCCCGAAATGAAGAATTGGTTCTATTTGATGTGAAAGCCACAAACTTGCTGGAATGATGAGGTTCAAATGTCATACATATTACTATTAATTAATACTTTATTTAATTACATCTGCGTATTAATTTTTTTATCACGTAATTTGAAATATTTGATTATATGTGCAGCACATCAATGTCATTTTTTACTACCTCCGAAAAAAGGCCAAGTTCCAAACACAAGAACAATACAGATACACTACAGGCAATTATTTCTACAAAGTTTACATCAATAATACCTATGATAGGTATTGTCAACAACAGTCGGAAGTTTACCGAAATGAGGAATATTTAATCAACATCATCAAAGGTTTTAGCATTCCAGTTGGCTTACCTTGGTATTTGGTTGATGAAATATACATCCCAATCAATTGTGGTGATAAATTCCATTGGGTGTTAGCTGTCGTCGTTCTAAAAGAGAGGGACATCCGAGTTTATGACTCGATGTCGTGAAGGAGACGTTTTGGGTCATCGTCTGAGATACAAAAACTGGCCAAAATATTGCCTACTTACCTTAATATGAGTGGCTTTTTAGACCAAAAGGTTCTTACTGATAGGTCGACGATTGAAGCATACCAGAATGAAATCGATAATCCATTTGATGTACAATATATTAAAGGTATTTCTCAACAAACCATTAGTAGCCTGTAAGTTTAAGTGTCATGATTTAGTTTCATTTGACAAATTTCACAACGCTTGCATGAACTGTAAGATATGGATTATCTATTTTTTAAAAAAATGCAAGGATTGGGGTTATTTTGTTGCTGCCTACGCCGAGTATTTGAGGGATGGATTACAAGTACCAAATGATGGACTTCATGTCGGATTACTCTACAAATGATAAATTGCTCTTTTATGGAAATACGGAGAAATAAATGCTCAGAAGCTATACACAAGCGACATTAAAGATCCATATAGACCAAAGCCAAATTTTGTAGCACCGGATGAAGAACAACTTGTCCATATTTAGTAGATTTTTATAGCTTTAGTCCGTCAATATAATAACCTATCCTCCTTGGTTTAACTTGTTGATTTATTTATAAAATAGATCATTTGTATCCATAATGATTTTTTTACATTTCATTTATTTGTTGAGTTATTTTATGCTGTCTATGAATAATTCAATCCTTAGTTTTGAACATGTTAATTGAAATGCAATACTAGATTCATATATCACAACAGATAATACATCTGCTGCAACAGACGACATATTTTATCAAACAGATTTAGACATATGTTGCAACATGTAGGCCATCTGCTCAAAATTATATAACATGTCTTCCTACTTTTTTATTTGATCCAACAGATTACCTATCAGTTGCAACAAATAGATTATATGTTGTAATAGATTGTATATCTATTGCGACAGACAGACTGAGAACACCTGCATAATGCAACAGATGACCAACCTATTCCAATATATAATCAATCTTTCACAACAGGTACTATATATGTTACAACAGATATACAATCTGTTGCATTATAATAAATTCAACTTTCGCCGGACATAAAAATTATTGCCACTACATGTAAAGTGAAGTGGCTTGAAATAAAAATTTATTATCATGTTCGTCTCTATCTTTGTATATATTCTTGTTATACACGGCCTCAAACCATTTAGTTAGTATCCCATAAGCCTAGACCTCTTGCATCTTTCCCACAATGGCGTCGCACACACCGATTATTTTTGTGTCGGTCAGCAAACACTCGATGTATGCAAGCGAGTACAGCCCGCAGGCTGCACCGATTTTATTTTTTTGGGAGATGAATATTCTTATTTTGACCTTCAAAATCTCATTATTTCTTCATCAAGACTTCCACCGGCAAATGATCCATCAGCTTACTCTGTATCAACAACTTGGGCAACAACTTCAGGAGTGGCTGCATGTGGTTTAAAAATATATCCTTGTTGAAGACAGGTAAGTTGCAGTCATAAACCTTAATCTTTTCCTCGTAGAGTAGTATCTCAACAGCGAGAAAATATTTGACTTCCACATTTATGAATGCAAGGATTCTCTTTTCCTTGGTCCAGCTCTTGCCGTGGGGCTATGGTCTCTTCCCTCTAACAGAGTTAATCACATCTTCATCCCATTAGAATGTAGAAACTAACTTATTAAAACTCTGGCCATCGAGATCAGCTAGCTTATAGAGATCATCGTACCTATCCTTGAAATTATTGTAGAAGTTGAGGTCCATTAGCCTATCGGCAACATCATAAGCATCCGTGTACACTAATTACCTTCCCCTCATGAGGCAGAGAATTTCATCAACATGTTGTGGTATAAGAAGACAATTTTTAAATAGGTTAGTAATTGTAAAGAAGAAAAATATAGTGGAAAGAATCTATTGCAGAGGGGTTCTCTGAATCAGTTCACAGATTACCTAGCTAACGAAACTTATGCAACAGATGTGTAATATGTTGTAATAGAATACCAAGCTATTGCAATAGATTACACATCTGCTGCGTAAATTTTTTTTCATGGAGTAGATTAGAAGGCTAGGTTAGCAGCAAAAGTAAACTTACATTGTCCTCGTACCACTCACACATATTTGGCATATTCGTGAAGTCTTTAGCGTCAAATGAATGCATGGTGTATTCTTTTTGAACCTTCGTCTTGTCATTTATGATTTCTTCCAGTTCCTTCTTTTTTTCTTTGCCAAGTGTCGAGCATATGTCCATCTTCTTCAGCGGCCCCTTAACTTCAATAACTCTTAGAGCTGGAAGAATTGCAATTTTTTTTGTTTTCACAATGGAGAGAATTTGTCTAATATTTCTTCTTCTCCTCCTAACCACCATTGTAAGAGTGTATGGCTCCCTTACCTTGTTGGGTGGTATGACACCCCTCCTGGATTTTAACTCTTCGACAGCTTCAGAAATAGTCTCTATCTTTTCAAGGAGTTTTTCCTCGTTATCCTTGCACACTTTGCATTTACAATGAGAATATGAGGGTAAAGAGGGGTTAGAGGGACCACTGTAAGGGTGGGAAGGACCAGTGTAGGGGTGAGAGGGAACTATGCAAGAGGTGTTTTCAAATTTATTTATTTTTTGTTGAGTACCAACATGCTCATAATCACGACTGGCAGTAGCAGTAGTATCAAGATGGATGCCACCATCTTCAATAACTCCACCAGCAACACCCCAGAAGAAGTACCCAGATCTATTGCAGTTTGAGGTTAGTCATGAAGAGCTTCAACATTAGGCTGACCTTGCCTAACTGCTCTTCTTATGGATGTTGTTCCATCCAATTTCTTCTTTATTAACTCCACCGTTGGGTCTTATTTTGTATCAACAAGACCTAGAGTAAGAAAAGAAGTCATCTCCAACTCATCAGCAGTAGGCACAATCCAAGGATGCATAACCTATAAAAAAAAGACAGGAGGTATTTAAATCATATAATAATAATTTACAGTAAGTTGGGTTACATTTTAACACAACCAATTTATGAAACAGACGATCTAGCTGCCACAACAGCTGATCTACATGTCATAAAAGATTGACAATATGTTGTATTAGATTACCCATCTATTGCATAATTTGCAGTAGATAGGTAATCTATTGAGTCGAGTTCAGAGAACCAGAGCAACAGATGGTTAATTTATTGCAAAATATGGATCGTCTGTCAGTACAAATTACCCATCTATTGCACCAGTTGCAGTTGATGAGTAATCTATTACAACAGATGACCCATCTATCACAACAGATAGAACATCTATTTCAATATCTTTGTTGGAGGTGAATTATTTTAGTTGAAAGAAGACATACTGCATCATCTGGAGGGTTAAATAGATCAGCCTTCTATTTCTTAATATATTTTTTGCTGCCCTTTGCACCCACCAACCACCTAAGGATCCTTGGATGAGAAACATTATCCGGGTAATCCTTGAACTACTTTCGGAGGGAAGAAATTGGTTCACATGCCCAAGCCTAAAAATGTAAATAGGAAGCAAGCAGAAAAAATTCATAATAACTATATTCAATATAAATTAATGGATGAGTAAAAATAGTGATCAATTTTACCATGAAAGCTGTATAATGTGATCGTCCATGTGGATAGCTTTATCAGTAAATATTCGACAGTCAAGTAGTAGCTGTCAAAATCATCAGCAAGCGCCAACAAATCATCTTCTATGACTTTCCTGACATCTCTTGCCAATAAAATAGAATGGACAAACCAAACTAAGCACAATTTCTCCCTGTAGTGCTTTGGTATGTCTTTATCCCTGAGATCTGTCATCAAATCCTCCACTTTGTAGCTGCTATATCCAATAACCTATATTTTTTTCCTTGCATTTGTTGGACCCTTTATGGGGTGTTTCCTTGATGAGAGGTTCTTCTGGACAATCGCATCTCAAGCCCATCACTATGGCAAACTCTTTCAACTCAAAACAAACCAGCATGCCATAATAATTGATCCAGATTTCATCCATCTTTTTTCCCCCCTCCTTCAAATCTTTATCATCCCTCATGTACTTAATCCTGTACTTGAAAAGATCATATACCATGATCATTGAGAAAGGGAGAGTGCAGTCCCCAGGCAGCTAAGAAAGTATGCAAAGCAGCTTTTGTTAAAAAGTCTGTCTATGTTTTCATTCTTCATAATTCTCATTAATTCATCAAAATGTTTCCCCAACTGACATTTAAGTACAAGATCACCAGTTACTTTGTCAGGGTTATCCATCGGTATCGTAACTCAAAATCTGTCGATACTAATGGTTTTGATAGGATATTGCTGGGATTTCGATATTAATTCATCCCCCATAGGTGAGAAGGGGTTATCACTTTCCTCAGCTTTATTTTACCCCGATTGAGATTTTTCAGGAAATTCCTCCGAATCTATCTGTACTCTAGCCATTTTTGTTGGGTGGTCAGAAGTTGATCTACTTTCAGTTTCTTTTCTTTTGAGAGACATCTTTTAACTACAAATAATAGAAGAATAAAAAATACATTGCATTTGATGTCTGCATAATTTTTTCAAAAAAGGTAAGATAAATTTCAATAAATTATTCTACGTCACATTACAAAAAAATTCTCCA
Organism: Capsicum baccatum var. pendulum; assembly: GCA_030864225.1. Taxonomy (NCBI): domain Eukaryota; kingdom Viridiplantae; phylum Streptophyta; class Magnoliopsida; order Solanales; family Solanaceae; genus Capsicum; species Capsicum baccatum. Next base: position 64,363,329 of record CM061551.1, read on the forward strand.
ACGGATAACCCATCAGTTGGAACAGATAGGGAATCTGTTTGAAGACCTATTTAATATCTTCTGATATATCTTCCACTTATTGCAACAGATGGACCACCAACACCAAAACTAATTCCACCATCAATGCCACCAATACCAATACCAACACCAAGACCACCGACACCACCACTAAAAATACAAATACAAATACCGACACCACCAACAACATCCACCAACAACACCACAAACACCATCCAATAATACCACGATAGTTAACAAAACACTGAGATAAAAGCTAGGATTTTCTCGGGTGCTTGCTACTTTTTTAGCATCAAAACATAAAATTGTTGACCCATTCTCGAAGATAATACAACTAAAAGTCTTCTTTTTCATCATTAACTAAAAGCCCTAATTTTTAGAATAAAGAACAAATGTAGAAATCTTCTCAAACTCTTTTACCTGCGAAGACAGAGAAAACGATGGATACAAGCGAGAATGAAGTAAAAAATAACAACTATGTGGTCAAAAATGGAAAGAAAATCAATCTATTTTGAAGGGTTGGGCAATATGTTGAGTAGTTGTTGTCTTAATTATTGAGAGAGAGAGAGGTGAGAACTTAAGATTTGAAATGAGAAAAAGTTTTTCCCGAAAATGGATGATTTGTATGGGTTGATTTGTAATTTTGGAAAAGAATGACAAGTTTTGAAATTATTAATTTGGTCCGAATTGATCTTAATTAATTTTTAAAATTTCAAAAGATGTAGTTTTTACAATATTAAGTTAACTAGAACTCATTTCAACTCAGAGTAATCGATCGACGACTCGGGTCGAGATGAACGCAATACCAACACTATGCAATTGCAATGACTCAATTGAAGTTGTTATTGACCTGATGAGCTCATTCATTCATCCATAGTTCCTCCTAAATAAATTTAGGTACTATTAATCTTAACATTAAGTTAATAAGACTTCACTTCAACTCAGAGTGATCGATCGACTACTCAGGTCGGGATGAACATAATACCAACACCATGCAATTTCAACAACTTAATTGAAGTTGTTGTTGACCCTATGAGCTCATTCATTCCTAGTTCCACCTAAATCAATTTAGGTACCATTACTCTTAACATTAAGTTAATGAGACCTCATTTCAACTCAGAGTGATCGATCGATGACTCGGGTCTGAATGAATGCAATACAAACACCATGCAATTACAACGACTCAATTGAAGTTGTTGTTGACCCTATGAGCTCATTCATCCCTAGTTCCTGATGATAGGCGAATTTACGCACCTATATCAATATATTTTGCCCATATTTTAGCCTAGTTTTGAGAACTAATTATCTATTTCATGCACTTCTAGTCCTTTTTCCTATAAATGAGCTAACAAACATGATTAGTAAAGTTTCAGGTATAAATGATACAAAATACAGCATTTTATGGCTTACTTGACGCAAAAGAAAGCTCACGAACGAGATGGAAAGGAGCTGGACGCCTAAAGGACCAAATCTGTTGCATGGAAAATCTGTCCCGGGCTAAAACAGCAATTCTGAAGACTTTGGGGACTTACAGACACAAAGCTGGATTTTTACAAAGATACATTAACCTAGTATAATTAGGTTATGTGTTTCACTAATCTATTTGGATTATGATATTGTAACCTTACCCTAGTACATTTGGGTCAAGGATTTCATTAGTATATTAGGATTTGGTTATTTATTTCATTAGCTTAGTAGGAGTAGGAAAGGAGTATTATAAATACCCTATCATGCTAGAGATTTTTATTCATCTTCTAACATTCATTCTTCATTCTTCACTTAATTCAACAATTAATTCCATCCCTCTCATCTTCCACCACAAACACTTCTAATCTACTCTTCTATTCATCTATTCCACAACAAGAGAATCGTTACTTGCTAGGGAATCACCAAAACCACACGCCTAACACCTCTTTCACACGCCATCCACCATGCAAAACGTGATATCCTTCGCATTCATGGGTAACTAAACCTCTTAGTTGGGGTTATGGAAGCCGAATGAGTTACTATCTATAGCTGTGAGTTTGTGAGTTCAAGACACGTATATTGCTTATATCATTACGCTCTTCATCTTAATATACATTCTTTGCGGTTGCAAACGCAAGAATAACGCCAGTCTAACATTTAACTTGTTCGAGAGAAAGGTTATTTGTCTGGAAAAGAGATAATGTCAAGGTAGTAGGACACCCTTTCCTATTAAAAAGCTAGTGCCGTAACTGGACTAACCTCTTGGAGAATTCGTACCGTTAGACACGCTTTAAGCTCGAGAGAGTTAAAGTGAAATAGTCCTTGTTCAGGTCGAGAGACGCTTGGATTTACCATCGACTACAATTCTCTATAAGCAATTGCATGTCAAGACTCTACACACTCATAGCCAATAGAGACGTATACCTCTGAAGGTGGACATAACCCCAACGCCTCAATTCTCATTGTTTACAACTTACGTAACAACGCCTCAAACAGGCCGTCACAACACCTTCCCCTATGCTCCACTAAATAGGGAAGCAAGAATCTGGATGCGCATTGTTAACTCATGCCTTATTCCTGGGACGCAATACACCAAGATATCGAGAGATAGAGTGTGTTTGGTTTATGCGTTGATGACGAATGTCCCTATCAACTTTGGGGCAATCATTCGATCTACCATGAGGAAGGCCAGACTCAACCGAAGGTCCCATTTCACATTCGGCAATTTGTTGACAGCAATGTTGCGGAAGGAGGATATAGAAGAGGAACCAGCTGACCACAAACTCCCACATAACCCAAAGAAGGTTGACCTCACAAAGGTCAAAGATGCTGAAACAACTCATGGAGTCAACCTTACTACTGCGGAGAGACATGCTCGTGATGAGAGTTTCTTTCGTCATCTCTATAGCATGACACGATTCACTATGATGAGTGGTGGACGTATTCCAACTGCTGAAGAGCTCCAACAGCTGGACCACGACTACCCAATGAAAAGGCATGCCCGGGAGATGTGTGGAGTGGGCGTATATTTTGAGGAACCTCTGGACGATGACGTGCCAACTGATGATGATAGACGCTTGCCTGATTCTGATGATGAGGAGAACTCTGACGATGACTCTTATGATGATTCAGACGAAGGGGGTATGACCCCCGACATTGATGAAGAGTCCGACTAACCAGGTTCTTCGCATTTATTTTCCACTGAGGGCAGTGTCCTGTCTAAGTGTGGGGTGGCAGAATCCGCATGCTATACTTCCTTGTTTGCACCTATGTTTGCTTGTTTACTTTTGTTTTTTTTTTGAGTCCATCCATTTTTTTTTTTTCGTTCAAACGTTTTTTTAGTAGTCAAATTTTTCTAGCTACGCATGAAATTATTTTGATAGGCAGCATGAGATTAGAACAAGAGTATGTGCTACAATTGTGACTATTGAGACGTTTAGGCTCTAGTTGTGACTTATTATGTGATATTGTGTGATTCAATTCCTTCAATTGTTGGGACGAGAGTCTATATTACTTCCAATCAAGTCGACCATGTGCCTTGTGTGTGCGAGATAATAGTATATTCTATGTTTGTGGCTGATGCTAGAACTTGCCTGGTATGTATGCAAAGCGAAAATAAGGAGTGTAAGTTTAGGATATGATTTAGGCATTTCTTTGGCAACCTATACATGTTTACCTTCAGTTTTTCCTACCCATGTAAATCATCCTAGTTAAACCCTTTTGAGCCTTTAGCCTATTTCTTTGACAACCTTGTATGTAAGCCTAATCCATTTTTTTAAGACCGTAATTTGATCCAAATTCCTAAGTGCTTTAAAGTGAAAAAGTCATGTGACAACATAAGAGGAAATTGGGTGAGTATGATGCTTTAAATTGAAATGGTGCTTGAATGTGCTATGAAAAAGGAAGAAAGTGCTATCATAAGAGGTATGTTGTGAAAAGAAAAAGGAAAAGAAAGCTGAAAAGTGAGTTGTGCTTAAAATTAAAAAACAAAAGATGAGAACAAGGGTGGTAGAATAAAAGAAAGAAGAAAGGTTGAAAGAAAAAAGTGTCAATGATACAAAGTGATGTATTAAAAGCGCTTAGGAACCTAGTCACTATTCTTGGCCAAAATAGTCCTACCCGTCCCTTAGCCTACATTACAACCATCAAAAGACCTACTTGATCCTAATCTTAACATTCTGACATTTAGTGGAGTACTACATTAAGGGCAAGCCTATGGTCATTAGTTGCTACATATGAATTCTTTGTGAGAGTGAGAGCAAGGACATTTTGATACCCATGTTTGAAAAATATGCTATATTTGTGAGTAATTATGGGTACTATATTGTGAGACACACATGGTTGATGAGTTTTGGATAGTTGTATATGATTCTATGTACCTTAAAGTTTGCATGCGAGCTGATCACCATCACGAGTCTATGCTTGAGGTTAAATTGTTTCTACTTATAATCGAAAAGCTACTCTTTGTTGATAATTGTTGTGCTTGTCTTGACGAATGTTTTGTGTTGTTGCTGTAAAAACCTTAAGTCGATGCTTAGAAGGACATGATATGTTGTTCGAGGACGAACAAAGCTCTAAGTGTGGGGTGTTGATGATAGGCGAATTTACGCACCTATATCAATATATTTTGCCCATATTTTAGCCTAGTTTTGAGAACTAATTATCTATTTCATGCACTTTTAGTCCTTTTTCCTATAAATGAGCTAACAAACATGATTAGTAAAGTTTCAGGTATAAATGATGCAAAATACAGCATTTTATGGCTTACTTGACGCAAAAGAAAGCTCACGAACGAGATGGAAAGGAGCTGGACGCCTAAAGGACCAAATCTGTTGCATGGAAAATCTGTCCCGGGCTAAAACAGCAATTCTGAAGACTTTGGGGACTTACAGACACAAAGCTGGATTTTTACAAAGATACATTAACCTAGTATAATTAGGTTATGTGTTTCACTAATCTATTTGGATTATGATATTGTAACCTTACCCTAGTACATTTGGGTCAAGGATTTCATTAGTATATTAGGATTTGGTTATTTATTTCATTAGCTTAGTAGGAGTAGGAAAGGAGTATTATAAATACCCTATCATGCTAGAGATTTTTATTCATCTTCTAACATTCATTCTTCATTCTTCACTTAATTCAACAATTAATTCCATCCCTCTCATCTTCCACCACAAACACTTCTAATCTACTCTTCTATTCATCTATTCCACAACAAGAGAATCGTTACTTGCTAGGGAATCACCAAAACCACACGCCTAACACCTCTTTCACACGCCATCCACCATGCAAAACGTGATATCCTTCGCATTCATGGGTAACTAAACCTCTTAGTTGGGGTTATGGAAGCCGAATGAGTTACTATCTATAGCTGTGAGTTTGTGAGTTCAAGACACGTATATTGCTTATATCATTATGCTCTTCATCTTAATATACATTCTTTGCGGTTGCAAACGCAAGAATAACGCCAGTCTAACATTTAACTTGTTCGAGAGAAAGGTTATTTGTCTGGAAAAGAGATAATGTCAAGGTAGTAGGACACCCTTTCCTATTAAAAAGCTAGTGCCGTAACTGGACTAACCTCTTGGAGAATTCGTACCGTTAGACACGCTTTAAGCTCGAGAGAGTTAAAGTGAAATAGTCCTTGTTCAGGTCGAGAGACGCTTGGATTTACCATCGACTACAATTCTCTATAAGCAATTGCATGTCAAGACTCTACACACTCATAGCCAATAGAGACGTATACCTCTGAAGGTGGACATAACCCCAACGCCTCAATTCTCATTGTTTACAACTTACGTAACATTCTTCCTCTTTTTACTTTACTATTTTCAGATTTTGTTTACATTACTTGAACGACAAGACTCCCCCCTTCTTACGAGACTTGCACCAAAAGTTTAGTAATTTTGCTTACTTGTTGGCCAAGCTATTCCCTGTGGGATCGACACCCAACCCAGGTTGGGTTCTATATTTGCTAACGACCGCTTTACACTCAAACGAGAGCTGTAGATTGAGCGTTATCAGTTCCACCTAAATCAATTTAGATACTATTAATCTTAACATTAAGTTAATGATACCTTATTTCAAGTAAGAGTGATCGATCGATGACTTGGGTCGGGATGAACACAATACCAACACCATGCAATTGAAATGACTCAATTGAAATTGTTGTTGACCCTATGATCTCATTCATTCATCCCTAGTTCTACCTAAATCAATTTAGGTTCTATTAATCTTAACATTAAGTTAATGATACCTTATTTCAACTCAGAGTGATCGATCGACGACTCGGGTTGGGATGAATGCAATACCAACACCATCTAATTGCAATGATTAAATTGAAGTTATTGTCGACCCTATGAGCTCATTCATCCCTAATTCCACCTAAATTAATTTCGGTACTATTAATCATAACATTAAGTTAATGAAACCTTATTTCAACTAAGAGTGATCGATTGACGACTCAGGTCAAGATGAAGGCAATACTAACACCATGCAATCACAATGACACAATTGAAGTTGTTGTTGACCCTATGAGCTCATTCATCCCTAGTTCCACTGAAATTAATTTAGGTACTATTAATCTTAACATTAAGTTAATGAGTCCTCATTTCAACTTAGAGTGATCGATCGACGACTCGGGTCGGGATGAACGCAATACCAACACCATGCAATTGCAACGATTCAATTGAAGTTGTTGTTGACCCTATGAGCTCATTCATTCATCCCTAGTTCCACCTAAATCAATTTAGATACTATTAATCTTAACATTAAGTTAATGATACCTTATTTCAACTAAGAGTGATCGATCGATGACTTGGGTCGGGATGAACGCAATACCAACACCATGCAATTGCAAAAACTTAATTAAAGTTATTGTTGACCCTATGAGCTCATTCATCCCTAGTTCCACCTAAATCAATTTAGGTACTATTAATCTTAACATTAAGTTAATTAGACTTCATTTCAACTCATAGTGATCGATCGATGACTCGGGTCGGGATGAATGCAATACCAACACCATGCAATTTCAATGACTCAATCGAAATTGTTGTTGACCCTATGAACTCATTCATTCATCTGTAGTTCCACCTAAATCAATTGCAATAAAATCTGTTGGAACAAACAATTGAGCTGTTGGAAATTTCTAATAGATATTTATATCTGTTGCAACAAATGATATATCTAATTTAATTTTCAAATAGACTTTTGCATCTGTTATGACAGATGACTGAGCTGTTGAAAATTTTCAAATAGATATTAATATTTATTATAACAGATGATATATCTGATTTAATTGTCAAATGGACATTTGCATCTGACTTCACAAATAATTGAGTTGTTGGGATATTTAAACAGATATTGTTATTTTTTGTATAGATGGCATATCTGATTTAATTATCAAATGAAAAATTACATCTGTGAGCTGTTGGGACTTTTAAATAGATATTTATATCTGTTGTAATAGATGACTATGCTGTTGGGATTTTAAACAGATATTGATATCTGTTGCAACAAATGACATATCTGTTTGAAAATCTCTTTTTCCTTTCAATTTAAAGCAAGCTTCTGTCCGAGTAGATAAAGTAGTAAGTACTACAAAATGCGGTAAAAAATGAAGAGTTTCTTGGATAACTCAAAAATGAGTTCATTGAGTAGTCTTATCTTGTCTTTTCAATGTCACTAGTCTTCTTCGTGCCTCTCAAATTATTAATGAATATTAATTATATAAATTAATGAGTATTGAAACCCGCGTCTACGTACACAATACATCTAGAATTATCTCATCTCTCCTCAGTTTTAGCCCTAAATTTATTTTATTCATCTCTCATCTTTTTCTTTCTCCCCTCTTTAGGATTATCATAACATTTTTTCTCTCTTTTCTCTTGTTTTTCTCATAAAGATCCTTTCGGATCTAAATCGATCCATATCTTTCCTCGATCGAAATTGCTAGTTTGATTTCCTTATGACATTAAGGTATGGTTCACTATTGCTCTTCCATTCTCGCGTCTTCTTCTTTGTAAGTTATTTATATTTATTTTATTATTTAATTACGATTTACCCATATCACATTTATTTAAAAAATTTGAAGGAACTTTTAAGTGTTGAATAACCGAATCGAGAATTTTTATTACAATATGCGAAAAAAGTATTATGCTGGGAGAAGTTTAAAAGACTTGTTGGCAATATCATTTTTTTGTATGTATTTTATTTATTTTTTTGTTGCTTATGATGTTATTGATGTTATTGGTGGGGTTGGCATTGTTAGAACATGTGGTGTGGTATTGTTGATGGTATTGGAACAAAGGTTGTTGCTTCTTTATTGTTGATGATATTGTTGATGGTGTTGGAACAAATGTTGTTGTTTCTTTGTTGATGATTTTTTTATTTATTAGTTCTTTATAGTTTATGATATTGATGATGTTGCAACAGACAGAGCAACTGTTAGAACAAATCAAACCACCAGCAAGGCCAGCTTGATGTCTTCCAACAGACTCCACATCTGTTGCAATAAACTCTACATCTGTTGCCTCAGACTCCATATTTGTTGCAACAGACTCCACATCTGATACAACAGATTCTACATCTAATGCAACAGACTCTACATTTGATACAGCAGACTCCACATCTAATGCAACAGACTCTATATCTGTTGCATTATATGGATAATGTTCTTTCTATGACATTAATTTTTTTTCCTCTTCTTTATAGATATAAGGAAAAATAAAAGTTGATCAACTTTTGTCCGACCATCACAAGAGGCTACAGTAAAGATGGTTTCAAAGAAATAAGTTGCATGCAAATGGAACCACTTCATATATGGGAGGAATGTATTACTGATAATGTTATCATGGAAACACACATAGACTACATTGATTTTGTAAGTGTTGTTTTTACTCATTAGTCATAGATCATTCAAATAAGATATCTGCAATTTTACAGTTAAGTTTGGTAGGTCCAAACTGATAAGGCTGAGGGACCATGAATATGGTTCTGATACCCTATTAAGATTTAATGTCGGTGTTGCTCATGTTTATTCGTTAAGAATTATGAAGGGATCTAGTTTAGGTGTCATTGTAAAGAGATTCAATAGCAATTGGACTAACTTTTAGGGTGCATTGGACTCTGATAAGGCCTTATAAGCCTAGCACTGTATCTAACAAGAACAGAAAACCAATGTAGTTATTGCCCTAGCCCAAATTTATATGGTTGGGTTTCTCGGGGTGATGATTATATGCCAGAAGGTACGGTAGGAGAATTCCTTCGAGGGAAAATGGGTGGTTGATGAAAGACTATATCATTTGAGAGTTAATTGAAGAAGATAAATAGGGCAGATAGTAACTTCTAGTGAATCTGGCCGATGAAATTTCTTAAAACATGAGAAATCTATATCAAGTGAAGATATAAAAGTGTATTCGGTAATGAAAAAATTGTCTGTTTTTTCTCTAAGAGAAAAATAGTGCAGAAGGTCACATTGCTAGGGAGCTGCGACAAGGAAACATGGTCGGAATCATCACCTAGATAGAAAATATCAGAAGACCAAGAAAGCAGCCTTATTGGCATCGAGGGTTGAAATGATGTACAGTAAGTCCAGAAAACTTCCGCCAACAGCAACTGCAGTTAAATTAAGGAATCTAAGCGAAGGCGATAATTTCTGAATTATAAATTGCATCCCATGCCTTTTTTTGTGTGGTTCCGATTAGGTCCACTGCTATTGACCTGATCGAAACCACAAATGAGATTTTAAGGCAGATTGAGTGTCATTACTTTCTTAGCAATATGGTTATAATTGATTGTGTTTTCTTTCCTTAACATGTTTTCAACACTCCTTGGAGAAGATTAGAGGTTTGTTGTAGTATGCAAATCTTGATAATTTTTAAGCTTGCCTCACGCTTGCCAATTCGATCTTTAAGTTTGTCATTGTCATCTTTGAATTTGGTATAGAGTTCCTGATCTTTTGTGAGCTCGATCAGGAACATCATCTTCAAAGTTGTGGCATTCTAGAAGCCCTTCAAAACACTTTCTTCAGAAGCCTTAAAGGATACATGTAGGGTCGTTGTGTATGTTTTTAGGTCAAATGTGTTGATGCACACTCAAAATGTGGTCCGAACCATTGAACAACTCACTTTTATCAAGCGTTTATCAATGCATCTTGCTCACCCAACCTTCAAGGAATTTGATAAATTAATAAGCAAAGAGTTACGTAACGTTTGATCTAAACCGACTCTACCAAGCCTATCAAACGTTACGTAACTCCAGCTTATTACCCTATCCATGACAGAAATACTCTATGACAATATATATATATATATATGTTAGAATTAATTACCTACCTATAATATGTCTAGTCAATTAAAAAAAATGAAATAGAAGATACGAACAGTAATGCATAATTTGTGTGGAGTCTTAGTGTTAATGGATTTATATAACTAACATACTCAAATTGAAATTTCAAAAAATGAAATAATGTAACTTGTAGATAAAGTTAAATTCAAATAACAATAATATTGTTATTATCTTATTGGATAGAATGTGAATTAAATTATTAAAAAAATAATTATATTTAGAGTAATATTATATTCATAATTATTTCCTAACCGTATATTATGGTAATTCAACTATAACAGGAAAAAAAGGCAAAACGTGCTTAGCCACAAAAGGAAGTTATCATTAATTTTAAATTTAAAAATTGATTAGAATTTTAATTGGATAATTATAAATTTTAAATTCTAACAATAAAATAAAAAAGAGAGTGTTATAAATATATTATCATATATAGTGAATGTCTACTTTACCATACATAGTGAATGTCTACTTTACCATATATGAATATCTATTTATGAAAAAATGTTAGAAACCTCAAGGTTAGTTATTCCCTATAAATAAAGGGGTTTTACGTTCATTGTAATTCACTCCATCAAGAATTCCTTATGAAAATAAAAAAGTCTCTTCTCTTCTCTCTCTATTCTTCTTGTATTTACTTTATATTTTATAACACATTAACAGCACGAGTCTCAACCAAATAAGTGAGATTATAAATCTAAAGGTAATTTCAAGGTTAGTGATTCCTTATGTTATTTGTTTTTTGCTACTAATAATATAATTATTGTTGGATTTGAGAAAAAATAATTGGTTTGGAACCATTTATATTTTAAATTTATTTCTCAAGAATAATATTATCAAAAGGGATGATAATATGTTGGGTTTAAGTCCCATCGATTTATGCCTAAGACGCCTTTCTATGAAAAAGACGTTGAGTTTGAATCTGAATGCACCATATTGATGATATTATGATGGCTAAGGCAAAATAATGGGTATTTGGTGAAACATATCTATTGATATGCTCCATGAAGTGAATATGGTACCAATATATGATGAATCTTAAAGTTGACAACTGACTCCATTCTTGAAGTGAATGCGGTAGCAGTGCATAATACTTATTTTCACATACTTATTGTAATTATAATTAAAGATAAGTTGGAAAAAAGTTCTCTACATTATATGCATGCCTTAGTTTGCTCTTGAAGTAGTAATATTTTAAATGAGGCTATAAGCTATCATAATTTGATATATTCCATTCCTGGGGAATGAGAAGCTTATTATAACACAAACGTGCACTTGATTATGATGGTATAACAACTCACCTCCGAATGAGGCAGAATAACTGAGAAGAGCTATTTTAAAATCTACTTTTGAAGTAGCAAATTCAAAAATTTATTCATGTGACAGTAAATATGAAATTTACTAAAGCAAAAAGACGCATGTCATAGTTAACTTGAGTTTGCTAGGAAAAAAGTTTATTAAATTGACATAAATGATTGCGACATCCTCAAGATATGCATGATGAGTATTGAACATATATTGAAGAATTAGAAAATTCTTCATTACTTTTGATGTTGCTTGTTCTCATGATAAGTTGGTTAGACCAACTAATTTTGGGATTGGATCCCTTAAAATCTGAAAAATATAAAAAGTGAATAAGGGCTTGTTCACCCATCATGTGATCTATTAAGATGCATCAATAAGATGATCACACGTAAATTCATTGCCAACCTGCAGTTTGAAATTCATAAGGTTGCTTGCTCAGTAAAATTAAGTTAAGAGAATAACTTTCAGATTGTGTAATCAAGACAGTTCATCTTGATGATGATGGTTTGGCATTGAATGCCTTCGATTAATAGATAAACCATTACTAATGAGAACAAAACTTCGCATGTTGGTCTAAAATATGATATGTTGCTTACAATAGCACTTGTATGCCTTAGACCAATAAATTATGATTATTTCCTACCTCTCAATTGGTTCAAGGTTAGGAACCAACTATTCCATCTAATAGTTAATATGCGGTATATGATTAATGAATATACCATGATGCAAAAAGATGAATTCCTCAAAGAAGATGAGGATGAATGTTAGTTTTCCTAACATAAGGAAGATTTTATAAGTAGTTATGAAATATGTTAGGAATTATCATAAAATCTTCATTCAAAAGATAATTCAAGTCAAATGCTGGAAGCATCTGTTGACTCAACTTTAGTATCATATTTATGCTACAAGTGCTCCTATTTTGCATTCTTAAAGGACAAAATCTACTCATGCATGAAATATGTTAGACTGATCGGTTCCAAATGAAATAATTCTTGAAAAAAATAAGGAGCAAATAATCATAATAAGAAGTCAAAGTGATCTTGATGAGCCTACGATATAACACTTCATGAAACCTTATGAGAGGTCAGGGTACCTGAAAATAATGAAGTGATGAGATCTCAAAATGGTATGTCACATTGTGAATCGATACGAAATGATATATCATCAATATTTTTGATATAATATTGACGCAATATTGTGAAAGATTATGAGGATCTGAATTCTACGTTTATTTAAGCATGCTAACGTAAAACATTTATCAAGTGACATGAAAAGATGTATCTTGGTAAGCATAACACTTATTTGATTTGCAATTCAAACACTTGAAGATGTCACTCTTGAAATGTTGAATATTGTCACTTGACAAAATTTACATAAAAACTTTTAAGGATTCAAAATGTTTGAGGCATATAAAAGTCTTTGGGAAACTTATTTATAATCCTATGTTGTATAAGCTTATAGCTTAAAAATTATTGAAACTCTTGGAGAGTTTTCAAAAGAAATAGAATATTTGGTTTTAAATGAGAAACATGGATAATTTAATAAGGGTTCATTCCGACCTCAAAAAAAGAATGAGGAACTCCTTGGTTATAAAGTACCACATCTTAGTGCAATTGATGCACTGATGTATCTTGCAAATACTACAAGGCATGACATTTTCTTTTTCGATCAATTTGTTAGCAAGGTATATATAGTTCTGCTCCTACTATGAAACATCAAAAATGTCATCAAATATATGAGTTTATTTTATTCTAAAGATTGTAGTCTCGTTCTTGTTGGTTATGCTGATGTTGGTTACTTATTTGACCCATATAAAGCTCGATCTCAATAAGCTTTATGTTCACATGTGGGGATACTGTCATATCTTGGTGATATACAAAGCATTCTATCTAGCCACTTCATTGAACCATGCTGAGATAATAGTTATTCATGAAGAAAGCCGAGAATGAGTATGGTTGAGATCCATGATACATCTCATTCGAGAAAAATATAGCGTGAAATGTGATAATGTACCCATAATTTTATACGGAAATAATGCAACATGCATAACACATCTTAATAGAGGATTCATAAAAGGAGATAGAACGAAGCACACTTTATCAAAGATTTTCTACATACATGAGTTCTAAAAGAATGATGATATTAACGTGTAATGGATTCATTCAAGTTACAATGTGGCTGATTTATTCACCAAGTATTTCCAACTGCAACTTTAAAGAAGATGGTGCACAAGATCGGGATGCAAAGGTTCAAGAATATTATCATTAGGGGGAGTTAATATGCACTGTACTCTTTTTTCCTTATGAGGTTTTGTCCCACTGGGTGTCCCTTCTAAGGTTTTTAATGAGGCAACATATATGCGTATTATCTATCAATTAGACATTCAAGGGGGGTGTTATAAATGTACCATATATAGTGAATGTCTACTTTACCATATATAGTGAATACCTACTTTACCATGTATTGTGTATGTCTATTTATGAAAAAATTACAAACCTCAAGGTTATTTTTTCCTTATAAATAAAGGGGGTTTTCTTCATTGTAATTTATCCCTCAATAATTCCTTAAGAGAAATAAAGAAATCTCTCTCTTCTCTCTCTATTCTTTTTGTATTTGCTTTATATTTCATGACACGTTATCAACACGAGACTCTGCCAAATAATGTGAGATTATAAATCTAAAGGATTTCAAGTTTAGTAATTCCTTATGTTATCTGTCTTTTGCTACTAATAATATAATTATTATTGGATTTGAGGAAAAATAATTGGTTTGGAACTATTTATGTTTTAAATTTATTCCTCAAGAATAATATTATCCAAAGGGATGATAATATGTTGGGTTCAAGTCCTATCGATTTATGCCTAAGACGCCTTTATATGGATAAGACGTTGAGTTTGAATCTCAATGCACCATATTGATAATATTATGATGGCTAAGGCAAAATAATGGATATTTGGTGAAATATGTCCCATTAAATATGTTTCATTCCTTGAATTGAATGTCGTAGCAATAAATCATACGTATGCCTCAATTTGCTTTTGTAGTAGCTACCATAATTTGATACGCTTAAAGCATGATTATATTCTATTTCTGGGAATGAGAATTTTGATTATTATAAATACAGATCTAGACCCTAGGATTAAATGTGACTGTATATAAATTTGAACGTGCTCGTGGTTGTAAGAAAATCACAATCCACCTCTGAAAGAGGCAAATTAATTGAGAAGGCTTATTTTGAAATCAATTTCTGAAGTAGTAAATCTGAAATTTATTCATGTTATAGTAAATCTGAAATTTACTAAAGTAAAGGTGCATGTCATGGTAAACTTGGAGCTTGCTAGAATAAAAGTTTATAAATTGACATGAACGATCGATATCCCAAAGATGTGCATACTGAGTATTGAACATATATTAAAGAATTCAAAAATTCTTCATGAGCTTTTAATGTTGCTTGTTCTCATGATAAGTTGGTTGGACCAACTAATTTTGGGATTGGATCCCTTAAAATCTAAAAATTATAAAAGGTGAATAAGGATCTGTTCACCTATTATGTGATATGTTGAAAAGATGCATCAATAATATGATCACATGTACATTTATTGTCAACCTACAGTTTGACATTCATAAAGGTGCTTGCTCAATAAAATTGAGTTAAGATCATAGCTTTTAGATTGTGCAATCAAGAAAATTCATCTTGATGATGATGGTTTGGTATTGAATGCCTTCGATAAATAGCTAAACCATTGCTAATGAGAACAAAGCTTCATGTGTTGGTTTGAAATATGATATGTTGCGTACACTAGCACTTGTATGCATCAGACCAATAAATTATGATTATTCCTTCCCTCCCAATTGGTTCAAGGCCAATTTACTTGAAGATGTCACTCATGAAATGTTGAATTTTGTCACTTGACAAAATTTATATGAAAACTTTTAATGATTCAAAATGTTTGAAGCATATAAAAATTTCTGGGAAACTTATTTATAATCCTTATATTTTATGAGCTTATAGCTGGAAAATTATTCAAACTCTTGGAGAGTTTTCAAAAGCAATAGATTATTTGCTGAAATAAAAAATATACCAAATTGGATTGGTTATATATCTTAGTGCAATTGGTATACTAATGTATCTTGTAAAATACTACAAGACCGAATATAACCTTTCGCTCAATTTGTTAGCAAGGTATAGTTCTACTCCTACGAGGAGACATAGAAATAACATCAAACATATGAGCTTATTTATTTTAAATATTGAGTCCCGAGCTTGTTGGTTATGCTAATATTGGGTACTTATCTGACCCTTATAAAGCTCGATCTTAAATAAGCTATATGTTCACATGTGGGGATATTGTCATATCTTGGAGATATACACAGCAGTGTATCTAGACACTTTATCGAACCATCCCGAGATAATAGCTATTCATGAAGCAAACCGATAATAAGTATGGTTGAGATCCATGATATATCTCATTCGAAAAAAATATGGCGTGAAATGTGATAATGTACCCACAATTTTATACTAAAATAATGCAACATGCATAACACATCTTAATGGAGGATTCATAAAAGGAGATAGAACAAAGCACACTTCATCAACGTTTTTCTACATACATGAGCTCTAAAAGAATGGTGATATTAACGTACAATGGATTCGTTCAAGTGACAATGTGGCTGATTTATTCACCAAGTCTCCTTCAATTGCAACTTTCAAGAAAATGGCGCACAAGATCAGGATGCAAAGGCTTAAGGATGTTCTCATTAGGGAGAGTTAATATGCGTTGTACTCTTTTTTCCTTACAAGGTTTTGTCCCACTGAATTTTCCTTTTAGGGCTTTTAATGAGGCAGCCTATATGCGTATTATTAAATAGCACATTATCTATCAATTAAACATTCAAGGGGGAGTATTATAAATATATTACCATAAATAGTGAATGTCTACTTTACCATATATAGTGAATGTCTACTTTATCATATATGAATATCTATTTATGAAAAAGTTAGAAACCTCAAGATTAGTTTTTCGCTATAAATAAAGGGGTTTTACCTTCATTGTAATTCACTCCATCAAGAATTTATTATGAGAAATAAAGAAGTCTCCTCTCTTCTCTCTTTATTCTTCTTGTATTTACTTTATATTTTGTAACAGAGAGAAAATTTTGTGTATTAGTTGCTATAAGTCGGATTGTGTAAACATAACATTCTATTAAATAGACGAAGCCAAAAGTGATTATTTAGGACTCTTCAGTTATGGGTTCCAAACTTTAAACTAATGATTCTTTTTAATTTTTCTTAAAATTTAATATTTACAAATTCAAATGTTTAATATCCTTTAATTAGGAGTCCTTTGTATAAAGGAAAGAGTTAATTTAAATTTGATATTATCTAGAATGGAATTTATTTTCAATTCAAATTCTAGAAGAATCTATAACTTATTTTTTAAAATTTCAAGTTTGAAAATTTAACCTTAACAAAAAAAAATTAATCTTATACTTTTATTTTATGCTTTTTCTTTAAGAAAACAAAAGTAGTGCATATCCTATAAATGAATTTTACCCGAAATTCATGTAAAACTGGGTAATTAAAACATAATTTCGTTATTATTTTTAAATCCAAGTTTAAATGAAAATGTAAATTAACTCAATCATTTTATATCTTAAATTCAAAGATATTACAATGATAGTTAATTTAATAATAATGTCAAGTGACTTATTATTTTTATTATTAATAATTTATTGATTCGTACATTTGATAATAGTTTTTTCGAAATGATATTTAAATAGGCCAAGGATTATTTAAAAAATCATCAAGGTGAAATCTTAGGTTAAAAAACTGAAAATTAAAAAAGATAAATTGAAGAACATGATTTTATTTGAATTTGTATTTACAATTATATGTTAGCCTTATTTTGTGGAAATATTGTTCCACAAAATTAGCTTGAAAACTGATTGTTGGTTCGAGAAGTGTGTTGACTGATTAATATTTAGTGAAATTTATTATTATTATTATTATTATTGTTGTTGTTACCACCATCATTATTAATAATACTACACTACTACTACTATTTGTTTAATCATTACTAACATACACGTATGCTACATACTACTATTATCTACTATTATTTCTTTTATTATTATTACTATTATTACTATTATTATTATTTAATTTTTAAATAAATTATTTTCATATATAATTTATAATATTTAAATTTTAAAATAAATAAGCTTATGAAAGAGTAAAAGTCTATCGAGAACTTTTCAATTATGAAATTCTATTTTTAAGCTAATTTATTTTTTTAATAAAAGATAATGTGTTTTGTAAATTCAAATATTTTTAATCTGTTAGTTCAAAATTGTTATCAACTATTAAATTGTGTTCTAAATTGTCATGTGACTTCTCAGTAACTTGCCACTTAGCGAAAAAAGAACTTTTTTAGTATAAAGCAAACAATAAAATAATAATTTAAAAAGAAGTGTCTTACATTCTCAGATTCAACTAAGAAGTATAATTATTATTCTTGGTGTGAGCTGCAAAAAAAATCAATGAAAATTTTTTGAAAGTTAAATTCATGAGTAAAATAAAAAATTTCTTGAGAAAAATAAGTATTAAAGAACAAATAACTATATCAAAGTCAAATGAAAATAACGCCAACAGAATTAAAATTAGAAAAAAATTGATGAGGATAATTAATACAAATTTATCGCTTTGTATTTGCTTTTATTAAAAATCAAATATACAAAATCATAAAAAATATTACTTACTTGAATCTAAGCTATAAAAGTAGATTAAGGTATAATACCACTGCCATTCATCTACATATAAAAAGTGAAAATGCAAAAAAAAAAAAAAAAGTAAAGAATATGAAAAATGAAGTAAATAAATTGAGGAATAATAACTAATGATCAATTATAGATAACATAACAAAAGACAAAAATGAAAAGAAAGCTTAGCAGACATATTATAGTTGCTAATGAAGACTATCAATTTTAGTAGACATAGTTTTTGATTGGTATTAGATGGTGTATTTTTTTGTGAGGATAAATTTGAAACACATGGGTGTATGTATTTATAATGGTATTAGTTTTTGAATTACAAAATTAAGATAATGATACATTATCTTAAATTCAAATTCAAATTAAATTAGGATAAACACTAGTAGTAATACACTTACAAGAAATTGTTAGGATAAAGATTTAGGTGTTATATTTCACTTAAGATACACATAGTAGTTATCAATTAGATATCCTTAATAGGTTCAATCACTTCACAAGTATCGTGTATATTTTAATTTCAGTAATTATAAAAGTCAAGCTTAATTTTTATTCAAACTTAATTATTTTTACGTGCACAATATATATATATATATATATATATATATATATATGAATGGATAAATAGAGAGAGATATTCAGACTAATGCTAGAAAAATTGCATGCATGATAATTTTACTTGGGTAGCGTGCAAATGCGGTTTAATGTATTCGAAAACATATAGTATCAGATTTTAAAAATATATTTTTTTAAATTCTTTTTAACTATACTGAATGATGAGAGAAAGGAAATAATGAAAATTAACTCATTTTACTACATAAAAGTTATCATTGGTTTGTATCTTGTTCATTAGACCACTTAGGTAATTATGTAGGGCCCCAAACTTATGAAGGCCCTATATTTTCATGTTAAAATAATTATATGTATATAAAAAAAATATTGAAATCTTTTATTAGCGTAAATATATTATATTTTTCAACAAAAAAAAACATATATAAATCTAAATAGAGTTTTACATGAATTTTTCTTTACCATAAAAAAAGAACAACTCATTATTATTATGAAGGCCCTATATTTTCATGTTGAAATAATTATATATATCGACACTGTATATACAAAAATATTGAAATCTTTTTTTAGCGTAAAAATATTATATTTTTCCAACAAAAAAAAGCATATATAAATCTAAATAGATTCTTACCTGAATTTTTCTTAACATAAAAAAAGAACAACTCATTATTATTATGGTAAAATGATTTGGGGCATGAGAAATAGAAGAATTAGAATGAAAAAAGAGTCAAAGCTGTAATTTTTGGAGGATCATATACTAAAAATATAGCCAATATATTTATTCTTTACGTTATATATATCTTTTAGATTTTCCTCAACACTCATTATTTACCATAGGTAAAAATAAACTTTTTTCATATCTGTGTGTTTCTTTGTTTTCTTTAATATTTTTTCTTCAATTCTCATTCTTCATGGTTTGAAAATCAATTGCCAAAATACCACTTAAAAGGGGGGGGGGGGGGGGGGGGGGGGGAGTCAAAATATACTACTAACAAGATAAATTGTATTTTTTTATTTTATTTTTTTCAGAATTTTCAAGGATCCTAAATTTTTGAATAACCAAAGTTATTTTATAATCACGTAATTCGTTTCTTAAGTCAAATTCTATTTCTCAATCTTTTGTTAGTTTTTTTATACTTTTTTATTTTAATAATTCATATATGTAGAGTGTCTTTATAATTTAGTTATGTGAAATAGAAAATGTAAATCCGGTTATTCAAAACTCAACAAGGAAAAAAAATTAAAACTTTAATACAATTACAAAAAGGAGTTCTTGATAAATTTCTAGGGAACAACAAAAATAACGAATTAAAAAATTTGAAAGATTTAGTGGAGTTACATAATAATATTAAGAGAAAATGCTCTGTTTTCATCCTGAACTATACACGAAATTGTTGAGACACACCCGAATTTAGGAGGGTCCTATTACCCCCAAAACTAATTAAAACCGTATTTTTGGCAACCTTAGTACCTACGTGGCACATCAGTGAATCAACACACTGAAGGTCCACGTAGGCACATGTATGTGCCATGTATGCACTAAGGTTGCTAAATATACGATTTTAATTAGTCCAGGGGTAATAGGACCCTCCTAAAGTTCAGGTGTATCTCAATAATTTCGTGTATAGTTTAGGTTGAAAACAGTGCATTTTCTCTAATACTAATAATAACAACAATACCAATAGTAATAATAATAAAATCCAAGTACTAGAAGAATGGAATGCAAGTTTAATGGCGTGAGGCTAGAGAATGAGGTGGTAGTGAAGTTGGAATCACAGGTGGTATGTAAGATGGATAGTTTCAAGTATCTCGGGTCCGTGATTCAGGGTAACGGTGAGATTGACGAGGATGTCTCGCACCGTATTGGGGCAGGATGGATGAAGTGGAAGCTCGCTTCGGGGGTGTTGTGTGATAAGAAGGTGCCGCCCAAGCTTAAAGGAAAATTCTACAGGGTGGTAGTCCGTCCGGCCATGTTGTATGGAGCGGAGTGTTGGACAGTTAAGAACTCCCACATTCAAAAAATGAAGGTAGCGGAAATGCGGATGTTGCGTTGGATGTGTGGGCTGACTAGGGGGGATAGAGTTCGGAATGAGACTATCAGGGAGAAGGTTGGTGTGACTCCAGTGGAGAATAAGATGTGGGAAGTCCGATTGAGATGGTTTGGACACGTGATGAGAAGGGGCATGGATGCCCCGGTTCGTAGGTGTGAGAGGCTAGCTTTGGATGGTTTTAGGCGGGGTAAGGGTAGGCCGAAGAAGTACTGGGGAGAGGTGATTAGGCGGGACATGGAGCAGTTACAACTCACTGAGGACATGATCCTAGATAGGAAGATCTGGAGGACGCGAATTAGGGCAGAAGGCTAGGGTCAGTTTGGGTCGCTGGTGTAGGGAATTACTTGGTGGAGGTATTATTCTTGTTATGATACCTTGTTTCATGCTTTATTACGAATTTGTTTACTTTTCTCTGTTTTCTATTACTTGTGGGTGTCGTATTTATGTTATGCCATCTTGTTCCATGCTTTACTATGTATTTGTGTAGTATTCCGTGTCTCGAGCCGGGGGTTTATCGGAAACATCCTTTCTACTTCTTTAGATGTAGAGGTATGGACTGCGTACATCTTACCCTCCCCAGACCTCACTATGTGGGAATACACTGGGTTCGTTGTTGTTGTTGCAAGTACTAGAAGAAGAAGAAGTTAGTGACAAAATAAACATTGATCATCAAGAAAATCAACAATGTCTTAAGAAAGATTGAGTATCATTAGACCCTAGTTAAAGTTTCACCTAAGGTGTCATTAGACTTTAATAAGGGGCAATTATAACAACTCCAAATTCTGGATAGAACCCAAAATCTTTTAAATTATAAATGTTTTAAAATTATAAATTATAAAGGTTATGGGCCTAATTTATATCCTTCACACCTGCCTATTTAAGATCATATCCTTGGTAAGATGTAACTGCGTCATATCCATCACCTCTTCTTAATATATCTACAGTCTACCTCTATCTCTCTTGAATCTATCCATAGCAAACTTCTCACATCCGCATTGGGGCATCTACGCATCTTCTCGGCACATATCCAAATTATCTCAATCTCTTTTTCCACATTTTATCTTTCATCGATGTCACTCTCACCTTATCTCGAATATCTTCATTTCTAATTCTATCTGTCCTATTTAACCCACTCATTCATTACTACATCCTCATTTCTACCACCTTTATCCTCTGGATGTGAGAATTCTTGACTGACCAACACTCCGATTGCTCCATATACAACATAGCTAGTCTAACCATCACTTTGTAGAACTTGCCCTTGAGTTTAAGCAGAACCTTAGCTTCTTGTCATTGAAGACTTCAGAACAAACCTCTATTTCATCCATCTACACCAATATGGTGAGTGGCATCCTCATCGATCTCTCCATGTATTTTCCTGAATAATAGATTCAAGATATTTCAAACTACCTAAATATCCTAAGTATCAAGCTTCACCTCTATGTCAGCTCATGTGTAATCTTGTTGAACTTACACTCCAAATATTCACTCTAGATCCTACTCAAACTAAACCTTTTAGACTCTAGGATCTGCCTCCAAAATTTAAACTTATTATTAACTCTTGCACGAGCCTCATCAATTAAAACTACGTCATCCGCAAATAATATACATTATGGTACCTCACCTTGAATTTACCGCATCAATACATCCACCACCAAGGTAAATAAAAATGGGCTAATGGTCGATCCCACCCTATTAATACGAAAAGTGCTTCAAGTCTCCCTCTGTAGTTCTTACTCGAGCCTTGATTCCATCATACATGTCCTTAATGGATCTAATAAATGCCACCGGTACACTTATATCATCACCAAGCACCTCCATAGAACCTTCATGGACACTCTTTTGTAGGTCATTTCTAGATTGATGAACACCATATGTAAGTCTTTCTTCATTTCCTTATACTGCTCCGCTATTCTCCTTACTAAATGAATGACTTCTACAGTCAATCGCCTGGCATGGATTGAAACTGATTCTCAGAAATAGTCATGATCCCCCTCAACTCCAACACTACCATCCTCTCCCAAACCTTCATAGTATGTCTTAACACTTGGTACCACTATAGTTGTTGCAATTTTGAATGTCATTCTTTTTTTTGTACAACAGAATCACTGTACTCCATTTTCAAGCTTCGGACATCTTCGTTGTTCTAAAATGACATTAAATAACTCGGTCAGATACTGTTTATCCGCCCCACCTAAGCCCCTCCAAAACTCCGCGTGAATTTTGTTTGGCTTAGTTGCTCTTTTCCTACGGATCCTACGAATATCACCCTTAACCTATTCCACCTCTATATGCCTACCATAACCATTATCAAGATGTCTTTCTCATGAGTATTCCAAATCAACAAACACAATGCTACAGTTTCCTCCCTCCCCATTTAAGAGTTTATAGAAGGATGACTTTCATCTCCTCCTAATGCGAACCTCCTCCACCAATATTTTGACATCTTCATCCTTGATGCATTTAACTTTATCAAGTGCGCAAGTCCTCCTCAGTCTAGCCTTAGCAAACATGTATAATTAAATAAGTACTAAATGTACTGAATCAAGTATTATGAGTAATACAAAATTCTTCTAAAATTGATGGATCAAAAGTGGTTTTGGCTCTTTCTTGATTTCGCTTTGTTGGTAAGAAATATTTCACATATCAAATATGAATTTGGTATTAAAAAAGAGTTACTAACTATATATAGCTTAAATTCAATAGTGAAAATTGTGACGATCATGCATAAACTCTAGGACACGTGGTTGAATCCTTGACTTAAATGTTGTACCAGCAGTGTTGGTCGATCATAATTACTTTGACTAAAATATAACGTTGTAATGCATTTTGTCGACCATCAATACTTTAAATGAAACTAGATGTTGCATCAACAATTTAATCAGCAACGTCGGTTACTTTGACTAAAGTTGCATCCACAATACATTTAGTCGACGGCGTCAGTCCCTTTGAATGATGTTGCATCATCAATGCATTTACACACTGTTTGAATGGTGGCTTTCATGGTATGGTATGATATGGTTATTAAAGGAATCATGTTTGTTTTGATTATTTGTTAAAATGTATGATATGGTATGGTTTAATTTCATGGTTTGGTATCCATAAAAACTCACTTTACGTAACCACCGATTTGGTGGTATCCCATGGTTTGCTTATTTTTTTTTCAATTGTGCCCTTATTTCATATTATATAATCTTATTTTATCGTTTACCTTATATTATTTAACTCCACCTCCTACCCCTCCCCCCAGGCCCCCACCCCATAAGCCACCCCTCCCCTCCCCCTTCCCCTTCCCCCACCACCCATCCCACCCCACCCTATCCAAAAAAAAATTATTATTTAAATTTCTTTTTTAAAAAATTTTAAACTTTTTTCTTATCTCACCCCCGACCCCACCCCTTACCAAACCCCCACCCCAATCTTTTTTAAAATTATTTAAGAAAACAAATTCAAAACTTTTGTTTACCCTACCCTCATCCACCCCTACCCCCTACCCCCACTTACCAGCCCTTCTCTCGAATCATTTTTTTTTACTTTTTAAAAAGTTTCAAATAAATTATACCCCACCACCAACTCCTACTAGCCCCTCCTCCCCTCCGCCCCCAAACCTAATGCACCTACCCACAAAAAAATATTTTTTTTTAATTTACTTTTAAAAAATTTAATACTTTTTTCTTAGCCCACCCCTACCCTTGAACCCTCACTCCACTACGCCACCCCCAAATATTCTTTTTAACAAAAAATTCATAATTTTTTCTTACCCACCCCCTTAGCCTATTCCTTCTCATTGTTTTGTGTTAAATATTTAAAAATATTTTTAGAAAATATTTTTCTATTTGCATAACGAACACAAGAAAATAAGTAGGAAATTATTTGTTTTCCTAGTTTTTTTTTTTGTATTTCATACCGAACACAACCGTAGCATACACAAAAAATTCATTCAAACTTTGTACTTGTCGTTGGTGGTCACGTTTTAAAACACTAAGAGGAAATCAAATTTATTGCTGTAAGAAAATGAATCCAATTACATTTATTTTGATCTACTCTTGTATTAGTTTTGTTCAAATTCACATGAATTTAACAACTTAAAGTACCGCCTGAACTTGTTTGACTTTTTTAAAAAGACACCTAAACTATATGGGAGACCTATTACCCCACGAAATTTACCTAAACCGTTGTAAATACATCATTTTGACCAAAATTTTGACTATACGCGTAGACACGCAAAAGAGGCCTGTGAGTGCTTAAAAATGAACCGAAATAACCAATTAAAAGATGTCAAGTGTAATAAAAAGGTTCCATTTTTTCATTTTGTATTTTAGTACTTTTTTTCCTTAATTTTCTATCATTTTTTTGGTTTCTTCCTTCTTCTTCTTCTTCATTAATCTTCATTAATGGTGTCTTTGTTTTTCCTGTTCCTCTTCTTCTCCATTAATGGAGTTTGGTGAAGATAAAGATACATAAACAAGGCCGGTAAAAAGGACATGGTATGTTAGCCACTATTTTTTCGGCAAAAAGGTATTTTTCGGCGCCTAAAAAAGAGATGAAATTGAAGGATTTTGATTTGATTTTGTGATGACTTGGTGATAAATATGATGTGGTATATTCAAATCTTCTTCTTGATAGGATTTTCCATTTTTAATTCAATAGCGATTTTGATTTTTCGATTTTAATTTGATTTGTGGATGACTTGGTGAATTATTCAAGTTTAATATGAATCAAAATCAAGCTTAATCTGAATTAGCAAGCACACAATAAGTACAAGGATTATACCAGTTTAATCTGAATCAGAATCATGTCTTCTTCTCTTCTACTTGTCTTTCTTATATTTTCTCATGTCATCTGAATCGTGTGTATGCTTCCTCTTATCATCTGAAACGGGAATGTTTCCTCTTGTCATCTGAATCATGAGGTTGTTTCCTCCTACCATCTGTGTCCTACAAATGTCGCTTCTCTCTTTGGGTTGAAGTATGTAAGAGCAAGATGAAGATGGAAGAGAAAAAATAAAAAAGAATTAGAATTAGAGTAAAAAATAAAAAAGAGTTAGAGTTAATAAAATAAGAAAAATAAAAATAAAAATAAAAAATAAATATTTAACACGTGGAAAAATGTAGTTGGTGCGTGATTGCACTCTTTTGTCTTGCAACTGATGTTGGCTGAAAAATGACATATTTATTCCAGTTTTAAATTGTTTAATGGGGTAATAGGACATTTACAAAGTTTAAGTGTCTACTTGCAAAATTAGGACAACTTCAGTGGGTATTTGATGTATTTTCTCTTTATATGACATAATTTGTAACAGATTAATAGAAAAAATTATTTTATTAATAATTATTAATAAATTTAATGCTTATAATAATTAAGGGCATTTTAGTAAACTTATCAGTTACGATACAGTGTCATACCGTCAAACCAAACAATAAAACAGTTATTAAACAACATGAAACGGTACAATCCATCCAAATATTGTATTGTACTGTACTGTACAATACCATACCATACCATATCATATTGTACCGTACATTCTAAAATCATGAAAAGCCACCATCCAAACAAAGTGTTAGTCAACAGCAGTTACATTGTTGAACGCTAGATATCCACAACAAACATAATGAAGGAATAAATCTATTAGGTGAAAAATAGTCCGTCAAATACCTCTGTTTTGTTATGATTTCTAATATTTATTTTACATAAGCTAAATAAGCAAAACAAGAAATAAAATTTGTATTTGGTAAATTCGATTCATTAATTTGTTTCTTTAGCCAATTTTAGATATTTTAAAGAAAATGTGGAATGTGTAACATCATGGAATATTAGAGCAGTCAATACGGGTCGGCCCAATCCATACGAGTAGGGGTGTACAGACCAAACTGTCAAGTCAAACCAAACCGACGAACCAAATCAAACCGAGAAAAAAAACCGACTTATGGTTTGGTTTGATTGGTTTGGCATTAGAAAAAAAATCCGACATTCTTGGTTTGGTGTTAACAAAAAAAAAGTCAAACCGAACCCAAATCAAACCAACATAATATATATATATATATATATATATATATATATATATATATATATATATATATATATATATATATATATATATATATATATATTAGTTTAACCGCACGTGTAACCTTTGATTATTTAAAATTAGTCGATTTTGTCTATTGCGAAAGTTTATATAGATATTTATATATAACTTTATTATAAAAAGTTAAATAGTAATTTACTCAAATAGAGTAGATTATAAATTTTTACAAAGATATCTAATTATAATAACATTGCATGCTTACAAATCTTATGCCAAAAAAAGGCTAAAATTGGACACAATAGTAAAATTAAAACCTTATCAATTACATGCACAAAAGATAATAAAAGAAATATTCCTAGAGAAAAAAATGCAATATTGTCGAAGGCAAAAATAATTGAGAGAATAATACCTTAAAAATTTGTGATGAAAAATGTTGAATAATGGCCTTTTATATATAAGCGTTCGGATCCTCCTCCTTACATAAATATCAGTTGAATTTTCGTATTCATATCTCAAATCTATATAGTCAGATTTTTTAAGTAGATATTTGAATTATATTTAGTCGAATTCCTACATCTACATTTGTATGTGGCTCCATATCATTAATTCTTTAAATTTAGATTATGAAAATCAAATATCCACATGTGATTACAAGCAACCAAGACATTCACATATAAATTAAAATCAACTCAATCAAACCTAACCTTCGATAGAGGAGGGTACTACGCATAATGTAATATTGGTGAAAATGACTATACTACAAACAACTTTTTTGCTTCGATTTTGTTTTGTTCTTTAAAATTCCATAGTGCCTTTTTTATGTTATTCTCATAAATTAGTATTACGATTTTATTTAACATAAATAACAATTAATATGTCTCACTTACAAATAATATGGATTTCTATAGTGGTTGAATTGTACATAAAAGTTACGATATTACAAAAAATATGACTCATAAATAAAAAAGAATTTAACCTCCTATCCTAATTCGTGACCTTGATATATTTATTTAAAAAAAGAAAAATGAGATTGGAGCCCTTTTTACATCACGATAATCAAAATTATGTCACAATTATGCAAAGAAAGTAAAAGAAAAAATGAGCAATAAACCTTTGATTTTTGATAACTTCATTCGGCGACAACGTACTTATCCAATTGTTCGATCAGAAACTTTCAACTAAAAGAGAAACACAAGAAATTATCAAAAGAGAGAATCAATGTCAATTGTTGATTATTATTCTTCATATATAGTCTTTAAAGGTATGATTTAAAAGAAATAAATAAAGGCAAAAGGGATGATGATAATGATAGTAAGAAAACACGTGAATCAAAACTAAAATAAAAAGCAAAATTACAATATAAGAATTTGTTTCGTATAAATTCTGATCCAAAATATTACTTAAATAGAATTATAAAGAATATTTTTTATGTAAGGAAAAATTCTATTTTTAGAAGTACTAAATATTACCTAGATTAAATAATCAAAATCAACAAATATATGTTATTAAATCCTAAAACTCATGTGTAGGAACAATAAATTAAATATTTATTCTATTTATAAAGTTTTCCTTTTATAATATATTAAATACAAATTTTTCATCCTCCTTTTTTTACGTGCACAACAATTTCTTCCTTTTTTAACTTGGACTTGCCCTACAATTTTATTCATAATATTCTACTTATTCTTCTTTATAATTTTAAATTACGAAATACTAGAAGTTTTTAGTTTATCAGGATTATTTCTATATATTTTAGGAGTTATTAAATTCCTTTCATATATTTTAGGAGTCTTTAATCTAATTAAATAATAAATTAATAAAAATAGTAAAAAAACGTTTTTATCTATTGCAGAGGCTTCTAATGAAGGAAAAAATAGTTCAAACGTCATTTTTAAGTCCCTTCACACTTTTAATATAGTATAGATATAGATATAATATTCAAACTTTTTTATACATAAAATATTAATTATAATCTACTTTTTAAATACTTTTTCAACTAGTTTTAGTAATTTTCAATAATTTGAAAGTAGATGTAGATATATATTTAAATTTAGGCCTTTAAGTTATAATATTTGTCCATTAATTGCTAATTAAATGATCCAAAACTCAATATAAACTTAAAACCCAATATAAATATAACCTAAAATTGCTAATTAAATGATGTATCAATTACAACATCAAGAGAATCTTTAGATTCTTGACGGGTGGTAAAAGCATACAGATGATTTTAACCTGTTATAGTACCAAAAGAATCAACCTTCGGTGATGAAGCTGAAGATATGACAACCAGAACCTTATTAGCTCTAGTAGCGACATCGCCTGCAGGACAGTTCCTCTAAATATGGGTAGGTTGTCCACATCTAAAGTAAATATTTATCCCTTCAACATAAAAGACATGGTTCAACTATCTACAAAATATGTAAGGAGGATATGATGGAGTTGACTGGGCCCTAATGGCCTGAGATTAGGCACTTTGTTCCTTAAAGCCACAGTTGTTCTTAAAATGACAATCACTAGATGGCTTAGACTATGGAATACTAGCTTTAGAATAAGAAATATATTCCCCCCACTTCTTCTTATACCACTGACTGCAATCTCTACTACTATTATGTTGGCCTTCACCCTGCTAAGACTACCTAAATTTCTTACTCTGCCTTTCCACTATTTTGGCTATTTTTTCTTTTCATCCTCCATCTGCTGTATATACACCACAAGCCTAGATATGTCCATGTCATTATTTAGCAAGACGGTCTTTCACTCCAACAAAAAGTCTCGAGATAAGTGCGAAGTAAACTTCCTCATTTTAGCCCTCATATAAGACACTAACTTTGGGGCATAAAAAGAAAACTAAGGGAGTTTTAAGGTTCACTCTTTCAGAGTCATTCTTCCTAGATTTAAATTAACAAACTCCTTAGCCTTCGCTTCCCTCAACTCTTGAGGAAAGAAGTGATCAAGAAAAGCACCAAAAAAGTAATCACATATAGTTGGATTAAAATCATCTCATCTCTATTGTTCCCACTCCTCATACCACTTATATTTCACACCATTCAACTGATATATGGAAAACTGTATACCCTCAGAGTCAAAATAATGCATAAGAAACATCGTGGGTTTTTTACTGTCACGTCTCAAATCCTATTGGGGCGGACTGGCACCCGTAATCGAGGAGGCCCGGGAGAACCAGCTCATAACCTTATACTTCCCATGCATACCTCTATGACAACCCAAAATTCGGACAACATCATGTCGCATATAAAAGGAAATAATCACCTGTATAAGCTCGAGCACACATATATATGTGTATACAATACTTGGTCGTTAGATCCATCACGTATATTAACAAAATACCACCTTGACTGTACATTAGGTCTACAAAGCCTCTAGATAATACACAGAGTTTAACTAAGGTCGGGACACACCCCGCCATATAACTAACTTCTATACAATACCAAAAGTGACTGGATATAACATGGAAAGCCCCGAAGCAAACTGAAGCTCACCAAAAGTAGCTGGGTATCCTGGCTTCTATTTGTGCGGTGTATGAGCTGAGGTACATGTGCCTGCAGCATAAAATGCAGGTCCCCCGTGGGGGACGTCAGTACGAAATATGTACTGAGTATGTAAAGCTGTAGATGATCACATATGATATAGGAGCTCAATAGAAATCAGAAACAAGTGAATACATCGTAATAGGAGTGGACCACACTTACTAGAACTTGTGACAACCTGTACATTGTATTTATTCAATCACTTTACCTTTGTTCTTATCATCTTTGTAATCATTATTGTACTGTACTGTGACCATTAGGCTACCTCTAGTACATATCAACTGGGATCGACCCATGCTAGGCTTATGCCCCTGGAATACCACCCATAAACACATAAATAGGGATCGACTCATGATAGGCTTATGCCCCTAGGATTCCACCCGATAAGAGAGAACTTCCATCACTTAGTTCAATTAATCTTTGAGATTGTTATTTCGGTCGCCACCACATTTTTGATACTTTGAAACAATGATACATCAATAAGAGACATATAAATAGACCATCAATGCAATAACAATGAAGTAAGAACTCATTGGCACATCAATAAAGTGTTTTGGAGTCATCAATGCCATAAAAATTAAGTATGAACTTATTGGTATATCAATGAAACATTTTGGAGTCATTAATAGCACATGGATCTTGTTCGAGTAACCGGATACCTTCTGACATTCATTAGAGCAATAACTATGTAAGATTTGGAAAACAAGTAAGTATTGGAATGTCTTGACATCTTGTAGGGTGGAAACAAGTTCATTGGTAACGTAGGACATCATACAAAACCATTATGGATCACATGTTACTGAATAACTTTGGAAACTTTCTTAATAGAACAATTGTTCACTTTCATGCCAAAGATATGGTATGGAGTATTCTTTACATACCGGACAGTCAACCTTCAATACTAGTCCCAAATGGACTTCTCATCTTTTTAGATTACTTATCTACAATTAACATATATAGCAATCTAGTATTAGCGACCAAATGTCACAATTCAATTATTTGAATCCCCCAAACTAGTGGTTAAGTAGTAAGACTTAATTACACCATAAAGGGTGTCACTTTAATCCTCTTACATTCCAATTACATTCACATGTCATGCATATTCATACAACATCCTCCAATATCAAGTTTGGATTCATTTATCCTTCCAACCAATCCATTAAACCAAATTGAGTCATAGACATAAATAATCATCAATTCAATAGTATATCACCATATCCACTTTTCATAACTCAATTACCATATCCACCTTCCACAATTCAATACAACCAAACCATGCAAAATAGTCCATAACCCTATTTCCATCACTTTTCAATAACAACCAATACATATAATCCTCTATCACACATATACATATGGAAGAGAACAAAGTCAAATAATATTCATTCCTTAGAATTCACCTCTTGATTATGCAATCCTGTTTGCACAAATAATAGGTGTCGTTGGAAGCTCTCGAGATGACAAACGCAGTTATCGGATTACTTTGGAATTTCTATGGTTGAATCAAAAGTAATTTAAAGGTCAAATTTGGCTAGGATTTGTTCTTTCTCAATGATTGATGATGAAAATGAGTTTTTGAACTCATATACATGTATATATACACATATTCCCGTCCATAATATCATAGGGAATGACCAAAGTGCCTTTAAAATTTAAATAATGTCAAATCTGTCCTTTGGTGGACTGTTTTGATAAGCTAAAGTAGATCGACCATAACTCTTTGCTCCGATATTAGATTTCGGTGAAATTGGTATCGTTGAAAAGATAATTCAAAGGCATTTTATTTAATATAAAGTAGGACACCCAGTTCATCCTGTACTAGGAGTTATGGTCGTTTGAAGTTGACCCTAAAAATCTGTTTTGAGAGGCTGAAGTAAAACGAGTATAACTCTTTACTCAGATGTTGGATTTGTATGAAACCAATTGCATTGGAAAGAAGACTTAAAGATCTTTCTTTTCATAGGTCGAAGATCTCCCATCTCATTATATTAAGGGAGTTATGATAGTTCAAAGTTGACCCAAAAAATTAGCTGGCCTCAGTAGTTTGTGTGCAGGAAATTTTCCTGCACATTTACTATCCCCAATATCTCGGCCACCGTTTTATAGTTTCGAACGTGCTCGATTATATCTAAAACCTATCCGTTTTTGGAAATATTTATATCGTTGGAAATCTTATTCAATAACCTTCGCATGGAACCATCGACGGGCAAATTCTGGTATAAATAAAATAAAAAAATTAATTCCATATAAATAAGACCAATACACGTACTTGAATACGCCAATATATGTACTTGAATACGGGGTGTTATATCCTTCCCCCTTTAGGACATTCGTCCTCGAATATTAGCGTAGTTATTCAACCAAAACAAGTTCAAGTCCATCATTAACATTCACATCATCACATAAATACTATGCATATATAAAGAAAACTTACTTGTTAATGTTCTAACTCCGTTTCTTGAACTTCCTCTTCATCTTTGAACAAATGAGGGTACTTAGATTTCATTGCTTCCTCAGCTTCCCATGTAATCTCTTCCCTTTGACGATTTTCCAACGTACTTTCACCGATGCTATCTCTTTATTTCTCATCTTCTTAACTTGGCGATCTAGAATAGCAATAGGCACCTTCTCATAGGTAAGATCTTCCACAACTTGCACATCCTCAGTAGAAGTGATATGTGATGGATCTCCGATGCACTTTCGAAGCATTGACACATGAAATACCGGATGTACTGATGAGAGCTCTTGGGGTAGCTCTAATTTATATGCAACTTGTCCAAACCTTCGAGTGATATTATATGGGCCTATATAACGTGGACTCAACTTCCCTTTCTTGCCAAATATCATTACCCCCTTTTATTGGTGATACCTTCAAAAATACCCAATCACCTATAGAAAACTCTTGCCCTCTCCTTCTACTATCTGCATATGACTTGTGTCGACTTTGGGTTATTTTCAGTTGTTGCTGAATTACTTTAACCTCCTCTATGGCTTGATAAACAAGATCCGGTCCGAACAAAAGAGTTTCACCCACTTCGAACCATCCTATTGGTGATCTATACTTCCTTCCATATAAAGCTTCATATGGCGTCATTTTGATACTTGAATGATAGCTATTATTGTAGGCAAACTCAATAAGAGGTAAATGATCATCCCAGTTGCCCTTAAAATCTATTACACAAGTTCGTAGTATATCTTCAAGTGTTTTGATGGTACGTTCTACTTGTCCATCTGTTTGAGGGTGAAAAGTTATACTCAACTTCATTTGTGTTCCCAAACACCTCTGAAAAGACTTCCAAAAGTTTGCAGTAAATTGGGTTCCCCGATATGATATAATAGAGATTGGCACTCCATGTAATCGGACTATCTCTTTAATGTACATCTTCGCATACTCTTCAACTGTGTAAGTGGCCTAACTGGTAGAAAATGTGCGGATTTGGTAAGCCTATCAACAATCACCCATATAGAATCAAACTTCCGGGATGTACGAGGTAAACCAATAACGAAATCCATGTTGATCATGTCCCACTTCCAGCTTGGAAGATCAATGAATTGCATATAACCTCCGGGTTTTTGGTGCTCAACTTTAACTCTTTGACAATTTGGACATTCGGCTACAAATTCTGCAATGCTCTTTTTCATGTCATTCCACCAATACATATCTTTCAAATCTTGATACATTTTGGTTGATCCTGGATGAATGGAATACCTTGAAAAATGTGCCTCTATCATAATCTTCTTTCTTAGCCCGTCTACATCCGGCACACACAATCGGTTTTGGCACTGAAGTACTCCTTCTCGCGTAAGCTCAAATGCCTTGTTCGCACCACTCTAAACGTTCTCCTTAAGCTGTAATAAAATAGGATCTGCATATTGCTTCTCTTTCACTTCATCTACTAATGAATATTCCGCAGCATTATGTACGATAAGCTCTTCATTCGGAGTTTCAAGAAGGCGAACTCCCAAACTAGCTAACTGGTGAAGATCTTTAATCATCCCTTGCCTTTCTATAGGCACCATCATAGCCTTATGACTTAACGCATCAGCTACCACATTTGCTTTCCCTGGATGGTACAAGATATCAACATCGTAGTCCTTTAATAGTTCAAGCCATCTCCGCTGCCTTAAATTTAGATCCTTCTAATTAAAAATATATTGCAAGCTCTTATGGTCAGTATATATATCAACATGAACCCTATATAAGTAGTGGTGCCATATCTGTAAAGCAAAAATAACAGCTGCCAGCTCAAGATCGTGTGTAGGATAATTTTTCTCATGTGGCTGCAATTGTCTAGAAACATATGTTATTACCTTACCATGATGCATCAATACCCATCCTAAACCAATTCTGGAAGCATCACAATACACTGTATACCCCTCGGTGCCTTCTGGAAGTACCAACACGGGTGTAGAAATAAACTTGTTCTTTAAATCTTGAAAACTCTTCTCACAGGCATCATTCCATTGGAATTTGGATGCTTTATGGGTTAGCTTGGTTAAGGGTGCTGAAATAGAAGAAAAGCCTTTAACAAACCTTCTATAATAACCGGCCAACCCGAGAAAACTACGAATCTCTGTAGGCGTTGTGGGCCTTGTCCAGTTCTTCACAGCTTCTATCTTTTGAGCATCAACCTTTATCCCTTCACTAGATACAATATGACCCAAAAATGCCACCGACTTTAACCAAAACTCATATTTAGAGAACTTTGCATAAAGCTTACAATCACGAAAAGTCTGCAATGCCTGTCATAAGTGATTGGCATGGTCCTCTTCTGATCTAGAATAAACTAGAATACCATTTATAAAAACTATCACAAATATATCCAGGAATGGCTTAAAAACCCTATTCATCAAATCCATAAAAGTTGTGGGTGCATTTGTTAGCCCAAATGACATAACTAGAAACTCATAGTGACCATACCGTGTTCGGAAAGCTGTCTTAGGTATATCCTTCTCTTTTACCCTCACTTGGTGGTAACCTGACCTCAAATCAATCTTAGAAAAGCACTTGGCACCCTGTAACTGATAAAATAAATCATCAATTCTTGGGAGAGGATATTTATTCTTAATAGTCACCTTATTCAATTGCTGATAATCAATACACATCCTCTGTCTCTGATCTTTTATTTTCTGTGCAAAAGCTTGGATCCTCGCTATGTCCATATCTTTGTTCAAAGAGGCAATAGTACAATCTCTAATCAAAGATGGATCTAGCCTATCCACATATTGATGAACTCTGTCATCCATAGTATCTACAACATTAGGAGCATATCTTGACAAGGAATTAAATCGGAGACTGTACTCCCTCACGCTCATATTCCCCTGACGAAGACATAAAACTGATCTGCATGGGCCTGACGAATCTCGAATGGAAGATAATGATCAAGAAATGCCTCTTTGAACTCTTTCCAAGTAGCTGGGGGTGCATTAATACCCCTAGATCATTTCCAGTCTTCATACCAATATATAGCCTCCTCTTTAAATTTATACGCCGCTAACTCTACTGTCTCTCTACCCGTTACATGCATAACATCTAAGGCCCTTTGAATTTGATCAATAAAGTCCTGTGGGTCCTCGTTAAGATCTGATCCAGTAAAAGTGGGAGAATCCAACTTAAGAAAATCCTGTGTTCGAAGGCTAGCCGCCCTATCTTTACCACTAGGACCCGTGGTAGGAATGGCTTGCCTTTGAGCTTGCCCAGCAACTATACAAGTCAAAAGTTGTACTGCATTTCTAAGATCTTGATCGACAGCATTAATAGGTGGCTCTGCGGATATAGTTCTCCTCCCCCTTATTTATTTCGGACTGGAGGGAGTTTCTGATGCATGCTCAGCTGGAGCCTCACTTTTATTAGCTGGTATAGTGGGTGACTTACTAGTCCCCTCTCCGGCAGCCACATCTACTTGCTTACCGGTATTCTTGCTTCTGCTAATCGGCATCATTACTATAATAAGAGAAACAAATGGATTCAGTGGTCAACTATGACTTCATATACAATATAGGCTCTATCGCACGATCTAAGACATGAAGAAAAGAAACAACTCCTAAATTTTCATAGCCTCCTGTTTATAGATGCGGTGCACGACACACCGATAAACAAGACTCTACATAGACACGGCTTTGTAGACTCACTAGGACAAACTTCTCTGATACCACTTTTGTCACGCCTCAAATCCTATTGGGGCGGACTGGCACCCGTAACCGAGGAGGCCTGGGAGAACCAGCTCATAACCTTATACTTCCCATGCATACCCCTATGACAACCCGAAATTCGGACAGCATTATGTCGCATATAAAAGGAAATAATCACCTGTATAAGCTCGAGCACACATATATATGTATATACAATACTTGGCCATTGGAGCCATTATGTATATTAACAAAATACCACCTTGACTGTACATTAGGTCTACAAAGCCTCTAGATAATACACAGAGTTTAACTAAGGTCGGGACACACCCCGCCATATAACTAACTTCTATACAATACCAAAAGTGACTGGATATGACACAGAAAGCCCCAAAGCAAATTGTAGCTCACCAAAAGCAGCTGGGTATCCTGGCTCCTACTTGTGCGGTGTATGAGCTGAGGTACATGTGCCTGCAACATGAAATGCAGGTCCCCCGTGGGGGACGTCAGTATGAAATATGTACTGAGTATGTAAAGCTGTAGATAATCACATATGATATAGGAGCTCAATAGAAATCAAAAACAAGTGAATACATTGTAATAGGAGTGGACCACACTTACTAGAACTTGTGACAACCTGTACATAGTATTTATTCAATCACTTTACCTTCGTTCTTATCATCTTTGTAATCATTATTGTACTGTACTGTGACCATTAGGCTACCTCCAGTACATATCAACTGGGATCGACCCATGCTAGGCTTATGCCCCTGGGATACCACCCATAAACACATAAATAAGGATCGACCCATGATAGGCTTATGCCCCTGGGATTCCACCCGATAAGAGAGAACTTCCATCACTTAGTTCAATTAATCTTTGAGATTGTTATTTCGGTCGCCACCACATTTTTGATACTTTGAAACAATGATACATCAATAAGAGACATATAAATAGACCATCAATGCAATAACGATGAAGTAAGAACTCATTGGCACATCAATAAAGTGTTTTGGAGTCATCAATGCCATAACAATGAAGTAGAAACTTATTGGTATATCAATGAAACGTTTTAGAGTCATTAATAGCACATGGATCTTGTTCGAGTAACCGAATACCTTCTGACATTCATTAGTGCAATAAATATGTAAGATTTGGAAAACAAGTAAGTATTGAAATATCTTGACATCTTGTAGGGTGGAAACAAGTTCATTGGTAACGTAGGACATCATACAAAATCATTATGGATCACATGTTACTGAATAACTTTAGAAACTTTCTTAATAGAACAATTGTTCACTTTCATGCCAAAGATATGGTATGGAGTATGCTTTACATACCTGACTGTCAACCTTCAATACTAGTCCCAAATGGACTTCTCGTCTTTCCGGATTACTTATCTACAATGAACATATATAGCAATCTAGTATTAGCGACCAAATGTCACAATTCAATTATTTGAATTCACCAAACTAGTGGTTAAGTAGTAAGCCTTAATTACACCATAAAGGGTATCACTTTAACCCTCTTACATTCCAATTACATTCACATGCCATGCATATTCATACAACATCCTCCAATATCAAGTTTGGATTCATTTATCCTTCCAACCAAACCATTAAACCAAATTGAGCCATAGACATAAATAATCATCAATTCAATAGTATATCACCATATCCACCTTCCATAACTCAATTACCATATCCACCTTCCACAGTTCAATACAACCAAATCATGCAAAATAGTCCATAACCCTATTTCCATCACTTTTCAATAACAACCAATACATATAATCCTCTATCACACATATACATATGAAAGAGAACAAAGGCAAACAATATTCATACCTTAGAATTCACCTCTTGATTATGCAATCCTGTTTGCAAAAATAATAGGTGTCGTTCGAAGCTTTCGAGATGACAAACCCAGTTATTGGATTACTTTGGAATTTCTATGGTTGAATCAAAAGTAATTTAAAGGTCAAATTTGGCTAGGATTTGTTCTTTCTCAATGATTGATGATGAAAATGAGTTTTTTGAACTCATATACATGTATATATACACATATTCCCGTCCATAATATCATAGGGAATGACCAAAGTGCCTTTAAAATTTAAATAATGTCAAATCTGTCCTTTGGTGGACTGTTTTGATAAGCTAAAGTAGATCGACCATAACTCTTTGCTCCGATATCGGATTTGGGTGAAATTGGTATCGTTGGAAAGATAATTCAAAGGGCTTTCATTTCATATAAAGTAGGCCACCCATTTCATCCTGTACAAGGATTTATGGTCGTTTGAAGTTGACCCTAAAAATCTATTTTGAGAGGCTAAAGTAAAACGAGTGTAACTCCTTACTTAGACGTTGGATTTGGATGAAACCAATTGCATTGGAAAGAAGACTCAAAGATCTTTCTTTTCATAGGTTCGCAGCTCTCCCAGTTTATTATATTAAGGGAGTTATGATAGTTCAAAGTTGACCCAAAAAATTGGCTGGCCTCAGTATTTTGTGTGCAGGAAATTTTCCTGCACATTTACTATTCTCAATATCTCGGCCACCATTTTATAGTTTCGAACGTGCTCGATTATATCCGAAACCTATCCGTTTTTGGAAATCTTTATATCGTTGGAAAGCTTATTCAATAACCTTCGCATGTAACCATCGACGGGCAAATTCTGGTATAAATAAAATAAAAAAATTAATTCCATATAACTAAGACCAATACACGTACTTGAATACGCCAATATATGTACTTGAATACGGGGTGTTACATTTACTCTTAAAAATTTCTTATTTTTTCAACCCACTGTACAATATATAACTAAGGGCACTAGTCATATGTTGTGATACAGTTTAGGGTATCCTAGTCATATCTTACACAATGTGGTGTGGAGGTATTTCTATCCAAGGTACGAGTGGACAACATAATAGCCATTAATATAATTGTAAAAACTAAATATTATTAAAAAAATCTGAAAAAAATCGAAACCCCCCCCCCCCAAAAAAATGACTTAAACCTCAATCGAAAAAATTAATTTTATGCTGGTTTGATTTGGTTTATAGTTTTAATAAACCGACATGATTGGTTTGATTTTTTTTAATAAAAATTGAACCAACCCGACCTATGTACACCCCTACATACAGGTTTTATATTTAATGAGTCAGGC
Organism: Capsicum baccatum var. pendulum; assembly: GCA_030864225.1. NCBI lineage: Eukaryota > Viridiplantae > Streptophyta > Magnoliopsida > Solanales > Solanaceae > Capsicum > Capsicum baccatum. The sequence goes on from CM061551.1 coordinate 64,403,226, forward strand.
CGGACTAACCCATCAACATGACAGACTAGAAAATTGAAACTCCAACCCATTACACTGTGTGCTGCGGGCCTCCAAGGGTCAGCCCAATTTTTAAAATATATTATTTTTATAATATTAATTTAAATTTTAAAATATTAATTACATAAATATTTACAATATAATATTACATGAAGTTACTACTTGTTAATCAAGTCTCAAATTTACCAAAAAAAAATAATTCTACCAATCTGTGAAAGTAAATAACTTTTGATACAAAATTCAAACCAAATAGAAATGTTGAAAAATCAACGAAACAGTTAATGAGTAATAATATAACTAGGTAAATTGCAATAGTAACCTAATTTTGTTTTAATTGATCATAATAAAACATAAAGAAATGTCAATATTTAGTCCATTAAAAGTGAAAATAAGCTCATAAAAAAAACTCTCATGGCACTTATGGCCTGTTCAACATCGACACATCATCTTCATCACACATATTTGATTCCTTTAAAAAAATTTGTATTTTTTATTTTAATTATTTATATATTTTATAAATATAATTAATATTTAAATATCTATGATGGTTCAAATGGATTTTGAGTTTGGGCTCTTTTTTTTATTCTTATTACTCTATTATATTTTTTAATTATTTTTTATTTGACCCATGAGTCAGCCTAGCCCATATTTCTCAAGTTCCACACGCCAACGGACTTATTTGGGTCGGACTAAGAAAGCTTTGTTCTTAAATGAACTGTAAAAATCATAACCTAGCCCTATCAAATTACAGACTGGGCCGGTCCAACCCAACGAGCCTGACGCATATTGACGGCTCTACGTAATACACGATTAACCCCCTCACTCTCTTCAATAATTTTTTCTTTAATTTTGACTTGACACGAATTTTAAAAAAATAAAAAATATTTTTTAATAATGTAATTTTAAATTAGAATATGTACAATAAAATTATAAATATATCATATGCAAAATTGAAATTAAAAAATTATATAAAAAAAAAAGACACATCCATTTAAAATAGACTAAAAAAATAAAAAGAGATCAAGTGTTAATTCTATGTGCAATTTAGGAATGAGATAATATTGGGTGGGCCAAAATTGGTTACTCTAGTGTTTACAAGTTTGGTTAACTATTAGTTTAGGAAAACACTTTAAAAGATTTATTATAATTTATTGAGATAAGCATTCAGTACCCCTTCAAACTATGATCAAAGTTGTTACGACAAACCCCAACTTCATAGAGACCTATTATTTTCTGAACTCAATTTTAATATATTTTTGTCACCCTTTTGTACTGACGTGACATCTTTATTACATAAAATTGCGTCCACATCAAAGGTGTCGAATCAGCTAAAAAGGTTCACAAAAAGTGCTACATCAGCATAAAAAGGTGACAAAAATATGCTAAAATTAAGTTTAAGGGGTAATAGGATCCTCTTCAAGTTGGAGCGTGTCGTAGCAAATTTAGTCTAATTCAAGAGGTGCTAGATGTTTTACTCTAAGTTATTCAATTTACTCCTTTTGTCTTGTCACTTTTTGTTTTCCAAACACAAACAACTTAAGTTTAATTGTATATTTGGGTACAAAAATTTTTAAAATAAATTTTATATATTTAAAAATTACGTAAAAAGTACTATATATGTATATAATTAAAATAAAAATAAATTTATTTAAATTTCAAAATTTGAAAATTTAAAAAGTGGCATATTGAGATGAAGGGAGTATTATTTTGGGCACATCTGCACCACCAATTATCCTAATTTTCTCTCAAGATAAAAGTAATCAACACGACGTCGTCCTCTCGTGCACATAGCTAAATTTCGTTTTCCATGCAATTTATTTATTTATTGGAGATATTTATTGTCTTGGCTATTCCTATATAAAGGAAGGGAAGAATTGGCATTGTATTCACTTTCAAAATTTATTTTGCAAAATATCTACTAAATTTCTATTCTATTTAATTTTTAGAGTTAGGGTTTAAAAAATAAAAAAAGTGGGGTCCGCACGTGGTCCAAGGGGCCTTTTCATCATTTTTAAAACTTTAAAAATTTAATAAACTACATTTAATTCCCTCCACTTCTTTCAATATTAAACAAAACCCCTTCTCTCTCTTCTGCTCACTCCTCCTCTTTCGTCTACTCTCAAGAGAAAACTTCCAAACTCCATTTTTGCTTCAACTTCTTGTCCAATGATAAGGGTCTCCATTTTTTATACTAAGATAAGTTAAAATCAAGTTTTGATTATTTCTAGATTCATTATACTGTATTTTATTTATTATCCATTTCGTAGTGAATTCTAGTATAGAATTTTATTTTTTCAAAAAAGCTGAGAAAAAAGATAAAGAACAGAAAGAATATAAAGAAGAAACAGTCAAAGAAGAGGCAGAATAAAAGAAGAAAAAGGAGAAAGAAGAAGAGAAAAACAAGGATGAAAAAGAAGATGTTCATGATGTGGTGATGGATATCGTTATCATTTTTATGGATGAGAAAAAGACATTTGAATGGTAATATAGTGAAAGTTTAAGATTTTTTTTTTATTTAGGCAATAAATAAGTTGAATGATCGTTGGATGATATCACAAATAATTTTTTATTTTATGAAAGTTCTTTGAATTCTGTAGTGAATCTGTTTTTATCAAATTGTGTTGTTTCAAGAAATTTGAATATGCATTGTGTTATCATAGATGGTACAGTGTATGGTTAATATCACAGAATACATTTTAAATCTTCTGTATACTTCTAGGATAGTCGATTATTATCAATCTAGTCGATTTTAAGTTGATGTGTAGTTTGAACGACTATGAATAACAATATTAACATTCTAGTTAAATAAAAATATTTTTATTTATTCAATCCCATTAAATTCATGTTACAACTTTTAAAATAACAAATATTAGCATTATACCACATAACATCATTTCTAGGTCATTCTTCCTTTCTTCGGCTAAAATCAACTTTTGTTTAGTTGATTCCTCTCTATTTGGATGTCTTGTAGCAATACTTTCAAGTACTCCCTCTGCTCTTCGATCTCTTTTAACAATGTCACGAGGAAATCTGTATTTTCTATGTATTTTCATAGACCTTGTAGTAGATTAAATTTTACAACACCATGAAAATTTGATGTCTCGGATCTCGAACTCAATGTTGATGGACTGCTTGGGGTGAACCTCATTAAGCCATTTAAAATACGAGCATGTGTCGTTATCCTAGAAAAATTAATAATTAGATAATGATTTACTTAATTTAGAAAAATCATACACTATTTACCTTTATAACTGCACAGTTATAAACTTTGCGATCTGAATTTGAATCTGTGCGTGACGTCCTCGAGATAGTCACATTTTCGCAATGACAAATTATAGTATTTTTTTGAATTGGATGTTTGAGATGCTTGAGACATTGTATAATTTTTTTAAAAAATAAAGTGGAGGAATTAATGAGGGATGAAGGACTTTATATATGGAGTAAAAAAAGTATTATCGTTTATAAAGTACAAAATTAGCCATTTGTTATCGTTGGACAATACTTATATTTTTTGAACTATTGAAGACACTTAATATACTACCATCGATTTTGGCCCATATCAATCCTCGATCAGACATATAAGCCTGACACTTAATATACTTCCATCAATTTTGGCCCATGTCAATCCTTGATCAGACATATAAGCCTACTCTAGACCCGATGAATGAATGGGCCCTCAGTAGCATGTTGTTTTAAAGAAAATAATTAAATAAAAAATAAATAAGATATAAAAATGTACACATATGGAGGAGTTTAAACAAGTCACGTAATATGTTAAAGTCCACACAAATTGGAGGTGGTGATCGAAGGAGTGTGTGAATGGGTAGTGGTTGAACAAACAACATTCTTAATACATACTTGTGCTTTGAGGGTCCATCGATTCATCTGGTCTACCGTAGACATATAAGTTTAATCGATTATCAACAATTGTACATATCGATGGTGGCCCCCATTGTTTATCTACATGGTTATAGACCCTTACGAGCATTTTTTTTTACAGAAAATATTAAATAAAAAATAATTATATTGTGAAATTTTACACTTATGAAGGAGTATAAACAAGTCACATGATCTTGTAATAGTCCACACAAATTGAGGGTGGTTATCGAAGGGTTATGTGGATGGGTAGTGGTTGAACAAACAATATCCTTAGAGTAATGTTTGTCAAAGCACAAGTGTTTTGTGAGGCTGTTGATTGTTCAACCACTAACCATCCAATCCATATACCCCTTTGATCACCACCTCGAATTTGTGTGAACTATTAATGACCATGTATCTTGTTTAAACTCCTTCATAAGTTTAAAATCCCACAATGTAATTATCTTTTAAACAACATGCTAGTGAGGGTATACCGATTCATTTGGTCTACGATAGACGTATATGTAAGTTGAGTATTGACAGTTGTCAACATCGATGGTAGACCCAATAGTTCTATGTGAATGGTTGTAGACCCTCACTAGCATGTTGTTTTAATTATTAAAAAAAAATAGATAATATAAAAATCAATTTACAAAGAAATTAAAAAATGGAATTCTTTCGTAGGAAAAGTAAGTAGGAAGAGAAAAACTTTTGTTGCATTATTTATGGACATGTTGCTAAGCTTATAGGATCACAATATTTTTTAAACTAAATATATAATGAATTTATTATTAAATTATAGTTAGAGATTTATTTTAGACTAATTAAATCTTACCCATTTAATTTGAATTATGTCATATGTCACCAATTAAGATAACCACTTGAAAAAAATGGAGAGAGTGGAAATAGTGAGGAGCCAAATCCCCTTAGGGGTCGTTTGATAGAGTGTATAAGAACAATGCAAAATATAGTGTATTAGTAACGCTTGCATTAGTAATGCTTGTATTAGTTATGCTTGTATTAATTATGCATGTATTATTTCTTATACATTGTTTGGTTTGATGTATAAGAAATAATATATCTTACATAATTTCTATAAAAGAAGTGTTTGTTTACGAAAATACCCTTCTTTAACTTTGTACACTTTTTTTGCAACAAAATTCTTTTGCCATCTTAAACATAATTAGTAATGTTGAACAAGTATATAGAGATTTAGGATTAATTGCAAGACCTTCGTCTTTGCGCATGGAATGTTACGCCGAAACAGATTAACATAGTTGAAATAAAAATAAAATACAAGATGTAAAATTAATGAATAGTCTCAAGATTTTTTTTAATCTTTTTAAAGACCCTCGAAGCAACGTAAAAATATGTTGTGGTTATTTAAATCAACTATTCATTGTTGTAAATTAAAATGGTGGGAAAATAAATTATGAAATGTTTTGAGAAAATTCACTGTTGAAAATTAAAATGGCGGAAAAAGAAATTATGAAATATTTTAAGAGGGAAATTAAGGGGTATTAACGTCATTTAATAAGTTAATGTGTCACAACCCAAAAATGGGGGTCATGATGGCACTTGTCGCGGCGTACCTTGACCAATAAGCCTATCACCCAAACTGATACGAATAGAGAAAAAGACAGAGATACCTAAGGTAAGGCTTCCAGAATGAAGCCGAACCATATAAATAATCATAACAATGCAGAAAGAACTTATCCAAAACACCAATCATGCCCAAAACTAGGTGTCAATAGTGTAAGAACTACTAATACAATCCAAGAGTCAAATACATCGGAAAAATAACCACAAAGGAATAATAACTGTCTCCGAACACTAATAAAGACATAACTAGTATAGAAAGATAGAGGTGAACTTCGAACGCATGAATGTCCAACCGCTACCTTGGAAGCTCCAACAACCGCCCGAATCAAGTAAGCTGAGACGCACTCGAGCTAGGAACTGCACCGAAAGGGCGCAGTAGGCATGAATACGGTTCACTTGTACTCAGTAGGTATCATAGGCCGACTAAGCAAAGTAGTAAATAAGGCATACAAAATATACACTAAGGCACGTCACCTGCAATTAGAAAATGTCCCACAATGATAGCCCACACCGCTTACACTAACAGTTCTAATATATCTCATATATATTATAAAAACACATCAAGATATAGAATACAAGTATAGATTATGTCACATATAAAATAGAGCAAGAGAGAACATGTAGATACAAGATCATCAAATACAAGTAAAGAAAGGTAAGACAAATACATAGATGACAAGTCAATAAGGCAATACAACACAATAAAGTAAGTGCAATGTATATGATAATGATGATGATGATGATGATGCACGAGGTTGTCGCACAACCTCCGGGATCGTCGCACAATCCCCATATACACCTACGGAGCCAAAGCTTCCTGACATAGGACCCATGGGGGGTTCGTCAATCCATATACAATCCACATATCTCATATCTTCTTTTCGGCACATCCCTCGGAAAGAGTTTTATAAGGTGTTACAATATTTTTAAAAAGGTGTTGCCAGTGTTTCTCAGATGTTGCCACGGGGGTATCAATGTTTCATGAATGAGTATGATATGAAGATGTAATGTTCACAACCAATCACAATAAGTATTTCCACAACCAACCACATGATATATTTCCACAACCAACCACAATGATACATTTCCACAACCACATGAGTCAATATTCACTCGTTATTTTCATTTCATCCATGAATTTTCACATGTCTCATATGCCAGTAAAGTATGAATATAATCACAATACACCCATGGTACCACATTAAACAATAAAATACAATTACTCACATGTATTCAAGGCTATCAATGTCACATAGGACCCCACACAGTCAAACATATCACATAATATTTCAATTTCGACAATTACATCACATATAGGCCCCCACACGGGCACAACATGTAGATAGCCATTTTTCATGATTAGTTTCCACCCTTAACATGCATTTTGTACCATCATTTACTACCAAACCCAGTCTGAAGAGTTAAGCCATAACTTACCTCGAAAGCCAAAATCGGTTCGCTACACTTGAACCCGCGACCTTACTTTACACGAACAATCCCGAACTCTACTAAAAACATCAAATATGAAATCTGTGCATCCAAACAAAACGAACGACACCCATATTGACTATTTTTGGTTCGGGATCAAAACAGACCCCCAAAATAGGTTTCCGAAAAAGAAGGGCAAAATTGAAAATTTACTTCACAAAAATGTTCCCCATATTTTTAGGAACCTACAACTGAAAACCCAAGTTAAATCGAGTGAAAACGGAGTTCAAATCGGAGAAAAATTATTTTTAAGCTTTACCGGGTAAAATCCTTGAAATCCGGGTTAAAATCAAGAATCGGAGTTGTTTTGAAGGTTAAATTGATGAAAAACTAGTAATTATAAGATAAAAATATTATTTAAGTGAAAGGGGATGAAATTTGGGTTTAAAATCATGCCTTAAGATTTTTGGGGTTTTGAGAAATTTATCAAGAAATTTCTAAGAAAAGGATGAATTCTTACCTTGAATCCGTAATTTAAATTAAGAAATAGGTGTTAATCTAGCTTCCCAAGCTCTCACAAACTTCACTTTTAAGCTCCCAAAATATTTAGGGTTTAACTCTCAAGAGTCAAGATGAAAAATGAGCAAAATGGACCAAAAATATGAAAAGGTGCTATATATATTGCAGATTTTTCTGCATCACTGAGCAGTTTTTTTATTCTACCTCGAAATGGACTTCGACGGGGTGCTCGAAATTCGTTTGGAGTCTGATTTATGCAAACGAACTATGAAACCAAACTAAATTCGACGTTCTGGATGCGATGGAGATACCAGATTTTTCAGAAAAATTCTTTTTCACAAGATTGACCCCCGAGACCCGAAATCATAATTTTTCAAAACGAGGGTCGAAATGAGATTTAAAAACCGTAAAATCATACCAAACATGCTAACACACTAAAATCGATATTTTGGATCTGTTGGCGAAGTCGGATTTTTCATACGAGGTCGTTTCAATCAAAAGTGGGTCCCACACCCAACTTTCCAATTTTTAAAACTTTCTGACCAATAGGTCGAAATGAGCTCGGGTGAACCAGGACCCGAACCAAAGGTCTACCTAGACTAAAATCGATATTTTGGAGCTTTTGGCGCAGTCCATTCGGTCATACATCGCACAGATCAAAATATAACCACATAAGTCCAAAATAAGGCTCTCGAAGCCATCAAAAATCACGATATTGCATAAATGATACTAAAATGCATCAAAAATCATGTCAACCACTCCCACACCGCAGAAATATCATAATGCAACTACGGGGAGGGATAAAATAGTCAAATCACACAAAATCACAAATTTCACATATTTCACATATTTCATCAAATTTTTTGGTCGTTACATAATGCATGTGTTAAAAGTCTTTGGATTACTAATACATAGGAAATGGAGTGTATTACTAATAGAGTGTATAACTAATGCTTGTATTAGTTATACATAGACAAAAAGATATACCAAACAAGGTACTATTAATACACATTAACTAATGCATGCATTATATTTTTCAAAAGATTCTACCAAACGAACCCTTAGGTTCACATGTAAACTGAAATTTACTAGATATAAATTGCAATTTTAAAATGTTTTTAAAACCAACCTCGGTAAGTCGGTATAGCTTTGAACTGACTAAAATCCGACCAACAGCAAGCATTGACTATAGATAAACTTAACAATTGAAGGATAAATAAATATGCTACTTATATAATTAACAAAACAGAAAAGGCTTAAAAATATCCCTGAATTATCTAAAATGGCTCAAAAATGTTTTTCGTGAGATTTTTGACTTAAAAATACCTCTTCGTTAAATATTTGGCTCAAAAATACCCCTCCCTCTAATGAAATTCAGAAAAGGATCAAAAATACCCCTAAACTATCTAAAATGACTCAAAAATACCCTTCTGTTAAATATTTGGCTCAAAAATACCCCTCCCTTTAACGAAATTCCACCAAGCATGCCACCTAGATGAAAAAAACTACTTGACAATGCCACATTACTATCCACATGTAAAATGTTAGTATTTTTTAATTATATGACTTTTCTTTCTTCTTTATTTTTATTTTTATTTTTATTTAAAAATGTCAGTGAAAAGGACAAAATTTACACAACTTTTTCATTTTTAATCAAAGTAGACAAACGGTGGTTACATAATATTTTTTTTGAAAAAATTTATTAAATGTAACATCGCTATTATCAAATTCATTTGATCATCTAAAAAATAAGTTTTTTCCTGTTAATAGGTTTAAAAGTGTAAAACCCAACAAAATAGTCTCATTAAACTGATAAACCCATTAATTATTAGGCCAATATAAAAGTTAAAATTAAGATTTACTCGTAAAAGTAACAAATTTCAAACTAAAGTTCAAATTAGTTACTCAAAAAATGTGTTTGGCTTTGCTAGCTTTTACTCAAAATGCTTATGTTAAAATGATTTAATAAATACCTCCTTTAATCTAAAATTAATGAATCTTTGAATGTGGCACACATCTTCAAAAAGTTAATGAATGACATAATTAAATAATAATTTATCAATATTAAGTATCATTTTACTTCTTTTCAAACTTGTTCTAAAAATAATAAGATTATTCATCAAAACTGAATTTAGAAAAATGAATTCATTTCGAATGATTAAACAAATGTTAAAAGGAATTCATTTATTTTGAAAACGAATTTGCATGTAGTAAATTCAACTCAATTATTAGTACATCAACATTTGCTAGCTTAAGATTTAAAATTCTAGCTTCTCCTCTGAGTCAACATCAGATCAAGATCAAGTTGTTCCTCATCCCAAACGGCAATAATAAGATGAAATTTTGAACTTTTAAAACACTAATGAAAAGGTGAAATCAAGAACTTTTAAAACACTAATGAAGTAATTAGCAAAAGATTGATTTTTTGGTTTTTCCGTTTCACTGCTTTGCAAAAAAATAAAAATAAAGAAGAAAGGAATATCATATAATTAAAAAATACTGACATTTTGCATGTGCATGGTAATGTGGCATAGTCAAGTGTTTTTTTTTTAATCTAGGTGGTATGCTTGGTGGAATTTCGTTAAAGGGAGGGGTATTTTTTAGCCAAATATTTAACAGAGGGGTATTTTTGAGCCATTTCAGATAGTTCAGGAGTATTTTTGATCCTTTTTCCGAATTTTATTAGAGGGAGGGGTATTTTTTAGCCAAATATTTAACGGAGGGGTATTTTTGAGCCAAAAATCTAATGAGGGGCATTTTAAAGCTATTTCGGATAGTTCAAGAGTATTTTTGAACCTTTTCCGTTAACAAAATCATCTTTTCGTTATTTCACAAAGACTAAAAGCTGAAAATCTGCAACTTAATTAACATTTATTTTTTGTTGTCCTGTATTCGAATTTTCTTTAAAACAAATTCAAAAATTTTACTAAAGGGTTAAAGTGATGGATTGGAAGAAAACATCACGTTCTTTCTTTATTATTTTTTTCGTGTGAGTTTTCAAAAATTCGTAGTCGATATCTATATAAGAATTTGAATTAATCAAATTCGTCAAATAGTATCATTAAAAAGGATAAAACGCTTCTTATCAAAGACGACTCGAACAAGAGACTTCTGATTAAAAACGAAGAAGTATTTATCACTCTACTACAATCTTTTCACAATCAGTACTAGAAAAAGGAGGAAAACCAACCACAAAAATCGATCACAAGCGGTCGGTTTTCCTCAAATTCCGACCACAAAATCGACCAAAGTGTGTGGTCGGTAAAGTAGTGGTAGCTTTTTAAAAATCAACCATGAGTGGTCGGTTTTTTTTTAAATATATATTTTTAAAATACATTATTATTTTATTAAAATAAAAAAATAAATTTAAAAATTAAAAAATTTAAAATAAACCGACCACAAGTGGTCGATTTTATTTTAAAATTAATTAATTAATTTTATAAAAACCTACCACAAGTAGGCGATTTTTTATTTGAATTAATTAATTAATTTATAAAAAAACCAACTACATGTGGTCGGTTTTGTATTTAAATTAAACAATTAATCTAATAAAATTGACCACTTGTGGTCGGTTTTTTATAAATTAATTATTTAATTTAAATTATTTACAATACAGTCCACCAATCATTTAATATACAATCAACCAACCACCATAAGAATACAAACATTAAAAATCAAATTATTTACAAAATTTATCGAGGTTCCAAATCCAAACTATAAAATATACAAAAGACTAAAAACTACAACTCATCATCCACATCTTCATTCCCAGCCTCACCCATTCTATTATTAATATTTCGTTGATATATTCAGCTATAATCAGGTTCCATCTACACAATCAATCATATTAAAGTAATTAGTTCAAGTCACAACAGTTCACATTTCAAATACCTACACCGAAATATTTTCAAGTCATTAATTCACTTCACAAGTTACCAAACTAAACTAAATTCAAAATGAAAAGTTCACGTTTCAAGTACCTACACTTAAACATTTTGAAGTCACTAATTCACTTCTCAAGTAACCACACTTTACTAAAATCAAAATACAAGTTCAAATTTCAAGTACCTAAATTCAAAACAAAAGTCACTAATTCATAATTCAAGTAACTACACTTAGACATTTCAAGTCACTGATTCACTCCACAAGTTACCAAATTAAACTAAATTCAAAATGAAAAATTCACATTTCAAGTACCTACACCTAAACATTTTCAAGTCACTAAGTCACTTCTCAAGTGACCACACTAAACTATATTCAAAACACAAGTTCACCTTTCAAGTAACTACACTTAAACATTTTCGACTCACTAATGCACTTCTCAAGTGACCACACTTAACTAAATTCAAAACACAAGTTCACATTTCAAGTACCTACACTTAAACATTTTCAAGTACTTATTCACTTCTCAAGTGACCACACTAAACTATATTCAAAACACAAGTTCACCTTTCAAGTACCTACACATGCATTTTCAAGTCACTAACTCACTTCTCAAGTGACCACACTTAACTAACTTTAAAATACAAGTCCACATTTCAAGTACCTACACTTAAACATTTTCAAGTACTTATTCACTTCTCAAGTGACCACACTTAACTAAATTCAAAACACAAGTCCACATTTCAAGTACCTACACTTATGCATTTTCAAGTCACTAATTCGCTTCTCAAGTAACCACACTTAACTAAATTCAAAACACAAGTCCACATTTCAAGTACCTATACTTATGCATTTTCAAGTCACTAACTCACTTCTCAAGTGACCACACTTAACTAAATTCAAAATACAAGTCCACATTTCAAGTACCTACACTTAAACATTTTCAAGTACTTATTCACTTCTCAAGCGACCACACTTAACTAAATTCAAAACGCAAGTCCACATTTCAAGTACCTACACTTATGCATTTTCAAGTCACTAACTCACTTATCAAGTGATCACACTTAACTAAATTCAAAACACAAGTTCATAATTCAAGTAACTACACCTAAACATTTCAAGTCACTAATTCACTTCACAAGTGACCAAACTTGACTAAATTCAAAACACAAGTCAACGTTTCAAGTACTTATACTTATGCATTTTCAAGTCACCAACTCACTTCTCAAGTGACCACACTTAACTAAATTCAAAACACAAGTTCACATTTCAAGTACCTACACTTAAACATTTTCAAGTACTTATTCACTTCTCAAGTGAGCACACTTAACTAAATTCAAAATACAAGTCCACACTTCAAGTACCTTAAAACAAAAAAAAATCCCTTTAAAGTCCCTACACTTAACCATTTTCAAGTGACGAAGTCACCAACCAAACCACATTCAAAACAAAAAATTCCCTTTAAAGTCCCTACACTTAATTATTTTCAAGTAACTACACTTAACCATTTTCAAGTCATGTACTAGCATTTCAAGTCACTAAACTATTTTTGATTAACTAATTCACATTTTCAAGTCAATATACTTAACCATTTTCAAATAACTACACTTAACCATTTTCAAGTCACTAGTACACATTTCAAGTCACTACGCTAACTATTTTCAAATAACTAATTCACATTGCAAATCACTATACGTATCCACTTACAAGTAACTAAACTTAACCATTTTGAAGTCACTAGTACACATTTTGATACAAGAACGACCAACGACCAAGAACATACCAAAGCATACATCCAAAATAATCCACAAGTTCAAGAGAACCAAGGACCCTATGGATGACCACTCTCGAATTCACAAACAATAACAAGAACACAATGTAGTGAGGTGTTTAACACCTATTTTCCAGCCAACAATCCAAACTAGATTATCAACACAAGACAAAAACAACACTATAACAACAACAAGGCAGTCACGAGTACATTAACAACAACAAAAATCCGATGAATACAACAAGATACAAGATAGATAGTTAGTCCTTGGTTGGAATTATATTATCCCTCCATTAACACATAACCCAACTATACATAATACCCATATAACAACAGTAAAGATTATCTAGGCTAACAGAGAGCCAGCAATTAATCAAGCAAGTTTTGAAATCCAACAACAAATATGATGTCTAATAAGCAATAAAAAAATATGATGTCTAACAACTTGTCTCACCGGTGGCTGTCATTACCAGCGTGAATGGAGGGAGCTGGCGGCGGCAGCTTGAGGGATTTCGCCGGTGAGCGTTGTTGGGTGGCTGTTCTCGCCGATGTCGATGGAGAAGAGGCAGCGGAGAGGGAAGAGTGAGGGACATGGTGGCTACATTATTGGTTGTTTGCCGGAGAAGGAATGGACGGCAGCAATGGGCGTGTAACTGGTGGTTCTTGTTGGAGAGAGAGTGGAGGAAAGAAAGAGAAAGGGGAAGGAGATGGAAAATGCGGTTGTTGTGGTAAATAAGGGTTAGGTTTGATTTAAAAGGAAAGAAAATGAAAATGTGATCTTGGCCGTCGAATCAATTTTGATCGACGACTGAGATTAGAATAATTTTAAAATGGGTTAAAAATTAAAATTAGTGTCAATTGACTGAAATTGACATTAATTGAATACAAATTGGCTAAAATTTAAATACATAAGAGAATAAATTGAAATCGACTGTGAATGTAATATTGACGAAAGACAAAAAATAATGAGACATTGACGTAAAATTAATGTTACGTAAAATAATAATAATAATAATAATAATAATAATAATAATAATAATAATAATAATAATAATAATAATAATAATAATAATAATAATAATAATAATAATAATAATAATAATAATAATAGAAGAAGAAGGAGGAGGAGGAGGAGGAGGAGGAGGAGGAGAAGAAGGAGAAGAAGAAGAAGAAGAAGAAGAAGAAGAAGAAGAAGAAGAAGAAGAAGAAGAAGAAGAAGAAGAAGAAGAAGAAGAAGAAGAAGAAGAAGGAGAAGAAGAAGAAGAAGAAGAAGAAGAAGAAGAAGAAGATTTGTAAATTGTAAGTGTGCCTATTTACGAAAATAATAATTTAATAAAAGTTAATAAAATTATGTAAAATATCGTATTTGAGTTAGTAAATTGTAAAAATAATACTAAAAGGAAATAAAATAATTTGTACATTTTTTTTAAATCATGAATGTGGCGCGTCGTTATTTATATGATACAAGAATAATTCGTAAAAATATTTTGTATGTTTTTTAAATCATGAATGTGACACGTCAATATCTTTTTGATACAAGAATAATGTGTTTGAAATTAATAATTTTACAAAACAACAGCCTAAAAGGAGTATCTGGTGGTCAAAAGTGGATGTCAAATACGTACTATAAACATCACATGCATACACGATTTTACGATCCCATAATAATATACAACGTATTTCACATATAATTCGATGAATTATCGTTAGATTATCTTATGTCATTAATATGCCTTCACTATATAATATGTATATACCTATACATACACACACATATCCACACCATCGACTATATAAAGTTTTAAATATGTATTATATACATCACATACATACACGAATATATGATCCAATAATATAATAAGACGTATTTCATATACATACTCTGATAAGTGATCGATTAATTTGATTACCTTACATTAATATAACTTCAACGTACAGTATATATTATTACTTATGTCGTTTCAAATCAAGGTATTCAATATGTTTGGATAGATTCTAATAGGTTTTTATTACATCGTTCATCAATCGATCACTATATATATATATATATACACATATTCATTATGTACTATATACATCACATCTACAAGTATATTACCTTATAATAGAACACGTTCATTATATTCTGGTGAAGTATCAATTATATATTATATTATTATGACTGCAAATACGTACTATAAACATCAACTTTAAAATACTTACTATATAAACATCAGTTTTCAGCTTTCAAATACGTACTATAAACATCATTTTTCAATTATCTGTCCCAACGGTATGATATATATATATATATACACATATTCATTATACAAAGATTATGCATGTTTAACGTTATTTAATATATATATATAAAAGAAAATATTTATTTTATATATTGAAACATAAGTAAAAGATAAAGATTACGTTTAACTTAATTTGTATATTAAATTTGATATATTTTTTAGTGTAAGTTTTTTCACAAAATCTAAGATTTATTAATTTTTATTATTATTATATTGGTTATTGACTACGTGTAATCAATATAATTTTAAAAAATAATATATTAGATTATTTTTTAATAAAGTAAATATATTAGATTATATATATAATCTACTAAATTATTTTTACTACTAATAATAATTAGATTACATAAAGTAAATATTAGATTATATAATTATTTTTTAAAAATAATTATTTACTTTTTTTTTAATTCCAAAACCGACCACAAGTGGTCAGCTTTTAAAAAAAAAATCTTTATTTTAATGAAAAACCGATCACATGTGGTCGATTTTTAATATTTTTTTTAAATTAAAAACCGACCACATGTGGTCAATTTTTTAAAATTAATTATTTTTTATTTTTTATTAAAAACCGACCACAAGTAGTCGATTTTTAAAAATTATTTTTCTTTTTATTTTATTTAAAAATCAACCACATGTGATCGGTTTTTTAAAATTAATTTCTTTTTTTAATTTCATTAAAAATCGACCACAAGTGATTGATTTTTTTTAAAAAAAAAATGTTTATTTTTTTTAAAACCGACCACATGTGGTTGGTTTTTTAAAAATATATATTTAAAAAAAAAAAATTAAAACCGACCACTCATGGTTGTTTTTTTTTTAAAATTAATTATTTTTTAAAAAAAAACCGACCACATGTGATCGATTTTTTAAAATATTTTTTTAATTATAATTTTTTAAAGAAAACCGATTACTAGTGGCCGGTTTTATTATTTTTTGTTTGTAAAAAAAATAATAATTAATATAAAAATTATTGAAATGATTATTTTGATATTTTAAAATATAAAAGCAACCACATGTGGTCGCTTTTTTATAAAAAAATATTTTTAAAAAAAATTATTAAAAAATCGATCGCATGTGATCAGTTTTTTCTAACCACTTTTTGTGATCGATTTTTTGTAGTCGGTTTTTGTGATTTTTTTAGTAGTGGATGTTTGTCTACTTTTTGTGTTAGGTGAAACGAATACAAATGTATGTATCTCCAATCAGTAGTGGACCTATGGTATATACTATGGGTTCTTAAGCACCCATTGGTTTTTAAATAAATATTATTATTTAGATATAAAATATAGTAATTCAGTTAAATATATTGATTCAGTACTCATTTTATGTAGCAATTTTTAAATTAAAAATAGTTGAACACCCATAATTCACAATTTTTGAATCCGTCACTGCCAGGGAGACATTTTGACTAGCGTAACTGTCGCCGATGAAAAACCATTTAGTTTTGTTAAGTCTACATCAGTTTTCATTAAACATTCAGCTACGTTCATTGAAATTTTTTACGTTAAAAGATAAAATCTGAACCCCACAATTTTGCCACGTTTCAGCAAAAAATAGCCACGTAAAGCTTTATTGTTGAAATATAAGAATCTAGAAGACCACCACCAAAAGTATGCAATAGTTATATAACTTCCCTCATATTGATCTGATGATATGTTCCTTTGAAAAAATAAAATAATTAACTAAAGTTATATTTTATTAAATTAATTTTATTGATAATGCATTGAAACTTTAAATTTATTATTATTAATTATTTAAATAAAAGTATATATTTGTGAAAAAAATAATAAACCTTTCGTGATTTGTAAAAATAAATAAGTAGAATAAAATATCATAGACAAGTAAATGAAATAAAAAAAAGCCTGTTTTCCTTCAGTTTTATTCGTGAATTTAAGGGCCGTTTGGCCATGAAATTTTTTTCTTTTTTTCCGAAATTTTTTTTCGGAGTTGAAAATTATGGTGTTTGGCCATGAAAATTCGAAAAATAAGTTCGAAAATTTTTTCTGAAAAGGGAAAACAAATTTTTGTTGTTTTCACAATTTTATAACTACAATTCCAACTTTTATTATTATTACATATAACTCCAATCTCTTAAATTTTTACATAAAACTCTCCTTATAACATTACTTTCTCAATATTTCGTATATAGCAGTTTTAAAGAATAAGATAATTATAATTTCAAACGTAATGCTATCCTAATTAATATATATCTCTTTTTCTCTCTCATCATTATTTTTATCCCTTATTTAATTTTCTCCCTTATTTATAACATTATTTTACTGCTAATTTATACTTATACCCATAAATATATAAAGTATTATATTTATACCCATAAATATATAAAGTATTATATTTATAATCGAAATATACAAAGTATGTTATATATAAAGTTTATACCATGTATGTACAATATACACACATATATAAATATACAAAGTATTAAGAAACATACTAAGCATATTTATAATATAAATATACAAAGTATGTTATATCTGAAGTTGACGGAATACATATGCAGGCCCCTGAACTATTTTATTTTTTCCGTATAGGCACCTCAATTAAGTCAGGTACCTATTGAATCCTTTGCTCCTTCACAAATGCTTTCAATTGAACCCAATTTACTGACGTGACAAAAAATGTAAAATGCGTGTAATACACACGCTGATGATGTGATAAAGTGATGAATTAAATGACTACACGTGGTATTTTAATTTAAAATAATTATAAAAATAAATTTCTAATATAATTAAATCTAATTTTTTGTTAAACAAAATCATTAATACCCCTCCCCCAAAACAAATTCAACCTACCCTCTCCTCCCTCTCCTCCCCCCCCCCCCTCTCCCTTCCTTTCCAAACTTACTTTCTTCATTTTTGAGCAGACAAGAAAAAAAAAAAAAAGTTCTCCATTTTTTAACATAGAGAAACATTTCTTTTTGAACAATTTAAATCTCTCAGAAGGGCTGAATTATCAATCTGATTCAAATAAATCGGTACATTTTTCTCCGAATTCAGGTAAAAATTTGTTGAAAGGTGTTGTTTTTAAACAGAAATTTAAAGTTGGGTGTGTTAATGCTGGTATAAGTAAATGTAGCTCGATATTGAAGAGGAAAAAGTGTAGTGAAGATTCGAATAACACAAGTAAAATCTAAAAGTCGACTACTTTTTCGTTAAATGATAATGGTAATAATGTTGAGGAAGAATCGGTTTCGATTTCGAAATCGAAACTTCAAGCAGCAGCGCCCGCGCCAAAAAGTAGCAAGAAAGTGGAGAAAAAGAAGAGTGAGGTGAAAACTAAGAAGGTTACTAGTATTAGCTTTCTTGGTGTGTTGTTCTTCATGGTGCTCTTTGATGGGTTGGTTCCTTTATTGAAAGTGAGATATGGAGGTGTGAGACTTTTTTCTTGTTTTTTTTCTTGGCCTCTATAGGATTTCGAATTACAAGTCAAAAATTCTTGCTACCAATGAGTACGTTGTTTTCTGTTAACCTGGTTTGCAATTTCAGTTAACACTGAACGTTGATAGATGGTAACAAACTATTGTTGCTTCTCTAAGACCATGGATTTGGATTACATTTGTCTTGATTAATGTTGAAGTCGGTCAGGTTGTGTTTCACAAAAAATAAATATAAAAATATGGAGGTGTGAGGGAGCCATTTACAAGTGGAGATTTTTGGGAGTGGATTTTCGGATAAACACTACGGAAGAATCTTTCACATGTTTGCTTTGAGAATTTAGGAGTTATGAAGATATGCTATTTTTTGTATGTAGAAAAAATGGAAAATAGTGAGTTACGGAGAAGAAGATGATGCTATTTTTTTGATGTAAAAATAATAAAAAATGGTAGAGTTATGGAGAAGATGATGCTTTTTTTTTCTTTTTAATTCTTTAATTGGTTGAATTTTTTATGTTTAATTTTTTTTTTATGAATTATCGTCTCTCACTCTCCTACTGGAGAGTGTATTACATATGCCATGCCATGTCAGCGCCGCTCAGCAATTGTGTTCAATTGAAATGTTTTATGAAGTAGTAAAGGGTTCAATAGGTACCTGCCCTAATTGAGGTACCTATACGGAAAAAGTCGAATAGTTGAGGGGCCTGTATATGTATTTAGCCTATGAAGTTTATATCATATATATAGCATATACACACATATATAAAAATATAAAGTATAAAGAAACATACTAAGCATATTTATACATTTATGGTATATGATATAAGATACCATAAATATGCAAAACATGTTTTACATAGAAATAATTTATTCACAAATAGTAAAATCTTTTATGTATAAGAAAATTAAAGAAATAAATTAGTAGCACCCTAAAATTTAATAACAACTCATCATTTTCTATTTTTTAGGAACGAAAAATGAAGGAAATAAATTAAATAAATTCCTAAAAAAAAACATTTGTTTGAAAGATAATATTTGTTACCTAAAAAACATGAAGCAATGATCTGTTAATATAACATCCATATTTAAAATTTTCAATTATGAGAAAACAACTATTAATGTAAATATTATATATGTCATAATTGAAATTCATTAAATATGATCATGTATATGTAATTATTTTTATAATAGTGGTTAATTGTGTTCTTTTTCCATTAGTAAGTAAATTTTGGTTGGGTGATTTTGATAGTTTGTAAAAGTTAGGGCATAAAATCATATTTAAAAAAGTTTTTTCAAAAGTCAATTTTTTTTTTCAAAAAAGATATGGCCAAACACAACTCTTACTCCAATTTCAACTCCAACTTCAACTCTAACTCCAAAAAATTTTAGTTTCCATGGCCAAACGACTACTAAGTCTTCAGAATGAATTAATTGTCTTTAATAAGTGGTAGGGAAAATAGTCTCAAATATATCTTAACTTTGTGGAAATGTGTTGTAACACAGTGAGGGTCTTATGACCACCTAAACTATTTATTAGTGTATTTTAGTGATATTTATAAGTTGATAAAAAGATTTAAAAAAATGCTAAAATAAATTTTTTTAAAAGAATTTAGTACAAACAAATGTCAATAAATATGTTAATAAATAGTTTAGGGAGTCATAGAATTCCCATAAAATTCAGACGTGTTACAACTAATTTTGTCAAAGTTTAGATATATTTGATAGAGCATTTTCCCTAAGTAGTATTTTTTTTTTTTTGTTTAAAAATTGTTCTTCCAACCATCATGAATAACGATTGATCTACCTTAACAAACAGTGAGTGAGAAATTTAAAAAATCTAGTTGAGCATTGGAAAATCTAAAAAAGTAACCAGCGTGGATTATCATAATTAATAGAATATTGCAAAGAATTACTTTTAACTAGGTGTCAAATTCAAATATAAAGTGTGAAATTTTCCATGCTTAATTCTAGTGATATGTTCCTTACAAATTAGATTAGTCAAAACACTAAGTTTGAAATACTCCCTCCGTCTCATTTTATTCGTCTCAAATTTTTTAATTTGATTTCTTATTTTACTTGTCATTTTTCATTAATCAAGACAAGATAATTTTTTTTCTTTTTTTATCCTTAATATTAATTGTTTTATCTCTAAATTAAAATATAAATATCATTTAATAGGAGTACTATAATAAAGTAGACATGTTATTAATTATTTTTCATAATTAATATACAATATCAAATTGAGACTAGCGAAATGGAACGCAGGGAGTACCAGATACTAATTAAGTTGAAAAGGACCTAAAAGATAAAGAAAGCTTTCTTTCGAGCTACTTTTTCCATACTATTCTTTTATGAGTTTGTTGGTTTTTAGCTTTGAAATTGGAGAAATAACAGAGAAAGAGTTGGAGAGAAAAATAAATACGGCAATAGTATTGTCAAAGAAAATTATTTTATTAGTAACTCAAAAATGTATTTATAGCTAAATTTTTAACTACACTCCAATTTAAATTGGGATAATTAATTCCTATTTAAATAATAGAGGGACAACTAATTCCTAAGTCACGTAGGACTCTAATAATTAAAAACTACTAAGAATATCTATTTCTACTTTATTTTTGAGACATATTTTCAACACTCCTGCTTGGATCAAAAATTGTGTCGGCTTCGGCTAAATTTGACCTCTTGAATAAATCTGTTAATTCGTCTTTGTTCTTGCATGTGCATCTTTTGTTGGATTAAATAAGAAACTTTTGCCTCTCATATCAATTTGTAAAATCTCATTATTAGTAGAATCAAAGATTCGACAATATTTGTCTCCAAATAATAATTTAAATCTGTCTTTCATTAGATGACCCACATTTAACAAACTTTTGTCAATATCGGGCACGTAAAGGACATTTGAAATTATTTTTGTACCTGAAACTGTTTTGATTGCAACATTCTCTCTCAATTCTGATTTTCCTATTTTTCTAAGGCAAAAACTCTTTAAAAATAGTTTTGTCATACGCCATGTGGTTTGTACAACCACTATCAATCATTCAAAAATCAGATTTCTTGGTTGAAGATGTTGCCACAAATAAGTGATCTTCTTCTTCTTTGGTGACTTGGGCTTCTGCTTTATATTTCTGAGATTTATTTTTGCAAATCACAACTTCATGGCCAAGTTGATTGCAAATTTTGCATTGTGCATCTGGTCTCTTCCAACATTTAAATGGAGGATGACCTATTTTGCCACAGTGCTGGCAAGGTGGGTATTTTTTTCTTGAATTATTACCCTTGCTTTGAGTTTTGTGGTTGGCTGCCAAAGCTCCTTCAACCATACCATCCTGCCTCATAAGCCTTCTTTGCTCTTGCGCCTGCAAAGTATTTTACAATTCTGCCAAGGTAATCTTGGACAGATCTTTTGTATTTTTTCAAGATAATTATTGATACTTCGTATCTTTCATGTATTGTAACAAGAATTTTTTCAACAATTCTTGAATCTTTAAATTTTGTGCCAAGCAATCTTACCTTATTAACAATGTCAAGAAGATGGCCTAAGTACTCTTTAACGGCCTCAGGTTCCTTCATCTTTTACAATTTGAATTCCCTTATTAGATTCAACACCTTCGTGCCTTGTATTCTTTCATCTCCATTATATTCTTCCTTCAGATAATCCCAAATTTCTTTTATTGATTTAAAGTTTATAATTCTCATGAAAATTGTTGGAGAAACACTAGCAAACAAAGTCGCTTTTGCTTTTGATTTTCTGATTTTCTTTTCCTTTTGACTTTTGATCTGGGCTACCGTGGGATTATCGAGCAGCGGAAGAACCTCATAATCCTCGTCCACGGCCTCCCAGAGATCTAAGGCCTCAAGATAAGTCTCTATTCTTACAGCCCAAAGATGGTAATTCTCACCACCAAAGACAGGAGGAACTATTTGGGAAAAGTTATTATCGGAATTCATCTCTCACAGACTCTGATTACAGTTGTTGGTTTTTAGCTTTGAAATTGGAGAAATAACAGAGAAAGAGTTGGAGAGAAGAATAAATATGACAATAGTATTGTCAAAGAAAATTATTTTATTAATAACTCAAAACATGTATTTATAGCTAAATTTCTAACTACACTCCAATTTAAATTGAAATAACTAATTCCTCGTCAAATAATAAAGGGACAACTAATTTCTAAGTCACATAGGACTCTAATAATTAAAAGCTACTAAAAATATTTATTCCTACTTTATTTTTTAGATATATTTTAAACAGAGTTGTTAATATAGTTGGTAATATAGTTGGTCTTAACGGTGACAGGAATTGAGGGGTTTCATATCTGATTGGTTTTTGTGTATAAAAGGATAACATATTGTTTTGGGATATTGAAAGCTTCAAACCGTCCAAAAACATGATCCTATGAGAAATACGTTTAGATATACTTAGGTGGGAACATTAGACTGATGTTTGATGACCATGTGTCCAAGACTTAGAAATAGCTTTTGTGAATATTCTTACGCCAATGTGAATATTCTTATGCTAATAAGGGAGTGTCCTTTTTGATATGATACCCTCAATTCAGCAGCGCCATTTGTTGCTGTTGTAAAGTTGCCTCCCGGATGGGGGTTGGAGGTGAGGTATCCTTCTGAAAAATCTAAAGGATTGTTGTATAACTTTGGTAACAATAATTGTTGAAGTGTGCATTCTGATTAACACGCTCCCACATGTTCGAGCTGAATT
Organism: Capsicum baccatum var. pendulum; assembly: GCA_030864225.1. Taxonomy (NCBI): domain Eukaryota; kingdom Viridiplantae; phylum Streptophyta; class Magnoliopsida; order Solanales; family Solanaceae; genus Capsicum; species Capsicum baccatum. Next base: position 64,426,691 of record CM061551.1, read on the forward strand.
TATTTTTTTACGTGCCAATCACATGTAAAAAAAATTTCTTTTGCTAATGGATGGCGAGGGGTAAAATTTGATTCTAGGACCTATTTTTGATCTAATAATATCATATTAAAGTGTGTAATTATTTCCTCTAAAAACTTAATCTATGAAAGAAATCAACACATTTTATTTATTAATAATAAGTGTATCTCTATTCCAAATAAGTAGGATCTTTTAATTGAATTCTTACTATTATAGCATTTTATTAAAAGCTGAACTTTTTTTTATAGATGATAGTAATAATACTCATCGATAATAACATGACACTGCTATTTAAATAATTTTATGTGACAACATAGTTGTAATTTCTTATGTCGAGTATATAAATTTCCGTCAATTGTCATTTTATGCATATTATCGAGTTATATGAAGTGGCGAAGGCAAGATTTCTATCAAGGAGGTTAAAACGCGGGAAAAAAAAACTATCATGAATGGGTCTCAAACCAAAGACCATGAGGCTCTCGCAAAAGAGTTTGCACCCCTTTTGCCACTAAATAAAGTTTTTTGCTTGTGTCAAGAGAGTTCAATTTAATATATATACACATAAAAAAAAACTCCATATATATATATACAACATAATTTTTTGACGAGAACCCCTTGAAGTCCACGCAGCTGCACCCTGATTATATGTATTAATTGGTTACAAAATTTAACCTTCATAACTATATTGGATTAAAACCCTAACGTGCTGAAAATGAACAGTAAATGCCCACAGTTAATCTCTTAGCCTAAAAATATCTTCAATATTTGTTTTGGATTCGAATATGCCCTAAACCAACTATGCTAAAAAAACAAATAATAAAAGGTACTATCACATGATATTTTCTAGGAAAAATATCAAATTTATTTCTTTACTTTGAAAAATTAGCTAAATATATCCTTCATTATACTTTGGGGTTAAATTTATCCTCGTTGTCATATTTTCTTATCAAATTTACTCCTCTACTTTAAAAAATTGGCTAAATATACTCTTTGTCAATTGTCATACTTTGAGGCTAAATTTATCCATAATTTTATACTTTGGGACTATATTTACCCTCATTGTTAAGAAATTTTTCACTTGTGCCCTTCTTTAGCAGAAAAGCTCAAATTAACATAAAATTACTCAATTTTTTAAAATAAATCACACTCTAATCTACTTCGCCCGATCCAATCCACAAAAAATACACAAACAAATATACTCCTCCCTCAATTATATTCGTCGAATTTTTCTAACAAACAAAAATACTTCTCTTTCAACGTGCCATGCTTGTAATTTGTTTACAAATGAACAAAACGTAAAACAAAATGGGATAACGTAGAAGCATGGAACTAGAGAAAATGTTTTTTACAAGTTTTTCTCTTGTTCGATTATTTTCAAATTTTAAATAAATTTTCTAAGCAAATGACATGGTGAAAAATTTGTATAGATTTAAATTGCATATAAAGATATATGAATAAAGAGATGTCACGATTGGCACACAGGAAAACTTTTTGGCTCAATCATCTAGAGAAATATTCAATGAGCCTAATCTATTATATTTGACCATCAAGTGCCATTTTTTATGAGTTTTGCACTGATGCAGATCCATGAACTGAGTTAGGGATGTATTTCTTTTGATTTGCACTGATGCAAATCATTTTTTCATGAGATATGCACTGATAAATATTCACTGGTTTAATATCGTTGAAAAAATTTGACCAACAAAACTGAGGGGGTGTATTTATTTGGTTTTTTTGGTGGCTCGAGTCGAATCGGACGGGTTAGATTAAGGTGTATTTTATTTTTAAAAATGGGGCATCTAAAGTTGATTTGAGCTTTTCTATTAAGAAAGGGTACATATGAAAAATTTCTTAACAATGAGAGTAAATTTGACCCCAAAGTATCACATCAACAATAAATTTAACCCCAAAGTATGGCAGAGAGTATATTTAGCTGATTTTTCAAAGTAGAGGGATAAATTTAGCCCCAAAGTATGACAACGATGGTAAATTTAACCCCAAAGTATGACGAATGACATATTTAGCCAATTTTTCAATATAGAGGGGTAAATTTGACCTTTTTCACTATTTTCTAAACTTGTCGTGTGAACAAATCGGCAAAATCACCCATTAATTTGATAACTCAACCGAATGATCCAATTTCCATGATCGTAAACTAATACACTGGTTGTTAAGAGAATCATGTTTGTTTGATTGTTTCTTAAAATGTATGGTATGGTATAATTTTTCATTTTATGGTTTGATAACCATGAAAACTCTTACTTTATGTAACCACCGATTTGATGGTATCTCATATTTTATTTTTGTATTTTCAACTATACCCTATTTAATATTATATAATTACCCCCCCCCCCCCCCCCCCCCCCAAAAAAAAAAAAAAAATCTTAAAAAAAAAAAATTGCTTATTAATTTTTTTTTCAAAAAAAGATTTTGAACTTTTTTTCTTATCCCAGCCCTTACCATATCCCCACCCCATAACTTTTTTCAAAATTACTTTTTAAAAATAAATTTCAAACTTTTTCTTACCCCAACTCCACTCCTTCTCCACCACTTAAAAGCCCCCCTCCCACACTATTTTTTTTTTTTTTAAGTCTGTTTTTTTTTTTTTTTAAATTTCAAAAGAGAATTTCTTACCTCACCACTCCCTCCTACCAACCACTCCCTTCCTACCATCCTCCCCCCTCTCCCCCGACCCTCCCCTCAACAATTTTTTTTTATTTTTAATTTATTTTTCTAACAAAATCAAAACTTTTTTTCTTACCCCTCCCTTTACCCCCACTCCATTACCCCACTACCAAATACATTTTAAAAAAATATTCATAATTTTTTCGTAAACCCCCCTCCCCCACCTCCTTATCCTTTTCATTTACATTATTTTTTGTTAAACATATACAAATATTTTTAAAAAATATTTTTCTATTTGCATAACGAATACAAGAAAATAACTAAGAAATAATTTATTTTTTTAGAATTATTGTTTTGTATTCCATACCGAAAACATCTGTAGCATACACAAAAGATATATTCAAATGTTGTTCTAGTCGTTGGTGATCACGTTTCAAAACACCAAAAGAAAATAAAATTTGTTATTATAAAAAGTGTATCTGATTACATTTATTTTGATCTACTCTTCTATTGATTTTATTAAAATTTACATGAATTTAACAACTTAATATATTTACATGGCATAATTTATGAAAAAATAGTAGGCAAAAATTATTTTATTAACAACTAATTATAAATTGAATATTTATAATAGTTAAGGGCATTTTAGTAAACTTATCAGTTATGATACAGTACCATACCATCAAATCAAATAATAAAATTATTATTAAATAGTAGTGAATGATACAATCCATCTAAACATTGTATTGTACTATACCGTATAATACAATATCATACCACACAATACTATACATTATGAAATCATGGCAAACCACTATCCAAACAAAGTGTAAGGGATAGTTTGGTAGAGTGTAAAAGAATAAAGCAAAATAAAGTATATTAGCAATGCTTGTATTGGTAATGTTTGTGTTAGCTATGCTTGCATTTTTTTTATACATTATTTGATTTGGTTTATTAAAAATAACATGAATTGCATAATTTCTAAAAGAAAATATTTATTTGCAAAAATATCATCCATAAATTAATATAGTGGAAAGTATGTGGCAAAATTTTGAGAGATAGTTGTCTCTTTAATCATGCTAATGCATGCACTAAAATCCATTAAATTACTAATACCTTGAATTTTGAGTTATAATACACACCTCAATACGCAATAGAGCGTAAACTTATATAAGCATTAATTATACATAGGCTAAAAAAAAAATTGTACCAAACAAGATATTAATAATACACAAGGCTAATGGTGTATTATTTTTTCCCATATGCTCTACCAAAAGACCCCTAACGACATTTGTGAACTATTTTCAATACATACTAGTGTGTGTACCCGTGCATCGTTAAAATAATATTTTTAATATTTCATGTTGGGATACCATGCTCGAGCACATTAAATTCTATTATCTTAAAAAATATTCAACTATGATATTATTTTTCAATGAAATGTAAAAACGAAAAAAATATTTCTCTACCCTCACCCAGCTCCCACCCCTACCACCACCTCCACACCCACCCCTTAATTTTTTTTTTAAATCCCACCTTTGGCCCTGCTCCACCCCCATCCACCTCCCCCACCTCTAACCAAATATTTTTGGAAAAAAAATCATGTGATTATTTAAAAAAATTATGTATTATATTTTTGTTGTTTCAGGTACACAAAAATCTGTATTTTGGCAAAACAACTTCAACACAAGTTCAAGAATAAATCAAGAACACTTATGAAGTTTTCAACACAAGATAAAAAGTGACCTTTCAAAGAAGTATGTTTTCAATATTTTAAAGAAAATTAGATGAAGCAGAAAAAGCCAAGTCCTTCAAATTTACGGAGTGTCCTTAAGGAAATAGTTCTCCTCAAGTACCCGAGGTTACGGAATTTTCCTTCCAGGATAAAATGGCTTAACAATCGGACTGTAGTGGTACCTCAAACGATTGTATTCTCTTCAAACTCACTGAACAGTTAGATGTTCACACAGAGTATTTTAGAAGACAAGAAATGTTTTCAAGTGCAGAAAAATTTATACTAAACCTATGAAAAAAGGCAGGTTTATATAGCCATTAACTGCTCTTTCCAAAAGGTGGCAATGGTTCACCGGAAAGGTGTATCCTTTCTGAATAGTCATATCTGTCCATTCAAAAGAGTGTGTCTTTTTCGAATTGCCACAACCATCCAAACAGTCGTACCTTTTTCCGAAGTAGTGTGTCTTTTACTCGAAGAGTTGTGTCCTTTCCAAATAACTTTTCATATTTCATTCACACCAATTGAACCCAAAAATCCCCCACATGAATGGGGAATGACTACTATTTGTAAAACTTTATGGACAAGTATGTGACCATCAAGCGAAGACTGATTGCATCTGGATAAGTGAGTTTCCCTTTTAACTTTTCGTAGTGAACATGCATCGGATGCACTCGGTCAATTGTTAGATTTAATATCTTTAAACCGTCGAGCTTTAATGTACACCCAGACAACATGTGTCACACAACCAACCTTTAACCGTTTATGATTCTCACGGTTTTATTCGTTTCAGCCATGAACACGTTTCGGTCTCATAAGAGCTTAAAGAATAGGCCTTTACTAACATTCTCCTTGAAGAGGCTTCCACTTAGCTCTCACATAGGTGATTTCTAAACGTTCAATCCTATAGATTAAACTATTTGGTCAAATCTGCCAAATTTAGCTAATCATTAAAAGACTTCACACCATAAGTCTTATCCTATAGAATGAGTTGGGTATATTCACAATGTTGAACCTGTCAGACACAACTTTGTCTGATCTTCTTGAACCTAGCTCTTGGGATCTAGTCTTCTAGGTAGATTTACCGCCATGCTGACTTGTCCTAGGCCGTAAACCCATTTCCATTAGATGTCCTCTCAACTTCTTTTCTAGTTAGGCTTTTTGTAAGTGAATCTGACACATTATCCTTTGACTTCACATAGTCAACAGTAATAATTCCACTAGAGAGAAGTTCTGTAACAGTATTATATATTTATCTTATGACGAGATTTACCATTATACATCATACTCCCTGCCCTACCTATTATCGCTTGACTATCACGGTGTATGCATATCGGTGCTAATGGTTTGGGCCAATAAGGAATATCTTTCAAGAAATTCCAGAGCCATTCTGCTTCTTCACTGGCTTTATCTAATGCATTAAATTCTGATTCCATTGTAGAGCGAGCAACACATGTCTGTTTGGATGATTTCCAAGAGACTGCTCCTCCACCTATTGTAAATACGTATCCCCTCATGGTTTTTACTTTATTTGATGCGGTGATCAAATTTGTATCACTAAATCATTCTAGTACCGCAAGATATTTATTATAATACAAAGCGTAATCTTGAGTGTATTTAAGATATCCCAAAACTCTTTTCATTGCCATTCAATGAGTTTTATTGGGATTACTCGTGTACCGCCTCAACTTACAAATATCACATGCTATGTATGGTCGTGTACAATTCATTATATATGTTGACACCTAATTTTTGTCCTCCACATTACAAATTAGTTTTTGAATTTCTCAATTTTAAAATATTTATTTTAAGTTATTTTGAAATAAGTTTTAACCCTAACTTTTGAATTTAGGTGAAATTAATATATTTAGTGTTTAATTATAAATGATGATATAATTATCAGTTAAAGAAAATGCTTTAAAATTTATTCAGAATGAAAAGTTTGATTAGATTGCAAATATTCTACTTTTCTCAAGATTGATTGAAAATAAGAAATTGATGAAATAATTAGTTTCTTAATTTTAAAGTATTATTATTATTATTATTATAATTATTATTATTATTGTAATTATTATTACTGTAAAAAAAATCAAATTGGGTTTCATTAAATATTTATTTTAAAATTACTAAATTTGAGAAATTCGTTAAATTAATTAAAAGATAATTTCGTATCGACTTTACGTGAATTTATTCAATTATGACTATTTCATTAATATGAAATAACATTTCTTATTTTTGGGCTAGCCTTTCAGCCAGCCCAATATTAACAACAAAACCAACCTCAAACAACAACACCCTTAACAGCCCAACAATAAGCCCACCGCCTCATTGACCGACCCGGCCCAACTCTTATTCCCCTTTTCCTTTAACAACAAACAATGACCTATCAACAACACTACCCCCTACCCCAACAACAAACAACGTCTTCAACATCACGACAATAACGTAACAACCCCATTAATAATGGCGTCAACCAAACCAGCCAATAAAATTAACAACCACGCGATAATAGCCAACGACAACAACAACTAACGACAACAACAGAGAAATAGCTGAAGCGTACAACCTTCAACGTTAACGGTGACAAAAACCAAAATACACAGAATAACAAAATCCATTCCACACCAACGTTCAACAGTCAATAACGGCAAATCCCTAGCCATTCCGTCTAAATTTACTATATTACCCCTGTTCATCCATTGATGGCTAAAAGTCCGATGACTTTCACCATATTCAGTCCATGATTCACTTTTTTGGGTATGAATTTAATTCCCAACGTCTCTTTTTGACTCAATTCAATTCAAGTTTTGTCCCACTTCAGACTTCAGTGGTCTAAAATATAATTCCAAAACATTGATTTGAAATCTAGTGTTGAAAACCCTAAACTTTTTTCCCTATAAATAGAGGTTGAAGGTTAGAGGCCCAAGGAGGATTTTTTAGGGGAAAATTTGAGGATTCGGGAGGTACGTGCTTCTAATCCTACGCAACCCAAAAGATTCTCGAAGAAACATAATTCAAAAATCGATGAAATTATTTTACATTCTTCCGTATTGAAGTTAAATTTAGTGTTGGAAATCATCGTCAACTCATTGTTCTCGTTCGCTGCCCTCAAAAAGGTTAATTTCCTTATCATCTCACTTTGATGTGATTCTGATTGCAACTTCTGGTATTGATATGATTGTGTATTAGCCATTGGTATATTACTGAGGAATGGGGTAATTGACATAGGATTTTATTCTCTATGATTGACTATGTGTTTAACAAATTAGTTGCTTGTTATTTTAGAGGATGTGTTTATTTGGACTCTACTGATATTGATTTCCCTTCTCTCCTGTGTAAAACCATGGAGTCATCTTCTAACTTCCTCGAGACTGATTTAAAACTTTACATATGTCAAATTTATCCTTGAGAAAAACCTACAGATATTCAAATAATGGCCAGCTTTACTACTGTTATCCCTTATTTTATATGATTTGTTACTCCAAATTGTCTGTTAGGAAAGTAAATTAATTAGCAGGATTGGTCGAGACTGTTTAGATTTAGTCAAATCGGTGTTAGTGATTCCATTACGCGTAAATTTTGAAAAAAAAAGAATAGTAGTTTGTTGTATAGATGCTGCCATTCTGCCCTATTTATAATATACTGATACAAGCACAAGTAGCACCAAGAGCACAAGACATTGCCCAAGGTTCAGCCTTTAAAATTGGCAAGCAATTGAAGACCTTTTGGAACATTTTGAAGCCTTAGTCAAGAGAAGAAAGGAGGGGGGTTGTTACACTCAAGAGGCACCTCTCATTAAGGGAAAGATGGACTTTATACACTATATTTTAACACTCAAGAGGCGCCCTTTTGTCTAGCCCTCATTGACGGCATTTGAGTCATTATCTTGTAATAGTATAAATAGACACCTTAGCTCTTATTTTCATTAGACTTTGATGAATTGATTGAGTATTACTCAAATTATATTTTCTTTCCTTAGTGTAGGGCTTGGAAGAGCCATCTTAGTGTAGGTCTTGGAAAAGACATCTAAACTAGGGATTAATATATTTAATGGATTTCAGTTGTGTTGATTAATTGGTAAGAAAGGTGTTATTGGAGAATGTGAATTCCTTTGGTCCACCTAAGAGTGTGGTGTTATCCTCCATTGGTGTTGTGTGTCTTGGTGTTTGGTACACACCTTGGTGCTATTCATTGGTGTAGGTGTATGTCTCACTATCTATCCTTTACATTTATGCAATTTTATCTTTTTTTATGTTGAATCCAAAATGTCTGCGTGTTTTGAATCTTCTACTTCATCCTCTTTCTTCTATATGTTGTTAATTTCGGATTTTTAGTGTTTGTTTGCTTGCTTTAGTGGTTGGTTTTGTGTTTCTAGGTTTTTTCTTGTATCATTTGGTATCAGAGCCTTGCTTAGGGTTGTTCCCACAACTCTAATCCTTGGGTTTAGTGTCTTTATTAAGAAAATCTCAACTAAAAAGAGTCAAAAATAAGAAAAATCACAAAAAAAGATAGTATCTTGTGTTGTTTGTGTAGATCTGAAAGTTGTTGGTTAGATCTACTCATTTTTATTATGTTTTGTTGGATTCAAGTGCTAGATCCTTGTTCTCTAGCACCTAGGGGGTCTAGATCTACAGTTGGAACAAAATTTGGTCGATTTTGAGCTAGATCCACCATGGCTATGGCGTTTTGAAGGTTTGAAGAAGCTATATCCATTTTTTGTTTGCGTTGGTGACGTGTTTTGTGGCTTATTTGTTGATATTTGAGCTCACCTTGGCCTAAGGAACCTAGATCTAAAAGAAAATTGGAGATTAGGGTTCATTTGGTTAGGGGTCAAACTTTGGTCAGCTCTTAAATATTCATCTTGTTCTTCCATCTTCATCAAGTCTTGCTAAGGAAGAATATTCAAAGAGTGTGCTTGATCCAAAAAAAGGAGAAGAAAGAAAGTGTACTTGGTGTTTGTGAAGGAATATTCCTTGGTATATTCATAGTCATCCAAAAGAAAGAAGAGACACAGAAATAATCAAAGTACAATTCCAAGTACAATCCAAGTACAAAGTGGGGGACCATTATTTTTGAATTTCAATTAGAGGCTTAAAAGGGCTCCAAAACTTGTTATTTCCCCCTCAAATCATCATCCTTCTTCCCCAAAGTTGTGTTAGGCCGAGAATTGACATTTGGGATTGAAAATTTTTGAAGCTTAACGTCCAATCATTGAATGCCACGTCATCATTAGCTAAACAACCAAATTGAGTTCCTAAGTAGATATTCTAGTTTCTCATTTTTTATTCTAGTTTCTTGTATGTTAAACTCTATCACTAATTAAAAAACTAGTAACTACCTACAAGGTTGATAATTAGTTTTTGAGTCCGCTTGTTCGTGTCGTCAATTTTTGTGTGCTTTTCTCATTTTTGATTCATAGTATCTTGTTGGTTCAAATCCGTAAGCTATTTTTCTTTGAGTCGTTTCAAACAAAAATTAATTCTGGACCAAAGTAGAATCATCCCTCCTTCTCTTGCCAAATATTTTCCAAGGTATCAATACTTGAAAGACTAAGTATATGTAAGGCCGAGTGTGAGAGAGTGAGGCTTTATTGAACTAACTTGTTTGTTCCTTTTGTAGGTTTTCTTGAGATTCATAGGTACATTACTTATGGAATCCGTGGGATCAATTACTCTTTCACTTGGGAATGATGCTTTGGAAGTCTTGTTGGCTCGGTTTGATGCATTTTCCCGTGACTTGAATGGTGGGTTTGACATTATAAAAGGTGACTTGAGATCCATGAAGGGTGATTTGGGATCCATGAGGGTGACATGACTAGAATTAAAGCGGGGATTGATAAAATATGTCCACTAAAACCTCCACAAAATTCAAATCACCAAATCCCAAATCCACTTAACCAAAGACCCTATACTCCACAAAACCTCATGCCACAAATCCAAACCCATCATAAACTAAATCTAATGCCTCCTCTCCACAAGTTAGAATCTAAGAAGAATGAGGTCAAGCCTCAAGATGGTGAGAAACTTAGTGGTGGGATACAATAAGAATGTGAGAAAAGAAAGGAGGAAAGGGAAGGAAAGGTCTCAGAATGTGAGCTTGGAAAAGGAAAAGCAAATTTGATTGTGGGACTTGCCCACAAATTTGCCTTGTTACTTCCTAACCCAAAAGCTAGCATTTTATCTAGATTTGATTCTTCTTATGTGCAGGTACAAGATAAAATGATATCCAAGAAGGATCCAAAAGGAGTTCCACATGAAAACATGGGAAATGAACTAGTGACTACCTTGACCGAGGGCTCCAAAAAGGTGGACTGACCAAGCCTAACCCGAGATGACTTTGACATTATCAACACTTCCTTAAACTCAAAATGTTATGAATTAGTGTCTTATGAAGTGGTTTTGGATTTACAAATGCATACCTCCTTCCTTAGTAACTCTTTTGTTGTGAATAATGATTAACTTACTCTTAAAACTAGTTCACTACTTGAACATGAGAAAGGTATGCTTGAGAATTTCCAAGTTAGTGTTGATGATTGTAATATTGATCTTGATATTGAATATGGTCCTTTGAACTTGTGTAATGAAAGCCATGAAGTTAATATTGTTCAAGGTGACCAGGTGTACGTTATAATTGTATATGGTGTTTTGAGAAGTCATAATTTTGATCCTCAAGTATAAGGGGTGGGTGGTTTCGGCCTAGACCCATGCTTACTACTTCCCTTTGACCCCGAAATACCTTTGAGATATGGGAGGTATGGTTTCGGTTCATGCTCATTACCTTTTGATGTTGATGCCCTTCATTTCATTTGTATCCTTTATGCCAAGCTTTTCATGCCAAATACCAAGGATACATGGATGTATGTTAAGTGTGAACCACCTTGGAGTAATGATATAATTATGGTACTAATACTAACCCTCCTACCAAGTGGATTGTGTGTTTGTTTTCCTTTTTTCATTGGTTTTGCAATATCTGAATTTGAGGACAAATTCCTTTCAAGATGGAGAGGATGATACAAGCATAAGTAACACCAAGAGCACAAGACATTGTCCAAGGTTTAAGCTTCGGAATTGGCAAGCAATTGAAGACCTTTTGGAGCATTTTGAAGCCTTGGTCAAGAAAAGAAATGAGGAGGGGTTGTTACACTCAAGAGGCGCCTCTCATTAAGAGCAAATTGGACTTTATACACTACATTTCAACACTCAAGAGGCGCCCTTTTGTCTAGCCCTCATTAAGGGCATTTGAGTCATTATCTTATAATAATATAAATAGACACCTTAGCTCTTATTTTCATTAGACTTTGATGAATTGATTGAGTATTATTCAAATTGTATTTTCTTTTCTTAGTGTAGGGCTTGGAAAAACCATCTTAGTGTAGGTCTTGGAAAAGACATCTAAACTAGGGATTAATAAATTTGATGGATTTCACTTGTATTGATCAATTGTCAAGAAAAGTGTAATTGAGGAGTGTGAATTCCTTTGGTCCACCTAAGAGTGTGGTGTTATGCTTCATTAGTTTTGTGTGTCTTGGTGTTTGATACACACCTTGGTGCTATTCATTGGTGTAGGTGTATGTTTCACTATCTATCCTTTACATTTATGCACTTTTATCTTCTTTAATGTTGAATCCAAAATGTCTATGTGTGTTTTGAGTCTTTTACTTCATCCCCTTTCTTCTATGAGTTGTTAATTTTGGATTTTTAGTGTTGGTTTGCTTCCTTTAGTGGCTGGTTTTGTGTTTCTCGGTTTGTTCTTGTATCATATACTCCATTACGATGAACTAACACCTTTAGTATGCATGTTCACTAATGATATTATTCATAATGTAATTCTTTACTTCTCAAATTGATGCAGTTACTTAAGTAAGTTTAGTTAGGTCCCTTGAAAGATTTGTTTGTTACCTATATTGAGACAGTGAGTGATAGTGTGGTATATCTAATTCATATCATCTCTATTCCATAAAGTGTTCATTTGGATTGACCTGTTAATGACATAACTTAATTTTCTTAGGTGTTTAAATTTTATTATTGTTATTATTATCATTATCATTACTATTACTATTATCATAGGAATGGTAGTTGCAATTTATTTGTATCTATGTCGTGTGTGGCGCCAGTCCCTCATTGTTTACTAATTCTTATCTTTTCTTGATGCATGTGACATGAATGCGAGTCCACCTGGACTCTATTTATCCTCGCATTCGAACTTCGTCATATCTGAGCCTCAACCAAAGTCCCAAAAACGGATCGAGAGACAAAAAGCATGGCTATATATGCGTGTATACATCAGATATACATCAGTATATAAAAACGCTGGAAGAAAAGGGGGCTGATATATACATAATATACACTTTAGAAAAGGGAAAAGGACAAAAATAACATCTAAAACTAAAATAATTATACCAAACTAGCACTTAAATTTAAAAACCCAAAAAATAACACTCGATCATGGTGCCAATGGATAAAAAGGTAAGCAGAAAGCGTGCAGCTCCACTTCCTATGATATACCAAACATAAATATTATATTATCTTTGACCCTTTTTTTTTTAAAACGTTTCACACCCACGTTAATCTTTTTTTCTTTTTATTGCATGTACCTAACTATATGCAATTCAACTTTTCCTTTTGCAAAACAAAAGTGTGGATTTTGCATGCTAGTCACTTCTCATTTTTTTTCTTTTAAAAATAAATGCTAGTTTATTTTATTTTTTTAATTTTGCTGCTTTTTTTATGTTCTATTTTTTTTTTTAAATTGATGTTTCATTCTATTATAAAAAAATCACTGCTCTTTTGTATTTTTCACTATTTTTATACTTTTTTTTTTGCAACTTTTTATCTATTCCTTTTTTGAAATTAGCATAACCACAATTGTTATACGTCGAAACATGCATTATGCATATCTATGGAATGATGACATTGATTATCAAAAAATTCCTGTGAAAGTTTTACTATAAGAAACTTTATTTGACCAAAACAAATACATAGGATTTTGAGGAGCAAATAATGCAACTCAAACTCAAAATGAAAAACATAACTCCAACTTTCTTTAACAGTTCAACTACAATTTCCCAAATCCAAAAATCAACCCCCAACATTATTGCAAGTCCAAAAGAGGAACTATAAATAAAACAAGTCAAACATCAAAAACAAAATAAATATACATATTCTATACAATTTTTAATTACAATTATAATATAGATACATATTTTATACAACTCTAGTATAAGAGAGTATCAATTGAGTATATGGACACTGCAAGTGTATCAATATAGTATAAAAGTATATTAATGTGGTATAAAAGAGTATCAATTGGGTATAGGGATTGCATGTGCTTGCATAGAATTTCCTTTCTTTTTTTTTTTAAAAAGTGTATCAATATAGTATAAAAGTGTATCAATGTGGTATAAAAGTGTATCAATTGAGTATAGAGTCTGCATGTGCCCAATTGGATCAAATGACTAAAAAAGGGAATTACTTTAGTCGACTGGCTACAACATGTCCACCTTTTTAATTATGGGCCATTTTCTTTTAAATGACCATGCCATGTCCTTTTCCCTTCAGAAAATGGACTGAAGTCCATAATTCCAAGCCGAAAAATGGGCAGCTTTGTCGTTGGGCCAATTGAAGGCCCAATTTAATTCTTGTATTGTTTTTTATAGCTTGTATTGTTTATTTGTGCTAACAAACATTTGTAAATTAATTAATGTAGGTAAATTTGCTAGGATGTTGTCATTTTATTTTATCTTAGTTCTCTTTACTTAATTCACGAAATTTTCACCTAATATTATTTCGTATAAAAATGGATTAAATTGTTTCCTTCAATTTTCTTCTTACAACAAGTCGTTTAAAGATTAAATATTTTTAAAATGACATTTTATTTTGCTCATGTGATTAATAGTTTATTCAGATTAAATTAATTTTTTCAAACTCAAGAAACTAATTTTTCTTGTAAATGCTAACTTTCTATAATTAATAAGATACTTTTAATATGATGCACTCTTAATGTTTTTCCCGAAAAGTGTTATTTGGACTTCCTATGGTTTTAATAATAATAAAAATTATACAAACTTTTTTTTTTTTCATAACAAAGACAAAAATTATTTTCCTATTAAAGTCCCAAAGAAATGGCAATGTAGTTTAATTAAAGTAAATCGGTTTCTCCTTTAAATAAATAAATGTTATTTTTAAATATTTAAATAAATAATTTTAATTTTTTTTTATAAAATTAAGTCTTCGTCAAAAATTTGCCACTTTAGTTGGTTAAGTTAGTTCTTTTGGTAAACCGTTTTAAACGAACGCTCCTAAGTGTCTTAAAAACCTTCTTAGGGCGTTTACTCCCTTACCCAGAATCTTTAGTTTTAAAGGTTTGTTTCTGTTTTTGAACGTTTGAAACTCTTTTTTTTTAAAATAAAAAATATTCTTGATTTTTTCTATAAAAATCAAGTGGCGACTCTGTGAATTTCTTGAAATTATTTCAAAAATTTTCCAACTCTTTTGAAAAAGTTTTAAGAGGTTAAAATTATTTTCTCGCCAAAATAAAATCTGAAAGGGATAAAACAGAAATGGCAACTCTGCTGGGGATTTATCTAGTATCTAACCAAAAAGAAACTTTCTAATGTGTTTATTTTTTTAAATTTCATATAAACTAGCATTCCATTCATATTTTCTCCACTTCAAAAAATTGACACTCATACACATTGTACACGTGAATTGTACATTGTACTTTCCCAAAATTCTTTCACATCACCTATTTTTAGGGAGCCGACACATACGTGGGGTAAGCAGAAGTTTTACTGTTGTGGGATCATGTTCCTTCTCATCTAGAAAATCCAAGTCCGTGTCTATCCAAATCTTAGCAAAACTTAAGATGGAGCGTTGCCACCCGTGATTAGGCCATGCATGCATAAGCCATAGGTCGTTTGACCTAAGGTGTCATCCCACAAATTTAGAAAATGTCCTTATGTCAAATGGGTTCATGACCCAATGATGATCCTCATATTATGTGCAAAGATAATGATAAATTGATCCAAGTCAAAATTTGACTAAAATGAGTTTGGAAATCTAACTCCAAACTTGAGTAATGTCATTGAATAAATCTTGAATCAATTTATCAAAATCTTAAATTGATATTTAACGCTAGTCTTACCTTTGGCTTGAAAGGTCCCACGTATGCTAGGACGCGTAATGATTGTTTATGTGCTAAATTATTTTATTGTTTTGCTTTGTCTATGTTTGCTTATCTGTGTGTTTAAAGAACATATGTTTGGCTTGAAACAAAACTAGACCATTATTCCTATTTCGAAGTCCTAGAGCATTAATAGGCATATAAGACTTAAAATTTGAACCTTCCAAAATACCTTTAGAAGCTCAATTATAAAATTCCTTCCAATTTACCTAATTTTGTTCAAAATTTCATTAAGTTATTATCCAATTCACATTGATCTCATTGTCCTCATAATTCATTTTTCTTGTATTTGATTATAGTCAAAACTATCCAGACATTCTATTCATAAAGAGACTATGTTGTCTTCAAAGCTTTCAAATAAGCCTTTTACTATGTTTATTCAAATCACTTAGTTCATTTTGTTCAAAGTTCTATTTTTTCCATCAGATTCAAGATTCGTTAAATGATCAAAGTTCTGATCATTCGACTACTTTATTAAGTGTCCTATCTTCTAATTCTGGACTTAGTCTATTTTAAACAAAATATATGTCATTTGTTTTGTATATTACTTTGGTCAATCATCACGATCATGAACTAACTTTTTACTTTTTGAGTGTTTTTCTTTCCTTTTAGAGAGAGACTGATTTGTGTTGGTAGTGAGAACTTGTTCGCTTCACAAAGGCAAGGTACGCTGGCAGAACATCAGTATTTCATATGGTCTAAGGTCAAGAAGGCAACTATAGTTCATCAGTTCTTGCTTGGGCTAACATAAGAACTCGTTCAACTATGGATCCTAATTTTCATACAAATACTTCATCTGAGTCAGTTCCCGCCTTTTCTGTGGCAATGGAGCAACAAATTGCTGAGCTAAGGCTCATAGTGATGCAAAGTAGAACACCTTCCCAGACTCCTCCAAACATGACTCTGCCTTCGGATACTCTATAAAAGAGACCTATGCTTACAACGTCGGAAGGAGTTAGTCAAGAAGTTCGTTTTCCTTATGTTTCTCAGAATGCCCTTCTTGTGTATGCATTCTCTCATCCAAAGGTTCAGAATATATCCTTGTCACACCATGCTTCGCTAATGTACACCTATTCTGCCGCTCCACCATTGACACAAACTCCAGAGTTATACAACTTAATGCTAATCATTATGTTGAAACAAAAAATGATTCGAGAGTGTGTACTGATGAGACGGTGAACAGAAAGCTCAAGGTCTTGAAAGATGCAATGAGAAGCCTTCGGGGGATTGGGAATAACCAAAGTGTGAAGTATGAAGAGTTGTGTGCATTTCCCGAGATTGAGTTGCCTCCTGGTTATAAGATCCCAAAGTTTGAAAAGTTTGATGTGTCCGAAAATCCTTTCTTTCACTTGAAAACTTATTGTGAAAATTTGATTGGTGTGGGAAAGAATGAAGGAATATGGGTCAAGATATTTAGTCAAAGCTTGAGTGGAAAGGCTCTAGAATAGTATGCCAAGCAAAATATGACTAAGTGGCGCACTTGGGATGACCTGGCAAATGCTTTTATGGATCACTACAAATTTTATGTCAATATCATTCCTGACTGGATCTGTATGACAAAGCTAAGACAGAGATCAAATGAGAATTTTCGTGATTATGCCATACGCTGGAGGGAAGAAGCAACAAGGGTATATCTCTCTATGGAAAGAGAAATAATCAGTTACTTCATCCATGCGCTGAATCTAGAATATTTTAATCGCATGGTAACAATGTCTAGAAAAATATTTATTGAAATTGTCAAGACTGGAGAAATGATTGAGGATGGCCTCAAGATAGGAAGAATAATAAACTTGACAGAACTGCAATCCACTCACAAGGGCTTCCAGACTGGCTCTTTTGGAAATAGGAAGAAAAAAGAAAAGGAAGTAATGAGAGTGATGACTCAAGAGAGATCTTCCAACTACAAGCAACCTTTTCGACACCAACCCAATGTTTGATGTGATCATTATACAGTCTTTAGCGCAAAAGCGACATATCATGCCCAACCTCCACCACAAAGCTATCAAAATAATGCTACTCGTGCCAATCATGAAAGAAAGCCTTCCAGAATTTTATATTGTTGGCGGAATCTCTTACTCAGCTTTTTGAAAGATTGAAAGATGCAAAATTACTTCATCCACTGAAAGCAAAGCCTGTGAACACTTCTGCTAATTGGTATGATCCAAGCTAGCGATGTGCTTACCACTCTGGAGTTGCTGGACATAATAAAGAGAAGAGTATCACTCTCAAACACAAAATTCAGGATCTGATTGACAACAAGGTGATAAGACTTGAAGAAGCTCCAGCTAATGTTAACAAAAATTCATTGCCCATTCACAAGAAGTAGTCATTGGAATCATCAATTTCTCTCAAAAGATACATTTTTGGCATCTTTCTATCCTGTATTTAAAGTTAGCGTTTCTTTCCTTGTAATCGTACTTTTTTATTTTATTTCCTTGTAATTGCATTCTGTTGCTTTATTTATCGTAGTTGCACTTTATGATTTGATTTCTTTGTAATTGCACTCTTTTAGTTGTAATGAACTACATTCGACCTGATTTCCCTTGTGGGATACATAGGCTATCGGTATTGGCTTCGGTCATGTTATAAAAAGTATCAACTATCCTTTCTGCATGTATGAACTACGTTTGACCTGAATTTCCAAAAACGGGATACATCGGCGGCCTATGTCATCTTCGGACAGCCTCTTAGAAAACTTATCCTTTCGTTGTATGTATAAATTACGCTTGACGTAAATTTCCAAGAAAGGGATATCTAGGCGGCCTGTGTCGGCTTTGATCAACCTCATAGAATATTTATCTTCTCATTTTATCTTGGAAATACCTTTCCTACCTCAATGAAATGTGTAGGCGCTACACTGGCTCGGTTATTTTTTTTCATAAAAAGTTTCATAGAAAATATATTAAATCTTTTGAGAAAATCTCAAAATTCATCAGAAGGGTCCTTCCCCAAGTTGAATAAAGATGACATTGAAGCATGTAACTGGAGCAGAAATTTTTGAGAAGGTCTCAAAAATTTCTCATGTGCTACAAAGTTAAAAGTCGGTTATTATTGAGAATACTCTACGCCGGATACTACTCCAGTGTTTTGCATTTTAGAATGGGGCAAAATTTTTAAGAAGATCTCAAAAATTCCATACTAAATAAGTTATAAAAAAGTTCGGGAGTCTTGTTATAGACCAGGGCAGAATTTTTTAGGAGGACCCTCCAATTTTTTTTTACAGAAGTTGTATTGCATGATCAGAAAAGTTTGCAAATCAATGATCAACAAAGTGCATCAGGAAAGCAAGACATACCAACACAGACAATCTCTAAAAACTAGGAATTTTTCTTTGGATGCAGAAATAGTGAAGTCATAAAGCTGACAACGTTAAGTATGACATAGGGCATTATCAAACCCAATGTGACCTTGCCATAATAATCCAGACAACTTCTCTCCCTTATTTTTCTCGTGATTTATGTTTCTATTACTTCGTTATGATATATAACACTTTCTCTGATTTTCTAGGGAAATGATCCATAATAACAATGAAGATGTGGAGATATTATTCGAACTACTATCTCTAAGTCATCATGATTTAAACAACTCCATCTTTATCTTTAAACTCTACCTTTTGTTACATTCCTAACTTAGTTATAACAAATTGTTCCATTATTAATGAGTGTTGTTCAAGTTGTACAGGTGAATTTATGCAGGGTCACCTCTAAGAAATAATGCAAAAGTATCTTCTCAAAGTTTGAGGATCCAATCTAGAATCTCAGGATACACGCAAGCCCTTTGAAGGATTCCTGATTCAAAGGATGAAGTTCATCATATTTGGGTCGCTACCCCGTTCAAGTGATATGTTATATTTAACATTGATCATCCGTCTTTCAATGAGACACTTTGGGTCGTCACCCCGTTTCAAGTGACATGCTACATTCAACATTACTCATCCGCCTTTCAATGAGACACGTTGGGTCATCAGCCCATTCAAGTGACATGTTATATTTAACATCGGTCGTCCGCCTTTCAATGAGACACGTTGGGTCATTACCACGTTCAAGTGACATGTTATATTCAACATTGGTCGTCCGCCTTTCAATGAGACACGTTGGGTTGTCACCCTATTTAAGTGATATGTTATATTCAATATTGGTCGTCCGCTTTTCAATGAGACACATTGGGTCGTCACCCCATTCAAGTGACATGTTACATTGGTCGTCCGACTTTCAATGAGACACGTTGGGTTGTCCCCCCGGTCAAGTGGTGTATAACATTTAATATTAGTCGCCTGCCTTTCAATGAGACACGTTGGGTCGTTCCTTCGTTCAAGTGGCATATTACATCCAATATGGTCTGTACGCCTTTTAATGAGATGCATAATTGGTCCGTCATCCCGATCAAAGTGACACATTATATTCAATATTGGTCGTCCACCTTTCAATGAGACACATTGGGTTGTCCCCCTATTCAAGTGGCGCATTACATTTAATATTGGTCACCCGCCTTGGAATGAGACACGTTGGGCCGCCCCCCATTCAAGTGGAGTATTATATTTAAAATTGGTTGTCCGCTTTTCAATGAGACATGTTGGGGTCATTCAAAGTAGCATGTTATATTTAAGATGGGTCGTCCGCCTTTCAATGAGACACGTTGGATCGTCACTCCATCCAAAGTGGAATATTATATTCAAAATAGGTCGTCCACCTTTCAATGGGATGTGTTAGACCATCATTCTGTTCAAAGTGGTTGTTCAAATTGATTCATCAACTACCTTAGCACACCATGTTCAAATAGGTTTGCACTAATTTATGTTTGTGTAATGCTACATTTACAACTAATAATTTGTTTGAGTTGTTGTCGAGAGTATCCAAAAGGATGAAATTCTCAATTTAAAACCACAGGTGTTGATGACTCCAAAAGGACACAGCATGACGTGGAACTTTTTCTTAGCAGCGAACTGGGACATAGGCTAAAGAGGAATATCAAACTCCTTGGATGCGAGCTAAAGGGCGACTTCCACCATCATCAAACCACACCCCTATTAGAAGGCATGTGGGATATTATGGTTTCAGTTTCACTTTCAGGATACTTCTAAACTCATATAGGAAATAACTTTCTCTTTCCTTCAAATTCGAGTGATAGCGCACTCAGAGTTCTGGAAATTATTTCCAGGTAAATTCTTGTCTATGAATGTGAAGGATACCACATTCATGGTTAATAGGTTACAAGCTTCTTTTTCATAAACTCAAATAACTTATCACTCATCCTAAACAAAAGATCGTCAAACATAAAAGACTATCTTTTCTACCGATCAAATCGAATTGCAAGTAGCCTGATTTTCTGAACCACTGGGATATGTAGGCTAGTCTCTAAGTAGAAAACTTGACTACATTCCAATCTCCCCCAATCCTTTATTTCTATAGCTTTTCGATTTCACCAAAATTTGAAACTCGGAATAGCTCGTGAATTCTTTAAAAAATCATGCTTTAAAATCGAGTTTTTGAACTACAAGTGGCCTGAATTCTCGTGTAACCTGAGATATGTAGGAAACTCGATACTGAGGTCCGGCCATAACTCCACAAAAATAATCGTACGAAAATCGATCTCATCTAAGAGACGAATTTATGATCGGACAAAATTAGGAACGTCAAGTTCCCTTTGTCTAGAGTTACTTGCATCCACTCTAACCAAAGGGAGGGGGCAGTTGTTGACTCCTAATTTTTTCTCTCCACATTCCAAATTAGTTTTTGAATTTCTCAATTTTAAATAGTTTTAAAATGTTTATTTTAAGTTATTTTGAAATAAATTTCAACCCTACCTTTTGAATTTAGGTGAAATTAATATATTTAGTGTTTAATTATAGATGATTATATAATTATCAGTTAAAGAAAATGCTTTAAATTTATTCAGAGTTAAAAATTTGATTAAATTACAAATATTCTACTTTTCTCAAGATTGATTGAAAATAAGAAAGTGATGACATAATTAGTTTCTTAATTTTTATGTATGTATGTATGTATGTATTATTATTATTATAGAAAAAAAGAAATAAAATCAAATTGTGTTTCATTAAATATTTATTTTAAAATGATTAAATTTGAGAAGTTCGTTAAATAATTAAAAGACAATTTCGTATTGACTTTACCCTAATTTATTCAATTATGACTATTTCATTAACATAAAATAACCTTTCCTATTTTTGGGCCAGCCTTTCAGCCAGCCCAATATTTAGCAAAACCAGCCTCAAACAGCAACACCCTTAACAGCCCAACAACAAGCCCATCGCCCCATTGATCGACCCGTCCCAGCTCCCATAGCCCCTTCCCCTTAACAGCAAAAAACGACATATCAACAGTAATATCCCCCAACAATAAACAACGTCTTCAATATCACGACAACAGCGTAACAACCCCACCAATAACGGCTTCAACCACACCAGCCAATAAAATCGACAACCATGCAACAACAACCAACGACAACAATAGCCAACGACAACAACAAAGCAATAGTTGAAGCGTACAACCTTCAACGTTAACGGCGACAAAAACCAAAATACACAGAACGGCAAAATCCATTCCACAACAGCGTTCAACAGTCAATAACAGCAAATCCCTAGCCGTTCCCTCCAAATTTACCATATTACCCCCATTCAACCATCTATGGCTAAAAGTCAGATGACTTTCACCATATTCAGTCCATGATTCACTTTTCCGAGTATGAATTTAATTCCCAACGTCTCTTTTTGACTCAATTCAATACAAGTTTTGTCCCACTTCATACTTCAGTGGTCCAAAATATAATCCCAAAACTTTGATTTGAAATCCAGTGTTGAAAACCCTAAATTTCCCCCCTATAAATAGAGGTTGAATGTTAGAAGCCCAGGGAGGATTTTTTGGGGGGAAAATTGAGGATTCGGGAGGCGCGTGCTTCTAATCCTACATAACTCAAAAGATTTTCAAAGAAACATAATTCAAAAATCAATGAAATTATTTTGCATTCTTGCGTATTGAAGTTAAATTTAGTGTTGGAAGTCATCGTCAACTCGTTGTTCTCGTTCGCTGCCCCAAAAAAGACAAATTTCCTCATCATCCGCTTCGATGTGATTCTGATTGCAACTTTTGGCGTTGATATAATTGTGTATTGACCAACGGTATATTACTGTGGAATGGGGTAATTGACATGGGATTTTACTCTCGATGATTGACTATGTGTTTAAAAATTTAGTTGCTTGTTGTTTTAGAGGATGTGTTTATTTGGACTCTGCTGATATTGATTTCCCTATTCTCCTATGTAAAACCATGGACTCATCTTCTAACTTCCTTGAGGCTGATTTAAAACTTCGCATTTGTCAAAATTTATCCTTTAGAAAAACCCGCAGATGAATGTGACATGAATCTGAGTCCACTAGGACTCTATTTATCCTCGCATTCAAACTTCGTCATATCCGAGCCTAAACCAAAGCCCCAAAAACGGATCGAGAGACAAAAAGTAAGGCTGTATACGTGTGTATAGAGCAGATATACAAAAACGCTGGAAGAAAAGGGGGCTGATATACACATAATATACATTTCAGAATGAGGAAATCTCAAATATACTTTTTAGATTGTTAATTACAAGTTATAGCATAACTTTTCATTAATTACTAGACTTAATAAATAATTACAAGCTATAACAACTTTTGAGAAAAGCATATTTTAATTAAATTTTTGAAAATCAATTTTGTAATATTTATTATTTGTATTATTTCCTTATATTTATCATTTAACATTTATCACTATTAATTAAAGATTTTCGATAATTATGGCAAGTTAAGGTATCGATATTTTTTTTTTAATAATTAAATATCAAAGTTTGTTCACAATTTAAGGAATTATATATGGTAAATATATTTTTTAAACTTAAGATTTGATTTTATATTTTTTATTAACTTGAATAATTAACTTAATTATACATTTTTTCATTTTTTTCAGTCTTTAATTACCAATAGAAGTTTTATCTCTTTACCTTTTTTAATTACCAATAGAACTCTTATCTCTTTAATTTCCATTCATTAAATTTCTTCTAAGTAATGATTGGTCTCGTTCACTAACTAATAGGAACAAAAATATTTAGTTCTTAATGTAATTATTGATAGTTTTCATCTCATTTATCCTTCACTTTTTTGACCCTCTTTCCTTATTAATTAGTTGCTCCTCTCATTGAGTAGTTTAGTAGCTTTTGTTGCAAATAGTTCAATTGGACAATTGTTTAGATCAATTTTATATTAAATTAAGACAAATAGTAATGCTAACATTTGAATTATTGTTGCTTTTAATTTGTTTTCATGCTTAGGTAGTGCTTAATTATTAGTAGTTATTTCATTCTAAAAAAAGTAACTACTTTTAAAAAAATAAATCATTTTTACCGTCAAAAGTCAGTCTTGTCAATTCAATTTTGTTAAATCGTTAAGTGATGATAACATATAGATATAATTCTATTTTAAATTTTAATTAGCCATCGTTTCCCCACTTCCATATAATGCATACCATATTAACTTCAATATCATTGCTATTGTAGTATATATGTAAAACAGAGATCAAAATACACACCAACACAATTTTAATTTCACATGTATACCTTGAAAAAAACTTGTTCTTACACTCATCCAGAACTTCAAACTCATGTTTGGCTTGTTGCTAAGATCTGAAAGATGGTTAGACAGAGCATATTTTATTGTTTTACCTGTAATGTCCATCTACTCGAGGAAGATGAATGAACAAGAAGACATTCATATTTAAGATACATTAGTCAAACAAGAATGCCTTTTATTGAGTTTTTTTTTCCTGTGAGACCTTTAGTAGATGTATTGATTAGTCTGCAAGATTGTTGTACCATCAGTTTATAGGCCGAGGGATGGTTCCAATTAGTGTAATGGTGTTAATTGCCAATTAGTGTAATGATGTTAACTAAGTTTTGATGAACACATTTTCCTAGGATAATCCCACTTTTAATACATTGAAGTCAATTTATATACTCTTTTCATACTTAAGTAATATTTTTATTTTGAGTTCTCAATGTATTAAATTGATATTAAAATTGATATCGATGAAGTTTCGCATATATCATATTTGTATTGAATGAGTTTTATGAATGTGACAATCGTTGAGAAAAATTATGTTTTATGTTACACAACCTTTTTAGTATATCTAATGGATATTACATGAAAAACTATCAACGTAAATGTTGAAAATAAATTAATTGACAGTTGTTTGATATCAAATAATTTTTCATTGCAATAAAAAAAATAATTAGTGTTAATCATGATTGATATTGGTGTTTGCTTTCTGGCAAGACGAAGAACATTATATAAATACAATGTTAAATATCGAAGCTACACTTTATTCATACCAACAATCTTATACAAAAAGGAATGAGCACCAATAAAAATCAAGATACAATATTTATGTCAAATATTACTAATTGTGGAATCGAAAAATGTATAATTTGATGTAGTTGATATCAAATTTAATACCATCTGATGCGACTTCTTAGTTCATATCAATTTCATTCAATGATGTAAAATATGAAACAAACGTTAAAGTAGCATAATATTATATAAATACAACATAAATACAAAAAATAAACTTTGTTCATACCAACAATCTTAGAAAAACAAACAGTAATATTCGAGCACCAAAAAGTTAATTCAAATTATTAACTATATTAGAAAAACAAACAGTAAATAGAAAAAATGATTCAATATCAGTTTTATACCAATTTAATACAGGAAAAAAAATCAATATGTTTGCAAGTTTGTACGTAATGTTATAGTCCATGAATACAACTTTGTTACTTCACATCATGTATATGCTTACTAGAAAAAAATAAAAAAAATAAAGATCAGGGATGATAGACATGATCACTAAGTGAGAAAATAACATATAAATGACCAATCATTCGGCAACAAGTACTAAGAATTCATTGCTATGCATGTTGAAATGTGAATTTATCAGAAAAATCTACTTAAATGGTGTACAAGAATTTGATGAACTAAAAGTTTGTATGCTTTTTCTGTAAGATAAAAGCTATCCCAGAAAACATAATCAGAATCATCGAAACACAGATGTGCATGACTCTGCAACTTCTATTTTTCCTGTCCCACAACATCCCTTGCCTGCAACCTTGAATCCTGCATAGTCATACATATAAAGATAAGAAATGGAGACTTTGTCGATATTCACATGAAAATGGCTAAGATGAATAGAGTAGATTAAGTAATTGAGGTAGACTGCATAATTGGAGTTACTATAACTTGTCATAATTATCTTTTGAAAATAGCTTTTTTCGTTGTTCATTTTTTTCGTTAGAGCATTGTTGCCCAACACAAACAATTGCTCCTTCAGTTTGATGAATTTGACCGTCCGATTTATCCAAATTTGTAACATACAATGGATATTTTAAGAAAAACCCAGGAACCGTTTTCTTCTGTTCCAGATACACCTGCATACTTGTGTCATTGTGTATGACTATAGTTGGACATTTATCACTTATTATGTATCTTATTTCAAGATTATTTGAAGATGTATCTATCATTAGTTGTGTTGCGATTGCTTCTGCTAATCCTTTGTACTTTGTTGTTGCGTCATACATTATTCCATCAATTCAAAAGTCCCTCAGTTTTCTTGTTTAAATAATAATTTTAGTTTTTATGCAATTGATAAACGTACAAAATTCAATAAGGTAACAATAGATAATTGAAGAAACACAAAAAAATAAATCTTTAAATTCGTTTAGAATGGAAAATATCCATTTTCATAATTTTTTTTTTAACAAACCTGAAGAATCCCATCTCCCTCCATGACGTATCATGATTGAATGCAAATTAACAGAATTCATATTTGTTATCTAAAGAAATACTTGTTTTTGCTTTTCTTTCAAAATATAATCAACAACACTTTGTTAGAAGATGTTTTTTGTTTACTGGCAGAATAAATCGTGTACAAAGAGAAAGGCAGTGTATGAAGATCGAAACTCTAATGCAAGCATTAAAATAGGAGGAAAAACAACGGCTAGAGGGATTTGGGGTGGATAAATATCAGTAATTAAGGTTAACTATTTTTAAGGAAGGTAAATTGTATATTAATTGTATTAAATCTTAATTTTCCTTTTTCATTAATTACTTTTTTGTATTTTCAACAAAACAAAAAAAACCTTTTTTATATATATATATTTAAATGAAAGTTGTTATAACTTGAAAACTTAAAAGTTTTGTTATAACTTGTAATAATTAATCTAATAAGTTTATATAGTTAATTTTCCCTTTCAGAAAATGAAGTGAAGTCCATAATTCCAAGCCCCAAAATGGGCAGCTTTGTTGTTGGGCCAATTAAAGGCCCACTTTAATTCTTGTATTATTTTTTATAGCTTGTATTGTTTATTTGTGCTAACTAACATTTTTAAATTAATTAATCTAGGTAAATTTCTTAAGATGTTGTCATTTTATTTTATCTTAGTTCTCTTTACTTAATTCACGACTTTTTCACCTAATATTATTTCGTATAAAAATGGATTAAATTATTTCCTTCAATTTTCTTCTTACAACAAGTCGTTTAAAGATTAAATATTTTTAAAATGACATTTTATTTTGCTCATGTGATTAATAGTTTATTTGGATTAAATTAATTTTCTTCAAACTCAAGAAACTAATTTTTCTTGTAAGTGCTAACTTTCTATAACTAATAAGATACTTTTAATATGATGCACTCTTAATGTTTTTCCTGAAAAGTGTTATTCAGACTTCCTATGGTTTTAATAATAATAAAAATGATACAAACTTTAATTTTTTTTCTCATAACAAAGACAAAAAATTATTTTCCTATTAAAGTCCCAAAGAAATGGCAACTTAGTTTAATTCAAGTAAATCGTGTTCTCCTTTAAATAAATAAATGTTATTTTTAAATATTTAAATAAATAATTTTAATAACTTTTTTGTAAAATTAAGTCTTCATAAAAAATTTTCCACTTTTAGTTAGTTAAGTTAGTTCTTTTGGTAAACCGTTTTAAACGGATGCTCCTAAGTGCGTTAAAAAACTTCTTAAGGTGTTAATTGAACCCTTACCCAGAATCTCTAGTTTTAAAGGTTTATTTCTATTTTTGAACCTTTGAATCTCATTGTTTAAGAATCTTCTTGATTTTTTCTATAAAAATCAAGTGGCGACTTTGTGAATTTCTTGAAATTATTTCAAAATTTTTCCAACTCTTTTGAAATAGTTTTAAGAGGTTAAAACTATTTTCTCACCAAAATAAAATCCGAAAGGGAAAAAACAATATACATTAAACATCCCAACACTCTTGGATACTCCAATTGTGACTCACTTTCTTCTTCATTATTTTGAAGTGCAAAGCTCACATCCAATGGAGTTTTGGCAATACCAAATTCCAAATACTTAAATATGTCAAGTACCTTTTCAATGTAATGAGACTGTGACAATGCCAACCCTTTTGGAGTTCTATGGATTCTTGTTCCTAAGATCACATTCGCAACTCCAAGGTCTTTCATATCAAACTTGCTCTAGAGCATTTATTTTATAGCATTTATGTCAGAAATGTCTCTACTGATAATCAACATATCATCCACATACAAACAAACAATGACTTGGCGATTTGGAGTGTCTTTAATGTAAACACTTATCAGATTCATTTATCTTGAACTCGTTTGCCAACATGGTTTATTCAAATTTCTCATGCCACTGTTTAGGTGCTTGTTTTACTCCATAAAGTGACTTAACAAGTTTACACACCTTATTTTCTTTTCCTGAAACCACAAACCCCTCGTGCTGTTACATGTAGATATCTTCCTCCAATTCTCCATTTGGGAATGATGTTTTCACTTTCATTTGATGGATTTCAAGATCATATACCTCCGCCAAGGCAATTAATATTCGAATTAACATTATCCTTGTTACTGGCAAGTATGTATCAAAGTAATCGAGACCTTCTTTCTGTTTGAAGCCTTTTACTACTAGTCTTGCCTTGTATTTGTCAATAGTACCATCCGCGGTTGATTTTCCTTTTGAAGATCCATTTAGAACCTAAAGTTTTATTTTCTGGAGGAAGATTAACCAATTCTCATGTATGGTTGCTTAAGATTGAATCAATCTCACTATTGACTGTCTCTTTCCAAAAGGATGAATCTGAAGATGCCATTACTTTTTTAAATGTTTGAGGCTCATTTTCTAAGAGAAATATTACAAAATTCGATCCAAATGAAGTTGACGTTCTTTGACATGTACTACGTCTTGGATTCTCATCATTATGTACATACTCAGTTGGTTCATCTCGAGATCATTTAGACCCTCTACTAGACTATTCATGTCTAATTTTATGTGGATAAACATGTTCAAAGAATTCAACATTATCTGATTCAATTATTGCATTTTCATTGATACGTATGTTTGAATTTATTAACTAAAAACTGATATGCGTTGCTACTTTTAGCATATTCTATGAACATGCAGTCCACCGTCTTAGGTTCTATCTTTACCCTTTTAGGCATAGGAACTTGGACTTTCGCTAGACACCCCTACACTTTGAAATATTTCAAGTTGGGTTTTCTTCCTTTCCATTTTTCATATAGAATTGATTGTGTCTTACTATGGGGCACTCTATTGAGTATTTGGTTAGATGTAAGGATAGATCCCCCCCACAAGTTTTGTGGTAAACCTGAACTTATAAGTAAGACATTCATCATTTCCTTCAAGGTTTGATTTTTTTTTTGCAATTTCATTATATTTAGGTTAATAAGGGGCCGTAGTTCGATGGACAATTCCATTCTCTACACATATTTCTGCAAAAGGAGATTCAGATTCTCTGCCCCTATCACTTCTTATAGTTTTGATCTTTTTCTCTAACTGATTTTCAACTTCTGTTTTATATTTCCTAAGCGCATCTGTTGCTTTATCCTTACTGTTTAGAAAATAGACATAATAATATCTAGTGCAATCGTCAATAAAAGTTATAAAATACTTTTTCCCACCACGAGATGGTGTTGACTTCATTTCACAAATATTAGTGTGTATTGAGTCTAAGGGATTAGAATTCCTTTCAACAGACTTATACGGATGCTTAACATACTTTGATTCCACATATGTTTGACATTTTGATTTATTGCACTCAAAGTTTGGCAAAACTTCTAAGTTAATTATTTTTCGCAATATTTTGTAATTCACATGTCCTAATCGTTCTACCACAAATCATTAGACTCGAGCAAGTATGAAGAAACTAAACTTTCATTGATTTCAACATTCATTACCTTTATTTTGAATAGGCCCTCAGTGAGATAGCCTTTTCCTACATACAGTTCACCTTTACCAAGTATAGTTTTTTCAGAAACAAATACACATTTAAATCCATTTTTGTCTAGAAGTGATAAAGAAATCAAGTTCTTCCGTAACACCAGTACATATAGGACATTGTTCAAAGTCAACACTTTGCTTGATGTCATCTTTAGGAAAAGTTTTCCTGTTCCTTTGACTTTTGTAATCACAGAGTTGGCCATATATATCTTCTTTTCGCCTTGAGCCGGAGATAAAATAGCAAACAACTCCTTATTTTCACAAACGTGGCGGGTGGCACCGAAATCTTTCCACCATTCTCGAGGATTTCCCACCAAGTTGCATTCAGACAGCATGGCACATAGATCGTCTATTTCTTTCTTGGATTCAACCATATTTGCTTGGTCCTTCTTTTTGCCTTTCTTTAGGGCACAACAATCCGTTGACTTGTGGCCGATCTTGCCACAGTTAAAGCATTTTCCCTTGAAATTCTTCTTAGGTTGATTGCTTTCATGTCCAACTTTCTTTTGCTTTTCGGAGTTGTTGCAGTCATCTTCTACAATATTTGCTCCACTTATTGCAGAATTTCTTTTTGACCTTCTTTCCGTGGCTTTGTTGTCTTCTTCAATGCGCAGTCTTACTATAAGATCTTCGACTGTCATCTCCTTTCGCTTATGTTTCAAGTAGTTTTTAAAGTCCTTCCACATAGGTGGTAACTTCTCTATTATTGTCGTGACTTGAAATGCCCCGTTCACCACCATACCTTCAATTAAGTTCATGTGAACATTAAGAACATTTTTAATATGTTTAGCAAAGGTATTCATCAAACTCATACCTTCCGCAAGGAGATTGTGGATGATAACTTGTAGTTTCTGGACTTGAGATACAACAGACTTGCTGTCAATCATTTTAAACTCAAGAAATCTTGCAACGAAGAACAATGATAACTTATAGTTTCTGGACTTGAGATACAACAGACTTGCTGCAATCATTTTAAACTCAAGGAATCTTGCAACGAAGAACTTTTTGGTTCCGGCATCCTTAGTCTTGTATTTTCTTTCTAGTGCCCCGACAACTCTTTTGTCGTCTTCATTCCACTATACACATTGTATAGTTCATCTTGGAGGCTATTTAGAATGTAATTCCTGCATAGGAAATCAGAGTATTTCCACGCCTCCATAACAACAAATTTCTCCTGGTCCGAAGTTCCCTTGGGCACCTCTGAAGCTTCTGCAGATGTGAATCTTTGAAGATATAACGTTGTAAGTTAGAAGAACATCTTTTGTTGCCACCTTTTGAAATCAACACCCGGGAATTTTTCGGGTTTCTCCGCTGGTACAATTGCTTGCAGAGTACTCGTATGACTCGTTGTGGAAATATTAGTTGCTGTTACAGTCGTTGCAGTATCATTCACTTGACTATTAATAGTCATCTTCTTGTCACAACAAGACAGTAAATTTTAGTATATCAAAATACTACTTATAAAATTGCAGCAACTTTAAACACCCCTTGTTTCTAGTTTAACGATAAAGTTTTTATGACTTTCAATTGTCAACCGAATGACCTCTAACTTATGATGAAGATTTATTTCTTCAAATCACTTGTTAAGTTCAAACGGAGTAGAAAACTTAAAGCTTTAATCTCCAAAAATCAAACAATACAGATTATGAAAAAAAAACTTTAGTGAAAAGAAAATTTCACCAAACAAGCAAAAAACAATTTTTTTTCCAGTTATTTCCTTAAGATTTTTGTTTCAGATACACAAAAATCTGTATTTTGGCAAAACAACTTCAACACAAGTTCAAGAATAAATCAAGAACACTTATGAAGTCTCCAACACCTTCAACACAAAATCAAAAACGACCTTTCACAGAAGTGTATTTTCAGTATTTTAAAGAGAATCAGATGAAGCAGAAAAAACCATGTTCTCTGAATTTATGGAGTGTCCTTAAGGAAATAATTCCCCTCAAGTACCTGAGGTTCCGGAATTTTCCTCCTAGGATAAAATGGCTTAACAATCCAACTGTAGTGGCACCTCAAATGATTGGATTTTCTTTGAACTCATTCAATAGTTAGATGATTACACAGAGTATTTTAGAAGACAAGAAATATTTTCAAGTGCAGAAAAATTTGTACTAAACCTGTGAAAAATGCAGGTTTATATAGCCATTAAGTGCCCTTTCGAAAGGTGGCGATGGTTCACCGAAAAGATGTATCCTTTCTGAGCAGTCATGTCGTCCATTAAAAAGAGTGTTTTTTTTCGAACAACCACAATCATCCAAACAGTCATACCTTTTTTCGAAATAGTGTGTCTTTTACTCAAAAAGTTGTGTCCCTTTCAAGCAACTGCCCCACTTTTCTACTTTTAATCAAATTTAAATGAGTAAAAAACAACCATTGACAATTTAAAGATATTAAGTTGTTAATATTTTCCTCCCCCCCCATACTTCTAATAAATTTATATGAGTTTAAAAAAATTTATATAATTGTAAAAAAAGTTTTTATTTTTCATGTTTTTTGTTATATTATTTACAATTTAAAGATTTCATTTTGTTAATATTGATTGTTTTTACTTTAAAATTTTATTCTATTGTACCTCCCTCACCCCCTCCCAATATCTTCATTTATAATTTATAAATAATTTATAATTACTTCATTATATTCTCAAAATTAGTTTAAAATATTATCCCCCAATCTTTTATTTTTCTATATTGTTTCACTATAGTTTAATTACTTTTATCTAGTTTGACTTTAAATTAATTTTTTTTGTTGTGATACACGCGATGATAGTTGAGCGTTCTTCTCTTTTTCAAAATATAGAATGCTGAATTTTAAATCTAATTTGCTTAGATTTGATATACTATTGTTCATTAATTTCGTCATTTGTTAGGACTATAATTACTTTGTATACAAAATTTAAGACTTTGCTCATTATAATTAAAAAAAATACTTTTTTAAAATATGATCCAAAAAATCTGATATTAAGACATGAAGCACAAAGCAATCTAATTTATCAATTAATCAAAACTCAATTATCAGTCATTAATAAACTATTAAATAAACATAAATTTATGATATCAAAAAATTATTGCCAAAATCATAAATGGTTTCTATATATATATTTGTAACCTGTGAAAATATAATTTCTATTTTTTATGTTAAAGTTTAAAATAATCTTTTAGTTTAATTTATCAAAGTGTCAACTTAATTAGATTATAATGAATTAACAGTGTCAAAAATTATTATTTAATATTGGGATAATCTAAAAGACAATACATTTTAATTTTGCTTCAAAATCATAATATTCCTCAATAATCTGCTATCTTTCTTGTTTTTAATTCATTTATGAGTTTAATATCATTTTTATTTTTAAAATTAAAGAGTTTAAATAATAAGATAATCAAATTGATTGAATTTTAAGTTTATCTAATAAAGAGTTAATCTGTGTTGAAATTCTGAATTTGAAAATTAATACGTTATCTAATGGATAGACAAATAGAACTAAATTTGATCGAATTTAGACTTATTACGAACTAAAATTTTATGCTTTTTCTATTCTTTAATTGTTCTTCAAGTTCAAAAACCTTGTAATAAAGAAAAACATGGATTTTAAATATCAATCAAACTTTATCTTTCAATTATAACGTTATTATATTTTTTCTTTAAACATGGTCTGATAAAATGTTACGTGATACTTAACATTCTAGTATCATATAAAATAAAATAAAATTGAAAAGTAGTTTTAATAAAACACTAGTATAAAAGTGGTAACAAAATTTAGCATTTAAAAGATATATGTGTCTCAAAATCTTAACAAATGGGGATTTTATTTTTTTATTTATATAATCGAATGTATTTACTTTTATCAAAAATCAAACGAACAATATTAAAATGACAAATTACTTTCCTGATTTCAGGTCTGTATATAATGAAAAAATAGCCTATAATATGACCATCACTCATCTATATATAAAAATGAAGATTTTAAATAAAAAACATTTCAAGAAAATGATTAATTTGAAGAATGCAACAAATAAATTCATGAATAAAACTAATGATCAGTAAAAAGAAAGAGAGAGAAGAAAGTTTAGTGTTATATATCATTGCAGAAGTATATATAGAGAGATTAGGAAGTTAGAACTCCACTCTAACTCAAATTTCATTTGAATTTGAAATTCAAATATCATATCAATTTAGGTAATTATATTTAAAAGATACTATTATCCTACTTCTATGTAATACTAACAGTACTATTGATTACATAGATATATAAGAAAGATTGAAAAAATTGAACTCTGCTTTAATTTAAATTTTGTTTAAATTCAAATTTAAATTCAAATATAATATCTATTTGTTAAAAGAGAAGATCAATTTATTGTTCTTCCTTATCTATATTTTTTCAAACATAATACATACTTATTTTATAATATATATATTTGAATTAAGAAAAATATTTGAAATCAATAAGATTAATCCACATATTCTTTACTTTTTTTTAAAAAAGAAAATTCCCATGTTTCCTTTTCTTTTTCCTTCTATCACTATAACTATGTACTACCTACTACCACAATTTGTTTTAATTCTTCTTCTTCTTCTTCTTCTTCTTCTTCTTCTTCTTCTTCTTCTTCTTCTTCTTCTTCTTCTTCTTCTTCTTTCTCACCTTCCTCTTCCTCTTCTCTTCTTCTTCCTCTTCTTCTTTCTCCCCTTATCCCTCTTCCTCTTCTTCTTATTCCTCATCATCTTCCTCTTTTTTCTCTTTCTCTTCCTTCCCTTTCTCTTCTTCTTCCTCCCCCCCTCTTCCTTCTCCTTCTGTTCCTTTTCTTCTTTCTTCTCCCCATTTTCTTCTTCTTCCTCTTTTTTTTTCTTCTTTTTTTTCCTCCTCCCCTTCATCTTTTGCTTCCTCCTCCTTCCCCTCTTCTTCCCCCTTTCCCCCTCCCCTTCCTATTCCTCTTCTTCTTCCCCCCCTCCTATTCCTCTTCTTCTTCCCCCCCTCCTCCTCCACTTCTTCTTCTTAATAATAATGAGGATAATAATTTCTCATCTTTCATTTAATATATAAATAAAATTAATTCAACTATTTTATATTATTATTTATAGATTATTATTATTATGAAATAATAAGAGTATAAATTCAATTAGGTTCGTAGTTTTAAATAAATGCATTTCTTTCTTCTAATTTTTTTTTGGGGAAATAATGTATCTTATTAATTACCAATAAAGGTCATTACAAAGCTTAGGGTTCAAAACCTTTGTTCCTATTCTCTCAGCTACCTCTACTACAAAAACACTCCTATCCAAAGTCAAACACTTAAACAATTCCAGCTATAGTAATTTTTCAATGTGGTCCACGAGTCTCCTATTTCCTTGAACTATGATACAGAGACCTAGTTTGAGTTGGTAAATGATCCCTTCTATTCTAGCAATTCTGTTATGAATTTTACGATTGTTTTTTTTAGCCAAATCAAATAGACCGCAACAACAAAGCTTGCTTTCAATATTATTGCCCTTGTGCCTCTACCTTTCGAATTCCTCTTCACCCATTGCCATTTCGTGTCCCAGTCAGAAGATCTTCTATTCCATTGTTGCCAGCTTAATACAACTTCTCATGTCGTCTTAGTAAACATGCACTAAAAAAATAGATGGGCAGCACTTTCAGGGATTGAGTTTCATAGGACATAGGTCGTATTTATAGCCATTCCCCACCCCATCAATACATCCTCTGTGTGTAGTCGTCCATGCAATTACAGCCATGACTACAAGAAAAGTGCTTATTACCTGAGCATTTTCATAGGGATAATACGGTAAAATCCCTAAGTAGTTTGATTACCTGCGAATTTTCTTGCCAATTAGAATCCAAAGGAAAAACCTTCGTAGGTAATTTTTACCTGCAGATTTAGAAAATTCCTAGGTAATTTAGTTGCAGAAATAAATCCTCAAGTAAGTTATTTGTAGATTTATTTGCGATTAACTATCAAAATTTTGCATGAATTATTTGGTAAAATTTCATACAAAAAGGAATATACCTGCGTATTTCCACTAAAAAATTCACAAATTATTCTCCATGAAGATCTCTGAGTAAATCCGAAGGAAGTTTAGAGTTGACAATTCCTAATTAACAAAGGAAAATTTTTTCTGAATATTTATGAAACTATTTCGCAAGAAAATTCGTATGAAATGCCCCAAGTAAGTCCGCAAGAACAAATTATCTCAAGAAGTTTTTTATGAATATTTAAAATATACATCCCTATGAAAATCTCCAAGTAATAATTTATGCGTAAATCACTAGAATTATTTCATAACTAGTTAAAAATCTATTCGAAACCTCCAACAATTCTCAAAAACATCATTCAACACAAGTCTAATATAAATCATTACAGCTAACAAAAAACCATAACATCCACATCAATAATGTATAATTCTTAAATGATCCATAACATAATATTTCAAACTTGAACCCTCAATAAACTACTAACCATCTGGGTTAGAATCACTTTCATTCACGTCGTCAGAGTCATCATCACTTTCATCTTCATAAGCTTGATTGTCTTTTTGAGATGGACGTTTATCATTTGATGATGATTTCTTATATACATGCTTCATCAACAAGTCTAATTCCTTTCTTATCCTCTTATTTTTGTGTCGCTCATTCTGCAACTGAGAATACAAATCAATATTTAAAGCATTAACCTGAGACTTAATCATCTCATCAATTTCTTTTGGAAAAGTTGATGTTGATTTCTTAGATGTCTTTACACTTTGACCCAGGGAGCCAAGACCTTTGACTCTTTCTTTTTTCTTTCCACCAACAGATTGCACCCAGATATCTATTTTATTTAACTGAGAAGGCTGACTAGCTGAATTAGTTTCTCCTTCCACAACTGATGCACTTTGAGCAGCTAATATTTATTGTTTCTTTCTTTCAAACTCATTCTGTATACAGATATGTTAATTCAAGCCATAAAAAGTACTAAAAAATATATTATTAGCATAAATAATACAATGGTTTATTCTGTTGTTAATTCAAGCCATAAAAAGTAATTAAAAATATATTATTAGCATAAAAAAGTATTAAATAATATGACAAGGACAAGTACAATCCATACCTTTGATACCTTTGTAAGTATCAATTTTGTTGGCTATGACTTAATTCTAAACTCATGGGTATAATCTATATAACAAGTACACGTCAAGGAATGAAGATGTGCTAAAGAAAGAAATGACAAATCAATCTATTGAGAAGTATATACATTATTACGAGAGATGGGCTGCTAATGAGAAGTCAAAGAAAAAGTTGTATAAATTTGAGGAGAATAGGGAAAGTAAATGTTAAAGTGCTGATTAAATTGCAATTCATACCAGAGACACAATTGAAGTTTATATTAGATGCCTGGAAGTAGATTGTGCAATGTAGAAGGGTGTTGAAGTGGACTTATGCTTATGATTTTTACTTTCTTGACGAGGAACATATAAAAGGGTAGTTTTTTGAGTATTTGCAAGGCTAGTTAGAGGCTAGTTTTGAAAGGCTTCACCTTTGTGCAGAGAAGGAGCTGGAGATTTACCAGAATGTTGAAAAAGGTAATTCTAAAACATTTGATGATTTTGTATTAATCTTACTGGTCTGACTAGTGTGACTAAGAATCACTTCGAGAAATTAGTTAGAGCACTTGAGAATGGTCTTGAAGATGTAGATTTGCAAGGAACTCTTAGCAATATAGCAACGGGCTCCTAAAATACAGCTGTGAGCTTTAGTATATTCTTAAAGGTTCAAACTTACCGAAGCTCTAATGTTAGAACTCATTGAAACCTTCCTAGACCTTTAGTTACAAATGTATGCTTAAACTTAAAAGATGTGTGCTTAAAAGTAAGAATTTTTTATCCACTTCAGTAAAATCTCTAGGAACAGATAATCACAACAAGTTTTTCAGCCATGAGTTTCAAGCATTAATATCTGGTCTTGGCATTTTACATCAAATCACTTGTGTATACACACCATAATAGAATGTCATTGTTGAAAAAAGCAAAAAACTATTTTAGAGATGGATAGAGCTCTTAGATTTCAAGTTGTTGTTCCTTTAAAGTTTTTGGGTTAGTATGTTTCTACTACTATCTACATTATTAATAGACTAACTTCTGGGGTTATCAAGTTTAAATCTCTCTTTGAATTGCTTTATTTGTATCCTTCATATTTGTCACATCTCAAGGTATTTGGTTCTGTCATATGCTGCATCTCCTAGAACATTAGATAAATTCTTCTCCAGGATTGTACCTTCTGTATTTATGGGATATTCTTCAACACAAAAAGTCTATGTGTTGTATGATCTTCATTCCAGGAAATTTCTTGTCAATAGACATATGATATTCCATTAAAGCACATGCTGACTTCTCCTGATCCTGTCTTTCCATATTCTAATTCTAGATTTCCTGTCAATTGGTGCTATTGACAACAACACACTCTCAGAGGTTCTAATCTTTCACCTCATACAAGACTCAGATCTCTCTCTTGAATAAACTTCTTCTATTAGTAGTTCCTATCTACTGGAGAATTTCATATTTCTGATTCTGGTTAGATTATTCTTGAGAACTTGTGCCTGAGCAGTCTTGGGCCTATTCCAGTAACAATGAACCTTTTAAAAGATCTGCTAGACCTAGAAAGCCTCCTCTATGGTTGACAGATTATGTAACTAAACCTAAGGGGAGTACTTGCACTTGTCCTATGTCTGGTCATCTGATGTACTCTCATTTGTTTCCTTCCTAGAGGCAGAACATAACATCCTATCCAGCTATCTCTTAACCTACATCCTTTAAAGAGGCTGCCTCTGATCCTAAGTAGGGGTAAAAAGCTAGTC
Organism: Capsicum baccatum var. pendulum; assembly: GCA_030864225.1. Taxonomy (NCBI): domain Eukaryota; kingdom Viridiplantae; phylum Streptophyta; class Magnoliopsida; order Solanales; family Solanaceae; genus Capsicum; species Capsicum baccatum. The sequence continues at coordinate 64,465,390 of CM061551.1, forward strand.
AAGACAAGAACTGATAGAATAAAGACCCTCATGAGAATTAGAACTACAAAACCACCTAGCACTAACAAAACAGCAAGCTCGAGACATGTCTTAATTGCTGGTGAGGGAGATTTGAATGGCTCTAAAAATCTTGTTATAAGTGGACACAACACTTTGAGAACATCAAAAAATCCACTTGAAGCTGGGGGTAACATATATATAGGATCAAAAGACGCAACTGTAGCTGTAAGGAATTACGCTATAGGCTCTCAATTTTTACCACTAGCTGGGATGAGGAGCACAATCGGCTCAACCAATTTAGAGATAACTGGGGGAAAATTTATGGGATCAAAAGATGGACCTGTAGCAGCAAGGAGTTACACCATGGGCTCACAATTTTTACATCTAGCTGGGGTGCGTAGCACAATTGACTCGAGTAATTTACAACTAGTTGGGGGCAACAAGGTAATGAACATTGGAGGAGGCATTGTGAAAAAAATGGCAAATGCACATATCTGTGAATGAAGAGACTGTTTGGACTCATAAGGTAGTAATGAGGGGGTGGATAATAAGCTGAACTTGATGAATTAACAAATAGTTACGAGACTAGCATTTTTTTTGTCATAATGTCTATATCAAAGAACTGACTTAAAAAACAGATAACCAAAACCAATCTCAGAGATTTTGAAATAGAACAAATAACTAACAAACAAAGCTAGAAAGAAATTTTGAAATTCAAGGAGCTATATTATCTCATAAAGAAAAGAGTGAGAGAATATATTATGAAACCGAACAAACAACTAGCAAATAGTGTAAATGAACACTTACATAAGTAGCTTCAACTTTCTCATTTACCCATTTTTTATCACTTTTCTTGCGATGAGTTCAAAAATAAAATTCTAAAACTGAAGGATCTTTTCCAATAGCTTCTTTCTAAATTCAAAAAAAGATATATGTGTTATCAATGTTGAATATGATATTATTTTATTGAAAGAAATACAGTTAAAAAGATTTGTAATTACCATTCTCTTATAGATCACTTTATGAGGTACACAACCACCTGTATGAAGTGATGCACCGGTACTTGAATCACGATTTTTTTATTTTGTTCAAACTTTGTTTTGAACTCATCAGACTCCCAATGCAACTTCATCTCCTTGAATATTGCATCTCCCATCCAATGTGGTTTCAAAGACAATTTTTTCTAACATCTTGAACTGCCTTTTTATTAAAATTAGACCATATAGCATTATTATAGTGAGGAAGCCATTTAATTTTCTTTTGCAAATATCAAATGAATACCATATTAGCCATATAGTCTCACAATTATATTTATGCATGAATCAAAATGTATAATTTTTTTAAATTGAATTCCTCAAACCACATCTCGCGAGTAGACGTAGAAAACTTCTTTCATGAAGGTCTAGCCAATTCAAATTTACTCCGTATGCAGTTAGCAATACCATCAATAACAACCTTGTGTGGATCAAACCTACATTACATATAGTAGTTATCAAAGATGTGCACATATAAATAGTCCACCTAAATATATGTTTTATTAAACGTCGGACGTATTACCCATCCTCTTCAGGTACAATCCATATTTGATTATCATCGTCTACATTATCAACTATATTGGGTGAGGTGGTTGGAGTCCTATGAACAGATTGGGACTGATTAGATTAAGGTTGAGATTCAATGATAGAAGGTTGGGGTTGGTTGATCCCAAGGCTAAGTGAGACTAATATGGGAATAGAGGGGTTGTGATGGTATTATGAGAGGTACAACATTGTTATAGTATGAGATTGATTTACTTCAGGATTAGGTTGATGTGAGGAAGAGTTATTAACATGAAGTGAACAAGTATGAGATTGAAGGGATCCTGACGAAATAATGAGAGGCAATTGAACTGTTTGTCTCTCTCTATTATCTATTTCATTTTTTTTACTTGACTTCCCTTCTTTTCCATTAGGATGTCCATATCTTTTAGATCCTACACCTAGCATCTGCAGCAAATAAAAAACACAAAAAAATAATTTGCAATGTAATTGATGAACAACACATGAACAAATGTAGTGATAATCATTTTGGCTTACTTATAATTATACTCACTTGTAGAGAATAATATTTTTCAGAAATTTACTCACTTATCTATACATGCTCAATCAAATCTTTGGAGAAGATAAATAAAGCAACATTAAAAATTGAAACAGTAGGCATCAAAGTTGAAAGTACTTTTGCTTAACACCCTTTACTAGTTAAGGAAAAGAGAAAACATAAGTGGGGGAGGCGGTAGGAAAAATAATTTCATGTCATTTTCAGTAATAATGATAAGTCAAAGTAAAATAACAATAACTTTGACAAAAATCACAGTAGCTTTAATCCAATAAAGTATTGTACATTGACAAAATAAATCGACAAGCTAATATTCTCAATCCTCCTCATATTCATCTTTACCTTCTTCTTGAGTATGAAAGTTCCTTGATGAATCATTACTATCAAGAAAGTCTTCCTCTTCACTTTGTTCCCCCTCTTCATCATTAGATTCTTCACTTGATGTCTCCTCATCACCTTCCTCTTCTTTATTTAATATATCCTCATCTCCTTCTTTTATTAAATCACGTCCATTTTCATTGACAACAACTTGAAAACTACTTCCATCAACCTCTTCACCATCATCTTGGTTATCACGTAATCAATTGGGTCATCCTCTATACTTGTGCTAACACATGATTGCTCCTCTTAGTAAGCAACTTTCAAATTGTACCTTGTATCTACAACTCCTCTTGGCTTTGTCTTTATAACTACCCATCAATTAGCCTTATTTTCTTTTTTTTCCAGGATGATTTGCATAATAAACTTGAGTTGCAGTTTTGGAAAAGATAAAAGGATCAAATTTAGAATATCTTTCCCATTTTCGAACCTCGACAATATCAAATTGACTATCAACTTTCATACCATGTTTTTAGGGATCAAACCACTCACAATAAAATAAAATTAACTTCATAAATGAATTCATTGGCCATTCGAATTCTATAATCTCCTTAAGAACACCATAATATTCACTTATAATGTCATCTTGTCCTATGCCACTAACACACACCCTACTATTATATGTACTTTTTTCTTCACCCAAAGAAGAAGTATGAAACTTGTATCCATTCACCAAATAAACAGGACAAAGACTTTGCCTTTTTTTATGGTCTAATTACTAAGTTTTGTAAATATGGATTCTGCGACATCTCTTATGGATAACTATTCACCTATCAAATAATGAAAGCATATTAGATATGCATTTTAAGTGATATGTCCTTTATTAAAATAATCGATTCATACATAATCTTTGAACCATCATGGAAAGTCTTCTTCAATTTATTTATCCATGTCATCATCAGTGAGATCACTGTAAGTAACTCTCAGGATTTGCTTATATAAACTGCATGTGCTTACGTTTGCACATTAGATTCAACCCAAATATAATAATAAAATGAACACCATGGATGATACTTACTTGAGAAAAGGCTTAACCTCATCATAGTTTGTAAGAACATGCAATTGTGTTGCAACAACTTCTTTATCATATAGCCATCAGATATCACAATCCTTCTTACCATGACTTTAGCTAGAATAATTAAAGACTGATAGATTTGGGTGAGTTTTATTTTTTTCAACGAAATCATCATTACGCCCAACTCTTTTGTTTCTACATTAGACATAAAATTCAAAATAATGGAAAGCAAAGTATGAGATTTCTTGAGTCAACTATGCTTGACAAATAGATCCTTCAACTCTGGATTTGTTTTTGATAGTCTTTTTAATTTTATTTAGGAACCTACATAATTGTTTTTAGAAAATAAATAATTGCATCATAAAATAATGAGACGAGTAATAAATTTTTGTACCTTTCAAATGGATACATTCATCGATATTGAACTGGCCCATAAACTCTTGATTTGTATGACAAATGAATCGATAAGTGCTCCATCGAATCAAAAAAGCTGGGTGAAAATAATTTTTACATCTTACACAAGATTACAGAAATATTTTGTTCCATTTTCATTAGATGATTCACCCATAATATTGAGCACAAATCTATAAAGAATAGACTTAGTTTAGTTAATGGCTTCCATATAGGTTTAGAAAGTGCGCTAAAAGCAACTGGCATAAGATATTGTATGAAAATATGACAGTCATGACTATATTTCAAATAACTTTAAATGTTCCGTATCAACACATCTACCCAAATTAGTAGTATATCCATTAGGCATCTTTAGTTGATCAACCTATTCACATACATCTTTATTTTGACCATCATTTAAGGTAAACTTTGGTTTCGATTTAATCCATCTCCCATCATTATTCAATTGCTAGTTTAAATCATTTCGTTGATAATACACTTTCAAATCCATTCTTGCCTTCTCATTATCCTTTGTCCTCTCCTTGTTGTCTATGAAGTATGAAAAATATTGTCAAAGAAGTTCTTCTTTGTATGCATTACATCAATATTGTTATGAACTAGATGGGTCTTCCAATATGGAAAGTCCCAAAAAATGCCTTTTTTGGTCCAATTATGTGATTTTCCATAGTCATAAAATTTATGTGGATCAGATTTAGAGATCTTAGGAAACCCTCTCATTTTTCCCACACTTAATCTCCAGTTAACCTAGGAGGAGGCCTAGTCTTTTCCTCTTTTCTTTTATAAAAAGAATTCTTATTTCTTCTAAATTCATGATTGAGAGGCAAGAATTGATGGTTACAATCAAACCAAGTAACTTTTCTTCCATTTATAAAATGAAAAGTTTTTGATTGTTCCATGCAAATTGGACATGCTAATTTACCTACGGTACTCCATCCCGACAACATGCCATAAGCAGAAAAATTATTAATTATCCACATCAATGTTGCTCGCTTGAGGAAATTTTGCTTCTTCGACACGTCATAAGTTAGTGCACTATCTATCCATAATTATACAACTCATCTATTAATGGTTGAAGATACACATCTATTTTATTCTTCGGATTGTGAGGACCTGAAATAATCAATGTTAAAAACATACATAGGACAGACATACAAATATTAGAAAGAAGATTATCAGGAGTAACAATCATAGGCCAACAAGAGTACGGTGATGCTGACTGGCTATAAGGAGTAAAACCATAAGAACAAAGACCGAGCTAACATTCCTAGGCTCTAAATCAAAGTATGGATAAGTTCAATCAAAATGTTTTCATGCTTCTCCATCTGAATAGTGACACAAAACACCTTCTTCCCTGTGATTTTTAGAGTGCCACCTCATGTGCTCTGCAGATCGAGTTGAAGTGTATAGTCGTTAAATCCTAGAAATAAATGACAGGTTATGCATAGTCTTGTGTGGAACTTTTTTACTAACCTTCTTTCCTACGTGTTCTTTATAGCGAGGTTCCTTGTAATACAACATACATTCATTAACGCAACAATCAATCTTTTGGCTAGTTAAACTAAGCCCCGCCACTAACTTTTTTGCTCGGTATTAATCAAGAGGTATCTTATTATTTCGGGTAGCATGTATCCTTCATTAATTGTTCCATTGCATTAAAACAACCTTGATACATATTGTATTCAAATTTTATAATCATCATTGTAACAGCTATAGACAACTCTGAATATTTACATCTGAGCCATAAGGGTTCTTGAGCTGAATTCAACATCTCATAAAATTTGGTAGCACCCATATTTGGAGACTCTTCTACAACAAGTTCAACATGATGATCAAGATCTATACCATCAGTATCATAAACCATACCTTGATACCTATTTATGTGTTCAGAGACTTTCGCTAGAATGTTACTTTGACTATTTGAAGGCATGTCAAAGCTATATTCTTGACGACTACTGGAATCACTTGAATGGACTTGTTCATTCAAAGTAATTGAAGGAGCTTCCTCTTCATGTGACATACAATACCAATATCCTAGAGTGAAACCTTTTTTGAAAAGGTGCACATTAACTTTATCTGGTGTCAAGTTCTTCACGTTCTTACAAATTTTACAAGGACACCTTATGACTATCTCGGACAAGTACTTTGGTTGACTGAAAGCAAATTTAATGAAAAATTCCATGTGTTTTATAAATTCATCTATTTATGTCACTTTACTAGAAAAAAAGTCTATTTGTAAATTCATTTTCAATGCTCGAAAATATTTAGTTTTTGAACCAAAAGATAACACATATATTTAAACACATAACGATAAAATTTAGGCACTGAATAATTTCCTATTTAATAAAAGTTCACTCTTCTAAGAACAAATATATTTGAAGTAATTTTTCATTCAATAAAAATATACATGTTACTTTGACTAAAGAATGTAAAAATAAAAGATGAATTCTGTATCAAAACATCACAAAGCTAATCTACAAACTCATGTTCGACCAACAATTTTAATTTTGTATCAAAACATCACAAAGTTATTCTAGAAAATCATGTCCGACCAACATATTTAACTTTAAAGATAAGATATATTAAGTAGAATAGCTGAATGATCTCATAAAACATGTAAATTATATTGATGCAAGGTTGTTATGAGTCAGAAATAGGTAAAAGTATAGTGTTGCAAAACTAAAATAATTATATACGAGTGTCTCCTCTTTACTAGTTTAGATCTTTAGATGAGGTGCTTCATACAGTCCAACTTGATACCATTACAAATAGAGGTCATAAATTCAAGTCTCACTGTCACTCTTCAATAAAAATATTTTCACGTGCTTGATTTAAGGGAAAAAGATTGGTCACAAGAAGTGTGTTGCAGATCTAATGATCCTGTTAAGGGTAATGATTCTGTTAAAGTGGGAAAAACTCTTTGTGGGGCTTATAAAGTTATTAGAGCGCGTAAAATGAATGTTAGTTACCATTCCAGGATGAAACATTTTGCAGGAAGAGGTGACGATTTGGAGCATGTTGCATTTTTGTTCCTTGGTTGTCAAGGTATGTACTTCCTGCTAGAATTTATTAGGTTGTGGACAGAACTCTTTTCCCTATAGCAATTTATATTTCTAAAGGAATTCTAATTTCACTTGCTCCTACTGCTCTTTTAAGTATTTATAGGGATCTCAACTTGCTTAAACACTTGATTGTAGATTTGTCTAAGAGCGCTGGAAAAATTAGTAATTCTAGATGTATAGAAGATGATTCGGATCTTATCCTTTACGCTCTACTTCATTTTGTTCAGCTATGAGCTTGGAAGAGATTTACCAATTTGCAGTTTAAGCGTAGCACTTTCATCTACTCTAGGGAGCCAAGGGTAGCTAGATGGCATAAGGTGAAAAATCTAAAACGTGTGAATCCAAGGAGTGAAATAGATTCTGCAGTAGAAAGTTTAGGGAAAGTTGTCTAGAACTCACAAAAAGATTAACGCCTTTGTATCTTGTGAATTTTTGCAGAAATATAATGAGGTTATAGAAGATGGCAAAATTCCAAATTGTGAAATGAGAGTTGTAGAATCATCAGGTGATGATAACAATATACCGACTTTAGAATTTTTATACAGGAGGAAGCTCATGACAAAAGAAGTTACTGTATCTAGAACCCAAAGCTAATCTTCTTCAGCTTCAAGTGATGGAACTGCCAGAGAAAGGGAGACTCTAATGGAATCAAAATAAATAAGCGAAAAAGTTGAGGCTTCAAACAGAAAGTTGGATAAAGATGGAGATAAGCCATATATAGTTAAGGAAATGGTGCCACAAGAGAGCAAAAATAACAATGACAAAGGTGGCTACAACCTCAACTTGCCAGATAGTATCAAACTTGAGAGTGAAAGTCCAAATATAGAATTTTTGAGTACTAGTCCTGCTAAAACTTTGTAAATGAGTTCACTGGAAGCACTGGAGGTGACAACAACTTGTACATACACAACTGAAGAAAGCACCGAATTTACCTGAGAATGATGCCTTAGTATCCTAAAGTTGAATGGAGTAGACTAGTGTTAGTTCAACATCAACTCCCCAGGCAAAAATTCATTTTGTGGTTAGCTTTGCATAATAGGTTAAATACGATTGATAGAATACTGTAGTAGGGAAAAAGCAATAACTACAGACTGTGTGTTGTGGAAAGGGAAGATAATAGAAAATCCTGACTACCTATTCTTTGATTGTCATTATTTTACAAGAATATGGATAGAGCTCTTAAAAGGGCTAGGCTATAGGACCATATAAGGCTAGAATCATAACGTAGCATGTCTAACTACGAGGATCAGTAAGAATAGACCTCAAGCAGGATTGCTTAGATCCTGCTATGCTACACTAGTTTATCAAATCTAAGCTGAAAGAAATGCTAGACGGTTCAGGAATCAGGCAAAAGAGACCATACAAAGACTTCATGAAATAGCACTGCAACTCCATATTGTAGGGAAACAACATCCTAAATGGGACCAACGCTACAACAAATGAATTTGTATCCTAGTTAGATAACTATTTGTATGTCTTTATCTTATAAAGCTAGTTTAGATATAATATAAGTAGCTTTGAGACTGAAAAGTTTAGACTTATAGGATCATATGTAGCCATCTTGATTCCAAAAAGACTGACAGGTTTGTAATTTGGCACTTTGGGTTAAATGGAAAAACTTTACTATTTGACCAAAAAAATCAACCAGAAGAAAGAAAGCAGGCAATTTGAAATAATTGATATTCTGAAACTTGAGATGAGAATTAGAAACCTTGAAAACCTCACTGCTAGAAAGGTTCCAAGATTCAAGGCAAGGTGAAAACAAGAAAAAGCTAAACTACAATGCTAATGCTTCTCTTATAGCGACTGCTAATAAAAATATATAAACAAATCATTCATTAATGGTTTAACCATTTAAATGAGAAAGTTCACATAATTCAACAAAAAGAAAAAGGTTTAAAAAGTAGAAGCGTCACATTTAATATCAATTTTGATCAACCAACTAGAGTTTCATTCAACGAAAAGCCAAAATGTATAAAAGAGGAAGAACAACGATACATTCATGTTGACACAATTAGATGAGCTTCTGTGAATACTTCATATAGTGATTGCTCTTTCCAACATTCAAATACTTTAAAAGTTAACACAAAAATATTCAATAATAAAATTAAGTGATTAAATATTCAGTAAGAAAAAACTGAACCATAAGAGAATAAGAGGACCGAAAGATTCCAAAATTAGAGAACCACAATCAAATATTTGTAATAAATATCATATAAATGAGCTTCTGTGAATACTTCATATAACGATTGCTCTTTCCAACATTCAAATACTTTAAAAGTTAACACAAAAATATTCAATAATAAAATTAAGTGATTAAATATTCAGTAACAAAAAACTGAACCATAAGAGAATAAGAGGACTGAAAGATTGCAAAATTAGAGAACCACAATCAAATATTTGTAACAAATATCATATATCATAGGTAAATTAAAATTCATATAAATTTCAACAACTCCATCAAGCAACTCCACAACCATAATGACATCAAACCCGTAGACAATCCCACTGTGACTGAAAAAAAGAGTAAGAAGTATAAAAATAAGAAAATAAAAAAGATTCCAAAATAGAGTAAACTTCTTTTAAGTCAGTTCAATCATATGAAAGCAGTAAGAGATTATCTACTCACACTACCAAGCACATCAAAGTGAAGCAATCCAAATCATCAGTTGATGAAAGTCAGATACACACAAACCAGAACCTTTCACTTCAAAATGATCAAGTGGGGATATTTGCAAGTGAAAAAAGTATGGAATTTACAGTAGAAGCTAAAGAAACTAAAATTTGAAATATTGTACAATTTGCAGACTAACCTCTGATTTCGAATATCTCTGCAAGCAATTGAGACTTTGATTCTGGGTCTTCTCGTTGCCTGCTTAGAGAATTGAAAGTTGTGTCTCATTCTTCAGAAAAGAAAAATGAAAATTGAAAATGGAAGATTTGGAAGGTGGAGAGTCTAGTGTGAGAATGAGCTGTCAATGGGGGAAAAAGGAGGGAATGAATAGCTTTTCACGTTTTTGTCCAAAATTCTTGTTTCAACTTATATATTTTTCATACATTTTTTTGTTTAATTATGTATATAATTCTGAAACTACCTAATACTTTCCACTCAATAAAAATAAAATAATTGTTTTATTTTATGTCGTGATTATTATACCTTACATCTCATACCAAATGACTCCTAAATGTACATTGCTTGCTATATTATATTGTCATGCTTAGCATGATGCCTTACAATTATATTGAAATCAACTAGTAGAAACCAATAGAAAAACACACTCTATTTGAGCCCTAAGTCATTCTTCCCTATCTTAGACCGATGAAATTTCACCTCTTTAATTTCTTTGATAACCATTAATTCTTCGATCTCAATAACGAGCTAAGCTAAGGTTTATTCAGCTCAAATACATCTATGATACCATCTATGTCAACAAACTAATTTCCTTGAGCATCTTTTATTTGATTATATGTGACCACTGATTTATTGCCTAATTTTTTTTAATTTAATGTTTTCATTCTTCAAGTTTATCCTTTTCCTATTTAAATTGTTTAAGTCACAAAAATCCTACGTAAATTCCCAAGAAATATTTTCAGCTAAATTTATAGAAACACAATCCCCAATAATTTCTCATGTAATAATTTCATAGGTAAATTCCCAAAAATAAATCCCCAGGTAAATTCACAGCAAATAATTCCCAAATAATTCTCAGGTAATAAAATCCTCCAGATAAATTTCCACCAAAATATCTCAACATAAATTCATAGTATAAATTACCTGGGAATTTTTCTATGGATTTAAAAAATATATATATTTGTCCACATACCTGCGGATTTACCTAGAGATGATATACCTGTCGATATATTTTCTCAGGTAATGTCGGAAGTACGAAATTTGTGCAATATCGCACCAAAATTTACCTGCAAAATTTGTTACAAATATATAGTTCACAGGTAATATATTTTAATGTTTAGGAATTTAAAAATTTCATAGGTAAATCCATATGTATTTCCTGCGATATTGTTCCCTAGGTAAGATCCCTAGGTAATAAGCACTTTTCTTGTAGTGCCATAATATAAACACCTATTTGGGTTCTGCACAATTATTACATACTAGATTTCTCCAGTCCATCTTCGATATCCCTCCTCTTAATAGTGTATAAGCCTTAGAGATCTTTAAAACTCCATTATCAACACTTGGAAAAGTAGTGTTGTTTGCCACCCCTATTATGTGAGCATATTTCCTCATACTCAGTATTTTCCTAATCATCCATGATGCCTGCTCAGGAATGAACATAGTTGAGATTTGTTGTTTCTTAATCAGATTTAAATTTTAATATCCTTTAATTAAATTTTTTTATTACAATACTATCAAGTTTTGTCTTAAAAACTGCCATATGATTTTCTATTTGTCTGACATTTGACTTCTTCTGATGCTTTTAGTTTTTCTTTTACACACACACACACACAAATATATATATATATATATATATATATATATATATATATATATATATATATATATATATATATATATTACACTAAAAGTGTGAAGGGCCTTATAAATCACATTTGAAATTTTTACCCTTCATTAAAAGTCCCCCTTTAGATAAAATCGTCTTTTCACATCTTCTATTTAAATTACAAATCCAATAAATTAATATAAATTTGGCCGACAGTACAAATGCACAATCAATATCCTATTCTAACTAAATTTGAACAAACAAAAATAAAAATCCTAGACAAAACCAATAAATCAATATGTATCCATAAATTTGAGTATAAAAAAGAATAAAAAAGGTGTCCTAATGAAAAACCTCAAAGTGGGAAAAATCGTGAAAAGTAAAAAACAAAACGTATATTAGAGTATTAGATACAAAATCCTTTGAAGAGTATAATTTGTGTGAAGGTAATTTAAATAATTTATTTTTTCTTTTATGTACACAAAAATCAAAATCCTATTTTAATTAAATTATAACATACACGTTCATATTCAATCCAAAAAAATAATAATCTTATCTATAATCTGTAATCTATATCTATAATAGGATAGAAAAATACTCCTAAAATAAGACTCTATTAAGGAAATACTTCTATAAATATTGAGATGCACGTTAAACTAGAGACGAAATTGGTTTACTTATTGAAAAAATATGATTGATGCTCATCTAACTTGATTCGGTTGCATATCTAGATTGGTGGATGCTTAATTTTCTAACCCTCAACTTCTTCACTGTTTTGTCAACATAAAAGAATTCAATGTCTGTGTATATATATGTCTTCTTTGTTTTCATTCAAGTTATTCTTTAGAGTCAAAATTTTTGCTCAGAGAAGAATTATTTTCATCAAAATTGAAGTTTTGTGATCACTATTGTATTATTTTGTTGCAGTTTACATGATGAATTTACAGGTGGTAGATGAATGTCGGTCGACTTTGATAAATTTTTTTAGGTAAAGGTTAGGTTTTATTGTATTATTTTTATATCTCTGTTTTGAGAATTTTTTTGGTGTAAATGTAAAGTTTAGTTGTATTATTTTAATATCTTTATTATCGTATTATTTTATTATAGATTACAGGTGGTAGATGAGTGTCAGACGACTTTGAGAAAATTTTTGTGTGAATGTTAGATTTAATTATATTGTTTTGTTGCAGTTTACAGGTGATAGATGAATGCCGATCACTTTGACAATTTTTTTGGTAAAGGTTAGGTTTAATTAAATAAATTCTCCAAAAAATGTTAAATTTAATTATTGTATTCATCTTTATTATTTAAATAAAATATGATATTTAGTGTACACGCTTGAAGCGCGTACACCTAAACTAGAATATATATATATATATATATATATATATATATATATATATATATATATATATATATATATATATATATCCATGAAATTAATTAAGTACGCTCATGTACGTTCACCGCACCACAAATTGGGGGGTTAGATACCTAACGTATAATTTTATGTTTGATTTCATGTTTGATTAAATGCTTATCATAATATTCCTTTGTTATTTGTTTTAATCTTATTAATTCTTCTATATTATTCTTAAGGTATTCTATATGTTCCATATCTTTTGTTTTCATGTATTTAATTAAATTCTTTTTCATTAGCATTTCTATTAATTTTATTTCTTCCATATCTTTTCTCCAATATTCTAAGTATTCGTAGTTTATCATTTTAATCTTTGTAATACCAATCTGAATAATATTGTCTATCATCATGTAAGTTTATATCTTCTAATTCATATTCTATCCATTCTAGATTTAATAACTCTTCATCCTCAAAATTAAATATCTTTTCCCATATAAGTTTCTTTATATCTATTATTTCTATATCCTTAAGTACATACAAAACAAGTATCTTAAATTTATTTATCATCTCATTAGATAAGTAGGTTGTCATTTTCAAATGATGCTCAGTTCCAAAGTATTCCTTCCAATCATATACATAATAAAATATGATCATCTTAGATTACTATATACCAGAATATTCTTAAATAACTATGTTCCTCTGTCACTATTAGCATGGTACGTTTGGGTACTTTTTCCCTAAACAGTGCCTCAACTCTGGTTACTACTCTATCACGTCTTCTCTGCCTTACCGGTTTCGCGTTTAGGATAGCATAGTTTTGGAAACTTTCTCCTTTTCCTCTTTGCTAATAAACTTTGCAACATATTATTCTTTGAATAATTCTACTATATAGTAACTAATATGAACTTATTTTATCATATCATGATTGTTAGAAATTAATGGACTTAGCTATTCATAATCATAAATAAAAATACCTGTTCTTGTAGATTTGATAATTCTGAGCTTTGATCATCCATATCTGAGTATAAAAGTAAATATCTTATTGGATATTTGAGAGAATTTTTGATTGTTTACAAAGAAGGCTTGCTCTCCGTAGAAAGACTTGCCTTAGATTGTCGAATGACCTACCTATTTATAATCTAAAAAGCGCATAAACTATTCGTACTTTACATTTGTCCTCCTTTTACAAAAAGTAAAATTAACTTTACAAAAAGTGCTGAAAAACTAAGCAATAATTAATGTACATGTCTCTTTTGTAACTTTTTATCTTGTCGGGGAATCTTCTTTATTTTCTCATTGGCTGGCTTTTTTCATCCTTATCTTCTTGGTTGATTTTCCTCCGTTTATTGTAGTTGTCTCTATCTTCTTTTTCATTGGTCCTTTTATATCTGCCTTGATTGATTCTCTTATTCTAGTTGGACTTCTGGGATAACATTATCTTCTCCATTGCATCTTGAGCATAGGTGATCTGGGTATTTGTATCCTATTAACTTACAGTATCTGGTCAATAATTCTTCTAAAATGAATCTTTTCTTAATTGCTCTTGTAGTTGGTTGTCTTTCTGGGTTAAGTAATGTCATTATCCACCTCTGAACTTCTTCCATATCTGACTGTCTTAGCTCTCTTGAATTTGAATAAATAATTAACTGGTCTCTTGAATAATAGCTCCATATCAGATTTTCATTGAGATAATTATTTGCTAGTTCTTGAATAATCACAAATATTCCAATAATTTGCTTGTTTGTGTAGAAATCTGGTATCTTTACTTTAGGTATTTCTGGTTGCTGTCCAGTGTCTTCTGGTATGATCATATCTCTGGTCAATCCAATTTTTATAACTTGTATAACTGGTTTGATTTCATCATATAATATTTCTGTTGGCGCAGTATAAAACTTTATGAAAAATAAATTTCCTTTGGTTATCTTTTTGTAGGTTATAAATGCTTTGTATATTTCTAGTATAGCTGATAATTCACTTCCATCTTGGGTATATATGGTATTGAGTAATCCATATCTGAAACAAGTTTTAACTAGGTTTGTACTGATCTTTGGGAGTGCAATTAGCTTGTTGTATCCTTGTAACTTTTGGGTTATATAGTCTTGGTTTGGTTCTTGAATATTTGTGGCTCTGGGTTTGAGGTTTAGGTAAGTTTGTATTTTGTGGATATTTTCTATATATGATCTGGTTATATAGTTATAGGCTTTTTTATCTTGGTTTAGACTTTCTAAATATGTATTAGTTTGTAGGGGTACGAATAAAGGGTCTTTTTGTATTTTTGGTATAAATGGTTTATCAAATATCTTTTTCAGGTTCAATCCTTGTTTATTAACTCCTTTGCTTGTACCTGCAGCTGTAGATTGATAAAGGTTATGGGTTTTATGGAGTATCCCAACGTCTCCTTTTAGCTCTGGATTTTTTATGTCTTCCGATCGATAGCTCTGTATTTTTATAGTCATGCTGCTGACTTATAGCTTTAGACTTCAGTTTATCTTCATTAGTCTTTAGATTTTCTACCTCATTGCCCATACTGTCCACTTTTAGTAAAAGTGTAGTTAGGGTTTTGAGTATTTCTTATAGTGTATTTTTCTGTTATATCAGTCTGTGTAGCTTTGTCTTGATATGTAGTCTGCAATAACATTTTTGTTAGTACTAATTATTTCAACTGTAAATATAAAATTTAATATATTGAACACCAATCTCCATATTTCTTTTGTTGTAACTGAATTTTGTATTTTATTAGTTAGCCACCACCGTACCTGTGTATTATCTGTTCGCACAATAAATTTGTTATATACGATATATGGTTCAAATGCTAATAAACATTTATATTATGAACACAATTCTTTCCTATTTATTTTCCATTTTATTTCTGTTTCATTAAATGTTCCTGAATGATACCTCCAATGATGTTCTATTTTTTTGTTTTCATATTTGTATTTGAGTACTCCTCCGTAGTTGTACTCACTTGCATCTGCTTCTACTGCATATATAAAATTCTTGTTTTCATCTAGAAATTGTAATTTAGGTATTTCTTTACGAAGTATTGTATTTTGTACTTGTTTTCTATCTTCTTCATTGTAATTATATTCTACATCCTTTTTTAACTTTTTCTGTAGTGGTTTTAAATTTTCTGCTAGTTTTGGCATATATTCTCTTACTTGGTTTACTGATCCTAAGAATGATTGTAATTTCTTTTTTGTATCTAACTCTTCTTTTGAATTTACTATCTTTTGTACTATATGCTGTTGTATTTTTACTATGTTTTTATCTATTTGTATTCCTAAGAATTCTATCTGATTTTTCATTATTTCTGCCTTTTTTTCACTTAGGCTTATTCCTAAATTTTTGATTATATTTATAAATTATTCTACTAATTTTAGATGTTCCTCTTTAGTCTTTGAATATATTAATATATCCTTTATGTATACTATACAATTAGGTAATTGTTTAAAATAGTTAACCATAAAATGTTGATACCTTCCTAGTGCAATTTTATATCCAAATGGTGGTACATTCCATTCATAAAAGCCTTGTAGTACTGCAAATGCAGTTAGCTTTTTAGATTCTTCTTCTAGTTTTAAGTGATAAAATCCTAACTTACAATCAAACTTGCTAAAATAGTTATATCCTTGTATTTGTCTTATTTTTAATATCTTGTTTGGTATTGGGTAATTATATGTTATTATTTTTGCATGTAGGTTTTTATAGTCAATAACCATCCTGTTTTTCCCTCTTTTTTGTTCACTATGTTTATTTACTATAAATGCTGGGCTATTGTGTTTACTATTACTTTTCTGTATATATTGTTTTCTAATAGTTCATCTTTGTGTATTTTAAATTCCTTTGAATCATCAAAATTATATGTTAATGGTTTTTGAGTTGTTATACTATCTTTATTTACTAGTTCAATTTTCACAGTAGTTTTATGTTTTTTCCATCCCT
The DNA here is from genome assembly GCA_030864225.1 of Capsicum baccatum var. pendulum. NCBI lineage: Eukaryota > Viridiplantae > Streptophyta > Magnoliopsida > Solanales > Solanaceae > Capsicum > Capsicum baccatum. The sequence goes on from CM061551.1 coordinate 64,482,109, forward strand.
TTAATGGATCTTCACTATATAGTTGTTTTAATTTACTTTTAATTATTTCTACCTTATCTATTGAAAATATGGTCATTTCTTCCTTATTTATTGAAAATATTATTAGTTCTATCGTATCTTCATTTGTTTTTTATATTTTCTAGGTTTTGCTAATTTTTTTACTTTCTTTTATCCAATCAATTTTCTTTCTTATTTTATTAGTAACTCTTTTTGCTCTAACCTTTTGTTTACAAGCTGTTGTAAACTACCAGTGTGTTTTAGTTATTATGTGTGGGTATAGTTTATCTAAAAATGACATTCCTAAAAGCATATCTTTTGATGTTAGCTCATAATTATAAATTTCTTCTATTGTTAGTATTTTATCCCATATTGGCGATCCAAGAAAATTCTACCAAGTAAAGATTCTAGACTGAAAACTATATCTGCTAAGCTAGTAGGGGTATGCATCAGTCGGTTCGATTCGATTTTATGTGTTATTAGCAGGGGCGGACCCACACACATTTTTGGAGTGCAATGATATGAATCGACCCACGAGGAATCGAATTAAAGATGTGGAAAGTAAAGATAGATAGGAAAACGAGGATAGAAAGATAGACACGAAATTGATATCGAAAGGGCAATCGAAGGACGTATCAAATCCTAAAACTCCCTTAATGACTATCAATAGGCACCTAACTCTTAGGGTGAGGGGATTAGATTCACCTTACAACTATCGTTTCTAAGTAAAGTTTAACACATGCTTTTCTAAGCACTCAAACACTCCCATGGAGTCTCATGAATACATCATGTAAAAAATATCATCCAAAAACTAAGAAAATAAGCCTAGCTACCAAAAATTTATAGTTTGGATAAATTATATAATTAGGGACCAAAAGTGACCCAAATGTAAGAAAATACCCACTAGGGGTTGTTTTTACACGCTCTTAAAATGGTAAAGCGGATCAAAAGTTCCTTGGGCGCATGACCCTTCCAAGGGGCTTTCAATCTTTGTTTTGCACTCCTTCGACCTTGCCAAAGTCCATTGACCCTCCTAAATATGGCATCTTTTAAAAGCAATAAGGAGTCATCAAGTACCTCGAGCATCATACATATCTCATTCAAAGGTTCGGAGGTAATTTGGCTTGTATCATCCTCTCCTTCTTGAAAAGGATTCGACCTTAAATTCAAACCTTGCAAACCAAAGAAAGGACAAAAAAATACAATATCCTCATGACATGAGGGTTAGGATTAACACAAATAATCATATCATTATGCCAAGGTTGCCCACACTTAAGATATAACCAAGGATCCCCTGTTTTAAACATTACAAACTTATCGAAGAATGCACAAAGGGGTTGGCTATGGGTTTCATCAAGAGATAAGGAAATCACAAAAGTCATAATGGCATCAAATAGTTCAATAGGTAAAATTACCTTCACCTTAGGTTCCATAAGACACAATTGTTTATGTACTTTTTCAAGAGACCACATCAAAAGTGGTGCCTCAATTGGTTTTAAAGTCCACAAGATCCATATAACATTGTCATTCAAACAAGTGAATCAATTAATAAGTTTCCTACCTCTACATAAAACAAATCCAATAATAGCATGGATATCATCATAATCAAAGAGGTAGTATAGGAAGGAAACAATTGTAAAAGCATCATTCAAGGTGATATTATCTATAAGAAGGCCATTTGGCTTAAAATACATAGCACATAAGGCCCACAAGGATGGAATCAAGACATTTAAGCACATATGAATTCTTCCTTTCAAGTACATAGTCAACTTGGAATCCACAAGTTGGGATTCATGCAACTTAAGCACAAGTGTTTCAAACAAGGATGCAAAGTTTTAAGCAACACCCAAAGGAGACAATGACACATTTGCCCCCGGGTTCTTAAGAATGATACCACCTTTGAGTAGGAGGTTATCATCTCTACTCACATAATGAGGAAGGGTATCACACGAATGGAGTTTATTCAAAGTAATTTTAATAGAAGACTCTCTTCTTGACCTACAAGTGGTGAAACCTTGGTAAAAAAGGGAAACAGACAATGGTGAACTCTCTTGGTGCTTTTCATTTATCTCTTTTTTTAAAAAACCTTCATCTTGGTTGAAGTTCTTTCCTTTTCACAATGTTGGTCGCTTAAGTGGATTGTGGATCCCTGAGAAAGACTTCTCATCATAGGGAAGGATACCAACACCCTCATTCAAACTTTGCTTTTCACGTGGACCAAGCAATAAGTTGGGTATGCCACAATCACCATATCCAAATTTGGCACCGGGGTCAAATGGAAAGAGTGGCCATAGACATGGGTCTAGACAATACTCTTTTTCCCCCACTAGCTGCACCCAAACTAAAATATATACTCTCCTCATCAGCATAAACATCATCAAAAGCAAAGGGAGAGTAGAGAAAGGTATCACTCAAGTCAACTTCAACTAAGGTACCCTCATGCACGTACTCACTATTAGATTTAAAATCATCACCATGAGTATTCTTAACAATAAGGTCAAACAAAGTAGAATAGGAAGCAATTTCCAAGCAATTGATACTTTCTCTTTCAACGGAGGAATCCTCAAGAGGACACATAACACCACCAATATCAAAGGGTTTATTACTTAGGCCTTCACAAGAAGTAAGAATTCATCCTTATAAATATAAAACAAGGGTGGGGTGTCATATAAAAGATCACATCCACAATTATTTTCTAAGAAACAATTACTTATTGGGTTTCTTAAAGATTCAAGCAAATCAAAGTTATCATCACCCAATTGATTATTCCTTTCCAAAACTTCACATTCCTTTTCCTTAAGAGTACTCTCATATTTCAAGAAGTGATTTCCATCTTTATGAGGAATGTTGTCACACTATAGTGGGTTGTCATATGGAATATAGCCCTCAAGATGAGCTATATCAACAATTCTATCCACACCACTAGGTAATTCACTAGGAGTAATCTCATCATCTTCAAACAGGATATTATTCTTAAAGAGAGAAGGATCTATCTATGGAGAGGATGTAGAACATGCATGTCTATTCTCTAAAAGACCATTATCAAGTGTCAAAGATATTTCAAGCATATGATCATCTCTATGAGGATCTTCACTAAAGGACAAACTCAAAGGGTCACTCCCATTTTCTTGACTAACATTCACAATTTTATCACTCACTTGAGGTTCTCTAATCACATTACACACATCCTCAAGTGATGGACTAGTTTCGCACACAAGTTGATCAACACAATTTCCACAAGATGATGTACTATCATCTAACACAATGGCTTCAACACTAGGTGGACACAAATTAATCTTACAAGAAGAGTCAATTCGATCATCAATAGGATCAACTAGTGTATCCATACTCACAATAGGTACATCATCATCAAGAGGAAAAGAATCATTAGACTCACATGTAGGTAAGCTACTAATCACACTCAATGGGCTATTAGCCACACAATCATTTTTTTCACGCATATGAGTGTAAGAGTTAGCTATTTTACCATGGAATTCTTGAGCACATTCTTCTTTACCTTGGTGTGAAGGTCCTCCACAAGCTTTGGATTCAATTAAGATTTCCTTCGTAAGTTCTTCAAAAGGAATCTTCTATTTTAGCACTTGTTCTCTTTCGCTTACAATGTTGGTATCTACACATATGTCATTATTAAAAGAAGGACAAACAATGTTAGCTCCGATTGGTGGCAACCCCTTTCACTCCTCAAAACCTCTCATTTTTCCTTTCTTAGGTTGCCACCTTTCAATCACTTACTTCTCTCAATCGTTTGTTTCTGAATTCTTTTTGGCTTGGAGTAAGTGACCACATTGCCTTAAGATTTGGGAAGGGTAGGTGGAAAGAGATGGTTCCCCCATTGGTCTAATACAATTTGAGGCCAATTTTGCACAGTTGAAATCTTATGTTATGCAAACTAATCAGAGCCCAAGCATAAATGTCCATGTTCGAAGGGGGTCATGTCACACTACACCTCCTCAAAGTACCCATCTCGAGTGAAGGAAACCTTTACGCTCTCAAAGAATCTATAGCCTTCCAAGACGTGTGGGAAACGCTTGAACACTCAAGGTATCCCTAGATAATCAACCATAAGAGGAGTTATGTAGTTTGCGTGAAACCAATCATCAAGTATAAGAACACATCTCGAAACTCCACAAATCTCTACCCATCTTGAACATGCTTGTCTTCTTGGATCACTATTATAAAGCTTTGTAAAACCCTTCGCACATAGATTAGCCTCAAAAACTCTTTCAAGGCACTCCAAGTTTGGGTAGGAGTCCTTGCAAGTTTACTCCATGCTAAGGTCGGACCTTGAATATACTTAAGGACATATGTAGCTTGTTCAGCTTCGCTTATAACATAATCCTTGAAGACTCTTTCACATTACCATTCCCAATCAAGGTAAACTTCGGAATCCCATTCTCCTTTGAAGATAGATAGAGTAGGAAGACATTGACTCCTACTATACCCTCCATTCATACCTTGGTTCCCGCTTTCACACATTTGATCATGGCTGTATTCATAGCCCCCACAATCCCCATCTTCTTCGTAGCCATAACATTCTTCACTACAATCATAGTTTCCTATGTCGTAGTCAAAATCATACAAGGCTATCGAAGACATGTTCCCATTATATCTACTTGTACCTACAAAATGAACAAACAAGATTAGTAGTAAAGATCCTTACCAAAACTCGTATGAACTCACCATTGTGATCCTCATAATTGGAGCGATGAATGTTGAAACTTCTTATACTCTATGGACAATAAAGTGTCAATCTTTACTTTGCGAACGGAGTGGATTCTTGTTTGATCAAATCAAAGAAATAAAAACTATTTAAGGAATTGAATCAAGAAATCACAAAGAATTGAAAAAGAAAATATTTTGAAAGAAATTGGACAATGAAAAAAATAGGACTCAAGAACTAGTCAATCAACTTAGTAGATGAATTATTAGTTGATGAGTAGTTTAGGAATCAAAAGAAGAGTTTAGGAACCAAAAATATGAAATTTAGGAATCAAATGTTGAGAAAATGCAATCGAAAAGCTTGAGATGTGTTTGGAGGCTTGATTTGCGTTGGAAGGGGTCAATTTGCGTTTGGGGACCTGCTCTAGCAGGTTGGGCGCATCCCCAACGCACCTTGGATGTCCCCATACTGGTTTGACATGCATTTGGGCTGCTGCAGTAGTTCCAACGTAGGTCAAGGGAAGATGGGGCGCAAATCAGCCAACCCTCTTGGAATGATATTTTTGCCCCTCTTTTGGCCCCCCTTTGTCTTTTTTTTTGAAATATACTTGGAATCCTTTAGAAATGCTTCAGTATAAACAATTTTCCACACCTTTTATTTCTTCTTGATGGATCAAACAACTAATGTTAGCTGGAAAATTCTTCTTGAAGATAACAATTTCTTCAAGAATGTCAAGAACACGAACTTTTGCAACGTTTTCTCCTTAGCGTGGAATGAGTTGAAATTTCGAACCTAAGCACTTTTCAACATTCTAAACCTATTTTAAATATTATTTTGCACAAATTCTTCACCCAACACTTCAAATCTAGCAACACACCTTAAAAATATTGCAACACACCTTAAACTTCTTCTTTTCAAATCCAAGCTTCCAATGATTGTATAAGGCTTAATTTCACTCCGATTTAGCTCGAATTTGATGTATGGACTCTAATAGTGTTAGGAAATGAAAATATAACACACAAAATACAGGAAAAATACAAAATCTAAGACTCAAATTTTGACTTAAGACCAAAAACGTGAATAGTGACTTTTTTTGTGATTTTTGATTTTGACAACTCTTTTTGGTTGATTTTCAAGATAGCAAACCCAAGATTGACTTCATAGGAACGAGATCAAGATCGGCTCTGATACCAAATGATATGAATCGACCCTCGAGGACTCGAATCAAAGATGTGTAAAGTAAAGATAGATAGGAAAGCGAGGATGGAAAGATAGACACAAAATTGATACTGAAAGGGCAATCGAATGATGTATCAAATCCTAAAACCTACCTTAATGGCTATCAATAGGCATCTAACTCTTACGGTGACCGCAAAGGGGATTAGATTAGCTTTACAACCATCGTTTCTAACCAAAATTCAACACATGCTTTTCCAAGCACCCAAACACTCCTATGGAGTCTCATGAATACATCATGTAAAAAATATCATCCAAAAACTAAGGAAATAAGCCTAGCTACCAAACATTTATAGTTTGACTAAATATTTAAATAATTAGGGCCCAAAAGTGACCCATATGTAAGAAAAGACCCACAAGGGGCTGTTTTGACATGCTCTTGAAATGCTAGAGCGAATCAAAAGCGCTTTAGGCGCATGACTCTTCCAAGGGGCTTTCGAGCCTTGTTTTGCACTCCTTCGACCTCGTCAAAGTTCTTTGACCCTCCTTAATGGTAATCTTCCTCCATGTGGCATCTTTTAAAAGCACTAAGGAGTCATCAAGCACATCGAGCATCATACGTTTCTTATCCAAAGATCCGGAGGCAATTTAGCTTGTATCATCGAGCACCTTCTCACCCCGTTGCGAACTATAAATTACTATATAAAAATTTCTTAGAAATGATTATAGTAATTCAGTAGCACCCACAGGTCAAAAGCTTGGATGGTTGCTTTGGTTTGACATTAGCCTGAAGGTGCGTTTTCATGCCAAGCATGTGAGTTCGAACCTTGCCCAAGTGTTATTGTTGCCGTCTTTTTACCTTCCTTTCTCCTTTAGCAATCTGACTTTTCCTTTCTATGGCATTACATATTTTTCTTCTCTCTTCTATTTTTTAATATTTTTTCTAAAACAATCTTTATATGTTTTTCTTGTTTAGTTTTTAACTTCTTTTTTAACGTTTTCCCTAGCTTCTCTCATAATTGTGTTCAAATAATTGTACATTTATACTTTATATATGACCTTACATAACAACTTTATGTTAAATGTTAGCACCCACAATCCTAAAATTCTGGGTTCGCCACTGGTTATTGATTCGGTTTATCTATTTTTGATTTTTAAATATGTAAAATCAATAATCAATCAATAAGATATTCTTTTATCGGTTTTTGGTTTATTGGTTTTAGATATTTAACGGTTCGACTTTCAATTTAACCGATAAGAAAATAATCATAAATAGAAACAATAACAACTGAAATAAAAAAATAAAATCTTAGTTATCGCCTAAATCCCACGCAATGCATTTAGTTTACAAGAATCTTCAAACTTGAACCGAATGTTAGTTTGAAAAAAAAAGTTGATTCCTAATTGTTGGAAGCTACTAAATGCTTCAAACTTTTCAATACAACAATACCCGTATTCTATATTTTGCCTTTGTGGCCCTGAATAGGATAATACTTTGAGAATCACTGAATTGTGAATAAGTAGTGTGTGTGTGCATATATATATATATATATATATGCACAACAATACCCGTGTTTTATATTGAGCCTTTGTGGCCCTGAATCTGTTAATACTTTGAGAATCACTGAATTGTGAATAAATAGGATATATATATATATATATATATATATATATATATATATATAATATAATATAAATATTTTTATATATAATATAAATAGGGGTAAAACAATAACTTAGTGTATCCTTACTGGGTTATCGGTTTAACCGATAACCCAATAAGCTAAAATCGAAATCGAACCGTTTACCCAATAAATTTTTTTTATAAAACCAATAAAAAATCGTTAACCCAATAAACCAATACCAATAACCTATTAGTATTTTTTTTCAGTTCGATTTATCGATCGGTTCAATTTTTGCACACTCCTACTGGCTAGTATTAATTAATGAGTTAAACTGTCGTGTAAATAAATTGTCAACTTATTCGGCCTTTTCGGCCTTTTCTGCTTATTATCGAAGCTCAAGATGAAATTGTTAGTAGGCCTACAAGTACAACAATGCTAATATTTGAGGCTATAACGGGCACATGTTGCACATATACAGAAAGGTCACATGCAGCATACATACTTGCTTTGAATTTCTCTTTACCATCTTGGATTCTTTAATTCAAAAGATATTTTAAACTTAAGCATGTTAACTTTAGTGTTATCCTGTACCATGCTGGGGTATATAATTTTAGAAGACCTTTCAAATTTTCTATTTGTAACTTGTAAGAAAAACATTAGAAAAGGAGGAAGGTGTTATGTTAAAAAATTTTTATTTTTAAGAAACATTATTAATTATCTAAAAAAATGAAAAGGAAAAAAATAGAGAAAGTTGGCTAGCGTGGCAATCTTTTGTCATTGGTTGTTACAAAATCTATATTTAATTTTTCATCAACTTCAAACAAGCAACTTATCAACTTTCAAATGAAGTTTTAAAAACTCCAAATATCAGTTCAAACACTTGAATAACTATCAATATAAAGTTAAAACTATATAATCTGAAAAAATAGTAAAACCAACTTGAAGAAAGAGATGAAACGGAAAGAATCACGTCCACCGAATTCACGGTGTGTCCTTAAAAATTTATTTTCCTCAAATACCCAAGGTTAAAATGATTGACTTCAGCAGATAGCGGTATCTCAAATTTGCTGAACGGCAAACTTACTCAACAGTTTGTTAATCACACTAGAGTTTTTTAAGAAGAAGAAGATGCGCGTGCAGGTCATCATTTCACTCCGAAACAGTGCCTCGAAGGATCGCGTTTCTTCCAGGTGAGTTGTGACATGCCTACGGAAATGAAGAAAATATTATCAATCTCATTTTGAAACAGTGCTTCAAAGGGTCACCCTTCAAGGTGTGTTGTGACATGAAAATATTTTCTATTGGGTTAAAACTTCACTAATTCTCAAGATTTTAGTGAATTTTGTCCTAAAAGAATACCTCTCGATCATTTCCCCAATTTGAAGTGGAAGCTAAGCTAGCAACCATACAATGGTTGTGAGGCTTGTCATGTTCTTGCCTCACTAACCACATGAAGAAGTGCTCCTCAATATAAGCATAAGAATGTTCTTTTCTCCCATCAATATGGAGGAACTTTACTTCCTTAAAGTGAAAACACAATTCATTTGTTCCCTTCATTTTCTATTCACATTTACTCCTAGACTCAACATCTTTTACGCTATCAATTCAGCTAACTCGTTGTAGTTGATAATCTGACTTAATTTTTAAGCTACTAATCTTACTTACTATTATAAATTGTTACTTATAATACTTCAAACTGATAATGGTGTAAGATTTCTTTTGCTTCTTTTTACTCTGGTACTGCACACAAAATAAAAATTTGTAAGATTTCTTTTGCTTTTTTTTACTCTGTTGCTGTACACAAAATTACACTTTGATCAAGTTACTGTACCTCAAGACAACAAAGAAGAATGCACATCATCAAGACATTAATCATTCAACCAAATGACACGATCAGTAAAATATTAATAATACATATTGATCATTTACGTATTCTCCCAATACAAATTCAAGGACGACTTAAAATAGCACCTTCACCTAAATACATACATACATATTACTCCATCTCTTCTCTTGTAAGCATAGATGAGAAAGATAAAATAACCTTGCTATATACTACAGTGCTATAACTTGCTTTAAAACACTATAAGCCTCAACTATAAAGAAAATGGAAGGCCAAACGTTATTAATTCTGGTTCTTCTTTCACCAAGCTAAGCGGCGGAAGGGTTAGTAACGTGGTGAAAGCCACCGCGGGCCACAGAAAGCGCTGACATGCATGAATTTGTTATTAATATTAATGACATTGTTCTTGGATCGAGAAACTTATCATTGTATATATCTCTCCAATTTTTTACGAGCATCTTGGTGTCTTCTCTCTCAATGTTTTCTTCCTCTCCAGTGTATCTCCATGGTTTAGACCCTGCTGCACAGTAATGAACAACTTTCACCTGCTCAACCTCGACATTCTCTGGTTGGCGCCACAGCATGGCCAAAACTAAGTTGTACTTAATTGAAATTGCCTTGTAAATGTCCTCGACGAACATGTTCAATAGATCCTGCACAAGCCCACACTCAGAGGCGAACCCAGGATTTGAGTTTGACGGGTGTACCTTTATATTTAAACATAATAATTGATAGTGCCAAAGTTCGACATATAGTTCTTTGAAAACTTAATATTATTAAATATCATTAATTTGGTTTAATATGACAGAAGAGTGTTATTCACCGTACTTGAATTCGATGCACTTTTATATTTTCAACAATAATAGAGAGTTTTTGAAAAATAGAAAATCTGATAGATTTGTTTGCTAAATGGTTGCTACGAGAAAATGTTGGATTTAAGCCTATTTCAAACTTTAAATTGCTAATTTTTAAATAGAAAATAAATCAATGATTAAAAAATAAAAGTAAATTAAACATTATATAGTATACGATAGGGGGAATTTACCTTTTTAAATTGGAGAAGAGCTTGTATTTTTGGAATAAAATTTAAAATACATAAATAATGTGTGTGTCAATGTTGTCTGGGGGAGAGAGCAGCAATAATGCTACAACAAATTGTACTTGGAAAAAGGAGCAATAAAACAATTGTAGTTGGGTGAGTTTCGAACCCAAGTCCTCCACCCAAAAAGAACATTTTATGCTACAAGTTTAACCACTGCACTAACACAATCAATTGTTTTTGAGGGTGCACAACATATATTTAGTTAAATTCACTGGTATATATCCAGATATACAACCTATATATACAGAGTTTTTCTCGAGGCTAGCGGGTGCACGTGCACCCTCTACTCTATACGTAGGTCCGCCTCTGCCCACACTCTAGTCATTTTGACAAGATTTTAAGGGGTAAAATTCACAAGTGATGACTTTTCAACCCCCGTAATTGTAATATAACTATTGTCATGAGATATCAGAATAAACAAATGAAATTTTAAAATTTTATGAAGTTTCACCTGTGAAATTTGAAACTCCGTAACAAAGACCATTTTTCAAATACATAGATAAAGCATCCCCTATCAAACAACAAAAATAAATGACAAGATCAAGATTAAGGTTACCTGTTCAGCAAATAACATAGGAGGAGTTACTTCAAGGGTACTTGAAAGGTCATTGTAAGTGCGGAGACCGGGTTCAAATCGGACATGCCAGCGTTGAAATAGAGACTTGGCTTTGGTCCTAAATCTTCTTCAGGCCACTGGACCTTATCTGGACACGGTTGGCAATACCCAATATTGTATTGTGGGCTGTGGCTCCAAGTCTTCTCATAGAAATAGTCCATAACAACATAGAAATAGTCATCTGGCAAGTCAAACAAGTGATCTATGTTCTCAAACACCTGTATATCTCTATCCAAGTATATCATCTTATTATACTCCACAAACTGCATTTACTCACCACAAGAATATAAAAAGTTAGCAGTTAGCACCAATTTAATCTCTTATATATATATATATATATATATATATATATATGAAAAATTGGTCACAAAAGAGTGTAACTTGTAAGCGTGTGTTCGGTATGAGAGAAAATGTTTTGATGTTTCTCACAAAAAATTAGTGGAGTTTTTTACTTAATTCTTTTGTATTCGATACATATGAAAAAAATATTATTTTAAAATATTTATTTGTAAAAACTGAACATAGCATGAGAGTCAGTCACGTTACACGCTTGACATGTAATAAAATCTGCACACCGTAAATGTATGCACCTAAATTCAAAATTAAAGATTACGACTGAATACACATATAGTGCAAAAAATTGAAGTTAAAACTCAAATCCAAAACTTAACAAGAAGCTATTGGGTATGTTGAGATTATTATGTGAAAATTATACTTGAAGACATTTAATTAACAGTTGAAAGTTAGTTAGCAGTCATTTTTCAGTTGACAACTTTGACTGTCACTATTACTGTTTCATTACCTTCCAAATTAGTTAGTTAGTTGATTCCCCTTGCCAGCTAAGAGAATATGTTATAGATGATTTTAGAAGCATTATATGATTCTATAAATATCACTCAAGTTGAGTGAAAACAGTTATCACTGCAATAAGCTTCTTGTTTACTGCCTAACAGTGAGCACTTTGTTTCTTCCTTCTTCATTACTGATTCTATGTTCCATTACTCTTTGAGAATATATATTTGAGAGCTTATCTAATAGATTTTCACATGGTATCAAAGCAGCGATCACATTAAATACATACGTTGCTGGAGTTTGGATCTCTATCTACTTGGAGTTTAGATCTCAAGCTGTAATCTATGTTGTTACAGCAACTTTTTGATTTGTCTCAGTAAAGGTTTGGTTTCTATTGATCATAGAGTATTCTTTCCTTGAAATTACTTAAATCATTGTATTGTGTTTTCGACTCTTCTTCTCTACAATTGAACTTAGCTGATCTGGTTAGTTTAGATGACATCTAAAACATATTCGAGTGATCCTTTATACATAAGAGCTTCAGAAGTGTCTAGAGCCACTTTAATTCCGATAAAACTCACTGGATATGAGAATTATGGTAAATGGAGTCGATCAATGCGAATTGCATTATTAGAAAAGGGGAAATATGGTTTTGTCACCAGAACTTATATCAAATCTAATTACAGAGAAGAACTATATGAACAATGGGAGACTTGCAATGCGATTGTGCTTTCATGGTTAATGAGTACTGTAAGTGCAGAGTTATTGAGTAGGATAGTGTATGCAACTAGTGGATTTGAAGTATGGGAAGACCTAAAGGAGCATTTTGACAAGGTGAATTGTATGAGATTATATCAATTACATAGGGATATCAACACTTTATCACAGGGTACTATTTTTGTGGCAACCTATTTTACTAAATTAAAGAATCTATGGAATGAATATGATGCATTAATCCCAGCACTATCATGTGCTTGTTCGAAGTCAAAAGAGTATGCAGATCACCTGTATGAGCTAAGATTTCTTCATTTTTTAAGTGGGCTGAATGATTCCTATGACTCAGCTAGAAGACAGATTTTACTTAAAGGTGTTACACCTACTCTTAATGCAGTAATTAACTTGTCCAGTCAGCATCACTGTTAAAATAGATCCCATTGCAATGCAAGTGAATAGAGGGCCAAATGCAAGTTTTGGAAACCAAGGATATAAAGGAAAAAATATGATTACTGTCACTTCGGTGGTCATACTAAAGAGAATTACTATAAGTTGATAGGTTATCCTAATGATTGGAAACAAAGAAAAATGCAGCAGAATTACAATAATTGGGGTCCAAGAGGATATAGTCATTAGGGATATGGCAGCAAAACTGGACATGATGCAGGTTAAGTTAACCAATATGCAGGTCAAGTTAACTTACACAAAAGTTTTATGCTGCAGGACATGGTGTGTCAACAAGTGATGAAGGGAACAAAGAGATCAATCATGCTGCTTTGTCCAAGGGGCAAGGTTTTACTAATACAAAATATAGACAGATCATGGAGATGCTGAACAGAGATCCACAAGATGTGAAACAAGCCAACATATCAGGTATAGTCACATGTTTATCATCTCATGTTGTGTCACAAGAGGGGATAGTTGATTTTGGTACTATTCACCATATAACAGCAGATAAAATCATGTTGTCTATAAGTAAAATAGTTAGGCCAAGAGTGGACAAGGTAAATCTTCCAAATGGTGCAGAAGTCGAAATCTCACATACCGGTGAAGCAGTAGTTTTGTAGAATGTAGTAGTGAAGGATGTGTTGTTTATGCCCGATTTCAAGCTCAACTTACTGTCTGTATCCAAGGTTACTAAGCAGTTGTTTTGTTTTATATCCTTCTACCCTAACTTTTGTGTCTTCTAGGATCTCTAAAATGTCAGGGTGAAGGGGATTGGTAGAGAAAGAGGAGGTCTATACATTCTCAGAGGTGAATAGGAAGATAAGGATTCACACAAAAGGTTAAGAAAGCTGATAGCAGAAGTAGCATAAAGGATGTCAGTTTATGGTATAGGAGACTTGGACATCCATCTTCTCAAGTATTAAAGCTTTTAGATCTTTTAAGTCATAATAAGGACATTGAGTTGCTAAACAATTGTCATATATGTCCATTAGCTAAACAAACTAGGTTAACATTTTCTATTAGTGACACTAGATCTGTTGCATACTTTGGTATTGTACACATGGATCTATAGGGACCTTATAAGAATCCAACCTTTGATAAGAAGCATTATTTTTTGACAGATATGGATGATTACAGTAGGTATACTTGGGTTCATTTATTGCAGCTTAAGTCTAAAACCATTATGGCTCTTAAAAATTTCTTGATCATGATCAATAATCAGTTTGGTGCTACTGTAAAAACTATAAGAACAGACAATGGAACAGAGTTTTTTAACTCAAAGTGCTCAGATTTGTTTAAGTCCTTAGGTATCCTGCATCAAAGTAGTTGTACACATACACCACAACAAAATGGTGTTGTGGAGAGGAAACACAGACATATCTTGAATATTGCTAGAGCCATTAGATTCCAATCTCATACACCCATCAAATTTTGGGGAATACTTATTCAAACTACAGTATATTTGATGAATAGGCTACCATCATCTTTTATTGGTGGTAAGAGCCTTATGAGTTATTATTTTCTAAGGTTCCTTCCTTAGTATATTTGAGAGTGGTTGGTTGCTTATGTTATGTTTCAGTGTTACCTAAGGGTGAAAAATTCTTTGAAAGAGCTAAGCCTTCAGTATTAATGGGATATGCTACTTCACAAAAGGGGTACATACTGATGGAATTGAACACAAATAATTTGTTTGTCAATAGAGATGTTGCATTTCAAGAGCATGTATTCCCTTTTGCAAATAAGCAAACTGAGAGTGATTCATCAGATTTTTTACAATTGCATGAAGATTATGGCCATGAGATAGATTCAGATATTGTCAAAGATAGTACACCTACTCAACCCTCAAATGTAGAAGTATTACCTTAAGACAGTTAAAATCTTGATCAAGCATCTGAGTCAATGTCATTATAGGAGTACTTACCTGATGATAATTCTATACATGTTCCTGCAAAGGCAGATGATGCTTAACATCCACCAAGAAAGACCTTAAGAGTGACTAGAGAGCCTATTTGGTTGAAGGACTATACTACCAGTAGTAGGAGGAAAGGTACCAGGTATCCTATTGCTAGCCACTTATCATATGACAACACTACAGATAACTATAAATGCTATGTGAATGGTTTATCTGCTCTAGTAGAACCACAACATTTTAGCCAAGCTGCTATAGATGAAAGATGGATTCAATCCATGAATTTGGAAATTCAAGCTCTTGAGGACAATAAAACCTGGGAAGTGGTGGAGCTACCACTAGAAAAAAGTGCCATTGGATCAAGATGGGCGTATAAGATCAAGTACAAAGAAAATGGAGATGTTGAAAGGTTCAAGGCAAGGTTAGTAGCTAATGGATACAGTCAGCAGGAAGGGCTAGACTATCATGAGACCTTTTCACCTGTTGCCAAAATGGTAACTGTTAGGTGTATCATTGCTCTAGCTGTATCAAAAGGATGGTACCTCTATCAGATGGATATGTATAATGCCTTTTTGCAAGGTGATCTAGATGAGGAAGTGTATATGCAATTTCCTGAAGGTTTTCAGCAAAAAGGACACCACAAGGTTTGTAGGTTACTAAATTCATTGTATGGGCTCAAACAAGACTCAAGACAATGGAAAATCAAGCTCACTTCTTCCTTGTTATAAGTTGGATTCACCCAGAGTGCATATGATTACTCTTTATTCACTTTAAAGAAGACAACATGCATGGTTATAATCTTGGTGTATGTGGATGATTTGCTTATTACTGGAGACAACAAAGATATG
This sequence comes from Capsicum baccatum var. pendulum, assembly GCA_030864225.1. Classification (NCBI taxonomy): domain Eukaryota; kingdom Viridiplantae; phylum Streptophyta; class Magnoliopsida; order Solanales; family Solanaceae; genus Capsicum; species Capsicum baccatum. Next base: position 64,497,859 of record CM061551.1, read on the forward strand.
ATCATAGTAGCCAAGGAGGCATTGCATCAACAATTTAAGCTTAAGGACTTAGGTGAGCTTAAATACTTCTTGGTATTGAGGTGTTGAGATCCAAACAAGGAGTTATCCTAAATCAGAGGAAGTATTTGCTAGAACTGATTTTAGAAACAGGTCTTGCTGGTGCAAAACCAGCATCTACACCTATGGAATCTAATGCTAGACTAACCTCAGTCGAGTTTGATAAAGCTACAGGAATCACAAATAATGTAATCATGACGGATGTTACTTCTTATCAGAGATAAGTGGGAAAGCTTATGTATGCCACAATCACTAGACCTGACATTAATTATGCAGTTCAAACTCTAAGTCAGTTTATGCAGAAGCCTAAAAAGTCCCATTTGGAAGCTGCACATAGAATTGTGAGATATTTGAAAGGCTTAGTAGGTCAAGGCATTTGGATGGAACCTCATAGAATTACAGACATAGTTTGCTGGTGTGACTCTGACTAGGTAGCATATCCTAACACTAGAAGATCAGTTACAGGTTGTGTGATTCAACTTGGTAGTTCTTTGGTCTCATGGAAGTCTTCAAAATAATATACAATATCTAGGAGCTCTGTAGAGGCTGAGTATAGAAGCATGGCTTCAGCAGTAGAAGAACTCACTTGGTTGGATGGTTTATTCACTGATCTAGGTATTTCTATTCATAAACCTATTACAGTGTTGAGTGATAGCAAATCTGCCATTCAATTGGTAGCCAATCCGATATTTTATGAAAGAACTAAACACATTGAGATTGATTGCCATTTCATTCGAGATAAGGTCAAGGTAGGGTTGATCAAGACTATTTATGTACCCACGCATCATAGGGTGGCATATATCTTAACTAAAAGTTTGAGTCATGAACAACATTCTCATCTTTTGAGCAAGCTTGGTGTGCTAAACATCTTGCACCCTTCAGCTTGAGGGGGCATGTTGAGATTATTACATGAAGATTATACTTGAAGACAGTTAATTAACAGTTGAAAGTTAGTTAGCAGTCATTTTTCAGTTGACAGCTTTGACTGTCACTGTTACTGTTTCATTACCTTCCAAATTAGTTAGTTAGTTGATTCCACTTGCCAGCTAAGAGCATATGTTATAGATAATTCTATAAGCATTGTATGATTCTATAAATATCACTCAAGTTGAGTGAAAATAGTTATCACTGCAATAAGCTTCTTCTTCACTGCCCAACAATGAGCACTCTATTTCTTCCTTCTTTATTACTGATTCTATGTTCCATTACTCTTTGAGAATACATTTGAGAGCTTATCTAGTAGATTTTCACAAGGTACTTCTCAGATGCAGAGTTTAGAGTAATTGATGACGTAATAAGCCATAACATACTGAGTCTGATTCTTAGAAGGATAAATAGGCTCGATCTCCCTGACTATACAACCTTGGTTGATCAGTATGTTGCGGTGTTCCTCTGGGACGTTAGGTAAAACCGCCAACACAGGAGGGTAAGTAGATTTCACCTTTCTCAATCCTTTAGCCAAACCAATAACACATTTTTACATAGTCATTTTCACCTTTCAAGAATGTCACATAGGCACGGCTAGGCAAACTTGCTGTAATACCACGACCATTCCTTAAGCCTAGATTTGTCTTTTGAGTGGATAGGGGTGGATTCCAAAGTGATTGATGTTTATATTATGTTGTATTTCTCTAATTTCTAATTTCAATCATGTAGATCATTGAATAAGCTTTCCATCGATACTAATTTTATCAAAATCCAACATCGGACGAGGAAGTTATGGTCATTTTACTGAGCGTTGTCAGGATCACGCAGGTTTGACGGTCGATTTGGTGGACCGTCAAGTCCTTGGCAAACCGTCAGTTGTCCCATCAAGCCAAGGTAGTAACCCCTTTTTCTAGCCATCGTGCGACGACCAAAATGGTGGGCCGCCAAAAATTTAATGGACCATCAAGGGGACCATTAAGTCGAGGCAGAATGTCCCATTTCTGGCTCCTGAGTGATGGACTATCTGGTGGACTGTCAGTTTCCTGATGGATGGTCACTTCGTCCATCACGTCGAGGTAGAATTTCCTAGTTTTTTCACTTAAGTTACGAATGATCTGGTGGACCATCAGTTGCTCTGACGGATCGTCAGTTCGACCATCACAGACCCCGATCGACAGTTTTTACCTTATTTTTAAAAGGCCATTTTGGTTATTTCTGCCCCTTTTGGTCTTATATATATATATATATATATCCAAGTATAGAAGAGCCATTCATTTTCTCGTCATTCTCTTCCAAGAAATATCTAGAGAACTAGGGTTTCTTTTTTCCAAATCCAAATCATCTCTAAGAAATTTAAGAATCTCCCATAGATTTCTCCAAATTGTTCAAGAATTAAGTTCCCCAAGTCAATGGTATCAAGAATCTTAGCCTAAAAGTGTGAGAAATAAGTTCCAATCAAGTCTCTTATTCTCAAATTTATAATCCAAGGTGTGTGGGGCTTGAACAAGAATATCCTTTCATTCTTGTGCCCAAAGAATTGATTTTTACTATTAAAATTTCATAATCTTTGCAAGTGGGTTTACGCCCAAATTACTTTATTGATGAATTACGAGATTTGAGTTAATTAAGTTTGTTATTATGATTTATTTACCATTATATTTCTTAAATTGAGGATTTATGCCATGAGATGCATATTGTTATTACGTATTGATAATTTCTAAATGATTTGAGATAAGTGTCATGATTCAAGCTTTTCTATGAAATGTTGATTATTGAATATATACATTGATATTTGGGACTGAAAGTCAAGAATGAGTCTTTTGATGTCTTCCTAAAGTTTTGACATTTGACATGATTTGATGAGCAATACACTTGATGTTGAGGAAGATTGTTTCGATTTTTAGTCGAGTTAGGAATCCACAGTTGTATATAATTTACAGATGAGATATAGATATGTTTTGGTCTCTATGATAAACCCATGAGTTGATATTGATTAAGATGGATTTTCTAACGTATTTTGAGATGAGTCTGGGAGGAGTATTTAGCACCGAGTGGAAAATGTGGTATATCTCCAAAAATACGTGCCACCGTAGGATTGATATTGATAATTATGGGCCAGAGGACGAGTATGGGATTGTGATAACAAAATTGAGGTTGTACTCCCTGGCAAGAGTACGACGCTCCTGCCAATGTGGGGCTCTCTCCTTAGGAGGGCAAAACGTTGGACTCCATGCGACTCACATGGTTTAGTTTATGTCAGTTATAAGAAACTCCCAAGTACATAATGATCTAAGTTTCTTGCGTTACCAATTCAGTCTAAGTCATGAGTTAAAGAGTTTGAGTTGAGTCTAATGATTTATGAGATTTATGAAGCATGTGTTATTATTGATGATTTATGGAAATTATGTTTCAGGAAATTCAAGCGAAGAGAGTCATTATTGTCAACATGCATGATTTTATTTTATATTTATGATATTATTTAAAAACATTGCATACACCCCCACATACTCAGTACATTCCAAAGTACTGATTCCCATACTCTTCTATGCTCTATATTTCCTCGTGATGTAGGTTCAGGTGCTCAGTCTAAGCAGAAACAGTTATCTTCGAGTAACTTCATCTACATTTCTACAGTTGGTGAGTCCTCATTGTTCGACGACCTATGTCCTTGATTTTGTCTTATTAATAGATGGTTGTTTCTTTTTCGTTCAGTAAGAGTCAGTTGGGGGATCTGTCCCAATAGCTCCTCAGTCTTATGTAGTAGACGCTTTGTCAGACTAGAGTACCATCATGTACAAAATTTTAGTATTTTATTTGTACAAGATAGTATTTCTCTGTATTCCAGTATGTTCATAACATGATTATCCTTCCTTATTACAGCGTCATTATTGTAATAGTGAGTTATAGAAGTGAAGACAGGCTTAGAGGGTTAGCTTGAGGTTACGTGTGGCCTTAAGTACCGTGTGATGTCCCAGGATGAGATCTTGGGGTGTTACAAGCTTGGTATCAGAACCTAAGGTTCAAAGATTCCTAGGGAGTCTGACAAACTGCATTATGTAGAGTCTTGATCATCGGTGTGTAGCGCACCACATCTATGAGCAAGAGGCTACGGGACATTTTAGGAAAAAGTTATTTCTTTCTTTCAAAGGTTGATCATGCCTACGACTATTTCTCTCTGCTATTAATTTGTACTCTCTTTTGATAGAACTCTTTATTACTTAGCCTATAAATCTGACGATCAAAGATCTCAACTGGGACGTCTTTGTAGGAAAGGCTATCCTTAACGTCCATATATTCTAAAGGAATAATTACCGCTGAATCACCAATAAATTTCTTCAATAAAGAAACATAAAATACCGGATGTACTGACGCCAAATCTGTAGGCAACTCTAGCTCATAAGATACTTTCCCAAAATGACTCAAGATTCTATACAGGCCAACATAGCGGGGACTGAGCTTTCCTTTCTTGCTAAATCTCTTTACTCCATTCAAAGGCAAAATCTTCAAATAAACCAAATCACCAACCTCACACTTAAGATCTCTTCTCCTCACATATGCATAAGATTTCTGGCAACTTTGGACTGTCTTCAGCCTTTTCCGAATCAACTGAACTTTCTCCATCGCCTCAAACCTTGAATCTAAACCTATCAAAGCAGCTTCACCTATCTTAAATCAACCAATAGGAGATTTACATATCCTCTCATGGAGAGTGTCAAATGGAGACATTTGAATACTGGAGTGATAGCTGTTGTAGGCAAACTTAATCAAAGGTAAGTGGTCATTCCAACTACCTTTAAAGTCAATAACATATGCCCTCAACATGTACTCTAAGGTCTGCATGTTCCTCTTTGCCTGACCATCTTTCTGAGGATGAAAAGATGCACTGAGATTAACTTGGGTGCCAAGACCTTTCTGAAAATCCTTCCAAAAGTTTGACGTAAACTGAGTATCTCTATCTGATATGATAGACAATGGAATCCCATACAACTTGACAAACCCTATAATATAAAGCTTGGCATAATCCTCAGTAGAGTACGAAGTATGAACTAGCAAGAAATGAGCTGATTTGGTCATTCTATCGACAACGACCCATATCAAATCATGCTGACGACGCATATGAGGCAACCCTATCACAAAATCCATATTCATCACTTCCCATTTCCAAGTGGGGATGATAAACTCGTACAAGGTACCACTAGGCGTTTGGTGCTCAACATTGACCTACTGATAATTTAGACACTGAGCCAAAAACCCTGCAATATCTTTCTTCATACCACTCTACCAGTAGATTTCCTGCAAATCATGATACATCTTAGTGGCTCCTGGGTGAATAGAATACAGTACACCACACACTTTCTCTAAAATCCGTTGCTTCAAACCATCAACACACAAAACACATAATCTACCCTTATAATAAAGTACACCATCTCCTTCTTGGGATAAAACTTCTATCTTTTGATCTCTAAATGCCTACTTCAACTTAACCAAACTAGGATCCCTGTCCTGCTTTTCTTTTACTTTAGCAACCAATGAAGATTCCGAACCATTCTGGACCTATATACTAACCTCAGCTGAATAAGCCAACCAAACATATAATCTAGCAAGATAATGAAGCTCACTGAATAATGTTTTTTTATCTCCCTTAACATGAGAAACACTACCCATAGACAATCTACTAAGGGCATTGCCACTACATTGGCCTTGCCCAATTGATATAACACACTCATATCATAATCTTTTAGAAACTCAAGCCACTTTCTTTGATGAAGATTCAGATCTTTCTGTATGAACACATATTGTAAACTCTTATGATTAGTGAACATATCAGCATGAATTGCATAGAGATGATGTCTCTAAATCTATAAGGCAAAGACAACAGCTGCCAACTCAAGATCATAGGTTGGATAATTCTTCTAATGGGGTTTAAGCTGCCTCAAGGCATAGGCTATGACCTTGCCTCTCTATCTTAAAACATAACCAAGACCAACTCTAGAAGCATCACAGTAAACTACAAATCTATTTGAACCATCCGGCAAAGTCAAGACTAGAGCAGAAGTGAGTAGAGTTTTTAACTCCTAAAAACTCTTCTCGCATGAATTTGACCACTGAAATTTGGCTTTCTTCTGAGTCAATTGAGACTGGGGGATGCAATATAAGAAAACCCTATAACAAACTGCCTGTAATATCCAGCCAAACCTAAGAAACTCCTAATATCTAATGGAGAGATGGGCATTCGCTAGTTTCTCACTACTTTAGTCTTTTGAGGGTCAACTCTAATGCCATCATCGAAAATAATATGGCCAAGAAAAGCTACTGATCTCAACCAAAATTTGCACTTGCTGAATTTGGCGATTAACTAATAAGCTATAATGGTCTACAACACAATTCCCAAATGGTCTGCATGATCATTCTCACTACGAGAATAGACAAGGATATCATTAATCAAGACTATAAAGAGCATGTACAAGTATCATTTGAACACCCTGTTCATCAAGTTCATAAATTTTTAGGGGAATTTATTTGTCTAAAAGACATAACTAGGAATTTGAAGTGACTATACCGAGTTCTGAAAGATGCCTTTAGAATGTCATATTCTCTGACTCTAAACTGAAGATAGCCAGATTCGAGGTCTATCTTAGAGAAATAACTGGCACCCTGAAGTTGGTCAAACAAGTCATTAATTTTGGGGAGTGGATAACTGTTCTTGATTATGACTTTATTTAACTAACAGTAGTCGATGCACATACTGAGATAACCATATTTATTATGCACGAATAAAACTAGATCACCCTATGGAGGAATACTAGGCCTAATGAAAACCTTATATAAGAGATTTCTTAACTGTTCTTTCAACTTCTTAAGATTAGTTGGGGCCATTCAGTAAGATGGAATAAAGACAGGCTGGGTATTTGGAAGGAGATTTATTCTGAAGTCAATTTTACTTTTTGGGAGAAACTCCGAGAAGATCCTCAGGAAACATATCTGGAAATTCCCTTACAACTGAAACTGTCTCGAAACTTAGATTTGCAGAACTAAAGTCTTTGACTCAAACAAGTTAGTAAATATACCCTTTAGATATCATCTTTCTTACTTTAAGATAAGAAGTAACCTGTCCCCTATGCACTATTCCATATCCAGAAGCTCCTGTGGATCCCCCTCAAAATTAGATCCCAAAAACAAAGAGACATTCATCTGAGTGAAATCCAAAATCCTGGAACAAAACCCACTATACTAGATTTAGCCAATTCGAGTGCGGATAGGGATTCCCCCATAGATTCACTGCAACTGTACTTGCCACTGGATTGGCTGGAAAAATGGCTTACTGGTTATTCTAGGCATCTACGGACTGGGCTAAGGTAGTGAAAGCAACCCTAAATTTAGCGTGGGAGATATGTTCATTCAGGGGATCTTCATGAATAGGTGGGGGTGCAGGCTAATACCCTTTCCTAGTTTCGTTGTTTCTCCTTGAAGGCATTGTCTATAAACGCATTAAAGGATGAGTTAGAAAGAGATTTTAAATAGAGCTTATGCTCTTTCACACGACATGAACACTGAAAAAGGGAAAATTTCCTAAAACATTCCATAGACTCTTGTCTATAAGTGTGGCACGCTTCACACCCATGCATAAGACTTTACTAAACATCGCTTTCAGACTCTCTAGGACACTTTAAAACCTTAGACTCTGATACCAAGTTTTGTCACGACCCGAGGCTACCCCTTAGGTGTGACAATGGTGTTTACAACCACAAGCTAACCCATGGGATGATACTTGCTGTGAGCGTTAAGGGAAATATTAATACATCACATGTGCGGAAGGTAAGCTAATAAGATACTATAAAACTAGATACCAAAATACGTATCAAAATATGTATGACTTATCTGATGGAATACTAGAAACCAGATATCTATTTGAAAATAACTGATAACACTAAGATGACTGAATGACTGTCTAACTGATTGTCTGAAAGCCTCTAAACATCATGAGGAGTTATCGGGACAGACCCCCAACTAACTCCAACTGGTTGAACATAAGAAATCACTGAAGTAACTGAAATAACAAATCATGTCCTTAATGGACGAGGACTCACCACTACTATTGCTGAGTAACACTGAGCTGTCTAAGTGTTATTGAGAAATTGTGCATTCGAAGCTATGTTATAAGACAACATAACGCAGAGAAAAGTATGCGGTCAGTACTTTGAATATACTATATATGAGATAAAGTATGGATGAAATGAATGAGGTATTCGAGCATAAATGCATGAACATATGATGTCTAAGAATGCAAGACCAAGCATAAACATGGTTGTAAAATAACATATAATCTGAAAGACTGAAAGCTGTATAACTGAATAACTGGAAATCTATACACTTAGTTAAGAAAACCTGAAAAGAATTACACTAATCACTGTACTGAGACTATAGGAGGTATCATATAACCGATATGCCCCAACCTGAGCTAATCAGGGTCCAACTTGTAACCCCAGTTGGAAGGGTGTCAGTACCGTGCCACGGGTACTAACACTAGCTATGTGGATCAACTAAACTGGTGTCCTAAAGACTAAGAAGTCACCCTCTATTGACAGGTGCCCTCATGAGATATATGTCAAACCTCGACTGGAATATGGACATCTTAAACCTGCGCTGGCTACGTAGTTTTGGAACTTAGGGACTACTACTAAAGGTTACACCCTCTATTGGCGGGTGTGCCCCCATCCCTGGATTTGGTCGCTACTAAATCCTACTCCCAACTGAACTGACACTGGCACTGGACTGAAATAAACTCGATTGAACAATATTACATAACTGATAGTGCTCATCATGATCATAAATATCTAAGTAAATAATAAGAATTATGGTTTCACTAAATTATTACTTGAAAGATCTAAAATCATATTAACACATAGGTATCGGGTGTTCATAACCACCAACACTGAATGACCATAAAGCATGATATCAACAATTTAAACTGTAGGATGGTAATCATGGTTGGATGACCGAAAACATAGATATTTCATCAAATATATGAGAATTATGAACTGGAACATAGGAATGTGTTAGACATAGGAAATTAACATGATTACATGGCTAAATTCATAAATTGGGGATTTAACATAAAATTCACTTGAATCATGACATAAGAAATTGTAGTTTAAAATATGAATTAATCTAATCTTTCATGGGATCATACCTGATTATGAAATTAAGTTCAATTACTAAGGAAAGACGTGGATTTAATCCATATTGAGAACATAAAACTCTATAATATAAGACAAGTCCATACTTTAGTTGAAAAGAAGGTTTTTGGGCTCCATGGGTGAAAAGGACCCATGGATAAATATCCCACATACCTAAAGTAGAAGCTTAGGGGAAATTTCTTTGAAGTTGTTCTTGACCTTAAGAAACCCTAGCTGTTTGGGTAAGATGAAGAAACCATTTTCTCTTGATTCTATTTAGTAAATTGATGTTTAATGATTTAAATTGGGGATTTGGGGCCTTTTATACCTACTTTGTGAAGCCAAAATAACATAGGTTTGGCTTTTAAGGGAGTCGGGAAAGAGAAAAAATCCCCTAGAAAAATGTACAGAAAATCACATTCCCAGTCGGTACGAGTTGACCTTACGACTCATATGTTAGGGTATGATCAGACTGCTGACTCGTAAGCTTGGTAGATTTCAAAGAATAGGTATTGATTTGGATATGAGTTGTACTTCCAACTCGTAAGATGCCTATACAATTTGGTAAAGTCACTTGTAAGATGAACGGATAACTTGGGGAACCAACACTGTTATTGATATGGCTTCTCTTTATACGAGTCATACCTTTGTATACAACTAGATACCTATAACAACCCATATTTTTCTAGCTTAAATTTGTTCCTAGAATGTTAAAGGATAACTTCCATAATGAATAATATTTATTCCATGTAGAATTTTCAAGATTTTAACTTTTCATCGTGTGGAAAATTGAATAAGATTTCCATTGATGCCAAATTCGCCTAATTTCGACACTTGATGAAGAAGTTGGAGTGTTTTTAGTAAAGCAGTGTGCCACTTGGACTCTCAGCGTGTCGCGGTGAAGACACAATTCATAATTGTCAATGCCATTGGACCTCCGTGATATTAGCATATCGCGGAAAGGTTTGAATTCCCATTTGTTTAAATCCAGTAGACCAACACGATGTTAGTGCGTCGCGCCAGTGGCCAAAATGGCAAAAATTATAGGGCACCACGATAGCTCCGTGTTGCAGAGAAAGCCCAGTTCCCGTTCATCCTTTTTACAGTGAGCCACCGCAATAGTGGCACAACGCGGTAGCCCATTAAATTGGGATTTTCAGTCATTTTTCCAGTTCCGTTTAGGAGTTTAAAAAGGGTATTTTGGTCAATACCTAAGCCGACAATCCATCCAAACATAAGATTTAAGCCTATTCAAAGCACTTTAGGCTTATATTCATCAATTTTCTCTCAAACAAAAACCCTAAAGTTCTAAGCTTCTTCTGCAAGAAATAAAATTCCACCATGGTTTCTCCAAGAAAATTAAATATTGAGGATTTCCAAGGCAAGATAATCAAGGATCCATCTTCAAGAACTCAATTAGGTATCAATAGATCAAGTTTCTTCATCTAATCTTCAATCAAGGTATGTGCGGTTTATGAACAAGGATATTTCTTTCATTCTTGTGCTCAAAACTTATTTTAAATTACAAAGTTATTTGATTTTATTTGATTTTTCATGTAATTGAAATTAGGGTTCTTATCCAATGTTGCCATTTACAAGATTATGCGATTTCAAGTGAATTATAAGTTGAATTACATGTTTATTTTCATATTTTGATGCTTATTGAAGTAATTTTCAGATTTTAAGATGAATTATTATTGATTTTATTATCAAGCATGATTATTATGATGTTTTGATATAAGATTTAAATCATGGGTTATTAGCCCAAGATTGAATATTGTTATTTCAAGAAAGATGATGCTTTGAGCATCTTATGAACAGATTATTACAGATTTTCAAAAAAAGCATTGATCTTTTGATCCTCAGTTTAGCTATGGAATCTACTTTACAAATTATTACAGATTACAGAACTTAGAACAACTTTAATTATAGATTTACTCAGATGATTGCATAATTAATTTTAGATAAACCCTTATGCTAGTTTTGAAGTGAATTTCCAATAGAATGAGTGTAGCAAAATAAAAGAGAGTAGTATTTAGCACCAAGCAGGAAGTGTGGGTTTAGGAAATCTTACTTTCACAAAACTACGTACCCAATGTAGGTATAGATTATCAGATTATTCCTATTTTCATATGGATAATAGATTTACCTTGTGATTGATTACAAGGGTAGGTTATACTCCCTGACAAGAGTATGACACCTCTCCCCAACATGCGGTTTCTTTCTTAGGAGGACAAGACGTTGGACTCCATGTTGCCGCATAGTTTATGTTGGTTAAAAGAACTTCCCTTAAGATGAAATATTTTTCCCTAAAGCTTTGAAAGATTTTTCCCTACAACTTAATAGTAAAGATTTTCAGAATAAGTTTTAAAGTATCTACCTTCAGATAAAGTGTTTTTCTTTAAAGTTTTAAAGCTTACAGACTATAGATTCTAGAACATAAAGAGTAACAAAAAATATTTCAGAAAAACTAAGTGTTAAGGCTCACAAGTCTTACTCAGATTATGCTTTGCAGAAAAATATTAGCCATAATTTTTAGCTTTCATATTTTAGATTTAGTGTGAGTCCTTTCTACTCTTAGACAATCTGATTTAAAGGGAGAATATAAGTACAACTTTGAGAGCTAAGTGTTATGACTCACTAGATTTATAAAGAATGATTTGCTTTTCATGATAATTATTTTCAGCATTTTAGATATTCCAGCTTATGTGAGTCATTTACATTTAACATATATTGTTTTGAAAATTATGATGATGAGATGATGTTTTTACTTATACATTCAGCCCCTATATACTCAGTACATCCTCAAAGTACTGATACAAATATATGTCTGTGTGCTACATTGTCTCATAATATAGGTATCAGCTCAGTTGTAGCACACATACCATATTCAGATGGTTTGTAGATTCCAGCCAGCAGATGATGAGTCCTCCTACTTTGGGGACTTTAGTTAGATATTATTGATGTACTTTATGTTCTTATTCATATGTATTGATTAGTGATAGTTGGAGTCGCATCCCAGTTATCTATAGTCAGTATTGTAGAGGCTTCACAGATGTCAGTTAGAGTCAGTTATATATTTTCAGTCCCTCTTTTAGACTTTATCAGAATGTAAAAGTTGTATCAGTATTGTATTTTCAAAGATTCCACCATTATTATGTTTTCTCACAGTAAACTCAGTCGTTTTATGCATTTTATTCAGTTTCTTAATGGTATGCCAGTTCATGGGTTAGATTGGGACCACTTGTGTTCCTAAGCACCGTGTGACGTCTCGAGATAGGTTTTTGTGTTGCTACAAACTTGGTATCATAGAACAAGGTTCAAGCGTTCTATGGTGTCTGTGAAGCCGTGTCAAGTAGAGTCTTGTGGAATGGTATGGAGACTCTGTACTTTTCTTCAAGAGGCTACATGGCATCTAAGAAAAGTTTCCCTCCTTTCATACTCTAGATCGTGCAGTAAAGTTGTTCTCTCAGAAATTATTGTCTACTCGTGTGTTACCCCAAAATTCTTCACCTATGACTTATTCTCAAGATAACATAATTAGAAAGTTCCAGTTCCTCCCCAGATAATGCTCTTAGATTTGCAAGCAGAAGTTTCAGAAATAACACAAGGGGCTTAAGAGGAGCTCCCTAGTGTATTAAGTTCTTTGAGTTGAATGTTTATGTTCTTATCCTTATGAGTTGTTCAGTTAAGACAGATATAGATATGTATTCAGATTTCTGATTACTCCTTCAGTACAGATAGTTCTCATGAGTGGAGATAGTATGAACCTAGACTGTAAGATATAATGTGCATTTGAGGGATATTATGAACTTTAGTGTTATGATTTATGAATAGTAGAACCTTACTATAATTTTAAGTATTGGTATAGAAGAGTAGTGACGAGAAAAGTGAGAGTGTCGATTGATAAAAAGTATAGAGATAAACTTATGCATGTTAGCGAGTTGTGTTAAGGTGATATCTTTTTGTGTTTTAGTTTGGTGGAAGGAAGAGAAGGAGTTACTAGTTAAGGTGAATTATTGTTTGCTTAAAGCATGGAAGAAGTTACTGATGGTAATTATTGTGTTTGAAAGGTATAGGATATTAATGAAGTATTTGGTGGTTTAGCATCATTAATTTAGGATTTTGTTGAGGTTACATAAAGAAAAATGATGAGTTTAGATGAAACTTAAAGAGTTGTGATAGTAATCTAGATGCATAGAAGGGTAAATTGTAGTGATATGTAGGAGGAGGATGTGTTAATGGATTATGCTGAGATATGCCATATGATTATGATCGATTATTGTTTTTATAAAGTCCTAGTGGACTAGTGTTTCCTTGATGATTTATTTCATAGCTTCCAAGCGAGAATTGTACTTGAGGTTAGGTTGCTGAATTACATTAGCACTAGACATTAAGTTTGAGCAGTTGATGGTCAGGAGAGTGGATGTAATGATTTCTTGGTTAGTGATGCTAGTTGTATGGAAGTGATCTAGTAGGCTTGAACAGTGTATGCAAGAAGTTTGAGTTCAGTTATCTGTAATTAAGTATGATATGGTAGGTATGATAAAGAAGTATGCCCAAGGAGATATGGAGCTGCATTATTTTTCTAAGGTTGTTACATGTTGTGTGTGATTAGTAGTACCGTTGAGTTGCTAAGCAAAAAAAGACTAGTTATATACATATATGATGATCTTAATAGCTAAGTTAAGGAGTTATGGGTAGATGATGTTGAAGCCTTTTTGGTTTGATCTTAATTATCATGGTTTAGAAATACAAGTTTAGAGATGTGATATTAATAAGCTATGACAAGAGTAGTTTGGTTGATTAAATATTGATGATATCTATGTTAAGTGTTAGAATCTAAGTTTCAATCCTTGAAGATTGAGCAAATAGAAACAAGAGTTGAAGTTCTAGATGGTGTGAACTCAGGATATAGTTTTACTTATAAAGATTATAGGTAGTAATATTTTAAGATATTATGTGATGACAAGTGAGGCTATAGAAAGATAGAGTTATATCTCAGAAGAAAGTATTAGAAATGGGTTTTACACTTTCAGGTATAGTCTCCCAGAGTAAGTTTATTACTTGTATATATTGTTGTGTTCCAGACTCTAGAGTGCAGTGAGTGTAGTTTAGTTTAGATTTATTTAGAGTTCTACAGACTTAGGGTGATGGCTTAAAGCTAAGGGAGAGATGATGCCAAATCCAGACTTCCAGATGCTAGTAGTGATGCCAGTATAGTGTAGAACATTAGAAGGTAAGGATGTGGCTCAACCCATTCTTATTTTAGTATTTGAGTTATCCCAATATTTACTCATGCCTTACGTGTCAGTCCTATGATCATAATTCATTCTCATGCATTTAATAGAGAATCATGTACTCTCCCAATTCCTAGTAAGAGGAGTTCTAGTTCATCTAGCAGTTGGAATCACATTCCATAAGTTATGAGCTCCAAATTCATGTTATGCAGTTCATGATTCATGTACTCGTGCTTTACAGCATGTTCAGTTCCAGTACTCCTGCAATACTCTTAACAATCAACGAAATTCAGATTTATATCATGTACTTCTCATATTAGATCTCTTTAATAAATCTATGTAGTGAATACTCTATTCCTCATGCCTTAGTACGGTGTCAAGTTATGCTTAGTATCCCTTTATGTTTCAGACCCTATATTCCACCAACCTTTTGGTGATCTTCCCTCAGGTCAAGATAGTGATGATGAGAAATTGTGTGGATGGGAGATAGTAAATATGTTATGTATGGGAAGATTATTGTAAGCTGATTTTATGTAAGTCTATAAGTTTGAAAGAATTTTTGAGGTGAAGTTCATTTTCTTATGTATGACTCGATTAGTTGAGAATATTTCATGTGTATCATCCTAAGAATTGAATGGTGCATAGAGGTTGTTATTGATAGAGATATTAGAGAATATGAGAAAGATGCTCTTATGGATTTTTGTTTAGAAGTGGAAGTGGATATGAAAATAGGCTTGAATGTTATGTTGGTATCTAAGGGGATAGGTATTCAGTGCATTAGAAGATTTCTAGTAGGAAGTTGGATTTAGTTGTTAAGGTGATAAGAATCATCATCCTAGAGTGAGAAGTTATGATAATAGTGTTATGGTGTTATGTGCATTGCCTTGTGAGTTCCGAGTTAGGCTTGACCTTGATCAGGGGATTTAGTTCAGTTTTGACTTTAAAAAAATAGAGTTATTAATGCCATGTGAGGATTATAAGTTGAATCAAGTGATTTTCATATTCAAGGGAATTGTATAGTTGAGGGAGTGTTTGACAAGTGTTCCTAAGCTTGAAAATAAGAAGTTGCATTGCTTAAGTCCTAGCAGTTAATCCTATCCCAGTGTATAATTTATTGGTCTACGTTCCATGCTATATAATGGTAACGATGTTGTAATCTCTTATTCAGAGGTCTTCTTCAGATCATGCCTGGAGTCCTTTACTCCCTAATATCGTTATAGTTTCTTAGAAAAGTGTTGAAGAAGTACTACATCTAGGCATGAGCATTCAGTATGATTAAATCAGTGTAGCCAGAAATCTAGTCTAACAGTTAGACAGACGAATCTCTATAGTTTTTCCATCTTTCAATTTAGTTCAATCTCACTACCTAAAATTTCATGAGTATGACCATTTCAGTGTATGCATCATGCATTAGTTTCAAATTCAGATATTAAGTCATGATTTAGTTTATAAGTATCCTGTGTATCATCTCAGTCTTTTCCTAGTATTTCGACCAAATTAGTATCATTCAGGGACGAACGATCCCAAGGGGGAGATATTGTAATGCCCCGAGTTTTGTGAAGTTTTCATGTCATAAATCTCTCATTCTATTCTCATGAAATCAGATCCAGCATAAAGTAATGGTTAGTCATAAGTTGATGCTCTCATTTTTATTTCAGCCATATAGCTACTTTCATGAAAGCTCATGCACTCACAGATCAGTTCAGTAGCCCACTACGTTAGGATTCAGTCATACAGTTCATTTTAGTTGTGCATCAAATCTTATAGCCTCAGATTCCTTAGTAATTTTAGCCTAATTAGCCATATTTGAGGACGAATATTCCCAAGGGGGAGATACTGTAACACCCCATATTTCCCTAGCTTAAATTCGTTCCTAAAATGTTAAGGGATATCTTCAGAAATGAATAATATTTATTTCATGTGGAATTTTCAGGATTTCAACTTTTCATTATGTGGGAAATTGAATAAGCTTTCCATCAATACTAAATTCGCCTAATACCGACACTCGGTGAAGATGTTAGAGCGTTTTTAGCAAAATAGTGTTCCACTTAGACTCTCAGCGCGTCGCAGTGAAGGCATAATTCATAATTGTCAATTCCAGTGGACCTCATTTTAGTGCATCGCGGAGAGGTCCAAATTCCTATTTTTCAAAATCCAGTAGACCAACGCGATGTTGGCGCGTCGCGCCAATGGCCAAAATGGTAAAAATTATGGGGCACCGCAATAGCTCTGCATCGCGGAGAAAGCCCAGTTCTCATTCGTCATTTTTCCAGTGAGCCACTGCGATAGTGGTGCGTCGCGGTGGCCCAGTAAATTGGGATTTTTGATTATTTTTCCAGTTCTGTTTGGGAGTTTAGAAAAGGTATTTTGGTCAATACCCAAGCCCCCAATCCATTCAAACATAATATTTAAGCCTATTCTAAGCACTTTAGGCTTATATTCATCAATTTTGTCTCAAACAAATATCCTAGAGTTCAAAGATCCTTCTCCAAGAAATCAAATTCCACCATGGCTTCGCCAAGAAAACTTAAGATTGAGGATTCCTAAGGCAAGATAATCAAGGATCCATCTTCAAGAACTCAAATAGGAATCAATAGATCAAGTTTCTTCATCTAATCTTCAATCAAGGTATGTGGGTTTTATGAACAAGGATACTCCTTTCAACCTTGTTCCCAAAGCTTATGGTAAATTACAAAGTTATTTAATTTTATATGATTTTCCATGAAATTGAAATTAGGGTTCATGTCCAATGTTGCCATTTACAAGATTATGAGATTTCAAGTGAATTATAAGTTGAATTACATGTTTATTTTCATATTTTCTTGCTTATTGCAGTAATTTCTAGATTTTGAGATGAATTATCATTGATTTTACTATCAAGCATGATTATTATGATGTTTTGACATAAGATTTCAAGCATGGGTTATTAGCCGAAGATTGAATATTGTTATTTCAAGAAAGATGATGCTTTAAGCATCTTATGAGCAGATTATTATAGATTTTTAGAAAAAGCATTGATCTTTTGATCCTCAGTTTAGCTATGGAATCTACTTTACAAATTATTACAGATTACAGAACTTAGAACATATTTAATTATATATTTACTCAGATAATTACATAATTGGTTTTAGATAAACCCTTATGCTAGTTTTAAAGTGGATTTCCAACAGAATGAATGTAGCAAATAAAAAGGGAGTAGTATTTAGCACCGACCGGGAAGTGTGGGTTTAGCGTATCCTACTTATACAGAATTACATAGCCAACGTAGGTACAAATTCTCAGATTATTCTCCTTTCTATATGGATGATAGATTTAGCTTGTGATTGATCACATGGGTAGTTAATACTCCCTGGCAAGAGTATGACACCTCTCCCCAATGTGAGGTTTCTTTCTTAGGAGGACAAGACGTTGGACTCTATGTTTCTCGCATGGTTTATGTCGGTTAAGAGAATCTCCCTTAAGATGAAATGTTTTTCCCTAAAGCTTTGAAAGATTTTTCCTTACAACTTCATAGTAAAGATTTTTAGAATAAGTTTTAAAGTATCTCCCTTCAGATAAAGTGTTTTTCCTTAAAGTTTTAAAGCTTACAGACTACAGATTCTAAACAGAAAGAGTATCAGAAAAGCTTTCAGAAAAACTAAGTTTTAAGGTACACAAGTTTTACTCAGATTATGCTTTGTATAAATATATTAGCCACAGTTTTCAACTTTCAGATTAAGATTTAGAGTGAGTCCTTTTACACTTAGAAAGTATGATTTAAAGGGAGAATACAAGTACAACTTTGAGAACTAGTTTTTATGACTTACTAGATTTATAAAGCATGATTTACTTCTCATGATGATTATTTTCAGCATTTTAGTTATTCCAGCATTTACCATGCATTGGTTTACGAATTATGATGCTGAGATAATGTTTTTACTTATGCATTCACTCCCATATACTCAGTACATCCTCAAAGTCTTGATCCATATATATGTCTATGTAATAGATTGTCTTATAATGTAGGTATCAACTCAACTATAACACACATACCATATTCAGACAGTTTGCAGATTCTAGCCAGCAGATGATGAGTCCTCCTACTGCGGGGACTTTAGTTAGATATTATCGATGCACTTTATTTTCTTATACATATGTATTGATTAGTGATAGTTGGAGTTGCATCCCAGCTATCTATAGTCAGTATAGTAGAGGCTTCACAGATGTCAGTTAGAGTCAGTCATGTATTTTTAGTCCCTCTTTCAGACTTTATCAAAATATAAAAGTTGTATCAATATTGTATTTTCACAGATTCCACCATTATTATGTTTCCACACAGTAAACTTTATCATTTTATGCATTTTATTAAGTTGCTTAATAGTAAGCTAGTTCATGGGTTAGCTTGGGATCACTTATGGTCCTAAGCATCGTGTGATGTCTCGAAATTGATTTTTGGGGCATTACAATACCCCATTATTATATCCTAGACAGAGCCTCAAGGGGTCAACACTGATGTCTAGACGGTTGGGTTCATACAACTCATACCTCTTTTGACGACCTATGGGATCAAGTCGTACCTATAACAGAATGTTCAACATGATATACTGAATTAGGTTTGAGTCCAACATACGACTCGTACACTGGGGTACGACTGAGGATCATGTTTCGTATGCTGTATAAAAACTGGAAAAGATACAGGGTATTACACTTCTGTAGCCCGTTTCTCGAATATAGGATGATCTGAACATCCTAGAAATGATTTTGGATCTCCAAAAATATTGGACAAAACATTGTCTTATGAAGTTGATCTTCGGACAGAGCTTCATTAATGACTCCTTTGAAGAACTGTGTAGTAGATGTAGATGCTTTCTCCAATGCTTTCAAAATAACTTCAAAAAATTATGTAATCCTTCTATTTATAGTTGTAGGAGGTAGACTTTCTAAGTGCAAAATAACTTCTTCTGCCTCATTCTGATTGGTCCATCAAATCATTAAGCTTATCACAAATATTGTGTGATGAGGTTGCTTGTGATTTGACGAAATTATGTCATCTGAGACACTTGCAATGTTTCATTGGCTATTGAATATGACTCGAGTTTCCATATTATCTGAATGTGTGGTGTCATCTTATTGGTCTTCAATTGATGGGGATGCCATATCACTTGACACGTGGCATGAGTTTGGGATTCAAGGTGAAATGGACCTTGATGAGGAATTTAATAAAATGGGTTTATATTTTCTAAAGTCGTTAATAATTTTAGACCCAATCAAGTATGGATCACATTCAAATTTTGTATGATCTTGATCCAATAAACTTTTATGCGTCTACAAATGCCCCTACTTCAAAGCTCATCAAGGTTTTGTCAGACCTTTTAGAGATTAGATTTAAAGTATTCATGGAGTTTTTTTTGTGTGTGCGTGTGTGTAATTTAATCCTCACAAAATATTTGAATTTGATGAAAAGAAAATCTAGTCAAACTCTTTAATTGTATCTCAATTTCTTCATTGACGTGCTAAAGCCAACTAATAATACACATCGAAGGCTCTTTTTTCTTGACAAGATTTGAGCATTTTCCTAAAACTTAGCTCTTTAAAGTCATGATAATCTGGGTAAAATAACGTGACTCCCTTTATTAGGAGCATAAATTCTATTTAAAACTCAATATATCAAAACTACGTAGGACTCGAGTATTAGACTTATATCAAATTTCAATAGCATTTAATAATGATACCATTAGGATTAGTAATTTGACTTATTTTTTACCCTGGGACGTTCCAATCCTTTTTGATAACAACTTGTTCAGTAGATTCCTATATGAAATCAAATTGGAGCCCTTTATAGTTTATAAAAGGACATCATTGCCTCATTAAATCATTGTAATTCAGCAGGAGCACAAGTCACATTTTCTTTTTTTTTTTTTGCTTTTTTTCACAACTAAATTTTCAGGCAGCTTGGAGCATCTGTGGATAAAATTCACAACGCATCATTGAGAGGGTCTAAATCACGAATGGATTATGGTACTTGGAAATAGACTCCCAAAGTTACATTATATGTGAAAATCATACTCATATTTTTTCTGAATCTGCCCAGGTATCCTCCTAAAATTAGAATTTTAGTTATGGTTCGTCACTTTTTCATGTTTTGCATAGCCTCACAAAAATTCTCATATCATGACTTAGAAACATAAAAAATAGGAGCAATTTTTTGCGTGGAAAGAAGATTCACAAACATAAATCTCAAATAGGAACAATAATAAGGTTCCGACCAAGTCATCCCAGTTATTACACCAAAACTGATCTTTCAATCTTGGTTCGCTAGTTTCATTAGCATTTCACAACATCTTGATAAATTTCGTATCTCGATGTAGGAGTAACAAAATCTAAAGCAATTTTTTATGTTGGAAAGTAGACTCGTATAGATACATCACACATGGAAACCACAAACAAATTGCACCCAAATCATCCAAGGTATTGAACCAAAACTGATTTTCTAATCTTGGTTCGCTAGTTTTATTAACATTGTGCAACATCTTAATAAATTTTGTATCTCGAGGTAAGAGTATTAAATATGAAGCGGTTTTTTTTGTTCGAAAGCAGACTCATAGAGATACATCTCATGTGAAAAACATAATTAGATTTCACCCTAAGCATCCCAATTATTGCTCCAAAACCGGTCTTTTAATCTTGGTTCGCTAGTTTTATCAAAATTGCGCAACATCTCAACAAATTTCATATCTCGACGTAGGAATATCAAAATCAGATGAGATTTTTTCAGTTTGAAAGTAGACTCACAGAGCTATGTTTCACATAGGAATCATAATTATATTGCACCTGAATAATCCTAGTTATTTATTTGAAACCTTCCATTGAATTTTGATTTGTAAGTTTTATCAGCTTTGTGTGGCTTTAAGGGAAGTCTTGTATCTCAACTTTGGAGTACTAAAATCTCGAGTGGATTGAGTGTTGGAAATTAGACTCATAGATATTAATTATACATGAAAATAATTGTTAAATAATTTTTGTATTTTCTTAGGTAAATTTCTAAAATTCCAACTTATATCTTGTAATAATTATTTTTCAATCAGATTTGCACTCTTTATGAATTTCATCTTCTACTTTAAGTTTTGGGCCGAATCACTTCTGCAATATGTTGAAGTTCGAACTCAAGAAATATTCAAAGTACTATAAGTCTTTCCATTTTCGAGAAGACTTCATTGCTTGGGATATAATGAAGAGTCTTTTTGATTTATAGATGGCATCAGTAAAGAACTCCAAATACACATTCAAGATTTATACTTTTCTTTCTCTTGATCTTTTGTTTCCTTCATCCTAACTTGACTTAACATTTATTTTCTTGTAAAGTTTTATAGCCAAGGAGGACACCAATGTCTATGAGGTAGGCTATCTAAAATCTTTTCAACAACTTTATGTTGCTGGAACTATCTCGGTCACGTCAGGCGAAAACCAATATTTATTGTTGAATCGAAAGTTACTTTCCCTAACACCGTTATTTTCATCAAGCCAAACTAAAACACCAAGGTAGAAATAACAGCTTCTAACGGTTGGCACCACTAATCATTAACCGAGCCGAAGAGTAGGCTCCAAACCTTTTCTATTGTAAGTTTTGAAAAGAGTTAAGTTTCTTCAAAGATGCATTATATTTCCTTGATATTTCTATGGAACCACTTATTTCTTCTTTGTGCTATTGGAAGGAGACTCTTTGAAGCACCCATCTTCCTGGAGATCTAGGCATACTGGTTTATAGAGCAACTCTCTTATCAGAATTTTAGTTTGTTTTAGGCATGGTGTCCACCTCTTTTAGGAACTTTGCAAAGAATTGCATTAAGATTTCCTTTTTACCATTTGACTGAAGGATACCTGACATGTTTCTGCAGAGCTTATGGCGGAACAACATAGTACCTATTGAAGCATGTTTATGGCATAACCAAAGTCCTTCACTTTTGGAGTTTTCTTTTGCTTCCCATGTTCAAGTTATTGTCTACACTTGTACTTTGGATAATTTGTGCCATATTCATAGATTCTTACCACTGAACTAAAGCTCTGTATTGTTGGAATTTATCTAAGAAGCTTAGTACATTTGATTGTGGTTCTATTTTATTCTTTCTTATTCTATTATAGGTTTACAAGGAAAGACAGACGATCTCAATATCAAAAATATGATCCACAAAATATCCATATGATCGATGTTGATCCTTTAGTTCATAACTTAATTACTACTTAGCAAGAAAGAGACTTGGAGCTATCAGGTTTCATCTTTAGCAAATAGTAGCCTATCTTTGATCCTTGTGGCTTGGGAAGAAAGACTCTTGAAACTACTATATTCAATCCTTTAAGAGCAAGAAAGTGGAGCAAATTCATTCTTTTGGTTTTGGGAGATCATATTCCAACCTATGCATCTAATCCTTATGGACACGAAAGAAAGGAGTTTGAGTTTCTGTATCCCATCCTTAGTGGGCGAGCATGTGGTGAATTTCATCCTTGAGGATTGGTTACAGAAATCTTCGAGTCACAACATTTCTTTTTTTCAGCTTGCTAAGAGATGCAAGACTAGTATTGACTAATTTTATAATAAGAGACTCACCGATTACTCTTCTTTTTAGCCTTGGCTGGAGAGAATGCGAATCATCTCCCCATTTTATAGTTTGGCGTAGACATATAAAGAGTGTTTATCTTTTAAAATTTTCTAATTTTCAACTCTATACACCTTTACTAAAATATTCCTTCTCAATGTAGGAGAAATGCAGTTGTGAGACCCTTGATCATACAAAAATGGAAGTTAACGTCCCACGATATATCAAAATTTGCTTAGTATTGGTCAAAACTGATTTTTGAAGTTGATTTCTAATCTGATATGCATCTGTTTCATAATATTGTGCAGTCATGGCAGAAAATTCATAACTTGAAGTAGGAACGCCAAACTTATGAGTTTTTTTTTGTTGACAAGAGGTCTTCAAGAATCAAAATCCTTATGAAAATCACACCAAAATCTTTATGGATTAGAACAAATGTTGCTTCGAAGTTGATCTACATGTCTGTCATACTTGCTATTCAGCTTTGTGCATTGATGGTAGAAAATTGATTACTTTATGTATGAGTCTTTAAATCATGATACACCTTTTTCATTGTAAATAGGACTCTAAGAAATACAATATATGTATATACTATTGTCAATACCTCTACGGATTATACATATATATCATCGAAGTCTATTGCCTTGCTTTCCTCTTCACCTTTGCACGTTCGTGACAAATTTAGAGAAAGAGCATCTAATTCATGCAATATCTATGTCACTTCAAAGTATTATAGTCATGCTCAAGTAATGACACACCCTTCCCCCTTCCTTTTTATATTTTTTTTAACTCATATCATTGAACATAGGGTAAAAAAAAATCTAAGCTACCTACGTACCTCCAATAAGAGGATTAAGTCATAAGGTAGTTCCAGATGATGAGTTAATCCTTTTTCTATCTTTTTTTCTTCTTTTTATTATTTCTTTTTTTCTTTAATCTGAGAATCATTCACAGTTTATACTCATATGGGCCAGGACTGACACACAGTTTATGCTCGTCCCTTAAGAAGCGTTTTGGGGAAGAAGTCTTGTAATGTAACTTTTCTCCCAACCCTTTGTGATGAAGTATTGTTGCACTTCAATTTGGTATTGAATTTTATGGCCTGCATTGGTTGAAGTAGATTTGCACTTGACCTCGTGTTGACTTTTAGAAGTTGGAGTATAGATATTCCTTGACATTTTTTTTTCTTTTGCGAGCGATCAATGTCAAAGTATCACCTTTCTTTCTATTGGAGAAGTCATTTGATATGGACTTGTTGTTATCTTTAATGATGGAACCCCAATTGGGTTTAAACATCCCAAATTATAGCATGATGGTTCCTTCAACTTTTGGTGATTCCACAGAGCACATTAGTTGTAGAGCTTTTGAAATTGAACCTTTCTTATGGTCTAGTTTGGTGCTAACATAGTTTGCGTCAATTGAATTTCCATTATCAATAATGATATTTTTCTCTAGCATTAATGTCATCATCTTTTCCTTTAGGATGAAGCATTTTATGGTGTGATGACTAACAATGCAGTGAAATTTGGAATACTTAGGATCGTCGACATTGTTTGATTCTTTTTGTCGCTTTAACTTAGGGCGTTCAATGACTTCTTTAGTTAGAAACTTGTCAAGAATCACAGGTAGGGGTGTGCGAAAACCGAACCGACCAATAAATCGAATCGATAAAAATATGATTGATTTATTGAGTTAATGATTTTTAATGGTTTTATAAATTTTTTTTATTGAATTATTGGTTTTATTTTGTTTTTTTATTGGGTAAACTGATAAACCCAATAAGAATATTCCAAACTACAATTTACCCCTACTTTATATATATATATATATATATATATATATATATATATATATATATATATATATATATATATATATATATATATATATATATATATATATATATATATATATATAAAGAGAGAGAGAGAGACAGACAGACAGACAGACAGATTACTCTATATTTCTCTTTCATTTCAACAAACCTATTCAATTTAACAAAAACCTATTCAAGCTTGAAGATTTTTATAAAATATAACAGATCGTGTTAGATTTTTTCTACAACAATAATTTCATTGCTTATCTTTTTAGTTGCTACTATTTCTATTTTATACATATTTTCTTATCAGTTAAATCAAAAACCAAACTATTAAGGACTAAAAGCTGATAAACCAAAAACCGATAAAAAATATCTTATTGGTTTGGAATTGGCTTAGCATATTTAAAAACCAATAACCAATAAACAAAACTGATAATACATAAAACCGAACCAAACCGACTGATGCACACCCCTAATCGCATGAACATCAGAGTCAGGAAAAGGATATACCTTTGCTTTTAACTCCTTCCAGGTTGATTGATTTTTCACTTCTAACATTTGTTACGTTAGAGCTTTCTCTTTCAATTTTTTTATAGTGGAGTCCTTCATAGAACTCATAGGTGTCACCATATATTTCCTAATTTGGTCTTCTAACGAGTCCTTGAATCTTGTGACTTCTTTTCAAGGATCAAAAATAGGTGACAACATTCCATAATTTCCAATGCTTAGCTTCATGTCATGTGTGTGCGTAGCAAATTCCTCAAAAAGTTTGAGGCTTAATTTCTTGGAGGATATACACAAGGCCCCAATGCATCTCTTGAATGCAAACTTCAACCGCAGAAGTTTCACAAAGTTGATCCTTGTAATCAAAGAACAATGTTTGCCAACGATTGATATAACCTGTCACAACCCAAAAACCAAGGGTCATGATGGCACTTGTCGTGATGAACCTTGACAAGAAAACCTATCACCCAAGCAAGTACACAAGGGGAAAAGAAAACAATAACCCCAAGACATGGCTTCTAGAGCAAAGCTGAATCACATAAATATAATAAAAAAATGAAAGAAACATAACCAATAATGCCATAACTCCCCAAACCTGGTGTCACAGTGTAAGAACTACTAATATAATCAATGAATCAAATACATAAGAAATCCAACAGGGACAACTCTGTCTCTAACTACTAGTAAAGACATAGTCTAATATAGAAAGATAGAAGTGAACTCTAGATGCATCAAATCCCATTACTAATTTGAATAACCTTGAAGGTGCCCAAATCAAACACTGTAAGGTGCACTCAAACCAGGATATGCTTCGAAAGGGTATAGTAGGGGTGAGTACGGTCCACCTATACTCAGTAGGTATCATAGGTTGACTGAGAAAAGTATAAAATAAAGAATACAAAATTACACACTAAGGGCACGTCACATGCAATCAGAAAATGTCTCAAAATGGTATCCCACACCGCCTGTACTAACAATTATATAATACTCACATACATAGCAAAAAATGCCAAAAAGGGATACAAATACACATTATACCCCATACAAGCAGAGAAAAAAAGAAAAACATATACGAAAACATAAAGGACAAGGAAAGAAAGATAGAACAAATGGATCGATAACAAATCAATACAAAAATACAATCATTAGACAAGCATAATAAGGTAAATACAATGAAAATGATGATGATGTAATGCATGAGGTTGTCGTACAACTTTTGTATATACCCACGGAGCTAAATCTTCCCAACGTAGGACCCATAGGGGGTTCGTCAACCCGTGTACAATCCATATTCATATCTCCTTTACGGCATATCCCTTGAAGAGGATTTTTTTAAGATGTCACATTTTCTGTCAGAAAAAGATAGTGTTTTTAGTGTTTTCAGTATTTTCACCGTGGTACCAATGTTTTATGAATGAGTATGATATGAGGATGAAATGCTCAAATCAACCAACATGAGTGTTTCCATATCCAACCAATATACCAACCAAGTGAGCCAAATGTCCACTTAATTTTTCAAACCATCCATGAAATCCAACACGATTCACATTCCAACAGATTATGAATACATCATAATATATAATTGATACCATGTTAGGCTTTCTCATTGGCAACATATAATCAATTGCATATATATAAGGCCAACAATATCATATAAGCCCCCACACGGTTACACATAGCAAATAATATTTCAAAACCACCAAATACATCAACATATAGCCCCCACACGGGCACAACACAATAAACTTAGTCGTTTTTATGACTATTTTCCATGTCTTTATCATGATTTTTTATCAGCATTAACTACTCAGCCCAGTCTGAAAGAAGTTAAACCATAACCTACCTCGAATGCCGAAAATTGTTCCACAAGCCTTTGATCCAAAGCCTTACTCCTCCTAAACAGTCTCGGAATCAACTAAAACATGGAAATATAGAATTTATGTATCAAAACAAAGCCAAAAAGCCCCATATTGCCTATTTTCAAGTCGGGGTCAAAACGAACTCCCAAATGGGTTTTCAAAAAAGAAGGGCAAAATCCTAATTTTACTTTAAAATTATATATCTCATCTTTTTAGGAGTCTACATCTAAAAAATAAAGCAAAAGTGAGTTAAAAATGAGGTTCAAATTAAAGAAAAATCAATTTCACGCTTCACTGGGTAATATCTCTAAAATTCATTTTAAAAATCAAGAATTGAAGTTGTTTTGAAGTCAAAATTGATAGAAAAGTGACAATAATAAGACTAGAAACTTACCCAAGTGAAAATGGGCTGAAATCAAAGTTTAAATTGAAGAAATATAATTTTGGGCCTTTCAGGCCAAAATCTCCAATTTTCACTTTAATATAATTTAAAACAAGAAATAGATGATAAAATTGGAGAAAGGTAGTTGAAGTAGGTGTTTAGAAGCTTACCAAAGATTAGAAATGGAAGAATTTGTTCAAAAGTGTGAAACCCTAAGATTCAAGTCTTAGAAATGTGAAAAAATGGCAAAACATGGGTATATACATATAGGGTTCAAGTCTCCACGGAACCCTTGGGATTCATCAAAAATCTCGTGAACACAAACAAAATATGCTACCCTATCAAATTTGACACTCAAGACTCATTGGAAATATCATATTTTTGAAAAAAAAACATCATTCTCACAAAGTTGACCCAGGAAATAAAAAATCTCAACTTTTCGAACCGAGGGTCAAAATAAGATTTAAAAGCCATAAAGCCACACCAACCATGTTACCTCCCTAAAATCGACATTTCAGATCTGCTGGAGCAGTCCATTTTTCCATTCGATGCACATATCAAAAGACATTGATTGAAGTGAACTATAAGGCTTCTCAAGCTACCAAAAACTACAATATCACATAAATCACACCAAAATGCATGAAAATATCGCCAATCATTTTCACACCCTAGAAATACCATAACACAACCACAAGGATGGGTAAAATAGTCAATTCACACAAAAAACCTATATTTCACATAATTCATCAAAAATTCAAGTTGTTATATTATCCACCAATAACAATCTAGTTCGTCCTCGAACAAAAGGCAAGAGAAATACCCGAAACAACGAAAAGCTGGAGATAAGAACTACGCACATCAGACTCGACTTCCCAAGCAACCCCATCTATAGGACTATGTCTCTACTAAACCTTAACCACTAGAATAACTCTAAAATGCAATCGTCTAACATCCCTAGACAAGATGTAGACTGACTCCTCAACAAAAGACAATCTTTAATCTAATTAAACCGACTCTCAATGAATGACATCAAACTTATCCAAAATATAATGTCGAAGTATGGAAACATGAAAAATTGGATGAACAACTGCTAAATTTAGGGGCAAAGCCAACTCCGAAGCCACACTACCAATATTCCGAAGAATATAAGATGGGCTAATATACACATGGGGCTAAGCTTGCCTCTCCTCCATAACCTCATCACACCCTTCATGGGTGAAAATCAAAGGGAAACATGATCACCAACACCAAATCTAAAGGCATAAAGTTTGTAGTCTGCATAGCAATTTTGCCTACTCTGAGCCGCTCGAAGTCTATACTAAATGATCTGAACCCTATCCAAAGACTCACGAAGCAAGTCTATACCTCGAGGTCTAATCTTAAAAACCTTAAACCAACCAACTGGTGAGCAACAATGGCTACCATACAAAGCCTCAAAAGGAGCCATATCAATACTGGAATGGTAGTTGTTATTATATGCTAACCCGCCAAGGCTACACGCTGCTTCTACTGACCACCAAAGTCCATCACACAAGTAGGAGCATATCCTCAAAAACCTAAATAGTTCACTCTGACTGACCATTGGTTTGGTATTGAAATATTGTACTAAGATCAATCCAAGTACCTACCTCCTCCTGCAAAGGCTTCCAAAAGTGAGATGTGAATACTGAACCTCGATTTAAGATGATATGAACCGACACACTATGAAGACACACAATATCATGAATGTATATATGGGCCAACCTCTCAGCCCTGAAAGACCTGAACTAGAATGAAATGAACCGACTTGGTCAATCGATCCACGATGAGCCAAGAACTGTCAAAACCATAAGAAGTACGAGGCAACCTAGTCACGAAGTCCATAGTAATCCCTTATTACTTCCACCCAGGAATGGTAACCTCTGAATAAAACCACCGGTCGCATATGCTCGACCTTCACCTGCTGGAAATATAGACAAAGGGATACAAAATTTATAGCATCCTTCCTCATACCACCCTACCACTAATGCTTTCTCAAGTTACAATACATATTAGTCACTCCCAGATGGATATAATACCTAGAAAAATATGCTTCCTCTAAAATCAATCTAATCCAATCACCCGCTCTCAGTATACAAGCTCAACCTCAAATCCTCAAGACACAATCTAAATCAAGTATGGCTTCTTTAGCCTCACCACTTAACACCTTATCTCAAATCAACCTCAATTTAGCATCATCAAACTAATGAGCTCGAATCTACTCTATCAAAGAAGACCTAGCCTCCACAAATGCCAAAACATACTCAGGTATCAAAATCTCAAGTCAAACTATCTGGTTAGATAAAGTCTAAACCTCTAATGCTAAAGGCTTCTCCTGGGTCAAAAGATTCGGCAAGCTACCCATGCTAGTTGACTTTTGGATTAAAGCATCTGCAACTACATTAGCCTTATTCGAATGATTTAGGATAGTCAAGTCATAATCATTAAGAAACTCAAACCAACGATGTTGCCTAATATTGAGATCTCATTGGATCAAGAAATATTAAAGGCTACTATGATCTCAGTAAATCTCCCAACAGACTCCATACAAGTAGTGGCTCCACAAGAAGGCAAAAACAACCGTGCATAACTCTAAATATGGGACGGATAATTTCTTTCATGGGTTTTAACTGATGGGAAACATATACAATCACCTTATTAATTATGCTTACCTATACCATAGTTCGAATATAGGATGATCATTGTCAATAAAGCTCAGCTTATGATGATTAGTCCTCAAACTTATAGGTGTTGATTGCTTCTAAGTGTATGCCTGTAGTGTAACAAAGAAAAATGCATGAAATAAAATGGGTGGAGGGGAGTTTGGTTTGGGAAGTGATTTTACCAATGTCTATTTAATCTAATCTAGGTAAAGGCAACAATTGTGAGTGAGAATTTAATACTAGGCAAGCCTTGGGATTATGTTTACTTAAGGACAAGTTATGTATAGGTGTGTGGCGATAGGGTACATATTCTAGTCATCAACGACATAGTGGGCTAGGTTGAAGGTTCTTGAGGCTAGTTTGTCAAAAAAACCTCAAGGTTATCACTCATGTATCCTTTTGGGTACCTCACGAGTGTAGCAATTAAAACTACCTAATACCTCAACTGGGCATCAATATTTCTAGGAAGATACTCGAGACATAGTTAACTCCTTACTCACCTTTATTTTTAAGATAGTGAAAAGATAACAAACTATATCTATTATTGTCCACTATTGCCTTATCACCCCTATCCCTCTTTCAAGGATGATGTGAGCTTTTAAGAATTTGCGGTTTTCACCTACAAATCTATTTTGGACATTTGGGGTTTTCACCCACAAACCCCAACTAATTGAAGTAAGCAATAGTGAAACCCATCATCAACAAACTAGAATCTACACAAATACATCACAACCCACACATAATTGCACCTTAGTTCAACATAATCCCAAGACAGGAAAATTTAGCTACTCGTGATGTTAAATAAAAAAAATATACCAAATTGATCCTCTATAGTTTCCATTAAAGATGAAAAATAAGAATATTCTTTGACTTCACTCCAATTACAACTAAATAAACTTGAAAAATTAAACACAATATTCTGGCCCAAAAGTTTGAGGATTTTTTCCAAGCTAAATCACTCAATTTTTAGTTTATGATAATGCCCAAATGAAGGGAATTTTTCCTCTTTTTGATTTGGAACCAACTATGCGCAATATAACTTATGCCTCTGAGCTATAACCCATATTACTGTGATCATAGGAGCTTACTTGCAATTGTTGGAACTGCAATCGCCTCTAGCTCACCACGATCGCTGGCTCTGACCTATCTTGGCTGGCCGTGATTATGGTCTGAGGTAATTGAGACTATTGATAACGCTCAATCTACAGCTCTCTTAGGACTGTAAAGCGGTCGTTAGCAAATATAGAACCCAACCTGGGTTGGGTGTCGATCCCACAGGGAATAGCTTGGCCAACAAGTAAGTAAAATTACTAAACTTTTGGTGCAAGTCTCGTAAGAAGGGGGAATTCTTGTTGTGCAAGTAATGTAAACAAAAGCTGAAAATAATAAAGTAAAGAGAGAGAGATTGTTACGTGAGTTGTAAATAATGAGAATTGAAGCGTTGGGGTTATGTCCACCTTCTGAGGTATACGTCTCTATTGGCTATGAGTGTGTAGAATTGTGACATGCATGTGCTCATAGAGAATTGTATTCTATGGTAAATCCAAGCGTCTCTCGACCTCAACAAGGACTATTTCACTTTAACTCTCCCGATCTTAAAGCGTGTCTAACGGTACGAATTCTCCAAGAGGTTAGTCTAGTTACGGCACTAGCTTTTTAATAGGAAAGGGTGTCCTACTACCTTGACATTATCTCTTTTCCAGACAAATAACCTTTCTCTCGAACAAGTTAAATGTTAGACTTGCGTATTCTTGCGTTTGCAACCGCAAAGAATGTAGATTAAGATGAAGAGAATAATGATATAAGCAATATACGTGTCACAAACTCAAGACTCACAGCAATAGATAGTATCTCATTGGGCTTCCATAACCCCAACAGAGAGGTTTAGTTACCCATGAATGCGAAGGAGATCACGATTGACATTGTTATTATATCACAATATTGAGTAATGGCGTGTAGATCAAGTGATAGGAGTTAGGCGTGAATTCCTTAGCAAAGTAACGTTTCTCTTGTTACGGAAATTAAGAATTGAATAGATGAATAGAAGAAGAAAAATAGAATTAATGGAAAGATTAGAAGAATTGTAGAATTGTTGTGGTGGAAGAAGAGAGGGATGGAAGAATGTATTGTGGTGAGGGATGAATGTATCTCTCCACTAAGGGAGGAGTTCATTAAAAATCTCTAGCATGATAGGGTATTTATAATACCCATATCCTACTCCTACTAAGCCAATGAAATAAATAACCAAATCCTACTAGGCTAATGTAATACATAACCCAAATGTACTAGGTTAATGTAACATTATCATAATCCAAATAAACTAATGAAATACATAACCCAATTGTACTAGGTTAATGTATCTTTGTCAAAATCCAGCTTTGTGTCTGTAAGTCCCCAATGTCTTCAGAATTGCTGTTTTAGCTCGGGACAGATTTTCCATGCAGCAGTTTTGGTCCTTTAGGCGTCCCACTTCCTTCTCCTTTGTTCGTGAGCTTTCTTTTGCGTCAAGTAAGCCATAAAATGCTGTATTTTGCATCATTTATACCTGAAACTTTACTAATCATGTTCGTTAGCTCATTTATAGGAAAAAGGACTAAAAGTGCATGAAATATATAATTTGTTCTCAAAACTAGGCTAAAATATGGGCAAAATATATTGATATAGGTGTGTAAATTCGCCTATCATCAACACCCCACACTTAGAGCTTTGTTCGTCCTCGAACAACATATCATGTCCTTCTAAAAATCAACTTAGGGTTTTTATAGCAACAACACAAAACATTCTTCAAGACAAGCACAACAATTATCAACAAAGAGTAGCTTTCCGATTATAAGTAGAAACAATTTACCCTCTAGCATAGACTCGTGATGGTGATCAACTCTCATGCAAACATTAAGGTGCATAGAATCATATACAACTATCCAAAGCTCATCAACCATGTGTGTCTCACAATATAGTACCCATAATTACTCACAAATATAGCATATTTTTCAAACATGGGTATCAAAATGTCCTTGCTCTCGCTCTCACAAAGAATTCGTATGCAGCAACTGATGACCATAGTCTTTCCCTTAGTGTAGTACTCCACTAAATGTGAGAATGTTAAGATTAGGATCAAGTAGGTCTTTTGATGGTTGTAATGTAGGCTAAGGGACGGGTAGGACTATTTTGGCCAGAAATAGTGACTAAGTTCCTAAGCGCTTTAATACATCACATTGTATCATTGACACTTTTTTCTTTCAACCTTTCTTTCTTTTATTCTTCCACCCTTGTTCTCCTCTTTTGTTTTTCAATTTTAAGAACAACTCACTTTTCAGCTTTCTTTTCCTTTTTCTTTTCACAACATACCTCTTATGATAGCACTTTCTTTTCCATAACACATTCAAGCACCATTTACAATTTAAAGCATCATACTTACCCAATTTCCTCTTATGTTGTCACATGACTTTTTTAATTTAAAGCACTTAGGAATTTGGATCAAATTACGGTCTTGAAAAAAATGGATTAGGCTTACATACGAGGTTGTCAAAGAAATAGGCTAAAGGCTCAAAAGGGTTTGACTAGGATGATGTCCATGGGTAGGTAAAACTGAAGGTAAACAAATATAGGTTGCCAAAGAAATGCCTAAATCATATCCTAACTTACACTCCTTATTTTCGCTTTGCATACATACCAGGCAAGTTCTAGCATCAGCCACATACATAGAAGATACTATTAATCTCACACACATAAGGCACATGGTCGACTTGATTGGAAGTAATATAGACTCTCGACCCAACAAGTGAAGGAATTGAACCACACAATATCACATAATGAGTCACAACTAGAGCCTAAACGTCTCAATAGTCACAATTGTAGCACATACTCTTGTTATAATCTCATGCTGCCTATCAAAATAATTTCATGCGAAGCTAAAAAAAATTTTAACTACTAAAAAAAAAACAAAATAAAACAAAACGAAAAAAAAATGAAACAAAAGCAAACAAACATAGATGCGAATAGAGAAGTATAGCATGCAATACCACCACCCCACACTTAGTCGAGACACTGTCCTCAGTGGAAAATAAATACGAGGAACCTGGTTGGTCGGACTTATCCTCTATGTCTAGGGTCATACCCCTTGCATTGGAATCATCATCAGAGTCATCATCCTTAGAAGTTCCTCATAAGTATCCCACTTAATTCCAAGCGTGAGTCAAGGTGTTTGCAGCGGGGAGGGTTCTCCTTGCTCCTTGCGGCCTCTTTTCTTACCCTTTTGGGAAGTGGTAGCCTTCTCCTTGCCTTGTCTCTCTTTAGGTGCCATTGTACCTGAGACTTGAAATAGTGTTAATGGTAGCACAATCTCAATGGATACAATATATACATAAGCAGTAGGGGTACCACCCCACACTTAGTTTTGTTAACACAAATCAGTGAAGCAAAAGTGGTCGATTACTCAGATTTC